>OU342555.1:5000000-6250000 GCA_910589295.1 Noctua janthe | reverse complement strand
AACTGAAATAGCTGCTGTAATAACGGCACCGGCACATTGAAGTGTGTCACCCCACTCACTGGCGAGCGGTCTACGGAAAGATTAAAGCTGTGGCGAGGTAGTGCTTCCTTGTCTAACCCATTCATTCCACCTGCTGAAAATCTCCCACCTGGACATCAGTTGCCATGGCTGACCTGGAAGTCTTTAAATAGACTCCTGGCCCAGGTTGGTCGCAGCAAGGAAAACCTGCTCAGGTGGAAATTCATTAATGACCCTGCCCTGGAGTGTAATTGTGGTGCTGTTACACAAACGATGGAACACTTAATATCGTGTCCTGCGTATCCTGTTGTTTGTTCAATACAGGAACTGATGGACGCTACCGAAAGCCCCAAACTAGTAGCTCAGTTCTGGGCCGATACAATTTAGATTGCCATCGACACGCTAAGAAAAAGATACATTAGTAGACCTCGTAATTACTATACCTCTTTTGTAAACAATTTCCAGTAAATGGAAATGAGTCTGTTACATGAAGAAATAGACCTTGCCGTTGTATGGCATGCAAGTGATAATAAACCTTAAGATGATTAAGGAATAGTAAGATCGACTATACTTTTGAATACATCGATCAAATCTCCTATGACACGACGTTGGTACATAAGGATTCACGCATCTAGCTCGCTGTTTGACCTGGGGGCCTAAAATGGCCGCTTTCTCAAAATCATAATAAAATAATAATATAAACCACGTGAAAGTTCTTACAATGGTCACAGATGCAGTTAATATTACGACGCAATTTACGAATTGTAACGTAATTCATATTCATTTTTTTTTCATGATTCTGCCAAAGCGGCCATTTTAGGCCCCCGGGTGTTCAATCGTACGGGTTATTTACTTTCACGATTACTGTTTTCCTGTTTCTATAATTTCTACTTTTCCAAAAACTTAACCGAGAAATATTTAATTTTAACAACTTATAGTAGACTATAACATTATTCATTAAAGTCCAAAACACCTTCCATCTATTTAATGTTCACTATTCTCTCATTCCAGGTGGTCGCCCGCGAAGCAAACGGCGGAGCAGCATCAGCGCCATACTCCTTGGCAGTTCAGTTGCTCGACCAGAACGATAACGCTCCAGTCATACCGAAGACTCAACCGATCATTGTGCCAGCCAGTTTGGAACCAGCTGAAGTTCATAAAGTCAGTATATTAAGAATAGTTTTGGAATTAAAAGTGATCGACATTGTTGCAGGCGAATATATTTCCAATAGCTAATATATTAGTCAGGTTATCTTGAACTAGCTGTTGCCCGTGTGAAATTTATAGCCTATAACCTGCCTCGATAAATAGGCTATCCAACACTAAAATAATTTTTCAAATCGAACCAGTAGTTCCTGAGATTAGCGCGTTCAACCAAACAAACAAACTCTTCAGCTTTATAATATTAGTATAGATATGAATCATAACCTCATAGCAAAATGTGTCGTCAGACAATGGGACAAGGCTGTCTGACACAAACAAACAACAAATAAATGAAATCATTCGATCCCCCAATTTGACGTTGCTGATTATTCGCTAACGTACGATTGACACTCAAAAGAGGGATCAAAATAAGTTATAATTCGTTCATTGGAAACCCAACAGTGGAACGTTAAAATGATCTTTTATTTTTTTTTTCGGATGGGAAATCATCAAATGACCCCCCCACTCTGGGCGGAGCGGAAGGGAGTGTCAGACTTGTACTGACTAAAACCCATTCATGTTCCTTCTTTGCCCTTTGTGTTCCAGGGCCACGCTATCTCTTTCGAACAGTCCCGCAGCCCTGGGCGTTAAAATGATCTTTCGACTAATTTTGATTGCAAGCTAAACATCGATTCATTCCATTCCACAGGTAGAGGCGATAGACATCGATGAGGGTGAGAACGCACGCATAACGTACAGCATATATCACGTATCTAACAATGGCGGCAACAAGTTCACTATACACCCTAACACCGGAGTTATATGTAAGTTGCACTTTTTTGCACTTGTTCGTAAAACTAGATGTAACTCTGCCTAGTGAGGTATTTGTGTGTGTGTTTTATTATTGTCGTATGTGTACGAGTGGTTTTGTTTTAATACAGTCGAGCCATTGGAAAACTATTGCTACCGTATAAAAGCTTTAAGACTTATTCCAATGGCAGAAGGATCAATAAACCATCCGAATAAAATTAATTGGATTAGTAACGGTTAGGGTACAAAGACACGACCTAATGCTAACCAGTATTTTTGTGTATTTGCTATTTCACCATTTTATGCCCGTACAGCCTTATTTGACTTGGAATGATACCACTGTGCTAGCACGACCTATCTTCTTCTATATTCACTTTGTTTTTTTTTTTTACTTTTACTGTGCATTTTTATCCAAACCACTTGTATCGTAACACAATGAGTGTATGTAATAATAATAACTCACTGTTTTTGTGTTTTTGTTGCAACTATAGCAATCACCATGTTTTTTTTTATTATTCTCTGCAAAAGTCTTGCATAAAACCTACTGATATCTTCACTAATCAATTAACACAAATCTTCTTTCTTTGTCACAGCAAGCACAGGCCGTTTACAAGCCGGAGAACAATACAGCGTCACAATTCGCGCCACTGACTCTAAAGGCCTCAGCTCTCAAGGCATCGTGGAACTGTCAGTGGCGCCTGGACCTAATACCAGGCCGCCACAGTTCTCTTCTCGCGATTATTATGCACCTGTGTCCGAAGGCGCTGCTATCAATTCTACTGTCACTACTGTTACTGTAAGTTGAATTTTGATCTTTATGCGAATATAATTGAGGTTAATTTTAAAAGGCCTCTGTTCTCAAGGCATCGCACTTTTTGTAAAGGTGTTAGGTGTTAGTCATACTGGAACTTTTGTGGTACCAGCAAGCATCGTAATTGCGAAAACAAGTTCGAAAAAATATGTTCAAAACATTCAAATCCTCAAAAACGAACACATCTCTGAAAACACATCTTGTACGAAACATCAGCTAATCGTCAACATGAACACTGTCCAGTGTCCAGCCTGTAAGATGTTGAGTCTTCTGTTATTTCATTAGTTAAAATTTAATTTTATTATTTCCAGGCCAAAGATCCAGAAAACGAGCCAGTAACCTACTCCATAGCATCGGGTAACGACCTCCGTCAATTCGGGATCGGTTCCACCACTGGCATCATTACAGTCATTAGGAGTTTAGACCGAGAAGTGCTGACGAGATATCAGCTGGTAAGTCGTTGCTTTTAAAATACCTGCAATCCCACACTGTAGTACCATAGCTGGGCAAAAGCAGGTTGGCTACAGGTTGACTCAAACGCCGGTAATGCGAGTGCGGTCTCGAAACCGGTCCTGAGAGACTTTTTGTGATATAGTTCTTTTCAAAATTTATGGCGGCTCAGAAGTTAGCTGCGAATGACGGTCTGCGCAGGTATGACGGTTCAAACTTTATGGCGGCTCAGAACATATAACGTAAAGCTGCGCAGAACACGGTTTTAGGTATCAGCGTCTTGACTGTATAATGCGCAGACCATCACTACCGAACCGAAGTATACGTTCAGCTTGCAACAGCTGTAGGGAATTGTAATCTTCTGATAAGACTTTCATCCAATATATCTCCCTAACCAGGTGTGTCGACGCCTTGTCATGTATATTTACAGATTGTATAATTACTTTATTAACAAAATCATTACAATATTCCAGATGGTAAGAGCAGAAGACCCAGGGCGGTTGTCGAGCACAGCGACTGTGAACATCAAAGTGACCGATATCAACGATAATAACCCCAAGTTCGATGAAGATTCCTACGTATTCCATGTTAAAGAAGGTAAACATACACACAACATAACATTACGCCCGTAATCCTCCATGAGTTAGGCAGAGGTGTAACTAATAGTAGTAGTCCCACATTTCACCAGTTATATTTAAGTACCGCTTTGCCATCAACCGGGCACAAATCCAGACTCCGTGGCTGCTGCTGAGAAACTCGTAAATCGTGATGGAATACTGGTTGGCTTGGTTGGGAGCTCTCCTAAGGGCAGCAGTCGCGCTTGTGGCCTCAGGCCCGTATTAATGACATAATTTGTCAATTTCCAGGCGCCGCTAACGAGGTCGTAGGAGAGGTGCACGCAACAGATATAGACGAAGGTGTGAACGCGGTCGTCAGCTACAGTATACCGACGCACCTGCCCTTCAGTATAGACAACGGAACCGGTTTAATCACTACCAACACCAAGCTGGATTATGAGACTACTAAGGTATATAGTCACATGATCTTACAAGTCAATAACCAAAATATATGGAACCATGGTGCCTTTTTATTTTTCGGCGGCCACTAAAACAACTACATGTGTGAGAAAATAACAAAACAAACGAAAAGTTCACTGACTCACCGGACCGAGTTAAGTTAGTTTATCCAGGGTGTTATTTTTACGTAACCTTATCAAAACTATGAGCAGTCTTCAAAAGAACTATGACCTAATTTTGAATAAAACATAATTTTAGTTTTTTGACATAGGTTCTACTTGAGCTAGAAATCAAAGAAGCTTCGGCATCCGACTTTTTTACATACAATAAAATCAACGTGTTGCATTTGATTTGCAGAAATTAATCACATAATAAAATATTACTTACCATTTTCCAGGATTACGCCTTCGTAGTAACAGCAATGGATGGCGCGATCGACAAGCGACTGGGCACCGCGAGTGTGACTGTACAAGTGACGGACATATCCGATGAAGTCCCTGTCTTCAACAAACCGGTCTACTCGGTGCATGTGCCCGAAAATGCGGCTAATTACCCTGTTGTTAAGGTTGAGGTTAGTATAGCAAGCATGTGATACCAGTTATGAAGATAGTACCAAAATCACGTCTGCTGAAAGGTGTAACAACCATGAAACTTGGGCTTCTAAAAAGATATAATTACAATATTTGCTCAAGTTTAGGACGTTTTAGAAAAAGAACGGTGGTCTAGTTTATCAAGTTCTTGTTCTAATTACGTTTATATATTTTTTTTTATCAATGCATAAAACAAACTCCATGTTTAACAACCTTGCCTATTCTTGAAGTTTACATAGCCATTTATCAACAAAAAACAGAACCATCGATGAATTGGAAAGTAAACTAACTCGCATATCACAAATCTGCCTAGCTTTTTTCCAACCATGTTAGGGTCCGCTTCCAGTCTAACCGAATACAGCTGAACACAAGTATTTTACATGGAGCTACTGCCTATCTGACCTCCACAACCTAGTTAGTACTGGGAAATACGAGACCCCTTGGTAGGACTGGTTGTCAGTCTTTCGAACCACTGACTACCTGTAACGACTGTCAAAGATCTACAATTGACAGCCGGGACCAACGATTTTACGTGCTTCCGAGGCACGGAGGAAACTGGGTATGTAATGGGTGGTCACCCATCTTCTGACCAACCCAGGCAAGCGCGGCTTAACCTGAAGATCGACCCGAGTGGCTGTTATTACCCACGAGCTCCTCCTAAAGTAAACTAACTCTAAAACACTATAATTTCAGGCCGTAGACCCAGACACGGTACCAGAAATAACCTACACGATCCTTAAGGGAGACACCGAGCTGTTCTCAATAGACCGCAAATCGGGTATGATACGGACGATAAAGCAATTGGACCGGGAATCGGCGGGGAGGCATGAGATCATTGTGGGGACTGAGGAGAATATGGACCTGGGACCCGGCGCTGCTACTACTGTTGAAGTTGTTGTTGATGTGAGTATTATAATTAATATTTTGCTAACACAAGTTGAAAATAAAGACATCTTACGTGTTACTTAAGCCAAGCCAGAGGCCCATGGGCGGCATAAAAACTCTGACACCAGCCCCCGTATTCACAAACGCTTCGATTAGATTTCGATTCGAGAAGTCGTATTTCTATCTCGCTCGCCCACATAATACCAAAAAAAGATAGACGTACGACTTCTCGTATCGAAGTCGAATAGAAGCGTTTGTGAATACGGGGGCAGGTTTGGCACCATCCACACGATAAAGTAAGAAGACTGAAAACAGGCATAAGTATTTTCAGTGCTCTTGCTCGGTGTTTAAGAGTCTTTTACCAATAGAAAGTGATCGTTACCTTCATTTTTTCCGCAAATACGAAAGCATTGTCGGGCCGATAGAGGGCGCCTTCTAACAAAATAAATGCACCGATCGTGTATTCGTGCGACGATCGATTTCTTTTAGGACAAGGCCTTGTTTATTGTAATAAATAAAAACGTTATTCGCAAACGCATTCGTACGCAAATCGTAGGTAATATTAACGCTATCGAATAGGTTGAATAATTCGCACAAGGCAGTTAGGCCTGGCTCTTGGTTTCTTAGAATTAATGACTTGAACATCTAGATATTATAATATTAGCAATCAAAATGTTTTATTTCACATAGGCCTAGACGTCGACAAAAAGGTGCACGGTTCGGGTTGGTCGTTTCCTATGGAAAAGAACCGGCAAGAAACTTCATCACAGTAAAAAATAACCTCTTTTTTACCATTCCAGGACAAAAATGACAACTCTCCAATCTTCACATCCGTGGTCCGTCCAATAACCATCGAGGATTCGTCTTCAATCGGCAGTCTAGTCGAGACCGTGGTCGCTAAGGACGCGGACGCCACACCGCCCAACAACCGCGTGCGGTACAAGCTGGTGGGGAGGGGGAAGGCGTCCATCTACTTCCTCGTGGAGCCGGATACTGGCGACGTGAAGGTCCGGGATGATCTGAGGAGGGAGACTGATAGTGAATATACTGTGAGTAGCTTTTTTGGTGAAGCTGGTGATAAGATATGGAAATTAAAAAGTTTTTTTGTATTAGTTCTCATTGAGACTATCACTTCTTGGTTAAAATTCGGTTCATTTAGGTCGTACAGTGGTTTCTAACACAATTGTTTATGGGCATAAATTCCTTATGTTTGTTTTTTTAAATACAGATGGACATAGCGAGGCCCAGGTTCGAAATCAATCAGTTTTGAAATTGAACCTCGCAATGTCCGCTGTACTTTAATGCTCGTAGGGCTTCTTGCCATAGAATCAACACCAGAGGTTTTAGTATGGGTAGCATTTACAGTATGTTATTTGAGCCGACAAAAAGACCTTTCCTTCTGGAGTGGTTCGCCACCACTTTCTGTTTACAATAGCCTGAGATGAGTCCTTGCTAGGGGATTAGATTGATATGTTTTATTGTGTTTTCCAGGTGGACGTCCAAGCTTACGATCAAGGAGAGCCCATGATGTCATCAGTTACTAGTCTTACTGTGTACGTCAGTCACTCTGCTACCGTGCCGCCAGATGTAAGTACTCATTGAAACGTTAAACAAGATACTATGTACTGGCAGAGTGGTAAGTGAACCGTTCTAAATCTGCTGTAAGCAGCAAAAGAAAATTAATATTATTTTTATTTTATTTTATGAAATGGGAACAACAAACAGCTACATTTTGGTATATTACAACATCATAACATAAATAACTTAAATTTATTTATTTATTAGGCTTCTCAACAATGAGTACACTGTTACATTATAATTTGTACATTACAAACTTAAGTCTAAGCGCCTCATCACTTACAGAAAAGCACAGCATGCACTACATTATGCGCGGATAATTACACAATTAAATAATTAAAATAACTAAAACAAGAATAAAAAATAAAAATAAAAACTATTAAAACTTAATTGATTACATTGAATTAAATTAAATAACATAGATTAAAATAAATTAGAATAGATTAAATTAAATTAAAATGGATTGAATTATTTTATTAAAGAAATATAGTTTTTAAATAATAATGTAGCCCACAGTGCTGTTCACAGATTACCGCCTTGTCGCTCTGTCACTAATAGAGCGACAAGGCTGTCATTCTCTTTCTCTGACTCTCCACCCTGCTATATCCATCCCATTCTCTCTTCCAGGTGGGCCTCGGCTTCGCAGACACGCTGTACACAGAGCACATAGCAGAGAACTCCCCGAACGGTACACTCGTCAGGATCATCCCTCTGCTAAACAAACGCGAACATTCTCCCGACACGCCGCTCAAGTGTAAACTCACTGAGTCGTCGCAGAAAGGTAAGGTGGAAGGTCAGTGGCAAAATGAAGATATTATTATCATTGTGATTGTGTGATTGTGTTACTTTTTTTTGCGATACTGTGTATATACTTCTTTGTGTTTTAATTGTACGGTCGGCAACTGCTGTCTTTTGACACTTAATGTTGCTGACTATCTAGTAGGTATAACTCTCTTTGTCTAGCATTGGTAAAAATAATAATATCTTCATTTCTTCATTGCTAACAAACATTCATAAATTATTTAACCATGTTTTTCCAATTTTAATATGACTTCAACTCTGCTATCCTCACGAATAACACAAAACATCTTCCATAGGAGTATTCTACGTGAAACTAACAGATGAAAGAGACTGCGCCGTCTACCTCAACACAAGTTCCTTAGACTACGAGACTCTTGGAGAATACTCTCTAGAAGTCCAGCTAGAATCCATCCAGGGGTTGATAAACCCTGAGAGCAGTAAAGCAACTATCAAAGTGCATGTAACCGATGCGAATGATAACGCCCCGGTGTTTGCGTTCCCTGAACAAAGCAGTATTTCGATCGCGAAGGGAAAATACTTCGCGATTGTAACCAAAGATATGCTGTTGGGGACCAACGTCTTGCAAGTTAAGGTGAGTTTTCAGGCACTGTGTTATATTCGTACTTATTTTTACTATTCATATCTTGAAGAAGAATACGAGGTCGATGTTGGAAATCGGAACGCTCTAACGTCGGAATATGGCAGAAATAAAGAATGCACTATGGCAAGCTTCTCAAGACTGACCCGCGTCCTAACCAAAGCAATCGACTGCTTCATTTGTCACTCATTAGTTTGGAAAACCCGAAGGCGACGCTACTAATGACTACGACAGCCGCGTGTTCACACCACGATCCCTTTGGTTATGACGTGGCCTACCTGTTAAATACTACTTTTGAAATATCTTCAAGTATATATACTCATTACCGCGTAAATTATAATCGCTGATACATCGTATGTAAATTACCTACTCTATGAATTACGCAGTCAAATACCTACTCTATGAATTACGCAGTCAAATTCTACTTTATTATCTAATAGCGTAATTAATGATCTAATGATGGAACCAATTAACGATACATCATTACCTGTTTCTAATGAACCATTTGTGAACGTGAACTATTAACCAACCATTCATTCATTCACTCCAGGCAAAGGACAAAGATAGTGGAGATTTCGGCAAGTTAGAGTACCACAAGAACTCCTGGACGAATGCAGCCGAAGAATACTTCAGTCTAGATGCTGATACGGGAGTGATCAGTAATATAAAGACATTTGAGAACGTGCCTAAAGAAGTGCTGCCGTTCAAGTTCAGTGTAACGGCGAGGGATAATCCTAATTCTGCGCAGGATTATAATATTGCGAGGGCTTCTGTTATTGTGAGTATTGTTACATGTATTTATTGTTATAGGAATGTAATGGTACCTTCATGGGTTTAATTATTATTACAAGGGCCTCTTGTCCTAAGGACAGAGATGAGGTCGACGATGGAATGAGCTAACCCAAAAGAAGCCTATTAACTCACGACTTAAATAGAGACAGATATAGTGTGAACATAGAAATGACAAAGAAACACTTTCTTTATCACTTCTTCTCAATATTTGATAGAAAACAATAAAAGATTGATACCTAATCAAAATAGTTAGAGGTCGTGCCTATTTTTTGGCTAAAGAATCAGTATTGCCATCCAACGTGGCAATGCTGCCAGCCTTTAGGGCATTTTTCCCGTTGACAGCGATGTGGACGAATTTTTTGACGCCCTGTACGCACTATGCACCGGCTAGAACAAGGTGTAGCCGCACTGCGGCTTTCACCCGTAACATGTACATTTACCATCTCCATATCAAAAAAATCCGAGTTTTTAAACTTGTGCCCGGTTGATGGCAATAGGCTAGTCCCCTATTACACGGGACTTTAACATTACTGGCCAAATGTGGGTGTACTATTAGGTACGCCTATGCCTTACCTTACGTGATTACATGTGTGATCAGTGTGATGGTATGTTATTCTAAATTTTACTCAACTTTTTCCAGATAAATCTCCTTCAAAAAGAAAATCAACTAGTCTTAGAAGTATCTGAACTAAACGCGGACGCAATGCGACGTAGATCTCGAAGCTTACTTACCGCCATCGAAGGGAAAACCGGTTTGTACGCCGGTCTAGAGAAACTGACTTCAAGACATTACTTAGGAGAAAATGGAACGGTTGAGAGCGATGCCAAGGGAACCGATGTGTGGTTGTATCTCATTGATCCGAATAGTGAAAAGATTTTGAGCAGGGAATCGACGCCTGTTAAGAAGTAAGTTGATATGTTTATTTTATTGGGTATGCTTTAGTTGTGATTTGAAAAGATGACACCATGTTTTAGAGGAGGAGCTCGTGGCTAAATAATAACAGCCGCTCGGGTCGATCTTTAGGTTAAGCCGTGCTTGCCTAGGTTGGTCTGTGGATGGGTGACCACCCATTACATACCGAGTTTCCTCCGTGCCTCGCAAAGCACGTTAAGCCGTTGGTCCCGGGTGTCATTTGTAGATCTTTGACAGTCGTAAGGTAGTCAGTGGCCCAAAAAGTCTGACAACCAGTCTTACCAAGGGGTATCGTGGTACCCAGTATTAACTGGGTTGTGGAGGTCAGATAGGCAGTCGCTCCATGTAAAATACTGGTATTCAGCTGCATGTTAGACTGGAAGCCGACCCCAACATAGTTGGGAAAAGATGATGACCATGTTTTAGACTAGAACTATATTTATGAATTAACACTAGAAACGGGATATTTACCATGTTTACTGATTGTTTTGAGTTCCGCGCTGTTCCAAGCACCATGATCACGGATAAATAGAAACACACAGTAAATATGGTAAATATCCCGTTTCTAGAGTTAATGATAATGTTAGTGACCATGATAGTTTAAAAAGTTATATATTTATAATGGGTTTATGTATCCTTGGATACTATGGTGAACAGTAAAACTCTAACTTAAATTGAGTTGCTCTGAAAAGAGAACATTGTATTTAGTGACAAAAACTAGTTTTAACACTAATACATTCTTTAACCTTAATTAATAACAAACTCACCTGAAAAGAGAAACAACATTTAAAGCTATTGTTTCACCAGTTCTTAATCAGTATTATTTAAATATTCAAATTTCAATCTAATTCGCATGCGGTATTCAATACGTCAATCTGACAGACAGCTCCCTAGAAACGACCAAGTTCACTCACAGATAACTTATACATCAAAGTCATTACGCGGCAAATTCAAACATACTTAAATGAAGTGTCAAGCACTTTGTTTACATATTTATGAATCAAACGATATAAGTATTGAGTTGTCTAGATTGATTAGTCTTCGTCTCTATTGAAATATCATGTTTAAAAGCGTTGCCATAATCTAGCTTTTAAATAATTTGGGGCTAAATCAAACAGTCTATAACAACGAATTCCTTGTTGGATCACACTAGATGAGGTCCTGGGTTCGATTCTCGGGTCGGGCAGTGTTATTACATTAGGAATTTTTCAGTAGTAGCCACGGAGCCTGGTCTTGTGCCCGTTTGATGGCAATAGGCTCACTCCCTATTACTTAAACATAACTGGCAAAATTTGGGTGAACTATTAGGTACACCTCTGCCTTACCCTTTGGTGATTAGAGGTCCTGTCCATGCAATAAAAAATAATATTTTGATATGACTCGTCTTTTCCACTTTTTTATTGTATAGTCGCAAGTCGTTCTTTTCGACTGGCTTAAACCAATTCCACGTTGGTCACGCCCTTAATCATTGTCAATGATTGTAAGATCTTCCGATTGATGTATATATGAGCCACTGAAGTCATAATTCTGTCCCCCTCCCAGAGCCATAGAGTCGGGCATGCAGCTGGCGGTGTCGGTGCGGCTGCAGGCGGGCGTGGGCGCCGTGCGCGCGCCGCTGTGGGCGGGCGAGCGCGCGCGCCGGCCGCACGTGGGCGCCGCGCCGCTGGCCAGCGCGCTGCCCGCCGCGCTCGTCGCCTTGGCCGCCGTGGTGCTGGTGGCGGCCGTCGCTGCCACCATTTATATCTGTGCGTCTTGGAACAGGTGAGATTCCCCCCGACCCTTGCTCGAGTAATAAGCCCCTAAATAATTATACCATTAAGATCCAGCCTGTCCCCTTGTTGATCTCCCCCAGCGACGCCCTAAGCCAAGTACCCAGTGGCGTGCAGTGGTTCTCCACGGAGGGTAGGCCAGGCATACAGATACCCAAAAAAAATAAAAATTATACTATATTAAAAAAAAAACATTGAAAATAAGCTTGTAAAAATAAAAGTTATAAATACTAGAACTCACCACATTATTCAAGGTTTAAATCACGGTTTAAATCACGATTTTCTGACGATACAAACAGAAGTAATAAGTTAACTACGGATTTGAAATCAATGAAAAAATCAACTCGTTTATATAAATTAAATCTACGCGCCTATTTTTTTTTCAAATAATTATGCAAATCAATACATCCCTCACTCCACTTACTAGTATTAAACAAAATGCACGGAAAACAAAATAATTTATTTGTGTGTATACAGCCACACAGCCAGCTAAATGTTGCATAATTTTGAAGATTAAAATCACGAGTACGAGATGAATTATCATATTTTTGGATTCATTCTCGTAATTCAATATTTATATTACATAATCAATATTTTAAATCTATTTAAAACAAGGCAAGAAAGTTGAAAATAACACTTATTTGCAATTATTTTACAATAATATCAATAATAGAATTATTTGATTTTAAATTTTGCTGCTGAATATTCGAATGACAAAATGGTAAATATAACAATTCATTTTAAGTAAAATAATAAAATGGATAAAATAAACCGGGTCTTTTTCCGTACTGACGCGCGCTCCATACTAGTCAACACTCAAACTTTAGGTTAATATGCATCCGACTACATCACTAGTCATAATACTGAATAATAATTTTATTTTTAAATTATTAAAATCTCATAAATACCTTTTTTATGAATGTTTAGTATTCATTGGATACATAAAGTGGGCTGCCGTTGTAAGACGACTAAAAAGTCACGGTGTATAAAAAGTGCTACCTATGAATAATAATTAGTTTTAAGTACGAAATTTATGAATGAGTGTGTGGAGACTCACCGACCCCACAGTCAAACCATTAATACGGTTTTGTAGGACTTAGTTTATAAGTTATTTACTTAACATTGTGTGAATATAAATAAATAAGTAAAACAAAATAATATGCCCTCTTTGCTGGATCTCAGGTTTCGCTCGTCTATGAGAATGAATAAACAACAAATCCCTAACACCTGCTCACACATTACAGATACAAGAAACACAAAGAGCAAGCCATCCAACAGTACGGCACGCTAAGTATGAGCATGCCGACACCGCGGCCGGCGTCGGGCTACGAGTCCAGCGAGGACGACCCCGCGCCGCGGTACGAAACACAGGTAAATAGACGAGTATGTACTACTTTTGTCATTCATTCGCATGGTATTACTAGCAGCTTTGCATGCGAGATGAAAAATGTCGTGGATGGATTTCAAGTAAGTTCTGCACCTTATCATAATCAGTCTATAGTGTTCCCACTACTGTTACGGGACACAGGCCTCTGTAAGAGGGAGTGGGTTGTAATCTTCCACGTAGGCCCATTGCAGGTTCCTGACCTCCAGATAGAGTCCCACGATTAGTTAGTAAAAAATAATGCATGAAAAGTAGAATTGTCTGAAGCTGTCGACGACTTTGATGATTTATTAATAATCTAGTTAATATATTTTCAACTTCTCACGACTTGAAAGCATGTAAGCATGTCTTGGGGTTGCACCACACCCGTTTGGGTTAGTCTGATTCGTCACCAAACCGGAACTTATATTTTGTCACTCGGCTGTGCCACATTGTCCCGAATTAAGCTGACTTAACATGTAGCACGCTTGTAAATTATGACCAAAAAAAAAATAAACGAAAAAAAAAAAATATATATATATATTATTTTATTTAGTCAAAAGCAATAGTAGAGTAAAAGCTTATACAGCGTGTATACAGACACAGACTACAGACAGCAACACAGCACAGACAGCAGTACTGACGGACTATCAAGCTGAAAAAATTTCTCCAGGGTACCAACATCGTTTGATCGAGTTTGTATTGAAATTTTGGATGGGACTACAAAATAAAATAAATGAATGCTACCTTTCTGAATAATGCTGTAAACATACCATTGTGTCGTATCCTATCAATGCTCGCTACTTGAATTCGCTCATGAGAATAACCAGATTTTGTATTACATGCAAAAAAGTTAAATAAATCTTGATATTGTTTTAGGTCCTAAACATGGCAGTGGATGACGCAGATTTACAGCTAGACTTCAGTCCAAACAACCACGCGTTTAACATACACAGCGTGCAATATCTATCGAAAGAAAATGGTAAGTAATATTTGTGTGTTAATATTTCACTCGAGTAAAAATTCGATGCAGATAAAAATGACAGATAAAAACCGTAGATTAGATAGACCACTCAAATGCAATGCGTAGCTGAAACGGAAAGTAGCGTAGAAGAAAGCGCTGAAAAGCGCGTTTTTTACAGCGACCGAACGCTGAGAGTATACGGAGTAACATTTATGAAGTTGCAAAATCACTGATCACCCGTGTTTCTGCCAAGTCACTGTCCAAATATGAGCGTTTGTAACACGAAATCGGGAGGCACGGTAACGCATTCGAGTTCGCCGAACAAAATGGACGGGATAATCGCGTGTAGGCACGGGCAGCAGTCCATGAGCCCCTAAAATTAGTATGTCTTCTCATACATCACCTTTTTTTTTATAAAATAAGGACCGTGGCTGTAAAACTTAAAACTAATTTCCAGGCGAACGCAGCCCAACCCTCTCAGAAACAGCAACGACAGCACGCGCCTCAAGCGTCAACGAAAACGGCGGTACGCTCAACAATATGCACAACAGCCAGCTATTCGAGCCCATCGCCAACAACCCGACGCTCATACGCAACACTCAGACGCTCAACCGTCGACTGACGAACACTCATCCGCTCAACAACGCGATAGGGACGCTCCCTCGCGTCAACAACAATGGAGTTGGGGGTGGGTTGTTGGTGACGACGCTGGGAAGGAAAATTAATGGTGGAAATAATCATAAGAAGAAAGCTACGCAGCCTATTATGGCGTACGATGAGATACCTGGATTACAGAGGTTAGTTTTTGAACAACTTAATAATAATATCCCTATTCCCGATAAGTAAGGTACTTTATATTTTTAAAAGTTATTTTTAATATAATTTTTAAAGGAATATTTAAAAGTTTATTAAATGTGTAAAGAAATAAATAAAACCAATAAATAGCCAAATAAGTGGCTTATTAGTAACCCAAACTAACTCTGAGTAAACCGCCGAGCTATTTCCCGAGGTATTTACTTAGGCCGCGTCATAACAAAAGCGATCGTTGCGTTTAGTTTGTTCGGCGAACCGGAATATATGGTCGCACTTACAGAGGGCGCTTTCTGGATTAATTCGAAATATAACAAACGAAGACAACAATCGCGTATTTAATACTGCACTAACAACTGACTTTCTGCCAACCTAACCTTATATATTTAAGTTTTATTGCAGGAATTTAATACAGGGTGGAAGGTACACCGTCGGGAAAACGGTCCATGTATTCAATTCACATCAGTTATTATAAAAAAAATCGGCTGTTCCATACATTTTGACTGTGTAGGTATTGCACTTTTGTAGAAAACATGTAGGCTCAGAATGATTTACTGAATACGTGGTAACCGTTTTCGCGTCCACCCCGTGTAAAAAAACTTCAGCTTATCGTTAAATTAGTTTTTTCCATTCCAGGGCATCAGACAACGATAACGTAACCTTCGGCAAGAGAAACTTCTCCGGTTACAATTATGACCAATCACCAGTGGAGACCACAACAGAGTTATAAACCATAACTATAACAAGAATAGTGAATAACGAATGTTTTAATCAATCAATCAAGTGTTAATATAAGACTCAAAGTGACTAAAACCCTGAAGTGAATAAATGAAAGTGGATTCCGTCCAAAAAATCATTAATTAATTTTAAACAACATATTTTTATAACGTTTGTGTTCAACGAATATAATAATTCTCTTCGTGTAAGAATACGACTGAACTTTCGAGTAATTAAAGTTAAAAAAATGTGAATAACGAATTTTTAGATAGAATTCTATTTTTGTACTTAATTGTAATGTAATTTCTTAGCCAAGGCTAGTCCCGTTTTTATGAACAAATGTGCATAATAAATTATGTAAATATGGCATTACATGGTGATGTATATTTTTAAGGTACCTGAATTGTAAATACAGGTACAAAGACTTCTTTACTATTTTTGTAAATCTCTATTTTTTACGCATCTCTGGCAAAGTGCCATCTATCAACTTTTCTTTAATTTTATACGTAATTCGACATCGTTTTTATTGGTTCCAAGGTTTGTTCTAAAACTTTTGTAAACAAATGACTCTCGTCTTCTGGTGGCCTACTTTGACATCTTATTATTTAATCAGTATTGTATTAATCTTACTTCAGTGTGAAAAAGAGACAGAGCTAGACGTCCTGTATAGCGTCATCTCTTTCACACAGTAAAGTGACCTTCAAGTAATATGGCTTTGAGAGGTGTTGGTACTAGCCTGAGATCAAACTTTGGACCCAATATAATGGCGATAAAGGTGAATTTTTATTACGACTAGACTTAGCTTTTATCTAAAATTTCATTCTTGAGGACAACCCTTTTTATCTTGCTTCTTTTTACATATTCTTTACGAATTTTGTGCCAGTTACTGTTAAAATGTATTATAAGGTTTTTACTACGTCTTTATTTTTGTCTGCAAAGTCGCAGGAAAAGCAAACTTTCTCCTATGATTTTTATTAGAAAGGAAACATTTTTTTATACCATCATAACAATACGTGGGCGTAGTTTTATAAAAATAAAATATAATTAGCATAATAAATAAAATGCTCAGTTTTTTTATAGAATTTTTATTTTTGAATCTGGCTTCAAAATGTGATTTGTGCCAAACCGATAATAACGTTTTTTTTAATTTATTACGTATTGGAGAGTAAAATGTTACCTAATGTAGTTTCATTGTATATCTTGTAAAATAATAAAATGTTTATTTTGATTGTGAAGAATAAATTGTATCATAATTTTGTGGTAAAATTGTTAATATAATTTTTGTAATAAATTAATTTTTATTATCAATTTATATTTTGATTAATTAAAACCTGTACATCAAAAAACTCAGATGCGATTGATGAGTATTTTAATCTGCTAAAAAATTAAATCTAATTTGCTATGGAAATTAGTATGTTATTATTGGAACAAGTCTTAGTTACGTGAGGTACGTTACTAAGACTTGAAAAAAAAAAAAAAACAAATAAACTCGAAAGTTTATTAAGTTTATTTTTAGAAACGACCTACTTTCTCAAATTAATTGAAATAAACACTCAATACAGAATTCCCAGAACTAGTTAGAAAATATACTATGTTAGTTACCACGTATTCAATACGTGTTTTATCAATCTGAGAAAATTCTTCACATAGAAATTTTTCATTGGTTATTTTAAAAAAAAAAGTCGGTTATTAAAAATCAGCTATTCCATACATTTTGACCGTGAAGGTAGTGCACGTTTATAGGAAACAGCTGGTTTATTTATTTTTTGTACTGAATATGCGTTAACCGTTTTCGCGTCGGTGTCCCCTTCCACCCCGTATTTTGACAACTTCATACAAATTCTCGAGTTCAAACAACTTAAATTTGTGGAATTTAAATTAACGCTCAACTTAATTAGTCCACATAACCTACCTCACATAACATTACGCTTGTAATCCCCGCAGGGTTAGGCAGAGGTGTACCTAACAGAACACCCACATTTCGCCAATTCTGTTTAAGTCGCATGTAATAGGGGGCGAGCCTGTTGGCATCAACCGAGCACAAATTCAGACTCATGGTTGCTACTGAGAAATTCTTGATGGAAAAACCCAATACCACTGCCTGACCCGGGAATCGAACCCAGGGCCTCATGGTCAGCAGTCGCGCTTGCGACCCCTAGACCAACGAGGCAGTCAAACCACTTAAATTAACGCTCAACAAAATTAGTCCACATAACCTACCTATAATATTATAACTCCTAAGTTAGAGTAAAGTAAAATAGTGTACCCTAATAGCAACGTAAAATACATATAAAGGGTTATACAGGTAAGACCCTAAAACCCCTTTAAACCATTCTGAATGGCCGTGTCAAATTGAATTTTAATGTTCAAACCCGAATCCTTTTCGCGGAACCCTCTATGATGTATTAAGTAAAATGGGTCTAAAACTGACGAAACTTAAAGTAATTTCTCGGGTTCTAGGTATGGTAAACTAATCATTATGAATGGGATTCCATTTATTCATAAAATGCGGTTATATGGGGATATACGTCAATGATATTGGCCTATGCTTCATAAAACATACTCGTAACACCGAAGATGTTCCGTTCCGTCATACTCGAGGGGAAAATGCCACAGGCATGGTGCAGGGGTGTGGTGGTACGATTCTTCAAAAAGGGCGACAATGCCGGCTGAAGAATTATAGGCCCATCTCACTTCTAAGCCATGTCTCATCACATCACCCGTGTAATCCCTGAATGGTTAGGTAGAGGTGTATTTACGGTACACGCATATTCCGCCAGTTATGTTTGAGTTCAGCGTTATAGGAGCATACAGCCTGATTTCCAATAATTCCTAACTTCCCAATAGCTCAGCTATTAGACTTGCGACCACTAAAGTCATCCTCATACTGGAGTCGGCTTCCAGTCTAACCGGATGCAGCTGAATACCAGTATTTTACATGGAGAGATTGCCTATCTGACTTCCACAAACCAGTTAGTTCTGGGTGATACGATATTGGTTAGACTGGTTGTCAGACTTTTGGGGCCACTGACTAGCCGTAACAACTGTCAAAGATCTACAAATCACAGCCGGGACCAACGGCTTAACGTGCTTTCCGAGGCACGGAGGAAACTCGGTATATAATGGGTGGTCACCCATCCACGGACCAACCGAGGCAAGGCTTAACGTCAATTTATGCGTAGGTACGCTATTATACAAGATGTAATGAAAATGTCTGAAAACCCTTGACAATCATAATGAAGAAGTTTTGTTAGGTATCAAACCTGAAATCCAGGAAAAAATCTAGAGTTATGCGAACAAACATTGTAGGTACAGGAAGATAAGTATGAATGTGGGTACCTACATACTATGTTACCCAAGTGCCAAAGTTATTTCGTCATTACGAAATTGAACCCACTCCGCAGCCCTAAATTTTTACTTAGCTACAACATGCCTACCTACATAAAAATAAGGGAGCTCATTGACAAACCGCGAGCGTCACCGTTTGATGGATCGTGAAACGCGGAGATGTCGAGAGGCACTTGTTTCATTGCTTCGAGGGGAAGGATTACCTACTTGAACATGAAAAAAATGTGAAGACTGAAGACCATTGCTTATTACTTTAAGTGTAGGTATAAAAACTGGGCAATACCTTCTGTAATCAAGCAGCGGCGTATTTTAAAATTTGTTGCCTGGGCCATGACCCTCTTGATCCAAAGGCCAAACGCCACAGTTATCATGTATTTAAACTAGGTTCCTAGGTACTGGAGATAAGGAACGAGAATTCGATTTCCAATTTCAAAATTCCTAAGGATCGAAGTCAGGACTTAAATTGGACATGAATTAACACAGTCTAAGTGTAGGTTTAAACCTGGCATGAAGTATCTGGGTAAATAAATGACTAGAAAGCTGCCTTAGTTTTAATGTAATGGCAGTCTGACGGCTTTTGACAGTTTGCTTCAAGTCACATAATAATATTTCCGTCATGCTACATTAATAAGCTTTCTTCATCCGCGATAAAAATTAAAAATCCACCACGAAATGGTGCATACGTAATAAAATTACCCAATCTCACGTCTTCAACCCTTCACGGCATGAGCCCAAATATTTCCTGAGCAACCCGCCCTGCCAAGCAATCTTGTCTGCGTACATTTTTAAATTTAATATCTCTTTGTAGCCTAGTCCCCAGCGAGTATAACGTCGTACGGAATTACAGAAACGTCGAATGATATAAAATTCTATGTTGCCTTACATAATGGCTTGTTCTTGCCGACCCATACATTTGAAAGATGTTTTGCTCTACTCTTACCTTCCTAAAGTTAAATACGAAAAGGTATGCGCTTTCATGTTTTTATATCACACTCACATTGTCTTTACTATTCATTTTGACAATTTACCAACATGCATTGCGTGTTTTACTTTGTTGAGTATAATTTTTCGTAATTGTGGTGCAGATCTCATTCTTTTTCTTACCGTTTCGATGGCAATCTAAAATGTGTCGGCTCAGAACTGAGCCACGAGTTTGGTGTCGTCAATTTGGCAGATCTCTTTGTCGAGCGTTTGTATTACTGGAGATATACTATTAGATACTGGAGATTGAGGATACTTACATTTGAATGACAGCGAGCTACTGGCGAGTTTTTAAATAAAGTGATTACACTGTTAAGTATGTGAATCTATATCACTGATATGAGATGGCCTGTAATTACAGCTTCTATAAATAAACTGAAAAATGTAAGAAGAGATCGTGTTATTTTGAAGAATATCTCTATTTTAAGTTCAGCTAGGTTTGCACATGAACGTTGGTAATTTGAGAAAACTGGGCAAATATATCTAACATTTCCGAGGTGGAGTGCTAAAATAATGTGAAAGTCATCATCTGCCTAGCCCTTTTCCAACTATGTTGGGGTCGGCTTCCAGTCTAACCGGATGCAGCTGAATACCAATATTTTATATCGAGCGACTGCCTATCTTACCTCCACAACCTAGTTAGTACTTTAAGTAATACGATAATACCTCTTGGTAAGACTGGTTATCAGATTTTCGGGTCGCTGACTGCCTGTAACGACTGCCAAAGAGCTATAATTGACAGGCATTGATGACATGATGGGGAAGTACCTAATATTTTTTTTCCCATCGTCACGGTATCATTTACTCCTTTTTCCTTCATATCCTCACACAATCCATCCATCTTTATTTTGATCTTCCTCTACCTCTCCATCCATCAACATTTATATTCATCACTCTTTTAGTCACATGTGATTCGTCATTTGTCATATAACTTCTATACACGCGCCTGGTAGTGGATTAGTGGACACCAGCCCCATACACAATAATTTACAATACATATAATTAAATTATCAACCTACATCTTCCTCCGAACTTGACCCATAAAGTATCTGGAACAACTCGCTTGCTCCCAGACGGACATCGCTCACAAATTAATGTTAGTGAAATTAGTTCTAGTGGTTTCTCAGTAACTGCTAGCTTGGGAGATGCGGTTGTCCTTCCTTGTATTGTAAAGGCTATGTTACGAGGAAACATAACATAATAACACGCCTGTAATCCCCGAAGGCTTAGGCAGAGGTGTAACTAATAGTACCTACACCTTCATTTCGCCAGTTATGTTAAAGTCCCTTGTAATAGGGAGCGAGCCTATTGCCATCAACCGGGCACAGATCCAGACTCCGTGGCTGCTACTGAACTGCTGCTACGGGGTTTTTGCATCAGAAATTTTTGAGTAGCACCAACGGAGTCTGGATATGTGCCTGGCTGTAACTGGCTGGCTGGTTGTACTATTAGATACACTTCTGCCAATCCTTCGGGAATTACAGGCGTGATGTTATTGCCTAGCCGAGCATTTTAACCAAATAATACATAACACATGCATAAAAACAACACGTTGTCCACAGTGTAACCTAGCCTTAAGGCCTTAACAGTCTGTTAATGCCTAATGTCCGGAGCATCGCACCCTGAATACTAATGTAAGATGAGTTATGGGACGATGTAGAGGTAAATCATAGATGTCTTATTTCAATTATGTAGGTTAAAACGTCTTATTACATTGAATTTATGGTAGTCGCTAAAATAATAGTATTATTCAGCTGCATCCGGTGAGACTGGAAGCCGACCCCAACGTAGTTGGGAAAAGGTTAGGCAGATGATGAGTGTCGCCTTTTAAGAACTAGGACGACCATGTTTACCTTATCTTAATGATTCAAATTGACCCAAAATAATCTCATGGGCATACTGCTCAAAACCTGCCGGACATATCTTTGAAATCTCAGGGAACACCTAAAAGGTTCGTGAGCTTTCATTATCAAACCCTTTCAAAAATTAAAAGCCTTTTCGTATGTTGCTGTTTATGTATTCATAGTAGGTTTATAAACAGCTGGTTTCATAGAATAATTAACCTGACAATATTTTTTTTTTTTTAGCCCAAGCACTAACGCTGAGCATGGTCGGGCAAGGTGTATTTTTTATTGAGGAAAAAACTAAGTGTACGCATAAAAAAAAAAAAAAAAACTGTAAATAAACTTAAGTCCGCTAAACTAGGATGGCATCAAAAAACTCTTGGATTTTTCCATCAGGGACTTTCAGTAGCATCCCGTAGACGAGATTGTGCCTGATTGTGCCGTGGTTGATGGCAATGGACTCGTCCAATATTAGATACATGGGACTCAATTTTCTCCATTGCACCTACCACTGTTTATCTCTGCATCACCCAAAGGTTAAATGGTAGTGAATGCCTTTGATATTAAGTCCGCCTCTGTACTTACATTTTAAAGGGTGTAAATAGACCCTTAACGAAGCCGAAAGGCACTTGTTCTTACCGTCTTTGTGATATATTTTTTTTGTTCTAGACTATACCTGGGAACCTTCTAGTTACAGAGATATTGTGAGTCAAAGTTCCAACTTACTCACAATTTTTTTTTTAATACATGTTATTAATGTAATTTTTTACTTTAAACACCTCCACGACCCCCGTACTATTCAATCCATCCATCAGCACAATGTTTTGAGTGCGTTCCATCCAGTCCTACCGTAAAACGTGATTTTTCACCCCAAAAAAAAGCCGTTTCCCGGCAATATTTCTGCGTAAAGTTAGGCTTCGTGAAGTGTCTGTTTACAGCCTGTATGTGCTAAGAGTACAATTAATTAAATAAATAAATTTAAATAACCCAACGGGTATTACAAGCGTTGCAAAATGAGAAGGTACACATTACTACCTACATGTATATATCGAAATAGGTCAGATTTACGCCACCTAACCCCAGTGTTCGAGCTAGACCTAGGCACATTGTTTATCAAAACTCTAAGTGGACTTCTCACATCAACTGGTATTTGCGGTCATAACATCACGCCTGTAATCCCCGAAGGGTTAGGCAGAGGTGTACCTAATAGTACACCCACATTTCGCCAGTTATGTTTAAGTCCCATGTAATAGGGGGCGAGCCTATTGCTCTGAACCTAAAAATTTTGGATGTAAAAACTCAATTACAATTTGTCCGACCCGGGAATCGAATCCAGGACCTCGTGCTCAGCAATCACACTAGCGACCAATCAACCAACGAGGCAGTCAACGAAGATTTCCACCCCTGTCATTAAAATGATTTGCTTAGTTTAGAAGGGGTATTCCTCAAAGCGCAACTATTTTTAAGCGCAACCAACTAAGCGCAACTATTTTTAAGCGCAACCAACTAAGCGCAACTAAATTACTCCTAGAAGCGCAACCATAAGTTGCACTATAAATTAAAAATATTATGATAAAAAATAGAGAGGGGTATGGTGGATTCATTATTTTTTTTTCAGTCATGGTTGCGCTTTGAGGAATAAACACATAATATTTTAAATTTGAATTTGTGAGTGCAACTAATGGTTGCGCTTCGACGAATAACTTAGTTGCGCTTAGTTGGTTGCGCTTTAAGACAGTTGCGCTTTGAGGAATACCACGTTTAGAAGGGGGTAATGTATAATCAAAATCATATAATTATTTCAATGGACTTCTAAGTAACATTATGATTTTGCAGCAAAACGTTCCGTATTCTGATTTACAGAAGATTCAGCTGTTGACAGTTCGTATGAATTATTTATGATACCTGTCACTGAGGTAATTAGTGCTCCAAGGTCATTGACTTGAATATTATTACGGAACCTATGTCTACATACAATTTCCATGTGTCATACAATATACATGTGGTAGATTATATTACAATGGTATTCAACGTAACGTCGTCGCACGTCGGGTAACAAATTTTCATTACCATATCCAATTTATTGGTGAAAATAAAACCTTTCAATACATGCATCGAAATAGTCCGTCTACTGTAGTACAGGAATTTGATATTTTTTTTACGAATCAGTTCTGATTCACCTGATGAGACTGCCTCATTGACCGAGTGGTCGCAAGCGCGACTGCTGAGCATAAGGTCCGGAGTTCGATTCCCAAGTCGGGAGAAGTGTTAATAAGTTTTTTCATCATGAATTTCTCAGTAGCAACCACGGAGTCTGGATTTGTGCCCGGTTGATTACAATAGGCACGCCCCCTATTACATGAGACTTAAAACATAACTGGCGAAACGTGGGTGTACTCTCTATTAGGTACATCTCTACCTAACCCTTCGGGATTACAGGCGTGATGTTATGTTATGAATCAGATATGAGTTTAATGGTGAAAGTTTTAAAGTATGGCGGGTAGAATCACCTCCTTGACGGATGCAGGTGACTAAATCTTATGAATGAATCTCTAGGTATACTACCTTTTGCTTGCGGCTTCGGTCGAGCGGGGTTCAAAGATTATCTTATCACATAGGAACGTACAACCTCGTATCGTATGTCTTAACCAAGCCCATGGTTTTACCTATGTGCCATATTTCATCAAGATCCGAACATTCATTCGTAAAAGGAGTAACTCTAATTGATTTACTATTGCATTTGTAATATTAGTGTTGATGATGTGTACACGGCGAGACATCAAGCTATATATTTTCAGTATAACATGGCCAAGGTTACGGTAACGTAGCCCGAAGAATAGCCAAACTTAAGTGGCAGTGGGCAGGGCACATTGCTCACAGAACGGATGGCCGATGAGGCCGAAAAGTTCTGGAGTGGCAACCGCGATCTGGAAGACGTTGCGTTGGAAGGCAAGGTGGACCGATGACCTGGTAAAGGTTGCAGGGATCCGCTGGATGCGAGCCGCACGGGACCGGTCAATGTGGCGACACTTGGGGGAGGCCTATGTCCAGCAGTGGACGTGTTTCGGCTGTAATGATGATGATGATGATAACATGGCCTCACTTTGTATAGATTTCGCGTACAATGAGAGATCCGTATAAACTGGTTTAGTATAGCTTGATTGGTCGTCGTGCGTACGGTTGTATGAATAAGGATACAGCCTTAGGCGATTCTCACACAACACCGCTCATCCGAGCGGTTGGGCGGTGTGTGTTAAGCCAATTCGACGTGAGATCCGCTTTACGTCCGATCGCGCGGACGAGCGGTGCCCTGGAATCGCCCTAAATTAAATTAATAGGTATAATTATCTCACCTTAGAAATTTCGACAACCTTTCTTCAGTACAAATGCAGTCTCTAAATCTTATATTTTAGTAGTTTATGCTCACTGATATTCGAGCCAATAGATCGTTGAATTTAGTTATTGACATCCTAAAATAATTAAAAAACTTAATTTCGTCACTTCTTAATTCTCTTACTGAGTTCTGAAATATTCTCAAACTAGATCTTTCCCTCAGGATTGGGTGCACCCAATATTTAATTTCCTTAGCTGTCCTTATTCGTTTTCTTTTCAAAAAATAATACATCACCACAAAAGCTTCGTAGACGTCCATCGTGTACAGTCGCCTAGCATAGACTGCCCAAAAAATGCCTCCAGATTTGATCGGGTCCAACAACCGACTAGTGTGAACAGAGGCGCCGACCGTGACATCCGATTAAAATACGGCGCCCGATACCCGACAAGTGGGAACAAGCTGTCACGCTATTGGAGCAACGTTCTTAGTCTGTATTCATTATTCAAATTCGTTTCGCGACGTTAGAAGGTTTCCACGTTGTATCATAATATCTTTTGTATTTTTAATAAATAATTTCATATAATAAGCGAATGCGTAGGTTTATTTCATATTGAATCTAAAATTGGAATTCGATGAAATATTTTAATAATATTCATTAAGCCCAGATGAAAATAACTTTTCCGATACGAAATAAACACAGAAAGCACAGAAATAGAATTTACTTTCAAAATTATATGTATGTAGGAAAAAAATCAAGGAAGAAAATTGAATGATAATGAGTATTAAAATAATCCTAAGTGAGTAGTTCTTAGTGTACTTAAGATTTGTACCAAAATATCTATCTGGGTTCAACATTCATAATAGGTAATATTTTCGAAAGTAATATTTAATATCATCTGCCTAGCGGCCTAGCCTTTTCCCAACTTTATTGGAATCGGCTTCCAGGCTAACCTTATGCAGCTGAATGCCAGTATTTTACATGGAGCGACTGCCTGTCTGACCTCCACAATCCAGTACTGGGTAATGCGATACCCCTTGGTAAGAATAGTTGCCTGACTTTCGGGCCTGTAACGTCTGTCAAAGACCAACATATGGTAGCCGGAATCAACGGCTTAACGTGCTTTCTGAGACACGGAGGGAACTCGGTATGTAATGGTCACCCATCCACAGACCCACCGTGACAAGCGCGGCTGAACGTTCGAAGATCGACCTATGCGGCTAATATTATTAAGCCACGAGCGCCTTAAAAATATTTGATAGAAAATTGGAAATCGCTTACTAGTGAGATAACATTATGTTGATGAATCCATAATATGATGTGCGTTCCTACCTGGGAGGTAGGAACATCCGCATCCGCATCCGCATCCGCATCCTAATTAACTTGAGCATGACACGGTTTCTGGGTAAAAAAAAAAAAAAACATTATTTATTGACCAATTTATCTATCTGTTTTCTTATATATTTTTGTTTCGCACCATCGTTAAGTCACTCTAGTTTCTTTTATTGTTTGTTTATTTTATTTTATTAGTTTTTTTTTTTTTTTTGTATGCTGGTCTATTTTTCATATTTAAGTACCTATTCACTACCACCATTGACACAAAATATAAAACTGCTTCACATCCGGGACCTCACTAATTCAGGTCCAGTTGAAAACCAGCGTCGGGCACTAGTTGTCCGGCATTTTGCTGAACTGGGCCTATTTGGCGCAGCCGTGAGGCACACAGTGTCACACTATTTTATTTTTATTTTTTGTTTAGATTTTAAGTTTTTTAATTTTTTGTTTTTTATTTGTTATGTTTTTTTTTTATACTGTGTGCACTTGTGGCATGTGCCAAATAAATGTATTTTCTTTCTTTCTTGTCTTTCTTCTATGAATTTCTTTTTGGTAGCCCTAAATTTTTGATCCTCATTTGTGTGTTATTTAATTATTGCTGTACTTAACGATGATATCAAACTAACACTAAGCCGGTTTTATAATTAGTTACATATTCATCCATTAATTCCATATACCTGCCGAATTAAAAAAACGAATAAACGACTGATTCAATTAATATTCCCGTTGAACTAATTGAACATTTTCTGAACAAAACAATTTACTGTGAACAAAAACGAGCAATGTCCTGATAAAAACACATATATGCTTTGTTAAAAATTCGTTAACAAAGCTTAGGTAATGATGTGACCTGTTATTTTATTTTACGACTTAACAGTACTACTATACTTATTATATATTTTATTGATTTATCGTGCTCGTTTTATTTATGTGGTTGAACGTTTAATTATTTTATCGAATTTGTTCAACTGTAATCTTACATGTTTTTTTTAATTGTTTGAAACCATTTCAATAGATAGTGTATAATTCATGTTTGTTTAACGAAGATAATAAATACTACAGCTGTAGTTCTGAGTTCAGACAGTGGTTCAGTTGTGATGTTACTGTTCGTTGGTTTCCTTATTTTGGCTTTTGTAGGAAGTGGTGTCAGCGGCCACAGAGACCGACCGCGTACTTATTCAGGTAGGATTTATTTTCATATACTTTTTTTTTATTAGTTGTTTTTTTTTTTTTTTTTTCCTTTGGGACTTATTTTTAATTTATTTTTCAATACAATAGAATATTCTTTGTGTTGTTTCCCGATCATTATAATCTAGATTTCTTTAAAGTTCGAGTGAATTGGTTTCTTCTAGACAAGCGTGCTCCACCCTAGGCCGCGTCATCGCTTCACATCAGGCGAGTTGCGGCCAAATGCAAGACTATTTAGTATTAAAAAAGCAAATAAGTTGCCATGAGAAAAAAGTATTTCTACAACAAACGTCTGGGTTCAATTTTATTTATTTCTCAAACGAAAGAAATATCATCTTGATTTTTTTACAGCCTAATTTGTATTTACGATGAATATTAATAAAATCGCTTAGGTAGCCTCGTGGTTGCAAGCGCGACTGCTAAGAAAGAGGTCCTGGGTTAGATTCCCGGGTCGAGCAAAGTGTTATTGGTGTTTTCCATCATAAATTTCTCAGTATCTTCGCCCGGTTGATGGCAATAGGCTCGCCCCCTGTTACATGGGATTTAAACATAACTGGAAAAATGTGGTTGTACTACGTATCTGCTCAACCCTTGCGTGGCGTGCTACCTAGAAACCGAGCTATCGGAATAATCATATACATTTAGAAAAAGCCCAGAGGTATAATTATACTGGGTGTAACAGAAAGGGAATATGAAAGGACATGCTGTAGACCATCAAACTGAACAACTTCCTCCTTGGGTCCAATAGCGTAAATGCGAAAAAAATATCTGCTATCCCGTACTAAATTTCAATACCTACTCGACCCAAATGTATGGGACAGCTGATAATTTTTATATATATGTCTGCAACTTTCGATATTTAACAAGGAATTCTATCTCTAACAGTTACAGAACCACCATGCCCAAAAAATGAACACTACACGCGAAATAACCAACGATGCATAAGAACCTGCGCTAACAAAGGGGTGCCAACCTCCGATGGCTGCAAGTCCTTCACTGGATGCGTCTGTAACTGCGGGCTGGTAAGACTCAACAACGATGCCAGTGGAAAATGTGTACCGGAGAGCAAATGCCGTAAGTTGACATAGTTTTAAATAAATTCCACCAAAAGATAGTTGAAAGTCCGTGTGTCATTCGTTTTTTATGAATTTTGTTGGTTTTAGACGGCTTCTTATTTATTTATTAAAACTTTATGAACAAGTAAAAACTGTACAAAGGCGGACTTAATGCCTGGGACATTTTCTACCAGTCTACCTTAGGGTGATGCAGAGATAGCACAAAGTAGGTGCAATAACAGAAAACCATATCTCATTTATAAGTTAGACAAAACTTATTAAAATTCGTCTACAATAGTCAACATGCTGATAGTTTTAATGCGACTGATAATTTGAACAATTTATTCAAACATTTTTCAGTATTCAAACTGAAGTTGTTACCCCGCGTAGACAACAAGACCATGTCCTTATCATCATCAGCATTATCCTGCCCTTATCTCAATTTATTTGGGGTCGGCGCAGCATTCTTCCATACTTCTTTATTACTTGTTATCTCACCAGACACCTCCTTTCTTGTCATATCATCCTTCACACAGTCCATCAATCGTTTCATCAAGATCATATTGTATTCTAGAGTATAACAATTTTTAATTCTTCATCCATGTAGTATTAATCATCTAATTTTATTATAAAACTAGCTGTTGCCCGCGACCTTCGTTCGCGTAAAATTGTATTAAAAAAATATTACTTTCCTTTTGAATCCAATTTTGTTGACAATTTCATTTTTTTTTGCACGGAACCCTAATTCGTATTCTAAAATAAAAGTAGCTTCAGTTACTCCTTATAACATCAGCCATCTGCCAGTAAAAGTCCCGTCAAAATTCGTCTAGCCGTTTCAGAGATAAGCAGGAATAAGCCGACAAAAATTGAAAAAAAATGTGTTTTTGTTATAAGTAGTATTTATTTTCATATGTATTCCGTAAAAATCTGTTATTTTGATATTACAAAAAGACTCTTAAATTTTTTTTATTTGTATAGATGTGTAGACAATAATTATGTAAATGTTTCCTCAGTAACAAACTCAATAACAAACCGACATTGTACTTTGTAGTGCCGTAACAGGGTTATTGAACTATGCCGACAATTATCTAAATTGTTGTAAAATGTGTGTTATGCATGAGAGTAAATAAATAAATACTATACAGGGTGGAACATCGACGCACAAACGGTCACCACGTATTCAGTATATAATTTTTGAGGAAACTAAACCAGTAAGCCTGATAGATATTTTTCGACGGCATATAAATCGAAGTCAGAGGCCTATGGGTGGACTGCCAGGGCTGCGGGACTGTTCGAAAGAGATACCGTGGCCCTGGAACACAAAGGGCATATTGCATCTTTGTAGGAAACATTATTATGACACAACATGATTTAAAAAAAAATACCGATGAAATATTCTATGTTGCGATCCGGATGATGTAGGATAGGTACCTCGACCCACAAATGCACAATCAACACACGTACGTGGTATCCATTTGTGCATCGAAGATTCCACCCTGTATCTTTTGTATTCGTTTATCGTTTACACGTGCAGCAGGTAGTAAAGACTAGTTGCAGACAAAACGTTTAGAAAACTCGTCAAACAGGTTCCCAATCTAGTGTGATCTAGTTAACAAGAATTCTTGTATTCAAAACGTTATGTGCTCAAACTTACTACACTTTTCTACGATTATTGTTTTCGTATATCGTTAATACTTATCATAAATAATTGTCCGCGGACCTTCGCCGAACCACCTCTTAATGCGAGCCGTATCGAGGAGTACTGCCTTCTGAATCAGGTCCTTAATCCAAACCCGTCAACAGAGCCTCGAAAGATGTTCGTCGAGGCTCTTGGCCATCGCCATTTACCGTAACGACGATCGGTACAATGATAGCCAAGTTCACATTCCACATGACAATAGTCATCATCATCTGCCTAGCCTTTTCCTAACTATGTTGGGGTCGGCTTCCAGTCTAAGCGGATGAGCTGAATACGGGTTTTTTTCATGCCTATCTCCTCTGACCTCCAGAACCCAGTTAGTATTGAGTATTACGATACCCCTTGGTAAGACTGGTTGCCAGACATTCGCCACTGACTATCTGTAACGACTATCAAAGATCAGCAAATGACAGCCGGGACCAACGGTTAACGTGATTTTCGAGGGACGGAGGAAACTCGGTAGGTAATGGGTTGTCACCCATCCACGGACCAAACTAGGAGCGACTGTTATTATTTAGCCACGACCTCCTGTCATGTCGACAATAGTATTATTATTAATTTATTTGATTGTTTACTAGCCACCCGCCCTTGCTTCGCACAGCGCCACCTATCGGGTCCAAAACTATATCTAATGTAGCCTATATTTTAAGTTAGTGATCTAGCAGTAGAGCCGTGAAAACTGCACTCAAATCCATGCAGTAGTTTTTGCGTGATGCACGTACAAATACACAGACAGAAAGGCAGACAGACAGACAAAAAATCTAAAAACTGTTGTTTTGGCTTCTGTTGCTCTTATAAAGACCTCCCATATATTTTTTTTCAATATCTTCACTATACAGACATCGGCCTGTTACAATTTTAGATATATGGAATTTCACTTTAGCTCTAAACAATACGAAATAATTAGTAACAGTTAGAATAATAGAAACACAATTAAATAATTAGTTCTTTTATTATGCTTACTAGATTTGTTTGTTGCAACAACTATAAGTACATCATGAGCACGCGAGTTAAAACACGTAAACGTTTTATAAATAAAATTACACAGCTGGTTTCCTTGACAGTTAATTAATCATTTTTATTTGTCTAATATACAATAGGCCCTTATATATTTAAATCGCGATTTTGTATTGGATTAACAGTATCGTGCGTCACCATTATTCATTATCAAAGCCGTGTGTTGATTTACCTTTGGTGTATGTTTATTAGCAATTCACAGTCCCATATCAATAAAGAGGCTAGGTTTCCAGAGGCTATTCCGGACATTTGAAGAAAATTCCGGACTTTTATTTCCCTTCAATTGATTTTTTTAAAATTTTATATTAAAGAAAAAACAAAACATTGTCTGGTGCTTAAAATAAAAATCAAAAAGTTATTCACTCTCCCATCTCTCTCTCTCTCTCATCCAACTACCTCATTGTACCTACTGTTTATTCTCCTTCTACTATTTTAGTGTTTGTGTGAACACTCAATTCCTTCTACTATTTTAGTGTTGTGTTTGTGTGAACATTCAATACAATCGTGAGAACATTGTGGCACTGACTTTTATTGCCAACTCTGCCTACCTACACACTCGACAACACCTCCATATTGGTATACTGGTAAATTGGCCAGTCCCCAAAGGTTCAGGACTTGATTGAACATGTATGCTACCGAAAAGATTTGTCAAAAGTCATTGTAGAAATACTAAACGCTTTAAAGCGATTTTTACTGGACTTCCAGATATTAGAGGGTACCAACTTTCCAGGATTAAAATACACACAAGAAAAAATACGTTTCTCTGTACCTATACTGAAATTGTGTTATTTAAGTTGCTTTTCATGCATATTAATCACCTTAATTATGTATATTTCTTTTACTAGCGTCGCGTCGTCGTGACCAATTAAATTTCACGTATCTTTTCATATTATCTTTTACATTCATCAACATAATTTCACGACATTCCGTGAGACATGCTTTCCATTATTAACTGTTTCAGCCCGTAGAGACAATCCGAAAAAAACACGAGATCGAGTTTATTCTGCCTATGCAGAAGCAAAAATAAAAAGCCTAATAAAAAAGGCTAAAAAAAAGCTAAAGGCTTTTGAAAAAGTTACTCAAGAAAAGACGAAATCTGATGGAAAATCATTCAGTCATTCCCGTTCGAAATCTTCATCTCGTTCTAAATCATCATCTACTTTTGTATCTGTTGTATCTGGTGGCCATAGAGGTGATTCTTCTTCTCTTTATTTTTATTTATTTTTTTATCTATTTTTAATTTATTCTATCTTACTTTACATATTTCATGTAACATAAATTCATTATTTCTTCTTCCCGCGTCATCAATTCATTATTGGACATGTTATGTATCAAAGGAAAGCTTTACTAGATGCGGAGTTTTCTTAACTACAGCCAATATTATTTTTAAGTAGACTTAAATTCTTGTCGATAAAAGCGCACTATTGGCACCACAAATACAGGGCAGGGTTATAATTCTAACAGTGCGCATTTATTAGGTCATTTATTTTAGCGACGCCTATTGTTACTGAAAACTGCCATAAGGAAAATTAAGGAAAATTGTACCACACAATTTTCCTACTCCTCCGCTAATCTTTTCTGATTAATTTCGTTGCGGGATCCAAGACGGTTAAATTGCTTCTCTGGGACTTCGTCGAGCTTCGTTGTCTCGGCGCTTTTCTGGTGGTCACCACTGTTGATTCTGGCTTTTACTAGTTGCAGTAGTTATGGGGGTTGTCCCATTAAAAAAAAAGTATTACAATTTCCTATTATTTTGTTCCATTTGTCAATATTTTTCTCTCAATTTTAGCGAACAAATGCAAAGATTGCAATGCAGTCTACAAAGATGCTCTAAACCCTTGTCCCCTGACATGTGCTCATCCAAAACCAAGGCCATGTCCCTACGCGGCCATCAATAAAGGGGGTTGCGAATGCCTCCCAGATTTTGTGCTTAATGAAGCTAACGGAAGATGTGTTAGGCCTAAGGACTGTCCCGGTACTCATTTTAACTATTACATTTTTTTTAAGTTGGCTTGGGTTTTTATTGAATTAACAGGCGTTCACACTTTTCCTTGAACCAAATAATTAAATTTAAAATTTAAGTTATTCATCAGTGCACGCTATGTTACTAATCTTTTGCTTTTTTCCTAATTCTTCTTTCTTTTATTTTTCCCTCATCGATAGGAAAAAAATGCAGAGATCCAAATGCAGTGTATATTGATTGTCCCAATCCATGTCCATTGTCATGTGATCGACCGTTCCCAAGAGTTTGTAATAAGGCTTGCGTTAGAAGAGGTTGCCAGTGTGCCTCAGGATATATTCTGGACATCGATGACATTAAGCACGGGAAATGTGTCAGACCTAAGAATTGTCCGGGTATCTACTGAAACTTTTCAATTCTATTTTTTTTTGTTGGCTTCACTATCCGACTCCTTGCCTAAATACTCCTTTCACTGCTTCCATCATTTATAACCTCGAGCCTCTTCCGTTCATTTTGACAGATTTTAATATTGTCTTTCTCATTTTTTTACAGCAAAAATATGTTGCCCAAAACATTCCCATTACGTTATAGAAGATAACCAATGCCAAAAGACTTGTGCAAATCGGTTGATGACTAATAGTGACGTGGCCGGTGCCTGCGTCCCATTCACAGGATGTGCCTGCAGACCTGGATATGTCAGATTGTATGATAACGCCACTGGACCTTGTATACCTGAAAAGAAATGCCGTAAGTATACACCCATTAATGAAAAAGCTAGCAAACGTACACATTAACTCTAAATCAATTGTCATACGTTTGTTTTTCAAGCACCTATTTCAACTCAATGTGGTGTAACTGCAACTAGCTATCTTCACTTTATACTGTTGCATGCCGACTGAATGCGAGCCAGGATGCGACTATAAGAACAGCTACCTGAGGAATGAGGATGGAATTTGTATCCCTTCTGAGGATTGTTTTAAACCTGATCGAAAGCATTAATGTTCTTGTTTTTATTCTTTATTTACACCTCTGAAATAATGAAAAACTTTTCGGAGGAATAGCTAGGATAGTAAAAACTAATGTGTTTTCAGCAATAGAATGTGGAGAAAATGAAGTAGCGTCTGACTGTGCAATTCGATGCCCAACGCAGTCTTGTGAAAGCCTGTTTACAACTTATTTGTGTGCCGAAATGAATTGTACTGCTGGTTGTAATTGTATTGACGGATATCTTAGGAACAGTCTCGGGATATGTGTACCGAGTGAAGAATGTTATAACGGTCAGTGTTATACTGAAATATATTTAACGCAATTCTGAATTGAATGAAACTGGTTCTTTAGAACTGTTTTGTTTATCACACCAACATTAGCCAATTGATACTTCCCGAAATGTGTGCAGTATCAATTGGCCATCTTCATTAATATCTGAGAGCAGTGGTGGTCCAGTGACGACAGCCTTTATTTACGAGTTGTAAGGTTGTGTGCAGTATCAATTGGCCATCTTCATTAATATCTGAGAGCAGTGGTGGTCCAGTGACAACAGCCTTTATTTACGAGTTGTAAGGTTGTGTGTTCGAACCCAGGCAGATGCATTGCTTAGTGTAATTTATTTTATCACTACTGCTCACAAAACGGTGGAGGAAAACATCGTGATGATAAAAACGGCATGTATAAGAAAAAAAAAAAAATCGGTGACTTGTAATATCTATCAACAAACTCTGGCGCGTGGTGGTTTATTGCTCTCTCATAGAAAGGAGCCCTGTGTCCCAGCAGTGGGAACATTATGGGCTGATTATACTAATGCTTTACATATCTACATAAATTAACTCACGCATCTTTCCCATGCGGGGATAGCGTTATTCTTCACTCTTACTAATCATTACAAATAACAAGTTTATATTCACACTGACAGAAAAGCTGCAGTGTTTTTGTAATTGTGCATTCCTTTGGTGAAATATTAACATAAGTGTCTGAAGAGATAAAAGTTTTCGAACGAAGAAAAAAAAGAGAGAATGAGAACAAAAAATTCAACACGTTTTAAACACATCTCCGGACCACTTCTCAATGTAAGTCTGTTTATCATCCCATAGATCCAGCAGGTTGCGGCGGAGACGTCAACGCAAGACGCTCGCGTGGATGCGTTAGTCCATATCCACCGACCTGTAAAAACCCTGATCCTAAACTCAGTTCTGATGTTTGTGAACTTAACGGCTGTGAGTGTAAACAGGGATACATTAAGTCTTGCAAAGACGGGAACTGCATTGAATCAAAAGATTGTCCTGGTGAGTGAAAATTATATTCGTTTGGACTGTACTCTTTCGGACATAGACTCATAGAATCGATGACCTATGCTAAAGAGATTTTTCTGAGTTGCGAGGGATGCCCAAAATACCTTGAAAAGTCTAATGTTACATAGCTTTGAATTGTCTTACTGTCCAAGAAATCGTTTATATCCATGTAACTGAATCTGTTTTTATTCATTCATGTTACTAAATTAGGTAAAACATAATAAATTAGTTTTAAATTTAATGCGTGTGACGTAATAGACGTGGCCATTTACTTGTCCCAAACATAATATTATGGATGTAACATCGAGACGAATAGAAGAAGTTTTAAATTGTTTCGAACATTTATTTTTATAGGTGGATCACCAATATGTCGAGCAAATCAAACATACGTCGGTTGCAAATTTGGTTGCCCAACCAACTACTGCCCAGCTGATGATAGTAGGGGTCTGGTTGCTTGTTCTATAGCGTATCCTTGTCAGGGCGGTTGTGCTTGTAAGGCTGGCTATCTGATTGTGAGCCGCGATAACCCACAGTGCGTCTTGGCTTCAGATTGTCGTAAGTAAAAATAAGTTTTATTTTAATTGTAACATGAATTAGTTTTCTATAACAGCATGACTCAAGTACTAATTTATTTTTACAAATAATTGAATACTTGGCGTCCAAAGCAGTATTATCAGATTCTAAAATTATATTTGGTTTCAGCTGACGTTAAATGCACAAGACCAAACGAAGTCTTAGATCGCAATCCGTCAAGATGTTACTTCGAAAGATGTGAAGATAGAGGCAGCGAATGTAATTCTCCATACCCGCCTGGACCAAGATGTGTTTGTGAAGATGGTTACTACAGGAACGAAAGCGACATATGTATTCCTGTTTCAGAATGCCGTGAGTTATAGATTTTTTTATTGTATGCTAGCAGCCCGTTCCGGCTTCGCAAGGGTGGACATTTTTTTTTGCGATTATAATTATAGCCTATGTTACTCAGGGATAATGTAGCATTCTAATGGAGAAAGAACTTTTCAAATCGGTCCAATAGTTTTTGAGTTTATTCGTTACAAACACACAAATCTTTCGTTTTTATAATATTAGTGTAGTTAAGGCCAGCTCGAACAAGCCTTCATGATGAGCGTCCAGATCATCTCGTCAACTGTTTCTATGCCGGCTTTGGCAGTATCGCCTATCCTCGGGCCCCTGTCAAGGTGTCGCAGGAAAAGAGTACCTGGTAGGATATGGGGGACGCCATTGCTTAGCAGTAGGACATACAAGGAATATAAAACTTAGGCAGAAAAAAAGGCGTTGCTATCGTAAAAGCTATTACTTACTCTTTTAAGAACCTTGATAATTTTATTGATCACTGAATATAACCGTTTATGACAAACTGTAAATAGGAGTCCGTGTTTCACCAGTGGATATGTATAGCTTTTTATCACCATGATGATGATGATGAGAAGAATTACTTTGATTTTATGCAGATGGTGTTTCAAATATCAATTAATATTTAATGCGAATTTGCGACTAAGGCTTTGATTTTTAGGTTTCCGTAACCGAAGGGTAACCAATGGGACCCTAATATTAAGCCTCTGCTGTCCGTCCGTCCGTTCGTCTGTCTGTCAGCGGACTGTAGGTAGACAGTTGAAATTTTCACAATAAAAAAAAATAAAAATGTGAACGGAGGGATCCCTAAGCAACTACCGTTTCACCATTTGTTTCTCAGTAGTCTTCTGCTACCGTTCATTCCTCTGTCCACCAGAAAAGAAGTAAATACCAGGTGCTTCTAAATTGAAAAATATCACGAAATAAAAAATTAAACGGATCTCCAACTACGATGGTACGGAACCCTTAATGCGCGAGTCCGACTCGCACTTGGCCGGTTTTCTAATGTTTTTTTCTGACGATACAGCACCACTCGGATGTGAAGACGATCTTAACGCAACATACACTGAATGCACTAGTTATTGTCCTCCGACTTGTGAGGACATTGGTCAGGAACCACAGGGGTGTATAGCCGCGTGTGCGCCGGCTGGCTGTGCTTGCAACCCAGGATATGTACTGAATCAAGACGGGAAATGTATCGACCCTAAAGATTGTCCAGGTAATTGTTAACATGAATATGATTATAGTCCAGTGACCGGTGTTCAGTGTGTTTGTTAGTGACAATGATAGTTTAGAATTTTATATAATTACGGTTTTTAGATGTTTTTTTTTATGATAAAATGTGTATTAATGAATTATTCATGTGGTTTATTTAGCAGATATGTATCCGATGAGGTTCTTGTTGGCAAAAAATTATCCTTATTCACATAAATTCTTATTCACTTTGGAGATGAATTTTAAAAATCCATTCTTATTGTCCAATCTCTTACACCTGTATCTATAAACAATTCTTAGGGATTACTTCAGTAAAAATCATTATTTAAGATACGATTTTTATTCTGTTAGAAAAAGTATAAAGTTAAGTTAAGTAACAAAGTTAGAATTGTCAAAAGTTTGAATTCTTAGCTTTGCTTTCTTTGAGGGTTCTTGCTTACTTTTTTTGCATATTGCATAAAAATGTTTGTAATTACTTAAACTAAAGTACTTTAACTTAAGTGTAGATACGGGGGTTAGTGTGCACAAGCTTTTGGACTATATTAGAAATCTTACTCCTTTTCTGTCGACATGATGGTTCAACTTTTCGCTCATACATTTCTCTTTCCATTCATTCACTCATACAGGTTGCGAAGACCCCAATGCAGTGTACAAGGGCTGTCCAAGTGTTTGTGAACCGACGTGTACAAAACCTGACCGTAACCAGGCATGCACAAAACAATGTGCACCTTCCGGCTGTATTTGCAAACCAGAATTTGTTCTGAATGAAAAAACTGGAAAATGTGTCAAGCCCGAGACCTGTCCAGGTAATAATTTTTTACATTGAAGTTATACATTTTGAGGAGCTCGTGGCTAAATAATAACAGCCGCTCGGGTCGATCTTCACGTTAAGCCGTGCTTACCTAGGTTGGTCTGTGGATGGGTAACCGCCCATTACATACCGAGTTTCCTCCGTGCCTCGGAAAGCACGTTAAGCCGTTGGTCCCGGCTGCTATCTGTAGATCTTTGACAGTCGTTACAGGTAGTCAGTGGCCCAAAAAGTCTGACAACCGGTCTTACCAAGGGGTATCGTATTACCCAGTACTAACTGGGTTGTGGAGGTCAGATAGGCAGTCGCTCCATGTAAAATACTGGTATTCAGCTGCATCCGGTTAGACTGGAAGCCGACCCCAACATAGTTGGGAAAAAGGCTAGGCAGATTATGATAATACATTTTGTACATGACATTATGTCTGTAATCCGCAAACGGTTAGGGTGAGGTGTACCTCATTTCACCAGTTATGTTTAATCCCTATGTAATAGGGAGCGAGCCTATTGCCGTCCTGGGCACAAATCCAGACTCAGTGGCTGCAACTAAGAAATTCATTACGGAAAACTCAATAACAATTTACCCAACCCGGGAATCGAGCCAAGGGCTTATATAATAATTATGATCCTAATCTTACAGTTATGGACAAAGGATGCGGTGGAGATCTAAATGCAACACACGCCGATTGCCCAAGTAGCTGTCCACCTACTTGTGCTGATCGCTATAGTAAAGAAAATATTGTGTGTCCTGCTGTGTGTGATCCGAGTGGATGTGTATGCAAGCAAGGATATATTTTGATTAAAAAGGGTGAAAAATGTGTTAAGTCGGAAGACTGTCCAGGTAAAATAAATCTAAACATTAATTTGCGATTGTAACTTCTCTTACTATTCTGTCGTCATGTTGGTATGTACAACTCATGCTTGTTTAGGGTTCCGTAGGCGAATGGCAAAAAACGGAACCCTTATAGATTCGTCATGTCCGTCTGTATGTCACAGTCACTTTATTCCGAAACTATTAGGACTACACAGTTGAAACTTGATTAGTAAATGTATTCTGGGAAACGATTTACGATTTTTATACTAAAATAAAATGAAAAAGATTAAGAGGGACTCCCCATACATGGAAAAAAATATATATTCAAAGCTACACGTGTGGGGTGTCTACAGATAGGTCTTAAAACCATTTTTTCTCAAAGTCAATCGTTTGAAAGTTAGACACTCCAAAGTGGTAAAATGTATGTCTAATTTCTAAAGTAAGAGGACGAATTCTGAAAAAATATAGGATTGTAGAACGTAAAAAAAACTTTCAACGAAAATTGGTTTGAATAAGATTTGATGTTTAGTTTTTGAGATATGGAACTTTTTCATCAAACTGCAGCAGTAACTTTGTTTTTCATTAACATATTATGAAAAACAAATTTAGTTTTGCTGTTGAATGTAATAATGCAACATATGAATGAGCCTTCAAAATATTTTTAGTATATTGTTTGGTGCTACGGAACCCTGCGCGTGAGTACGACTCGCACTTGGCCGGTTTTTTCTTTCAAATAATTCACCCATACTGATCTGGGTTGCAATGGAGACCCCAATGCAGTAAGCTAGATATAGAAATGTCGGCTTTGAGTATCAAAATATAGCTAATATTAATTTCACTTTGAAAAGTTTTTATGTATTTTTTGTGCCAGGATGCAAAGGAGATCCCAATGCAGTATTCAGCGACTGTCCGAGTGCTTGTGAGCCGAGTTGTACTAATCCGAAACCCGAAATATGCACCTTGCAATGCTTGCCTCCCGGTTGTGTTTGCAAATCAGATTTTGTTCTAAATGAAAAAACGGGAAAATGTGTCAAGATTGAAAGCTGTCCAGGTAAAAGTTCTAATTTAAATTAATAAAGAAATATCAGCATTGGGTATCGAAGTATTGCCTCTAGATTTTATTTTAAATTAAAAAAAAAAACTGGAAAATGTGTCAAGCCCGAGACCTGCCCAGATAATAGTTTTCATAAGCTGAATATAGAAATATCGGCTTTCACAAATCCAGACTCCGTGGCTGCTATTGTGAAATTCCTGATGGAACATCCCAATAACAGTTTAACCGACCCGGGATTGAACTCGGGACCTCATGCTCAGCAGTCGCGATTGCGACCACTAGACCAATGAGGCAGTCAGTAGATAATTGACATAAAATTCAGTAACTTATCGACCTGTCTTCTCTACGTAGTAGTGGGATGCAAAGGTGATCGCAACGCAACATACAGTGAATGCACCAGTTATTGTCCTCCGACTTGTGATGACATTGGTCAGGCACCATATGCATGTATAGCTGCGTGTGCACCGGCTGGCTGTGCTTGCAACCCAGGATATGTACTGAATAAAGACGGAAAATGCATCAACCCTAATGATTGTCCAGGTAAATATGAACTTTTAGCGGTATGTGGAACAGGGTGTAAAATTCCTCATCCCGATTAAAAAGTGAGAAACCTCTGACTAGGCGGGTGTTATATCTGGTGAGTTGCTGCTCGACGGTTCTAAAGACTGTTAACAATGCCGAAAGAAAAATTTAGTTTTCCTGTTGAATGTAATATAATACATCATATGAATGAGCCTTCAAAATATTTTACCATATTGTTTGGTGCTACGGAACCCTGTGTGCGTGTGAGTACGACTCGTACTTCGTCGGTTTTTTCATTCCAATAATTCACCCATACAGATCTGGGTTGTAAAGGAGACCCCAAGGCAGTGGCTAGATATAGAAATGTCGGCTTTGAGTATCAAAACATTGCTAATATTAATTTCACTTTGAAATGTTTTTTTTTTATTTGAAATTTTCTTGTAAAATCAGTGTGTCAAGCCGGAGACCTGTCCAGCTTTTGTTCAGGACCTGTTCAGCTAATAGTTTCCTTAATTAATCTTAATACAGAAAAATTTACTTTGGGTATTGAAATATCTTCACATTCTGATTTCACTATTAACTGATGTTTTTTTATTTGTATTTTTTTACTAAAACAGTGATAGGTTGTGGAGGAGACCCCAATGCAATGTACAAAGACTGTACCAGTGCTTGTGAGCCGTCTTGCTTAAACCCGAACCCTCAAGTATGCACAGAGCAGTGCTTGCCTCCTAGCTGTGTTTGCAGACCAGATTTTGTTCTGAATGAAAAAACTGGAAAATGTGTCAAGCTCGAAAGCTGTCCAGGTAATAGAATTTTCACTTTATTTTTTATATAGAAATATCAACCTTGGATATTGAAGTATCGTCACATTTTAATTTCACTTTTCTCTGAGTTTTTACCCGACTGCCAAGGAAGGGTTATGTTTTTCGCACGTATCGTGTATGTTTCTTTGTAAATTTCTTTATTACCACGAATCTTTCAAACGGCTGGACGGATTTCGACAGTTAAGGTATATTTCGTCTTAAAAACCCAAGTGTCCTTAGACAGGCGTTTGAAAAAAAAACAAAATGGCGGATTTTAGGTGCGTCAGAGTAATACGTTAATAAAAAAAATATAACCAAACCTATCGAGTAGGGTATCAAAATAAAGGAAATTAAAAGGGAATTTTAAAAATATATTTAAATTATATGTTTAAAATTTAAATAGGAATAATATAACAATATTTGCAGTCGGGTTTTTGATTTTTCATTTTATAACTTGTTTAAATTGAATTATTCTGTTATAACAGTGATAGGTTGTGGGGGAGACCCCAATGCAGTGTACAAAGAGTGTACCAGTGCTTGTGAACCAACCTGTAAAAACCCGGACCGCCAAATATGCACCTTGCAATGCAAGCCAGGCGGTTGTGGATGCAAGAAGGGATATGTTAAAAATGAAAAAACTGGAAAATGTGTCAAACCTGAGACCTGTCCAGGTAATAATTACTCCAAAATTGTTTAACCTATTAAAGTGATAAAGAGGGAAGAAAGTGTTGGAGATCTCATGCTAAATACAATATTAATCTAAGTAGCCTGTCTCGTCCCGCTACAGATTAAAGGCCTCTCTTTCTTTTGTACGCAACATTATGTTTTCTGCTAATGTGGTATGTAAGGGTTAGGCACAGTTATACCTAATAGACCACCCATATTTCGCCAGTGATGTTTAAGTCCCATGTAATAGCGGGTGAGCCTATTGCCATCAACTGGGCACAAATCCAGACTCCATGGCTGCAACTGAGAAATTCCTGATGAAAAAACCCAATGAAAATTTACCCAACCCGGGAATCGAGCCCAGGACCAACGAGGCAGTCAGAAGATAATTGATATTTAATGAAAATTCATTAAACTTAACGCCCTGTCTTCTCTACGTAGTGGTGGGATGCAAAGGTGATTGCAACGCAACATACACTGAATGCACCAGCTATTGTCCTCCGACTTGTGATGACATTGGTCAGGAACCAAAGGCTTGTATAGCCGCGTGTGCGCCGGCTGGCTGTGCGTGCAACCCAGGATATGTACTAAATAAAGACGGAAAATGCATCAAACCTAAAGATTGTCCAGGTAAATATGAACTTTTAGGGTGTGTCTTCTCCGAATAGCAGGAAATCTCTGATTAGACTGGTTTTGTGTCCGGTGGGCTACTGCTCGACAATACATTTTGATTAAGAAGGGTGGAATTTATGTCAAGGCAAATGTGGGTCAGTCCTTTCGGTGGGAATCAAGGTCCTTCCACCATTTCTTGGGATCCACTCGGTGGATTTTTAGCTCATTTCCCATCTAACACGTGGTAGTCAAAAAGCTAGCCCAATTCCAGTCAGGCTTAACGCTTAGCTAAAGTCCTTGACTTTGATTTTGGTAAATCTAGTGGACGCGGGATGTCAAGGTGACCAGAATGCAACGCACAGCGACTGCTCTAGTGCTTGTCCACCTATCTGTGGTTATCATTATAGTAAAGAAGAAAAAGTGAACTGCGCTAATGTTTGTGGTCTAAATAGCTGCCAGTGCAAGCAGGGATATATGTTAACTGAAATTCGCGGACTATGTGTTAAGCCTGAAGATTGTCCAGGTATGTGGTCAATCTTTATGATCTTTACATTGATAGGGTACGTACTAAAACTATTAGGTAAGTAGTAAGTACTACAATTATTGAGACACAAATATTTAGAACCGCAACAGTAACTTCTAAATTCTTTTAATTTATTTTAACTCTCATTTTACAGTGCAGCAAAAATCACGGTGGTAAAATAACCATGACAAGAACGGTCTTTTAACGTGTTAAGACTTTATTCCACTTTTCACTAAATTGGTTCTATTATTTATTGTAACAGTGTCAGGGTGCAAAGGAGATCCTAATGCAGTATTCAGCGACTGTCCGAGTGCATGTGAGCCGAATTGTACTAACCTGAAACCCGAAATATGCACCTTGCAATGCTTGCCTCCCGGATGTGTGTGCAAATCTGGACATGTATTAAATGGAAAAACTGGAAAATGTGTCAAGCCCGAGTCTTGTCCAGGTATTATTTCCTCTCCATTCTTATTTTGTTTGTAAAATATGTTTTTAACAGCCGTCATTTTCTACGTATTAATTAAATTGATTCCTCTTTTTGCTCATATGTTTTTCCAAAACAGAAAAAGCTTGCGAAGGAGATCTCAACGCGATGTACAGCGAATGCCCATCTGCTTGTGAACCAACTTGTACTAAATCGGACCCTAACCAACCATGCACGTATCAGTGCCTGCCTCCCGGTTGTGTGTGCAAGCCTGGATTTGTTCGAAATGAAAAAACTAGAAAATGTATCAATCCCGAAACCTGTCCAGGTATGATTTTTGATCTTATTCAAAGGAAGCATTCATTAAGGAATATAGTTTTAAGTTTGTTGATAAAATATCCTTTTCAAGATTATTTGCTTCACGGTTAATTAACTTGTCTGAACGTGTCTCGTGAAGTCAGTTATTTTGTTTTTATTTTCTTTAATAAACGGAAGAGGATTTTTTTGTATAAATATTAGGTTTAGAATTATAATACACCACTGATTGTTCGCGTTTTGATTTTGTTTGCGTTCGATTACAGATTATATTTTTTTTTAAATCTTAATATATTCTTATGACAGCTGAACCACAATGTAACGGGGACCGCAATGCAACATACACACAGAACCCAGAATACTGTCAGCCTACTTGCGAGAATCCGGAGCCCGAAGGAGAATGCATGGACATGCCTACGCCACCAGCCTGTATATGCAAACAAGGATATATTTTTAATGAAAAAGGAGGACGGTGTATCCAGCCCGTAGACTGTTCAGGTAAAAAAAAAGTTACAGTTACTGTTAGTCTGTGTTATCGTACTGCTGGGCAAAGGCCTCTCCCCATGATTTCCAAATTCTTCGATCCAGGGTGAATGTGGACCACTGGTCGTTGGTTTTGTCCAGCTCGTCTCGCCATCTCCTGCGAGGTACCGCGTCGCCTTCTGGCTGTGTCAGGGCTCCATATCGTGGTTATTTTGGCCCACAGCTCGTCGTAAAAAAACCAGTAATATTTTAAATAAAACATTACTTGTTTGATGAAGATGATGCTCAATAAGATTCGATACGGAACGATACTTGCATGGAAGTCTTGTTTTTTTGTTGAAAACTTGCATTTAGTGTGTTTATCTTTTCTTTCAGGTGGATCGCCGAAATGTAAAGCGAATGAAACTTATATCTACTGCAACGCAGGCTGCCCAACTGATTATTGTCCTGTGGATGATAGTCTCGCTATGATCGCATGTGATCCGCCGTATCCTTGTCTCGGAGGCTGTGCTTGCGAAGGAGGCTATTTGATAGTCAGTGAAGATGAGGATAGATGCATCTTGTCTTCAGAATGTCGTAAGTACAATTAGAACAATTTAGCGACTGGATATCATGATATTAAATCAAATATGGATGATTAATACGGTGATCGCAAGTGCTGCTGTTGAGCACGGGGTCTAAAGTTCCATTACAGAATTTAAAAAAATATTCATGGCATAAGGCCAGCCCACTATTAAAACAAAACTCTTGTTAAACATAACTGGTGAAATGTGGGTGTATTAATAACTTTGTTTAACGGTCCAAGGACAACTGGCGTGATGTTATATTGTGTGTTGATGCTACACACTTTGAAGCTCCTGCCTGTTTCTTTCGAGATGCAGCGGAGAGTACAAAAACAACATAGTACAAAAAGTACTACAGCAACACAGTACAAAAAGTACTACAGCAACACAGTACAAAAAGTACTACAGCAACGCAGTACAAAAAGTATTACAGCGCCAAATGTGCCACAAAGGAAAAACTAACATAAAATTATGAATCGCACTATTACAGGTATCCGCGACTTAAGACTATATAGAAAAACTCAACAACAACTGTGGTGCTCTAGCCCACCAGACACTACACCCGTCTGGTCGGAGGATCCTCCCTTATCTATGGGGGATGAAGAACCTTACACCTCCGTTCTTCATCCATCTATAGAGATAAGAGAAAGGTTTGTACTTCTGAATAACTGGATTTATGTGTTTTTAGCACAAATCGAATGTAGCAGACCGAACGAGTTTTGGGACGCTTATGCTCCAAGTTGCTTGCGAGAAGGATGTAACAACAGGGAAATACCCTGCGAGTACCAATACCCCGGTCCACCAAGATGCAGATGTATTGAAGGGTACTACAGAGACCAGAATGACACCTGTGTACCGGAATGCCAATGTCGTGAGTATCTACTATGTTTTAAAAGTACAAGCTTCCCATGTTTCCGAACACAGATGGTTTAGTCAATAAATTTTTTACAAGAGTGCCCTCCAAATGAAGTTCTAATGCCAGTAATAACTAGGCTGCTTTTTGAGAGGAAAAACAATAGTTATAACAAACGCCTGCTCCAACAATAGTTATAACAAACGCCTGTCCTCGGGTGCATTTCAAGTACTAACAGGCCACTGCCAGTTGATATAAACCTAGCACGGCTTTCAGGGTCCAGAGATACTGGAAAATACATTTAAAAATAACAATTATATTGCAAAATCCTCAAAACAAGAAGCCTAAAAAATTATAATCCAGTGTAAAATGAAAAAGACTAGTAGGAAAGATATAATTATCCTGTCCATATTGCAGCAAAACCGGGATGTAACGGAGACATGAACGCAAAATTCTCAGAATGTCCCAGTGAATGTCCTGCAACATGCGGTGACTCCCCTGATCAGATATGCACGACTGCCTGTGTAGAACCCGGCTGCGTCTGCAATGATGGATTCGTTCTGTCTAAACGGGGTGGAGTTTGTGTTAGATCTGAAGACTGTGGTAAGGCATTCAACAATTTTAAAGTTATTACCTTCATAGTCAAGGTTTGCCAACGATAATGGAGCGCAGTATTCTAAGCGTCAAGCTAACTGACCATACGCACAACACCACACTGCGCCTCAAAATTATAGGCTCTAGATTAAAGGCGTAGCTCAAATAGCTCCTAATCTGAAGTGTACCATGGTTGCCTTGGTTTTAAGTTGTAATCGTTTACAGATTACCTAAGGAAGTGATCATACATTTATATCGACGTGAAATCAGAAAGACCGCAGTATCAATAAACGCGAATAAGACGTCATTCGTCTCTTTTTGGTTTGGACAACGTGACTCTAAATCATGTTACTTTACTGGTCTCTCCCTTTTGCTTGCTCTCTTTTCTTTGATGCATAGGAGACAATTTCAGAATAAAACTAACAACTAGAAGGAGCATTACCTCCTTCCAGTAGCAATAATATCTTGATACTAAACTATCTTCTTTTCACCTGAACAAAAAATGTTCAGAATAAGAAAATTCAGTTCCATCTACGGGGACCTGAAAAGGATTTATTGTCGCTTGCATTTCAAAGATATTGCAATAGAATAACCGCGACGGTTGGACACTGAACCTTATTACCATATTTTTCATTTGAATTTTGTCAGGATTCAGAGAGATCTTGAGCATAAATCTGGTCTAACAAAAAGGGGAAGATTTTTTAGGATTCTATTGTTGCATGAAGAATGCGTGTTTAAAACTTTTGTTTTCTAAATTCGAAGTCACTTCCAAAATTCTCTTTTACAGTGATGTCTCCAGCTAGACTAATAAAAGATTTTTCTTCTAATGCTGATAAATCGTTTTCAATTTCATTTATCACTGTAACAAATGTAGGATGGTCTCGATCAAAATAATTTTAATTAAACTGCTAAGACAAATTGATTATTTGTCTTAAAACAATCCCGTTGCTGCCATGTTTAAGGGGGAAATGAGAAATGCGTTTACTCTAACTATTGTTTGGACAATTCAGAATCCGAACAGGTACCTATGTTTATTGAATCGCTTAGTTCAGATGCCTTTGAGCGAATAACACGTAACTGAAAAGTGGAAATAAATCCCGGCTTTTTGGGACGAAAGTCGATGGCTTAGTTGGAAACCCTAGTAAAACAGGTTCGTTCGATTTAAGTAAATGTAATAGAAAATATTTCGAAGTTGGATTACGCTTTATCGCCATCTTTCTTTTATAGATGACGTTCTTTTAACCGTAAAATACTATTTAGGGGATTCGATTTGGATAGTGTTGTTTTACAAGTACTTATTATGGTTATTCTTGATGTTTTCTTTATGGTAGGATCGTAGCATTCGTCGTACAGTTGTTTCTGCCTACTCCCATGGGACCAAGCCGTGAGTTTGTGTTTTTTATGTATCTTTGACATAACATACATGTAATTTCAGATGTATATTAAATATCGTATTAGTTGAACGAGTCTTAATCGAAGTGCAGTAAAATGTGCTAATTGAAAATTGTGAATTTAATTTATTGTAAAGAGCGCTGTTAGCAACAGTCAATTTATTCCCCGATAAGTTCATTATAGAAACGTTAATTAAACATAATGTTCTTTTGTTTCGTCTTTATTACTTGTGTTAATTATTTTATGGAAATGTTTTAATAATTGGCTCTTAGGCCTAATTTACACCACAAATGGTTCATCATTTGGGTTAAACCGAATTGAAATTATCATTACTTTTCTGTAAATTGTTTCAATATCAGAGAATAGTGTTTCAAATTATGCTGAGCGCTAAAAGTATTTACTGATCTAGGGTGTAAGCGGGCTTTAAGATTGAATGTGCGTCCAATATGTCATCATCTGCCTGGCGTTTTTCCAAATATGTTGGGCTCGGCTTACAGTCTTACCGGATACAGTTGAATACCAGTATTTTACATGGAGCGACTGCCTATCTGACCTCCACAACCTAGTTAGTACTAGGTAATACGATACCCCTTGGTAAGACTGGTTGTCAGACTATCGGGCCACGACTACCTGCAACAAATGTCCCAAATTTGTATCAATATGAAATTGTTCCGAAACCGTTCCGTGAATGTAACATTATTGTGTGGACAACAAGTCTGCAACTTAGTAGTTACATCTAAAACTAATAGCTGCAATTATGAAAATAGTAGTATCTTCAAAAGGATGTCAAGTAAAGCGAACAGTATCCGACAAAGTAACTTTATATGTACGTTATTGCATATCTAGCGTTTCTGCTCCCGACATAATGGACTGTCAGTTGTTACCAAGTTACACTCGATTCTGTTCGTCTGTCTTTTGTTTTACGTGTTCTTCTTTCGAAGTTTTTTTAACTGTGTTGTTACCGTGTTTTGTTTTTTTCCTATTGTTCTTATTGGTGTTGTTTCCCGGGTCAATTCATATACTGGTGCGCGGTTTAGTAAAAACATGTTTGTTTTTTTTGATCAACTGTCAATTACTAAATACCTACCAACGAGTTTCGATTTAATATCTTGGACCTTGGGAATATGATGTCACGTTTTTTGGTAGCTAAAATTTTTCTTTATCAGGCAGCCATCTTCAAATGATCAGGGAAGAGTCTTGGTTAATAATTTATTACGTGGACAGAGTAGTAATGCAATGCAATGTAGCATGCAATGAACATATTATTGTCACTAACAGTAACATAATTATGACAAAATCATGTTTTTACTTGTCTATTATGATCATTTTATCATAAAAACTCATACTGTTTACACTAATTAAAACTTGAAACAGAAATTAATAACAAAACCTCAGCTATCAGGAAATACAGAATTAGTACGTTGGAGTAAAAAAAAGTCCCCGCGTGACCTACGTCACGAACCTGATAGTACGATCTTGCATCATCTGAGTCATATCACCGTCACAGTAGACATATCAACGTACAGTATTTCAACTAGCGAAAAAAATGTTCGAAATGGTTCACACGAATTTAAAGAGCGGACTTCAATAATTGAACTGGAAGCGATATGATGACAAGTTTCGCTCTTCAGCGCAGTTTAAATGTACCGATCGCGTGCATTGCTGAAATTCATCCTGATCACACTCTGGGTTACTCGTAAGTACTATGTCTCACCGAGACAAGCGTTTACGTTTTATGTCCTCATGATATCAGCCCGGAATTACCAATTGCTGGGTATCGGCTTCCCCTTTCTTCTACCACACTTCTCGGTTATGTGCGTCCCTTATCCAGGTGTTTCCCGCACTTTGACGAAATCGTCGACCCAACGAGCTTTAGGACGGCCCTGGTTTAAATAGCAAAAAGTTTACTTGACTACCCGAAGATCGGCGTTTGATTTCGCAATACCGGCCGAGTTGGTTCACTGGTTTATCTTTATACTGTGTCCCCGTCGAGTTTAGTGTTTTTATATCCTCATACACTTTGTTTTTGCCAGAGTTCGTAATATAAGTGGTATTTTATTGAGAGGAATAGTGTCTGACAATGTTGTTCGTGTATATTTCTGTTTGTGTTCTCTCTTTAGTTCATAGCGGTGTGACAAAATATGTTGAGGAAAAAGGTAGGTGAAAATAAAAGATATTTTATTATTTTATTTTTGTTATTACTTGAATGTAGTTTAATCTCTATCGAGAGTATTCGAGGGTCATTTAAATCGACTAGGACATGTTTATAGAATAAACAGGGTTCGAAATTATCATGACCATTATTTTCTTTGATAATTATCATGCTGAATTATAACTTGCTATCTTTTTTTTTAAATCTTGCGTCTAAAATATTACGTAAAAATAAAGACAAAAACATTAAACATAACTTATTTTTTTTGGTGATTAAACATTCTGTTTGTTGATTAAACACAATGTTTCCGACTGCGCGTTTGGATACGCGCGAAAGCGGCAAATCGTGTTCGGATAAACGTGAAGACTGTATTATTTTATGATTTTTGTTATTATCAAGATAATTATCAAGGTAAAATTATCAATGACAATTATCACTTCCAACCCTGAGAATACGTACTTAATAGACTTTATATTGCAGTAGTATAATGTCATAGCATAACCAGCCTATAATGTTCCGACAGCTGGAACAGAAGCATCCTCTCTGTGATCCCAGTGTGAGTTGGTGGTTATCATGTTTCTTCAAAATTGTGGTTTGCCGGTCTCCTCACAATATTTTCCTTCATCATTAATGAGAGTGATCATCATCTGCCTAGTCTTTTCCAAACTATATTGGGGTCCACTTTCCGGGCTAAAGTTTATCTGGGTATAATTTTCAAAACCTCAGTTAGGTATTCTGATTTTATTTTTTGAAAAAGTGAAACTGACTTTGTTAGGCAGACAGAATTTTAAGTTGAATAGTGTCCTGAAACTTGTTAGTCGCTTTTTTCATACGGGTGAAATGAAAAAAACTAGTTTCGCGAGCCGTGGGTGGCTTTTACTGAACTTCTATTCAAAAAAATTTCGGTTCCACTAAATTCAGCAATACTCGTTTGTCATGTAAGCGAAAAAAAAGCGTTTCAACAAAGAAACTTTACCTGTCGTTGTGTTTAGACATGAATTTTCATTTGGTAATTGTTTTTTGAAGACAGTGCCTCAATTTCAGTGTCAAAAAAGTCTGGGTTCAACTAATTATAGAATCAAATCAGAGTCAGTGAAACATGTGTCCGTTTGTCCTGACACATAAATTCATCAACATCATCCTCTGCTTAACCTTTTCCCAACTATGTTGGGGTTGGCATCCAGTCTAACCGGAGTCATCTAAATACCAGTATTTTACATGGATCAACTCCATATCTGACCTCCACAACCCAGTTAGTACTGGGTAATACGATACCCGTTGGTAAGACTGGTTTTCAGACTTTCAGTCCACTGACTACCTGTAATGACTGTGAAAGATCTACAAATGGCAGCCGAGACTAATAGCTTACACATAAATTAATGTGACTGTTGGAATTTCAAGTCTGGAGAGTGAAAATATTCTCCACCAAAAATCCAACAGAGCTCTTTTATTTAGGCACTAGCTTTTGTCCACGGTTTCGTTTAGTTCGGTCGTAAATTATTTAACAGGAATGTCCTGTTTTTTTTTTAAATATAGCCGTTATTACGCTACGGGATAATGTAGCTTCTCATTTGTAAAAGATTACCTAGCGCAGTCATATAAACTCGTATACACCTTCACTTTGGTGTTCTAAAAGTTTTCTCAAAAGTCTCATAAAATGTCGTGTCTGCGTCGTAAGTTATTCAAGGTCAAAGGTCGCAAAAATCAGTTTTTCGTGATTATCTCGGTTTCTATAGCTCCAATGGTGTTAACATGTTCATAAAAATGTAGAGCATAAAATTTGCTTTTTTTTTTTTAATGAAGGTGTATACGAGTTTACAGCTTATTATCTCTCATTCCGAGGTTGACCCCTTTTTTTTGCTTATTTGACTGGACTAACCCCCTTCATCAAAACATACAAACTTTACCCATTTACGATATGATCGAGTGTTATTTAATTTTTCCATTATCAGCTATAGCAGCCACAACCACGAGTCTGTATTTGAGCCCGGTTGATGGCAATATCCCCCTATTCCACGGGACTTAAAAATCATTCACATCACACCGTCGAAATATGGGTGTACTATTGGATACACCTCTGCCTAACTCTTCGGAGATTACAGGCGCGATGATATGTGTTATCCACCTTGCCCCATAAAAGGCACATTAAGCGTCCACAAAGTCCTATATCCCACAGGTTATTTGCTTTAAAATGACCGTAATCCTCGTAGGTATTACGATACTAATTAAACCAATACGTGATCATACTTCAGAATATTTCATTTAAATTGATACCTTCGCGAGGACTCATTAAAGCGGTCGGTCTGTAGTCAAAACGAGCAATACAATCTAACACTAAACACCTAATTATTCTATTCTATATTCAAACACAAATTATTCAAGAAAAGCCACAACGGCCCATCAACGTCAAAATCGTATCAGTACAAACTGAATTCTGGCCTTCTATTATTTTGGTCGTTATCTGGGGCTTTATAGGCCTCCAAATGCCTTAATGACAGCCTCTGTAGATGATAGTCGGGTACAGAGGGCTTAACGGCCTTTTCAAGTAAGGATTTGGTATATTATAACCATCTTCAGAATAGATTTTAAGCTTGCTTCGGAAACTAATGTTGTTTGGAATTCAGGTCATTATTTTTTCCTCTGTACACCTACAAAGGGAATATTTATATTTGGTCTTTGTATTATAAGTTAAAAAAAAATGAGAACCATATGGTCTAGACCACAGATCTACTTGATAACGCAAGAGCTCGCACATTGAATGCCCGACTTAAGTATTTTTTATACTTAACGTGGCCACTGTCACAGCAAGCTACTTAGTTTCAAATAACAATGTTACAACTTTAAAAACTTAAGAACTTATTTCTAGACATTTAAAGAACATTACTATTTTGTATAGTACCTTTTTTGTATAGTAACTAAATAGTGCTTATGACGACATAGTAGGTAGTCAAAAAATGGCACGTTTGGTTTTCATACGGTTCATGATACTTGCGTTATCTAGGTATATCTATATCTACGGTCTAACTAAAGACGTCTGTATATTATTTTTTCTAGTTATATAATTTTTCTTCAAGAATTATTTAAGCTGCCTAAAGACCGTCTCTTACCGCATCGCTTGAACGTGAAAACACTTAAAAACTTTTTGTCTAACATTCTAAATCTCAAACAGAATAAATGTGCTAGAGTATTTTGTTTGAGTGTTAAAATGTGTTTTAATATATTCATGCCTCTTAACGTCTGTATTGAGATTGTATGTTACTAAGTGCTCCTAAAATGTTAGTTCCCAATAAGCTTTACGAGTATTTTATTTTTCTTTCTTTAAAAATTCACCAACACGATTGTTTTTTAAAAACTTTTTTGGTAGAGGGCAACGTGACCTCTGGTTCAAGATCGCCGAATAAACTGAACCATTTTGATAACGTCTTCGATTTCACATTCGACACTATAAATAATTTCTAGATCCATCAACTCCGGAGTGTGGGATAAACGAAATAGCCACAGACTGCAGAAGAATCTGCCCACCACAGACTTGCTTGAGCAAGTACGCAATCTTCCTCTGTATTGAAAAAATACCCTGTGAGCCAGGGTGCGACTGTATTCCGAATTATCTGAGGAACGATGAAGGAATATGCATACCAAGCGAAAAGTGTCCTCCACGTAAGATATGTTTCATGTTTACTGCATTTGATTTCTGAGTTTTCCTTCCTCTTCTTTTATTTTCTTTTCTCGATCTAACTTTTTCATCGTATTCTTTATTCTTAAAGTCTTTTATTGATATGCTAAAGTTCTATTTAAAGTTTGGACTACTGTCTTAAATCATTATTATCATCGTGCTCTTATTCCATGTTACTAAGAGTCGGCTTAATACATATTTTAGTAGTTCATTTGACTCCATTTGTTTTATAGTTAAACCTGAACCAACATGTGGTTACAACGAAGTCTCAGTACCCTGCAGACAGATCTGCCCACCGCAAAACTGTGAAATATCATACACTGAGTACGCTTGCACTGAAGAAACAAAAATATGTGAACCTGGGTGCGACTGTCTTCCCGATCACCTTAGGAATGGGAGCGGGATATGTATACCGAATGACCATTGTCCTTGTAAGACCAATAATTAAATTCTAAAACATTATAATCACGTTGATGTTTAAAGAAGTGATCTACTCTCAGTCCGATATTTTGATCAAAGGACTGATGTCACAGAAGTCCAATGGCCATAATTGGTTTGTTTAAAATGAAATTACAAAATGCGATATGCACATGAACAACGTCGTCATTATCTACTGTTTCAGAACTTACTGCCTTTTGCCTTCTGGCCTTACTGGCCTCTCTAATCAAAGCGAATCGCGCGCGAATACACGATCGTCGCGGTCGTATGTCTCTCATTTGTTTGCCAATTCGCGTGCTCACTCTCGACCACGCGTTCAGGATCACTGAATAAACTGATCGTGACGTTCGCGTGTTCGCGTAGCGATCGTAATTACGACGCAGCCTTACAAATTCATGATTTGTTTTTTGCGGATACGAATTTTCGGATTACATCAAAATTTCTATCAACCACTTTTATACCTTCTTCGATCTCACACTCGACACTATACATAATTTCTAGATCCATCAACTCCTGTTTGTGGGATAAACGAAATTGCCAGAGACTGCAGAAGAATCTGCCCACCACAGACTTGCTTGAGCAAGTACGCGTTATTCCGTTGTATTGCAGACATACCCTGTGAGCCAGGGTGCGACTGTATTCCGAATTATCTGAGGAACGATAAAGGAATATGCATACCAAGCGAAAAGTGTCCTCCGCGTAAGATATGTTTCATGTTTACTGCATTTGATTTCTGAGTTTTCCTTCCTCTTCTTTTATTTTCTTTTCTCGATCTAACTTTTTCATCGTATTCTTTATTCTTAAAGTCTTTTATTGATATGCTAAAGTTCTATTTAAAGTTTGGACTACTGTCTTAAATCATTATTATCTTCGTGCTCTTATTCCATGTTACTAAGAGTCGGCTTAATACATATTTTAGTAGTTCATTTGACTCCATTTGTTTTATAGTTAAACCTGAACCAACATGTGGTTACAACGAAGTCTCAGTACCCTGCAGACAGATCTGCCCACCACAAAACTGTGAAATATCATACACTGAGTACGCTTGCACTGAAGAAACAAAAATATGTGAACCTGGGTGCGACTGTCTTCCCGATCACCTTAGGAATGGGAGCGGGATATGTATACCTAATGATCATTGTCCTTGTAAGACCAATAATTAAATTCTAAAACATTATAATCACGTTGCTGTTTAAAGAAGTAATCTACTCTCAGTCCGATATTTTGATCGTCACGGTCGTATGTCTCTCATTTGTTTGCCAATTCGCGTGCTCACTCTCGACCACGCGTTCAGGATCACTGAATAAACTGATCGTGACGTTCGCGTGTTCGCGTAGCGATCGTAATTACGACGCAGCCTTACAAATTCATGATACCTTCTTCGATCTCACACTTGACACTATACATCATTTATAGATCCATCAACTCCTGTTTGTGGGATAAACGAAATAGCTACAGACTGCAGAAGAATCTGCCCTCCACAGACTTGCTTGAGCAAGTACGTGTTCTTCCTCTGTATTGAAAAAATACCCTGTGAGCCAGGGTGCGACTGTATTCCTAATTATCTGAGGAACGATGAAGGAATATGCATACCAAGCGAAAAGTGTCCTCCGCGTAAGATATGTTTCATGTTTACTGTATTTGCTTTCTGAGTTTCCCTTCCTCTTCTTTTATTTTCTTTTCTCGATCTAACTTTTTCATCGTATTCTTTATTCTTAAAGTCTTTTATTGATATGCTAAAGTTATATTTAAAGTTTGAACTACTGTCTAAAATTATCATTATCTTCGTGCTCTTATTCCATGTTACTAAGAGTCGGCTTAATACATATTTTAGTAGTTCATTTGACTCCATTTGTTTTATAGTTAAACCTGAACCAACATGTAGTTACAACGAAGTCTCAGTACCCTGCAGACAGATCTGCCCACCACAAAACTGTGAAATATCATACACTGAGTACGCTTGCACTGAAGAAACAAAAATATGTGAACCTGGGTGCGACTGTCTTCCCGATCACCTTAGGAATGGGAGCGGGATATGTATACCTAATGATCATTGTCCTTGTAAGACCAATAATTATACTCTTCAACATCATAATCACGTTGGTTTTAAAAAAAATAATCTGCTCTCAGTTCGATATTTTGATCAAAGGACTGACGTCACAGAAGTTCAATGGCCATAATAATTGGTTTGTTTAAAATGAAATTACAAAATGCGATATGCACATGAACAACATCATCATTATCTACTGTTTTAGACATCACCTTCTGGCTTTGCTGGCCTTTCTAATCAAAGCGAATCGCGCGCGATTACACGATCGTCGCGTCCGTCCCTCATTCGTTTGCCAACGCGTTCAGGTTCGCCGAATTAACTGAACGTGACGGTCGCGTGTTCGCGCAGCGATCATTATTACGACGCGGCCTTACACATCCATGATTTACTTTTCGCTTGACACGAATTTTCAGATTACATCTAAATTGCTTTCCACTTTGATCTTAAATCGACACTGTATATAATTTCTAGATCCATCAACTCCTGTTTGTGGGATAAACGAAATAGCTAGAGACTGCAAGCAGATCTGCCCCCCACAATCCTGCCAAAGCAAATACATTGAGTATGATTGTATTCAAGACATACCCTGCGAGCCAGGATGCGACTGTGTCACCAATTATCTGAGGAACGATGAGGGAATATGTATACCGAGTAAAAAATGCCCTCCGAGTAAGATATGTTACCGTTACCGTTGTTGACCGTTTCATGTTAACTGTCTCTGCTTTTTGACATTTTCTCCTTCTTCTTTACTCTGTTTCTTGTTGACCTGACTTTTTCGTCTTCTTCTTGTTTATATGATTAAGATCAATGTCCTGTTTACAGTTTCATCATCATCATCTTTCTTCTTTTATTCCATGTTACTTCGGGTCGGCGCAACAGAATTTTTCTTCCATTCTCCCCTGTCAGTGGCACGCTATCATTTACCGACTATTTTTTCTTCCATATCATTCCTCGCACAATCCATCCATCTTTTCTTCTCTCTCTCTATAGCCATCAACATTTATATTCATCACTCTTTAAGTTACATGCGATTCATCCCTAGGACTGCTGTTTAAAGTACCTCTGATGAAATGTTTGAGCGATGACTAGATAGTAGATATCATTATTAAAACGGCTGTGCTAGTAGTTCATTTGACTTTTCATTTTATAGTGGAACCAATATGTGGTTACAACGAAGTCTCAGTACCCTGCAGACAGATCTGTCCACCGCAAAACTGTGATATAGCATACACTGACTACGCTTGCACGAATGAATCGAAAATATGTGAACCTGGGTGCGACTGTCTTCCTGATCACCTTAGGAATGGGAGCGGGATATGTATACCGAATGATCAGTGTCCTGGACGTAAGATTTTTCATGTTCACTGTCTTTTCTTTCTGATCGTTTTCTTCCTCTTCTTTTCTTCATTCTTCTTTGGTTGTTTTAAGTTGTTTAAAGTAAATAATTATAATGTTACTTCTATGAGGATAGATATAACAAGAATGGCATCAAGTAGATACCATTTATTGCTGAGGATAGATAATATTTCTTTGGCATCGATGTCTTTTTCTTCTCTGTACACAATTCTACCTTAAGTTGTTTCTCTAATTATTGTCATTAGAATTTGACAAAAACTCAAACTCAAACTCCATTTGATTTTTTGACAAATTCTAATATCCATCATTATCAGACATGTGAATGTAAAATGGCATGGAACTTTAGCAGAATTTATTATATTATTATATAATATATATTTATTTTATTTTCACTTTTGATTAAGCAACAGAATTTAGAGGCATCATAAACTTTTATTGTAATATACACTATTGTCTATGTGAGCCTTTTAACGTAATTAAAGAACACGATTTTCGAACTCGTTGCGAACTAGTAGTTTGATTAAATGTTGTTCGTAAAATTAGCATACAATTTTTTGCCAAGCGCGAGGAGAAGAATGTTATTTTTATAATACTTGTATACCTATTATACATGAACTTTATCATTTACCAACTCGTACTGGACCTGCGTGGTGGATGATGGATCACGGAGAGAGATAGACATAGAGGAAACTTGTGTGCTAGCAGGGATAATTATAGGCTGATTGTGCTTAAGCTAATAGGCATTTAATACAGGCTGTTGTTGCCGATACCGGATGTTATTTACCGATATTTGTTTCAAGCAGAAGTCAAAAATAAAATCATTATTCAGCTTGAAATGCTATTGGTATATAACACCACCTGTTTACAACCTTATACCCCACTATTTACGGTCGTCATTCACTGTGAAGATTTTAATCATGGCTATAACAACATTGATTAAGAAGTCTTGAATCTCTGTTACAGCCTGTCAAATTCCTGATGAGTGCCAGCGAACCTGTGCATCACCGAACCCTCTGAACTGTGTGTATAATCCACCAGAAGAAAACACAAATGGCTGCGATTGCAAAGAAGGTTATATTCTGTCAGAAAAAGGAGGAGACTGCATTCCTATTGAAAACTGTCCACGTAAGAAACCTTTTTTGTTTTATATTATGTTCTTAGGATTTACTAATGCAGCTTTACCTACAGGTTTTTATTCTTATAAAGGACTAGCTTATGCCAGCGGCTTTGCTCGCGTGATGGAGGGAAGGGAAGGGATCGTACCTACTATCGGAGTAAAAAGTATTCTATGTGTTATTCCAGATTGCAAAATATCTATGTTCCAAATTTCATCCAAATCCGGGTAGTAGTTTTTGTGTGTAAGAGTATCAAACATCCTTCCTTGTGTCCATCCATCCTCACAAAGTTCTGCATTTATAAAATTTGCAAGATTTTGCTGACACTAGGCTGCAAATTAAAATTTTAGGCATTAAAATATTAACAATAGCCGGTAGTCGGGTTCCCTGCATCATTTATCGGCTAAAAGGTGTTCATTGATTTTGAAGATTCCCGCATACATAAAATTATCTTACTGGATGTATTAAGAACATGAAGCCAGCGGATCAATCTCATGCGCAAATGAGACATCTTTCGAACGCCAAGTTTTAATCCTACTAATTATTATAAATGAGAAAATTTGTAAGGATGGATGGTTGTTTGTTACTCTTTCACTCAAAAACTACTGACCGGATTTTTATGAAATTTGGCACACAGATAGTTTATAACCTGGATTAATACATAGAATACTTTTTATCCCGGTAGTACGATTCCGTGGGACATTACCGAACTCCACGCGAGCGGGGCCACGGGCATGAGCTATATCTTTATAATAACATCCTCGTTCATAATCTTTCAGCTGAAATAGCCTGCCACGGCGACCCCAACGCAGCACCCAAACGTTGTCCAAAGCCATGTCCGTCTACTTGCGATTCACCAGACCAAAACCCCTGCAAGAGAGCGTGCTATCCACTTGGATGTGAATGCAAACCCGGACATTTGCTTTCAAATGAAACAGGTCTATGCATCTTACCTGACAAATGTCCTGGTAAGTGAAATATTGATTATTTTTGAAGCATTGAAGATCAGGGGCCTAAAATGGTTGCTTTAGAAGAATCATAATAAGATTATCATCATTATCTTGTCTTCTTGTCTGTCTTCTTTTTCCATTAATCGTCATCTTCTCAGACACCTCTTTTCTTGACAAATCACCCTTCACACAGTCTATCCATCGTTTCTTTGGTTTTCCTCTACTCTTATACCGATCCACATTCATACTCAAAACTGAATGTTAATCATAATAAGATAATAATAATGCATTACGTTACAATTCGTAAAATGGTCGCAAAGTGACAATACTACGTCTGTGACCTTTTTAAGAACGTTAACGTGATTCATATTATTATCCTATTATGATTCTGCTAAAGCGGCCATTTTAGGCCCTTGAAAACATGACAAGGAATCAATCTTACAGTGGATATATTTCTGGCTTTTTCTGATGAAAAAAGATTCAATAAAACCTAGTTGAGTCAAGAGGTCCTAGAGCCCTAGATAAAGCTACTTTCTGTCAGCGATAAATATGATTAAAAAAGTCAATAATATATGGAAAGAAGATTTCATTCCTCTACTAAGTCAATGTAGATATGAAACGCTTTGTCTAGGCCCTAAAGGCACCGTGAGCACACGGGTTGATAATTTTTCGATTTCAAGCCTGAATTGAAAGCTTTCTGACTTTTGTCACTACATAAGCTCCAAATCTATGCGGGACTGTTCGAAAGAGATACCGTGGCCCTGCAACACAAAGGGCAGAGAAGGAACATGGATGGGTTTTAGTCAGTACAAGTCTGACACTCCCCTCCGCTCCGCCCAGAGTGGGGGGGGTCATTTGATGATTTCCCATCCGGAAAAAAAAAAAAAAAAAAAAAAAAAAAAAAGCTCCAAATCTAGAAAAGTTACATCGCCTTCTTAGATATCAGAGGTGTCTGACGAAATCAATCTTACAATGTTCTCAGGTGGAAATCCATGTGGCAAGAATGGACGCTTCGTCGATTGCAGGAGGGATTGCCCTGATGAGTATTGCCCAGTGGATGACAGTCGGGCCTTAGTATTTTGTGATCCCCCGGCAGGCCAATGTCTGTCTGGCTGTATTTGTAATTTAAATAATAAAAGGAAAAGCCGCAAGCATCCCAAATGTATCACGTCGTCCAACTGCCGTAAGTGATTTTTAATGTTAATTGCATTTTCCATTTGCGAGGGCAACAAAAACAGAAGTTGGAATAGGAAATAATTGATCGATTTTATCGTTTCCTATGATAAAGCAATTTTGATTTGTAATGTTGGAGAAGTTCTTATTGACAATTAATAATATAATATTTGAAGTAAAGTAAATATTAGGGAACAGAAAAGATAAATTACGTGTATTGTTTGTCAGTAACAGGATATTGCATCTAAAGAAGAAGTAATTTAATCTTTTTCGGATTTGTAAGAATATTGATAGTACAAGTTATTGACTCTTTTCTATACACATTTGTTTCGTAAAGATAGCCGATTACTAGAAGCAAGCAAAAAAATTACTTAAATCAAGGAAGAGGGAGTGTATTTTGATTGAATTACAGGGTTTCAACCACAGATTTAATTATGTAGATGTACCTAGATAGCGCAACAGCATCTACTTCACGTGCCCGGCTTAAGCATTTTATGCTTAACGTGGCTACTGTCGCAGCAAGCTAATTTGTTTATAACAACAACGTTTCAACTCAAGAACTTAATTCTACACATTTAAAGAACAAAAGCGTAGTCTATTTTGTATAGTAACTACAGACCGACCGCTTTAATTAGGCCTCCGCCTTGCCCATGCACATTAAGCGTCCACAAAGTCCTAACAATATCCCACAGGTTATTTGCTTTCAAATAACGATAATCTACGTAGGTATTACGATACTAACTGAACCAATCCGTGATCAACCTTCAGAATATTCCATTTAAATTGATACCTTCGTGAGGACTCATTAAAGCGGTCGGTTAGTGCTTATGTCATTATAGTAGGTAGTCAAAAATAGCATGCTTGGTTTTCATACGGATCATGATACTTGTGTTATCTAGGTGTATATATTATCTGTGGTATCAACTTTGTCTTGTTTTAACGTTACAGCTCCAGTAAATTGCACAAGACCTAATGAAAAATGGAGTAGCTGCCCATCCGCATGTCTAGCTGAAAACTGTGATGATGTCAACAATCAACCAACCGCGTGCAATACCTTGGTGTTGAACTGTCAGCCTAGATGCGTATGTAAGAAGAGTCATTTTAGGAATTCAAGTGGAATTTGTATTCCTGCTAAGGATTGTCGTAAGTTGAACGTTACTATTACAATGTGTTATTTGCGCATTTCCACGTAAACACAGCGACAAATCAAGCTATACATTTCCACTATAACATGACCTTGCTTTCTATAGATTTCTCGTAAAACGAGAGATCCGCATAAACTGGTTTTGGATATCTTGATTGGTCGTCGTCCGTACACTATAGTATACAACATTAGTTTTAGTATATGCGAAACACAGTCTAAATTAATGCCTTAATAAAAACGCGCTGTTGAATTTTCGACTTTCAGTTCAGCGCAATAATGTTTAGGCATTCTGATAGCCTACCAGAGTGGGAAAGAGATGGCGCTAGACGTTTTCTATAGCTCCATCTGTTTCCCACACGGGAGTGACATTAAAACAATACTGCTTTAAGACGCCATGGTCACTCCCCAGATGCCATTAAGTGTTAGCCTATAGTGTTTCCACTGCTGGAACTCAGGCCTCCCCTCAATGAGAGCTGAATCTACCACGCGGGCCCAGTGCGGGTTGGTGGATGTCACATGGCTTCGAGTTTTTGGTTCATAGACGTGCCGGTTTCCTCTCGATGTTTTCCTTCACAGTTTTGAGAGTAGTGGTTGATGAAATAAATTACACAAATTGGTGCTCCTGCCTGGGTTTGAACCCACGACTTACAGCTTATAAGTCGGGCCGTTACACTTGGCCGCCAGCCACCACTGCTCCATAAGTGTTAGTGAAAACGAAAAATTATGTTTGTTGCTTTAAAATTAAGTACTTGTAATATTGCTTTATCTTCCGTTTTTATATAGTTCGTAGTCCGTGTACGTCCTTCAACATAACATCACGTCTGTAATCCCCGAAGGGTTAGGCAGTGGTGTACCTAATAGCACACCCACATTTCGCTAGTTATGTTTAAGTCCCGTGTGATTAGGGCGAGCTTATTGCCAGCAACCGGGCACAAATCCAGAATCCGTGACGCTACTGAATTTTTTTTCTTTTTTTCCTTTAGCCCATTGAAATTCATGTACAGTTGAAAATAGGCTGTGATTTTATTTCTTAATTAAATGTGACATTTTTAACAGCAAAAGGCTGCGATGGGGATCTAAACGCGGTGTTCAACGAGTGCCCAAGTGCTTGTGAACCGACTTGTAAGACCCCGCAATTCGACGTATGCACTGATCAGTGCTTGACACCTGGTTGTGTGTGCAAGTCAGGATTTGTCCTTAATGAATTAGATGGCAAATGTACCGAACTAGAGAACTGTCCAGGTAATAGTTTCTTAAATTTTAACATGGTTATATCATCCACAGGTATAGTTACGGATGCTACACAGTACATTTGATCCGTTAGTATTTATTGAACAACAAAGCTGATCCAAAGGAACTACTATATAGGGTCCAACTATTCATACACGAAATATTTTAAGAGAATCATCTAACGGCTATAACAAAACCATTTCAAGGGATTTTTTTTATCTGAGTATATTTTTTATATAAAATAAATAATTTAAAATTACTTGACCCAGAAAATAATTACTGGCTCCTTATTTTTAAGCATCCATTACGGTAGTTTACTACGTCGTATTTACCTACTGTCATTGTTAGAATATGGGAGTAAATGTTTTAAGCAAAAAGTCTCAAAAAATTTTAGAATTAAAATAATTTTGTTAAAAAAAAAAACACTCAGATAATTTTTTTTTCGTTGCTATGGTTGGTATGGGTGGTTATGTTTCCCTGATCTGCAGAATGCGAGGCAGCTGCAACGGAATTCTGAAGACTTTCGCTGACAGGATCTCTTCTCCATTATGGGTGACGCTTATTAAGAGGGTGATTTGAATTGTTTTAGATTTATAGATTTATTTTATTTTTATTTTTATTTGAATGTTTAATGTTTAATTTATCTTATTTTATTTGATTGTTTTGTTTTATCTTTTTAATTTTGCATGAATTTTAATTGTATCTTATTTTAATTCTGATTTTAATGTTAATTTTAATTTTGATAGTAATTTTTATTTTTAATCCTGATTTCAGTTCAATGTTAATTTAATTTAATTTTAATTTCAGTGTATGGATCAAGTTATCTGAATTAAATGAATTTTATTTTATTTATTTATTTATGGCGACTTTACGACTTATAGAAGTTACTCTTAAAATATTTCGTGTATGAAAAGATAGATCTTATATACTTATTCGACTTGCATTTGCTACGTGCTGTTCAGCAATCTATCTTTGGTCACTACCTTTACTGAATCGTGTACATGTCGGTTCGGCACCTTTCGGACTATACCGAACGGCGTTTTCTCTTCATAATTATATCTTAGCTAGCTTATACCCGCGGCTTCGCCCGTGCGTAATTGTCCCACGAGATCGAACTACCGGGATAAAAAAGATTATGAACTATATGTGTCTCAAATTTCATTGTTCTGTAGTTTTTGCGTGAAACAGTAACTAACAATCTATCTATTCATCCAACTAACTTCACAAACGTTTGTGTTTGTAATATTATTATTAAAATTAAGTAAAGAAATGATTTGCCGCCCGGATTTGCGGAATCATGCTGACGGACCAGAACATGAGTGCATTAAACTTGCAATGTTTGTATGTTTGTTAGGTTAAATCTTGTAACTGAATTTTAAAACAGTTATCCCCAACCGACTGAGATGAAATTTTGCATACACGTTTAGTTTGGATGACAAAGCATAGTTAGCTAAGTGACGTCATTCTAAATCCAATATGACGAACTTGTTACTTTTATGCACTCTCATGATATGGGTCTCAATTAAAAGGGTTTGATGGGAAGAAAATTCTTAAAATAATATCTAAAAGCTTGTTTTAAAAAAAAAATAACTTGTAAGATTGTTTCCTTTTTACTCATTGAATGTGTTTTTACTTTGCCTTTTCTTTACTTACCAGTGCCAGAATGTGAAGATGTCAACGCAGAGTACAAGTCGTGCCCGAGTGCGTGTGAACCAACTTGTTCTAGCCCGGGCCCTTACCAAGTGTGCACAGATGAATGCAAGCCTGCCCGTTGTGTGTGCAAAGAAGGATTTGTTCTTAATGAAAAAGATGGCAAATGTGTCAAACCAGAGCACTGTCCAGGTATATTATATATGTTTTCATTTTCCTAACCTTCATCATCTGCCTAGCGTTTTCCCAAGTATCTTGGGGTCGTCTTCCAGTCTAACCAGATGCAGCTGAATACCAGTATTTTACATTTGACCTCCACGACCCATTTAGTACCTGGTAATACGATACCCCTTGGTAAGACTGGTTGTCAGACTTTTAGGCCACTGACTACCTGTAACGACTGTCAAAGATTTACAAATGACAGCCGGGACCAACGGCTTAACGTGGTTTCCGAGGCACGAAGGAACTCGGACAAGGACCAACCTAGGCAAGAGAAGCTGTTATTATTTTAGCCACGGCGTGTAGTCACTACCTTTGTAGCCTAAATATCTTTCATGCTGTCCGTATCGTAAATTGGTGTTCCCCTATTTTTATAGCAATCTACATTCAAACTCAAAACATTCCTTACTCCATTTTCTTCATTGATTCATGTCAATTTTTGTATGTATCGCATTATATAGCGATAATCAATTCTTTTTTTATGTTTTTCAGCCCGCTGAGCGCGAATAAATCACTTCTCCAGACCGGCCTATTTTTGCAATTAATATTCCTAGGGAAAATCATCAAATTTATTACTTTGTCCTAGTTCGAAACTGATAAAACGAAGCAAATACTATTCCTGTTTTGTTCAAACAAAATCTAATTTTAGTCTTAATGAATAAACTATTATCGGAAGAATTGAAGATACTTTTATTTATCCAAGAAATATCCTTGTTTACCCACAAAGTACAATAAAAGGAAGGCCTCGTGAATCAAATAAATACTACTAATTTGTTCTTCGCAAAGTTTTGCGTGGGAAGACAAATCGGTCCATCCATCTTACGCAGGTTTGTTTCGAAAAAAATCGATTATGGCGAGTATGTTGAAGACTGGGTCCCTGTATTTGGTAAGGAACATATTATGAAAATTAATGTAACCGAGGAATAGCTTGGCTGCCCTTGATGACATTCAATCGCTCTCGGGTATCGTAAACCGTGATGAGAGCGTGTTAGTACAGAACAATAAAGTTCCATAATATAACATCACGCCTGTAATCTCCGAAGAATAACGGAGAGGGTGTAAACCTAATAGTACCTCCACATTTTGCCAAGTAGTAAGGGACGAGTCTATTGTCATCAACCGGGCACAAATCCAGACTCCGTAGCTGCAACTGAGAAATTTCTTATGAGAAAACTCAATAACACTATGTCTGACCTGGGAATCGAACCCAGGACCCCAAGCTTAGCTGCTGTGTTGTGACCACTAGACTGAATCAGTTTTATAATTAGGTAATGATAATGAAACTGGACCACCGAACTAGAATTTACGGTCATCATCATTGAGTCAGCTGAGAACGGTCCACTGCTGGACATAGGCTTCCCACAAGCGTCGTCAATCCTGGTCTGGACTGGTCGTGTCCTTCTTGCATCCAGCGAATTCCGCGGTCTTCACCAGTTCATAAGTCCACCTTGTGGGAGACCTTTACTGTGGTATTCTGTTCTTGTGTTGGTTATTCTGGCTGGTTACAGTATTACATGGGTGAACATCCATTACATATTGAGTTTTCTTCGTACCTACCTGGGAAAGCGCGATGACGTTTGTCATTGTTTGTCGAAGTGGTTTGTCCTGGCTATCATTTTAAGATCTGTGACAGTCGTTAAAAGTAGTCAGTGGTGCGAAGATCTGACAACCAGCCTTACCAAGGAAGAGGTATAATATTGACCAGTACTTATTATATTGTGGAGGTCAGATCAGTCGCTCCATGTAAAACTAAAAGAACTGGTATTCAGCTGAATGCATGAAATAATGATGTTAACAGTCTTACAATTAATGCAACGATAAAACTAAAACAATTGGTTCGTCCTGCACTCAATATTATTAGTTTCTCTCGTCTCAGGCATTTAAAGTCAAGATACATAAACAATTGCCAAAGTAAACTCAGAATTGTATATCCCGATTGTTTTAAAAAATGTAACAGTAGCTGCAGTTACTCAAAGCCACCAGGTACTTATATTTCTCCAGAACGACTTTAAAGTGCAAAGTTATTGCCTTTTGGCTGATTGCTTAAGAGTATCGTGTTACCCATGTTTTATACTTTCATTGATGAAAATTTAAGTCGATTTTGGTTGCGAGAAGTGTAATTTTGGAGGAGCTCGTGGCTAAATAATAACAGCCGCTCGTGTCGATCTTTAGTTTAAGCCGTGCTTTCCTAGGTTGGTCTGTGGATGGTTGACCGCCCATTACATACCGAGTTTCCTGCATGCCGGATGCAGCTGAATACCAGTATTTTACATGCAATGACTGCCTATCTGACCTCCACAACTAAGTTAGTACTGCTTGGTAATCCGATTCCCGTATGTAAGCCTGGTTGTTAGACTTTCAGGCTGACTGACTACCTGTAACGACAGTCAAAAATGTACAATTGACAGCTGGGTCCAACCGCTTAACCTGGTTTCCGAGGCACTGAAGAAAATCGGTACGCAATGGGTGGTCACCCATCTACGGACCAACCCAGGCAAGCGCAGCTTAACCTGAAGATCGATTCGAACGGCTGTTACTATATAGCCACGAGCTCCTCCTCTCATTTTATAAACACACTCACACACATTTCCTTTACTTGAAGCTTTCATTGTGATTAAAGTAATATTACTTCTTCCTCAAAATTATCTTTACCCAGAAACTCATTTTGTATTATTTACTTCTTAGAAACAACCCTTTACAATGGAGTTCAAGAATTACATAATCCCTTTGCTTCTTTCATCTTGCGTAGTTTACTCCGAAATTGAAACTGTAGTAGGTACCAGCTGAATATAAAGTTTAGAAATTTCGATGACACCTCTATTTCTTGAACAAAATTCCTCTCAAATTTTCCAAGTTATAAAAGTTTTAGTACCAAGTAAGCGAAGTTCGTCGGACATTAAGGCGTCAAATTGATATTTTAATACCCTCTTGTTGTCTGTTTGAATCAAATTTTAAAGTAATCTGCGTATTCTTTAACTTATGTACTTGAGTATACCGTTATTTAGGATCCCCTGTTGTGTTTATAAAAGTTTTTAAGAGAGTGTTTTTCAAGAAATTAAGCATGTATATTAATTTGAAATTGCTTCGGAAACATTTTGGAGACTTTTACAAAAATGAGATCGCGGAATATTTTCTTCGGTCTCTATCTAAGTACTTTTCTCAGGGCTTTTTCCCCAGCTGGTGCGAGAAGATGTAGCAGTCATGCATGTTTGTTCTATTTGTTCTAGAATTACTTGAGTAGGTTCTGAGAATCTCGACAAAGGGACATGCCACATCATTATTATAACATAACGCGTGGTTTCCCCAAAGGGTTAGGCAGGGGTATCTCTACATAATAGTGCACCTACATTTCGCCAGTTAAGTAATGGGGGCGACCCTATTACCATCAACCGGCCACAAATACAGACTTCGGGCTTCTATTGAGTAATTCCTGATAGAAAAACCCAGTATCACTGCCCAAATTGGGCATCGAATCCAGGAACTTATACTCGGCAGAAAAGCAAGCGACGATAAGACCAACGAGGCATTCATAGGCTTATGTCTATCCTGTTGAAAAGTACTGAAGAAATATGAGTCGCTTTGAAAACGATTACCTCTTTTTTTATGGCCACTTGGGGTGCTTACTTTGTCCAGACTTAAGTACCATACCACAGATGACATTCAAGAAAAGGTATCCATTATTTTTGTATCACCAACAAGTCAATATATTCAGTTTATTCGTTGTGTCGATTTCAGAATATTCTAACATGTTACAGTGGAGAAGGTTACTCGATCCGGTGGCAGCCAATAAATATTTTATAGCCTTTAATGGATTTCCGCTGATTTTATAGATACATACACTGGGCCATTAATAAAGCTTACCAACCACGTTTTTAGGGTTCAGTAGCCGGATGGCAATAACGGAACCCTTATAGATTTGTCATGTCTGTCCGTCCGTATGTCACAGCCTCTTTATTCCGAAACTATTAAGACTACACAGTTGAAACTTGGTAGGCTTTACGATTTTATACAAAAAAAGACACATGGAACTGAAACTACAAAAAAAAGAACATCACATCTATACGGGCGGGGTGACTATAGGTAGGTCTTTAAAAATTACATTGAGGTTTCTAAAACAATTTTTTCTCAAAGTCAATCGTTTGAAAGATAGACACTTCCGAAGTGGAAAAATATGTGCCACCACACCCCTCTAATTAAAAAAAAAACCTATATTCTGAAAAAATGTAGGATAGTAGAACGTAAAAAAAAAAATGGCTTGAATAAGATTTGATGTTTAGTTTTTGAGATATGGGACTTTTTCATCAAACTGCAGGAGTATCTTTGTTTTTCCTTAACATACTATGAAAAACAAATTTAGTTTTGCTGTTGAATGTAATACTATACAACATTTATGAATGAACCTTTTTTTATTTTATTTTTTTGAGCCTTCAAAATATTTTTATTATATTGTTTGGTGCTACGGAACCCTGTGTGCGTGTGAGTACGACTCGCACTTGGTTGGTTTTTTATTATTCTCTGAAAGTGACGATGAGAGCTTTCGTTGTTGATTTAAATTTTGTTGAAGATGTTCGATTATTTATACATACATAGGAAAACACTCTAGTTACTAACAGACTGATTTGATGACTGACAACCCACGTTCACCAGCACTCTAAATCGACATGTGAAATTCAGGAAGACGAAATATTACATAACACAACATAACGCCTGTAATCCCCGAAGGGTTAGGCAGATGTGTACCTAATAGTACACCCACAGTTCGCCAGGTAAATTTATGCCCCAGGTAATAGGGGGCGAGCATGGTGCCATCAGCCGGGCACAAATCCAGACTCTGTGGCTGCCACTGGAGAAATAGTATTACGACTGTACTTTCCGATTGCCGATCCGTATGTCCAGTAGTGGGCTGTGATGATCTGAGTTGATCGATTCCCCGATGTAAGGAAATATTGCTATTTCCTTAAAAAACGATACTTACTGCCGTAGCCGTGCCGAAGCCGTATGCTTACTTATACGGTGACGATCCCTTTCCGAGTCAACTCGTATTCTTTGTATGAAACCCCCTAGTTCAACGCACACTAATAGGAATCTTAACGTAGGTAATCGCCTCGTCTCGGGACAATCTCACGAACGGCCGTGGTGAAAGGCGATACGATATATTTCCGAGTTAATATGTGTGCTGTGACCTTTAGGCACACGTAAATACGTTGTATATATTTGGCAGCGTGTGTTTAACCTTTGGACGTAAATCCTCGTGGCAAGCCAACGTGGTTCCGCGAACTAAACTTAAGATATCTAGAAAAAAAAGGCGTGATGTCGTTTGTGTCTTGGATCCGCGATCCGGCAGTGTAACGGCGGCATACCAAAGGTGAGCCAATTATCATTTAACGGTCAAAAATCTAGCCTACAGGTTGCTCTGATAAAGACTGCTCAAAATGTGTAAACATTCAAAGATTTTATAACCGACTTATAGAAAAGGAGGAAGTTGTTATTTATTTATTTAAACATATACTTGCTGCACTTCAGTTTGTACCAAAACGTGCAGCAAGCCAGCAGCATAACGTTAACTAAAAATTGTATGCAATAACTAAGGAAAATAATAAATCTTCGAAAAAAAAAAGTTTCAATGATATGTGGTTGTCTGTAATACTAAGCTTGGTTAAAATGAATTATCGAAAAATTAAGCCAAAATTAACCGGCAAAAATGTTGTATTTAACAAACAAACATGAGCTTATTCAAATTCCAATTCTACGAAAAAATAAAATATTAAATTTCCAAAAAAATATCAAACTTCCGAAAAAAATACTAAGTTTGCGACACAATACTAAGTTCCCGAAAACATGTTCTATTAAAATAATCGTTTTCTTCAGCTCTATAACTTAGGATGCAAGAGCGAGCGAAGCGAGCTCGGGACTTGGGCCCCGACGTTAGGTTAGGTTACTTTAAACCCTGCAGACAGAAAAAGGAGCCTTATATTAATACGTTTTATTACATTTGATATTTGACGTTGATTTTATTCCTGTTTTCTTTATTTTATAGGTTAAAACGCAATTTAAGCTCGTGGAAAAATATTACGTCAGAAAATGCTGTATTGATTTTCGGAATTTTCAGTGTTTTATTCGGTCGTTTCTTTGTCTTTTCAGTTGTCGCGAGATTAGTATTTAAAGCATTTCAGTATTTCATATTTAAAGTATGCTCAATTTAACAAACAACATACCTTGTTAGTTATGTATTTCACCAGCACCTTTATTTTTTAAACTTCAACCCAAAATAGATGAAACTTGAATAAAAGTTTATAAGAACAAAGTCACTAACAAGCACTAGTTCAACCATATTTAATTACAAACTCAAGTTTTAAGACAAAGTAGTGTAGATTACCTAACCAGGGTATTCCCCAAGTCCCTTAACATTGCCTTGTCTTCGATAGTGAAGGCTTCCAGTCTAACCAGTTGTGGCTGAATATTTTACGCGGAACGACTGCCTTCTGGCCTCCGGTATGTAATAAAAGCAAAACGGAAACCTTGAACTTTGGGCTTGTTTTGTTGTTTTTGGTCGGCAGATAGGACATATCCGTTGTATTTAGGTTCAAAAAACACAAATAGGTACGGTTATTGTCGATCATCAGTTACGAGCTCTGACTAAATAAGACCAAAGACGTTAGTTAACTAACACTCGTATCTATAGTCAAGTTAAAGTAATAACTTGAGTTTATGTTACTTATGCTAACATTTTTATGCAATAGACAAGAATTTAAACAAAGTTAGAACCGTCAAAAAAGCAAAGCTAAGAATTATAACTGTGAAAGTTCTAACTTCAAGTTATTACTAAACTACGTACTAAAAATCGTATCTTACGATACGGGTGTTACTGTGAGTTTTTTGGTTTTCACAACCCAAGAGTTGGTTTTCTCATGATAACCTGGAACGGCTAAGGCATTATGTTCTGCCCGAGTAATCTCAACCGTATACATCACAGATCGAACGAATCGCTTATTATTATTTTGTCATGAAGAGAGTTTTTACCCCAGCAACCTCAAGATAACGTCGACTTACCAAGCAGCCTAAAAAATATTCCAACAAAAAATAAAACATTTATTGCTGCTACATAGAATATAATATATCGTCTTTACTTTCTAAAGCAAAAACTACATTTACTTACGTCACCAGGTATCAAAATGGAAGAAGAAAAATTGCAGAATGTCTACGTCTCGTTTATAAGCGAACAATCTCTGCATTGTGAATGGAACTTTTTGTAGGAGTCATAAATCAATCCGCGGCGAAAAGATTCCCCCTAAACTTTTTGCTACTATCCATGTACAGATATGGAAAGCGAGATTTTTAAAGGGGAATACATTACTGTATTTTTCTTATAATTTATAATCATTACACCAATTCTCATCATTAGACGACTCGTTGGTATAGTGGTCGCAAGCGCGATTGCTGAGCATTAGGTCTTGGGTTCGACTTCCAGGTTGGAAAAAGTGTTATTGGGTTTTTCCATTAGGAATTTCTCAGTAGCAGCCACGGAGTCTGGATTTGTGCCCGGTTAATGGCAATAGGCTCGCCCCCTATTACGTGGGACTTAGACATAACTGTCGAAATGTGAGTGTACTACTCTTTCTATACCTCTGCCTAACCCTTCGGGGATTACAGCAATGGCGTGCGGTCGGAGAGGCCTATGACCAGCGGTGCACAGCTGTAAGTTATGGTAAAGGTGACAGAAATCCTCTGTTGATGACTCGTTGAAAACTACGTAGCAACTAATGCGTTTTACATAATTATTCTCTTAAAAAATGACACGTATTAAAATACAAACCATATAATAATACATTATTTCCTTTATTTATTTCCATACAAATTATTTATATTTTTAAATATTCCTTACAAAAAACAATAAAAAAAAAAACATTTAAAAATATAAAAAATTGTAGTCCACCGGTATCGGGATCAGGGTCCAAGCTACCGGCGGTCAGGGCTCCAGAGAGAGGAACCTCCTAACAATACGAACCGTGTCCAGGAGTACGGCTTTCTGAATCAAGCCCTTGATCCAGCTGCCTAACGAGAGCCTCCTCAGGTATTGGTCGAGGCTCTTGGCAATTAAGCCATGGGCTGAAACAACTATCGACACAATGATCGCTGAGCCCACATCCCACATGTCGACAACCTCGTGAGCCAAATCAAGATACTTGATTTGCTAATACATTATCTTTATAAAAATAATGTATCCTGCGAATAATAAAAAATGCTTGCAGGTATGTACAAAAATTTCATGGTTTGAAACATACTTCTATGATAATATTTTTCCAGGAGGTGGTTTGAGTTGAGTGCTGACAAGTCGACAGTCGATTTCGTAGAAATCTGGAGATCATGTAAAAATAGGCCTAGTTTTGGTGATCTCGGTATTTTCAACATACATGTAAATGTTGACTGAAAATTATGTAATCCGTCATTCTATACAATTCCTAAAATAGACAGGAAATCTGCCCTCCTCACGGTTCTAAAAATGGGGCAGTGTCGATTGTACAGTAGACCTCAAAAGTGCAGCACCATGCTAAAGATTACATTGCTATGAACTGTGCGAGCGCGATACAGCAGTGTGTGTGCGTATGCGTGTATGAGTGATGTCTCAACATTCTACACATAACACACACTAATGAACTGTCGTCACACTACGCGAAATAGCATTATATTTCTGTTGCATTTAGAATACACATCATAGTGATGACCTGTTCTTACCATTGCATTGTTAAAATTCGCGTAGTATTAACATGAGTTGGTAGCTGTTTGGGCTGAGCATGGGTTCACGATCAATGAAGTCCAAGTTCGAATCCATGTTATTACAATGTGTGGCTGTTTTTTGTTTCTTTGAAACCTTAATTATATTTGTATTTTAAGCAGAAAGTCGTTAGGTATTTATGTTTATTTATGATATAGTTATGCTTATTATTTATTTTTTATAAGAAGTTAAATATTAGATAGTTATTGTATTATTATTTAACCTCATTAGTTGATTTTTATTTTATGTTTTCGGTGTTGGAAGATGGAAATAAAAAAATCATGCTGAGTGATAACAAAAATGTTTATTCGTTTTATTTATTTATAAAATTAACAAACTTTTATGAGAATGTGACGTCACATTCCTATCTAGGCAAAAAAAAGTTCTCTTATCACCGTTCATAAGATTTTTTGTTGTATACCCACTTAGTCAATTCATAATAAGAATAACATAACACGGAAAGGATATTCTAATAACACAAATATAATTGTTGATACCCGCTTATTATAGGTATCAGTATTCAGCAGAGTTAATTGAATACTATGAGTATGAGTATAATATATGAGTTAGACTTTATGAACGTGTTTTTTTAATGTAACGTCACATTGAATGTATTGAGGTTATAGCTTAAGTGTTCATTTTCTTGACGAAAAGAATATTGAAACTAAACCCCAATTTAAGATCATTAAATTTAAAATTTATTTCTTAATTTTTAATTTTTTTATTTACGGTTATGTTAATATTACTAAATATTTAGTTACCCGGTCTACTTATTAAATTAAGTATTATTATTTTTTCGCCATAAATTAAGTCTTCCTTTTGGCAAGACTTGAAAGTCTTCTCGTCAGAAAATACAGTCACCTCCCAGTTAAAATGTAAATAATCTCGAGCAAAACGTAGTCTTTCCTCCCTGTGTTTTTGTGTCAAAAATGGTTTTTAGCTGGCTTCCGATGATGTAAACCTTCAGCATGGAATGCATGGCGAACAGTCTGTAATGTAGTATCCAATTGCTCTGCAAACATTATAGTTGGAATGAAACCATTTGTTTCATATTCTTCCACCATAAAACGTCGCTGAGTCGGGTTAATAAGCGGCGGCCTTTCACTTCTTAGACGACTCTTCAGACTACCTTCTTCCTCAAACCTCTTTACCCAACGGCTAACAGAATTTCTAAAAAAAAACAAAATATGATTACACACTTGCAACTAGCAATTTATTTAATAATAAGAAAATCACACACCACAACTATCATCATAATAATTATAATTTTTAAAAATAACTTACACATTTTAAGCCAGTTTCAGTTGAAATTTGAGAAATATTAAGCCCATTTTTACGCAAAGTGACAATATTTGCCCTGTCATCAATACTAATATTAGCTTGCATCTTGAATAAAGACAATCAAACAATACGCTAATCGTAATAATAACACAAACGCTCGAAACAAAGTTCACCAACTAACAACGTCATAACTAACTACTTTGTTCAATCCAGAAGTTTATTTTGTTTCACATTCACCCTCATCTTTTTTGTTAATAATAAGTTCCAACTAATATTTAGAAAAACATATCTCATCGGGTCTAACGTATCATTTATAATTAAAACACAAAAAGAGTAATGTCACTTGGGTTCGAACGCAGAGTATACAGTGCGAGACATTTTATCTATAGCGTTAACCGCTAAGCCAGATAGACACATAATTGTTTGTTTGAAATTAAATATCACTAACTTAATACTCCGTCGCGACATGACAGGCTTGTCACTAAGGCAAATGATCATTATATCGCACTATTTCTGACTAGATAATTATGAAAGAGAGCGATATACGAGATCGTGTATGTGTGCAAAATATTTGTTATGGAAAAAGGTCGTAAGTGCGACTTGTTTTGATGCGATCGTTTTGTGAAACTGCTACTGCACTTATGGTCTCTACTGTACTTCAAGAAGCATCAGTGCATTTGTGTATGTGTTAACGAAAAGGTATGTAATCCGTCTTTGTATACAAATCCTAGGAAATGTGTACAATTCCAAAAATAGATGAGAAATCAATGATATTGTATTATATAACGGGCTGTTATCCGCAACTCCACGTCAAAGCGCGTATTTTGCGTGCGAAAAAAAAATCTATGGGATATTTTGTAATATACACTTTACCTAGGAAATATATACATTTCCTAAATAGCGATCGGAAATGTATTACATTCTTGTTGTTCTTAAGTACAGCGGTGCGAGGAGCGACGCACATAGTTGAGAGCGATCGTTCTCCTATTTTTTATGTTACCTTAATACACTACACACCACACCAACATAAACAAGGCATTGTGGAAAGAAAAACTTAGGATGCAAGAGCGAGCGAACCGAGTGAACTAAGACCCCGCCGTCCCCTTCGTGTAAGATTACTTTAAACCCTGCAGACAGAAATAGGAGCCCCGCGTAGCGGGGTCTACGTCGACTACGCCTTCTTACAATATTTTGATACTTACCTGGACGTTAATTTTATTCGTGTTTTATTTATTTTATTCACAGAGAGCATTCTATTTATACATTTCCTAGTATCATCTCGGAATTGCAAACAATTCCTAGGAAATACATACATTTCACAGGAAATGTGTGTATTAAAGAATCTTCGAAACATTATATTATACATTTCCTATGAAACTTCGGAATTTTACACAATTTCTAGGTTTCATACATTTACGGTAACATATACATATATGCAAGCAGACTTAAGCCCGAAGGTATGTTATGTTATACAATAAAATAACAATGAATTTCAAACACCGTTTCTTTTCTATGTGAAAAATCTAGTTTTATAAAACATTTATTTTATTTGGACAAAAAAAAAAGTTGTTACTTCAGTTACATAAAGCTTTAACACGTCATTTGGAGATCACCTGTTAAGCAAGGAGATGCTTGACAAAGGTATCAATTATACATGTCCGAAAAATCCGTAGGAGAAAAATGGGTTAAAGATTGTCCCCACAGAAACTCATAAAGGGGAGAGGCTGATTTCAGTCCACTTTGTCTGTACTCAGACGAGGTCGGCCGTCAACCAAGTAACGTTCGATTAATCAGTCTTATTAGTTCCTCTGGAAACTCTAACTAAATAATTGGTTACGATAAATGTTATTCTGCGAACTGTAATTGGTTTTCGTCTTATTTGTTTGTTCGTTGATTTTTCTTTTATTTCTTTGTTTGATTATTTCTGTGTGAGCGGTATTTTTGTTTGTGTGGGTTCCTTTTGTGATTTATAGAGCGTCGATGGCCGGAGAAATTGTCTGAGGTCTTAATTTGATTTTGAGACGCTCGTTCTGAGTTTGTGATAAAGTTATATTTTTTCTGGGAATAATATTTGTGGCTAGAAGGCCAACCTTTCTACATTTATTTATATTTTGTCCGTCAAAAGGACATTTTTCCCGAGTCTAATTCAGGAAAAAAGTGAGATCTTCTCTGTAATTTAATTTGACTCAGAATAAGATTTATTAATTTGACATCTTTATATCAGGATCGTTTTACTATTTGCCTGTAATATTACGTTATTTGTACAAAATTAAATTAAGGCTAGATTAAGAAGAATTCATTTGTAATAATATCACGCTTGGAATCGAAGGTTAGGCTGACGTGTAAGTACCTAATAGAACACCCACATATCGCAAGTTATGTTTTTAAGTTCCACATGGAACAGGGGGCTAGCTTTTACATATCAGATCAACCGAGCACAAATCCAGACTCCGTGGCTGCTACTGAGAAATTCCTGATGGAAAAACTCAATAACACTTTGCCCCACCTGGGAATCGAACTCAGCACCACATGATTGGCAGTCGTGAATGCGACCACTAGACCAACGAAGCAGTCCAACGACACGAGAATCGAATTGTATTTAAATTATTTTTGCTTATAATGAGAATTTAATACCTACCGGTCTGTTAGCATAGCATAGCATAGCAGCAGCCTATAATGTTCCCACTGCTGAGACACAGGCCTCCTCTCTATGAGAGGGAATGGGATATAATCCACCACGCGGGCCCAGTGCGGGTTGGTAGATGTCACATGTCTTCGAAGTTTAGGTTCTAGGACATGCCGGTTTCCTCACGATGTTTTCCTTCACCGTTTTGAGAAGCAGAGTTGATGAAATGAATTACACAAAGTAATGCGCCTGCCTGGGTTCGAACCCACGACTTACTGCTCGTAAGTCGGGACCGCCACCACTGGGCCACCGCTGCTCTCCCGGTCCGTTAAGCTTAGCACATAGATATTGTAGATTAATTACGAGTAAATAGGTACCTTTTAATTATTTATTAGACAGCAATAAAGAATATGAGGATTGCAATTATGCTTTTGTTATTAGAAATATCCTTCATTTATAGGTTATTCGGATTAAGAAATAACTTTGTGATTACAGAAGTCTGAGCATAAAAGAAAAAAATATTATAACAAGCTTCAAGTCCTCCGCCTTGCCCCATCAAAGACACATTAAGCGTCCACAAAGTCCTAACAATATCCCACAGGTTATTTGCTTTAAAATAACCATAATCCACGTAGGTATTACGACACTAATTGAACCAATACGTGACCAATCTTCAGAATATTCCATTTAAATTGATACCTTCGCGGGGACTCATTAAAGCGGTCGGTCTATAGTACGTATTAGTGAAATCTTGCAACTGAATTTCGAACCAGTGATAATAAATACATTTTATGACCGACATGATCTAATTCTAACCGTTGAGGAAATGAACTTGTCATTTCCTCAACGGTTATGAAACTTGCTTTCACTATTTGAACCATTTTTTCACCAATAGAAAGCTTAATTATCAGGAAGTAACATAGGCTATAATTTATTAAAAAAAAATAGGGATCCTTAAGAAAATTGCAATAATGGAACCCAAAGTAGCAAAATTTTGCCTATAAAATTCATTATTGGGCGTGCGCTGAGAAAACTATTGATGATACTTAATAGTTACAAAAATGATATCCCAAAGGAGCATCTCAGAATATCGCGAAGTTGAAAATATGTACACGCAGTTATTAAAATATGCTTTTAGTAAGAACTACAATACTCCTTGTTAAAATATTTACAAAAGGAAGTTATACAGAAAGAGAGCTTTCTACTGTAATATAAACAATGATATAAAAGAGTAGGTTCTGCAAGTAATTACCTACCTACAAGGATGTTTTGTAGTACGAAGCCAAGTCATTAGGCAGACAGGATAATATTTTCTTTACTTAGCTCGAAACACAGACTTTCCTGATATTATTATCTTCGCCAAAATGAGTGTCTTACATAAAAGGTTTTTTTTCATAGCCTGTAATGTGTCCCACTGCTGTATTTATAAAACGTATAATAATCGAAAAACGAGTACCTGGATTCCGAGTCCTGGTTCTTTTGCCGCTATTGGCAAACATTTGAGAAATTGTGTTGTAAAAAAACATGGCGGTATCAGTTCCGATTAAAGCTACGCGCCAAAAGATTCATGTACAACTATATGTATATTTTTTTTAAACACTTTTGGTTTTTACAGAAAAAGAGGTTTATGTACAAAACTCGTTTGAAAACAGAACACCCTAGCACGAGCACGCGGTGTAAACGTAAAGTAAATACGAATTTGAATCGAAAATACAATTATCCTATGGCATCTTAGTTTTATTGTTTGAATGATCCCTTAGTTTTGCTAGAAACAGTGTATCGCACCCAGTGTGTTTTCATAGCACGAAACCCATGGTCTGCCCACATGATGTAAGAGCCTAACGGAATAAATCCTGACATGTACGACATATATATATATATATTTTTTGACAATTCAAAAGTGCCTGTAACTGGATTACTTGAAATAAATGCTTTGATTTAAATATCAAATCGATGTATTTACGTTACGTTTACACCGCACACTCGTACTAGGGCCTCAGGAATGTCGCTCATGGACGTAATATAACAAGAAAAATAACTCGAAATATTTTGGATTTATTTTCCTCAAAGTTTTGTCTAAATATATTATGACTTAAGATTATTTTATACAATTCTTAGTTAGCTGGTCAGTCTTCAGAATCCCTCGTAATTATCTCCGAGGGTTAAAACTTGCTTTATCTCATTTTTCTCTTGAAAGTCCGAAGTTCCTCGAATTCCTCTTTCGCAGTTCGCAACGAAAATTTTCCTGTAAATTAAATAAAAGGTCCTGTTATGAGAGCAATCCTCGTTTTAGTTTTTAAGGTTCTGTACACAAAAGGTTCAACGAAGAGTGAGATTTTGAATGATTTTTTGTTGAAGTGAAACCTACACCGTGGCTTAACCAAAGTGGATGATCTTACGAATACGTCATCGTCGCTGTGTTCATATGTTACTATTTTTCCACGCATACGAGTTTACCAAACGAATTGGTTAGGACGTGGCCTTCGGTCCTAAAATGAAAAATGAAATAATTGGTCCAAAAATTACTATATATATGTGCATTTTTCTTCAAGCTTCAAATATATCAATCAAACGACACGGGACAAGAACAATAAAACTGATCCGAACTAGCTAATACATCTTCTAATGAGGAAGAAGACACGGATGTTGAAATCTCAACTTTAACGTCACGTTTACGCTTAGCCACAATTATAATTGTTGCTTGAACAATACAAATTACAAAGGTCGCATCTCATAATGTTTCCCGACATTTCCGCGACAAGGCCGCTTACACAATTAACTATCTTTACCGGAAAGTGAAGCTATCAAAAAAAATTTAATGCAAAAATCCTTAAAAACATTTTTGAGAAAATTAAAATTTTTCTTCTAACGGCGATAGAAATTCTTTTCAGATAATTAAATTAAGGATTACACAATAACGTAACCGTTATTGTGTAATCCTTAATTTAATTATTCGAAAAGAATTTTCTAATGGAACTTTTTGGAGATGAAGGAAATTTTGGAATTCTCCTATTTTCAGTCTGTTATGTTTTTATTGTTTTGGTGCGCTTATTGGTCAACAGTTTCAACCGAGTTATATTTTGACCAACCAGAATAAAATTATAGACTGGGATAACAGACTGGGATTTTGAATAATTCTAGTAATTTGAAAAAAAACTTTTTTTGCTATAGCCTGAGACCAAAGAGATTTAAAAGATATATAGAGCGGACATTGGAAGTATTTTCGTACAAAAATCTTGATCCCGAACATTTTCGATTTTAACACATGAATGCTTCCTGACAATCGGGCGTATGACACTAGACAGAGCGACTTGTTACTAAGTCATCATCTGCCTAGCCTTTTCCAAACTATTTGGGGTCAGCTTCCAGTCTACCCAGATGCAGCTGAATACCAGCATTTTACATGGAGCGACTGCCTATCTGACCTCCACAACCCAGTTAGTACTGGGTAATACGAGACCCCTTGGTAAGACTGGTTGTCAGACTTTCTGGCCACTGACTACCTGTAACGACTGTCAAAGATCTACAATTGACTTGTTACTAAGAAATAAGTAACAAATATTGGATTACGATTCTGTTCGACTTGTCCCGTCTGTCTCTCGAACGTTACTATTTGAAACTCTTTACCTGGGACATATCTTGCAATGAAAACAGTGGTAAAAAATTTGAAATAGCAAAAAGTATACTTACAACAATCAACATGCAAAACACAGACGCTCAACTTATCATGGAACACATAACCAGTCTTGCAATCACAACTGTTGTACCGACAGCCGCTGTAGCAAGTCTTGTTGACTTCCTTGTAGTCGGAGCAAGAGTTGCCGCAGTGGTTGCCGCAGCCGGAGGTCGCGTTGAAGTCACCGTTGCAGCTGGCTGTAAAAAAGAGGTGGTCTATTAATAAGAAGTACCTAGAAAAATCTAGGAGGAGCTCGTGGCTAAATAATAACAGCCACTCGGATCGATCTTTAGGTTAAGCCGTGCTTGCCAAGGTTGGTTTGTGGATGGGTGACCACCCATTACATACCGAGTTTCTTCCGTGCCTCGGAAAGCACGTTAAGCCGTTGGTCCCGGGTGTCATTTGTAGATCTTTGACAGTCGTTAGGTAGTCAGTGGCCAAAAAAGTCTGACAACCAGTCTTACCAAGGGGTATCGTATTACCCAGTACTGACTGGGTTGTGGAGGTCAGATAGGCAGTCGCTCCATGTAAAATACTGGTATTCAGCTGCATCCGGTTAGACTGGAAGCCGACCCCAATATAGTTGGGAAAAGGCTAGGCAGATGATGATTGTAGTCACAATAACGGGTGTAAACCACGCTTAACGAAGCCGAAAGGTACTTGTTCTCCTTGTCATTACGATATTTTTTTGTTCTGGACCATACCTGTGAACCTTCTTTTCTAGTTAAGGAGATATTGAAGGTCAAAGTTAGAAAGTGTTTTCACGCTTATTTTAAAATTTTGTGTTACAAGTTTCATTTTTTTTTAAATACTTTATACCTATGCATTGTGCTGATGGATGCATTGCACAGGGGGCTCCATGCCCCCTGTTATGTTTTGAGTGTGTTATATTAAGCGCTGGTCAAGTAAGTCATTTCCCAACAATATTTTTTGTGTAGAGTTTCTTAGTTTGAAATACAAAATGCTTGATTTAAACAGCTTCATAATAGGTCCTTTTTCACCCTGTATACTACTTACCTAACTATCATTGTATGTATCTACTTAAGAAAGTTAACGTACGGTACCCGCAGCCACAGACCACAAACTTGACTCACTTCTTAGTTCCTACCGACTTTGGGCGACTCCAAATAACAAACTTATTCCACCTACAGCCCGTTTAATTTGTACCAATCGATTCCTGTGTCTGGAGTTTGGAGAAGATATACGAGCACAGTGCAATTAGTCTTAAAATACTCAATAGGTGGAATTGGATTTTCATGGGACTTGTTTATTGAGTTTCTAGAGGTGTGGTGAAGTTAAAAAAAAAATTGACAATCGCGATTTTTTTTTCCTTTTTGTCTTTTATTTTTTGTTCATGAATAACTATTTTCTTCATTTTTTGTCTTTTATTTTAGTATATCTGTGTAAATTTCTATTTACATATATATATTGATATATATTTATAGTATTTTGATATATTGTTATAGTATTTTATATATCCTTGTAGTTTATCTTTGTAATAAATATTTTTTTTTGCAGATAGATATACCTACCACTGTTTGTCTCTGCATCATCCAAAGGTTGACTGGTAGAAAATACCTATGGCATTAAGTCCGCCTCTGTACTTTGTGCTTGAAGTGTTAAATAAATAAATAAATTAATAAACTTGAAATTTCACGAATTTATACAGGCCAGTCCAACTGACGTTATAAAAAGAATATTAGATTCCTCACGCCTAGGGGTGCGAAAATACACCATGTATGTTCCGCGATTCTTGATAGTTTTCGAGTTATTTGAAGATTCTTGAAAATTGTATGGGAATCGCTTTAAATAAATTCTATCCTTATTTTTACACATTCTCAATTTTTTTATAACGTCACAATTTGGAGCACACAATGTTGTGGGGTAATAGTGTGACCATGAGTATAGATGATTTTGAATGTTACTATGGGGTATGGGCTTCCCAACAGGCAGATTGGATGAAATTCAGAAGATCGAGGGTAAGATCTGGTTGAGACTCGCACAGACCAGGGAAGCATGGTCCGGAAGGAAGCCACTTAGCAGCGGGTGGAACAAGACTGCCAATAGTGATGGTGATGATGGAAAGGAACTTAACAAGCTGGTTTGTTAACGAATGAGTAAGTGGTATAGCCCAGTACTATCTGGGTATTGGAGGTCAGATTGGATTGGAGTCGCTCCATGGGAAACACTGGTATTCAGCTGTATCCGGTTAGACTGTAAGCTGACCCCGACATACATGGGAAAAGGCTAGGCAGATGGTGATGATGATGATGTGTTTGACCAGTGTTGTAGAGAGATTAATATCATGTAGGTAAATGAGCTGTTTTCCTTTTCGGATGGAACTAGGTTTTTCATTTTACCTAAAAGTCATTTTAAATAGGTACTAGGGAAAAGTTGTGTTGGTTAATGACATCATGTCGGTTTCCTAAAAAAACCTAATTTTTTTAGAAGCATCTTCAAGACTTGTCGAATATTTTTATGTAGCTATCACCAAATAAACAGGTTGAAAGGTACACTGAAGCTAAAACAAAAAACCTCATGGTAAAAAAAATATACAACATTATTTTTAGTATATGCGAAACCTGAATATAGTTTGTTCAGAATAAGTAACTGAATCGATTCCAATAATTTTTGAACCATGTTATATTTTTTCCCAAAAATATTTAAAAAATTTAAAAGTTGAACACCGAGCTAATATAAGTAATTAAATCAAATATTACAAATAAAAACCTATCAATAATTTAGGTACCTACTGCCAAATTATTGTTATCTATGAGCTCAAGACGACGCTGGAGGCGCTCGCTGCGTGGTGACCACGTTTTTGCGCGGACAACCAGGTAACAGAACAAGCTAATAACTTTGTCATTTTTCATGATACAGTTTTGAAATTTTGTACATTAATTCTTTACATAAAAATACTAGACACGTGTTTCAGGTTTCGCATATACTAAAACTAATGTTGTATATGGAACAGGTGTTTTTTTTTTAAATTACTGATGATAAATTTATATTTATGGTTCAGAATGATGTACTGAATACGTGGTCACCGTTTTAGCGTCAGTGTTCCTTCCACCTTGTATATACCACCTACGAGTATGTATGGATAACATCAGCGTTCAACTTGCGACCAAAGCCTTTAGGTATGCACGGTCGTAAGTGCATACTTTCCGGTTTGCACCGGTGAGTGGCTTCCCCACGGGGGTGTCCCCGGATTGATATGAATTAACGATAGGACTGCCCAGATTGTCTATGAGTGCTCATGATTTCTGAAAAGCCGTAGAGTCCCTTAAGGCAGTGTTCCGCGAAGTGTGTGGCGCGGCACACTGGTGTACTGTGGTCATTAATTGGTGTGCCTCGGGAAAATAAGGAAAGCTAAATAGACAAACTGAAGAAAAATACCTACTTAAACAGCCGCGAAACTTTAATAATAAATGTTGATTATTGTTACGTAAAAATTGATTATTGATTTATTCCGATTTTCTAGATGTACCTTGAACACAAAAAGTTTGCACTTTTTAACACTGTCTTAAGGCACACTTTACTTGATATCACTGCTAGCTTATTACGTACCATAATCTTCTATTCAAAGGATCTGAAATAGAAGACTGCCCAAACATTAAAGGTACTAAGTATTGCCACACTTATCCTCACTGAATCACTTTGAGCCAGTCAAAAAAAACTTTAAGTCAATACAATAAAAGCGAAAATAAGTATGGTTAAATTGAATAAAGTTAAAAAATGTATGCAATCCAGCTTACGACAGTCCGTCTTCAGTATGCAGGTTCCATTAATGTCACGAACCATGCCATCTATGCACACACATTCCGGTTTGCAGAGCGAAGTGGCCCCTCCGCACCGGATCGGGTGTCCCAGTTCGTCACATGTCTTCGGGCCGCAGTGTGAACACTCCACGTTTACTTCGTTTTCTTTGCATACTTCCCGTTTCACGACTGAAATTGTAATATTTGATTTAAACTATGTATTTTGAAATGTAATTTGTTCAAGTCTGAAAGTGTCTATTGTCAATTGGGCGAAAACTCAGTGTGTTTCACTATATATAGCAGTGATAGCCGGTGTGACCGTCAGACTGCAAAGTCATAGGTCTCGAGTTATTTTCGGATTTATGTGCGTATTGTATAATTATCACTTGCTTCGGTGAATGAAAATATCGTGAGGAAACCAGCATGCCTGAGAAATTTTTCATGACGGCATGTAAAGCCAAGTCAGAGGCCCCATGGGCGGCATAAAAATTCTGACACCAGATTAGATACCAACCACACACTACACTTGTCTTGTGTTAGCATAATTTAGCATGTAATGTTCGCGCTGCTGGGACACAGGCTTCGGAGCGTTGTTTGATTAGTTTAAATTTTTGATTCTAGAACATGCCTCTTTTCCCGCATGCATCCTCCATTCCTATTTCCTCACGAGGGTTATTACATCATCGTTTTGAGAGCACTTTCTGTAATTCATTTCATAACCGAGACAAAATAAATTACGGAAAATGAAGTGCCTCCCTAGGTTCCAATCTCTTAGGAAGAAAATACTTGGACGCCGTTGGGATCAACTCTTGCATTACCTAGTGTAACGTCCGCAAAATTAAAAGATGGGTTGCAAGGGAACGTAGTGTTTCGACGTTCTCCTTCTATGCGTGTCAAACAACTCAAATAATACCCGACCAGCTTATAGCCACCTGCACAGCTCTGTCGTTGGCTTCGATTAAATCCTTTAAGATGCAGATTGCTGTGCAGGATGGAAAGAAAGGATATCCTACAGAGGGGCATATCCTGCAAAGGGGCGTATTTGGGATGGGTCGATGATATCGACGTTGTTTAACTATTCATCGAAAAGGAATTCTAGGTAAGAATGATTTTTAAAAGTCTAATACAGAGCAAGGTTTATCTTTAGACCGTCAAACTATCTTTAAATTTCGAACTTTATGACGACAGAGAAAAATGTTTTAATTGCATAAACTGAAGTTAAGCCCGAGTAGCTCGACAATTTTCTATTATTAAAAACTTTATAATGCTGGGAATAAAATTCAAAAATGTTTTAATGACTCAGAGGTATAAGCTCCGGCTTAGGTTTGCTCTCGTTTTGTAATAAGACGTTACGAATGGTAGTTTAAGGAGTTGTCTTTAATTCTTCCTCGTAAAGTTGATAAAGGAACTCCTGTTTGGAACGAAACGACAGAACTCTTGTGTCTCACGATATTAAATAACACGTCTTTGTACAACGCGTCTACTGCAACTTGTGTTTTATTACTTCGTATAATTTGAACTAGCGCAGTTCACTTTAAGGAACAAAAAACTTCAATATTCGTATGAGATCATATAGAAGTTTCAGGAAAATGTGAATTTAAAAAGTAGGGGATGTTTCTTAAAGTAACTTTAGAATCAACTAGCTTGGCCTTCTTTTACTAACTATTAACTATCTGTATCTTAGCTGTAGGCTTTCTTAAAGAAATAAAATAAATAAAATAACTGAAATATTTCGTACTAGCGACCCGCCCCGGGTGTGCACGGGTACAATATATATATCTTCCTCTTGAATCACTCTATCTATTACTGAAAACCGCATCAAAATCCGTTGCGTAGTTTTAAAGATCTAAGCATACATAGGGACAGACAGCGGGAAGCGACTTTGTTTTATACTATGTAGTGATGATACACTACTCACAACTCTAATACTGACTCTACAATTGAAGTAGGCTGTCAATGTGTTTAACAACTAAATTCCCTGACGGCACAATGCTACGCAAAAAAGTTGGAGTTGAATGTAAGACTGCGTTTACACGGTACGAATACAATTGATTTAGTTATGCACGAATGCGTTCTCCACTGGCATTGTGGGAACCAGTGATCCGATATCTCTTAGAAGTTTACTTTTCATACGATTGCACTGCTATTTCAATTCAGATGCGACAAAAAAATATAGTTAAAAGTTAAAAAAATTATAAACTATACGTATAAAATGCAAAGTCCTGACTGACTGACTGATATATCAACACACAGCCCAAACCGCTGGTGCTAGAGACATGAAATTTGGACAGTGAAATTTGGAAATTTGGACAGTGTACTCTATGTAAAGAGTAGGTAACCACTAAGAAAGGATTTTTCGAAATTCCACCCCTAAGAGGGTGAAATGAGGTGTTAAATTTTCTTTGAAACTTTTTATTCTCGTAGTCGATTGTCTTGAAAATTTGTATGCATACTCTTCAGTTAAAATTATGAGATACGTATATCACAGTTTTTAAAAAATCACCCCCCAATTTAAAATTCAATGTCCTGACTGACTGATATATCAACGCACAGCCCAAACCGCTGGTCCTAGCGACATGAAATTAGGATGGATGATGTATTCTTTGTAAAGAGTAGGTATCCGCTAAGAAACGGGTTTTTGAAATTCCGCCCCTAAGAGGGTGAAATGGGGTGTAGAATTTTCTTTTAAACTTTTTAGTCCTGGGGTCTATTGACTTGAAAATTGGTGTACACACTCTTCAATTCAAATTATGAGACATGAGTATCAGTTTTTCCAAAAATCATCCCCCAAGAAATCTAATATGGTCATGGTATAATATCAATCTCAAAAATGGTTTATTCCACCGATTTTCGCGTTGGCTCGTGATACACATTGATATTAAATATTATGTAAAAGTATTATGTCTATAAATATATTCCTAATTAATCATTTGATTGTTGCCACCAGTGTCCAATCTCAAACCAAGGTATCAATATTTCACATATGTAATTTAATTGATATTACTATGAACTAATATTTGCAAGTTATAAGCAAGTACATGTAAATCTACGTATGTACTATACATACATAGATTACTTATTATCCCAGAAGTAAGATATCCCAGGAGTACCCACGGGACTCCACGCGGGCGAAGTCGCGGGCATAAGCTAGTAACATAATGTAATACTAATTTATTTTATCCTTTAACCCCCGAAGGGTTAGACAGAGGTGTATCTAATTGTTCACCCACATTTCACCTTATGTCTAGTCGTCGCAAATGCGATTGCTGAGCTTGAGGTACAGGGTTCGATTTTCAGGTCCCAAGCATAATGTCAAAGGGTTTGTCCATCAGGATTTTGTAAGTAGTAGCCACGCAGTCTGTATTTGTGCCCGGTTGATGGCAATAGGCTATTATGTGGGACTTAAACCTAGCTTGCGAAATGTGGATGTACTATTAGGTAGACCTCTGCCTAACCCTTCGGGGATTACAGGCGTGATGTTACATTATTATCAGATCAATCATGTTAAACCCTATAATGAATCGTCATTTTCTTATGAATATTCCTTCTTAATACTTGGGATCGATTTCCAACAAATTTTTCTCGAATATTTCTTGGTACACTGACGGTCAGATTCTCATAAGTAAGTATCTCAAAATATTTGATTCTGAAAGCGTGCATACCGGTAACTTACGTGTTCCTCATAAAAATGCAACGGGAAAATTTGTGGCAAGATATTGTAGATATCTCGTATACTTTTGCCCGAAATATTTAATTACATGCCATCCAAAACCTTACTAATAAATATGGAAGTGAGTTTGTTTATTTGTCACACATTCACGCCTTAACGACTGAATGGATTTTCATGAAATTTGGAAAACGGCTAAACGGCTATAATGAGAATAACTTATATGGATTTTGTGATATCTGAATTAAATGAATTTTTTTATTTTTTTTTATTTATAACAGCCTCCAGGCACAGTTGCTGCCATGGAAAGGTTCCTTTGTGTACCTAATAGTACACCCACATTACGCCAGTTAAGTCTCATTTTATAGGGCACTTAAATAGCAAAGATACATACCTTCACTATGTATAAAATAAACCCAGTAACTGGTCACAAGAACTATCACAAACAACTTAGACATTATCACAAACGACTACTAACGTCAACGAACACAACAAAAGTGATATTTCTTCACAACTATTATTTTAATTCAACTCCAGACTCTTTGGCATTCAAACTTTTTCCTTTTGAATGACTGATTCACAACATTACACAACCTGACGACATTTTTCCTTTATATCTTGACGTTCCAAGTTCAAATGCAATTGTAATTAATTTGTTAATTATTGTGAATGAAATCGACGTATAATTTGAATCGGTCATTGTTCGGCTTAAAAGGAAAATTCTTTTTAAATCACGTGATTTTTGCTCATCTTGTTTTTGCTCGCTTTTTTTCCTTGTGATGTAGGGGTAATGTCTTTTACTATGGCCAGTGATAAGAATGCGGTATTTGTTGGATTATCTTAAGAGTATGAGCACGTAATTCTAGTATATCTAGTCATGTTGCTAGTTTGGAATACACGGAATAGTAGTAAGATAGCATTTTCCCCTTAGCAAGATGTTAAAAATAAACATAACATCACGCGCTTATAACGCGAATTGTTAGGCAGATGTGTATCTTTTAGTACAGTCACATTTCGCCAGTTATGTATAAGTCCTATGTTATAGGGGCCGAGCCTATAATCCCGGGAATGGAATCAAGGAATTCGTGTTTAGCAGCTCGACGCTAGCTACTCGACGAACGAGGCAGTTAAGTAGTTTTTTTTTTTCAATTTGTCTATTCCTCTTGAGAGCACTTTGGCCTAAAGCCCTCAAAACTTGGTGAGAGAATTCTGAATTTGAATTCAAATTCAAATAAAGTTGACACTATGTCATTAGTGACTTCGAAAATCGAATAACAAAATGTTCAAACGCTGTTCCAAATTCTGAAATAAAAATTCGCCTGTAGCCAAATATGAAATCCTTCAGAATGGTCCACTGACAAAATATCTCCGGGCAAAGACAGTATCCCTCTCAATTCCCCCGTATTTGTCTCAATATACTCTCGTCGTCTATCGGATTTCTTTGTAAAAGCCTCTTATCCCGTTTCCTTCGTGTTTATAGTTTTTGCTGCCAAAGTGAATATTTGAGTTCTAATAACGAATCATTCTTACCATTTTCGGTAGCAATATGTGATACTGAAAAAGCACACATTTTCGTTCCACTTATTTGCAATATTATTCATTTATTTTCAGGCCGTTGCTTTGAGCATGTTTTTATTTCATTTGGTTTGACCATATAGAAAGTATTTTACCTACTCGCATTTGACTAATTAATTATTGGTCAACATATTTATTAATATTGGGTTTGCCGTAGTTGAGTTGGTTCGCATGTGGGTCGACCGTAATTTAATGAGTGTTTATCCAGAAATTTCTCTTGACAAATTGGTACATATGTAACCGGAAATGTACGAAACCTAGCAATTGTACACAATACTATTCCGAGCCTACTTAGGAAATGTGTAAAATAATGTTTCAAAGATTCTTTAATACACACATTTCCTGTGTAATGTATGTATTTCCTAGGAATTGTATGCATTTCCTAGGAATTGTATGCAATTCCGAGATGTTACTAGAAAATGTATAAAAATGAATGCTCTCTGTAAATAAAATAAATAAAACACGAATAAAATCGACGTAAATATCAAAATGTTGTAATAAGGCGTAGTCAACGTAGCCCCACTACGCGGAGCTCCTATTTCTGTCTGAAGGGTTTAAAGTAACCTTATGGATGGCGGGGTCCTTAATCGCTCACTTCGCTCGCTTTCAAGACCCCGCAGTCCCTTTCGAACCTAACCTGTCCGGAGTCGGGGTGCCCCAAATCCCGAGTTCGCTTCGCTCGCTCTTACATTCTAAGTTTTCCTTGTCACAATGCCTTGTTTATGTTGGTGTGCTGTGTAGAATATAAGGGTAACATTAAAAAAAAAAAACATTTGTTTTGTTATTTCCTGCATTATATTTTTAAGTATGTATCTGGAGCAAAATATTTAGAAATCATTAATAGAATTGAATTGAGTATCAGTTCTCATACACATTTTATCAACATGTATAGTTATTGACGAAAATACACTGACTTTTTTGGGGATAACATGGTAAATAGACAAAGTTAAACTCTCCCTACAAATACCAACGCAAAAGAATCTGACTAAACAATTTTGATAGAAAACAACCATTCAGAACTTACAAGAATATAAATAACGCTGGTAAAGGCCGAAGCTGTTGGAAACTACTTAACTTTTTATGTCGGTGTAATCTATTTTAGCCGTATGAAGGAGCTAAGTGTAGTCAGGAAACTCCGAGGAAAATAAATATCGTCGAATAAGAGTTGTTCCGGGAACTTCAAAGTTGTTCACAGGAGTAGTTTGAAATGTACTAGTATGTTTTCACTAACAGGTACAGTATTTCCGTGTGTAAAGAGCTTTTCGAATCGGTTTTGTGTATGTTTAAAACATTTGTGAACTTGTTTGCAAACTTCGTTGTTTGAGTGAGCGATGCGTTGCTAATATAGGAAGTTTGATCAACTTTGCGCTGAATGGCTGTTTATTGTATGAATATTTATTAGTGTGATTGTGTTTGTGAGTTTGCCGTATTTGCTCGTAAGTTAGACTAGGCGTTACAATACGGTGTTTCTATGTTGTAGAGTTTGCGTTCAAATAATATAACTACCAACTGCCATATCTTTTTCTTCTTTCGTATTGATACATCATCTTCATCATCAGCATTTCAGCCAAAAGATGTCTACTGCTGGACATAGGCCTCCCCCAAGTGTCGGCACATTGACCGGTCCCGTGCGACTCGCATCCAGCGGATCCCAGCAACCTTCACCAGGTCATCGGTCCACCTAGTGGGACGCCTTCCAACGCTGCGTCTTCCGGTTCGCGGTTGCCACTCCAGAACTTTTCGGCCTCATCGGCCATCCGTTATGCGAGCAATGTGCCCTGCCCACTGCCACTTAAGTTTAGCTATTCTCCGGGCTACGTCGGTAACCTTGGTTCTCTTGCGGATGTCCTCATTTCTGATTCGATCATGCAAGGAATTGCCATTGCCCTTTGGGAGACTTTAAGCCTTCTGAAGAGGCCCATTGTGAGCGACCACGTTTCGGTCCCGTATGTAATCACTGGCAACACACACTGGTCATGGACTTTCGTCTTGATTACAATATACTTACAATATTTCTTAGTCCTATTAGCGATACACGCGGCCACGTGGCCACGTGTATCGCGGAGTCTGAAGCGTTTTTTTAAGTCCTGGTCCATGTGCAGGTGTAGGGACACATTGAACATAACAGCAATTTGGCCATGAAATCTAGGAATCGATTCCCGAGTCGCACAAAGTTTCATGATGATATCAGTCTGAATTTTTGTTATAAACCCTATTACATGGATATTAAAAAGTACTGGTCTAACCACATCTCTGCCTTACCCTTCGAGATGACAGACATCATATTACGTTATGTTCAAGTAATATTTGAAAGGTTTTTCAAATCTCAGTCAAGACTCGTATTTGCCAACATGCTAGATTGTCACATGCGGTGGAGTAATGTGAATATACCCTAAAAAATTCTTACATAATAATGTGTGTGGGTGTAAATAGACCCTTAACGAAACTGAAAGGCACTTGTTCTCCCCGTCTTTGTGATTATTTTTTTGTTCTAGACCATACCTGGGAACCTTCTAGTTACGGAGATATTTGGGGTCAAAGTTCCAACTTTTTCTTTTTAAATACATATTTTTAAAGTAAGATTTACTTCAAACACCTCCACGACCACCGTACTATTCAATCTATCTATCAGCACAAAGATTTGAGTGCTTTCCATTGAGTCCTACCGTAAAACGTATGATTCACCCAAAAAGAAAAAAGTCGGTTCTCAGCAATAATTTTTGCGTAAAGTTACTTAGTTTGATGTAAAGAATGCTTGATTGACGGCTTCTTGAAGGGTCTGTTTACACCCTGTATAAACTATCGCTCAGTAACAATACTTTCTACCTCAAATTACAACTGGAATACCCCACAACCTGTATTCAGCTCTTTTTTTTTTTTCTTTAGTATACCTTTACCTGTTCTCTTGTTATTCCGCTAAATTTATTTCCAATTAGTAAAACACTTGGACCGAGTGTCGTAGTTTCCTTGTCTTAATTGAAGCGCGCCGTGCAATTACTAGAACTTACCATTCAAGTTGTATGCAAATTATATGCGTCATAGTTTTCGTTTTAATTCCCTCTGCAGCTTCATTGTTGGCTTTTTGAGGTAATTATTTCGTGTATAACGTACCTAGTTTTAGTACATTGTTTCTTTGGTTAAAATTGGGTACTGAAGTTAGTTAATTATTGCGGCTTACCTACAACTAGCACTAGTGCGCAAAAATTTTTATAGCTCGGCTAAAATGCATGATAAAACAAATAATTTATAGCTTGTAGCACCCTCAAATAATACAGATTTCTACAAGTGGAACAGTTTTATGAATTGGTTTATTAGTTCCGGAGATTATTCCCTACATACAAACTTACAAACAAATTTTACCTCTTTATAATATTAAGAACAATGAAGTTGCAGAACAGTTAAGCTTTGTGAATATGGTTAAAATAAGGTGAAGAAAGGAATCTCTCGCTGGGTGCGTTTACAAACATTTAAACTCACCTACACAAACAGCCAGACCCGGAACCACTACCTGTAGGCCATACAAATATTTGTTCCGTGCTGGAGCCAATCGCTCAGCCACTGCGCACGCACTTTAGGGTCTTTTCACACACATTATATATTTAAAAGTGATATTTGCAAATAAAAATATGACGTCATATAAACAACACTCCATTAATATTAATTTGATTTCTGAAGGTTAACCGAAATAAAATTGTAATTAAACAAAAAAACAAAAGATTTCTTAGTACAAGGAATCCACGTGGACGGTCATGAGGTCAAAAAAGAGTTTCAAAGGAATTATATTTAAAAGAATGTTTCAGAGAAAAAACCTTTTTCGTAGACGAATAAACAAAAGGAAAAGTACCCGAAGGAAATTCTAGCTACGCAAACAATTTAAAACAACAAAGAAATAAACAAACATATTTTACCCCTTCACGCACTCTTAGATCTGAACCTATTCATGGACTGTTTAAAATTCAGTGGTATTGCAATTATAACAATAATTTTAAAATTTGCTTTAAAGTAAGCCCACCCTGTCACTTTTTTACCAAACCATCTAAATTAATGAAATGTTTACGAGGGAGCAATGATTTACTTGATTAGCTCGTACTATCTCGCTCCTGGTCAAAGACCTTCTGCCAATCCTTTCATCGGCCACAATTTTTTGCTTCTCTTATCCAATTCTCTTGGAAGACATCCAGGTCGTACTGCCATATTTTTCTTGGCCTACCTTGCCCCCTTGTCGCTGTTTTAGCTTTAACAAAGCAAAAGGAATTTAATAGCTATTAGTTTTACCTTCTCTTTTTGAAAAATTAAAAATGAAAATATCACTATTCAATAAAATCACAACCAGCCAGCATAATTTAATAAACCGATCAAAAGTTTCCATTTTTAAAATTGTGCGCCGGTTACAAAATTGCATAACTTGATGCAATTAAAGATGACTCGCTTTAAAAAATCCGCCTCAGCTCTTTCAATATAAAACTTTATTATGAAGGATGGAAAGTTTTAATAATCCCAAGCGACAAGCGGCAGAGACACAGAGTAGATAGGTACAGAAGGTCAGTTCTATGCAGCGAGCGAAATCGGGCGAACGCAACGCATGATATATAAAAAAATACATCACACTATCCATTGTTGCTCACGGCGACCCATTTTAGCGGAGATTAGCCACCGGCGCGGGAGATCTTATAGTGCACAAGTGTGTTCTGCAGTACTGCACACACAGATGCACTCTGTCTTCCCGCACTCTCATGGTCCAATCGGACGGCAATCCGAAAAGACTGGAGGTCAGGCGCAGGACCAACGGGCTTACGTGCTTTCCTTCCGAAACATGGGGGTATCATACCACCAACTTCAGAATTTTAGGCTGCTACTGAGAAATCCCTAATGGAAAAAAACGCAATAATACTTTGCTCGACCTGAAAATTGAACCCAGGAGCTGAGCTTGTGATAGCGCACCTACGGTGTGCGTTGACTAACGTAAATGAACAGAGAATGATGACAGTCGCGAGTGCGCTTGTAATCTGTCTAATTGTATGGAGCTGACTTTCTGTTACCCATCTATTCAGTGACGAGGACGTCCGAATCGAGATGGTGTAACCTCATTTCACACCGGCTGGGTCCTACTCATTCATTTTTAAGGTGATAAGTAAGTTTATTATTAATGAGGTCATTTATTTTGCACCCAACGAGATTATAAGGCGGTTGAATTTTAGTTTCGTTCTGTTTTAATGTAAGTTGGTTTTCAGCGGCCGAAAAATAAATAACTGAGGTTTTCTTACGGCCTATCTGTTGGAAATATAGCATATTCTTCACACGCGCGTGTTCATGTATTTTTGAGATTGTATTTTCGTTTTTACTTGCTCACGTATTTGTTTCGAATTTCTCCGACTAGCATAAGAAGTGGACTGTTCCCCCCTTTTGAGTTCGAATATTCTTGGATAAAAAGGCAAGTAATCAATAGCAACTAACCTGTGGTAAATAATAAAAATCCTTATTTTACAAACTGTTTAATGTCTCAACTATCAATGAACTTCTCTGTCCCACAAAGTTAGTAAGCATGATGGACGCACAGCGTTCGTTCTTTTAATAACATTAACTAGCCTTGTGGCCACGGACTTCCATTGAAGCAGGGAATGACATTACTCTCGTTCGTCGCCTTTTTTAAAACTTTTCACAGCAACTTGTTTCGAAGTTTTTTTTTTCTTTTTCTAAACAGCCAGTGATTGCGTTGTCCAGAGATTGCTTGTGAATTAATTGAGAAGTTGGAGTCTCTTTTTTGGAATAATTCATGTTAATAAAGTTTTGGTTGTTTTATTTTTCATGTTTCAAACTGTAAATAAATATATACATACGTTTGTTTACAGTTTCGCTTTGACTAAGCTTGAACGACAGTCTGACGAACCGAGTCTAGCCTGAGGAAATCTGACCTTTACCTATGTCTCGAGTAAGAAGGAAAATGAAAGAAATGTATTTATTTGACCCAGAATCATACGGTCGTTCCCGCTGGTTAATACCCCGTGGCTAACACTATTAACTACTGGGAATGATGCGTTCTACTGGTTAACAGTGTTGACGAACGCGACATTTTTTATCCAATAGTTAATACCCTCGTCTCGCGAATAGTTCAGGAGTCAGGTTAAAGAAAAGTAAAAAGAAATCTATATCTATACTAATATTATAAAGCTGAAGAGTTTGTTTGGTTGAACGCGCTAATCTCAAGAAGTGCTGGTTCGAATTGAAAAACCGACTTCCAAAAAGAGGAGGTTATCAAGTCGACTGAATTTTTTTTATTTTTGTGTATTTTCAGCGATATCTTCGCCAATTGTGAACCGATTTTGATGATTATTTTTTTGTTTGGAAGAATATTATTCCGCGGTGGTCCCATTTTTTGTTTGGTGTAGATCTGACGCTGATCTTCAGAGACTAACAATAGAACTCTTCAATAATAGACAGCAAATCTGTCGCGATGACTGCAATCGCTTGGATATTCATTGTTTACACAAAATCATAACATAACATCACGCCTGAATGCTCTGAGATGTGTACAGTCTACAGCACACCCCCATTTCAACAGTTAGGTATGTTAAGTTCCATTTATAGGAGATAAGCCTATTACCATGGCATGTATTGTTAACGGTTCACTAATGTTTCACCAAAACACCTTTGACAATTTTTAACCGACTTAAAAAAAAGGAGGAGAAAAAAAAATACATACCGTCGAACATAGAAATATGTTCGACGGTATGTATTTTTTTAATGTACCTATGTTCACCAATTTCTCCGCCAATTGTACACCGATTTTCATAATTCTTTTTTTATTCGAAAGCCTATACTCCTGAGGTAGTCCCATTGTCACCAAATCGGAATCTGATGATGAAATTTTATAGGCACATACAATGTTTTTCATATACTTTCTAACACAATTCAGAAATTTGTGCATGGTAATCATCATCTCATGTTGCTGAGCTGATGATGGAAGGTATAAGTCAGGATCAGATGATGGAATCCCAGAAAAATTAAGGGCACCCTAAAATTTCATGGGCATTGTTTGAATCAGTATACTTTCCATGTGGTCCCATAGTCTTCATGTCAGGATCTAATGATGGGATCCTGAAGAAATCGAGGACAAATCTCCAAATTGTGAAGCGATTTCGATGATTTTTTTTTAATTTGGAAGAATATTATTCCGCGGTGGCTAGGTTTAAATTTGGTGAATCTGATCTTCAGAGTTCTACAATGGAACTCTTCAATAGTAGACAGCAAATCTGTCGTGATTGCTGGAATCGCTTGGATGTGTATTGTTTACACAATATCATAACATAACATAACGGCTGTATGCTCTGAGGAGGTACGCAGATGCGTACAGTACACCCAGATTGCGACAGTTAGGTATATTAACTACCATTTTATTAGGGATAAGCCTATTACCATGAAATCGTAATCATGGTAATAGGCTTATATAAAAACGACTTCAAAAACACAGAAAAGTGAAAAATAACTTTAGCTTCATAAGTCGGTGTCAAAAAAACTGAATTAAACAAACAAAAGTCATCGACTTCAGAAGCTAAAGTTATTTTTCACTTTTCTGTGTTTTTGAAGTCGGTTTTATTTTTTGCAAAAAAGATTTTTATCCTGACTCCTGAACTATTCGCGAGACGAGGGTATTAACTATTGGAAAAAAAATGTCGCGTTCGTCAACACTGTTAACCAGTAGAACGCATCATTCCCAGTAATTAGTAGTGTTAACCACGGGGTATTAACCAGCGGGAACGACCCGAATCATAGAGCATACAGTAATCATACTAGTTTCGCAACATCTGCTACAAGTTCAATATCACCACTGCTCATCCTGTTCTGTTAAAACTTCGGCTGCATGTCATGAAACCATGCTTTTATAACCGCAAACCTTGCTTTAGAAAAGTTAGCCATTGAAATACCACCGTCGGGATCCCTACTGACGGCAGGAGGGGTTTCCATCGGCGTCGGGTCGACGTTGAAGTACCTAGGACTCGTCCTCGACAGCCGGTGGAACTTCGTAGATCACTTCCGACGTTTGGCTCCCAAACTGGAACAGACAGGGGCTGCCTTCAAGCGGCTCTTGCCCAACCTGAGGGGTCCAAACGCCTCCTGCCGGAGGCTATACGCGGGGGTCGTGCGGTCCATGGCCCTTTACGGGGCCCCGGTGTGGGCGCGTTCTTTGAGGCGGCAAGCCGCCCACTACCTGAACGCGCCCCAAAAGGTGATAGCCATAAGGCTAATCCGGGGGTACCGCACGATCTCCGGCGAGGCGGCTAGCCTCCTTGCCGGATTGCCGCCATGGGATCTGGAGGCGATAGTCCTCGCGCGCCTGCATGAATGGCGCGCGGAGGCACTACGTCGGGGGGAAACTCCGCTGCCGCGGCAAATTGCCGCTCAGCGGACAGACCTCCGGCGTGATATCATGGCGACATGGAGAGAGCGACTGTTGCAACCCCGTGCAGGGCACGCTACCATAGTGGCGATAAGTCCCCTCTTTGAGGAGTGGCTAGAGAGGTGCCACGGCGCCCTCACCTACCGCCTGACGCAGATCCTCACCGGACACGGTTGTTTCGGGAGGTTCCTGCACCGAATCGGGCGGGAGGAAACGCCCGGGTGTTTCCACTGCGAGGATCGTCCGGAGGACACGGTGGAGCACACCGTAGAGGTCTGCCCCGCTTGGGCGGAGCACCGCCGTGTCCTTGTAGCGGCGATTGGCGGCGGCGATCTCTCGCGTCCGGCCCTGGTTCAAGCCATGGTCCGGAGCGAGAGGGAATGGGAAGCCGTCACCACCTTCTGTGAAGCAGTCATGCTAGTGAAGGAGGTGGCGGGACGTGAGAGGGAAAGAGCCTCACGTCCCAGCCGCCGCGGGAGACGCCCTGGGCGTCGGGGGTCACGTGGTGGCTCCCGGCCACCGTAGGCGCGGGCCTGTGGACGGCGAGTTATGGGCTAGCTCGCCGTCCGGCCGTCTTATGACGACAGGCCGTGTCGACGGCGCGGTCGTGTTCCACGCGCGGCTCAAAGAGATGTCAGCAACCGAGTAGGGGTCCGCATGGGCCGATGCCTGCCAGAGCTGCGGGACTGTTCGAAAGAGACACCGTGGCCCTGGAACACAAAGGGCAAAGAAGGAACAGGGATGGGTTTTAGTCAGTACAAGTCTGACACTCCCTTCCGCTCCGCCCAGAGTGGAGGGGGTCATTTGATGATTTCCCATCCAAAAAAAAAAAAAAAGCCATTGAAATATATGGCTAATTAAATGATTCATTTTGAGGTTATGATATTGAGATCACCTTTTACACGTCATGATTGAAAAAAAAACCGGCAAAGTGCGTGTCGGGCCACGCAATGTTCCGTAGTTGCCCATCAAAATATGCGATTTGACTCCGAACGATGATTTTTAATGTAATAAAAAACAAACTTACATTTGCAGTTGAATAACCTGTGCTCCCATACATTATGTTTATGAAAATATTTTACCCAAGTACGTTTTATAAGTTGGTCAACTATTACTCGTAAATTTGTAAAGCCTACTTAGCTGTGATAGTTGTCCTTTTAATTTTGTTATACAACATTAGTTTTAGTAAATGCGAAACCTGAAACACGTGTCTAGTATTTTTATGTAAAGAATCTATGTACAAAATTTCAAAACTGTATCATGTAAAATCACAGAGTTATAAGCTTGTTCTGTTACCTGGTTGTCCGCACAAAAACGTGGCTACTACGCGGCGCGTACGGGTGCGCGCCTCCAGCGTCTTCTTGAGCTCATTGATAATAATAATTTGGCAGGAGGTACGTAAATGATTGCGATAGGTACTTAATGTCGCTCGGTGTCCAACTTGTAACTTTTTTTAAATATTTTTGAGACAAAATATAATATGGTTTAAAAATGATTGGAATCGATTCAGTTGCTTATTCTGAACTAACTATATTCAGGTTTCGAATATACTAAAAATAATGTTGTATATACTACCACCTTGAATTTTTTCACTCACCCAAACACAACCGTTTAGCTGGTAAAGGGAGGGGGGGACACTTGGCTCTAACACAAATTTGCACTTTAAAGCAGCATTTCACAAACGAACAATTTAATCGAAAAATATTTCAACAAACTCGCAATATTTTTTTAAGACATATCCAATGACATACCTAACTATGGGGTACGCGAGAAAAAAATCCTCAGTTTACGTGTAGGTACAGGAGATACCCTAAAAAAATACTTTTCGACATTTTATTTTACCACTTTTTCGGCGTAACTACTCTGTATATTCATGCCAAATTACAGCTTTCTAGTACTAAGAGTCTTTGAGCTAAGCTGCGGACAGACGAAACTATTACGGTTCCTTTCCTTGTTGACTACGGAACCCTAAAAAGATGGATTATACATACATCTGAGGAGGAATTACTAAAGAAACAGGATTCAAGTATAAAGACAGCGGTTCGTTTATTTTATTTTAAGTTATTATGTCTTGTGACTGTAGCTTCGCTTCTTTTTGTTTTTTTGACATTCAAAAGTGCCTGTGATGGTCTAATTGAAATAAATGCTTTTGACTTTCTATTTTAGTCATCTTCCTAAATAACTACCGACGATTCATTTTCTTCGCAATTTCATTCATTTTCTTGTTGGCCCTCTTCAAATAAATCTTGCTAATCTGTTGACCGACATCTTGAACTGTTAGCTTAATACAATAATTTGTTTATATAATTGAATGAATTACTGTTTCAATCAATACTAATTTATTGGTGTGATTTATGTGAAGCTGGTAGATAATTATGTTTTGACAACTTGAAAAATTGGTTAACGTTGTTCACTGTAAAAACCAATAATGTATCTCAAAAAAAAAATGCAATCGAGAGGATGGCTTCAAATTGTGGAGTACGTGGAATCCAGTTTTGAGTAAGCTTAAAACTAGCAGCCGGCATCGTAATAAGGACTCCACAAAATCTGGTGATACTGTGAGTGTGTTTGGCCAAGACTTCCAGTAGTGCGGATAGCAACAGAAATTTCTTTGTCTTTTGCTACGCGCGAGGGAGATTTGTCTGCTCTTAACAATTTATTTTCCATCCACCCGCATTCTATAGTCAACCCGCGATCATGGCGCTTGCAACAGGTAGATAAAATATGTTTTGACAACCTGAAAGAGTTGTTCACTGCAAAAACCAATTATCGATTATATTACCATTTTGGTTAAAAAGGATCAAATCCTACATATACTATGAGTCATTCGATTGTTTGCCCTTATATTATGTAACCTGGTTTTATTTTTTTTATTTTTTCTGTATTTTTTAACGATGCGTCTGTGATGTGACGTTCTGTCTGACTAAAATGCCTGAAAATGATAACCTGTTTTCATACCTAAATGTTGATGGCGATAAAATTGCAAAAGCATATAAAAATTGTCGTTTAAAAACCTATTAACTATGCAGCACATGTAAAGGCCTGAATGAATACTATTAAAGTTAAAACTTCACTTGGAAATAAATAAATTAAATACATCATAACAAATGAGAATTTTAAGTTGAATTAACAACGAAAATTGAAAAGTTACGACGAATCATGTAATTACCATTGCAATTAATTAATGTTTTACTTGAAACTGCTTAATTATTTAATGTAATAATGGACACAAGTTGCCATGGCTGACCTGGAAGTCTTTGAATAGACTCCGGACACAGGTTGGCCGAAGCATGGAAAACCTGTTCAGGTGGAGATTCATAGATGATTCTGCCCTGGAGTTGTGTGGTGTTGCCCCACAAACCACTCCTGTTGCTCGCACATCGCAGGAGCTGATGGATGCCGTTGAAAGTCCCAAACTCGTCGCCAAATTTTGGGCTGACTCAATTTAAATTATTATCGACACCGTAAGAAGAAGAATTTAATGTTATAGAATATTATTACTTACGTCATCATTACTATCTTCGTGGTCCTAGGTATCAGATGGGCTTTCCGGTACTTTTAAGAATGTTCGCATTCTAACCTGAGTCTCAGTCTGTTAAAAAAGCCATTACTGGCTTATTCAACATTATCATCTGCCTAGCCTATTCATAACAATGTTGGGTTCGGCTTTCCGTTTATACCGGTTGCAGCTGAATACCAGTATTTTACTTAGAGCGATTGCTATCTGGATGGCCGATGGGGCCGGAAAGTTTTGGAGTGGCGACCGCGAACTGGAAGACGTTGCGTTGGAAGGCCTCCCACTAGGTGGACCAATGACCTGGTAAAGGTTGCAGGGATCCGCCGGATGAGAGACGCACAGGACCGGTCAATGTGGCGACACTTGGGGGAGGCCTATGTCCAGCAGTGGACGTCTTTCGGCTGAAATGATGAATGATGTTGATTGCTATCTGACCTCCACGATTCAGTCACTGGGACTTACGGTATCCATTGGTAAGACTGGTTCTAACAGACTTTCGGGCTACTGACTATTCGTAGCGACAGTCAAAGATCTAAAAATGACAGTCAGGACCAACGGCTTAAGGTGGAAGCGCCAGGGTAGCTCGACTATTTCATGAAAAAGTCATTGAATGGGATTTAATGAACTTAGAAAGTTTTGTAGATGATTTTCATGAGTATAACTCGGTGAAACCATATTTGTTTTACGATCGCAAATCATATTTTGTTCAACATACAGCCTGACACTGACCTGCAAATTGCAAAAAAAACCTAAAAACATTAGAATATCGTGTCAAATTCACGGGCCGACCTCGGTAAGAACTGCTTAACTCTAAGGATCAGACCCGTGCGATAGTTATTGAGCCAAGAGCACAACTTAAATACGAATCTTCTATAACACAGATAGGACAGTGCCTACGAGAATACACAAGAGTTAAATATAATAACGTTACTACGTAATAAAGCGATACACGCGACGTGCACTGTCCCGGACTTTATATTTATGAACACTTGTGTGACCGGCACTAAGCAGGCTTAGGGCGCTATTATGAAACCGCTTGCCCACGAGAAAATGTTGGAAGAGAGTGTGGTGAACGAAATATTCTTTGAACAATGGGATGTAATCGTATTATAGGGGGACACGAATTAGAGGTGCCAACGGATGATACATAACTTTTATACTTGAGCTACTCTTAAAAATAAATAAACATAGAAATTTGGCCTTAATTTTTTCACTTCAATTTATTAATACTTATGAATTTGTTTTACCTAAATTGACCCAGTCATGGACTGTTCAGGTTCGACAAATTAAAGGAGAGACGCGATGTAGATTTCAACTAATGTGATTGGTCGGTTTCCGCACGTCTCCACTCTGCGCCGCTTGTCTACGCTTTTGTGGAGTCCATGCCTAAGCACAGGGATGTTCATGCGTGATCACAACTTTTTACCACAAAATTTCTTGCAGGATAGCGTCGTGTGCAGAGCCGCTAAATATTCAGGGTGTAAACAGACCATTCACGAAGCTGTCAACCAAGCATTCTGTACATCAAATTTGCCTCATACATCAATTTACATCAATGCCTCGTACATCAATTTTTTCGTAAAGTTACTTAGGTAACTTTACGAAAAAATTAAACTGGGAAATGACTTTTTTTTGGGGTGAAAAATCACGTTTTACGGTAAGACTCGATGGAACGCACTCAAAGCATTGTGCTGATGGATGGATTGAATAGTACGAGGGTCGTGGAGGTGTTTAAAGTAAAAATCTTACATTAAAATAACGACTTTAAAAAAAATTGTGGAAAAGTTGGAACTTAGACCCCCAATATCTGCGTAACTATAAGGTTCCCAGGTATGGTCTAGAACAAAAAAATCATCGCACAGATGGGGAGAACAAGTGCCTTTCGGCTTCGTTAAGGGTATATTTACACCCTTTATTTGCTTTTCGATTTTATGCATTTTCATAAAACAGAGTCGACTGCGTGTGTAAGCAACAGACGAATGTCATCGTATAGCATAAGTAAGCAAATCTGTAAGAAGGTGAATGGTTGCTATTACATTTGTGTGGAATATCGATGGAACCTTTCAGTTGTGTCTCACTCGTACTAGATAGGTCATCATCTGCCTAGCCTTTTCCCAACTATATTGGGGTCGGCTTCCAGTCTAACCGGATGCAGCTGAATACCAGTATTTTACATGGAGCGACTGCCTATCTGACCTCCACAACCCAGTTAGTACTGGGTAATACTATACCCCTTGGTAAGACTGGTTGTCAGACTTTTTGGGCCACTGACTGCCTAACGACTGTCAAAGATCTACAAATGACAGCCGGGACCAACAGTTTAACGTGCTTTCCGAGGCAAACTCGGTATGTAATGGGCGGTCACCCATCCACAGACCAACCTAGGCAACCACGGCTTAACCTAAACATCGACCCGAGCGGCTGTTATTATTTAGCCACGAGCTCCTCCCACGGTACTAGATAGGTACAAATACTAAATTTATACTTGCAGAGCATCGACCGTTATAAGTTCTGAGTTACAATAGTTTAAGACTCTTGTATTTCTACCGTTAAAGACAGCTATTATTAATAATAGAAACCCTTTCATCTTCACAGACTTTGCGCAAAGGTGAGATTACGTTTAGGGTTCTTTACAGGGTTAAGTTAAGTAGAAAGGCTACGATTGGTTAAACAAAGGTTTCGTTTTCAGATTTTTAAGAACAGATTTGGGCTTCTTATAAATACCTACTATTCATATTGAGAAAATTCATAGCAACAAAATTTATTTCTGCGTTACGAATCTTAGTTACCAGAGTACCAATGCCTCATCATTTGCCTATCGGTTTTGGATGCAGCTGAGTACCAGTATTTTACATGCGCCTGACTATCTGACCTCCACATACTCCACAACCCAGTTACTGGGTAACACGATACCCCTTGGTAAGACTGGTTGTCTGACTTTCAGGCTTCTGGTTATACATGTAACATCTGTCAAAGATCTATAAATGACATTAACGAGCTTTTCGAGACATGGCGGGAAAACGATTTGTAGTGATGGTCACCCATCCATGGACCGACCTTGGCAAGAACTTCTTAACCACAAAAATCGACCAGTGTGGCTGTTTTTATTTAGCCACAAGCGCTTCACTGAGAAAAATCATAGCAACAATACTTATTTCCGCGTTACGCATACTTACATGTTGTCAATGGGCCAATTTCAGTTTGTTTTAAACATAAAATAACATCACGCCTGTAATCCCTAAGGGTTAGGCATAGGTGTACCTATTAGTACACCCACATTTCGCCAGTAATGTTTAAGTTAAGTCCCATGTAATAGGAGGCGAGCCTATTACCATCAACCAGGCAGAAATCCCGTCTCCGTGTCCTATGAAAGTAGAAGTACTTTCATATAATTAGCAACCAACGTAACAACGTTATCTAATCTACACGAAAATATAATAAGCCACTGCAATGGAATTTTCAACGAAAATTACATTCTACCTCAATAGATTATTTCGTTGCTTAACCAAAACTACAAAGCCAAAAATAGAGAAGAGCGAGGAAATCTCTTGCATTTTAAACTACGCATTACCCGTAGTAATGAGGGACAAAACGAGTGGTCCGTAATAACTCCGCGGGTCCACGGAATACTACAGTCAGTCGGTAAATTGCCTCATTACACTTAAAAACATAATTCCTTCGTTGTTGGATAAAATTTTGAATTGCGAGATTTATTCTTTTGAATATTTTGGGTGTACAACTCTCTGGCTTGAAAATAAGCTGCCAGTTTTGCAGAGGACTTTAAAAGAGGTTGTTGTCGGTTTTTCAAGTGGACAAACCTCTGTGGATGTTGAAGTTTTCAAAGTAGATAGCGTCCAGTATCCAGTGGTAGAATAAAATATTATAGTTTAGCAAAACTAAAAAAAAACACTCTTTTTCGCCAGTCTCTTGGGCACATTACCAGCTGACAGCTTAGAGGAGGAGTTTTTTTATGCCCTTTTAAAGTTGGTTGTTAGTTTATTTAATAGTTTTTATTAATAATATATAATTATAGTTAGCTTAATGTACTTAATAAATATACGTTCTTTAAAATGACAACATTTTATTTCTCGTATTCTTTTTTTTTTTTTTTTAAATAAATGTTGCCCCACTCTAGGAATTTCTCCTGTATCGTGGGTGCGTTTACAAACATTTAAGCTCACATACACAAACAGCCAAACCAGGAACAACTACCTGTAGGCCATCAAATATTTGTTCCGTGCGAGAATCGAACCCGCGACACGAAGCGCAGCTGTCAATCGCTCAGCCACTGCGCCAACCGTGCCGTCGCCTTTTCAGCAATACCCTTTCATTTGATACCCATATCATGGGAATGCATAAAAAATGACAAGCCCGCCATCTTAGAGAGTCCGCCATATTGGATTTAGAATGACGTCTCTTAGCTAACCATGCATTGTCATTCAAACTAAGTATGTATGCTAAATTTCAACTCAATCGGAAACCGGAAAGTGTGTCAAAATTAACTTCTAAGATTTTTTTCATAGTTACAGGTGAAGCTAATAAAGTATGTTAAAAAAAAATGAATTTACTTTTCCGGTTGTTCATCAATGTGTTCTCAATTAATGTTTATGCTTAAACATCTCTAAACCAAGGATCACTTCAAGTTTAATTTCTGATTTAAACTTTCTCATAAAACTGAAGAGAAAATTACAAAGCAGTGAGCAAGCGGGGCGCTCAAGTAATTGTCGTCCCTAACTTAAAGGACTATAAAAACAAAATACTTCATGTTTGTTTGTATCATCTTACAGAAAGTTAAATCCAACTTTATTTTTAATCAAACGACTTTGACACTGAGATCATAAAAAATCCAGTCCTCAATTTCAGGGTAAACAGTTTCTTATTTACTTCCAATATGGCGGGGAGGTAAATTGAGATTTATGGCTTGGGCGACAAGGACGGGAATTGCGTGGGGTGACTTAATTCTGGAGGTATTGTTTTATTTTGATGAAGTGGGAGGGATAAATAAACAGGGGAATGCTGTGGCTGATTTGATGCTAGATATACGGAATATATGGTGGAAGAGATAGGGAAATACTGTTCAGTAAGTGGTTAGACTATTTGTATTGTCCTGAAGATAGTTGTTATCGTATTTCGAAGAGTCATGCCTGTGTTTGTGAGCAGATGATTTTGGGGATTAACAGACACTTAGGAAGGTGCTTTTAGCAGAGTTCAATATAGACAGCGTTGTCATAGCACTGGACACAACAAACATTTTAATGGGGCCAAATGATTTTGAAATATTAACCATAATTCTTAATTTTTTTTTTTTGTGAACAGTTCTTTATGGAAATAAGACATTGGAAGTAGGCGGAGCTCGTGGCTAAATAATAACTGCCGCTTGGGTCGATCTTTAGGTTAAGACGTGCTTGGCTAGGTTGGTCTGTGGATGGGTGACCACCTACCAAGTTTAGCAAAGCACGTTATGTCCTGGCGGTATTTGTAGATCTTTGACAGTCGTCATAGGTAGTCGAGTGGCCTTTAAGTCTGACAACCAGTCTTATAGGAGTATTTATTTGCATCCGGTTAGACTGGAAGCCGACCCCAACATAGTTGGGAAAAGGCTAGGAAGGTGATGACTTTGGATGTTGATTTTCTAGAAATAAGCAAGAATAGTGCAATGGTTGACATAGCACTAGATAGAACGAACATTTTGATCGGCCTACTAAAGTTTTAATTAAAATAACAACGATGACGAGCACGGCATCTGACAACGCCGAATACCAATCAATGTGGTTTTTTTAGCGCAACTGCCCAAAATATCGTCGAAACCCTGCGATATTGTCTGATGCCCGATGTTTCCAAAGCTAAACTTAATTTTGATAAACCAAATTTTTTACTGTAGGACTGATAGCGTAGTAAGTTTTTGCAATAAAATGATTATAATGATGATGTTTTGCGATCTGGATCCCATTGAACAATCATCACCAAACGATTGGTCCCTGTCCTAAAAAAATATCGGAAGTTTCGGTCCTTCCCAGCACCTTTAACTCCCCTTAAGCAAGATAAAGAAAGCTCACAAGTTCCATGATTATTCCATCTATCTTTTATATAAAATACGAGCCAAGAGTTCTACTGAAATACATTTGGACCTATTATCAAAATTATAAATCATCTTTATTTTGTTCCGTCGATTTCCTCTTCCCATTGTTTGTAAAGATCGAAGCTTTGTCGACTATGAAATGGTTGGGATTTCCTCAAGCAGTCACGTCTAAAGAAATTTCTACTTTAGCTATGAGGAAACTGAGTTCAAAGTATATTTTTGTGCCCAACATGTTTGTGGCGACATCCGCACCTAAACGCTTGATTTCGGCGAAAAGTGTTTTATGACGTATGCCAATAGATTGATAACTGGAGACCGCGGTCACACCCTTACGGTACCCTTTGGAGGGTTTTATAGGTTTTATATTGAACGTGAAAATCGAACACAGAGTGTGGAGCCTATTTATTTAAAACCTGACTGGTAAAGTGGTTACTGTTTTTTTTTAATCGAATGCGTTGAAGGGCACTTCACTGTGATGAAAATTGATGGACTGTAACTTAAATCATTTCTGAAGTACCATTCTTCTGAGTATAGGAACAGGCCGAGATCTATAAACGTTACTAAGCACGTGTTTTGCTTTAGACGTGTTGGAATCTAGTTTTTGTATTTGTTGTTTTTTGAATTATGCTTAGTCAAAGTACTTGCTAAGTACCGTTTATTAGCAGATCTCTGACTAAAACCCGGATATCCATAAAATTAAGAACTGCCTCCATCCTCCATAATTATAATATTGTAGTTTATAATAATTACCTGATCTATCTTTGTCGTGTATTACATTGGAATCCCCTTATCAGCGTTAAATCTTGTTTGAACATGGTCATTATCGACCGTGAGGGGAAATTCCACTGACGCCTACAGCAGTTGCTACGTAATGATTAGTGTTTTTTTTTAGAAATAAAAAATAAGAACACGATTCTTCAATGGGGATCCCCCAAAAACCTCAAATTTTAACATTGTTTTGTAGGTCATAACGTTTGACGGTTATCTAAATATAACTTGTTTTTTATCCTTTTGTATATTTTTTCCTCTATGTAGATCTACAGATAAAAAAGTTATAGGTTAAAATAATTAGAGTCACTTTTTTAGTAGGTCTGTGTAACCGCGTTGCGCTTTTAACCTGCAACGCAATTTGATGCAAATTTTAACATCATTAAGAAAAATAATTCCGGAAGATTTACGTGAATTTTAAACTTACATATATCTACTTAAGATACATTTCAGAACCACCTATTGACAGACAACATACTGCGCAAACTGCCGTACTCTGTGTGAAATATAGAAACTCGTGTACATTTTTTATTAATTCTTTACCCTTGATCGAGAAATGCCACTGACTTGTGGCCTGTTGTACAAATAAATGTAGCTATTGTCGTATCTTACAAACTATCTTAAATTGTGAAGATATTATTAACCGATATATTGTAATTTCAATTTTTATTCACAGTCATACCAATATTAAATCAGTTTTAAATGATTACAATTAAAACTACAATTCAAATTATTATTTTTTCCATTTCTAAGTGAAACACTAAAGCAAAGACTGACGCTATTAGGTGGTGTCTGTGGTGATCTCTTTAATCTTGTTCAAAACATAGTAACTACAAAAAGTACCGAATACTATAGACCGACCGCTTTAATGAGTCCTCGCGAAGGTATTAATTTAAATGGAATATTCTGTAGGTTGATCACGTATTGGTTCAATTAGTATCGTAATACCTACGTGGATTATGGTTATTTTAAAGCAAATAACCCGTGGGGTATTGTTAGTACTTTGTGGACGCTTAATGTGCCTTTGATAAGGCAAGGCGGAGGACTCATTAAAGCGGTCGGTCTATAGTACTGCAGTGCAACCTAAAAAAACTACACCTATTTAAATTACTACACTATCTATCGAAAAACGCAACGTTAGCAAAAAGTTTTATGTGTAAAAAATGCAAAATAGAATCACGTTTTCTATTTTATATTTTTTGTCTCGTTTTGTATATGAATAGAATGGACGCTGAAAGGATTTTATTCAGTCAATTTATAACGGTTTTGATGATAGGGGAGCAGGTATGCATAAGCTGTCTGTAACGTTCCCACGCCGGGGCCATAGATCGCCAAGGAGACTGGACGTAATCAACAACGCGGGCGCAGTGCGTTACTTCTGGTTTGGATTTGTATTGTTGAAAATATGGTACGTCCACAGGGTACGTCCTAGTCGAAATTTTAAAATCTCCAAAATTAATTATTTCTTTTTACTCTTCCGTCGTCGATCCATCTACAGTGTAGAGTTGTAGACAGACCGACGATGAAAGAGTAAGAAGAGTAATTAATTGGAGAAACACTGTTATACATGACTCTTCATAGACCCCAGCAGTTTAAGACATAGAGTAATCACCGAAAGAAAGTAATGAACGTCTTTGGAAATACAGAATAAGTGGCCCAGGACGTTGACGATAGCCTAAAAGAGAATACTACCACACACATAAATGGCATTTTTTCCTCTTATAAGTTCATGAACGGAACTTTTCGACAAATCAAACTCACAGATGTCGTTCAAGTCATAAACACACAGGATTATGATATTTTGGGGGGAGTTTTATGGTTCGTCTTTATGGACGTGTAATAAAATGACCACCATATCTTTGAGAAAAAGTTGCTATCACGTCAAGAGATGACCCAGTAATGTCCAAGTTCTTAGGTATCACTTTGCAATTTCTTCGAATCCATTAGTGTTATGATGTAGTGTTACAAACAAGATGTGCTGGAAGGGCCTCCTGGAATGTGCCACTTTTTTATTTTTCCGGCGAAAGCCAAAAATTGAAAACAACAAGTGAATGTAACAAGTTGGGTGCGTTAATTGTTATTCGTATAAGAGACTTCGTGACATTAACTTTTACTATGTATTCATAACATGATTATAAACCTACCAGAGATTATTTTCCCCTCGGTTATTAATAAACTGCCTCTTTGATCTAGTGGTCGCAAGCACGACTGCTGAGTATGAGGTCCTGGGTTCGATCCCCAGGTCAGGCAAAATGTTATTGCGTTTTCCATCAGGAATTTCTCAGTAGCAGCCACGGAGACTGGAACTGTGCCCGATTGCCTCGACATGGGACGTAAACATAACTGGCGAAATGTGGGTGTACTATTCGGTACCTACTCCTCTGCCTAACTCTTCGGGGATTACAGGCGTGATATTAATAAAAACGACAGTAAGATATATTTATTTTGGGTGTGTAGGTTTTGGATGGAACCGTTTCCATGGTATTATCCATGGAATTTACACCGAGTGTACGTAAAAGCGTTTGTTTGTTAACCAAAAATCAAGGACACCAAATAAAACAAAAATAGGTAGCTTTTACCGGAGACCAGACGAAAACAAGGCATTCAAGTTATAAATAATATATATTGACATTTATTTTCCTCTTTGCTCACCAATCTTGGCAAGAATAAATGCTTACGAATCGTTTACTTCATAATTTCCGGTAGATATTGTTACATCAAACTAAGATCAGTAGTATTCCTGTCTGTAACTTATTTATGATAGATATGAGGAGCACGCTTCAATAAACTATAAAAAAACACTATCATTAAGATATGTTGTACACAGAAGCTGTTGATGAACCTATATGAATAAATAAATAAATCTTCAGGTTAAGCTGGGCGTGCCTAGGTTGGTCTGTGGAATTGTGGAGGCTAGCCACCCATTACATACCGGAGTTTCCTCTGGGCCTCGGAAAGCATGTTAAGCCGTTGGTAATTTGTAGACTTTTGACAGGTAGTGAGTGGCCCGAAAGTCTGACAACCAGTCTTACCAAGGGGTGTCGTATAACCCAGTACTAACTGGGTTGTGAAGGTCGGATAGGCAGTCGCCCCATATAAAATATTGGTATTCAGCTGCATCCATCAGCATCATCATGTATTCAGTCATTAGACTGGAAGTCGACCCCAACATAGTTGGAAAAAGGCTAGGCAGATGATGAACGTATGTTATGATATTTTCGTCTTGGATACTATAATTTTAGTTTGCCGGGCACTGATGTACCTTTTAAATATATTTTACTCTTTTGGGTTCGGCCGGTTCTTTTTCTATCTTTAAAAATGGAGGAAAGGATATTACTTATATTCTAAGGTAAAAATGTTGCTGTGTTTTTGAATCACATAATTTGAAAAAACTACAGTGTACACAGCCCACTTTTGATTATCTGTTTATTTTACATTATAACTTAAATTTTATATTGGTATCTTCAATTAAGCAACTACTCTACGAGTGCCGTGCACTCTATGAGTGACAAGTTCACGATACCTTAAACTGTTTGTGATTTCTGATTGTGTTTCAATAAATTAAGTACCAAGATGTATGGCAACATTCCTTGATATGTATTTTTATTTGGACCACAATACAGAGGTGGTCAGCTTCAACTTATTCTTTTAGATCAGCACATCAAACAACTGTTGACCCCCCCTCCTCTCGTTGTTGTTGTTGCTGCCCTGATGAAGTAAACCTTTTTTTTTTTTTCGGTTGGGAAATCATCAAAGACCCCTAAACTCTGGGCAGAGCGGAGGGGAGTGTCAGACTTGTACTGACTAAAACCCATCCATGTTCCTTCTTTACCCTTTGTGTTCCAGGGCCACGGTATCTCTTTCGAACAGTCCCGCAGCCCTGGCAGGCATCGGCCCATGCGGACCCCTACTCGGTTGCTGACACTACAACTCACATACACAAACAGCCAGACCCGGAACAACTACCTGAGGTCATACAAATATTTGTTCCGTGCGGGAATGGAACCCACGACACGCAGCGCAGCAGTCAATCGCTCAGCCACTGCGCCAACCACGCCGTCGATTATTGTTGTCTCATCTAGTTTTGCTACACATCTACGTCCCATATGCTACAATTTGTCGCCTCATGGACACATTAAGAGGAATATCATTTCACTAATGGACCGTTGGTATACGTATGTAGGTGTAAAATGTAGTCACAAAAACATCTCTAGCGCTCATTCAATATGCACAGGTACTAATGTGCTGAATATCGTCATTACCATACGATTGTTACTAAGTTCTATGTTAAGGAAAATGTTTATTTGTTACTTTTCAATTTTGTCAATGAGGTAATGATTGTTTGCTAGTAAATTGTTATGGTTTTGGGGAATTTTGTTTTTAGTATTGATTCGAGTTGAAGTCTTTGGAAATTCCAACGTTTTTCTGTTAATAAACACACTTAAAACTGGTCTTAACTCTGCAAACAAATTCATGTTATAAAAGTAAGATTCTCGTCTAGATTTTGATTATTCTTCTTGTTTTTGTCTTTGAGTGATATACAAGTAATGGCTTCATACATACTACCTGTTTTATGTTTATTTGTGGCAGTATTAACTATTGGTTCAGCTGATCCTCCACCTGGTGATAAACCATTGGGTAAGAATTAATTAGTTTCATTTAATTTGAACTGCTCTCCAAAACATCGTGAGGACACTAGAACAAAATTTCGAAGACATGTGCCAACCCATACTGGGTCCGTGTGCCGGAAAACGGTCCAGTCAAAAGAGGAGACTTTTGCCCAGCAGTGGGAACGTTATTAGCTGATTTTGCTGTTACTTCATTCACACTATGAGAAATATTTCAGAATATAGTATAATAAACTTTTTCTCGTTTCCTTTTAATCGAGTGATTCTATCCTCTTTCGTAATATTGTTTGTGGTCCCGTTAATAAAGGTTATAACAAGACCCTTAACGAAGTCGAAAGGCACTTATTCGCCCCGTCATTGTGATCATTTTTTTATTCTAGACCATACCTGGGAACCTTCTAGTTACTGAGACATTGGTGGTCAAAGTTCCAACTTTTTCACAAGTTTTTTTTAAAATACTTAATACTTAAATACTTTGTCTTTAATGTAATATTTTTACTTTAAACATCTCTCACCTTTCACCTCTCGTACTATTCAATCCACCCATCAACACAATGTATTGAGTGCGTTACATTGAGTCCTACCGTAAAACGTGATTTTTCACCTCAAAAAAAAAGTCCCTGCAATAATTTTTTTTGTAAAGTTACTTTGTTTGATGTACATAATGCTTTGTTGACGGCTTAGTGAAGGGTCCGTTTACACCCTGTAATTAATTCTTCTTTAACATTCCAGACTGTCCGAAAAACCAGGAGTACTACTTCTGCTACCTTTATCGTTGCCAACGGACCTGTGACCACTTTAAGGAAAATGCTCCTTGCCTTCCCCTCCTGGCTGGCTGCTACTTGCCTGGCTGTGAATGTGTTGATGGATACTATAAGAATTCAGAAGGAACTTGTATTCGTGAAAGTGAATGTTGTAAGTATTGTTACTACCAGTAAAGTTATCTGATGAATCAAGAGTGACATTGGAGTTAAATTTTTGTTGTACTTCATAATTTTGTATGAGTACCATAATTAATTTGAAAAGATAGGTTTGACTGTCAGCTGAAGCAATTCAATTTTGATTTTCGAGAGTTTTACTGTTCTGAGAATTCACCTTTCCTTTTGTCTAATATATGTGTTGTTTCCTTTTTTTTCAGAAATATAGACGGCTGCTACTTTTATGACTACATACTCTTCTGATAACTGAATCAATAAAAAAAATATTTTTTTGTTAATTACAATAAAAAACAATTTATTCATAACGAAATGTTTTCTTTATTGTTTTATTTATTTATTGTCTTTTCATATTTTGATGAAATCATCATCAGTTTCTTGCCCTTATCCCAATTCATTTGGGGTCGGCGCAGCATGTCTTCTTCTTCCATACTTCTCTATTACTCATCATCTCGTCAGACACCGCCTTTCTTGCCATATCATCCTTTACACAGTCCATCCATCGTTTGTTTGGTCTTCTTCTACTCTTTTACCCATCCACATTCATACTCAAACTTTCCTCACGACATTTTCCTCATTCATCATTTTTTTTGGCGAAATCCGATTTATATTTTTTTTTTTTTTAAGAACGTTTATAAAGTGACAAGAGCCATATAGCGACCAACCCTCTTTTCGTACAGATGCGATGTGGTGAATACGGTAGTAAAAACGTCAACAAAATCTTCTGGAATATTCTTCTTTTAAAGTTTACTGTTGACTCACAGTACACATAACCAGTCAACAATACTTATTAATTGCCTAAGTAACTATTTAGGAAATGCCAACATTTGCGCGTAAATAACACACTCATGACGAGTACTCTGCAAAAACGTTCATCGTATAAAAGATGGACGCTCGGCTAGATTTTTATCCTTATTAATTTTGTCTCTGAATAACACTAAGCAATGGCTTCTTACATACTACCTGTATTGTGTTTGTTTGTGGCAGTCTTTGCGATTACTTCTGCAGCTCGCGGAGGACCACCTGATGATAAGCCATTGGGTAAGATCTTGTCAATTTCATTTAATTTTTCTACGGCTTCATTTATTTCCATTAAACATTCAAACAGCTTGATATATTGTTAATTACTTCATAAAAGGAGTCGTTAAAATTGTTCGAATATTTGATTTAATTTATTGTACCTGTCGTAATATTTCTATGTAACGTTTTGGTATTCTCATTTGAATGCTTAATTTTCTTTCTTATCTAGTACCTTTACTTTATTTATTCGTGTAAGCGCAGTTACGGCACGTGGCGGTTACTTCAATATTTTCCTCTTAAACATTCCAGATTGTCCGAGAAATGAAGAGTACTATTTCTGCTACGTGTATCGTTGCCAAAGGACCTGTGTCCAGTTTAAAGACCAGGCGCCTTGCCCTCCTTACGATCCCAAGTGCTATATGCCTGGCTGTAATTGTATTGGCAGATACTATAGAAATTTTGAGGGCATTTGTGTTCCTGAAAGTGAATGTTGTAAGTATTTATAGTCAACCGATGATTATTGTAAAAAACAGCATTTAATTTTTGTTGTACAGTAAAAAAGTAGCTTCATTGAGTAATACTAAAGTTTCACTCTTCTAACTACTTATTTCCATCTGCATCATCTGCCTAGCCTTTTCCCAACTATATTGGGGTCGGCTTCCAGTCTAACCGTATGCAGCTGAATACCAGTATTTTATATGGAGCGACTGCCTATCTGACCTCCACAACCCAGTTAGTACTGGGTAATACGATACCCGTTGGTAAGACTGGTTGTCAGACTTTTTGGGCCACTGACTACCTAACGACTGTCAAAGATTTACAAATGACACCCGGGACCAACGGCTTAACGTGCTCTCCGAGGCACGGAGGAAACTCGGTATGTAATAGGTGGTCACCCATCCACAGACCAACCTAGGCAAGCACGGCTTAACCTAAAGATCGATCCGAGCGGCTGTTATTATTTAGCCACGAGCTCCTCACGAGCTTCTAACTACTTATTTATTTTCTGTTTAATGCTTGCATAAGACATTGTTTTATGTTCTTTTTCAGGAACAAAGACTGCAGTTGCTTCTACGAAATCAATCTTGTAAAATTGTAGCATCGTGTTCAGTGTAATAAAACCTTTATTTTCATAATTTAAAGACTTCTAAATGAAACTTATCTCCTCATAGTATAGTGAAATTCGATTTGCAGTTATCTAAGTATTTTGAAAAAGCGACCATAGCCAAAGGCACCCTACCTCTGTTTCGTACGGGTGCCATCTACTTCTTCTTAGCGTGAAGATAACAATTCCCGTGCAGGGCACGCCACCATAGTGGCGATAAGTCCCCTCTTTGAGGAGTGGCTAGAGAGGCGCCACGGCGCCCTCACCTACCGCCTGACGCAGGTCCTCACCGGACACGGTTGTTTCGGGAGGTTCCTGCACCGAATCGGGCGGGAGGAAACGCCCGGGTGTTTCCACTGCGAGGATCGTCCGGAGGACACGGTGGAGCACACCGTGGAGGTCTGCCCCACTTGGGCGGAGCACCGCCGTGTCCTCGTAGCGGCGATTGGCGGCGGCGATCTCTCGCGTCAGGCCTTGGTTCAAGCCATGGTCCGGAGCGAGAGGGAATGGGAAGCCGTCACCTCCTTCTGCGAAGCAGTCATGCTAGTGAAGGAGGTGGCGGGACGTGAGAGGGAAAGAACCTCACGTCCCAGTCGCCGCGGGAGACGCCCTGGGCGTCGGGGGTCACGTGGTGGCTCCCGGCCACCGTAGGCGCGGGCCTGTGGATGGCGAGTTATGGGCCAGCTCGCCGTCCGGCCGTCTTATGACGACAGGCCGTGTCGACGGCGCGTTCGTGTTCCACGTGCGCCTCAAAGAGATGTCAGCAAATAAGTAGGGGTCCGCAAGGACCGATGCCTGCCAGGGCTGCGGGACTGTTCGAAAGAGATACCGTGGCCCTGGAACACAAAGGGCAAAGAAGGAACATGGATGGGTTTTAGTCAGTACAAGTCTGACACTCCCTTCCGCTCCGCCCAGAGTGGGGGGGGTCATTTGATGATTTCCCATCCGGAAAAAAAAAAAAAAAAAAAAAAAGATAACAATTCAAATAGAGTCGGCCTAAAATTTGGCGACGTGTTCAGTAGCATCCCTCAGCTCCTGCGATGAGCAAATAACAGGACAGGCAGCAAACGATATCAAGTGGTCCATCGGTTGTGGGCCAACACCACATTTACACTCCAGGGCAGGTAAGAATCTCCACCTGGTCAGCTTTTCCTTGCTTCGGCCAACCTGTATCCGGAGTCTATTTAAGGACATCCAGGTCAGCCATGGCAACTCCTGTCCAGGTGGGAGATTCCTTTTTTATTTCTTTATTTCTTCCTTTTTTCTTTCTTTCTTTCCTCCTTTTTATTTTTTATTTCTTTCTTTTTCTTCCTTTTTTCTTTCTTTCTTCTTTTTCTTTCTTTCATTAGAGCGTTCACTAGTGAGCGGGGGGGGGGGGGGGGTACACACTTTAAAAAACTGTTACGGCTTTTCAGCTTTTGCGGCACGCAGATGTTATTGTGTCTTGCGTCGGAAACCATTTTGGCCCTTTCACTAGAGTTTGCCACAGCTCTGCGAATTCTGGTGGCGCTATGCCTGCCAGTGGATACAACCGTCTACTAATGTGGCGACATCAGAACGTCAACAAACCTTCCGGAATAAATACACTACATACATTGTGTAGTTCAAAAGGAACTGGATACACAGACAGATATGGAAACAGGAAACTGTAATACGATGTTAGAAACATCGTAATACAGTTTCCTGTCATTGATAGATTATTTTGAAAACTTAGTCTACAGTCTCTTTTATTACCAACTTGTTATATTATCACTTAGCTAGACAATACAATACCTAGTCAAACACCATGCAATAATTAGAATAAAAGACGGATGTCTCACTGGAGAACACTAGATCAGTTTCTTTCTCGGAATCAGCTTCTTCTAACATTACTACAGCAATGGTATCCTGTGTGAAGTGCGTCTTACGTATTTGCTTGTTCGCTGCAATTTTAACTGTTGCTTTTACTAAAATTTCAGTTAACGATGAACCTTTTGGTAAGTTTTTATTATTTATATCCTTTATACCTGCTTAAAAGACGACGGCACGTTTGGCGCAGTGGCTAAGCGATTGACTGCTGCTCTTCGTGTCGCGGGTTCGATTCCCGCACGGAACTAATATTTGTATGGCCTACAGGTAGTTGTTCCGGGTCTGGCTGTTTGTGTATGTGAGTTTAAATGTTTGTAAACGCACCCACGATACAGGGGAAATTCCTAGAAAAAAAAAAAAAGAAAGAAGTTGGACTTAATAATACGCTACAGACGTCGCGATTAACGTGGCCACCTACTGAGTGCTAAAATTTGATAAGTCATACCATCGATGCGAAAGTAGAAGAAACCGAAGAATTGGCAAACTGGCCCTAAGTTTGTCAATTTGGTTTGTCAATTTGTTTGGCTTTTTCTTCTACGAGGTCAAAAAGTTCTAGAATGGTGACAACCCGCGTATCTACCGGAAGGCGCAGCATTTGAAGGCCTTCTGCTACTAGTTAGACCAATGATCTTGTTTGGCCAAGGGAATTTGCTCGATGAGAGAAGTACAGGAACGATATCGTAGCATATGGCGTAAGAAGGGGTAGACGTATCCATCTAAAATACTTTTCAAGATTTTATTTTACCACTTTGTCGGCGTAACTAATCTGTAGATTCATGGCAAATTACAGCTTTCTAGTACTAAGAGTCTTTGAGCTAAGCTGCGGACAGACAGACGGACATGGCAAAACTATAAGGGTTCCTTTGCTTGTTGACTACGGAACCATATAAACGATTATCTATATTGTCTCCGTTTGTAAATCTTGCATTGTGTAATTCTTTTGTTTTATAATTACTTGAACTTAAGCTTAATGATCAACGTCATATATTATTCACTTGTTGTTTTTCAATGTTCCTATGATCAGATTATTAGTTAGTAATTGGAGTTTACATTGCTTTCACAAAAACTATACTCTCATCGAAGTCTCAGCGTCGTTCCTTTACGATTCCTTCCTCATTGAAATTTATTATTTTTTCTTTATGCTTTCAGATTGCCCTCTTAATGAAGTATATCACAAATGTGCTGATGAGGTGTGTTATAAAAGTTGTGAACATCTAAAACGCCATCCGGCTTGCCCCTCGGTTGATCCAAAATGCTTCAAACCGACCTGTCTATGTGATACAGATACTCTAAGGAATCCTGACGGCCTTTGTGTGCCTTTCGATCAGTGCCGTAAGTTATTTTGTTATGTAATATATGTATATCTTCATGAATATTTACTTACAAACATATTTATAAAGACTTAAAGTTTATAACTCTGGATATAGGACGTCGATATTCGGAACTAATGACCCGATTTCAAAAATTCTTTAACTAATGGGAAACTATATTATATCCGAGAGTTATACGAACATAAAAAAAGCTGATGCTCCCGTGGGATAATTGCCGACCATAATCTGCAGTTGAGTGTCATTTTGCACCCAATTGTGATGGAAACTCTGTCTCTTAAACGACTACCCTTGAACAATTTTACAGCTGCTAGCAGGTCTAGTGATTTTGTTTATTGACTTAGTTTACTTTCAATGAAGCCTGCTAGTTTCAGAGCTAGGCTTCACAAAAGTTTATCTTATCTGATTGCATTTTTTTTTATTTCAGCACAAAACTCACCAACAGATGTCCAACCAGCACCAGAAGAAGCACCAGTAGAGTAGATAGCTGGTTTACTTGGAACCTACACAATCCACTTCTTCTTCAATCGGTCCCTTATTACTGAGGATCGTGGTCACTGGACCCCTTTAACTGACAATCTGCCTCCATCGACTCCGGTCCAAGGTTGCCATCACCAACTGCTGAAATTTGCTTGAGGACATAGCCTCTTTTACTATTTTACAAAATCCACAGCTGATAAATAATAAAAACAATTATATTTAATGACACTGTGTTTCTTTTCTTCCAAAGATTTCCATTAAACAAAATACTTTTTCCGAATGACGACACACTTAATCTTCAAACAACTAAAATAGGCACTTGAATAGATTTTGTATAATTAAGTCGATGAGTGTCACAATGCATAATGGGTCAATGGCAATGGTAAGCCATTGCCATTGACCCATTATGTATGTAAATGTAATTTGTTTATAAATCAAATTTTAATTAGTACTAGCTCTTGCTCGCGGCATCGCTCGCATTATGTTCGGGAATTATGCCACAAGAACGCCCTGTTTTTTAATTATAATCTATGACACTCTTTGGGGCTGGACGAGGAACGCCCGCAGCCGGAAAATGTGGAAGGTGAAAGAGGAGGCCCATACCCAGCAGGGGGTGATTCCGGGAAACGCTGAATATGATGATGATGGCCCTCGGCAATAGTGTAGCTCCCCATTGCATTAGTGAGATTTCTCAGAATCGGATCAGTAGTCCCGAAGATTACCCTATACTTTCAAACTTTACCTGTTTATAATAATACAATAAGTGTCTGACTAGTGTGTGTGTGTGTGTGACTAGTGTGTAACTGACTTTTAAACGAGAAATTATGGGTTCGACACTTTCCGAATGGAATATTTGGAATCAAACTAAGGGTTAGCAGTAATATAACAAATGTGCATGGCAAAAAATCATTAACAATTTTTTGCACTAATGAAATCACTAAGACCCCATCGCCCCACATAATTATGATTCACATAATCATTGGTTTCACCGTGTATAAGTACTTATTTCAAGTAATTGACTACCTCCTCGATGTAGTCGTCGCAAGCGTTGCTGCAGAGTATGCGATCCTGTATTCGATTCCCTGTTCTGGCAAAGTATAACTGGATTTCTCTATCAAAAATAGCTCAGTAGCAGCCTGAAGTTTTATTTGTGTCTTCTTGATGGCATTACGCTCGCCCCTATTATTGATTTTGGAAATGTGAGTACTTATGGTAGTTACACAGCTGCTTAACCTTTCATGAATTACAGACATGATGTCATGTTATGTCTAAAAATAATCCGTTGTTAAGGATAAAATGGTTATATTAACACGACTCACACTTCACTAGTCAACGTTATAACAAGCCAAACAACAGCATTTATAAATAAATGTCGGACGCCCCACTAGGTCATTACATTTGTCGGCATCATCTTTGAATAACGTTATTATAGAAATGGCGTCCTATATGTTGCCTGTTTGTTTGTTCGTTGCAGTTTTGACTATAGTTTCTGCAGCACCAGCTGATGAGAAACCTTTTGGTAAGTCTCTTATGCTTATCTTTTTACTTTAATAATCAGCCTATTAATGTTCCCACTGCTGGGACGCAGGCCTCCTCTCAATGAGAGGGAATGGTCTACAATTCACCACGCGGGCCCAGTGCGGGTTGGTAGATGTCACATGTCTTCGAATTTTTGGTTCTAGGACGTGCCGGTTTCCTCACGATGTTTTCTTTCACCGTTTTTGAGAGCAGTGGTGATGAAATAACTTACACAAAGTAATGCGCCCGACTGGGTTCGAACCCATGACTTACTGCTCGTAAGTCGGGGTCTCCGCCACTGGGCCACCGCTCGCTCTTTTTACTTTATTAGGGTTTAAAAGTTTTGTTTTTGGTGTAGAAATCCGTTGTTCAATAAACAAAATGTTGGCCTTCATAGTTATCATCAGCTGGTAATGCATCAGCTGTTTACCACACTAAGTTTAGCCCCGACTTAACTCATTGATTATTATCTTTTGTTTAAAGTATTTTGATGTCATTCTTTTGCGGTAGTTAGCACCAGTAGTTTGGTAATAATGGCATTCCTTGTGCAATTTTTTCCTTGGTCTGTTGCTTGGTATTTTAACATTTGTTTTTGAGTTTGTATTGTTTATTTATCTTACAATGATTCTGGTTCCACTGGAATCATTAAGTCTGTTTTATTTGCATAATTTTATTTGTTAGCATACCAACATAATATCGTTAAGTTTTGTCAAGGTTACAAAGTATTGTTGTGTTTTGTTTTATTTGATTGATAATGTTCCTATGATCAGAATAACAAAATACTTCATACTCCACTAAATCAGACATCATCATCATCAGCTTAGCCTTTTCCCAATTATGTTCGGCTTCCAGTTTAATTGGTGCCTATCTGACCTTCACAACCCAGTTAGTACTATATAATACGGTACCCCTTCGTAAGGCTGATTTTCAGACTTTTTGGGATTCTGACTACCTGTAACGACTGTCAAAGATCTACAAATGACAGCCGGGACCAACGGTTTAACGTGCTTTTCGAAGCACGGAGGAAACTCGATATGCAATAGGTCCCAACCCATCCACAGACCAACCAAGGCAAGCACGGCTTAACCAAAAGATCGACCCGAGCGGTTTGTTATTACATAGCCACGAGCTCCTCCACTAAATCAGTCAATAAGCCTGACATAATGGTAGTAGATTGATTAGAGCCGCGCGCAATGATTGTTGATATAATGGCATGGCGAAAACCTCGTGAAAGCCGAGAAAGATAGCAAATCAAGTATCTTAACTTAGCTCGCGAGGAGGTCAACATGTGGGATGTCAACTCAGGGATCATTGCGCCGATAGTCGTATCAGGTATTGGCTTAATTGACAAGAGCCTGGACCAATCCCTGAGAAGGCTCTAGTTGAGCAGATGGATCTCGATCCAGCCCTTGGGCTTGATTCAGAAAACGGTACTCCTGGAAACGGCTGGTATTGTTAGGAGATTCCATTCTCTGGAGTCCTGACCCTGCTGTCGATACCGGTGGGCTACTATTTTAATTTTTTTTAGATTGTATTTTAAAGGAATATTTAAAATGTGTATGGTAATAAATAACGGAGAATAATACATACTTGATCAAAGCGTCATTATATACAATCAATTTAGTATATTTGCAATAAGGAAACTCGTTATTGTGTCACGTTTGTAATTCACAATAATATTGTTACAAGTTATAATTTTCGTTTTAATATGTTTCAGATTGCCCCGCCGATGAGAAGTATTACAAGTGTGACCTGGAGGTGTGTTATAAGACCTGTGAGCATTTAGAACATCCACCACCCTGCCCCTCCATCGCTGCTGGTTGCTTTAAGCCTTCCTGTCAATGTGAAAATGATTACCTGAGAAACTCCGAGGGCAAATGTGTGCCTTATAAAGATTGTGGTAAGACATTAACATAGCAAAATAAAAAAGGAAAAAATTATCAGCTGTCCCATACATTTGGGTCGAGTCGGTATTGAAATTTTGTATGGGGCAGCTGATAATTTTTTCACATTTACGATATTGGACCCATGGAGAAAGTTGTTCAGTTTGATGGTCTGCTGCATATCCTTTCATATGACTATACCATTTCTGTTACACCCAATATAGTGCAAGCCCATTGTCTTATTTACTTGTCAATATCCTGTATTTGCTATTAAGTTTTCAAACATGTTAACTAATATAGGTGTTTCTGCAAAAACAACTTAAAAACCCACTCATAAAGTTCAGTTCAAACAGTTTCAGTAGAACTTATCATTCTGAGTTTAATGTACAGTAATATAAAGTTGTTATTATTTTAAGTGGAAATAACATCAACAGAAAATAGTGTTTGCAATAGACTTTAGCAGTACTAGAGCCTAGTTGCTAACTCTAGGTATACGGTCCAATCAGAAATGGTAATGCAAACTTTGTCTTTAAGGTCGGCAATGATTATTCAAAGCCCTTAACAAGTTACAAGTGGCAGAAACCACATTAAAATTAGAGGTTTGTTAAACTTTCACAAGTATTCAAGTATAAGAGTTTCATCATCAGCCTTGCCTTTTCCCAACTATGTTGAGATCCAGTTTAACCGGATGCAGCTGAATACTAGTATTTTACATGGAGCGACTCCCTATCAATACTTATCTTATCTTATCTTACCAATACTTATCGCATTACCCAGTTAGTACTGGGTAATGCGATAAGTATTGGTAAGACTGGTTGTCAGACTTTCAGGCCACTGACTACCTGTAATGACTGTCAGAGATCTACAAATGACAGCTGAGACCATCAGCTTAACGTGCTTTCCGCGACACGTAGGAAACTCGGCGTGTATTTGATGGTCACCCATCTACTGACCGACCTTGGCAAGCCCTGCTTAACCTTCAAGGTTGTGGTTTTATTATTTAGCCACGAGCTCCTCCTTGATATGAGAGTAATCCACTAGTTATACTTACTTTTAATCTAGGTACCTGCTGTTAGTGCTAAGTGTTTATTTGTATAAAATAATTAATCGTGTTATGTTATTTCTTCCAGGAGTTGAGTCAGCGGTCGTCCCATATTAAACAAAAGTATTGTATCAACAAAACCTTTTAAAATATAAACCTTTTTAATAGTTTATTGTTTTATTATTCTATACCTACCTATACGAAATGAAAATGGAGTCATATATTCATACTAGGCTGAAAATCAGCAATTCTTCAACCTTGGTTACACCGACGTTTTGGGGAACTGTTCCCTAAAACACCTGCTCTTTGCCAGTTTTTATTGTTTTAGCTGGAAAGAAGTGGAAGAACAAACTACCCAGCAACACATCTGACTGATAGGTTAGAAGAACCAGAGTTTAAATAACTAGATAAAAGCCTCCAAGCATAAATAGCAATATTGTATGTTACTAGACACCGTGGTTTAGGCTGTAGTAGTCTTTTAGTGCGAGAATTTAAGTAGATCATAATTATTGGGAGAGCAGCGGTGGCCCAGTGGTGGAGACCCCGACTTACAAGCAGTAAGTCGTGGGTTCGAACCCAGCCAGGCGCATTACATTGTGTAAGTTATTTCATCACCACTGCTATTAAAACGGTGAAGGAAATTCGAAGACATGCGTCATCTACCAACCCGCACTGGGCCCGCGTGGTGGATTATAGCCCATTCCCTCTCATAGAGAGGAGGCCTGCGTCCCAGCAGTGGGAACATTAATAGGCTGATTATGCTTATGCTATGTATGTAATTATTGGTTATTAAATAGACACCTCTTATGTACTCATTCCTTATCTAATCCATTCGCGTTATACTACACAATCCCTAAGAATTCTCATCTCAGCCACATGCAATTATTAATTTTTCCTTTTTTTTTATACTACATAGGCTTACTCTTGACCTCAATCTAGTCCAGAGGACAGAGATGAGGTCGACGATGGAACGAGCTCACCCAAAATAAGCCTATTGACTCGCGACTTAAATAGATTGGGGTCATATGAACTTAATTAATTAATTAATTGACGTTCATTAATCCTTTTTGTGGTCCAACATTCTGGTCCATACAAGACAGCAGGTCTAACTGGTTTTATAAATTTTCCCCTTGAGTTTAAGGGGAATGCGTTAAGTTGCATAAATGAAAAGATATAAATGAAATAATCAATTGTTAATCATTCATCATCAATCTTTTTGAGTCCTACACAAGCCTACTGCTGGACATAGGCCGCATCCAGCTGCTATCACCAATTACTATACTAATTATTCTTATTTTAATTAATTCGTGGTTTCCTTTCAAAAAGACGTCTACCCCAACGATCATACTTTCCACGTCTAATATGGCCGGCTCATTGTTTCATCTAGGCGTCGCACTCGACAGCTGTCGATTGACGATTTCGATTCAGGAACACGTCTACTTCAACAGTATTGTATTGTTGACTTCACGGTCAAAGCGCGTATTTTGCGGTATTTGACCGTAGAAACGATAACCGTTGGGGTAATCATATCTACGGTTAACATGGCCGGCTCATTGTCTTTTCAGCATCCTCATTCCGTCGGCTCAAAAATGTGTGTAATTTTGTATTTTTTAATAAATTGTTTTTATACTCATACTTTGCCGAACATAATGCTGATATAAATAACAAGACGGATGCCTTACTACTTCATTACGTGTGTCGGAATCACCTTTGTCTAACACTGTTATAACTATGGCTTCTTACATATTACCTATTTGTTTGTTTGTTGCTGTTCTAAGTATTGTTTCGGCTGCACCAGCTGATGGGAATTCTTGGAGTAAGTTTATTTTAATTGAATCTTTTTGCTTTGACTTTAGATAATTATCTGAGGTGGAAAAATGGCTTTCTTAGTTCGTTTTTGCATCTAAAACGCATCAAGTTAGTTAAAAAGTACTCGTATCTACAGAAGCCCAAGACAAGTTTTGAAACGTTTCGTTTTTCTACGACTTTCAGACACCAGTATTTCGGTAGCTAATGTCAGTTCCATTATACAGGATGGAATTTTTTAACGCCATCAAGACGGGATGTACTCTAAATAGATAGAAAATTTTACTCAAAGGAAACATTCCTTTATTTTAAAAAGAAATAAATCTGCATTCAAAAATTTTCGCAAATTCGCTTGAGACACTCAGGAACCGACTAAATTCCAAAAAATAACACCCTGTACTTTTATGGCATCAATCGACAGGATCACATAAGGATCAAATCTCTCTAACAAATATGATAAATTAAAATGAAAGGAAAACCAGGACCATGACTTAATATTAATTTTAAAATAATAAATAGAACAGTCATCGTACCTTCTCGTTTTCGACTTACTTATTCTTGCTTCCTTCATTTTCGAGTCTCTAATTTATTCTTCATCTCATTCTTCTTTTGCATTTCAGATTGCCCTGTAGATGAGATATACTACAAATGTCAGATAGAGATGTGCTTCAAGACCTGCAATGATTTGAAGAGTACACCACCCTGTCCTTCTATAGATCCCAGTTGCTATGATCCAGCCTGTCTATGTAATTATGGTTACCTTAGAAATTCTGAGGGCAAATGTGTACCAGAGGATAAGTGCTGTAAGTTTTCACTTGAAATTACTATATTTTAGCCTGTTAGAAGTAGCTTAGCTTTTAGTAAAAGGTTTGGTACTATTTTCACCAAGCTCATTTCTTCGGCCCAGTAGTCAAAAATCCAAACCATCCATTGTAATTTCGTCACTTCTTTCTTTATCGTGTGGTTAGTGCCTAACCTGGTGTCAGAGTTTTTATGTCGACCATGGGCGTCTGACTTGGATTTACATGCCGTCGAGAAAAAACTCTCAGGCATGCTGGTTTCCTCACGATGTTTTCCTTAACGAAGAAAGTGATAATCATGCAATACGCACATGAATCGGAGATGCGTATCTTGGGTTCGAACTTGAGACTTATGACATGGCAGTCCGACGGTCACACCACTTGGCTATCACTGCTTGTTACTTATAGGTATTAGGATAAGGCTCTTGCGATAAAAATTAATATGTTCATTCACACATTCTGCATAAACTAGCTACGTACGTACCTAATTATAATTTTAATTAACATGGAATAATATTGGATAGCATTGGATGATAATGGAATTTAACTGAATTTATAGTTAGTAGTAAGTATGTAGGTAATCATTATTGATCAAGGTATTTAATTGTAATTTTTTTGGTTTCAGAAAATCGGTAGCAGCTATTTTCTGGATCGACAAAAGAAATGTTATTTCGTGAACTAGCAACTATTTACTTTGTGTTTATTTAAAAAAAACCCACGTTTATTTTTTTTTCTCACTTATTGTTAAACGAAATAGAGACTTGTCGTATATGGTGATTTACCGTTAAAAAAATGACATGTATTAAGCAACTGACGAATTGTTTTATTTGGAATGCACAACGATAAACATTTTTGTTTAATTCTTGTCTAATTTTCTATAATTAATGCTAAGTAATGCTAAGTATGGTGGCTCCCACTGTTGTTGTTAGGAACTAAAATAACAATTTCATGTATGTGACGTTACCACAAAGCAATGCTGTACCAAACGTTAAATTCAATTGAACTTCCATATCTTTTAGACACATAATTATTTTGGTTTGATACGATAATTGTAAATATTATGTTTCAATTAAACCCTTTGTGAAAGAATGTGCGGTCGTGGGGTCGGTCGCAGTGGGTCCATCAACAAGTGCGGCCGACTCCACGACCGCACGTCCCAATCGGGGGAGCACGCGAATGTAAATGTATCTCCTGGGATTTCAACTCATGCGCATCATCAGTTAGGGCATGCGGAAACCGGTTTCGGTCCCATGTAAAACTCGGGAAAAATCGGGTTTTACTATAGTAACGAAACTGAGTTACGCATTTATCTTAGTGGTAGCAACAATGGGGTTCTAGTTGGTAAGAGTTCGACATAATCCTCCTCAGACGGAGGGAATCCACGAGGATTGCACCAATCCTATCAAATAGGGACTTATGCTCAGCAGTGGACTGCAAGAGGCTGAGCTGATTGACTTGAATCGGTTGTTAAAGGGAAACTGAAGGGTCTGAAACATCCTGCCAGGGCTGCGGGACTGTTCGAAAGAGATACCGTGGCCCTGGAACACAAAGGGCAAAGAAGGAACATGGATGGGTTTTAGTCAGTACAAGTCTGACACTCCCTTTCGCTCCGCCCAGAGTGGGGGGGGGGTCATTTGATGATTTCCCATGAACCCTATACCCAGCAAGCCCCACTGGAACCGCGTGGTAGGTTACTGATTATGCATACTACGGTCTACGGTCAATATGTCCGGCCGTTGCCTCTTCAGCTTCAATATTCTAATAATTCTAGTGTGTAATTTTGTGTTATTAATAAACTAGTAATTATATTGTCAGGACACACACTTCAAGCAACATGATGATAATTATATAAATAACAAGATAGACGACTCACTAGATCATTATATGCCTATTTGTTTGTTGCGGTTTTAACTATTATTTTGCTGCACCAGCAGAGGAGCTCGTGGCTAAATAATAACAGCCGCTCGGATCGATCTTTAGGTTAAGCCGTGCTTGCCTAGGTTGGTCTGTGGATGGGTGACCACCCATTACATACCGAGTTTCCTCCGTGCCTCGGAAAGCACGTTAAGCCGTTGGTCCCGGGTGTCATTTGTAGATTTTTGACAGTCGTTAGGTAGTCAGTGGCCAAAAAAGTCTGACAGCCAGTCTTACTAAGGGGTGTCGTATTACCCAGTACTAACTGGGTTGTGGAGATCAGATAGGCAGTCGCTCCATGTAAAATACTGGTATTCAGCTGCATCCGGTTAGACTGGAAGCCGACCCTAACATAGTTGGGAAAAGGCTAGGCAGATGATTTGTTGCACCAGCTGATGAGAAATAAGTTCTTATCGTACTTATACGTTTTAGTTGTGGTATCCCACACAAATACCTGCTGTGTATTTATTTCACATTGTAAGTAGATGTTATTATAAAATCATCTGCACGAGGAGTTTCCCGACATTTACGAAGGTAAGATAATTATGGGGTAATAGGATCACAAATATCAATAATTAGAATTCCTCATTATAATTATGATATTCGCGATAGTAGTACGTTGTTGGGGGCCTACACTGCAAAATTGGGGCTTTACCTTATGCCAGGGAATTCTGATCACCGTTGGTAAGAGTTCTTTTCAAACGCGGATTACATGTTTATAACTTATCGCCATGTTTAGGTCATTATTATAAACACAGAATATAATTTTTAGGGTTCCGTACCTTAGTCGGCAAAAACGAACCCTTATAGGATCTCAGTGTTGTCCGTCTGTCAAGACCCTTTTTCTCAGGAACGCGTGGAGGTATCAAGCTGAAATTAATATCAAATACTCAAGTCTGCAACCCCTAGAAACAGTGAGAACATCAAACTTGTAAGTCAATGCGATCAAAAGTCATGACAGTTTCTGTCACATATTTTGCAATTTCACAAGGGAATCAAAACCTATAGGGTACGTCTTGTTGACCTAGAATCATGAAAGGCAAGAAGCAATGTAAAGGATAGTTTTATAACAAAAAATACCTAAAAGTTTAAACGGAATCCTCGGTGGGCGAATCCAACTCACACTAGGCAGGTTTTTTTATGTTAATTTTACGCAATGCTAGAATAACTACACACGCAGATGCGACACACAGGTTTTCATAATCTCTACACACAGATTTTGACAGCCAATTTGTTACTTGTAAATTGTTTGTTTGTTGTTGTATTTTCAGTAACTACGTTATTATAATTTAAAAGAACATGGGATAATAGCGTTGAGTGATAGTGGGATTTAATAGAATTTTACATGTGGGTACTGACAAAGGAAAAATGATAATGAAAAATGTTTTGTTTTGTTTTGTTTTAGAATAATTGGCAGCAACATTCATGATAGGCTAAAGAAATCTGATTATGTCACCAAGTGATATTTTTTTGAATAAAATGTTTCGTTCTTAAGATGTTATTTTTCTTCAAATGTTATCTTTCTTTCAACGATAAAAACAATATCTGAAAAAAATAGATTTTTATAGCAGAAAGAAAATAGATCCTCTATTTACTTTTAATCCTCTATTTTCTTTCCTCTATTTTCTTTTTGCATAGATAAATTTTTGGAAAACATACGACCCCAATATTTGGGGTCGGCTTCCAGTCTAACCGGATGCAGCTGAATACCAGTATTTTACATGGAGCGACTGCCTATCTGACCTCCACAACCCAGTTAGTATTGGGTAATACGATACCCCTTGGTAAGACTGGTTGTCAGACTTTTTGGGCCACTGACTACCTAACGACTGTCAACTTGTATACTCATACATTAAGCGATTATTTCCCCGAAGTACTAAGTGTCCCGAAGTACTACTATGTATGATCATCACCATCATCATCATCATCATCATTTCAGCCGAAAGACGTGCACTGCTGGACATAGGCCTCCTATACTATGTATAGGTCAACCAAAATTCACAATTTGTTAGTTATATTTTGATCCCCGACTTTGGGCTGTTCCTGAATCTCCTGAATCACAATTTCATACAAGTATGTGAGTTATAACAGGCCGTTTTCACATTACAGATTTTTAATAGAATTTCCCAACAATTTAATTACAATTATTTAAATAATTTTTTGGTTTCGTATCATCATTGTTCCATAGTTTGTAGATTGATATAGATAAATATCTTAATAATTAACGATGATTTTAATTGATTGGTGCTCCTGAAAATGAGTACGAGTTCCTTTTTTTTTTGAATATTTTGAAATTCTTTATTTAATACACTTCGGTTAGGAGGTGGTGAGGTTTCATCGGTGTATAAGTAAATTTTGACGTTTAAAAGGCTCTTTTTGTGATCCAATAGACATAAGGTTATCTTTGCCCAACAATATTTTACTTCAGTATTTTTCTTTGCTGCCTTCAGTCTTGTTAAATAGTCTCAGTACCACGTACTTTAAGACCGCTTCCTGAATAATTGAAGCACCCTTACACTATGTTTAGGGAAGCATCCTGTAGAATTCGGGTCACGAACATAAACCTAAGACGAGGTTACGTACATTTGAAGGTCGTAGGACGGAACCACGTGCAAAAGATTAAGGGCGAATTCCACCAATGAAACGCAACGCTATAGGAGCATTTAAACTGAGTTCAAGAGCTGTTAATGTCACCATTGCTATAGAATATTGACATTGACAGCTGTTGAACTCGATTTAGTTGTATTATTTGCTTTTAGTTTTATTGGTGAAACTCGCTCTTCGTTGCTGAATGGTTCATAGAGTTTAACAAATATTGATGGCAGCTTATTCGACAACAGATTTTCTTTTAAATGACTTATCTATTGTAATACCAACTCACACTTCGCCCGGGTTGTGTATGTTGATCCTATTTACAGAAAGGAGGCCAATGTTACAACAGACAACTGATTGTAAACAAATCAGTGCACACTCAAAAAACTAAAAGTTATCATCTGATTAGCTTTTTCTCAACTATGTTGGGGTCGGCTTCCAGCCTAACCGGATGCAGCTGAATACCCATATTTTACATGGAGCGACTGCCTATCTGACCTCCACAACCCAGTTAGTACTAGGTAATACGATACCCGTTGGTAAGACTGGTTGTCAGACTTTTTGAGCCACTGACTACCTGTAACGACTGTCAAAGATCTAGAAATGACAGCCGGGACCCACGGCTTAACTTGCTTTTCGAGGCACGGAGAAAACTCGGTATGTAATGGGTGGTCACTCATCCACAGACCAACCTAGGCAAGCACGGCTTAACCTAAAGATCGATCCGAGCGGCTGTTATTATTTTTCCACGAGCTCCTCAGAAAACTAAAACTAATTTACAATTTATATTGCTACTATGCCACCTCAAACGACCGACACAGTTTCTTTGTTTAAACAGAACAATACAAAACATGGCAACACAGTTTGCGAACTCTATTAATTAAACGCAGCCATTTCCTCTGTGGATCTCATAAATAACAAAATATAATGCAGCCTTCACAAGTGGATTGCGTCTGTGTTTAACATGGAAATTAACATTTTACCCGTAGTAATTCTAAGCTGACTAGTGCATGTACATAACCCAAATTAAAGTTAATAATTACACTGCCCCTCAAACAAAAACGGGCTACAAAAGAGAATAGCAACGAGTGTTTTTTCAAGCCAGGAATATAGTTACAGTTGCGTGCAAAAAGATGTATACGGTTAGTAAGATTCCGAAACTATTTTCAAAATGTCTGTATTATGGAGATATGAAAAAAAAACACCATATGATTACAACCAGTAGGTACTTTAACAGAAAATGGATAGTAAAGAGTATTTTTTTCAAACCCGGAATACAGGGTGTTTGGTGCATCGTTTGCCATATTGAATTGGCCGAAAGGAGAGGTCATTTGCTATCTCTTCAGCCCAAGAACTCACTCTTGGCCACACCGGTTTTTTTATTCGGTTTTTCTAATTTTTATCTTGAAAAATTCCCAAACTTAACATTAAAGCTTAAATTAAAAACAAAGGTATTAGTATAATCCTTAACACCCTTCATACATAGTTACATTTGCTTGCAAAAATATGTGTACGGTTAGTAAAAATCACAAACGATTTTCAAAATGGAGATATGAAAAACACCACAATTATATGATTACAATCAGTAGGTAGTTTAACAGATAATGAATAGCAAAGAGTATTTTTTTCAAGCCAGGAATATAGTTACACATGCGTGCATAAAGATGTATATGGTTAGTAAAATTCCGAAACGATTTTCAAAGTGTCTGTATTATGGAGATATGAAAAAAACCATATTTGTGATTACAATTAGTAGATACTTTAACAGAAAATGGATATCAAGAAGTATTTTTTTTCGAGCCACGAATACACAATTACGAGCTAAAAATGCATTCACTTAGTAAAATTCAAAAGCCATTTTAACGTCGCCTTTCCATTCATTTCCTAAAAATGTTATGAAAATATGAAAACACCATACAATTTCAATCTATAAGTAGGTACTTCTTACTTTTAAAGAAAATGGGTGCTGAGTATCATCAAGATAAAAAAAATTCTCACTTAACAAAATTCCAAAGCGATTTCATGGTAGACTTTCGATTCATTTCCTTAAGGTGTCGTCTCTTATGAAAACAGGCATAAAAAACATTGATAATTATATCATTTAATTAAACTTTGAGGTTGTAATTTAAGGATAAAATGTATGACTGAATTTATAAGATAATCTTTTTGCACGTGAGTGTACAACATTCCGTTCTTTTTTTATTTCAGAAAAAACTAAATTACTCGTTGTTATACTGTATACTGGCACAAAGTAAAACTACCCTCTTATCTGCGCTATGCTGTGGTAAACAGTGTCTCTGACAGTTCCTAATTCCACATACGACAACTTATCGCTTTGTGTAAATAATTTATTATGATTAAAACTTTTTTTTTGGTTTGTTTTATATCTAAAGGATAATACGATACGTGTTTTACTAATATACTTTTTGCTGTTTCTCAATTAGTTTTCCTGTCATCCTTGATTATGTTGCTTTTTCGCATTTTTTCAAATTACAAATTCTGCACACATATTCTGAAACAAAAATCTCATTTAAACCATATCCGCATTTTACATTTCATGACCTAACCGCGAAAAACAACTTCTTTTTTTTTTTGTAAAACCATTGCCGGTTACAGCATTAACAGTATTTCTGTCGGAATTTCAACAGAAACGGGAATTTTTGTGTACATTCGTGAGTGAGTCGTTTAAATATTTCGCGATATTCATAAACAGTCAGTTATAATGGTCGAGATATTTTAAATTGCTTCATGAATAGAAAAGGGAAGTTTGTGCTCCGGAATTACGTTTATTTGCGAGTTAGAGCACCGTCGCTTTGCTTCCTAGATGTTGTTTGCAGGTGTTTGAGATGAAAAGGTACCTGAATTTGTTCTCACAATATTATTCTCGCAATGTATTTCGAGATACTAAGAAACACTAACATAGTTTTAATTTTGTTTTCTCTGGATGTACTATGTATTTGTATAATAAAACCCCAATTTAAAAAATCCATCGAAGTTGGACCGTGTGGTGTGAGCATAATGGCCATTATGCTACCGAAATGACAGCTGTCAAACGCTCAATTCCGCGCCAAAAGCTGACAGTTCCGAAACGTCGCCATTCAGCCTATTTAAATTGTTCACGTTCGAATATCCGTACAGAATATGGACTCGCAAGTTTCTATTGTTAAGCCTCAATGGAACCGCGTAATTAGCATACGCAAAGTTGAAATTTAAGGAACAATGCCCTGCATTATCCGGCTGTAAAGTGCCAGTACAAGTCACGATGGCGTTTCATGCTTTATTTCACGTATTTCGTGCTTTGTTTTATTCTAATAGCCTTATAACATTCGAACAATGTATAATTATGAAAGTCGTACCTCCAAATTGGATGGCAGCACGCGATTACTTGTATAAATATTTGATCGAGTTATTTGGTATTAATTTGAATTGTTCTGGGTTGATTTTATCGTGTTGGGTTGTTATTAGGGTTATTAGCATTAATTATTAAAATGAAGACTGTAGTTTTATTTTATTTTTTGTAGGGCGATTCAAATTGGTTTATTGCTTTCAGCTATGGCATAGACTTTTTAATACCCTTATGAAAGTCGGCACAAAGTGGACAACATCATAATCTACTAGGAATATCTGCAATATACGACTGGTTGCAGTCGACAATAGTGCAATATGTCAAACTCGACAATTACCTATGTCATCATCCTAGCCTTTTCCCAACTATGTTGGGGTCAGCTTCCAGTCTAACCAGATGCAACTGAATACCATTATTTTACATGGAGCGACTGCCTATCTGACCTCCACAACTCAGTTAATACTGGGTAATACGATACCCCTTGGAAAGACTGGTTGTCAGACTTTTCGGGCCACTGACTACCTAACGACTGTCAAAGATCTACAAATGACACCCGGGACCAACGGCTTAACTTGCTTTTCGAGGCACGGAAGAAACTCGGTATCTAATGGGTGGTCACCCATCCACAGACCAACCTAGGCAAGCACGGCTTAACCTAAAGATCGACCCGTGCGGCTGTTATTATTTAGCCACGAGCTCCTCAAACTCGACAATTATGTAATTTTGAAAAAAAAAAATGTTTCTTTGGGAAAGATGTTTGTTATTATGGGTACAATCACGTGTTTAAGTATCGGTCACTAATTACCAGTCACCCTTTATATGCCTCAGGGAGACATGGAATTATAGTTTTTATATGACATTTCTTTTGATATGATGATTTCGGCTCCCTCGTTGGTAGCAGTGGCGCTTGCGACCACTAGGGTCGTAAGCGCCACTGCTGAGCTGATCCTGGGTTCGATTCCCGGGTCGGGCAAAGTAATATTGGCTTTTTCCATCAGAAATTTCTCAGTAGCAGCCACGGTGTCTGGATGTGTGCCCGGTTGATGGCAAGAGGCTTGCCCTCTATTAAATGGGACTTAATCATAAAAAAGTGAAAATGTGAAATGTGGTTATACTTGTTAGGTACAACTCTGCCTATCCTTCGGGGATTAGGCGTGATGTTATGTTATGTTCTTCTGATATCTTCTCTTTTTTCCGTCAATGTCTATACTGTTCACTCCAAGAAAATTTACATAACAACGTAGGTACATTCCCAGACTAAAGTAATCAAGATACTATTCGTTAATTATTTCCTCATATCTTCCGGCAAGCCGGCTGTTTGTTCAGGAAAATGAGAAGCGTCGCATTCTTGTCGTGACGCTCAGCGTTATGCATTTGTTTGCGTCAACAGCACGTCGACGCGACGACGGAATTTATAACCGAGCGTCGTCTGTGTATTACGTTTCTTACAAAAACAGTTTTACTACTGTTTGTAGGAATAGATAATCTACGTATGGTTATGTGAGTTAGAAAAGTTCTTCTGAACCAACTCTAGTCTGTTAAATAATGGTTATTGGAAAGATTTCTTTGATAATGACACAAATACTACTGATTTTTACGCTCACTGATACTGAATATCATACCTATTGGCCATGCGCATTAGCTTACTTTTTAAATGTAAACTCTTTATAGGGTTCCGTACCCGAAGGGTAACCAACGGGACCCTATAACTACACCTTCGCTGTCCGTCCGTCCGTCTGTCTGTCAGCGGTCTGTATCTCATGTTCCGTAATAGGTAGACAGTTGAAATTTTCACAGAATGTGTATTTCTGTTGCCGCTGTAACGAAAAATAAAAAGGGGGCTGGCTCCTCTACCACGATGGTAAGGAACCCTTAATGCACGAGTCCGACTCGCACTTGCTTGTATAATCCAAATACGGTGAGAGTTTGAATTTAAACCTTTGGGCGACTGCATGTAATATTTTTATAATCATAACTTCAGTAATTATAGGCTACCTAATCTATTGAAGAGTAGGAATTTATTTATTTACTTTTTTAAATTTTTATTTATGTATTTATTTTTTTATTTATTTATTTGTTTATTTACTTATTTATTTATTTATTTAACACTTCAAGCACAAAAGTACAGAGGCGGACTTAATGCCATGGGCATTTTCTACCAGTCAACCTTTGGGTAATGCAGAGACAAGCAGTGGTGGGTGTATATCTGAAAATAATTTAAAATAATACTAAGATTAACTACAAGGATATATAAAATACTATAAATATATATCAAAATTTAGATTAATGTAAATAGACATTTACACGAATATACTAAAATAAAAACACAAACAATGGAGAAAACATTACCAGACCATAATTTTATAACCAATAACTGAACAGATGTCAGACTTAATGTCTGAGTGAAAGAATCTTTTTACGACAGAAGTCAAAAGAAAGTAAACAACATTTTGGCACTTTTAAATAACCAAACAGTCTGCTAGTTATTGACAAAGTTACTTTACTTTATGCGAGTACTTTAGGTACCTAACTTAAACTATAAAACCTCAGATTTAATATCACTGAGCAAATAAGTAATATTAAAATGTAACCGCATTATTGGAACAATATTAAGTGGCACTTCACTTAAACAAACTTGAAGTGCAAACATCTTAAAGGCACTTATAACAAGTGCACCCGAACTTGGTTATTAAGTATTAAGTTTCTTCTTATTCACATATGTTTACTTCTATCAAATAAACTGAGGTCGTAGACCGTTGGTATGGCTACATTAGTGTTATGTTTGTAATGATTTAAGTTGACAGATAGAAAGCTTTGTTATTTTATCTTTGACGCTTAACTTTTATATTATCTACCTAGCCTTTTCGTAACTATGTTGGGGTCGGCCTCCAGTCTAACCGGATGCATCTGAATATCAGTATTTTACATGAAGCGACTACCTATCTGACCTCCATCATCCAGTTAGTACTGCGTTATATGATACCCCTTGGTAAGATTGGTTGTCAGACTTTCGTCGGACTCTCATCGGACTGTGACTATGATAAGGAAAGACAGACTGCACTATCAAATTTAGTAGCGCTTAAAATCGAATTATTTTGAATGTAATAATGGTCTTTCAATCTCTTAATGTTTTTTCATTGATGCGTGAATCTCTTTGTTGACTGAAAATAACCCTGACAGTTAATGAACCATCCTTTATTTAATTTTTCCCCAATGGGGAAGGACGGTCAGACCTCGTTGTAGATGGCGTGTCTATAGCTAGGTCCCAATCAGATCAATGAGGTCACGTAATTTTCAAATATAAATTGACATTAACAGATTTTTAACCAATGACAATGTTGGGAACCAGCTATGTTAAAACTATTAATTTCAAAGTTTCCTTCCCCATTGTGCCTTGAGGGAACAGGATTTGAGAGGAATTTGAAGAAACAATTGCCGTCGTGCTGCGTCTAGCCTGCCCCCGTAGAGTGCGATAGGGACAGCTCCAGCTCAGACCGATTATATAAAAAAAAAACACCCTTTTTTATCCTCGAAAACTGATTCGATTCAATTATTTTTGACAATATTTAAGTAAGAGTATTAGATAGGTTCCTATCAAAAATCGAATTTGTCTGGTAGTTCTCAAACCACGACCGTCAAAATGGGGCATTTAATTGTCATTTTTGGAGGGTCATATCTTCTTTACTTATTAGTTGCTGAAAAAAGGAAATGACAGGTATGTGTCTACAGCAGATCTTGAATTTATAAAAAAAAATATAGCTCAAGAGGCATTTTCCAGGAAGAAAAAATGGTAATACATTTGTATAGAGAACCGCCGCGCAGCTCCTATTCTTAACAATGGGTAAACATATTTCCTCCTAGCTGAAATACTATATGATAATACTTAATATGTCTATTGTGAACATGGCGCCATCTTCAGGTATTGTTTACCGATCCTCTGAAGCCTGTTCCGATCCGTTCCGTTCCGTTTTTCCGCCTTTCCTTACACGGTAGAACAAACAACGTGTGTACATAATTCTGTTTGTCTACGAAGATAGGTTTATCAAGTTTCTTTGAAGTGATAAAAGGCGGTTTCCTTTTGTCGTCCTTCAATTTGCTTTATTTTTAGGATACTGTTTTTGTTGTTTTGGGATATGTTGAAACGGATTCTGTTTTGTGTTTAGAAGGTTTGGATTTTTTACAAAGGGAGTGGACGTTTTAAATCAGTAGAATAAGCCAAAGAAAGAAAGAAATAGTATTTATCTTTATTTATTATTATTTATCTAAAAAAAAAATAAAAATAAAATAGAGAACAAAAAGAAAACACTTATTTTAAGACATACATTTAAAAGTGTCACAGCGCTGATATTTTGATAGGGCCTAAGTAATGTCCGATACGACAAACTGAATTTAAAAAAAAAGCGAATAATACAAAATTAAATAAAACAAATATGAAATAAGAAGAGGCAATATATTATTTCACAAAACGTAACCTCAAAAAGCAGTCTTTAATGTTCCCACTGTTGGGCCACAGACCTGTTTGAGGGTCTGGTAATAAACTTGTAGTATCCCCACATGTCTATTAATTCTTGGTGCTAAGAATGAGTAGAATACCACTATTAAAACCAGAGCTATAACATCGTATGTGTATCTAAGTTTATTGAATGAAGTGTCACGTGCTAGAACTAGTGCATCGTCATCATGAGTCTACTGCAGGCAATGCTGCTGAAGGTAGGCCTCTCCACGCCAGTCAACTCGATTCTCGCCAACTAACATCCAGCAGCTACTAGCTACCCTACGAAAATCTTTGCTCCACCAAGCCTTACTAGGTTGTTGTAGCTTCCTAGGTTGTGACAAAGCGTTCGTGTTCCACGCACGCCTCAAAGAGTTGTCAGCAACCAGGAAGGGGTCCGCAAGGGCCGATGTCTGCCTGGGCTATTCGAAAGAGATACCGCAGAAGGGACATGGATGGGTTTTTTATAAGCCACTGACACTCCCTTCCACTCAGCCCGGAGCGAGAGGTGAGGGGGGGGGGCCATTTGATGGTTTTTCATCCCAAAAAAAAAGGTAAAATTAGAACAACATTGCTCGCAAATAAATAACATCAGGAATTTCCTTCTTTTCTTTAGCGTAGCAAAAATACCAAAACAAATACCGTGATATTTATACCCAATTTGATATACCCTTTTCCCCATAAGTAAGAACTTTATCATAACCTTTAATATGCGGAAAATATAACCCTCCCATGACTCTTATTTAATTCCTCCATATTTCACGTATAATAGTGCGAGGACAGTAATTTTGTCAAAAACAATTGAAACAATAAAATACAGTTGGGGATTTAGACCAATACTCATGTCCAATAAAGATACCTTTTGAAGACGTCCCCCCTTTACCTTACCACAGTAACGAAAAAATACTATGAACATTTTTCAAAGAACCATATCCATGTCTGTATTTGTTGGCAGTTTTCAATCTAACTCCCGTTAATAGCAGACAATGGATGAGCAATAAAGAGGTTTTATCGTGTTAGTTTCAATATAAAATACAGTAAAGGTGGCCATCTTTATTACTGAGTCGTTATAAGTTTCTCCTCTACTGCCAAGAGGTTTTCTTTTAAAATTAGTGCTGTAATATTTAAGCACGTGAAAAGAGGCGATAAACCGTCTGGTCGAAAGTTATTCGTATCGTATTTTATTGAGATATAACTGTAAAATTTTATGTTCTTAGGAGTTTATATTCGTTGAGTTTTATTATGTTTTCGTGGATAATTCTGAAACAAAAATCGGAGTTTTCGTAATGTTGCTATCACCATTTTTATTTATTTATTATGTGGATAAGGATCTTGGATAAGACTTAAGCAGAGAATAAAGCTAGATACAATGAATCAATAATAAGGGACTACCTCGTAGGCCTAGTGGTCGCAATCGCGACTCCTGAGCATGAGGTCCTGGGTTCATTTACCGGGTCGGGCAATTACATGGGACTGAAACATAAATGGCGAAATGTGGGTGTACTATTAGGCACACCTCTGCCCAACCCTTCGGAGACTACTGGCGTGATATTTTGTTATGTTATTACCATTACTTACTTAAAAGCTAAATATTAAATGTAGTCTCATAATCCAATTTTTCTTCACATCCATTAATATTACTAACTTATTTAGACATACCAACCTAACTTATTTTTATGTACTTCGAGCCATTTCAAATTATATGATCCCCAGAGGCCAATGCTCTTTCATTATTTCATTTTGTGTCCATTCGGAGTAAGTAAGTACATCAAAGTTATTTACAGTCTTGTGACTTATTTGTTAGAACATTTTTAATTTAAGTAATAGATAAAATGAGTTTATTAAGTACAGGCCACACCTCCACATAGCGAGCGAGCGAGCGAGCCGGGCAAGCATCGTTTTACCTCTTTTCATACTTTGGTTCACACCGCGAACTACAGAGCTAAGTACGTTAGCGATTCAAACGATACGAGCGAAATAGGAGCTCGTGGCTAAATAATAACAGCCGCTCGGGTCGATCTTTAGGTTAAGCCGTGCTTGCCCAGGTTGGTCTGTGGATGGGTGATCACCCATTAAATACCGAGTTTCCTCCGTGCCTCGGAAAGCACGTTAAGCCGTTGGTCCCGGGTGTTATTTGTAGATCTATGACAGTCGTTAGGTAGTCAGTGGCCCAAAAAGTCTGACAACCAGTCTTACCAAGGGGTATCGTATTACCCAGTACTAACTGGGTTCTGGAGGTCAGATAGGCAGCCGCTCCATGTAAAATACTGGTATTCAGCTGCATCCGGTTAGACTGGAAGCCGACCCCAACATAAAGAAAGAAGGAAATAAAAGAAAGAAAGAAAAGAAAGAAAAGAAAGAAAAGAAAGAAAAGAAAGAAGATAAAGAAAAGAAAGAAAAGAAAGAAAAGAAAGAAAAGAAAGAAAAGAAAGAAAAGAAAGAAAAGAAAGAAAAAAAGAAAAGAAAGAAAAGAAAGAAAGAAAATAAAGAAAAGAAAGAAACGAAAGAAACGAAAGAAACGAAAGAAAAGAAAGAAAAGAAAGAAAAGAAAGAAAAGAAAGAAAAAAAAGAAAGAAAAGAAAGAAAAGAAAGAAAAGGAAGAAAAGAAAGAAACGAAAGAAACGAAAGAAACGAAAGAAACGAAAGAAAAGAAAGAAAAGAAAGAAAAGAAAGAAAAGGAAGAAAAGAAAGAAACGAAAGAAAAGAAAGAAAAGAAAGAAAAGGAAGAAAAGAAAGAAACGAAAGAAACGAAAGAAACGAAAGAAACGAAAGAAAAGAAAGAAAAGAAAGAAAAGAAAGAAAAGAAAGAAAAGAAAGAAAATAAAGAAAGAAAAGAAAGAAACGAAAGAAACGAAAGAAAAGAAAGAAAAGAAAGAAAAGAAAGAAAAGAAAGAAAGAAAAGTAAGAAAAGAAAGAAAAGAAAGAAAAAAAGAAAAGAAAGAAAAGAAAGAAAAGAAAGAAAGAAAAGAAAGAAACGAAAGAAACGAAAGAAACGAAAAAAAAGAAAGAAAAGAAAGAAAAGAAAGAAAAGAAAGAAAAGAAAGAAACGAAAGAAACGAAAGAAACGAAAGAAACGAAAGAAAAGAAAGAAAAGAAAGAAAAGAAAGAAAAGAAAGAAAAGAAAGAAAAGAAAGAAAAGAAAGAAAAGAAAGAAAAGAAAGAAAAGAAAGAAAAGAAAGAAAAGAAAGAAAAGAAAGAAAAGAAAGAAAAGAAAGAAAAGAAAGAAAATACATTTATTTGGCACATGCCACAAGTGCACAAAGTATAAAAAAAAAATTAAAAAAAAAATATATATAACAAATAAAAAAACACACACACAACATAGTTGGGAAAAGGCTAGGCAGATGATGATGATGCTAGCGATGCTATTCGTTTACCTCGCCGGCATCGCTCGCTCGCCTGCCCAGTCGCTCGCCAGTCCGTCCGTAGTCTTCGGTGTGAACCCAAATAGTTTAGCTCGCCAAAGCTTCGCTTGATTTATCTAGTTGCCCTCGCTTCGCTTCTCCCGCCACTCGCTCGCTCGCTCACTAGCTTAAAATAAAAGCTTAAATTTTATTTATTTTATTAGATGAAAAATTGGCTCATTTATTATAGTTACGAGCATAAAGTACCAAGATAAAGTATTTTTTTACATGAAAACTTTAAAAATATAATCAAGGGATCAATATCTTTCTTCATTAATTGTTACCATGTCTTGATTAATTGACATGAAAAGTGATTAGAGAGTGAATGAACACGTAGACACCATTATGTGATGCAAGGATAAGTAGCTATGCTATTTGATAGTTATAATGGGTGTAAAAGTACCCTTAACGAAGCCGAAAGGCACTTGTCCTCCCCGTCATTGCGATCATTTTACAATACTTGGGAACCTTCTAGTTACGGACATAATAGGGGTCAAAGTTATGGGTTATGAACTTTAAAAACCTCTATGGGGTCATAGAGGTTTTAAAAGTTTCCGTTACTATTCAATACATTCATCAGCACAATGTTTTGAGTGCGTTACTTTGAGTCCTACCGTAAAACGTGAATTCTTCAAAAAAAGTTCTTTCCCAGCAATAATTTTTGCGTAGAGTTACTTAGTTGTATTTCCAGAATGCTTGGTTGACATTTCGTGAAGGGTCCGTTTACACTTTGCAGAACCAAGAAGATTACTGTTCATCTTTCTCTGTAGAAATCCTATAACACACTCCATCGACACGAAACGGAACGGTGATAAATTGACCACTGTAGTTCAGTCGGTTTCGGTTAGTACCTGGGGTACCTAAAGGCCTACGTTCTCCAATAGAAAATCACCACGGTTTCTGTAGAAAAAAAAAAATCTATCATTTATGTAGGTAAGTACTGGCTGGTAAGACTTTCTGCAAAAGTTGATTGTGGATTCTTTAGTAGCACGATTCTGACCTTTTATAAATAAATAAACTTACCGTAATAGGTGGCCAATCCTTACAGTTGAGTATGATATTGTAACTTTATTAGCGAAACAAACAGTAAAAATACAGGTTTACGTATTGCAAATTCCGGTAACCAAAGGTATTTATTGAATCGGAAAATTAAATAAAATAACTACGAGTACCTGCGTTTCTGAGTGAAAAGATAAAATTTATGAATGCTTTTTTCAGTAAGATCCATCGACTTGAAGGTTTAGAGAGGTAAGCAGAGATGAGTTGGGTTGGGAAGTGGCTTTCCAGTGCCTGAGTTTTATTTTTTGGAAGGAGTGCATCTAATATTCTTTTATGTATGGACATACTTGTCATTAATAACGTAAATTCGCAAAATTTCAAAATTAAAAAAAAAAAGACATCAAATGAATTGAATAAAACCAGTAAAGTAAACGACTATTTTTAACCGACTTCCAAAAGGAGGATAACCTCTTTCTTTTGAAAGTCGGTTAAAAATACTCGTTTCGCACATCATTTATTTACTCAGTTCTGGGACTTTATTCTTATCAACCAATGGGTAGTATTTATTGTATAGAATTGAATTCACGTAACATTTACCTCACGTGTTTGTACTAGGATCTCAGCGCTGTCAGGCAGTGAGCTTCAGTACTTTTTTGATCGGCTTAACCTTTCAACCTGGCGGAAGCGGCATGAGCTTTCGAAGAAGGAATTATATATTTATAACAGAAGAATTTTATGAAGCACTTAAATAAAATTTATATCATTTTAATTGATACCGTACAATCATTTTATGCGCTATTTCAATTAATTCAATTAACGTAATTGGTTAATTCAATGATATTTGGCAGTCTCTATTCAAATCACGTACTGGTTTTCCCGTTTTGTCGGATACGGCCCTTTTCCGTAATGTAGGTAAAGGGAATATTTGTATAGCTATTACAAATGTTTACAGAAATATTGTAGGGTCTGTACCTACATTGTTTCTGTATTTTAGTATATTTAGCTAGGGTTTCCGGTTTGTATTTATTCAGGATTAATATAAATTATTTTAGCTTACTTTAGCAGCTTTTTGGTTTAAACCCTTTTGGTTTAAAAGCAAGTAGGTAGCTACTGCTATTTAATACAATTTGGAACATGTCGTACATAGGAATCAAGTATAAATTATAAGCTTTATGAAAAAAAAACGATGGTAGTACTAATCTACCTTAACAGGTTTATAATTCATTTTTAAACAACAGTTTTGAGGAGCACAATATACAAATTAAAAAACCGATTAAAACATCTTGTAATTGAGAACATTTCAATACAAAATACTAGTTTTCGTTAAGTCGTACGCCTGAAATCGAACGCGCGTACACGCGCTTAGTTTTTGAATTGGGACAACAAGCCCGCAACACTATTCCCAAACCACTGTAACTCCTGAAAGCCAGAATCAACAGTGGCGACCACCAGAAAAGCGCCGAGATAATGAAGCTCGGCGAAGTCCCAGTGAAACGATTTAAGTGTCTTGGATCTCGCAACTAAATTAATCATAAAAGTATAGTGGAGAAGTAGGAAAACCATAGTTTATATGTGCTATGCGCAGCGATGTCACGGCATGCGCTTATAAGCGCGTCAACAAGTGGCGCGTGTAGCCTCTTAGCTGGAGGCCTTACACTTAAGGCACCCACAGGATAGTTCAGTTAAGCAGAAGCCAGCCTCATAGGTTGACATTCGAGATGCCATTACGGAAAAGAGGCGCGTGTAGCAAAAACGAAAATACCCTAACCTGAAACCGCCCGAAGCCGTTTTCTATCTTGCACAAAAAATGAGAAACGGTACATATTTCCACAAACTCGTTAGTTTTCCGGCTGAACCCATAAACCGTGACATAACGTGTTGTAGGTCCAATTCGAAATAACCAAAAAACAAAATAAAAAACCTCTCATTCCTATGAAACATGAGCTTGTAAAAAAAAAATACCCAATTTATTTTCCGTTCCGCTGTGAGATATGATTCGTTTTCCCGTTGTTAATTGATATTATTAAATTTTGTAACGATATCCATCGAAAAGGCTTCGTCAGTATTGGCATTATTAAATCTTCCTCCGCCTTGATATTGTCAGGAGAGAGAAAAGGTCCAGTTGTTGTGTTACAATTAAGTATCAAGGGTAGAATCAAGTGTGACTTTCAGAGCATACCTTCTATGCTCCTATAACTGAAGGTTGACCATAACCTCCAAGTATTTCTCTAGCTCTTTAGGTGGTGAAACAGCTCAGTAATCAGTACTACTGAGCTGTTCCACCTCACATGTTTCACGAGTGTGAATCTGGCCTATTCGTGAATGACAAAATACTTTTTTCTACGGCCAACATTTCTCCTTGCTCTTTAGGTGGTGAAACAGCTCAGTAATCAGTACTACTGAGCTGTTCCTCCTCACATGTTTCACGAGTGTGAATCTGGCCTATTCGTGAATGACAAAATACTTTTTTCTACGGCCAACACAGTTTGACCATTGTTAACAAAAAGTTTGTAATCGACTTTTATGATGTAAATCAGAGTAAAGGTACAGCCATGCACAAGATCCTTACAAGACAAGACCATACTTTTGGCATAGACAGTTAATCTAGCTTGAATATTCACGCTAGTCGTTATACCACAATTTAAGCTTTCGCATTGAACTACCAGCATTACAAGATAATAAAAACAACATAGCAATTCACTTTCAGTCATAATTTTCTACACAACAAAAAATCGATACTGTCAGTGTTATTTTTTCATTACCTTCGGCCAGGTTCAGTGTCCTATGAAAATATTCAAGTGCCTAAAATTAGGCGTACGTTTCATTTGATAACATTGTTGACGGTCCCGGCCGGATTTCAAAGGTTGCTTTATGTTTCATTTTAAATGTTATTCCGATGATAAAATTTATTTACTCAGGGACAACAATATCAAATTATTTTTGGTTTGTTGTTTTGGAAACCGTTGTTACGGCAGTACCTTCTATTTTGAGCCTTTCATCATCTGAACAAATCCAGCTGTCAAGCGGTGATGTGGGTTATTTGGGATACCCGATGTCTAGAGGGTGTGGAAAGCCCCTTTTCATATAAATATTAGGGTAGTATATTCTTATGATGTTCTTTAAAATAATGCTTATATAAATATACAGACAGAAATCGGTCGCACCACTAGATAAGGACAGCCACTTACCTTGAATTTTCGACCCGTAGTAGCGCAGGTTGTCTGTTGACAAACATTTACGAATGAACGGATTCACGAGTACTGCTGCCGAGCTGTTCCACCTCGCAGTCATCCTATCCAACTATCCACAACCTATCCTATCTATCCTTTTCACAACTCTGTTGGGGTCCGACTTCCAATCTAACCGGATGCATACCAGAGCTGAATACCAGAATTTTAGATGAAGCGACTGCCTTTCTGACCTCCACAACCCAGTTAGTACTGGGTAATAAATACGATACCCCTTGGTAAGACTGGTTGTCAGATTGTCGTGCTTTCCGAGGTACGGAGGAAACTCTGTGTATAACGGGTGGTCACCCATCCACGGACCAACAAAGCGCGGCTTAACCTGAAGGTCGACCCGGCGGCTGTTATTATTTAGCATAGCTGTCCTCTGTATTGAATTATACCCCCCACTTCAATCGATACATCCACACCCCTGCAGATAAAGGTCCACCCACATTACGCGTCAAAACAAACACTCGATCACTGCGAGACAATAAAAATTGCAGCTTACCAACAGAAACAGCCTATGTAACGTGAAAGTTTTATGGCCCACCCTTATTGGCCAAGAAATGGCTTTATTGAGCATTCGATACGGATCTTAGGGCGTATTCTGATCAGCGAAACTCGCCACAGAGGACTGTTAGAATAGTTACAAACAATAAGTGAAATTGAGTTAGCGTACTTGGTTCTAAATTCAGTCGTTAAATATATATTTGGATGTAAAAAATATCTCCGTTTAGATTCTGTTCAGCTGGCTACCTAAAATTATTTTGAAAATATAAAAGTTCATGTCATAAGATAATACAAGCAAATACTAGGATCCAACCCTTTCAATTGATGTTCATTTCAATTTTTTTTTTTTTTTTCCGGATGGGAAATCATCAATGGACCCCTACTCGATTGCTGACATCTCTTTGAGGCGCGCGTGCAACACGAACGCGCCGTCGACACGGCCTGTCGTCATAAGACGGCCGGACGGCGAGCTAGCCCATAACTCGCCGTCCACAGGCCAGCGGCTACGGTGGTCGGAAGCCACCACGCGACGCCCAGGGCGTCTCCCGCGGCGGCTGGGACGTGAGGTTCTTTCCCTCTCACATCCCGCCACCTCCTTCACTAGAGCATGACTGCTTCGCAGAAGGAGGTGACGGCTTCCCATTCCCTCTCGCTCCGGACCATGGCTTGAACCAAGGCCGGACGCGAGAGATCGCCGCCGCCAATCGCCGCTATGAGGACATGGCGGTGCTCCGCCCAAGCGGGGCAGACCTCCACGGTGTGTTCCACCGTATGTTCATTTCAATTCATTTCATCAATTGACTTTTTAGTTATTATTCAAAAATCCCGCCTAAACGTCACACCACACATATCAACTCGGAAAGGGATCGGCACTGTATCAACTCGAGCCATTCAGTATTCTTTGTATGAAACTCTCTACTGCAACGCACACTAATCGGAATCGTTACGTAATTGCCTCGCCTCGGGACAAGTTCACGAACCGCGGTGCGGTGCGTGGTCAACTCGCTTACGGCTCGTCGTCCCCGCGCTTACATCTCTCCGTACCCGAGCTTACGTCTCTTTGTCCACCCTTACGCACACTACTGTTGCCGCACGTGCTGTAATTCACAGGGCAACTTCCTATAAAGGGTGTAAATAGACCCTTAACATAGCCGAAAGGCACTTGTTCTCCCCGTCTCTGCGATCATTTTTTGTTCTAGACCATACCTGAGAACCTTCTAGTTACGGAGATATTGGGGGTCAAAGTTCCAACTTTTCCACAAGTTTTTTTTTGAAAACATGTTTTTAATGTAAGATTTTTACTTTTCACACCTCCACGAACCCCGTACTATTCAATCCATCCGTCAGCACAATGCTTTGAGTGCTTGCCATCGAGTCCTACCGTAAAAAGTGACTTTTTCACCCCAAAAAAAAAGTCGATTCCCAGCAAAAATTTTTGCGTAAAGTTACTTAGTTTGATGTACGGAATGCTTGGTTGACGGCTTACAGGGTGTAAACAGACCCTTCACATAGCCGTATAGTATAAGTATTAAAATACTAACCAGCGCCATCCTTGATTAAAACTAATAACTTAAGATACGATTATTATTCTGTAGTTAAGTTTCTGCTTGAAGTTAGAACTGTCATAGTTAGAACTCCTAGCTTTGCTTTCTTTGAAAGTTCTTACTTCGTTCAAATTCTTGTCTATTCCATAAAAATGGTTCCATAAGTAATTACTTTAACTTGACTATATGATACCAAGAAAACTAGAAGACATGAAATGGGAATTTAGCAACGATCACACACAATTTTACAGTAAATTTTAAAACCCAGAATAAGATCCTCTATAAATAACCACCTGACCTGTACTTCTGTTCGATAAGAAAACCACGTTGGAACGTTGCTTGGCGCATTTGCCAAACATTGGCCAATGAAAACCAAGGTTATCCGAGCTTGTTATTTTATTTATGCCATCAAGATTATATATTTACCTTACCTGAAATCCCTGTATTTGCTTCTCTATTACCCTTTGCGCATAACCAGTGCCCGGTTCAAGCACTTTGGTCTGACAAATTGTTTATTAAGATTTGAATTTATAATTAAATTAATCTGGAGACCGGTCAACATTTTGACGCAGTTTATATCTAGGTACCAGTAACAAAACATCTATGTCTGATGTCCATTTTACATCTATGCATCTAAACAAATATATGTATAACAGTAAAGTGTCTGTTTGTAATTTCAAAATAACAGCTTTTTACTGAATGCATGTGATAGTATGGCATTTATAACTAAAATAATGCTATGTGTCGGTCTGTCTGTCTGTTTGTTCCGGCTAATCTCAGAAACAGCTGGACCGATTTTGACAGGACTTTACTGACGACAGCTAATCTTATAAGGAATAATTTAAGCTACGTTTATTTTAGAAAAGGAATTAGGGTTCCGTGCACAAAAATAACCCCATGGAATTGTTAACAAAATCCGATTCAAATTATTATTATTATTATTTATTTGCATCAGACACAACAATCCATAATTTAGTACACTTAAAAATAATGTTAATTTTAGATCAAATAATCAGAGACAAATACACACCACACAATAATATTATAACTAAGTAGTGCACAAAATAAAATTTAAATTAAATTATTACAATCATTTTTCGTCAAATAAAAATATCCAATGTTAAAAGTCCGTAATCAAATTTAAAAATAAAATAAGTTAATGTCATTACCCAATCAAACCATTATTATAAAATAAAAAAACTTAAAATTCAATACATTCATCATCATTCATAATTACATGCACAAATATTGCAGCAATATTTTTGTAATAATTTCACGCAATATTAATAAAGATCGCAGGCACAACGAAATTCCTCATGGAGAAACACCTTGCCCGACCCGGGAATCGAACCCTGGACCTCATGCTTAGCAGACCACTAGACCAACCAACATCAAACACCCTTTTGTCTTCCTACAAAAATTACGCGATATTCATACGTCACGTTTGGTTTCCTATTCAGGAACAAACACGCCATTCTAAAAATATACCCAACTATAATGTTCTAAACTGAAACAGGCCGACGCTAACAAGGATTAAGTTAGTAATTTGTTTGAAACCCCCACTTTCACCGCGTTCTAGTTAACAATGGTACGTTTAAATGTGCTTTAGAAGAGCGAGTGAATAATTAACTTTATTCCACCCTGAGTGGCGTCGGTTGCATGTTTGCGGGGACGTGATTTCTGGAATTCTAGTCTGTTTATAAAATGTCCGAAAGTCTGACAACCAGTCTTTTCAAGGGGTTTCGTATTACCTAGTACTAACTGGGCTGTTGAGAGCAGCGGTGGCACAGTGGTGGCGCTCCCGACTTACGAGCAGTAACTCGTGGATTTGAACCCAGGCAGGCGCATTACTTTGTGTAATTTATTTCATCACCACTGCTCTCAAAACGGTGAAGGAAACCATCGTGAGGAAACCGGCATGTCCTAGAACCTAAAATTCGAAGACATGCTACATCTACCAACCCGCACTGGGCCCGCGTGGTGGATTGTAGCTCTCATAGAGAAGAGGCCTGTGTCCCAGCAGTGGGAACATTATAGGTTGCTGCTATGCTAACTGGGTTGTGGAGGTCAGATAGGCAATCCATATAAAATACTGTTACTCAACTGTATCCTGTTAGACTGGAAGTCGACCGCAACAAAGTTGGGAAAAGGCTAGGCAGATGAAGACGGTGATAAAGAGGAAAATGAGTAGTATTTTTAAACAATTTCTACCTTTATCTTTAATACTGAAGACGAGATATTTACCATGTTTAATATTTGTTATAACGTTAGCGACCATACCTCATGTGTGTGTGTGTGTGTGTGTGTTTGTTATGTGATTGTAATAACATTTTTCATTCGGTCAACTTACAGATATGTGAAGGTCGATCTTAGGCGGGATCTTCGAATAATAGCTAACAAGTTATATGACAGGAATATCATTTGAATGACAATGTAGCCGTTCAATGCGACAAAATGAGACGGTGGTCTGCAAAATCTTCTAAAATTGAAGAATAGAGTCTCGTTATATTCAGTTTTGTCCTTTAACTAGCGAAGATACTGATACATCAACTTCATCTACTTGGTTTCTTGCATTGGCGCAATTTACCTATAAGAGAATATACAGCTCATGTTCAACAAATTCAATCAACAAGATAAATAACTGCCACAGATCCACCAGACGAATACTCATTAAGTCCCTTTAAAGTGCACTCCGATCACATTCACCGAAAAGAGACGCAAAAGGACAAAGACTCCATACAATTTATAATGAATTCAAGTAAAATTCGTACAATAGTATTATCGTACTCGGATCGGAACGTTCTCCAATAAAATACTCTCGAAAGAGAAACAATGGAAGCATTAACACTCGATTCTCGATTCCGATACCGATTGAATTTCAATTCCGGAAAAACGCATCAGATCGATACTCTGGAAATGTATTAAAAGTGGAGCGGTATCGGTATTAACCATAGCTGAAACACCTCTTCTTCTTGCATGATGTAAAGTATCTACGGTATATTGTTCGTATATATAAAGGACCAAGACCAACAAGACCCTTAACGAAGCCGAAAGGCACTTGTTCTTCCCGTCTTTGCGATATTTTTTTTGTCCTGGACCATTCTTGGGAACCTTCTAGTTACGGAGATATTGGGGTTCAAAGCTTTTTTTAATGTAATTTTCTTACTTTAAACACCTCCACGACCCCCGTACTATTCAATGCATCCATCAGCACAATGTTTTGAGTGCGTAACATTGAGTCCTACCGAAAAACATGATTTTTCACCCAAAAAAAAACGTTTCCCAGGAATATTTTTTTACTTTGTTTGATGTACATAATGCTTGGTTGACGGCTTCGTGCGTTTACACCCTGTATGTAGTGGAAGGATAAAACCTTCGACTACATATTTTATGAAGTTCATCTTCATAATCATCACCTGCCTGTTAGGGTCGGCTTTCAGTCTTACCGAATGTAGCTGAATACCAGCATTTTACATGGACCGACTGTCTATCTGACCTCCGCAACGCAGTTAGTACAGGGCAATACGATACCCCTTGGTAAAAGTGGTCGTCAGACTTATATTAAGTTACCGATATATTATTGCTGTGACGAGTGTCATCTGAAAAACTGTTTCGAAAAGACTATCAACTGATCCATATGAATAACTATTTCAATGTGCGTTGCGCAAGATAAATAGAAAATAGTAGTTTGTTTTTTATCGAATCTGGTCTCAAAATTATTTCAAGCGTCTAAAAATAGAAATGAGTCAAAAAAATACTTACGTATTTTTTGTTATCTAAACGTTTTTCCAAATATCTTAAGAAATTAATTCACTTCAGCAAACAAAGTTATTAAACTTTTAAGACTCTACGACAGATTCATAAGTTACTCTGAGATAAGACAGTCAAATGACAGTCTTAAGCGAAGTTCAGATTTAAGCCTCAAATATTCAGAAGATTGATTTGAACGTCGATATGTTTCTCCAGTTCCTGGTCAATTTAAGTAACGTCTTGTTAGATAACGCCTAAAGTAAGAAGATCCCTAAGCAAAACTCAAGGTTGGCCAATGTATAATGGAGCGCAGTATCCTAGGCGGCACACTAACCGACCATAAAGACGCGACACCACAATGCGCTCAAAAACACCAATTATTGACGTTGCTCAAAAAGCCGCTAAGCTGAAGTGGGACTGGGCTGGCCATGTCTGCTGTTGCTCGACGAGCTGTGGGCCAAAAATAACCGCGATGTGGAGCCTTGACAGAAGGCTACGTGGTAGACCTCGCAGGAGCTGGCGAGACGAGCTGGAATGAACCAACGACCAGTGGTCCACATAAGCCCTAGATCGAAAGATTTCGATAATCGAAGAGTGGGATGACACAGGCTAACTGTTTAATATTTATATTAAGAGTCGTCTATTGTTCGTGATAACAGACATAATCCTATAACCGGAGTATCGGTCCAACTATCGGGAATCTGTCTCAACCACACTGCTACGGCATATACATATTTCAGCTACGAAAAACATTGAGAAAAACAAAACAAGATTAATGTCATTCCTGTTTACAGTTTCTGTTATATTTCGATGTTAGTACATAAGTCTAAGTTATGTATCGAAGTAGCTATTATTATATATCAATGTACGAGTTACCTGAAAAAAAGATCAGGTAGGTATAAATACTTAGTAAGTATAAATTGTGTAGGAAGACGAACGTTGGCTGAAAAAAAAACTAGCTGGCTAGGTATACAACCTATATTTTAGCTAGATACTTTATGTCACAGGTTGGTACTAGCTACCCAGCACTACTATAGGTGCGGTCCGACCTGTCCGGATTCTGGACTGGCTTCAGACAAGGGACAGCATATAGCATAGCAGCAGCCTATAATTTTCCCACTGCTGGGGCACAGGCCTCCTCTCTATGAGATAATTAATTGCTATTATGACTTTGTTAATTATTTATTTTTTTAATTTTTTTAATTTAGTTTTAGTACTACATAATTTGTTGTTTTAATTTGATTTGAATGTTTAAATGCTACTATAACTTTGTTAGCTTAGTTATAAGATGTTATTACGCATGCTGTGGTCTCCTGTAAATGAAGGAGTACACCTACGTAATACTTTTGTCGTCGATTATTTATTTCATGTGTTTGTGTATATCCTTTGTTGGAGATCCTAAATAAATAAATAAATAAATAAGATGCAAATATAGCATTTAACCGTTCTCACGAGTTAATATGCCTTTTTTATTATCTGTGTTTTCCTAAAGTAAAGATAAATCGAAACAAAACAGTAAAACAAACATGGATAAGTAAAGGCCTTAAGCAGAGTTGTAAAACTAAGAGATTTTTGCGTTATCAATATTATAAGAAGAAAACTCAACCCAACAAAACCAGATACATTAAACACTCAAATTTGTTACAAAAATGTGTCTATAACTCCAAAAGAAATACTAATATAAAATTTATGCATACACATCAGAACAAATGTAAGGCTACATGGACCGTCATAAAAAATAAAATACATAATCCTAGTCCTAAAAATAACATTGAATCCATTAAAATTAATAATACCATACTTACGGAATCAACAGAAATAGCCTCCATCTTCAATGATTTCTATTTAAATCATAACCCCACACAGCAAAGTACAAATAGTCATGGTAATGAAAGCCTATACCTAACTCAATGTTCCTCATTCCAATGTCAGAAAGAGAAGTAGAACAACAAATTATGTTATTAAATAATACTATCTCAGAAGGCTATGACGAACTTAGCACTAGAATTATTAAGGAATGTGCTAAGGTAATACGCGGCGTTCTAACGCATCTTATAAACTTGTCTTTTGTTCAAGGAGTGTTTCCAGATAAATTAAAAATGTCAATTGTAAAACCACTGTTTAAAAAAGGTGAAAAGTATGATGTTAACAACTACCGCCAAATAACTTTAATACCAATTTTGTCAAAAATCTACGAAAAATGTATGTATAAAAGGCTTATTAATTACTGCGAGAAATTTCATATAATAAAGAAAGAGCAATTCGGTTTTCAAAAAGATAAATCAACAACTTTAGCTATCTTTTCACTCTTGAAAGCAGTACTGACTAATATGAATAATAATCAACTAACCACGGGTTTATTTTTTGATCTATCCAAGGCGTTCGACCTGGTCTCGCATGACATGCTTTTTCAGAAGCTAGAGTCTATGGGAATTAAAGGACCTCCACTACAGTGGTTAATCTCATATATATCCGGCAGACAGCAGTGTGTTACAATCACTAATATTAATGCCAATAAAGATATGGTTTCATACCACTCTGACTTTAAAACCACCAAACGAGGCGTTCCCCAGGGCAGTATATTGCGCCCGATTTTGTTTCTCCTTTATGTGAATGATATTGTTGATATGACTAATCATAAATGCTTTCTGTTTGCTGATGATATTTCATAATAGTTTCTACCGATAAAAAAAGTAAATCAATTCATGAAATAGATATTAATAATACAATAGAAAATCTTATAAATTGGCTCAATAATAATAATTTATGTATTAACATTAATAAATCAGTATATGTACAATTTAATAAATCTTATAATAACAAATTTAATTTTACAATGTATCAAAACTTCAAAAAGTAGCACAAAGTAAGTTTTTGGGAACGATCATAGACGAACATATAGACTGGAAAGCTCATATCGATAGCATATGTAATAAAATCAATAAATTCGTATACGCTCTTAGAAGGATTAAAAATGTTACAAATAATAAAACAGCTGTGATGTCCTATCGTGCATATGTGGAGTCCTCGCTGCGATATGGACTAATTGTATGGGGAAATAGTACCGACCGTACCGTAGTAGTTTATCGCTCAAAAGAAATGTGTTCGAGCTATTCAGGGCCTGCCACTGGACGTATCTTGTCGACCATTATTTAAAAAACTCGGTCTGCTACCACTACCCTCACTATATGTATATGAAACATGTATGTTTGTACGGAAACACAAATACCTATTCAGATTAGCAGCAGATGTAAGCTCTAGGAATCGGCGTGACAAATTTAGACTTGTTTTAGATCAATTTCCTCGATCAACAAAATATAGTAAAAGCTGTTTAGCTATGGTTATACGTATATATAATAAATTACCATGTAAACTTAAGTTACTAAATGGCAGACAGTTTAAAATTCACTTGTTTAAATGGCTAAATGATAATAATTTTTATAGCATTAAGGAATACTGTGAACATAAGTTGTGTTGATCAATTTGCATGCATAAGAAAAACATGTATGATCTTATCCTTAACTCATGTAACACCTTTGTACACCATGTTTTACGCAAATAAATAAATATGAATATGAGGGAATGGGCTATAATCCATCACGCGGGCCCAGTGCGGGTTGGTAGATGTCACATGTCTTCGAATTTTAGGTTCTAGGACATGCCGGTTGCCTCACGATGTTTTCCTTCACCGTTTTGAGAGCAGTGGTGATGAAATAAATTACACAAAGTAATGCGCCTGCCTGGGTTCGAACCCACGACTTACTGCTCGTAAGTCGGGACCGCCACCACTGGGCCACCGCTGCTCTCAGCATACAGACAGCATATATTTCATTACAATCTGTCAGTCTGGTGGCCGGAGTCAGGTCCGATCGGGTTGACCACACCCTTTTTCAGTTTTGTTATTAATGGATTTAATAAAATTATCTCTTCAGCCATCATAAATTACTTGATGCTGTTTCATCCAAATGCTTTTCCATAGCCAATTCCTTTTACGATTGTCTGTGTACGAAAATAGAAAACCATAACTATATTGAATCCATTTCCGTGTCAATATTGGCTGTAGACATCGTAATTACTTTATATTCGAATAACAACACACCCTGTATCTCGAACCGTATTCTTACTTAATATTATTGTTGTTTTGAACTTCAAGTCAAGAAGGTTGTTAAAAAGGACCGCAGTGTGACTTGAACTGGAAACAATTTAATTGGTGACTTGTAATTGAACTTTCTTCAATTAATTTATGATATTATTTGTTGAGTTTGATTGTTTCTTACCTTTGACTTGGACAATATGATTTTTGATGTTTATATTAAAATTTAAATCATTATTATCTCACTTGGTAGTATTTTACAAACACAAGGTGTTTATAAACGAAGATAAAAAAATCGAGAAGATTGGCGAATGATTTGACTTCGTTTACGACCTCGGTCATTGCGATTTGCGACGTGATGTCAGAAGTCGCGCGAGTCTCTTGTTTTTTTTTGCATAAAGCCGGCCATAGACGCATGTGCAGTTTTGTCTGTACAGTCAAACTGTGCAGGCATGCATGAAAGTTTGTGGCAGTAAACTGTACAGTCAGCCTAGCTGGTACATACAACCTAGAGAATATCGAAATAGGTACTTTTATTCGCTTGGTTATGCCTGTGCGGTACGAGAGGACAACTCTCAATTTTCAGTTGTTTTCAATTTTTTTTATAACATGTAATAAACCCACTAAAGCAACTATATCGTCATGTGTTGCCAGTGATTGTAAATGAGCCAACCGACAGACTTGCAGTTACGTGTGTGTCCTCTATGGAACTCGGTTTTCCATAAAGATTTTGCATGCACATTTAAAACTGTCATGCTTAACCTATCGTCTATGGCCGGCTTAATTCGCGTCGTTGCCGCGTCTTCGCAAGTAGCGTCACGATGACTCGTGACACGCTCAAAACAACTTCTCTTATTTGTTATCCCGCTCCCACGGGCCGCGTGTTGCTTGAGCGTGTAACTCGTGGCCAAGAGGTAGGTTTGATGTTATAGTATCCAATAGGGATCTTTGTTCATATCCCTATTGTGAGCGTAGATAATCCTTTAGCCATCTTTTACTGCCCCCACGGGAAGTAAGGGGTATTTCCGCAGCACATAACACCAGATTTCCCTATTACATTTTGATGGCATGCTAAAATATTGTTATTACCAACATGCATTCGCAGGATCGTCTGAGATTCATGTTAGTATAGACATTACAAGCAACACGTAGGTTCACAAGCGCCATACCATTAAAATTTATGTTAAACGTATACGGCCAAGTTGGAATCTACATACGAAAAATATACATAAAATGACGTCATACAAATTTTATACGTCATTTTGTAAAATTACAAGTCGTTTACGCAAATTTCGTATAAAATGTTCATTTTCTTTGAGGTGTGATCATTTTGATACAATGGCTGCATTTGGATCAAGGACCTCCAGTAATGGCGTTATTACGATGGCTCATTTTCTTTCTCTCTTTTTGTCACAGTTTTCTTTAAAATGAGGGTCGTTGGAAATAATTTTGACATAAAGAAGATGTCTAATTTTACGTGCGGTTTGGTTCTGTTTGTAAATGGGGTCCAGGATTAAGGACGAGCGTCTTGTTCCTTTAAGATTTGCGTTTCGATTATAACTAGCTTTTTGTGGTATCATTTTTTAATATGACTATGAACATTTTTTGTCGTTTGAAGAAAAAGCTATTGAAAAATAGCTGCTCAAAACGTAAGTAGTGTCGTTAACTTGATACTTACTAGAATTAACTTGAATTTAACAAGTCCTAAATAAAAATAATTCTTCATTTGGGCTACATTCATCATTCTCCTGCCCTTATCCCAATTTATTTGGGGTCGGCGTATCATGTCTGCTACTTCCAAACTTCTATATTACTCGTCATCTAAGCAGTAACTTCCTTTCTAGCTATATCATCCTTCACACAGTCCATCGATCGTTTCTTTCGTTTTCCTCTACTCGTATAGTCATCCTCATTTTTTTATTTTTTTATTGGCCTGTACTGGACAGTACACTGGCTGGGCAAAGGCCTCCCCAAATTGCTTCAATGTCCTCTATTCCCGTGCCTCCTCGAACCAGCCCTCGATCATCCTCATTTATACTTAAAATTTTCCTCACTGCATTTTTTCCTCATTCCTCCGCATCACATGTCCATACCACGTCATTTGGGATACAATATTCTACAAAATCTAATCTAGATATACCTACCTTTCACCGTAATCTAATTTCGAGCTCTGTTTATTCCGACCGATAAGCTTAAGATTACTTCTAAAAATCGTGGAGAAGATTTCTTGAAAAAAGGACCAAGACTATACCAATGAGGCAAATCAAGGATTCACGCAGGCCATTAGGGTTCATTGACCCGCCTTAGTATCGTCGGTTCCCTGATGATGTTCGTTAAAATCCGTCGCCTCGATTCACACAGCAAATTGCATCAAAAGAATTCCGTTGATTTCAATTTCAAGTTTTTCAATCGTTAGGGAGTGAATTTTCGATTGAATATTGAGCTGGTGCCGATAACTACGGCTATTCAATATCAATTTCGTTTAAGTATTAGTTGATTGGAGAGCTTCTAGGAAATCTTAAAGTTATTTTTGATGGTACGTTTGTCTATAAAGTCTTTTGGTGGAAGTGGTACTTTAAAGTAAAATACCCAGTTTTTATTATTATTTTTCGTGTGGATAGTGCCTTGTGTCAGAGTTTTTATGCCGCCCATGGGCCTCTGACTTGAAGTATCTCTCAGGCATGTTGGTTTGGTTTCCCAATAAAAAAGTAAATAACCAGTAATGAAATTGTTAGTAATATGAAATGTTTGTACAATTTTTTTTTGGTAGTAGATAATAAAGCAATGCTTCCATTTTAATACTTTAAAAGAAAATCCTAGAACCCGATTTGATTGAAGAATGTGTCACCGCCAGTCTTACCAAGAGAGTGTCTATACCTGGGTGATGAAAGTCAAAAAGATAGTCATTCCATGTTAATTACTGCTACGTCTGGTATTCAGCTATATCTAGTTAGACTGGGAAAAGCTAGATGAACAATCATGATGATGTACATGATTCGATGCTATGATCACACATGACAAAACATTAAAATGGTTAAATTATACAAAAAAAATAAACATCAGAAAGAAATAAAACACACGAAATTGGTCCTGCACGAGTCCAAAAGGCTCTTATCTCAGCATAGTGTTGTAACATTAAAACAAAAAGTCCCAGCGCTAGTATCTTCTACTTTATTATTGTGATTTTTCTCCAAAACTGCGTCAAAATTGCAGACTTTTCATGAGTTTCACAGACAATTTACAGTTCAACAAATTAATGGGTTCAATAACGTGTTATCGGGTCTCAGTTTAAAATTACGGCCCAGACTTATGACTTCGCCAATGGTAATCGGAACCAACTCCATTAATATCTGAAACAATAAAAACGTCATATCGAACAGTTTTCAATAACCATTAAAGTCAATATGATTAGGTTTTTGTGAATATAAATTAACATACGGCCATCTTGACTATGAGCCTTTGCCCGTGATTTCGCTGGCATAGATGGCGACAATTATCCAACGGGGTATTGCTGGGATAATAAGTATCTTGTGTCCGAACTAAGGTCATGGAACCCATCGAATACCCTTCGAAAACCCTTCAGCCGTAGGTGTGAAAAGGTAACAGACAGACTGACAGACCGACTGACAGACCGACTGACAGACCGACTGACAGACAGTTTTAGTTACTTACACATTCATTATATTTCTAGCTGTTACCCGCGGCGTTCGTCTCCGTGAAATTATTATAAAAATATTTCTTCCCAATTTGAATCGGATTTTCTTAAAAATTTCATGTTTTTTTTTTGCACGGAACCCTAATGTAAAAACATATTTACTCCATAAAACATCAGCTATCTGCCAGTAAAAGTCCCGTTGCCGTTACGGAGATTAGCCAGAACAAACAGACAGACAAAAAATTAAAAAATAGTTTTTTTTTGTAATAAGAACTGTATATACTGTCATATACTTTCAGCAAAAAGCTGTTATTTTGAAATTACAAACAGACACTTCAATTTTATTTATTTTTATAGATGGTATGGATGAGCCGTTGAACTCTCACTACTAAGGCCGATTCGAGGTGACCGTTTTCCCGACGCGTTAGAACTTTTTTAATAAAACCCTACTTTTTCTCTTTCCCCAAGGAATAAATTTGGATAGCAGTGGACTTTAAAAATTCAGAATTTAAATCATTTATGTTTACGCAGGACCAGAGTTTGTGCTAATTAAAGAGTTTTGTTAACAATTTTATAAAATTGTTTGAACTTTACGCACTTGCTTAAATATTTGTAGGGAAGCTTAAATTCTTCGTAATTAGGGATAAACAGGTTGTTTGTGGCAAACAATTTGACCATTACACATAAATACATAAGTATGTCATTTTCCATGGAGATAGGCAGAAAGTATAGAACGACCATTATATTGCGTGCATATTGTAATGTTATAAAATAATAAACTAATTTGGTGAAACGTTATAAAGAAACTGTAGCCCTACTAAATTCAGTATTTACTGTATTTTAGTTAGTCAATCTTAAAAGACTACTTATCTAGTTACAAATATCTTTTTTTTTACTTTTGAGATGGATAGGTTCGTATAAATTTTACTAGGTACTTCATTATATGGCTCTTTGCATATTAATGAATCTTGAAAAATGACGCAGGTTATTCGAGACAAAAATGTTATTAGCACTTAAATTATAATTATTTTAGCCCTTTTACGACATACCTACATACTCACAGACGATGGAGCGTCCTGTGCCGTCAAGTCGTCTAACCAATCACAAAACACAAAGGTACGCACGGCGGCCAATCAAGCTATGCAGAACCAAATTAAGCTGATCTCTCATCGTATGGGAAGCTCATATAAAGCGAAGTCAGGTTATACTGGTTATGTGCAGCTTGATGTGCCGCCGTGTGTACCACCGAGTTCACTGACTTGATGGTCGAACACTTTTCACCCTTATGCTCTGAGTCATAAGGTTGAAAAGTGGTTGACCGTCAGTGAGCGCGGTAGTACGTAACCTAGAACAAGTAATCTCACATCATATCACTCCTCGTCCCTGCATTATAAATTCCCAATTATATGAAAAAGGGCATCATCCTCTTCATTTGCCCTTATTTGACGCAGCGTATCCTTACTTTTATTTACTCATATACATACTTAAGTACTTTTCTATGAGTTTTCATCTGAAAAATAACTGCAAGCCATTTCATGTTTAACATTGTCAATCCATCCGTTTATACAAGATGTAAACAGAACCATCACGAAGCCGTCAACCAAGCATTCTGTACATCAAACTAAGTAACTAGACGCAATAATTATTGCTGGGAAACGACTTTTCTTTTTGGGGTGTTAAATCACGTTCTACGGTAGGACTCCATGTAACGGACTCAAAACATTATGTTGATGGATGCATTAAATAGCATTAGGGTCATGGAGGTATTTAAAGTTAAGTTATAACATTAAAAAACTTGTATTTACCTTCAATATTTCCTTAACTATAAACCCAGGTATGGTCTAGAACAGAAAAATGATCGCAATGACGGGAAGAACAAGTGCCTTTCGGCTTCGTTACAGGTCGTTTGATACCCATTATTTACCATACGTTTTTTGGGATTCCTCTACTCCGATTGCCATCCACATACATACTCAAAACATTCCTCACGACATTTTCCCCAAAACAAAAGAAAATCAAATAATAATTAAACCCTTCGCTACGTTCCTGTCAACAGTTGAGAGACAGAAGATTTATATTAATCTTAGTACGAAAACCAAAGTATACGGAACAATTCAAACAGTTCAACATTCTGAAGTATAATTATTATATCTCTCTTCGCCAACATTCATTAACAAAAGTTTTTGTTGCGTTGAAAACGATATTTCAAACAAACTTAATAATTAGACGTGGATAAACTTAGTTAATGTTTCAGGAAGTACATTTCTGCGCCAAATCTTCGGGTATAAAGGTTAATTTACATGAGGTAAGTTTCTCGCCCGTGATGATACTAGAATGTCCTCATCATCATCATCATTTCAGCCGAAAGACGTCCACTGCTGGACATACGCCTCCCCCAAGTGTCGCCACATTGACCGATCTCGTGCGACTCGCATTCATCGGATCCCTGAAACCTTCGCCAGGTCATCGGTCCATCTAGTAGGAGGCCTTCCAAAGCAACGTCTTTCGGTTCGCGGTCGCCACTCCAGAACTTTTCGCCCCCATCGGCCATCCATTTTGCGAGCAATGTGCGCTGCCCACTGCCACTTAAGTTTGGCTATTCTTCAGGCTGTCCTGCCAGGTGATTATCGAGCAAAAACAAATATTTTGTACCGAATTATTTAGACTGAGAAGTTGAAAAATACTAGTTTGTTTTTCAGTAGCTTTCAGTTTCAATTATCTACTATCGACTCCCGATATGCAACTAACACACGTATCATTTACACGAGTTAACTTTATCTTCACCTCGTTCCTTATTGTCTATTTCAGGCGAGAAACTCTCTTCGAATAAATGATCCCTTTTACGATTGTTTGTTTTAATAAGATTATTGCTAGCGTTTCCTTCTGTTGTATTTACTTACGTTTATTCATGTAAGCATGTTAATAATATCATCCAAAATGGAGGCGTTTGTGTGGTTTACATTTGAATTGAGTTTCGTGAGTGATCAGAAATTTGTAGCTACGAGTATCTATTCCTACAACAAATAAGTTACATATCATTTTATCATAGTGTCTGTTATCCATGAAGGCTTAGGCAGAGGGGTATCTGGGGTATATAGTATTTACCTTTCGTCAGTTATGTAAAAAGGGGTGAGCCTATTGTCAGCAACCGGACACAAAATTTAAACTTCCACTTCTAAAGAAGAACGAACTACAAATAAATTCCTCATTATAAAACTCAACAACATTTGTCCCGACCTGGGAATCGAACCCAGGATCTCATATTCAGCAGTATTGCTTGCGACCACACGACCAGCGAAGTGGTCAAAAGACATCGATGTTCGAGAAAGCGTTGAATAACATCTTTAAAACAAACAACGATCTATATTCTTTGTATTATGAAAGTTTACATAAATTCGCGAAGTGTCTTGTATAACTTCCACGCGACTTCTCCCTATTATATTACTCTGCTCGAAGACACTTCATAACAAAGTTAAATAAACATAACGATAGTTTACATTGCTATACATTTCACACCCACTATATTTCCCGTCTCAGACTCCCACGCCTCTAGGGAAACAATATGGATGCATTAACTTGCAAATTGCATCAAAGTAGTAAAGTTCACATACTTTCGCGCTACTGAGAAAGTTCGGTCAATTACCTCAGGGCTTGAAACTTGGAAGAGACTCTGAAAGATATCACACAGTATGCTATGTTCCAAAATTATTTGATGAAAGTGTAAATGTCACCGTAAAATTGTAAATACCGTTAGATTATAATCTCTCTCGCGAGATTGTAAACTGTCGAAAGATTGTTATAGTGGGCACATGAAGTTCAACCTATCAGCGCGCGAGGTGCGTTCCGTCGCAAGCCATTTCACAATTTGAAGGTTTCACTTCGATAGATTGTAATCTACCGAAAAGTAATGCGTTAAATTGTAAACAGTATGTGACGTTTCACAATCTTTCGACCGATTACAATCTCGCGAGATAAATTATAATCTAAAGGTTTTTACAATTTTACGGTGACATAAACAAACACTTTTCAGGTTAAAATGTTATTCAATAACTTACGGCCAAAGAATCAGCTTTGCCATCCAACGTGGCAATGCTGCCAGCTTTTTGGGCACTTTTTCTATTGACAGCGATGTGGACGAACTTTTTGACGCCCTTTATTTTTTTCTTATTTTGTTACTTGTACATGAGAAATGATGGATGGACAGTGTAAAGAATGATGTAGCAAGAAAGAAGAATGTCTGATAAGATGGCGAGTAATAAAGAAGTATGGAAGAAGAATACATGCTGCGCCGACCCCAAATGAATTGGGATATGGGCAGGAGAATGATGCTGATGATACTTGTACATATTTTATTATTATTTTACATCTATTTGAAATTTGTAAATAATCACTTACTAAAAGGAATAACTTTGAAGTTTCAACTTAAAATTCACAAATTTTTCAATCAATTATTGTTTGAATTAAGAAAAATCGTCAAAAAATGGAGGTTATTTTGGTAACTTCAAATATTGCCAAATGAAAAGCATTTTTATGAAGATGTAAAATTAGATAATCAAATCAATGCACTCAATCTGGAAGTGACACTATATTGACTACCACCGGTACGATGTCTGGTCGATTTGTTTACAAAATCATCAGATAATGACCAAGCAGAAGTTTCAACAATAAGCGACGAATTCTGTTAAACATACGACATACTCAATTAAATATATAGTTTTCCAACATATGTGTTGTTCATCATACAAGAGTTGACATTTAGTTGTGTGGGTATAACTTATTCTTTATTAAGATTGGTATAGTCGAGCTTCGTACATAGTTTACGAATATGAAACACACTAACTGAATATTCAAGTTCTACAATCATCTTCAGTATAACAACTATCTTCAAAGTCTTCCTTTCAATCCTTTGCAGTGGATTATATTTATATTACAGTTTATAATAATAAAATTACAAATAAAGGAAATAATAAAAAAGCAAAAAATGTAAATTATTATGATTGTATAGAAAATAAATAAAGAAATAATAATAATCATTTTATTTCGGACATCCACATAATATTTTTCGTAAACATGAACCTTAAAAACTATGTTAGTAAATCATGTAGGTGCGACAGGTAATACACGAACGGGCAATCAAATTTCCCCGCAATTACATTCAGGAGACTGTTCGAGCTGCCCCGGACCCTCTGCAGCAGCGACACGGCACGCTTGCGCCTGATTGCTGGGAAGCTATCAGTGTGCGCATCAGCAAACATTTCCGACACACTGCAGAAACGGTTCTGCAGTGTGTATCTTCCTGAATGCATTGTTATATTGAATTCGAAGAGCATTGATGCTTTCTTGTCCAGAGGTTACAATGGGGGGGGGGGGGGGGGTAAAAATGTGAATTGAAAATGTAACAGCAAACCTTGAAATGTTAGTTTTAATCCGTTATTGATAAAAATACGAGATTGTTTCAGAATCAAAACGTTTGTAATTAAATAACACAATCTCGGTTATTCTTAGGTTTTCTTTAAAGTAATTACTTATTCTATTAAATGGTTAACCATTTTGGGCATTTCTCTAAATTCAAGACTATATCTATAGACCTACCGCTTTAATGAGTCCTCGCGAAGGTATCAATTTAAATGGAATATTCTGAAGGTTGATCACGTATTGGTTCAATTAGTAACTTAATACCTACGTGGATTATGGTTATTTTAAACCAAATAACCTGTGGGATATTGTTAGGACTTTGTGGACGCCTAATGTGCCTTTGAAGAGGCAAGGCGGAGGACTTATTAAAGCGGTCGGTCTATAGCTATAAATATCAATCCAAGGCTAAAGTAATAAATAAAATAATAATAAAATTTTGTTGACATAAAGAAAAAGGTTTTACATTTCCATTTGAAAGCTACGTGAGTCCTGTGTTATAGAAGTCAGTGTCTTCACCCGTTTTTGGAACCAATGTTCAAAACAATTTATGCATAAAAAATTAAAACAACTTAAAATTAGGAGAAGTTAATGCTTACAGTCATGCTCTTGTGTGGTGTGTGTGTTTATGCGTAGGTCCTGCGTGAATGTGTGAGTGTGTTGTGTATTTGTGTATGTGAGTGATTATGCTTGGTGGCTAGGGGTATATATGAGACTTGGTATGCCTAAATAACTATTTATTCATGTCGAGCATTGTTCTCTAATTAAGTTTTCCGTCTGTAAGTAATCCAGTATTTGAAGCCAAGAATTTAGTTTTATTTTTTGTTAACTAAGCATCAGATTATGACCTAAAAACTGTTGAAACTGTAACACCGTTCCGCAGTTTTGTACAAAAGTATCCTTTGTCCAACAGTCACGTACTCCAAAACCAATGTTTATTTGTGCAAATTCGTCATCTGCCCGACATTGTTTACAAACTGTTATTATTTTTACGTGAATTCCGTTCGGAATAAAGATCTGTTGTTTGTTTCAAAAACTGATCAATTTATGCCGTTCTGAAAACGGTTTTTTGTTAAAAGGTTTTCGTTTGTATTTTGGTCGAAGATGGTGAAATATAAATGAAAAACTAGTTTCATTTTGTAATTTTTATTGAAATACAATTGATGGTATTTGTGTCAGTGGAATATTCATAGAAAAGAAAGTGATACAGAGTGGTTTTAGTTATTTTTAAGAATTTTAGGTTAAAAATATTTAAATTAAATCAATACTTATATTGTAAAGAGGTAAAATATGGTAGGTTTGTAAAGTAAGATTGTATGTAGGGAGTAATCTCCGGAACTAGTGATTCGATTCTAAAAAATCTTTCACTGTCAGAAAGCTACTTTATTCGTGAGTGCTATAAGCTTAAATTATATTTATATCATACATACTAGCCGAGCTATCACAATTATTGCAGATAAAGTCGCGGGAGAAGTGCTTGTATAAAATATAAATATTGAAATGATGTGCCTTTGTACTGTAAGTTATTTATAATGTTTCGTTATCTTCTCTCTTGTGTGTACATAGCATAATCATAGCATAATCAGCCTATTAATGTTCCCACTGCTGGGACGCAGGCCTCCTCTCCATGAGAGGGAATGGGCTATAATCGACCACGCGGGCCCAGTGCGGGTTGGTAGATGTCACATGTCTTCGAATTTTTGGTTCTAGGACATGCCGGTTTCCTCACGATGTTTTCCTTCACCGTTTTGAGAGCAGTGGTGATGAAATAATTTACACAAAGTAATGCGCCTGGCTGAGTTAGAACCCACGACTTACTGCTCGTAAGTCGGGGTCTCCACCACCGGGCCACCGCTGTTTGTACATAAATGATAAAATTAATAAATAAATATATAAAAAATCCGTTTGAACTCGGCGTATGTTTTTAAAAGAAGAAACCTTTCACAGAATCACTTAATATAGCCAGCTTTAATTTTTTCTCGTCACAAGATGAGCATCCAATAATCCAATTAACGACAAAGTGAAAAAACATCATGGCGGCGTACAAGCTAATTTTAATAAAGTGCCCGCGTCACTTTGGAGTATTGTCAGAAGAGAGAAAAAGACAGAAAGAGAGATTTGAAAGGTATACTTTTTACTTAGACTAATTGGCGAGTCCATAGATTTGCTTTTTACACGACATCACTTTCAATTTTCTTATAAGTTTTTCAAAAATACTTTTTAGAATCGTATATTAATTTTAAATTAGGTTATGTCCGACAGTTAGCGGAATTGTAAATTGACCGATCGAAATGTTGCTTAGGATATTTTTTGTTTCACATGAGAGAGAAGAAGTATATGTTTTTGGTTAAAGTGAGGTTATTCGAGTCTCCTACTCTATGAAAGCTCTTTATTATGTTCAATTTAATTGGAAGGGTGGCTACCCTTAATAACCTATACAAAAAGTTCAAAATATGAAACTATGTAGTCTTAAATATATAAAGCTTGACAGATGAATGAACGTGGATGAAGAAAAAGTTTGAAAGGATCGTAGCAGGTCTTTAATTATTGTTTACCCTTATGTAAAAGGAGGAGGATCGCGTGGCTAAATAATAACAGCCACTCGGGTCGATCTTTAGGTTAAGCTGCGCTTACCTGGGTTGGTTCCTGGATGGGAACCACCCATTACATACCGAGTTTCCTCCGTGCCTCGGAAAGCACGTTAAACCGTTGGTCCCGGCTGTCAAGTGTGGATCTTTGACAGTCGTTAGATAGTCAGTGTCCGGCAAGTCCCACTTACCCAGTACTGACAGGACTTTCGGGTTGTGGAGGTCAGATAGGCAGTAGCTTCATGTGAAATACTGGTATTCCTTATCTAAAGGCGTGAACTTAGACATGTATTTAACATCCCAATTACATCAAATGAAATAACATTTCTGCTATACAAGCAGTTGCAATTACCGCTTCACGCTTACTTTGAGACCAGATCCTTTGACTATAGAAATGAATTCGAGAGGATTTCACCTTTTATGTCGATAGAATATGAAACAGCTTTTATTTGAACAAGTTTATTTTTCTTACAAAAGCCGTTCTCAAATGAAGGATTTGCTAAGTCTTTGAAATTAAATAATTAATTAAGATTTTCCAAAAGTAGCGAAGTAATGAAAGCAAGATTGAAATAGTTTAGTTTTTTCAATGACTTAGTTATTTGAAACGTTTTGATTAGTTTTCTGATAAAGAAAGGTTCAGTTGCTATTACAGTATTACCTTAATTAGGTTTTTTTATATTAAGTCTGAACTATACCTACTTGCAATTGATATTGTTACACATACGTTATTCTAGTGAAATAATTTCGTAAATATTTTATGCTTGATTTATCTGTTTTAAAATTTTATTTAATTGATTAATAAGTAAATCCTTAGATGGTACATTATAATAAATACAGAATAAAATAAAATATACTTTTTTGTTGGCACAGCTGGATTGCAATTTGAATTGATCAAAATTAAAAATGTATCTCTGAAACAGTCTCTAGTGTGTACAAAAATAAATAAAGCTCGACTAGGCCGCCGCAAGCGCGACTGCTGAGCATGAGGTCCTGAGTTCGATGTCCAGGTTGGGCAAAGTAAACTGTTATTGGATTTTTTCATGAAAATGTGGGTGTACTATGAGGTAAACTTACCCTAACCATTCGGGGATTTCAGGCGTGATATTTAAAATATGTAAAATGAATATCTACTTTCTACAATTCTATAAACCATCTTAATATTTTTTCTAGTTAGCTGAATAAAACTTTTCACCTATAAATTATTCGACATAAAATGCGGGATAAACTTTCACTAATCACTGGCACTAATTAGCGTGCAAACGGCTCTTTTTAATTAGCGTACATATAATGGTAGCAATGCGTATTTTCAATTAAAATGTTTTTAGTTTACACACGCGTGGGCCCGTGAATTGAATGACGTAATTGGCTGCATTTTTCAGAGTTTTTGGGTCAAAGTTTTTTCAGGTCAAAAGAGATGCCTATTTTAATTTTGTTTTGTACGCAGTTGTTATTACGTCGCTGAAGTAAAAGATGACTATTAGTTTTTAATGAGGAAGTCCCTGTGTATGTCGCTCTGATTGAAAAATTTCGATGTGTATTTTAGAGTTTACGAGTGCACGTTAAGCCGTTGGTCCCGGCTGTCATCTGTAGATCTTTGACAGTCTTTAAAGATCAGACAGAAGGGGTACCCAGTACTGACTGGGTTATGGAGATCAGATAGGCAGTCGCTCCATGTAAAATGCTGCTATTCAGCTGCATCTGGTTAGACTGGAAGGCGACCCCAACATAGTTGGGAAAAGGCTTGGCAGATGATGATGATGTGTTATTTAGAGTTTAAACGAATTAATTTTAAATTAAAGTTTTTCAGTAGTCATGTTTTGAATGTAACCTGCAGAAAACAATCATGCAACAATCAATCAATGGATGAATTAAGGTATTACCGCGCGCAATGCCGGTCGATCACTTTTCAACCTTAGTGTACGATACGCAGGGCTTAAGGTTGAGTGGACCGTCAGTGAATTCGGTTGTACCTACGATGTTAAAATAAAGACAACATTCTTTTGACAAAAATGCCTACTGAAAAGAAGGGTATAATAAATATTGAAGATCGATTCCTACCGAACCTGTAAACAAAACGAGAGCGTGTACATAAAACGCGCCCATGAATACGTTAATCGGCTGCCGCGAGCAACCGTCCGTCGTACCGCAAAAATAAAGTAATGAAATCGTAATTAGGGTTAATTTCAGCCAGACTCAACCCGGTTTCGTCTGCGGTTAACCTGTACAGAACAACCCGTTTAGATTTATAGGGTTTTCATACAAGATTTACGACTGTCATTTATTATTCACTATCTGCGGTACAATCAGAATTTATGACACACTTTTCGCTATGGTTTTATACGAATAAATAAACTATTTTATTGTAATATCTTGGCGTGGCGTATGATAAGTGTTTTTGCTGAATAAAGGTATCTGAATATTTAATGCGAAGCCTTTAAGGATTCGTGGCGTAATGTTAATATGTTTGGGTCGATGCTGTTTAGGTTTACAATTTTTAAAAAAAAAAACAAAATAAAATTTCTTCGATTACTTTTTCTTTTAAGACAAAATGTCGGTTTTGCAAATGGTTCGACAAATAAAAGAAAAAACAAGAATGTATTTTTTTCCCAAGATTAATTTCGCCGAGGTCAGCGGTCTTCGAATAAAAGATTAACAATATAGGGTCAGTTGCCTCGCTTTACCGCACAAGTTGGTAGCCAATCGAGAGAACGAGGTAATCATCTCCATGGGGTAAATGGGTTATTGCATTCAGTAACTATGTATGACCCTCCACATTGGATATGCCTTGAGTAATCTTAGAAGAGTAAAGAAACCAAGACGTACTGCACATTGCCAAATATTGGAGTCTGGGAAAGCGATATTTGCCTTCAAAGCTACAAAGGTGTTATTGCCTATGTTTTCTTATTAATCTTTTACTTATATACAGGATGTAAATGGACCCTTCACAAAGACAGACTCTTCTTATTGCTGGGAAACGACTTTTTTTGGTACGACTCAATGTAACACACTCAAAACATTGTGCTGATGGATGTGTTGAATAGTACGGAGGTCGAGGAGGTGTATAAAGTAAAAATCTTGAAAAAATTGGAACTTTGACCAATATCTCCGTAACTTAGGTTCCCAGGTGGTCTAGAACAAAAAAATGATCGCAATGACGGGGAGAACAAGTGCCTTTCGGCTTCGTTAAAGGTCTTCTTACACGCTTTATAAACGATACTTTACTTCGTAGTTTTTCTGTTTCAAACTGCCTGACCACTGCTGAACGTAGGCTTCGCATGCCATTACCCATCATTTCAGCCGAAAGACGTCCACTGCTGGACATAGGTCTCCTAGAAGCGTCGCCACATTGACCGGTCCCGTGCGTCTCGCATCCAGCGGATCCCCGCAACCTTTACCAGGTCATCGGTCCACCTAGTGGGAGGCCTTCCAACGCAACGTCTTCCAGTTCGCGGTCGCCATTACTCATTATTTTTAATTTATTTGGTACAGAACAAAATAATTTAAAAAAGGTGTGTATGCCTACAATTATATTATAATTATATTATAGGCATACTTAGCACTACACTATAAAGATAACTAAAGATAAGAGTATTTTGAGTGTGTGTTATATCTAAGGTTTAATATGAATATGGAATTGTAGGATAACAGCTAACTAATTAGTTGGTAGAAGTTGATCTTTGACAACTATCTAATCCAGCTGCTACAAGCCAGGCCACACTAACAAGCAAACATGTAATTTAATTTAATTACTCATAACAAACACCACGCATGTTATCCCCGAAAGGTTAGGCAGAGGCAATATAACTGGCGAAATGTAATGTTACTTATAGAGGCCGGGCCTATTGGCATCAACCGGGCACAAATCTAGACTCCGCGGCTGCTACTGAAAACTACTGGTAACTGTACCACAGGATCACACTATCGGGATAAAAAGTATATGTTAATTCAGTTTATAAACTATCTCTGTGCCAAATTTCATCCAAATCCGATTAGTAGTTTTTGCGTGAAAGAGTAACAAACATCCTTACATACTTTCGCATTTATAATATTAAGTAAGAACTAAGATGATAATCGTAAAAAAGTTACAGATCTTTCCAAAATGAACTTTCACGTCACATGAAAATCCCATAAAAAACCTCCCACGCTCTCTTGCATCAGTTTTCGAAAAGTAGGTTGCACATTGAACTCGTAAAAATGCTATCAAATATGAAAAATGACGTCAAACGAACGAAATTGAAGCTGCAACGCTGTAACCAAGTTATCATGTCGAATAGAGACAGGTCTATAAACCTTTTCACCTGTAACTTTTTATTTTATGAAAACTAGAACTGCGATGCTGAACCACACTTTTTAGATCCACGAGTAAATTAAATTAAATTACATGTTTAAAATGTTTTGTACGACTGCTTCGGTGGTCTAGTGGTCGCACGACTGCTGAGCATGAGGTCCTGGGTTCGGTTCCCAGGTCGGGCAATGTTATTAAGTTTTTCCATCAGAAATTTCTCAGTAGCAGTCACGGAGTCTGAATTTGTGTCCGGTTGATGGCAACAGGCTCGCCCTCTATCACGTGGGACTTAAACATAACTGGCGAAATGTGGGTATATTAGGTACACCTCTGCCTACAGGCAGGCCCTTCGGGGATTACAGGCGTGATGTTATGTATGATGTGAAAAATATACTCTTTAGATAAGTAGTCAGCCGACTATTCATCTACTCATTTTTGTTCAAACTAACTTACAACCCGTTAAAAGTATTTAGGTTTGTTCAAAATTAAAAGAGTTTCAACTGTCATTGTCTGAGTTTAAAGTCGAAAACTACCGTTCTAACTACTGCTCAATGTTCATAGACCTGCTGAAAAGTTGTCCGTCAGTTCTTTAAACGTTTAATGAAATTTTTAGTTGCCTTTAGACTGAGTGAAACGTTCGAATGAATGATGGGAATTGAGCAAACAATGGGTGCATAGTACTGTACTTTCATTTAACGTTTCAAATAAAAACATGTACAATGGGGCTTTTAAATATTTAAAAAAAACAGTAGAACCTTGATCTTAGACTCGGACTGTTTATCATTGATCGATCCGTTTCTTAATGAGAAGAGGCCTGTGCTCTAAAGCAAGACCTTTGTTTTTCAAATTTTACTTATTTTACAACATTAATGTAACTACTTGCCTTTATTTTTTCGGCTGGGAAATCATCAAATGACCCCACCCGCTCTGGGCGGACTGAAAAGGAGCGTAAGACTTCTACTGACTAAAATCCACCCAAGTTCCTTCTTTGCCCTTTGTGTTCCAGGGCCGCGGTATCTCTATCGAACATCCAGTCTGAGGCCCAAAAAGTCTGACAACCAGTCCTACCAAGGGGTGTCGTATTACTAGAAACGTGGGTTGTGGGTTGTGGAGGTCAGATAGGCAGTCGCTGCATGTAAAATACTCAGCTGCATCCGGTAAGACTGGAAACCAACCCAACCCAATCACATATGTAGTTGGGAAAAGGCTAGGCAGATGACGACACACTTGGCCCTCGGCGCTGATGCCGAGACTTGAAAACCAACGTGCATTAATAGTTAGGCACAACACTTAGATGTTAGTGGAAGCGGGCATTATACGTACTAGTATTATCTAACAATCTCCCAAGATATATTTAAGCATCCAGACTAGACCATTATGTCCACACCAGCCACAATTTACGAGCAAAGATAATTTTAAAGAAAAGGGTTAGTAACTTGTCACTATCCGTAAGATATTGCAACCGTTGCTTTATTTATTGCTGGATGTAACGTCTCGTGGTGCTGACGTAACTACCGTTTAGTGATTTACTGATGCCGCTGGTAAAGATTACATGTAAAGGACAACGCACACGAATAAGAACTTCACGGGATTGTAATCGTCAACTCAAGCCGTGCAGGTTAGCTCGTCGTCCGGCCGTCTTATGACAGGCCGTGTCGACAGCGCGTTCGTGTTCCACGTGCGCCTCAAAGAGATGTCAGCAACAAGGTGTCCGCAAGGGCCGATGCCTGCCGGGGCTGCGGGATACCGCGGCCAACGTGACCTTCATACCACCGTAAGGGCGTCCGCTAAAACTCGTGCGGGTGCACGGAGCGGGTGCCCGCTGTCAAATTTTCACCTTTTAGCGCTGTCATACTATTTTTTATTATAGACACGCGAACCTGCACCTGCTCCCGCACCCGTGTTTGCTTTAACGGACGCCCTCAGCTGATGGTTGGCTCACCGTAAGCGGCATAGTGCCAAGGTGACATGTCAGAGCTGCAGAGCCGACCCGTTTTCGTGCTTACTTTAGGTCGACGTCTGGTTGTAAACGAGCTGTCGAAGTGAGGTGATGCTAATCCCGTTCAGTGCTTATGAGTGTGTGTTGATCTTAAGATTTGTCTTGAAACATCTTGGACTATTATGAAACAAAATATATCAGGCTTTTTAATACTTCTTTCTTACGAGTACTGATTCGAGAGCAGCGGTGGCCCAGTGGTAGCGGTCCCGACTTACGAGCAGTAAGTCGGGAGTAGTAAGTGGGTTCGAACCCAGGCAGGCGTATTACTTTGTGTAATTTATTTCATCACCACTGCTCTCAAAACAGTGAAGGAAAACATCGTGAGGAAACCGGCATGCATCCACCTAAAAATTCGAAGACATGTGACATCTACCAACCCGCACTTGACCCGCGTGGTGGATTATAGCCCATTCCGTCTCATAGAGAGGAGGCCTGAGTCCCAGCAGTGGGAACATTATAGGCTGCTGCTATGCTGCTATGCTACTGATTCGAGAATAACTCACGTTGTGTAAAATATTATTTGGTGATGTCAGGAAAAGCGAATGATTCTTGCATTAACTGTCAATGTCGGGTTTCACGTCCACCTTAATTCCTCTGTGGCCTTCACTAGACTCCGCCACCGTTGACTCATTTCAAAGGCTTCCTTCCTACAATCCAAAAAAGGTTCTAATTAATTGTTCTCATATATCACTTATGTGAAAGAATCCCATGTCCCATGGACCTTCAGCTCTAATGATGTTGTTGTCAGATGTTCTATGTTAATCAAGGACACATTTCTATTTGAAGTAGATCTCTTATCTGGTCACCGGATCGAAGAGAATGGCATAATGTTACGGTTTGTTTACTCTTGAAACGGAAACTGAAACGGAACGGACCAGAACTTGAAACGCATTGTGCCTTACTGATATCCCGGGGTTTGAAGTAATAACACGATTTTGGATACATCGTGTATACTAAAGTGACACTATACTATGCTCGAATTTTACTGTAAAATTATAGGATTTACGGTAATTCGAGCTTTTGTAGTAACACTCACGATGGCTCACGGGACATCGACACGCAATTAAATTCAGCACATGATTGGAAATTGAATAATGAATGAAACGTCTGTTTCAGACATCCTACACGGTCAAAATATATGGAGCCCCATTTTTTTTAATAAACAACTTAAACTTTCCAGGCACCAGTTAAAGGTTATAGAACATCTTGTCCAATCAAACTATGTTATTAAGTATTTATTCAATGACAAATGTTTATTACATTTGTCATTTAATAAATACTTAATAACACAATCACACCCACCCCAATTTATTTGAGGAGCCCAAAATCAAATCACGGAAACAAGATTTGGAGTACAAAATCAAAAATTCTACAACGCATCCAGCACAGGTGATAAAATAAATATTTATAGTAAATAAAAGTGTACCGTATCTCGCAAGATCCCTACGGAGAGGAAGGAAATCAATTGATAAAGTTGGAGTTGGAATACATAGTATTCCCCGGCAGGGCGATTCGTTTTCATTTGCCTGTCGCATCTAGAATCTGTGATTGTACCAAACCGGCACATAAATTCAAGGAGAAAACATAAAAGTGGGAGAATGGTGGAAAGGTATTCAGTTAACGGTATTTTGTACGGAGTGTGGGGCTTGGACGAGTGTGCAGAGAAAACGTAACATGAATTCAGACAATAATAACATTACAATAGAAAATAAGTACTCGTTTCGCAGATCTAAAGTTTATTCTACTATACATGTTATATTATTGTAACATGCCTGAGGAGCTCGTGGCTAAATAATAACAGCCGCTCGGGTCGATCTTTAGGTTAAGCTGTGCTTGCCTGGGTTGGTCTGTGGATGGGCGACCGCACATTACATACCGAGTTTCCTCCATGCCTCGGAAAGCACGTTAAGCCGTTGGTCCCGGGTGTCATTTGTAGACCTTTGACAGTCGTTAGGTAGTCAGTGGCCCGAAAAGTCTGACAACTAGTCTTTCCAAGGGGTATCGTATTACCCAGTATTAACTGAGTTGTGGAGGTCAGATAGGCAGTCGCTCCATGTAAAATACTGGTATTCAGCTGCATCCGGTTAGACTGGAAGCCGATCCCAACATAGTTGGGAAAAGGCTAGGCAGATGATGACATGTTATATTATTGTACTCTGAAAGTGGGGACGGTGACTGTAAAATTTGTGGTACTCGGTTGGCTCGGTATGGGCTTGTGACACGAAGGAATAAGGAATATGTCGTGAGGAAAGTTTTGACGATGAATGTGGATGGGTGTCAGAGTAGAGGAAGACCAAAGAAACGATGGATCGACTGTGTGAAGGATAATATAGCAAAGAAGGAGGTGTCTGATGAGATGACGAGTATGAATAAAGAAGTATGGAAGAAGAAGTTATGCTGCGCCGACCCCAAATAAATTGGGATAAGGGCAGGAGAAATATTATTACACGTTATATTATATTATACTCTCTAAACCGGTGGAAGAACAACACACATGAAGAAGACAACCGGCATGTCTTAGAATCAAAAACTCGCAAACATGTAGACAACAAATCTGCCCGGGCCCGCGTAATAGATTACAGTTCAGTGCCTCTCATAGTGAGGCTTACACATAAGAAGCCTGTGTCCTTGCAGTGGGAACGTTATTACGGGCTGATTTGCTATGACTTTATTCATTTATCTATGAGTGTTATTAAATTGATTTTGTCGCAAAAAGTTAAGCCAAAAAACGTAAAGAAAGTTGTATTTTCAATCTAGAATTCGTCTGAATTTACATTACGTTCTAGTCTCAAGTTTGTGATAGACCCACTATCGTCCTTGTTCGGAAGGATTCTGTTATAATGGAGGATCTTCGTTCTTGACCCATTGAGCGTTGTTGTTTTGTTTTTCTTGAGTGACAACGACAAGGAGTTTTTATTACTGTTTTGACGAAAGATATTAAATTGTCTGTAGCTCTTTGTTATGAATTTAAGCAATGACAAAATGAATGTAACACAGACACGATAAAAATCTGAGTGCCGTTTAATTGGTCAGTGGCCACTTACAAATAAGACTACAGTATACAGGGTGTAAGGGACAGCCCTCCACAACCTGACAGGGTGCATTCAGCTCCTTATTTTAAATTATATTCAACCGGACTGTTTCTCCGGATTATTATTATTTTTTCAGTTGCTATTTTTTTATTTCAATGTCAAATTAAATTCCCTGCACGCAGCACTCCATTTATGTAAATAATACGGCTAAAATAAAAAAAAACATCAATGGATGTTGAAATACTCTAACGAACAACGCGTGAAATCAGCTGTTCACTTCCTGCCTACCTGCAGAACTCATCGAACTCATCGTCGCGCTTGCCGTTTGCTACGTGCGTTTTGACACGGTAACGATTTGATTTGATTTATTTCCTTATACGCAATGTGCGTATAAGGAAATAAAACAAATCAAATTTATTGAATTCCCATAACAATACTGAAATAATTTCGTGTACTGGTCATCTTAGTACGATATACTGGACTCACCCCATCAGCTGGAGGGCTGTCCCTTACACCCTGTATTACAGCTCAGTTGTTGGGCCAAAACTCCAGTATTATTGAGTCTTGAGTAGTATCGGAGTAAATCTTTTGTGTTGTCGAGAAAAGATATAAGACCACTAGCCGCTGGCCTTGTCTTATACACGATTTGAGCTAGTTTGAGCAGGGTATCTGAAAGTCTAAAGCATCACTTGAGCTTAGAAAAAATAGTGCTCCGAAAAAAGGAAATTAGTCTGAACCCTTCTGAATGTTCGTAATAAATGTGGGTACAGAGCAAAGCAGAGGGCTTAGCCTTTAACTTAGCTTAGCCTTAATAAATATATATACGTTTTGATATTACGCAGATGGATTGACAATTTATTTTCCTTTCTTCAAGATTTAGGCCCAAATTCGTCCCAAAACATCTTCAGAAGATTGACTTTTTCAATCTAACCCTCTCTTTGTACACATCTAAATGTTATACTAAATACAATTATGAGATCGGTTCACACGTACGCTTTTTACTGCAAAAAGAGGATCGAACGTGAGATAAATGGCTAATATCAGGGATTTGTGGCTAAGCGTTGGCGGTTTAATTTCCTCTTGGGAAATACGTATAAAAGTATATAGATAGGTATACATGTATATGTAAAGCGGGCGAAACTATTAAATTGGTGCTGTTAAATTTATTGCGTGTTCGCCGTTTTATCTTTGCAGTGTCGATTTTGATGTGGAGTTAATGAATTATGTAGTGAGTCGTGATTTTGTGATTTAAATGGAAAATCTATCTATGTTAGTTATTGTTCTTAATTTTGATCGTCCAGGGATTCATGTTCAAATCCAGTTGAAAGTACAAAAAAAAATGTTTTTAGCACCACAACTAATCTGAACCTGCCACCACCTCTCAAAACAGTATTATTTTGATCTTACTTCAGTGTGGAAAGGAATAAGAATTTACAGGACGTGTATATGCTACATCTCTTCTGTATTTGGTACAGAAACACATTATTTAACGGGTTTCAGTACCAAAAGAATTTGCCATAGCCAAGTGCTTCTTGGAACCGAAAAACATGGAAGTAGATTCAGAACATCATAAGGAATTATTCATAATGGCTGGAGTCCCCCTTAATGCCAGTCTTTCACACGGAAAAACTTAGAAAACGTATTTCCGTAAAGTTTCATTGAAATTCGTCGTAAAACTAGGGAACTGCTGAGGATGTTAGAACTTTGATTTAGAAAAGGAAATCATAAACTGCATATGATTTTTTGGGTAAATATGTGATGGTGAATGTTTGTCAGAATCCGGGGTAATTTAAATATCGTAATAAACATATCATCATCTGCCTAGCCTTTTCCCAACTATGTTAGGGTCGGCTTACAGTCTAACCGGATGCAGCAGTATACCAGTATTTTACATGGAGCGACTGAAAAATATCAATATCTGACCTCCACAACCCTATGACAAAAAAACTATGATAATCAAACGCGTCAGTTTAGTTCATATCTGGAGGAAAAACAGCCTCATTCTAACAGCAAGGAGGTCTGTACCCCAGCAGTGGGAACCTTATGGGCAGATTACGCTTAGCAGTTAACATAACATGACATCACGCCTGTAATGGTATCCGAAGGGTTAGGCAGAGGTGTACCTAATAGTGTACTCACATTTCGCCAGTTATGTTAAAGTCCTATTGCTAACAACTGGCCCAGATCCAAACTCCGTGGATACTACCCAATAACACTTTGCCTGACCTGGAAATTCAACCAAGGACCTCTTGCTCAGCAGTCGCGCTTGCGACCACTAGACCAAGAGGCAGTAACAGTTAAATAAACATCAAAAGCACATTCTATTAAAAGCTATCATTTTATTTCGAAACACCATTATCTTCGCACGTGTCTCGTCTTTTAATATATCTTAAGTATGTTTTTCCTGTTCTTTTAACGGCTAAGAGAAATAGTGTGAAATAAAATGGGCTTAACGATCTGAAACCGTCAACTTAATTCCTGTTGGTGACCTTTATCGATACATTTGCACAAAGAAATGTCTGTTTGTAATTTCAAAGTAACAGCTTTTTATTTTGACTGTCTGTCTGTTTGTACCGGCTAATCTCCGAAACGGCTTGACTGATTTTGACGGGATTAGGGTTCCGTGCAAAAATAATACCCATCCCCGAGTCATGCTGTATAACCCCCTATTTTATATACATAGCTAGAAATCTCCTAAACAAGATCTTCCCTTTATGAGACGAAGAATTTTCCCACAATGGGTGGGACAATAACAGGATAATAAGAGTATATTATTCCCAGCTGATAAACATCCCACACCAATCTAAACAGGGCACACAAATATGAATAAGCAAATATCAAATCATACAATAAATTATTGACCAATGAGCGGGCAGATTGACCTAATAAGGGCCTTTAAGGCACCGTCCCACCGCCGCCGCCGTTACCGTCGTATATTTTTCCGCTCATGAAACGTGCAAAAGATTAGTTATGGATTAGTTTAAAAATATTGTTTAAAAACTACAAGTAGATCTAAAAAATACAAATTTGAGTTACTAGTTGTTATATACGATCAGTGTGATAATTCAAGGACAGAAAAAAACTAAAACAAGGTTATTAACCACTAGATTGTAGATAAAGCGTACTCGACGTAGCCCCTATTTCTGTTTGCAGGGTTTAAAGTAACCTACACGAAGGGGATTCCGGGGTCTTACCTAACCCAACCTAACCTTTTTTTTTTTTTTTGACGCTGGGAAAAAATGCATTACGCATACCCTCCCATCGGGGGATGGGGGGGCTATGTGGGACTCCCCGGTGTGACCCGGTATACCCACTAAAACGACCCAGCGGCACTCCCGCTTCGTCCGAGTGGCGGGGGACTGGGAAACCGGCACAGCCTTTACTTCCAGTCCACCGCCGACGAATTCCCGACAAGGCGGGCCCCTCATGTCCCCCCCGTGGGGAGGGACACGGGTCCGGGAATGACCGACGAAGGTGGTGACGGGTGCAATGCGGGCGAAGGCACCCCCGCGCCTGTCGCCCGCCCGTCGCCACCATGAGGAGGGAGAGGACCTCGCCTTCTCCGACCCCTTCTTCGTCTGCGGAGCGGCGCAGCGAGAGGGTCGTCCTCCCGCGCGCGCTCCGCCTCCTCCTTTTGCGAGATTACATCCTCGCAAAAGGAGGCGACCGCTGCCCAGGCCTCCTCGCTCCCCAGCATGGCGTTGACCACGCCAGGAAGCGAGAGATCCTGTCCGATCACAGCGATCAGACCGTGGCGCAGCTCGGACCAAGCCGGGCACACCTCGAGGGTGTGCTGCGCCGTGTCCTCCGCCGCGCCGCAGTCGTGGCACGCCGGGGTCTCCTCCCTCCCGATCCGGTGCAGGTGCGATCCGAAACAGCCATGGCCGGACAACACCTGCACCAAACGGAACGAGAGGAAACCGTGGGACCGCTCAAGCCAGCTCCGCAGGACCGGACCGAGCGCGTCCAACGTACGGCGGCCAAAGGCGGCGTTGGCGAGGTCCTCCGTCCAGTGGAGGACGATGGCGTCCTTCGCCTCCCGCCGCACGGCCTCCCGCTCTTCGGTGATCGGGCGCTCCCCGAGCGCCTTCCGGTGCGCCGTCCACTCATACACTCTGGCGAGCACCCAAGCCTCCAACTCCCAAGGAGGGGTGCCGGCCAGAGCGCACGCCGCCGAGAAGCCTACCGAGCGGTAGGCCCTCGCCACCCGCAGTGCAATAGCCCTTTGGGGCCTGCGGATGGCGGTCGCATTCTCTCTCCTGTTGAGGGAGTCCGCCCAGATTGGGGCCCCGTAAAGGGCCATGCTCCGCAGAATGCCGGCATACAGGCGCCGGCATTTCGCGTTGGGCCCCCCCAGGTTCGGGAGGAGCCACGAGAGGGCGTCGGCGGTTTTCAACAGGCGCGTCGACAGCCCGCTGAAGTGCGGGCCGAAGCGCCACCTGTCGTCCAGGACCAGGCCCAGGTACTTCATCTGGGCCCGGACCCCTATCCTGACGCCCTCTACGACAATGTGGGCGTCGGGAGGGCAGCGCTGCCGAGGCCCACGAAAGAACACGGCCTCGGTCTTGTGCAGTGCCACCCTCAATCCTAGGCGGCGGATCCTCTCTGCGACCAAGGATCCGCCAGCCGAGGCCAGACAGGCCGCGTCTGCGAAATTCCTCCCCCGGGCAGTGAGGAAAGTGTCATCCGCGTAGCAGATGACACTCTTGCCCTGGAGGAGGGCTCCCCGCAGGAGCCAGTCGAACCCAATGTTCCAAAGGGGCGGTCCAAGCACCGACCCCTGCGGAACACCGGACTCTGCGCCGTACCGCCTCACCGTGGCCGTCTTGTCCACGAAGAGGACCTCTCGGTCCTCCAAGTAGCTGGCCAGGAGGTTTCGCAGGTATTGGGGCACTCCGTGATACCGGAGCGCCTCCAATATCGTCGAGTGGGGCACGGAGTTGAAGGCGTTGGCAATGTCGAACGACACTGCCAGCACTCCGCCCCCCGCCTCCACCGCCTCCTTCACCTGGCCCTTGAGTAGGGCCCAGCGCATCGATCGTCGAACGCCCTCGACGGAAACCGAATTGGGCGTCCGACAGGTCCGGCCCTACCCCCCGCAAAAGGCTATCAAGCCGGGAGGCGACAATCCCCTCGAACAATTTACCGACCTCATCGAGCAGAACGATGGGCCGGTATGCCGAGGGGGAGTCCACCGGGCGTCCCTCCTATCGGAGGAGGCATAGCTGCCCCTCCTTCCACAGTTTCGGGAACCTCCCAGCCGTTAAGCACGCGCTGAAGAGGTCCCGAAACCTGTCCTCCATTTCGGAGGCGGCGATCGCCACCACCCGTGCGGGAACGCCGTCCGGTCCGGGGGCCGTCTTCTTCGCGCGGAGGCTGAGAACCCCAGCGTAGAACTCCGCCGCCGTCACCGGGGGGACCTCCTCCTCCGGCGAAGCCGACCCTTGCGGGGGATCCATCGTTGGTGGGGTGAAGTCGGTCCTGCGCGGAAACAGGGACCGGACCACCCCATCCAGCAACGCTGGCTCGAGGGACTCCGTCAGTGGGGGACCACAGGGGTGCAGCTGGTTCCGCGCCGCCTTGTATGGTCTCCCATAAGGATCCCTGTCGAGTTCCTCCAGCATCTCGGCCCTCGCCGAGTCTTTCGCAGCACCCATCGCGGATTTGAGGACCGTCGTCGCCTCTCGGTAAGAGGCGTATAGGCGGTCCTCTTCCGCCTGGACTCGATTTTGGGTGCTGCGCCGTCGGTTCCGCGCGTAGGCCCTTCTGGCCGCCACGCAGGCGGCCCGGAGCCCCGCCAGCTCCTCCGTCCACCAATAGACGGCACGACGGGGAGGCGGACGGTGAGACCGAGGCATGCTGGAGTTGCACACCTCGGTCAGGGACCCCCTGAGCCGGACCGCTGCGGCGTCCACGTCCAGGACCTCGACAGGGGGCGACAGCCAGTCCTGGAGAAAGGCCGCCTCCTTGGCTGCCTCCCGGTCCAGGCGGGTGAGTGCCCATCGTGGGAAGGGAGATTGCCCAGCGCGAGCCATCCCCCCCCCCTGGGTGGAGATGTCGAACCGCACGTATCGGTGGTCCGACAAGGTCTCCACCATCTTTACCCGCCAGCTGACGACGCGGGCGGCTAGGGCGGGGGTGGCAAACGAGACGTCCACCACCGACCCACCCCGTTGCCGCACACACGTGTGGACCGCCCCCCTGTTGAGGAGGGACACACCGCATGAGGCCGCCCAAAACTCGACGGCGCGTCCCCGGACGTTGCAACCGGCGTTCAGGTCGCCCAACACCACGACCTGGCGTGGCGCCGCCCTCCCTACGACCGCGGTGAGGACCTCGAGGAAGTCTTCAAAGTCCGAGAGAGGGCGGTTTGGGGAGAAATAGACCCCACCAGGGCCATGTCTCCCCACGCGGCGGCCACGTATCCCGGTCCCCTCTCTAAGAGCGAGAGGGGAGGGGAGTCTGTGGAAGGCCGCGACACCAACGCCACCGAGCCGTCCCGGTCGCCCAGCCAACGGCCAGGGACCGAGTAAGGCTCGGCGACCACCGCCAAGTCCACCAACCACTCAGCCATGGTCTGCATCAGCAGATCCTGGGCTGCCCTGCAGTGGTTGGTGTTCGCCTGAAGGATGCGATGTTCGACCCTATCCATCAGTCGGACATCGCACCCCCCTCCGCAGCCGCCGCAGGAACGACGGTGCTAGCGGCAGCAGCAGGCCCGGTCGGGGCCTGCGCTTTGCCTCGCCTAGGGGGAGGATTGCAGTTCCTCCCTCTCATAACGTGGCCCGCCAGGCGGCCACTAGCAGCACACACCGCGCAGTGCGGCGTGGCGGCCTTGCAGGCAGCGGCTTTGTGGCCTTCCTTGCCGCAGCGGAGGCACATGTCCGTCCTGTCTACCGCGGACGGACACAGGGGCCGGGTGTGTCCAATGCCGAAGCACCGGAAACACCGCAGAGGCTGGTCCTCGAGTGCCCGGACTGCACCCGAGCTGAACCCGACTATGAGCCGTCCCTTGGCAAGGACGGTTTTGGCAGAGGCGACCGGGCACTCGAGGCGAATGGTGCCCATGCCGCCGCGGCCGGGCCTTATGTCCCGGCCTTGGACCGCCGCGACGCCACAGCCCCCCATCGCTGCGACCGCCGCCACCACCTCCTCCTTGGTGACGGAGTCGTCGAGGCCCATCACCTCTATGGCCGCCGACTTGACCGGTCGGGCCACCTTGGCCGAATCCGCGATGACCTCTTGCAGCTTGGCTGCAAAGAGGTCCGCATGGGCACTCCCCTCTTGGCCCGGGAACTCGAATATTCGAGCCCCGGCTTGGGTCCGCCGGCAAGTCACACTGCCGATCCCAAGCTGTGCAGGATCGGCACTTGCACGCGCCCGCACCAAAATTGATGCGTACGTCTCCCCTCGCCCCGCAGCCTCCGCGGTGAGCGTCACCACGACGGTCGCGGTTTTTGGGGGGACCAGCCGTGTGTTGTGCTAAAAATATTTAATCGCTACAAAGTTATTTTTTTTGTAACCAAGTATTTAGTCGCCTAATAAGTTGTTATTCGCCTCAAAAATAATTAGCCGATCTAAAATAATAATAACAATAACAACAAAAAACACAAACAAAGAAACATACAAGATACTTGCGAAAAACATAACCCTTCCCTGGCAGTCGGGTAAAAATATGTACAAGTATCAAAATGGAAAAAGAATTAGAGGGCGTCAAAATTTCGTCTACATCGCTGTCAATAGGAAAAGTGCCCAGAGGGCTGGCAGCATTGCCACGTTGGCTGGCAATGATTATTCTTTGGCCAAAAAAAAACTAGCCCTCTGGTTACGTGAAGAGTCGATCAACCGGTTGGCGACATCCCGAAATACTAAGTGGGCAATCGGACCCAAAAATATTTAGTTTTAATTTCGCGATAAACGTCGAACATAAAAATACGAAATGCAAAAGACACGTGCGGGAAATTGTCATGGTAATTGAAACTAAATATTTTTCATATTATTTAAAGTAATTGTTCACACTGTCAGCGAGAACTTAACTTTCAAAAATAACTTATTTTTAATTGCTAGTCGTTCACTCGCTCCAAGGAAAACATCGTGAGGAAACTGGCATGTCCTACAACCAAAAGTTCGAAGATATCTACCAACCTGCACTGGATCTGTATAGTGAAAGCCCATTAAAATTTTCTCTTATACAGGGTGATTTTTTAAAAGTTGGCAATTATAAATGCTCCACACATTATTGGTCGCGTAACTCGAAAACATATAGGCAACACCTGATTTTTTTTTTCGATTTTAAGTTCGGTCCCATAGTAAAAGTATAAATTTTCATGAGTACTACACGCCCTTAGAGTATTGCCAACATTTAAAAATCATCCTGTAGAGAGGAGGTCTGTGTTCCAGCCGTAGAAACATTGTAGGCTTCAGTTATTCATACTTATGCTACTCGCTTCTCGCTAATCGCTGGCAGTAGGACAGAAGCCAAAGATGGACCGCGGTAGATAACATCACTGGCCAAATAAACATTTGAATGGACCTGGGTAATAGAGTCCACAAGAACATATTAGGCCTCAGTAATAACACAGGCCAAGAATATATTCTTCTTTTGTCTGTATTATGTGGAAGTGTAATAACGGATGTAAGTACAGTATTTCTTTTTCTTTGCACAATATGTATTACACATATTATATACATTTTTTTTGCGAGGGATGTAATTGATGGTGTTTTTTTTTTTATTTTTACGATTAGGCTTTGTTTAAAGTGAGGAGTGAGGAGGTCGTTGCTAAATCTAGGCTAAGGCTAGATCTTCAAGGTTAATCCGTGCTTGCCAAGATCGGTCCGTGGATGGGTGTCCACCTATTACATACCGAGTTTCCTCCGTGCCACGGAAAGCACGTTGGTCCCGGCTGTCACTTATCGGCTCGCATTGTGACGAGGTTTCTGTCTCTGGTTTTTTTTTTAGAAACATGAAAGAAAAAAAAATTGTCTAAAGATGAATAAACGAAAATATTATAATAATTCACTTCAAAACCTCTGATCTAGAAAACGGTGAATGAAAACATCGTAAAGAAACCGGCATGTCCTAGATTCAAAAAATCGTACACTCTTAGATACAGAGACAGCGCGTATTCATTAGAAACGTTATAGCCTCTTTATAATGTGATATTATAAGGCCGGATAATGTACTGACATCACTATATTCTGGTCATATTCTAGCGTCTTAATCTTATCTCAGACAACAGTAAACCTTCCACATATAACCTACGTTATAGGTTTAGACTAGCGTACTGTTAGCCTGCGTCATCCCACAGCAAAGAACTCTCTCAATGACTTCCAGTTTTGTTCGATTCAGGGCTAATGTGGTCAACTGGTCGATAGTTTTGTTCAGCTCGTCCCGCGATCTTCTACGAGGTCTTCCGCGCCACCTTCTGGCTGTGTCAGGGCTCCAGAAAGTGATTATCTTGGCCCACAGTTCAATATAGGCTTATACTGACACTAGCTTATGCCCACGGCTTCACTCGCGGGGAATTTGGTAATTGTCCCACGGGGTCGTATTCATAGCATAGCATAATCAGAATATTAATGTTCCCACTGCTGGGACACAGGTCTCCTCTCTATGATAGGGAATGGTCTATAATCAACCACGCGGGCCCAGTGCGGGTTGATAGATGTCACATGTCTTCGAATTTTTGGTTCTAGGACATGCCGGTTTCCTCACGATGTTTTCCTTCACCGTTTTTGAGTGCAGTGTGATGAAATAACATACACAAAGTAATGCACCTGGCTGGGTTCGAACCCACGACTTACTGCTCGTAAGTCGGGGTCTTCACCACTTGGCCACCGCTGCAAAAAAAAATTTTGTCATTAAATTATTTTTATCGGGGTCGAATGTAAAGCGGACTCGTAATCGGGATCGTATTACTGGAATAAAAAGTATACTTTATGTTAATTCAGGTTATAAACTATCTGTGTGCCAAATTTTATCTAAATCCGGTCAGTAGTTTTTGCGTGAAAGAGTAACAAACATCCAGCCATTCATACATCCTTACAAACTTACGCATTTATAATTTTAGTAGGATTTATTGATGTGATTATAGTCTACGGAAAATTCCATGGACTGTATGGTATAGCAGCATGTTTATCAATTCCATATTTGGTCGGTAAATGCTCAGATTAATTCAGCCTTCGTGTTTGAAGTCTATAAATACAACAAACGTAAATAAAATTCATACTCAAATAGGCTTAATACCTGTACGAATATTATATTGTGCCCAAACAAAGCTTTGACAACTATTTGTTATTCACCAAAATATGTACATACACATCCCTTTGTCATATAAAAGAGTAATCCTTTGACGCTATTTAAGTTCTGTATCGTAACGCTCACAGAAAAAGAACAGCAAATCCACTAGTATAAACGAACAATACGTCCTCTCTCACACTCCGCCAGACTTCTGTAAAATATGATTAGAAAACTCATATAATACCCAGGTCTTAGTGCGAAGTTAAGCCGTGTGAACAACGAGAAATTCCCACTAACGCTGTATAAAGCCTACAAAATGTACTCATAAACTTTCTTACTTACTCGTAGTCACACAACCACGTATAATAAACTCAACTTTTTATTTAGCAAAAATAAAATAAAAGTCCGTTTTACATTCGACCCCGATAAAAATAATTTAATGACTAAATATTTTTTACTCTGTATGTATTCTCATATTCGTGAGTTTGTACAAAAAATGTGGCCGTGTAAGTAACAAAATGTAAAATTTACACCTAACATACCGGTTTAGCCTGTAATATACCCCGCGTTCGGTCCCGTAGCTTTGCAGTCAGTGTAGCGTTATCGCGATTGTGAACGGACGTCTACGCCGTAGCCACGTAGCTCGTAGCACCGTAGATCGCGCTACGAATCGCACTCCAAAGTGACAGTTTGATTCAAAAGTATTTCAACAAGTTCTTAGTTATTTTGTTCTTTCTAAGTGTTCTTTAAATCGTGTTGTGTTGATTTGTTTCGAGATTTCTCAATGAAAGTAAGTATTTAATGAGTTTGTCTGGAGTTTTTATTACTTGAAGTTCTGTTTGTTATGGTGACGCGAAGACGTTTTATTATTTGTTTTAGTGACCAAACTTTTTGCAAAGGTGCTAAATCATTTTGTTTTTCGTTAGCAAAAACGTTTATTTATAAATTATAGCATTTTCATTGTGGAGTAAAATATTTAAAAAAAAATTCTTTGTAGAGATTGTACAAGAAGATTAATTTCTATGTACAATTATTCATCATGAACATGGCATAATTGTAAAACATTATAAACGGTGAAATTGTTTTCATTATTGCTGCCATCTGTTAATATCTTAAAAGGCTGGCAGCATTGCCACGTTAAATGGCAATGCTAATTCTTTGCCCAACGAACGAACAAACCATCTGGCTTCACGAAGTGTCAACGGCAAACCTCCGAACAATTTCTTGATTAATTATTGCAGTCAAAAGCTGATGGATTACATTTTCCTCAATACGTGATTCAAACATTCTCTTATCTATCGTATTTTAAATTCTATTCTTAATACGTATAGGGATAAATTTTATGTGTACATAATCAAAAACTATGCCTGTACCGATTAGTGGCGGTACTTCTATACAAGCCTAAAAGCTTGGTTTGCCCTTATAACCTACTACTCTTTATGATGTAAGGATTTCTTAATAGTCATGCTTGCCATAAGGGAAGCCCATAAGACTTCCCTTATTGTTGGCCTGTAAGGCACACCACTGGTACCGATACATATTATAAAAATGTTTAGTTTCTGATTTTTGCCTAGACTAAATGACGATGGATGGTACGTTCGTTCGGTTGGTTTGGTGGCCCGTTCGTTCATCGGTGGTTATGAATGGCGGTGATGGTTTATCAGCACTTTCGAATTTGATCGATCGAACGACGACATTTATCTACTTCGAGTATTTAAAGAGGTAACCTACCGGCTGCGTCATGTGAAACTTATATGTCAATTAAACACCAGCTGAGGTTGACGACTAAATCATTTATTTTTCTACATGCATCTTGTCCTACCCTCAGTTACAATTATAATTTGCAATTTTTTATTTTGCAATTTATGACTAATTTGTTAGCTTGGGCCTTACCTGTAAAAAAAATGTTTGTGTTGTGTGTGTTAAGGAATTTCATAACTTACAATATCGGCAAGACTGAGTGTCCAAAATCTTTTTGGTTTTTTTGAACGCCTTTCTTTTTGGGACAATTTCCGACCCGAGCGAAGCCGCGGGCAACAACTAGTTTATTATAAACATGGTATAAATAACAGTGAAATGTCGATACGTTTGTATTGTTGAAATAGCTGCATTTTAGCGTTTAAACATGTAAATAGTGAACAAATTAAATTGCTTTGCACTAACTTATTTTGAAATAGCAAAACATTACTGCGTTTAACTAAATAACGATAGTGTAATCTAGTATACATAGTTTAATGATAGGTCTGATTATAATTGAACTACTAGTGACGCGCCCCTGTTTTGCATGGTTTTATGATTTGACAAAATATCGTGATTTATTTTCTATCCGTAAGTGGTTTTATTTATGTGCAACAGCTATGTTGCCTGCGACCGTCGTTAGCGTGAAATTATTATTTAAAAAATATTACTTCCTTTTTTTAATCGAATTTTGTTACAAATTTAAAGGGTTTTAATTGTTTGCAACGGACCCTAATTCTTATTCTAAAATAAAAGTAACTTTAGTTACTTCTTATTACAACAGCTATCTGCCAGTAAAAGTCCCGTCAAAACCTGTCCAGGCGTTTCGGAGATTCGCCGTTTGAATCGGAATTTGTTAACAATTTCAAAGATTTTGATTTTTTTACACGGAACCCTAATTATTTTTCTAAAATAAAAGTATCCTCTGTTAGACCTTATAACATCAGCTATCTGCCAATAAAAGTATCATCAATATCGACATACAACAAACAGACAGACGGACAAAAATTGAAAAAAATCACATTTTGTAACAGTAAAAAGCTGTTATTTTGATATTACAAACACACACTTCAATTTTATTTATTTGTATTATACGTAGTTTAAAAAAAGAACGCTGTCACACACACACGCTACGTGCTTTCTTCTCGAAGGTCTGCTGGAAGAAATTTCTTATGAAATAAGCAGTACCTTTGTGCTCTTCTATGTTATTGTATTATATTGTGCCGTTTAGTATTTTGAGTGTATGTATATATATAAATATATGCAGTAAGATAGACTACAGACAAAAATTCTAGATACTGTTTGGTTTTTGTTTGCTGTTGCTCTAATCCTAACCCCCATATATATATATATATATATATATATATATATATATATGACATATATGTATATATATATATATATACATATATTTATATATATATAAATATATGTATATATATATAAGAATAGAATAAATTAATAATTCTAGAATTTTTGTCTGTAGTCTATCTTACTGTCTGTATGTTTGTACGCGCATCACACAAAAACTACTGCATGGATTTGAACGCAGTTTTCACCGCTCTACTGCTTGCTGTTTAACTTAAAATATAAGCTACATTAGCTATAGTTTTGGACCCGATAGGTGGCGCCGTGCGAATCAAGGGCGGGTCGCTAGTAAATAAATAAATACACACATGAAAACCAAAATTGTTTTATAATTATGTATAGAGAGATAGATAGATATGTGGAGAGCAGCGGTGGCCAAGTGGTGAAAACCCCAACTTACGAGCAGTAGGGTCGGGAGTAGTAAGTGGGTTCGAACCCAGCCAGGCGCATTACTTTGTGTAAGTTTTTTCATCACCACTGCTCTCAAAAACGGGTAAGGAAAACATCGTGAGGAAACCGGCATGTCCTAGAACCAAAAATTCGAAGAAATGTGACATCTACCAACCCGCACTGGGCCCGCGTGGTAGATTCGCCCATTCCCTCTCATAGAGAGGAGGCCTGCGTCCCAGCAGTGGGAACATTAATATTAATAGGCTGATTATGCTTATGCTTATAGATAGATACAGATGATCTCTTGGCTACCATACATTTCAATTCAATCAAGCATAAATACCTCTTTATATATAGCTCCATAAGGTCCTAACCTAATCCCCGTCATGGCGTCTTAACACGGAACTCCCGAGTAATGTCATTAATTTAATACAACCCGAGTAGGTACATTGCTGACTCATGTTACACGAATGTTAATCTGAAGTAATTTTATACGAGTCTTGGGAACAAGAAAATGTAATCGGGTATGTGGTTAAAGGCAGCCTTTAAAGTTAATGCCGATTGGAAATTACTTAATTATGTTAATCAACATTTTTAGGTAATAGTTTCAAATGAAAGGGTACTAACAAATAACAGCCGCTCGGGTCGATCTTTAGGTTAAGCCGGGCTTGCCTAGGTTGGTCTGTGGATGGGTGACCCATTACATACCGAGTTTTCTGCGTGCCTCGGGAAGCACGTTAAGCCGTTGGTCCCGGCTGTCATTTGTAGATCTTTGACAGTCGCTACAGGGAGTCTGAGGCCCAAAAAGTCTGACAACCAGTCTTACCAAGGGGTATCGTATTACCCAGTACTAACTGGGTTGTGGAAGTCAGATAGGCAGTCCGTCCATGTAAAATAATGGTATTCAGCTGCGACCGGTTAGATTGGAAGCCGACCCCAACATAGTTGGGAAAAGGCTAGGCAGATAATGATGAGTATCAAAAGAAAGGGTATAAGAGTAGAGGAAGGCCAAAGAAACGATGGATGGACTGTGTGAAGGTTGATATGGCAAGAAAGGAGGTTTCTGATGATATGAAGAGTAATAGAGAAGAATGGAAAAAGAAGATATGCTGTGCCGACCCCAAATTGGGATAGAGGCAGAAGTTCTTCTGCCCTGATGATGATTATGATGAGTATCAAAAGAAAGTAATCACTGCATTTTAAAGGAAGTAAAATATGAATGAGAACTTCATCCTAATCTTAGTCCTCAGCCTTCAGTCCTTTGCGGGACACGACCTCTCCAATCACACGTAGTTTATCGCGATCTATGGCTTCTTCTGCTTCTTCTTCTCGTTTTATCCAGCTTAGCATAATCAGCCTATAATGTTCCAACTGCTGGGGCAGAGACCTCTTCTCTGTTGGAGGGAGGGGCCACAAATGGCCCGCGGGCTACGAATTACTCAGGTTCTGCGACCAGCTGTTACCCTCACGTGGTTTTCTTTCGCCATTTTGAGAGCAAATGCCCTAGTACGATCGTGCGGTGTAAATGTAGTGTTAATGCGTCGATTTTTTAATGTATATCTATACTATAATATTATAAAGCTGAAGAGTTTTTTTGGTTCAACGTTCTAATCTCAGAATCTACTGGTTCGAATTGAAAAAATATTTTAGTGTTGTATAGCCCATTTATCGAGGAAGGCTATAATAGACTATATAACATCACGCTACAACCAATAGGGGCAGGTGCTGAAGTAAATTATAGGACTGGAAGACGTTGCGTTTGAAGGCCTCCCACTAGTTGGACCGATGACCTGGTAAAGGTTGCGGGGATCCGCTGGGTTGCGAGATGTACGGGACCGGTCAATGTGGCGACGCTTGGGGGAGGCCTATGTCCAGCAGTGGACGTCTTTCGGCTGAAATGATGATGAAAATGCCTGCCTGGAATCAATTCTAACCTACCCTTCAGTTCTGGCCGATTCCACTAGCCCATCTGCTTGCATTTAATTAAATACTAATTTGTAAAACGACTGAGTGATTATGTTCCAGTCATGAGTGAATAAAACATTTACAAAAGTGTTTTTACGTTTCTTGCTTTATAAAGTAGTTGATTATTTAAAAGGTCGCCATGTCCAGTCAGTCTTCATCAGTTATCTGTCAGTTGATATGGGTCAACGGAGAATGCCAAACTTTTACAAAACCTGAATAAATCAATGAAAATCTGAGATCGTTTTCTCATGTTATACCAACAGTTACTGTGGGATAGTTTATCGTGAAGTCGTTTCTTTTTATGTGATCTAAAGTTATATTATTTACTAGATTTTATCCGATCGATCGATCCTAGGGTCGATTCCCGGGTCGGGCAAAGTGATATTGGATTTTTCAATCAGGAATTTCTCAGTAGCAGCCACGGAGTCTGCAGTTGTGTACTATTCATGGCAATAGGCTCGCCCTCTTTTACATGGGACTTAAACATACCTGGCGAAATGTGGGTGTAATATTAGGTACACCTCTGTCTGTCCTTTCAGGGATTACAACCGTGATGTTATATTGCCCGTGGTGTCACTTGCGCCCGTGGGGAAATTTTTCATGTACGCGAATAAAAAATATTCAATGTGTTTTCCAGGACATGGTTTATTCGTTCCATTTCAATTCGTTTTGGCCAGTCGTGTATTTAGTCACTCAAAACACAAATATCTCCACAACATGTCGCATTTATGAGGGATTCAATAGGTATACGTATGAACCTCTTAATGGAAGAATAGAGAAATAATGTTTCAAGACAATGCCTTCGCGCTGTTGATGATTCGAGCTTATATGTTATTCGAGATTTTGATATTTCGAGGTAGTGAACTGTCGCGCTCACAATTTATCGATTTCAAGTAATATCGAGTTAAGATTTTCGATCAAGTATTATTCGATCTCACGGCATTCGATTTCAAGTAGGAAAACCCCCTTAATAACTAACCTTAGTAACTAATTACGTACAGTAAAATAAGAGTACATACTGCTATCTTTTCCTAACAGACAGAGCCAGAAAGAGAAAGACGGCTTTTAGCTGTCAGAACTAGTTATTAAACTTTAAAGTTGAACTTCAGCGTGTAATCTCACTTGTTCAACCAGAGGCTCATCGCTTTGAAAAGGGTAGACACTCTGTGTATTCAACACGAACTAAGATGTTAGATGATGTAAATTAGTTAGTAGAATGAGATACTATTTTGTAGGATACCTACTTCAACGGCCTGTTCCTAGAAACATTTACAACACAATCTGATTGTTTAGTTAGGTTGTTAATCATCATCTCGCAGTGGCTGAGCGATTGACTGCTGCGCTTCTTGTCGCGGGTTCGATTCTCGCACGGAACAAATATTTGTATGGACTACAGGTAGTTGTTCCGGGTCTGGCTGTTTGTGTATGTGAATTTAAATGTTTTTAAACGCACCCACGATACAGGAGAAATTCCTAGTGTCGCGCAACGTTTTTTTTTTCCTTTAAATAAAAAAAATAAAAAAAATCTGCCTATCCTTTTCCCAACTATATTGGGGTCGGCTTCCAGTCTAACCGGATGCAGCTTAATACCAGTATTTTACATGGAGCGACTGCCTATCTGACCTTCACAACCCAGTTAGTACTGGGTAATACGTTACCCCTTGGTAAGACTGGTTGTCAGACTTTTTGTGCCACTTACTACCTAACGACTGTCAAAGATCTTCAAATGACTTCCGGGACCAACGGCTTAACGTGCTTTCCGAGGCACGGAGGAAACTCGGTATGTAATGGGCGGTCACCCATCCATAGACCAACCTAGGCAAGCACGGCTTAACCTAAAGATCAACCCGAGCGGCTGTTATTATTTAGCCACGAGCTCCTTGAGTTAGGTTGTTAATACAAACCTTTATTTAGCGTTATGTGTCTTTTCTGTTACTTTTAAACTAAAAGTGTAAAGTGTGCTTAGACATGTAAGTACCATGAGTATCAGTCTCGGCAGAGGCTGACCGACCGCTTTAATGAGTCCTCCGCCTTACCCCATCAAAGGCACTTTAAACGTCCACAAAGTCCTAACAATATCCCACAGGTTATTTGCTTTAAAATAACCATAATACACGTAGGTATTACGATACTAATTGAACCAATACGTGATCAACCTTCAGAATATTCCATTTAAATTGATACCTTCAGGAGGACTCATTAAAGCGGTGGGTCTATAGAAAACATAAGTTTTTAAACTGACATAGTCACTTACATTATCATTAACACTGAAAACGGGATATTTACCATGTTTACTGTTTGTTTTGAGTTCCCGATATTTCAGTGCTGTTGCAAGCACCATGATCACGGATGAATAGTAAACATGGTAAATATCCTGTTTTCAGTTTTAATGATAAGGCTAGAAAATGTCTCATGTACAAAGTAACGGTTATAGATCTCGATCTAGTAAAAAAAAGAAAGTATTATGAGGTCGAAAATTCGATATCCCGCTTCGAAAATGTTACCTAGAAGGTCTCAATTTTCTAGTACATAAAAAGGAACACCTTTTAACCTTCGAGATTCCACGAAGTTGATAAGCCAAGATAAAATATTCCTATCAGTAGCGTGGCTGAAATATGCTAGTTCATAATCAAAATCTTTTTTCTTTAATACACTGGCAACCACAAAAATTTATCCATTTACGTAAATATGGCTAAGTCACGGTGAAATTAGGCACAGCCTGTAACATTATTAATGAGTTTCCGATATTGCCCTTGCTCACTTCTGAATTTAATAACCTACCCAAAATTTTTGAAATCGACATCTTTTTTTTTATTATCAGCATTTTTCAATATTTCCCGTGCTGTGGTCGGAAGGTGACTTAATTTGGGGATGGGATTTACTTTGTGAGCATTATTTATGTGAATCGGATAAGATGTCGGTACGATATTTGCTCTTGAAGGTATTTTATGGGTTTTATGGAGAGTTTTGGAAGTATTTAGGGAACAATGATGTTTGATAAAAATATTCAGCTCGTGGCTAAATAATAACAGTCACACGGGTTGATCTTCAAGGTTAAGCCGCGCTTGCCAAGGTTGGTATGTGGATGGGTGACCACTCATTATATACGAATTTCCCTCCGAGCCTCGGAAAGCACGTTAAGCTATTGGTGCTAGCTATCATTTGAAGATCCTTTGACAGTCGTTACAAGAATTCAGTAGCCTGAAAGTCTGACAATCAGATTTATTACCCAGAATTATTTATTTTAGAGTCGAAGTTTTCATTGTAAAGCTAAGCGCACATTGTAGCCGCAGCGTTCACGTCGCAATTCAATAAAAAAAAAAGTAAGATAGTGATGTAGGGGGATTAGGTAAAACACGTTGCTTTCCTACATGTGAAGACTGTGTGTGACATGTGACAATGTGGCGACACTTGGGGGAGGCCTATGTCCAGCAGTGGACGTCTTTCGGCTGAAATGAAGATGATGATGAGCCAATTATTAAATGCTTTCAATATACAAACTTATAACTTTAAATATCTAAGCCAAACAAATATTTTTATAAAACCTTTAAGTTTTCCCACTAGGTATTTGAAACAGAGATAGACTGATCTAGAAGCCGTCAGCCTTATTTGAAGCCTTTTGCCATCTTTCGGCCATCCGTTCCTTTTCGGCTCATCAAATATATACCCGTTTTATAGGCACACATAGATTACTGTTAGACTCGACTGGTATCAATGTTGCGTGTATTCGTTCCTCTTCTTGTTATGGCTAACGTTTGTCCCCATTTCCAATAAATGTGCTTCATTAATAATGTAATTCTTTTGTCTTAGGCTTTTCGGTAAAGTATTGATTTTCGTGGCAAACGAAATACGTTGAAAATATGAGTATGACCAAGCTTGGAACACGATTTGAGCTCGTAGTCGTATTTCATAGACGTTATTGGGTATTCATTTTTATAGCCTTTACGTGTGAACAAGGGAAAAAATACATGGCGTAGTCTTTTATGGAATACGGTAGTTAGCAGTAATTTGTCATAAATTAATTACATGGCAAATTCAATTTAATATTACTAAATTGAATTAATGAACTGCATAAATAAAATGTAGCATTCAATAATTTATTCCGTAAATTATATTCATATATAAATAATTAATAAATAAACCTGATATAGTGGTGGTGGATCGGTCTGAGCGGCGCGCAATGATTGTAGACATAACGGTAATTAATATAATTACATTTAATTCCTTCCACGAAAGAAAGGTCACACAGGTCACATCTTTTATCTGTAATAAAAAAATCTTTTAAATTATTAAATCAATATCTACTACCGGCTCTTAATTAAATTGTGATCTTAGCATGAAAAGTTAAATACACAGATCACAAGTTCTAAATCTAATAATTATGTGTATAGGTATTCAATTTCCTTTATTTATTTTATACAAATCTTCTACATTTTTAAATATTTCATAAACTAAAAACAATATAAAAAACAATTAAAAATATAAAAAATTGTAGCCCACCAGTATCGGGAACAGGGTCCAGTGATGATGGATCGATCCCAGTACAATGTGATACTGCCATTTTCGAGAACTGGGTCGGGCACATACTTATAGTACGGTACTGCCGATTCCACAAGGTTGTATTTTAGAGCAAGTTGCTGATGGATAATCCTGGCTACAAGGTTGTGTCTGTGCAAGTACTCTCCGTTAGCCAGACGAGAACATCCGGAGATAATGTGACGGATTGATTCGCCTGGACGGTGGCATGCCCGATATATGTCAACCGTACCGTCCTTCACATAGGTATTCAATATTATTAGGTTTTGTTTGTTGGGTATGGTACACCACTGCCTAAAGCTTCACGGATTACAGGCGTGATGTTATGTTTATGTATTATCTTACAACAATTCGGAAAACAATACATCATGTGGGCAATAGGCCCAGAAAGTTAGACGGTCCCGTCTCGAAGGACCAAATATATAACTATGTCATCACTGACAAGGATTAATAATATGTCCCTTGTAACCTTCATATCTTAACTTACAAGATAACGTATTGTTAAGCTTTTAATACTATAGGAACTAACTTGTATTGTTGTAGGTAGGTACACAAAACAGTTTTTAACCAACTTCTAAAAAAGGAGGTGGTTCATCTTTTTTGTCCAATTTTGTGTTTTTTTTTTTTAAAGTCGGTTTATTTTTTTGCAAAAATGTTTTTTTAATATAGTTAGGGACATCGACGTTCTACGACGTAAGAGGTACGTTGATACTAACTATCATGAATTCTGCAGTGGATTCTGAGTTCTAGAGAGGCGACCACCGGTAGATGTTACGTTGGAAGGCCTCCCGCTAGGTGGACCGATGACCTGGTGAAGTTTGCGTGGATCCGCTGGATGCAAGACGCACGGGACCGGTTAATATGGCACTTGGGGGAGGCCTATGTCCAGCAGTGGACGTCTTTGGGCTGAAATGTTGATGATGATCATGAATTCAATACATAATTGTTATAAGGAGTAGCTGTTAATATTAAACGTTGAATATTTTCATCTGTTATTAAAACAACTGATCCATTAGAGTTCGATACGTTTGCAGGTTGTAAACTTTTGTATGAAAACCAACACCCTGTATATGGTTTTCAGGTTTGGAAACAAAGCAAGGGTCGTTGAACTAACTGAGCTCTCAGCTTCAATATTTAAGTTCCAAATAATAAGAAGCAAGTTAAAGTGAGGGTATAATATTCTAGTTTCGAATATAGGATTAAGAGGTCAGTGACTGTAATATTTATTTGTTCGGCTAAATAATAACAGCCGGTCGGTTCGATATTTAGGTTAAGCTGCGCTTGCCTACGTTGGTCTGTGGATGGGTGACTCATTACAGGAACCTTCTAGTTACGGAGATGTGTGGGTCAAAGTTACAACTTTTTCACAAGTTTTTTTTAAAATACATGTTATTAACGTAAGATTTTTTTAAAGACTGTAAACACCTCCACGACCCCCGTTATATTCAATTCAGCCATCAGCACAATGTTTTGAGTGCGTTACATTGCGTACTACCGTAAAACGAAAATTTTCTCCCTAAAAAAAAAGTCGTTTCCCAGCAATAATTTTTGCGTAAAGTTGTTTAGTTTGATGTACATAATGCTTGGTTGATGGCTTCGTTAAGGGTCTTGTTACACCCTGCATGACGTACGTTCCTGTGGGATCATTTACGATCTCCACTGGGCGAAACCACGGACAAAAGCAAGCAATAAATAATTAACACAGTCGAGCTTCTACAATAGCCAGTCTCAAGAAATTATTCTGTTACCTCTAACCTCACTGGGTACTCAACAACATCCATTACGTTTAAGATTAATTCAAGACATTAGATAACGTCTGACCTCCATCCAAAACTTACTACTTGGTCAAAGACTCGATTAATGAGAAGGCCTCTACGATTAAGAAGGGTTCACACTTAAATCTCTGTGCCTTTATAAATAGTTGGACTGAAACACGCCTTAGTCCTCGGTCACGGCCTCGCGTAAAGCTTACTTGCCAAGCGATTTGCGTCCCGACACACACACGCGCGTCACATGATACCATTTATCCAAAGACCCTTACGAACAAAATCGTAATCTAGTCTACTTGCAAGAACGAACTGGTTGCAGGAACAAACGCAATGTGTCAAACTTGGCCACTTATATAGCATTAGGCTATGTTCGTGACTTGGCTCGTCGTAAAACCGAAATAAAGAGTATTCTATATCTCAATCGAAGTTACAAACTAGCTGCATGTTAAATTTCATACAAATCCGTTTAGTAGTTGTTGCGTGAAAGAGTAACAAACATCCATCCATCATCACAAACTTTCGCATTTAGAATCGGAGTATTCAGTATTATAATAGTAGTTAGTATAGTTAGATAAGATAAGATTTTGCTATAAAGCATCACTGGGACATGGGATCACAGTTTTAAAAGGCATTTCTTCTGGTAGCCTCTATAAAGTATCCTAAATCTATTAGTTTCCTTCTCGTGAGTACCATCGCTCACCGCAAGTCTCTTTACGCAACTTTATTCATTTGTTTCCTCCCCAGTCGCAGTTGCAACACGCTTGCCGCTTGAGCGCGTATCCCGTGGCCAAGGGCTTAGAGTGAAACACACCTTATACGCACTTAGGTTAATTTTCTCAGACTTACTCGTAATTGTTTTAGGTTTGTATGGCTTTGTGCTAGATTTGAAAGGGGTAGGCTTATTTCAAGGCAGATTTGAAGTTTGGGCCTGTAAAATGTAAATATTTTGGAGAAAATTCTGGAAAATTTGATTTTTTGCCAGTGATTTTGAAAATGTAAAGAATTTTTGCATAGAATCATACTATAAGGATAAAAATTTATTGTTTGTCCTAACCGAGAACATTGTCCATCTGTGTGTAATTTCATACAAATTCGTTTATACGTCAAGGCGTGAAAATGGTACCAAACAGACAGATAAGAAGTTACCAGGTATGCATAACTCCTGAAAAAATATGCATATAAATACACGTAGGCACTTATTTACTATCAGCACTGAAATACCTCAAATGTAGGTAGACGAAAATTCATTTATAATTCAGTTGTTATTGACCTAGAAACTCGTACTCGTATTTTAGTGAAATAATAATGTGTATTGTGTTTCAACAGTGCATTTCATATGGGTCATTCCACATTAAACCTTATAATAATACAGTGAAAGACCTTTTTTTAGTGTGGTGATTTCACAATCTTCAATATTACCTACTAAAATTTTACTGATCTTTGTTTCAGACTCGGAATGCAGCAGTTTCAAGATTATAAGAACATGAAGGTATGTAGAATACTGATTCCAATCGTTAAAATGTGGAAAGGTTTTTTCGCTGATCAAAACAGTATTTTCTGCACTTTTAGGTAAGGCATACTTTTGAATAACACTGTTCAAGGTTTATTCGTGATCATGGTACTGGCAACAGCGCCGAAATATCGGGAACTCAAAAAAAAAGTAAAGTTGGTAAATATCCCGTTTTCAGTTTTAATGATGGTGTTAGTGACCATGTTAGTTTAAATACTTATACATAACTAGCTTATGCCTGCGGCTTCGCCCGCGTGGAGTTCCATAAATGTTCCACAGGATAGTACTACCGGGATTAAAAGTATTCTATGTTTTAACCCAGGTTATAAACTATCTGTGTGCTAAATTTCATCCAAATCCGTTCCGTAGTTTTTGCGTGAAAGAGTAACAAACATCCATCCTAACAAAAATTGGTATTTATAATATTACTAAAATGTAAGATAATTTGTCTATTCTGGAAAAAAAATTGAGACACTTATAAGTGTGATACTTATTGAGCAGTCAAATGGTACCGGAATGGTTTTAAGAAAATGTATGTTATTATTATACTATATGGTTCTATTATTCTGTTTATTGTGTATTTTTTTTTTTTTTTAATTTATTATATTTGTGTTTAATGCTCTTTTTAATGACTTGCTTTTTTTAATGTATTATGATTTATGTTTTTACTTTTTTCAAAATATGACCTGTAATTTCGATAATTATTAATAAATAAACTAAACTAAACTACCTGTTATGCATAGCATAACGTTACATCACGCCTGTAATCCTCTAAGGATAAGGCAGAGGTATATCTAGAGTACACCCCCATTTTACCCGATAAAGTCCCATGCAGGTGCATGCTACTGAAATATTACACTTTGTCTTATCTGGGAATCGAATCCAAGACCTCATGCAAGTAGCGTTTGCTGCCACTATGCCACACTGGTATTTTAGTACGCTATTTTGGTGGCTGTGATGTTTGTCTAAATTAACTTTGCTTTTAAATTTCGCTAATTAGGCGCTTGTCGTAAACAGGATGTTTGTTCTGTTTCCACGCGCCAAAAAGTTCATCTTTCCTTATTGGTTAAATTAGAAAAGAAAATGTTGACATCAATTTTGTAATTCAATTAAGAAATTATACTTTGACCTTAAAATAAGATAATATAATTAGTTTGCCCGGATTACTGGCCGTCGCCTTCTAATTATAGCTGTTCATTTATGAAGTAGCAACCATGGAGTTAAACGAGTAACCATGGAGTATGCCTGTTCTTCTACAGGGTGGCGCCGACAATACGACAATAAATTAAACTGCGTATACATCATGACGTTCCCACTCTTCTTACAAAAATTCAATTAAATATATCCAATAGTTTAGTCACAGGACATTATTTTTCAATAATAATAAATGGTGTAACATTTCGTTAACAGTTTTAAGCTATTTAGTTTGTTTGAATTTTAATTTTTTATTTCAATGTTAGATTTTTAGTATAAAAATATTCCTATGAACTAGTATTACCAGTATTGTCATTTATTGTCGTATTGTCGACGCCACCCTGTATATCAATAGGCAACTACCAATTCAAACCTTGCACCTAGCTTCACGTTTCATAAGTGCCATTTAAGTTCATTTGAAATATACGAGCAGAATCGAAAGATTTATTTAATTTTGATAAAAAATCCAAACTTTTTTCAACTAGCGTAATATCTACAAGTTGGATGATCGCGTCGTCGGCTTTGGTCTGAGACAAAGAAAAGTTTCTCATAACATCACGCCTGTAATTCCCGAAGGGTTAGGCAGAGGTAGACCCATTACTACAACTACATTTCACCAGTTATGTTTAAGTCCCGTGTAATAGGGGGCGAGCCTATTGCCATCAACCAGGCACAAATCCAGACTCCGTGGCTGCTACTGAGAAATTCCTGATGAAAAAACTCAATAATAATTTGCCTGACCTGGGAATCTAACAACAGGATCTCATGCTCAACAGCGATTGCGACCACTAGATCAACGAGGCAATCAACGAGGCAAAAGTTTTGCATCATCAGAGAAAGGTCTATAAATCATCGCCATTTCAAAGTTTCGCCTTGTCATGACGACAGTTCCCAACTTCCTCGATTTTCACGTCGTCATATTTTAGACCACCAAGTTGTTGCATCTACAGGATGTAAACGGACCCTTCACGAAACCGTCAACCAAGTATTCTGTAGATCAAACTAAGTAACTTTTCACAAAAATAATTGCTGGGAAAACGACTTTTTTTTTGGGGTGAAAAATCACGTTTTACCGTAGGACTTAATGTAACGCACTCAAAACATTGTGCTGATGGATCGATTGAATAGTACGGATGGAGGTGTTTAAAGTAAAAATCTTACATTTAAAACAAGTATTTAAAAAAAACTTGGTAAAAATTTGAAACTTTGACCCTCAATATCTCCGTAACTAGATGGTCCCCAGGTATGGGGCAAAAAAATGATCGCATTGACGGGGACAACAAGCGCCTTTCGGCTTCGTTAAGGGTCCTGTTACACCCTTTATACCCTGACGGAACCAATTGATCACTCACTCAAAGTAAGAAATGGCCTGTTCCACTCATAACCTGCATTCAGCTTTACTTTCTTCAATATTTAACTACTGATTTCCCTTAGGAAATAAGCGGCAGTAAATATGACTTAACACGGAAGCAAGTGAAGTAACTACTTCTTTTGTGTTACGCAAGTACAGTAGCTACAGAATCCTAACTAGTATTTTCATGGAGAACGTGGGTTTGTTTGCCTGTTACGTCTTCACGTCGGATGAACCGATTTCGAGGAAAATTATTGACATACAGGTGGATAATGATTTAGATTAGGATAATTTTTGACTTCCAAAGGCCAAGTGTTATTGGGTTTTTCCGTTTGGAATTTCTCAGTTGCAGCCACGGAATCTGGATTTGTGCCCGGTCGATGGCAATATGCTCGCCCCCTGTTATTCGGAACTTAAATATAACTGGCGAAATATTGGTGTGCAAAAGGTACAAATTTTATCCTTCGGTGCTTACAGGTGTGATGATGTGATTGTATATGTAATAAGTAACTACTATGCATTACTATTTTAATATCTTTTCGTGTCCGTCTGTGTGACGTTATTTCGAAAATTAAATAATGGATTTTAATGCAGTTTTCACCATCATTGGGAGTCTTTATACTGGATATTGAAAGTATTAATTCATATTTATGTAACGACAGCTTATGCCCGCGGCTTCGCCCTATGGAGATCAATAATTGTCTCTCGGGATATACTACCGGGATAAAAAGTATCCTATATGTTAATCCAGGTTATAAACTATCTATGTGCCAAATTTCATTCAAATCCGTTCTGTAGTTTTTGCGCGAAAGAGGAACAAACATCCGTCCATCCAACCATCTTCACAAACTTTTGCATACGATTTAGGACTTGATATATTTCCACATTCAGTAGATTACACCCGTGCAAGGCAAAGGCGGGTAACTGGTATAGTATAAAGTTGTTCGCTAGTTACGACAGCTGCCCTGATAAAATTACGGGTAAATAAACTTTGGTTTTACCAACTTTGTGATTGAACCCTTTTGCATGAAGTATTTAATAGTTGAGTGGGTATTGGGGCCACACTTTAGAGAATATCACGTCATATCATTAGCCATCTGCCAAAAAGTAAAATTCCCACAGTAGAATCTTCATTGTTTTATACTAGGTATTTATTTTCAGCTGTTCAACTAGCTATTGATCCTCTCAATGTTTTCAAGTTTTTCGAGAGTATTATTGATCGTAGGTTTAATTGGTCTATTTTCGTGGATAGTCTTATAGAATTGTTTGTTACCATCGCCGTTTTCTTAAACTTCAACGCTTGGTATAATTTTCAATATTTTTCGTCAGTGTTCCCAATTATACTATATCGTTTTTTAGGGTTCCGTACCCGCAGGGTAACCAACGGGACCCTATTACTAAGTCTCCACTGTCTGTCTGTCCATCTGTCTGTCTATATTTCATGATCCGTAATAGGTAGACAGTTGAAATTTTCACAAAAGTGTATCTCTGTTGCCGCTAAAAATAAATTAAAAATTAAAGGGGGTTACGACATATATGCGCGAGTCCGACTCGCACTTGGCCGGTTCTGGTATGTTCTTACCTCATTCTAATCTAGATATGTTACGGTTAACAATATAAATAAACCAGTAAAAATAGTGTAGATTTGGTGATACTGGCTTTTCCTAACCACTTTAATTTGAGACATATTTATCTAGGACAGTGTAGGTTTACTATTAAAGTTTCTACAATAAAAATAACCCAGAAAGCACAACAAAAACAGGTCCTACTCTAGCTCACTTAAGGCAATCAAAACATTACTAAGCCATTTGGTCAGTGTATTCTGGTAAAAGGAAAAACGCCTACATGTCACCTCCTCTTTACATGTAAGAAACCAGAACACTACAATAGTCATTAGACACTAGTTATGCGCAGTTTCGCCGAAAATATCTTACGTAAACGTACTGCCGGGAGAACACTAAGGATTCTTCGAAATTTCATTGAAAAATGTTCACCTGTTAAGACGTGGAAAGGAAACAGACACACAGAGTTACTTTTCCATTAAAATATTAAGGCCCGCGACTTCATCCGCAAAAATTGTGATAGTTCGGCTAATATGCATGATATAAATATGACGGCGCGCTGATTATGGATTAGTTTTAATTATAAAGTACGCAATTATTACTTTACGATTTATTAATAATCAAAACTTGATTTTTCAATGTTGTTTTAATTTTAGTCGATTAGTTTATCGATAATATAAAAATTATGGGCTGGTAACCCCGAATAGAGTAGTAAGTGTCACTACGAGTAATGGCGGCGGTCATTGCATTGACAGCTGCCGAACGAAGTGCACACGTGCTAACCTATTGGCTCGCAATCTAGTTTCATCCTGTTAATTGTGTGTGATTTTGTATAAAATTGTAAGAAAATCAAATAATAAGACATTGAACAATACTCGTGTGCTTTTATTGTTAAGTTCCGACCGTTACAACGCCCAAAATGGATAGCGACAGCCAAGACTGCTATGAGGCCCCATCTGACGCCCTTGCAAATATAATTCATAGCCTGTAGCACCCACGAATAATGTAGCTTTCTGCCAGTGAAAGAATTTTTAGAATTGGATTATTGGTTCCGGAGATTACCCCCTACATACAAACTTACCTCTTTATAATATTAGTATAGATGAAAGCATAGATCCTGATGCAGCATAAAGTGCTACAGTTTATGTAGTTAGAATGCTTCGTACTAAAGTTCCTTCGCTGTTGTAATCACCTTTAAAGTTTGCTTTTATCAACTTTGATGGGTGCTAAAAGCTGGAGTTTTAGAAAGTTAGGTTTTGCAACAATATTGCTTCCTAACGGTGAATGAAGTTCTCCTATCCAGTATTTTTAGGACTAGTCTACTACATTACCAATGATTTCAAGTTTATGTAAGTAATAAAAGTACAAATAAAGTCCGTTGTGGCATAAAAAAGTGATAAAACTGTATTGTGCATTGAGGAAGGTTTTGCGCAAAAAAAAAAAATATATTCGGTTATATTTCGGTATATATTTCGGTTGGCGCAGTGGCTGAGCGATTGACTGCTGCGCTGCGTGTCGCGGGTTCGATTCCCGCACGGAACAAATATTTGTATGGCCTACAGGTAGTTGTTCCGGGTCTGGCTGTTTGTGTATGTGAGTTTAAATGTTTGTAAACGCACCCACGATACAGGAGAAATTCCTAGTGTGGGGCAACGTATTTTAACAGAAAAAAAAAAAAAAAATATATATATATAAAACAGTGTTGAGAATTGGAGGAAGGCTTTGTGCAAAGCCGATCAAAGTTCTATTTACACCGTTTCTAGAATTCTAGAGAGAGGGAAAAAACTAAAGAGTACAACAGAGATGATCACATTTTCATGAGCACGATTGTCCAAATTACACATCTTTGGAAGGTTTATTACCATTTTTAGGGTTCCGACCTTAAAGAAATTTCGTAACATTGATGAATGTAGATAGCCATAAGAGTAGAGGAAGACCATAAGATAGATGGACGGTGAGAAGGATGATATGACTAGAAAGGAGGTGACTGCTGAGATGACGAGTAATAGAGAAGTATGGGAGAAGAAGCGAACTACCCTCAAATAAATTAGGATAAGGGCGGCAGAATGGTGATGATCATGAAACATCACAATTTCCATACCATTTCTTTCGTGTCAACTTTAAAATCGATATGGAGAACCTTTGGTTTCAAGTTTTCTGCATACAATCCTTTCCTGCTACCTTTCGCCGACTATCGGTAATCAATCTTTCGGTCGCCGAGTTTGAAGCCTCCACTTCAAAACTTTGGATTTACACCTGTCTACCAAACTCGTCAATCAATTCCGTCAGTTGTTCTTTCGGAGTTACATCTGTTCATTTTGAAAAGGAATATCGTGGGACGTTGTTTAAAAATAAAATCAATCATTTACATGCTCTAATTGACAAGTGTAAATTAGAAAGTTGTTTGTCTGAAATATGACGGATTAACTTTCCACGCAGTTTTGTCCGCGTCATCATCTGTCTAGCCTTTTCACAACTGTGTGGGGGTCCGCTTCCAGTCTAACCGGATGCATCTGAATACCAGTATTTTACATGGAGCATCTGCCTATCTAACCTCCACAACCCAATGTGATACTCCTTGGTAGGACTGGTTCTCAGACTTTCGACTCAGACTACCTGTAACTGCTGTCAAAGATTCACAAATGACAGCCGGGACCAACAGCTTAACGAGCTTTCCAAGGTACGGAAAAAATCGGTAATGGTAAAGGGTGGTCACCCATCCACGGACCAACCTAGACAATTACGACTTAACCTGGAAATCGACCGAAGCGGCTGTTATTATTTAGGCACGAGCTCCTCTACCTGCGGGCGTTTTATCGAAATCCGCTCAGCAGTTAAGGCGCCAAATGGACGGACCGACACAGAAAATTTTGCGATTATAAGGTTAGTTTGAATTGAGATAATTCAATTGTGTTGACATGTGCTAAGATACATATGTTTTACAGTCAATGGTTGATCAATTTAATCTTACTTCCCGACCCTGATTAATGCAATTATAGTATTACTTATAGCAGTTCGCTTCCGTACATTTTTCACGGGTGACCACTGAAAACCAGCGTTGTATGTTTATTATTTGCATGTCATGTCCCTGTGACAAATATTTTTTTTTTCTTTCTTTCAGTAAAATTTAATATTGTTAGCCGAAGGGCAGAGGAGGTGGTTGTGTCGTGAAATGAAAAACCAACAAGTATAAAATTTGGTACCATCATTTAAAAAACCGGCCAAGTGCGAGTCGGACTCGCGCATTGAGGGTTCCGTACCATCGTAGTAAGCGAGCCCCCTTGAATTTTTTATTATTTGTTGTTGTAGCTTTCTTATAAGTTTTCCTGTAATCTATAGGAAAAGAACTATTATGTATTTTTTCACAATTTTCGGCTCTGTAGTTTCAGAGTTAAAGGGGGGGAATGGTAATTTTTCGCCTCTTCTCTTGAATAAATTCAAAAACATTTAATTTTAAATTATAAAAAAAAAATATATTTGAGATGCTCACAATAAGCCCTTTCATTTGGTATGTAACACAATATAGTTTGCAAAACTTTTTTTTTTCATTTTCAAATTTACCCCAAAAAGTGGCCCTCAAGTTTAAAATCCACTAATTTATGTGTACCTACACGTCTTCGGGTCACCGATTTACATATGTATACCAAATTTCAACTAAATCGGTCCAGTAGTTTCGGAGTAAAATGGCTGTGATAGACGGACAGACAGACAGACGCGCGAGTGATCCAATAACGGTTCCGTTTCTTCCTTTTGAGGTACGGTTACCCTAAAAATGTTGGCCAGTCGTTCGTTTAACACTGTGAATCCTTAATTAACTGCCTGAAAACTTAAAACAACCACTTAGTTCTCGCAAACGACACCCACAGGTGAAGTGGATATGGACTATTTTTGGCAGGAGACCGCAGGATAAAATTAACTTTACCTTGATATGAATAAAGGTGTTATTTGTGTAAGAGTAGCTAAAATTTTCCCTACATTACTATTGAAAAATTGTGGGTAATTTTCCTGCCTTATCTAAATATTTAGCATTTATTTAAAGTACCTAAAATATGAATATGAATTACTATTTCTCGAAAAACCGTGACATGTTTATTTTTATCGTAGGAGTGTGCTTATCATTATTTGATGTTGAATTTATTTAAATAAATTATGTTATAAATTTAACTTGAACATTATTCAACCAAAATTAGAACCTTATATTAACGTATTTAGGCTATGACCCATTTTTCATTACCTTTTTCATAATTTCGTGTTTAATTTTCCCTCTATTCTAAAAATTAAAAAGTTTATGTCTATTTTATACGAAAATTAAACTATATATTGATCAGCTCTTATTACCTATCGTACTTTTGAGTCTAGTCAAAATACTTTTCAGTCGTAGGAGTTTTTCAATAACTCTATTTAAACATCGCCAGTCAAAAACAAATTAAATTATTCCACTAAGAAAACTTGAACTGAAGAGCTCAAAAACAGTCACCGCATACAATCAATAAACAATCGCTCATTGTTTTTGCAAGCACAGTCACAGAGCAAGATGGCGGCGGATTCCACAACTGCGGGTCGCGAAACAGAAATCCATTGTTCTAGCGATACACCACACAAAGTTAAAATCCGCTCCAGCAGTCCGATTAATGAGGCTCATTCCCACCAAGTATTTACTTTGAGCACTCATCAAAATTTTGTTGGGGGACTTATTGTGGATGGATAAAGTAAGAAACGAGTATATTAGAGGATGTTTCAAAGATACGTCAGTTTTAGAAAAGTAGAAAGGTTATCGTCTGTCTTAGTATGGACATGTGATTATTATTATAATTTATTTATTTCAACCAACTTTGAATCATACATATAAGTAAATAAAAAAATATGAATAAAAATTTAGGAATTACGATTATGAGAGATAAATGGCATGTGACTAAAAGAGTAATAATTACATGTGGATCGAGTAGGTATTATGTATGGGACATGCATATTTTTCAAGATTCCGATGTAGGTCCCATACGTAAAGTGGTTCAGTTTTATGGTGAGTACCATATATGACCACAGCTTTCTGATAAATGTTGTATTAGAGGTCGAGTAGTTATTGAAATTTTGTATGGGACGGCTGACTATTTTTAGCGATTTCGATGTTGGTCCCATACACAAAGTAATTCAGTTTTATGGTGAGTACCATACTGTAAAATATGACCACAGGTCTCTGATACATATTGTATTAGGAGTCGAGTAGCTATTGAAATTTTGTATGAGACGGCTGACTATTTTTTGCGATTTCGATGTTGGTCCCAAACATAAATTTGTTCAATTTGATGATACATACCACACCCTAAAATATGAGCACACCTTTTTGATACAGGTAGTATTAGAGAAAGTTTGAAATTTATTCCAGTAATAGAAAAGTTGAATCATCTATCTTGGAATGAACATATGATGAGGTGGGGTGAATCACATGTGACTGAAAGAGTGATGAATGATGATGATGTTGATGGATGCTGACGGAGAGCAAGGCCAAAGAAATGACGGATAAATGGTGTGAGGAATGATAAAATGATATCGTGACGACTGACGAGGGAGAATGGCAGAAAAAAATTGTTGGAAGATTCAATAACATCTCTCTTCTTATACCTTTCAAAATCCTTTTGAAGTTTTCGAATTCGGAATCATTTTTCGAAGTCGGTTTAAATTTTGCTATTCTTTGCGACGGTAACTTTGGTCAGTCAGACGGAAAAGTTGGAAAATATTATTGTAGCGCCAAAACGTTAGTTGTAGTTAGTTAGTTGGATGAGTTTGAGAATATTTTAATGAATATTCTGATATTATTGAAAATTTTGGACAAGTACTGGGAATAGAACGTGTGATATCATTTATTTTTAAATACCTTAGCTCAAAAGCTGGTTCTTAATGCGCAGCTCTTAGTTACAAAAGCAGCGTTTTAAACACTAGTGCTTTTCTAATGCATTATTTTATGGCTACATAACGCCTAGAGTGGAATGGGTACCTTTACACACTTGCATTAATATGTGCTACTGTCTCATAACTTTTTCAATGTGACATTCCAGAATCATCCTACCCACTGCATAGTCAAACCTCTTCTCCCTCAAACTAATCATCTGCCTAGCCTTTTCCCAACTATATTGGGGTCGGCTTCCAGTCTAACCGGATGAAGCTGAATACCAGTATTTTAAATTGAGTGACTGCCGATCTGACCTCCACAACCCAGTTAGTACCGGGTAATACGATACTCCTTGGTAAGACTGGTTGTGGCTTTGGCCACGGACTACCTGTAACTACTGTCAAAGATAACAGCCGAGATCAACGGCTTAACGTGCTCTCCATGGCTCGGAGGAAACTCTTTATGTATTGGGTGGTCACTGGTCACCTATTCACAGACCAACCTAGGCAAGCACGGCTTAACCTAAAGATCGAGCGGCTGTTATTATTTAGCCACGAGCTCCTTCTTCTACAAACTATCGAAACGAAATAACTGTCTAGATTTTAGCAACTAAAAATTCTACTATACCATCTACAAGAGTGCAAACAAAATGTAAAGTTTCCAACAGTAACAAAAGGAGATCCAAGTCTTCCACCCTCTTCATACTTACTTCAATCATTTCCTTCACTATTTTCTTGGACTTCTGAAGTTTCAAACTTACGAGTTATTTGTTCTGTCTAACAATTGTAGGAGCGTCTCCGATATGTTTTATTTTTATTGTATCTGGTTTTTTAGAACTCGTAGCTAAATAACAGCCGCTCGGGCTGATCTTTAGGTTAAGCCGTGCTTGCATGGGTGACCACCTATTACATACCGAGTTTCTTCCGTGCTTCGGAAAGCATGTTAAGCCGTTGGTCCCGGGTGTCATTTGCATGCTATACTGTATGTACACTCATGTTTGCACAAATAAAAATTATCTTATCTTATCTTATCTTATCTTATCTTAACCCCAATATAGTTGGGAAAAGGCAAGGCAGATGATGTTTTTTAGAACTAGTCTTTCGGACTGTGTTTGAAAAGGTCTGACGTTGGACTTAAATAAATAGAAGTACATATGCACAAAGAGACCTTTTGCTTGACCGTCAATGTAGAAAATACCTAGAGGGCGTATTTTAAGTCATTAATATGAAGTAAGAAGTAGCTGTGTATGAACGGTAAAAATGCCTCTCAGAATCCCCCCATTTTTTATGAATATTTTTCCATTTATATGAGGGCTACCTGTTGTAATTAAGAAACAATTATAAAAGCAGAATATTATAATTTTCTCTTTTGAAGTTTTTATTTATAAGACTTTAATTAAAGAAACAGAAATTGTGTTTCAATAATAGAAATTAATTAGACAACATTTCTGCTTGTCTTTGATGAAATTAATGACATTTAGAGACTGTTAATATAGTTTATATTTAATTGCTTTTGTTCATATTTTCTAATTATTTGAGTAGTGTTTATTCGGATTCTGACCTGTGGGCTGCCAATCTTAAGTATTTAGAATCTATAAATTCCTTAAAATAAATCTATAAGTTCCTTTATAAAAAATTAATGTTATAAATCTTTATTATATACCTGTTTAAAAATAAATAAGTTGTGTTTTAATTCAGGCATAATACCCATATACAACAACAAAAAATAATAATAAATTGAGAATAAATAAAAAAAAAAAATTAAAGAAAACAGCTTTTGCTTGCTTATTCTTTTTATTCGCACTTCTGCACTGTTTGACGATCGAACAACGACTGACTTATTAGTGCTTACCAAGTGACATTTACCCCACCTAGAAATAACGATGATGCATGGATGTCGTAAGTTCATAATCGTTATTTCAAAGTGTTGTCATATTTAAAAAATATTCGATGTCCCAATTGAAACTAAAAAAAAAACAGTTACAATAATAATTCATATTTTGTCACTGTTGTCACAGCGTTTACATATAATTATATGGTATTATCACACATTTTTAAAAATTAAAAGGAAATCAAAACACCTGCACGGCAGTATGTTAATAAAAAATTTGATCAGCACATTGTGTTGAAACATTCAAAACGTGAAGTATTGGTAACGTCACATTAATTGATTATAACGTAGACCCCTTAATGAACGACGGTAAGGGGTGCCATAACCAACCTAACATAATTATAATGTACCCTCGTCCATTCTCTTAGGAAGCATTGAAGGACTTAACACATTACAAGATTTATGAGTTATGGTCGAACTTCAGTTAAACTTGTTACTCAACACACCCACTAAATATTTCAGGCCATTTTACATAAACTAACCACTAATGCCGACCAATGTACTTACTAACATCTTTAGTATCTCCAAGCATCCGAACTTGGGGTATTTATTCTGCTGAACTTTAGTTTTGCGAACTTTTAAAGTACTTCGACTGTTCAGTTGGTGTAACAAAGGTAGTTGGGCAGAGTTGAGTCTAACAAATGGGCATCAGACGGAATTAAATGGCGGGAAACGGGGGTCTCGGATCTCTTGTTATGCTAATATTTGGCCTCGGGAGATGACAAATTGTGATGCATTCTATGAAAAACCCGACGGACCCGGCCGTGACGGATGTAGTCAGCAGTTGGGCCCGAATAAAAACTTCCTATCTATATCTTAGGAGCGCCTTCATCTTCCCAAGGGATCACCCAAGGACACTATCCTGAATATTTTTTTCTTTTACTGTGTTTAAGACTTTTGTGTTGATGCAAAACACGTGTAGACTGCCAGTCAGTAATTGTATTTTATGTAAGGAACGTCTTAAGCTCTCGATCCTGACAAATGTCAGTGAGCGTCGTCATCTTTTAGTAAGATTGAGGCTTGGAGCTGGTGTGGACTTTTAAACAGGTAGCGGAGGAGTAGTTGAGTTATGACTAGGTACAAGTATGTGTCAGTCGTTTTAGCAACGTTCTTGTATCTATGGAAACATCTTTAAGAGTGTTACACTGAAGAACAAAAATAGATAAAAAACACAAGGCCGTTCCACTTTCGGAACGATTCTTTTCGTGATAAAAAGCTCATTTGTTTTAGACGAACTACTTTTTAGACAAGTGAGGACCCCAATCTATCATTGTCCCAAATCTGTCCACAATTTCAAGTTACATCTAGTATAATTATGAAAGGCCTTTTATTCAATATTCATTAAAAGCTTCCTAAAGCCAGTCTCCAATCTTCTGTTTGTCCTCCGGAAACACTAATGAATTTTAATCCAGGCAAGTTTTACGACCTAATGCTGATTTACAAAGGGGAACGGAATAATCTAAGGAAGGTAGCGCTGTCATTTACCGTGACCCTGTTCATTTCTAAGGACAAAAGCTTCTTTGTTACAAAGGGGTCTTGTTAAAACTATAATATCCAAGGAACCCTGACGTGAATATAATTTAATACTGGAGAAGATTGCTTATTTAAGAATAATAGCTTTTATGCCCCTTTGCATTGCGCCTATTATGTACATCGCAGTATCGCTGAACTGGAGGCCCGTTTAGTTGTGGACTCAAACGGAATTATGAACACTTGAAACTGTGGGAGTGAGTTGAATTACTCTTTGGAGAGTATTACTGCGTGAGGGTAGGCGAAGTTTGTAACATAGGCTTTGTTATTATTAGTTAAAAACTCCTTTATTGGCACTTGAACACAAAAGGTGCTAAGGCACATGGCTGAAATTATGCACCTATAAAATTAATGCGTTGTACCTGTTGGTGATTTGTTAAAAGAATCATTTTAACAAATTGTGAACGGATATTACCTGGCGTTTCGAATTATGTTCGACTTATTTCAGAATTTGTTCTTACGTTTCTAAATGTTCAACTAAAACTAATCAGTCTGAAAATCTCGTTATATCAAATGATCATCATAATTAAAATCACAGAATCAAAACCATTATGATCTGCCTGGGCTTTTCCCAACTATGTTGGGATCGGCTTCTAGTCTTACCGGATACAGCTAAATACCAGTATCTTACATGAAGCAACTGAGTATCTGACCTCTAGAATCCAGTTAGTACTGGGTTATACGATAACCCTTGAGAAGACTGGTGGTCAGACTTTCGGGCTACTGTCTACATGTAACGACTGTGAAACATCTGCAATTGCCAGTCGGGACCAACGGCATGACGTGCTTTCTGAGACACTCGGAAAATCGGTATGTACTGGGTGGTCACCCATCCACAGACCAACCTAGGCGAGCGTGGCTTAACCTGAAGATTGATCCAAGCGGCTGGCAATATTAAAAATATTATTTAAGCGTTCTTATCAATTAAACCGGCGATTTCCTTTTCGAGACCTATTTACTTCTTGCTCATTTGGTAAAAAAATCAAGCAATAAATAAATAGTAAAGGAAAACGCCTGAATATTTCTGCTAGATGCTGATTCTATAAAATTAAATAAAAACAGCTGCTTGCGTATTCTGCGCACCGTCCATTCAGTTCAAGATATTTCTATTATCTACAATCCATTTCCATTTGAATGTGTTGATCGATTAGTGCTGTTGTGATAGGTCACCTTGAACTTGAGTAAATTGTTGATATCGAAATTGTAATGCAGAGAGAAGAAGGTCGCAGCTAGACTTAAAGCGTGATGACCTTAACCTGACCTTTGACCTAGGCCACCTGCAGCTATACCCTACAATTTCGTCAATGGTGTTCTGACATGTTCGGTTTGTGCTCGAACTTTTTCGGCCAAAGTTGGATATGCTAGCCACTTGAGAACACATGAAAGAGCGGCACACCAAAGCTCTCGACAACCTCCCTAGAAAGCCATCGAATGCAGTCGCTGTGGCCGAAATCTGCTAGATGGCATCAATCAATCAATCAATGCAGTGAATGAACTGCCTTTTCAAAACTGAATTAAAAGTGATTTGGCGACAAAATATACAGGGTGGAGGGACACCGGCGCTAAAACGGTTACCACGTATTCAGTATATCTTTCTGAATCCCCCACAGAAATATTTCGTCGGTTATTTAAAAAAAAAAACAGCTGTTTCCTATAAAACTGCCATACCTACACGCTCAAAATGCACGGAAAAGCAGATTAAAAAAAAATTACCGATGAAAATTTCTATGTCCCCGGGGGCTCAAAATGATGTATTGTTTGATGTACATGGTAACTCTTTGTGCATTGCTGTCCTTTCCACCCTGTAAGATAAGATAAGATAATTTTTAATAGTCCAAAACATAAGTATACACACATGGCATGCAAGATGTTACATCAAATTATATCACAGTCATGTATTTCCCGAACGGCGTACAAATATAAGAGGTAGGAATGTGTGTTGTATGAGGTAGGAATCAACAGGCCTGTGGACGGCGCGGGCCTGTGGACGGCAAGTTATGGACTAGCTCGCCGTCCGGCCGTCTTATGACGACAGGCCGTGTCGACGGCGCGTTCGTGTTCCACGTGCGCCTCAAAGAGATGATAGCAACCGAGTAGGGGTCCGCATGGGCCGATGCCTGCCAGGGCTGCGGGACTGTTCGAAAGAGATACCGTGGCCCTGGAACACAAAGGGCAAAGAAAGAAAATGGATGGGTTTTAGTCAGTACAAGTCTGACACTCCCTTCCACTCCGCCCAGAGTGAAGGGGGGGGGGGATCATTTGATGATTTCCCATCCGGAAAAAAAAAAAAATGTACGTACGTATGTATCTAATTTTTAAAATATTTGTTTACAACATTCTGTACGTAATATTTAAGTTAATTCATCACGCATTAGTTGTTAAGTTATCAACTAAATTAGTTTTATACCTGCAATTCTTGGTGGGCCTGGTGACCCGTAACCCCAGCCCGTATCGACAGCCCAGTCTCTCACAAATGTTTACCCTGTGTATTAGATTTATTAATTCCTGTTCATTGTAACGTGTTTTGAATAAGCTACTTAATTACGTAATGTTACATTTAATTAACTACGGATAATATTTGTTAGCCTAAGGGCTCATAAAGGGAACTTCTAATGAGGAAGAGCGTACTACAGTCGAGTTGTTTAAACCTTCGTCAGTTTTAGGTTTCTTTCTTTTATAAAGTCAGGATATATGATATCTTTTACAGCTGAAAAACTAAGCAGACTTCTGAAAATAAAAAAGAATAAATTATATTTGATCGCTACACAAAACCAAGATTTAAATAGCATAAACTTCTTAACAATTTGTAACTGCTTTAGTTTGGCAGAAGTAACATTTTTTGTAATGCTTAAGGTGTCACCACGAATAAACGCTTTTTCAATATTTTTTTCATTTTTACTGTGACTGAACAAGTGAACATTAATATTATCCTAGTTAATAAAACTTTTACATTGGCATTCAAATATACTGTTTCGTCTCGTCTCGTCTCGTCTTTGATTTAAAAACATTCGTGAAGAAACTCCGGCAGTAAATCAACGTGTAATGGGAATTTTCGGCTGATCAAAGTGCTTCGAAAAACCCTTAAAATGTAGCCAATTTGTTTCTTTTGCTCGGATTCATTTACCTTCTTTTTTCGTATATGTTTTAGATACTTTGTATGGATACGAGTGTTATCAAGTCTAGATTTTGAGTATTTTTAAAATTACAAGTAAATAAGGACTGTTTGGTGGAGGTATTCAAAATTATATACCGACTTGCTTATGCCTGCGGCTTCGCCCGCGTGAAGGTCGGTAACAGTCCCACGGCCCATATTATCGGAATAAAAAGTATCCTATTTGTAAATCCAGGTTATAAACTATCTATGTGCCAAATTTCATCTAAATTCATTTAGTAGTTTTTGCGTGAAAGATTAACAAACTTCCATCCCTTCCTCACAAACTTTCGCATTTATAATAAGTAAGTAAGAAGTAAGATAGAAATAATGATGGACTATGTGAAATATTTTATTTTAGTTCACCGTCCATCGTCCGTTTATTCGGCTTTATGGATTAAATAAAACATCAATGTTTATTTTACTCAGGGCGAATTAAACTATGTATCTGAACGTGATCCCCACATCTAAACCGCGTTCAAGAGCAGCTGTCAGTGCCATCATCACTGTGGAAAATTACATTGTCAGTTCAGAGAGACGTACAAATTCGTTCTAAGTTACGCAGAAACGACTTTAGTTACTACAAAATTTGGTTTCATATATTTTTGTTCAGGTTTGCAGCACAACACAAACGAGGATTTCATTGTTTCTGCTTTTATTTTTACAAATAATACAATTGATTTGAGTAAAAAAACCTCTGATTCTGTCCAAATACGGAGTAAATCGAGAAATATTATGCTGTTTCCATGCGAGGGGGATAATCTCCTAATCCTTGACGTTAGTTGACGTTAAGTTGGCGAAGAGGCGAGGAGAAGCCACGTTCCGAATTCTATTCCCCATTCAGGGGCCCCTAAGAATAATATACGATGGCTGTCTTCTTAAGATGCCTAAGCAAAGGTCGTTTGAGGGAGCTGAACTTTCAGCATTATCAAAAAATTTGTTTATTTACTTGTGAATCTATTTTCAGTTTTTTTACGCTACTTTAGTCAGTGAGCTACGTTGTCTGGATTGGTGCCCGGTAGATGGCAATAGGCTCCCTCCTATTACATGGGACTTGAACATAACTGACGAAATGTAGGTGTAGGTACTGTTAGGTACCTACACTTGAAGACGCATGTAATTCCGGAAGGATTGGGCAGGTACTGTTAGGTACCTACACCTCTGCCCAATCCTTCTGGAATTACAAGCGTGATGGTATGTTTAATCAATGAACTTTTTGTAAATGATATCGAAAAAGATTTCTTAGGAATTTCGTTTCCGAATAGATATTAACTTTACTTTAGTGAAGTTTAGTGCAATAAAACTTCACGACATCGAGATCAGGTGTTCCTATCCTGCTATTGCCTCTTGTTGTTTTACGATTTTCAAAAGCAGTTGCTACCTTTGAGAACAACGAGAACTTTTCACAAAACATTCTTTATTATTTCACGAAACGCCTTTCTTTTGTTTACTACGTAAAGAATGTCCCAAACTTTTTCTATTTCCAAAAGTGTTCGGACCTTTTTTTGATAAATCACTTTCTACGATACAATTTTTCTCAATAACGGGTAGTGTTCATATTTGAGAGTGCCAGTATTCTCCTAAGTCTTGCTGAGACGTGTCAGTGTTAATAAAAAAGGAATGTACTGGAGCAAAGCCGGGGCCCGAATCAAGTCGGTAGTATGGAACGTAACTCGACACCAAAAGTAATCCTCTTATCCTAATATGGGATGGAGGAAGCCTTTTTATATAAGAAGATATATGACGTACAATATACGGTATATTAGTGCAGTGTGTACGCTGGTGTTCTGTGATCCATCAAGTATAAACTGCTGTATTTTGCGCTAGCACAGTTTTAAGCCAGGCCTTACGAAGATTTTCTTGGAAAAGGGTTATTATGCGAGCTTGTCGTCTCTTACGTAGTTGTAAAGCTTCCTTTGCTTTGGCGTTATGTAAATGGGTAATTAAGTTATCAATTTTAACCCTAGTTTGATCTTTGAACAACAAAGCAAATGTAGAACTTGAGTGGACTGACTGGACGGTTGCACTCAAATCTGTGTGGTTTTTTCTTCAAAATACCACCTCAGACACTAATCTGCATAGTCCTCATGTGAGTTGACCAAGATTAGTTCATTTATTAATAATTATCAAAAATTATGTCATATTTTGAAAAAAGTAAAAACACAAATCATTAAACATTAAAAAAAAGGCAAATCGTTATACACTAAAAAGACTATCGAACACAAATTATGATTAATTTAAAAAAAATAAAAATATCTCACAATAAACAGAATCATAGAACCACATAGTATAATAATCACATGAAATTACCTAAAACCATTATTTTAGGTCATATAATGCCTGGTCGGATAGCTAGCCTTTGAGTTTAGCTTTGAAAGCATTGTCAGACGTAGCGCTCAAAATAAAACTCTGTAGCCGGTTGTATACCGATGGACCCATAACATGAATTAACTTATTGATTATGTCTGGACTTTAAAAGAGACAGTGACCTCCGAGTTTGTTTTGGCTGTGTCTTCTCAGATTAGTCACGTACGAAACACCGACCCCATCTAGTTTAAAAAAAATGACGTTTCAAAGTGTTTGTAAAAACCTATTTGCATAATAAACATCATTTATCATTTATAGAAACAAATAGTTTGTTTTTTAAATCTAGTTTTTTCGTTTGATATCGGTTGTGTTCACAATATTCCGGACACGTTAGTTTGCAATATACATAGGTACATATAGTTACATAGATTATACAGTCTCTCCAATAACGAATAGCTAACACTGGGTTAACCGGTAACCAATAGTTTGCTTGTTTGTCGCTGGCCACCAACAAACAGGAGCGTGCGACATACAAGCTAATAACGACATATTGTGATCATCAATCTGTTTTCTGTGAGTCATTAATATGAACATTGTTTTGTGTCGGTTTGTAATTACCTGTTCAGTTGTGCTGTTTAATTAAAATGTAGACACAAAAAGTAGCCTTTGTCTAAACCACACGGTATACGGTTAGCATAATCATAATAAAAACATTAATTATGAAACGAAAGTCAAAATGGCGGATTGTGGAAACATTTGTAGTGGAGTGATTATTATAGGATATTTTAATGCTTCATTTAAAAAGATTATTTAATTCCATACGTACTTTGTACAGAAAGAGATTATGCTTATTCTTCATCATCGTGTAGAGAAAGAAGCGGCCACACGTGATACTCAAAGGTTATTTCCTTAGTTGTATACGTTCAATACGCGCAAAGAAAACTGTACCTACAGTTTCCTTTGTGCAAGAATGGATCCCCGACTGCTTCAAACATTTATATAATTTAAAATGCACGTGTTTTTTCCTTTCCGGCCACTTTTTTTTTTATTTCCAGCTTATGTTCTTTAGTGGTTTATGATATGCTTTGTCTAATCCTACCCAAACTATTCTGATTTTTATAACTACTACGATAAAGTTGTAATTCAGACACAGATTTACCGACGCAGTTCATTCAGCATTTAACACCGAGTTCCAAGTCTCCGATAGAAATAATTTCTCCTCGCTCGATCTATTCACTTTCCGGTTAGTTCTTGCACTTCGCAGGTGGCGCTATCTATCGTCGTCTGATATTACTTAAGTTTAAGATTTATTACTTGAGTGGATTTCGTTACGGTTTCTTTGGTGAGAAACATGATAAATTGAGCTGGATCAAATGCTTGAAGGATTATTGAATGATTATCGGAGCGATATTTAGATTTATTATTAGATTTTCGAGGCCAAAGAGCGTTTACCTTTGGTATTTAGGAAAACAGATGTATAGATAAGCGAACTTTTAATTTGACGGTACTTAAGCGTTACCGATGGTGAACCGATGACCTGGTGAAGGTTGCGGAGATCCGCTGGATGCGAGTCGCACGGGACCGGTCAATATGGCGACACATGGGGGAGGCCTATGTCCACCAGTGGACGTTTTTCGTTATCGCACTCATGCGAGAGTAGAAGTATTTTGCATAATGATCATTGTGCTTTCCCTCTCATAGAGGGGAGGCCGTGTATCCCAACAGTGGGAACATTATAGGCTGATTATGCATTGTGCTTGAGTAAAATAAGTAACGTTAAATCATTTATTTATTTAGAATTTTTACCTAAACAGTAGCAACCCGTTCTTGATGCTTTTAAGGTCATTTATCACACCTTGTCTGTGAAAGTTTAATACCAATGATTAAGCCTTTCTAGGTTCCACCACAGCACTTGATTTATCGCTTTCCGTAACCAGTGTTCTTAATTAAAACCTGAACCTTACTTCTTCAGATTTTTTTTCTACGTATCTTCCTACGTTTGGCAAACTTTCGCCGTGTTAGCTACAAACCGACCGCTTTATTGAGTCCTCGCGAACGTATCAATTTTAATGGAATATTCTGAAGATTGATCACGTATTGGTTCAATTAGTATCGTAATACCTACGTGGATTACGGTTATTTTAAAGCAAATAACCTGTGAGATATTGTTAGGACTTTGTGGACGCTTAATGTGCCTTTGATGGGGCAAGCCGGAGGACTCATTAAAGCGGTCGGTCTATAATCTCGATTAGCTTTTGAAATAGAAAAAGATCTCATATTTATCGTTTTACTATTAATACCTTAACACCATTATTAATAAATGCAGGGAAAAGTCGTTTTAATAATATTATATTTAATAAAACCCTCATCATCATCTGCCTAGGCTTTTTCCAACTATATTGGGGTCGGCTTCCAGTCTAACCGGATGCAGGTGAATACCAGTATTTTACATGGAGCGACTGCCTATCTGACCTCCACAACCCAGTTAGTACTGGGTAATACGATACCCCTTGGTAAGACTGGTTGTCAGACTTTTTGGACCACTGACTGCCTAACGACTGTCAAAGATCTACAAATGACACCCGGGACCAACGGCTTAACGTGCTTTCCGAGGCACGGAGGAAACTCGGTATGTAATCGGTGGTCACCCATCCACAGACCAACCTAGGCAAGTACGGCTTAACCTAAAGATCGATCCAAGCGGCTGTTATTATTTAGCCACGAGCTCCTCCTATTTAATAAAACACTATTCAAATAAAAAATACAAACAAATTCTTTACTATAAATACGATAACAGAAAGTCCTGTCTCATATCAATCTGTTAGAGAAAGAAAGCGAGTCTAACAATTTGTCAGTTAATGGCGAAATTGTCTACATTGATCTGATTCAGTCCACCGTTCGTAAAGGTCCTCTTGATCTTACAAATTGCCAATTATGTTTACACGATTGTAATGAAACCCTTTGGACCTATACCTTTTTGTAATTCAAAATGACCAATTTTGTATTGAATTGATAGGAGCTTCGTTTGTTGCGTGATGTTTGTACATCTATGTCTGAAACATATCCATTAACTTGGGATTAAATGAGGTTTGACAAAAATAGTTTTAATGGTCGAACATTATTTATTTATTTAACACTTCAAGCACAAAGTACAGAGGCGGACTTAATGCCATAGGCATTTTCTACCAGTCAGTAGAAAATGCCTATGGCATTAAGTCCGCCTCTGTACTTTGGTTTTTTTTTCATTAATTTTTAATGTTTTTTTTTTTAAAACTGAATTCCATAATTGGCATGTAAGAGCTCCTCGCTGTAAAAGGTAGCGGGCCATACCACCACACTAGGCCAGAGTGTCCCTGAATTTTTAGTATCATAGTCATCATCATCCACAGCTCGACATCAAACATTGCAGGGTATGGGTAAAGGCCTGTCTTTGCTTATGCGAAGCTCCATTTGGTATCAAATAGTATAAATTGATTCATCATCTGCCTGGCCTTTTCCCAACTATGTTGGGGTCGGCTTCCAGTCTAACCGGATGCAGCTGAATACCAGTATTTTACATGGAGCGACTGCCTATCTGACTTCTACAACTCAGTTAGTACTGGGTAATACGATACCCCTTGGTAAGACTAGTTATCAGACTTTTTGGGCCACTGACTACCTGTAACGACTGTCAAAGATCCACAGATGACAGCCGGGACCAACAGCTTAACGTGCGTTCCGCGGCACGGAGGAAACTCGGTATGTAATTCGCGGTCACCCATCCACAGACCAACCTTGGTAAGCACGACTTAGCCTAAAGATCGACCCGAGCGGCTGTTATCATTTAGCCACGAGCAAGTAGCATTAATTGATTACCATTGGTAAATCGAAATATCAATCCAATCCACCGATATAATCCGCGTATCTACGTATCATATCAACCGATATAATACAAAATAGAATAGGAAAAAGGTGTGAGTTTATGCATATGGAATGATTTGGCCATTTAAAAACGGAAATTAGCCGTCAGGCTCTTCTTACACATTGAGTCTAGTATCCAGTAGCGAACATCGATATGGGTGAGCCTTCCACAAAATTCAATACAAATAGTCAATACAAAACTTTCCTAAACCCCCAAACAGACAAAATTGAGAAACCCGACCGCGTAAGAAGACGAATCGAAGGTCTTATTCACATCATATTGGCCTCGAAAACCAACAATGCGTTAGTTAGACCCTTTGGCCTATGAGGGATTCGGATATCGACCGCTGTCTCCTATGTTATAAATGTGAAAAATTGTGCGCATTTGTGGTGATGTTTCTTTTACCGACTTTTTTATAGGATGATTTATATTTTCAGTACTTATTTATTTATTTATTCGTTTATATGGCACTCCAACGACTTATTCACTAATCCAATTTTGGGGTAATGTAACAATTAAACTTAAAATCAAGGGTGAATATGTCACTTACAGGTGTGCACGGCACTTGCAGTACTAGCTCGGAGTCTGGATTTGTGTCCGGTTGATGGCAAAAGGCTCGTTGTTTTTACAAGGGACTTAAACAAACTGGCGAAATGTGGGTGTATAAAGGTTCACCACGCATCACTCTTCGGGTATGCTGGGTGATGTTTTTGACTATATTAATTTAAATTAAATATTTTTATGAGAATGTCATGTTTATCATTTATTTCCTCGAGTTACTGCATCGATCAGGAACCTAAGCACGTCAGCATAACGTAAATTCGAGCGAGTTTTAAATCGAAATACAGCTATACCCATTATAATTACATGAATAAAGAATTAAAGCTGGTTTAGTCTATTAGTGTATGAAATAAATATTATTAATTTTAAATATCGCTCGAGTTCGACGCCCACAAAGTGTTAATCCTGAATAAAGGATGAACGGCTTTGTCTATTTACAGTTTGAGGTTCTAATCAATAAAACGTAGATTGTAATTCTAAAACGGATCAAATTTTCAAAAAGGTTGTATCAGATCACTCTTTCTATGACAACAAAACAGAAAGCCGGGTGCCCGCGTAACGAGTTTTTATTATTAGACTGTCTCCATTTTAATATAGATCGGTAAAAAAGAGGTTCTGCAAATTAGAACTTTAAAAAAATTGTTACGGCATATTATCCTTTGCGGTAAAAAGACGTTGTTATGTAAAAGATGTCGTCTATTGAAAACCATTTTGATTATTTCACTAGATCTTGCTACTGCTCTGCAAACTACGTTCCTGATCTTATAATTAATTCTGATCAAAATCCGACACCAATGCATTGCACCATATTGGCGTTGCTTGAACCGAATTACAGTGAACAGCGTTGGGTATAAATGCGCTCAGCGTGATGTATTGCCAGTTCGAAGCTTACACATTACCTACCCCTAATTTAGGTTCTCTAGGTAATAATGTTACGTACTAACATGCAACGGAACCTTGTTTAAAAACTAGCTGTTGACTGCGTCTTCATCTGCGAACTAGGATGAAAATAAACCTGTGCAGTGTGCACTTCTCCAGGTCTCAGGCTATCGGTCTGTCAAATTTTATAACGATCGTTTCAGCGGTTTAGGCGTGAAAAGGTAACAGACAGTCAGAACATTGATATGGATCGATAAACTGAGTTAAAACTGAAACCAATTTATTGAAATAATTAACAATCCAATTTTAAGTTCTTGATTCTATGAAAATGCAGCATTTGAAAAGGTCAATCCTTCATCACTTCCCAGTATTCATGCTGGACGAAAATTGTAAATATTTTCGCAGTAAAAGACCATTTAAATATAATTACTATCAAGTTCAACAAAGGTTTTCATCGAAAAATATGTCAAAGGATTTCGCCTGGCCGTCCAGTTATGGATGAAAATTGGATTTCTACGAATAAAGTAATTTTTGTGAATATCGAATTCCAGGTTTTTTTTTTAATTTAATCCAACCTGTGTTTATTTACAATATTATATTATGTAAGAAAGAAAAAATATTTATTTGTCGCAGGGACATGACTTGCATACAAAAAAATAATAATAATAAGCATACAAGGCATAACAAAAATTTCGAATACAACAGGACGAAACAAAAAAAAGTTGACACTCAACAAGATGCTGGGCTATAGGGGGCCCACAGCACAGCGCTGGTTTTCGGTGGTGAGCTGTGAAAAAACGTAAGGAACTCATAAATATATCATTTTGTTCTATGTTCTATAAATAGTATATAACAAAATCCATAGAACTTAGTTCATTTAAAGCAGATTCTACCATAATTTGAGGATTTTTTCCGGAATCTATATATTTAAATTAGATTTAATATGTAGAACAGAAACCAGGATATTTTGACTAGTCGCGAACCAGGGGCAGGTAGCTAGTATTTCTACATATTGTATTCATCTGATCTTACAAGTACAACATTGAAATGTTCCGAATATGCTACAATTCGCTTAAACCGAATATCAATGGTCCGATAACATAATACCGTTATACTCTAGGAGTGTAGGTACACGACTAATGCATTAGGTACTTTGCCTGACGAAGCCGTACTAATACATGTTCTAGGTATTTATACGTACATTAGTGCGAGTAATCCGTAATAGGATTATTTCTAAAGAGAAATGAAGGTCGTTTGTTATTAGCGTATTTTTCTAACGATCTAGATATCTTGGACGTTTTGTCACTAATCTACGGAAGAGGAGAATAAATTTTATGATTAACTAGTTTACCTATGCCAGCGATTTTGCCCGCACTGAGTTCGATAATTGTCCCACGGGATCATACTACCGGGATAAAAAGTATCCTATATGTTAATCTAGGTTATAAACTATCTGTGTGTTAAATTACATTCAAATCCGTTCAGTCGTTTTTGCGTGAAAGAGTAACAAACTTTCGCATTTATAATATTAGTAAGATAAGACTAGTTGGTTTCAGCGCCTTTGCGTACACTTTTGCTGGTTTTAGTACTTCGCCCAACTAACGAGCTCTGGAAATATATACTAGGGCACATAGGTCATCATCATCAGCCCACAGTAGTGCTGGACAAAACATCTCCAATGGTACGTAATAAAAGAGCTGCTGCTAGAAGAGCTCGTGGCTAAATAGCCGCTCGGGTCGATCTTTCCGTTAAGCCACGCCTGCAAAGGTTGGTCCGTGAATGGGTGACCACCCATAATGTACCGAGTTTCCTCTGTGCCTCGTAAAGTTCGTTAAGCCGTTGGTCCCGGCAGTAATTTGCAGATATTTGACAGTCTTTACAGGTTGTCAGTGGCCCGAAAAACTGATAATCAATTTTACCAAGGGGTATCGTATTACCCCGTACAAACTGGGTTGTGTAGGTCAGATAGGCAGTCGCTCCGTGTGAAATTCTGATATTCAGCCGTATCCGGTTAGACTGGGAGCCGACCTCAACGTAGTTAGGAAAAGGCTAGGCAGATGATGATGACTCGTCCAGCTGCTACCACCGGCCTGCGAAGATCGCTGTCGAAGATTATACTTACGTTCGTTTTGCCGAAACAGCACTGCTTGGCATTGGTACCAAGACTAACTCCTTTACTACTTAAAATATCAGGTATCGATCAGTTAGATACAAACAATTTTGATGGAAAAAGTACGATGAACGATGTAAAAGGCGCTAACGGGACCCTATTACTAATAATAGGGTTTCATCAGCGTCTTTTCGGCAAGGAACCCCGAAAAGGTACCCAAACATCTCATAAATTCTCATCATCTTTATTTACATCTTATTTATTCATTCATAAATATTAAACGCTTGCTTTGAGTAAGTATGCGAATAAGAAAGTAAAAATAAGTACCTATGTGTCCTTGTGGAGGGTCCAGTGTGATAAACGAGGTGCTTTTATGATAAGGTACCTACATAAATATGGAACACACTTGATCGTCATTTTGGCATTGTTTAGTCCTCTATTTAAAGCAAAAATGACATAATAGTCACTTATTTTCATGGCCATGAAAATGCCAAGGCATATATATCACGCCATTTTGACATTTACAAACACTACCTGTGTCTTTGTTAATGTCAATTAGCGTAAATGTCGCCTTAGACGCCCCATGACAAATTAATGTTTTAAAATTAATTAATTAAATAAAGTGACCTAAAATAGGATGTAATACAGAATAGGTGCAAAATTCGGACAATCAGGTGTTGGGGTATACCTTAAGAGAGTCCAGCAGAGAACTGCGACTGGCTGAAGTGATTGATTAGTGTCACTTGCTTAGGTGAAGGAAAACATCGTGAGGAAACCAGCATGCTTGAGAGATATTTCTCAGCGGTATGTTAAGCTAAGTCAGAGGCCCATGGGCGGCATAAAAACTCTGACACCAGGTTAGGCAAAAACTCAGACAGCAGTAACTAACGAAAAAGAAAGAAGTGGGCCCGATTACAATCTTATAACTCTGACTGTCAGACATTTAATTTTCCACGCTAAAACGGCTGATCGGATTTCTATGGAATTTGACGTGACTTAGGATATTAAAAAGAGTCATGCCTGCTTGGCATAGGAGTCTTTTTAATCTCGGTGATATGTTCCCGTCGGACAATTTCCGACGCGGTGTTCCGAACCCGGTGGCAATAACTAGTTCAAAAAAGTATCAAACATCAATCGCATACCGATTCAAATGTATCATACACTCACAGGTATGTAGCCGATAAGAGTACTTAACCACATTAATGAACACGTGTTTAAAAGTCAAATATATAGGCTAATATATTGAGCTACTGATTAAAAGGCTCGCCATTGTACTAGTTAATAAATAGGCGGTGAACTCGCAACCTATTTTCCAAACGCGGTTTCAAGTACTAATGGAACTAATTGTAACTCAGCCATCAGTGATTCCGTACATACCGACATACGTTTCAAAGTATCGTTTGGTATATAGAAATACGATTTTATCTATTACAGATGTTTAGATCCATTTATATATATCCACATTTCAGCGATTACCAAATAAAGGTGCATGCGATGTAATTATGGTAAGCTATTTGCTTTTAACCGCCACGAATCAAAAGATTATTTTTGAAGTAAAAGTAAAAAAGTTTATAGACAATATAAAATAACAAACCTTACATACAAATCCCAACAATGTCTACTAATACAAATGTAAACACGTACGTATTTATGATATGATAATGAGCTTGATTCACACTGACCTCCGTACTAGTAAAAACTTAACTTACTTATTTGATTAAGTAGTTATTACTACAGATTGTCCAATGAGCTGTGGCCCAAAGTAGCCACTATCTGGAGCATGGTCGCAATCTGAAGCTATCGTAGTACACCTCGCAGAAACGGCGTGACGAGTTGGACAAAACCAACCTGAGGCCTTAGCTGCACGAGCACGCCGTGTTAATATAACGTATGTAATATGTCGATTTTTGAATCGTAAATACAGTTATCCTATAGCATTTTGATTAAATTGTTCGCAGAAAGCATAATCAATATTATTCATAGATATGAATAAATTATTAAAATTATGAATATATTTTATGTGAAACGAGTATTTTTAATTTTAAAATTACGTTACATTTACATCGCGCGCTCATGCTATGGCCTCTGTGGTCCACGTCAGCCCTGTATCGAAAAATTTAGAAATCATTGATCTCTCAATGATTTCCAAATTTTTACTACTATTCCACTAATAGAAAAAGGCCTCTCGAAAAAAGGCCTCTCGGCCTTTTTCTATTAGTGGAATGGAGTAGGCTTACAGTAATAGGACCAGTTCTTATTCACTATAAGAATATGCCTGAATTAGGACCAAACCTGGGGCGAGTGGGACTACCGATCTTGATTTCTGTGTGTTCACAGTAAATTACAGATTAACTGTAGTAGTGCCGGCTGATGGCAATGTACTCGCCCCCTATTACATGGGACTTCAAACATTACTGGCGAATTTCGGATGTACTATTAGCTTCACCGCTGCCTAACCCTTCGGGAATTACAGCCGTGATGTTATGTTATTTAATTATTTTAAACATTTCGCTAAAGCTATTGTTACAAAAGAAATTCTTGCGAATATAACACATTGAACGACGTGAAAATCACACTCTAAGAATAGTTAATTAAATCACTTAATTAACGTAACTAAGACACACAATAGAATGTGCTCAAGGATTAGGTTTCATGAGATTAAAGGCGTTGTAATCTAAACTCTCTGTTAGGTACAAATCCTTCAATTTGGTGTGAAGCCTTCAAACGTGTCTTATCGTATTAAGTTAAGAGAATGTTATGTAAATACCTTGCATTATATTAATTTGCATATAATATTTATTGCGTGGTTCAAAATTGGGTAAGTACGAAAATACAAGGTGATTGGATAAATTTGGGCAATACTTTAAGGGAGTAAAATACTCACAAATATGAACAAGAAAAATCTACAGTTGCCTAAATTTTTTCGAGTTACGCGACCAAAAATGTATCGAGCAGCACATATTTTTTTCGCGATTTCATGATCTTTTCCGTAGTGAAAGTTGTTCATTTTCATGAGTACTACACGCCCTTAAAGTATTGCTAACGTTTAAAAAATCACCCAGTATTAATATAACTAGTAACTTAATGGTTTTAAGTCGAAAGAAAAGATTTTTTTTTTATTTTACCTTTATCTTTGGTATCAAGTTTCACAAAACTTGCACAAGCCCTTAAATTTTATGTTTTCACGCAGCTTTTTTTAACAATTTATGATGATAGAAATCATACTAAGTTTAGTTTAATGGCTTTAAACATTTATTCATTGACAAATATCTCACAGACAAAACCGCTGGGTGGTCTAGAAGCATGTCATTTTGTAAAAGAGTTTCATATAAAAGATTTTTGAAAATTCGACTATAAATTTAAAGTTTATTTGCACTGTGGCAATTTTTACCAATAGGAATCCCATACATTCTGGCTTCTTCTATTACTTATATATTTATAAAAGTACGAAGTCAATAAGTGTAATATATTTTTAGATCAGTGTACTACTTTTTTATCGACCACACACGCGCCCAAGTCTACGGAAATCTGAATTGATTGATTGATTCACTTCCAATTCAAGTTATCTACACGGTTCGTGGAACTAGGTGCGGTAAAACGTCAATCATTTTAGTGAATCGAGTTCTAGCGAGCTAACGTTAGCCAGTAAATATGATCTATTTCTACGAACTATGTATATTGTAGGTTGATATGTATACGTTCGTAGCTTTGAAGTGGTTAACCTAGTGACGTCATAAGCATACCTCTCGAATTCTGCATATATATTGAAGATTGAGATTTAAATACCTTCAGGTATTTAAAAATAAAAAGGTTAATGATCGTTTAACTCATAAGGTAGATACTTGGAAAACATGGTTTTGCATTTATTAACATAATAATGTACTTAACGAAAATTAAATAGAATGCTGTATTTGGATTTGTCACCAGTGTATCAGTATGCTTATAAAGAGTGTATGACCAGATGTGTAACAATTATCTGATCGTGTAGATTGGATTTGAACCTCCAAAGGCAAAATTTTATGTAATTATAACTATAAATTCGGGGTTTGTGTCTCATTTCACAGAAACCTAGCTGAAACGTAGAGAATTTTGGCTGGGTATATTTTTGAACATAAGCCTTAATCGGCCTTATTAAAAAAATACATAAACGCAACGCTACCTGCGTTGTGTAAATAATTTAATTCCGTACGTACATCATAATTACGACGGGCCGTGGTTTCCTTCTGTAAATATTAGATTACACAGCTTTTCGCTTAAATTTCGTTTACGAATCAAGGCAGTCAGGGAAAGAAAAGCCACGAGTTACACGCTCAAGCGACACAGGTCTTGTGACAACGGCTGCAGAGAAAAAAAAAATGATAAAAGTGGTTTAGTCCATGCTAAGTGTCTCGCGTTTACTTATACGAAGGAAATAAGTGAAGCACGCGCTTGTCGTTTGTTACAAGTCGCATCACCCGAAGCCATGAACGGAGTCTTAGAGCCTTTTTACACGGCCTATTTTATACGTAGTCGCAGCCAGTAAACCGAAATTCAGTGGCGCCGTAATCGCGCGTTCGTAAATCGCGCGTCATCCGCTCTTTAAAAAACCTCATGTACGCGCAGTTGCAGCGACGAAGACGCGATGTGAACCCGCTTTTATTTGCGCGCGCTTCGTAAGCGCATTTGAATCGATCCAAACGCAAAAATCTCTTTTTAATAATAATACGCCGTGTGAATACGGCCTTACACTTTGATCCCACGCCTTTTACCGTATTACATACAACGGAATAATATTGTCAAAATTACATTTCTTCTCATAATATTTATTACATACAAATCTTGGAGTACAACTGTTTTATTTTAGAATGGCGTTATGGAAGCGGAAAATGATGTGTCTCTGTGTTTAATATATTGTTTAGGCTCTTTTTTTCTCGTTATGATAAATTTAATAAGTGTATGATGACATACCTTACAAAAAAAATAATATTGTAGACGATGTTGACGATGAAATTAAATTTGTTACTTTGGCAGAAGATTCCACCTCGCTAGACCAGAGGCCTTAGCGCGAGTGCGCAGTGTAATGTAAATACGTCGATTTTTGAAGTGAAGATACAATTATGCTATAGCATTTTAGTTAAATTGTTTGCAGCAAGCACAATCAGTATCATCCATGAATAAGAACATATTCTTAAAATTATGAAAATTTATATGTCGGATTTGTCAGGATTTATTCCGTTAGGCTCTAACGTCATGTGGGCAGACGATGGGTTTCGTGCAATGAAAATACACTAGGTGCGATACATTGTTTATAATAAAGTAACAAATTACTTGACATTACAATTTAAAACAATAACACGGGGCACAATGAATCGGATACAGTTCCAGGACGTCTCAACTCCGTTGCGATCAGACACTCAATGTCCTACTCGCCTCGTGCTGCAACATCAGGGCTCTGTAGAAGCCACGCTGTGGTGGGGGTAGACTTCTGAGTAGTTTTTTTTAATGAATGTTTAGTATTCATAGGATACATGAAGTGGGTTGCCGTTGTAAGACGACTAAAAAGTTACAGTGTATATTGGCGTTATAGCTGTTAAGGTGTTATTTACGAAATTTTAAATAAATAATAAAAAAAAATTACACTGCGCGCTCGTGCTAGGGCCTCTGACGGCACTGACAACGACTATCAAAAGGATTTAAATTAAATTCTACGGTAGTTTTGGTCATACCAAAATATTTTTGAGTTGTCCATAATCGTTTTCGCTACAAGAACGACACTTTGAATGTCCCGTCCCTAAAAAACTGACAGTGCTGTTCCGTCTGAATCTGACTTCAAACATGTTTGAATCACACTAAATTTCTTGCTTTTTTTTATTTCTCTGTCACTGTTGAAATCTTAGAACACTAATAGACCGACCGCTTTAATGAGTCCTCGCGAAGGTATCAATTTAAATGGAATATTCTGAAGGTTGATCACGGATTGGTTCATTTAGTATCGTAATACCTACGTGGATTACGGCTATTTTTAAAGCAAATAAACCTGTGGGATATTGTTAGGACTTTGTGGACGCTTAATGTACCTTTGATGGGGCAAGGCGGGGGACTCATAAACGCGGTCGGTCTATAGTTGTGCCTACGGCGCCATCCGACAGGGAAACGTGAAGATTATTAAGAAAAATCTCGTTGCTATCCTAGATAGTATCTACTCAGTAGTATTTGCGTTTTTGTTAAATAAATTATTTCTACGGGTTACGTTCACATTTTTTATGTTCTTGAAGAAAATCATTCTGCTGCACTTATTGTTCATTTGGGGTTAGCGCAGCAAGTTTCCTCTTCCATAGTGTGCCGGACGGGCGTATATTTGTCTCTTTTTTTTTTCAATAACCTTGAATGCCCCACTGCTGGGCAAAGGCCTGCCCCATATCCTTCCAGATACTCTTCTCCTGCGCCACCTCGAACCAGCCTTCGTGATGCGCGTCATCATCTACATATTACTTAAAAAAAAAGCTTTTCAACATATTTTTAAAGCGTAGTCTAACTCGTAATAAACCGTAGAAAAGTCTAAGTAAGCCAGAAAATATGTGTCAATGCAATAATACAGTTCGAACTGTCCCTGGTATCCGAGATTTCTCAAAAGAATCGTTTAAATGCAGATGGAGGCTACCGATGGAGGCGATAAGCAACGCATTCAAAATGAAGCCGTTCGTATGCCTTCGGATGCGTTCGGGTCCATTTCGGCTTCCCAGGTTGAAACGTACGCAGAAAATGCGAGCGAAAGTGTGAATGCTTACACAAGACTTTGAGAGGAATACGTTTTCGATTCTAGAGGGTCCTTTTGTCCTGGAGTACCCTTGAACGGTTGGTTGCGTGTGTCAACTTGTTTAGAAGGATTTTCGTGTTTGCATTCGAATGAATTTGATTATGGTGTCAAGCGTTTACTGATGTGTTGATCTTTTATTTACTTTTTGTACCATTTTCGTGTATTTTGTTGTTGTTTTCGTGTTTTTGGCTTGCTAACGCAAGCCTCAAAAATACTGGTATTCTACTGCATCCGGTTAGACTAGAAGCCGACCACAGTAAAGCTGGGCTACGCAGTTGGTAACATACTCAAAATTGATATATTTCGAGTACATTCTAATAGAGTGGAACCCTAACAACAAGCTTTCCACAACTTTGAAAGCTATACCAAATTTTGCATATAAATATGCAAAATTCTCTTGGCTAGTTCTAGGACTTGTTAAGAAATGATTGTTTAAAATTCTTGCCCCGAGGGGATCAAATGGGGTATAAGTTTGAATATTGTTAGGCTTTACACTTCAATTAGTAATTACTGAACCTAGTAACCACAATGAACCGTCTGATCGTTAGTTGGGCTCACCGCTCCAGCTCTTGTGTTATTAGTATTATTACCTATACAGGGCCTTTTAAAATTAATTGGTGAAAGTTCACAGACGTTATGGAAATTGGCATCAGACGGGATTTAAAAAAAAAATACCAAATCTTGTTTTTAAGAAAGAAAGAAATGGCATCAGACCGACACTGAGCCCGCGTGGTAAATTAAGGGCCACCGCTCCTCACCGATAAGAGACCACTGTCCCAGCTGTGGGAACTTTGTGGGATTATTTTTTACTGACGCAAGACACGAGAGCATTCTTCTTCTGAGCGTGTCGATCACAAATCATATTGAGTCAGCCCAATATTGCTACTTTCCACGAGAGCATTTACCCTGTGTTTATAAGATTTATTTTTTCGTATGATTCTATTCGATATCCAACATGTCTGCGAAGTTCCGCCAGCTAATTAATTTCAACCCTGTATAACAAAAACATCTTGATCCTTTTCAAACCCAGTATTTTATATTTCAGACGTCAACGGCGCTTATCCTTCTTCTCCACTTATCTCTTCACACAGTCGACGAAGGGCACGCCATAAATCCAAGTAAGTATAAAAGTACTCTCTTACTTTGTTAGCTTATTATCATTTTGTTTACTGCGACCGTAATTTGTAACTTTTGTGGCATAATAAAGGGGATTTTCGCTTCTTTGAATGTCATAAACCTTAATCTAGGGGCCTTCGAAATGTCCGGCCATTGGCGCTGGATTAAGTTTTTTTTTGATGATGTTATTAGTTTGGCATAAGCCGAGGTTGATGATGTAGTTTAATTAAACAGAAAAGGTCAAAGGGACGTTTAAAGGTGGCTCTTTTATACGCAGTCTCCCTTCTTCTACTCTGTGTGTCGATGGTTATGTATACAGGGTGTAAACAAACCCTTTACCAAGCCGTCAACCAAACATTCTGTACATCAAACTAAGTAATTCTACGCAAAAATTATTGCTATGAAATTACTTTTTTTGGGGTGAAAAAACACGTTTTACGTTAGGACTCAATGTAGGATTTGAAGCATTGTGCTGATAGATGCTTTGAATAGTACGGGGGTCGTGGTGGTATTTAAAGTAAAGTTCTAACATTACAATTCGTATTTAGAAAAAAAATTGAGTAAAAGCTGGAACTTTGACTCCCAATATATCCGTAACTAGAAGGTTCCCAGATATGGTCTAGAACAAAAAAATGATCGCAAAGACGGGGAAAACAGATACCTTTCGGCTTCGTTAAGGGTCTATTTACACCCTCTATAACTGATAAGCCCTATGCTGCAACTAAAGGTACCATTAGGTTAGGAGGGGTAGAATGTGAAAGTTAAACCGCTTACTAAACCATTCCGTATTATTGTAACATTACAGATTAAAAAAAAATGTTGCCAAGAAAGTAGAGCTCCAAAAAATTCCTTTCTCGTATCTCGCCAAAATATTTATTTAAAAAAAAAAAACAAACAATTTATGGTAAAATTGATTGAGTTATGGTCTCAAATACTACCATCAAAAAGAAAATCTTTTCTTGTTTTATACACCACCACCATAATTATTATTTCAGTTTGAGGCATTAAATATCGCTTTAAAAGATACCAAATACAATTTGATAAAAATAACGTCGACTGAATTATATTTTTGTCAAGCAATATCGGTTTTTTATAAGAAGAAGTATTACTTTCTTTTTTGTCAACATTGGTAGGTGACTAAGTTACATTCAGAAAAAAAGTATGACTTAGTTTTTGCACGAACGTGCTATCGAGCAAAAATGGATATATGTCGTTTTACAAACTTTAGCTTGTGCAGTTATGCGGCCCCTGCCAACTAGCAAAGTTTTGTAGATTGACATAAAGTGAATATAAATCTCGCTACCCAACTGCCAGAGTATTGTGGATCATCATCTTTTAGTGTAACGAGTTTAACTGTCCTTGTAAAATATACCGTCGCTGAAAACACTGAAAAACTGTGAAAAATAGCAGCACGGGTCGATCTTCAAGGTTAAGCCGCGCTTTCCTAGGTCGGTCTGTGGATGGGTGACCATCTTAACATACCAGGTTTCCTCCATGCCTCAGAAAGCACGTTAAGCCGTTGGTCCCGGCTGTCTTTTGTAGATCTTTGACAGTAGTTTCAGTCAATGGCCTGAAAGTCTGACAACCAGTCTTTCGAAGGGGTATCGTATTACCCAGTACTAATTGGGCCTTAGAGGTCAGATAGGCAGTGGCTCCATGTAAATTACAGGTATTTAGCTGCATCCGTTTAAACTGGAAGCCGACCTCAACATAGTTGGGAACAGGCTAGGCAGATGATAGTGTACCAGTGGCGAAGGTCCCATACAACTCGATTCCTACCGGCTTCCCTTTGAACACTGGCACAGTCAGTATTCTATAGACAAATAATATAATCACATTAAAGATATGTACCCCGGCTTACCTCTTACAATAATTGACGCTTCGCTACTGTAGTATACAGCATTATGCTGAGCGATGGCGGTTTTGCGTGGATGTGACGTATATTTAATTGTCCCCCTTTTTGTGTTGTCTTTTCTAAGCGTCATGTTGAGAGCAAATAAATGTATTTTATTTCTTTAAAACTTGCTTCTAATGCACACAGAGTCATCATCATCTGCCTAGCCTTTTCCCAACTATGTTGGGGTCGGCTTCCAGTCTAACCGGATGCAGCTGAATACCAGTATTTTACATGGAGCGACTGCCTATCTGACCTCCACAACCCAGTTAGTACTGGGAAATACGATACCCCTTGGTAAGGCTGGTTGTCAGACTTTTTGGGCCACTGACTACCTAACGACTGTCAAAGATCTACAAATGACACCCGGGACCAACGGCTTAACCTGCTTTCGGAGGCACGGAGGAAACTCGGTATGTAATGGGTGGTCACCCATCCACAGACCAACCTAGGCAAGCGCAGCTTAACCTAAAGATCGATCCGAGCGGCTGTTATTATTTAGCCACGAGCTCCTCCAATAAATGCACACAGAGTATCAGTACATAATACAGAACATCCAAAAAGGTGATATCAGATTAACCAGCTTTGTTAAAGAATTTCATGTTTCGCAAGGGACTTTGTACTCAATTCCTAGTTTCCCGTGACTAAATTCTGCCGCACAATTTAATGTCCCAAAAAGTATTTATTCCGAGGTTTATACGCGTCCCGGCAGACCGAGAGCGGTAACGAACCGGATTTACGTTTATCGATTTTCTATTGAGCAGCTTGGTTCAGACTTTTCCCTCGGCGAAATCAATTTCATAGCAAATAATACTAAACAAAAGTAAGAAAACAATTCTGAAATTGATAGAAATCAACATTTTGAAGGCGTACAAATATTAACAAATCTCACAGATTTCACATCAGTGTTTATTAAAGTTAACTTCAAAGAACATAATCTCAGTGAAACATCAAACATTCATTATTTCAAACTGCTTCTTCAATAAATTTTGTGATGTTCAAACAAGATTTTACGATCCAATTTTGTCTGGATTATACTCTCATCAATGTGAACTCTTTTATTGCTGACATAAAGTCTCGAAGGAATCTTTCAATACGATGTATCGCAAATATGACAGGGACAAGAGATGTCGGATTCATTGTAAGATATGAAAGGAATAAATATGGGATATGAATAACTAACTGATTGCTATTCAATTAAAGTGTCATTCAAAGTGTAGTTGAAATAACTAATTATTTGAATATTCCCGTTTATAGAGAAGAACTTTTAAAAATATGAATCCTCACCTATTATCGAGATATGCTGACATGGGTAAAAGTATAGAGCGGAAAATTAGTTAAGTGATTTCTGAGTGGACTGTCCACGTTTGTCGTATGCCCAATGAGCGGTGGGCCAAAATAGCCACTTTCTGGACACTGCCAGAAGGCGACGCGGCAAAGATGGCGGGACGAGCTGGACAGAACCAATGGAAGTCAATTGGAAGTCATGGGGCCTTTGCCCTGCTGTAAGATGACGCAGGCTAATAGTATCAGTATTTCCGAGTTGCTCTCATGGTAAAAATTGTGCAAATTATTGAGTATAATTCTTTTGATTAAAGAGTATTGAAGGTAAATACAGGGTGTAAATAGACCCTTCACATAGCCGTCAACCAAGCATTCTGTACATCAAACTAAGTAACTTTACGCAAAAATTATTGCTGGGAATCGACTTTTTTTTTTGGGGTAATAAATCCCGTTTTACGGTTAGACTCGATGGAAAGCACTCAAAGTATTGTGCTCATGGATGGATTGAATAGTACGGGGGTCGTGGAGATGTGTAAAGTGAAAATCTTACATTAAAAATATGTATTTATAAAAAAAACTTGTGAAAAATTTGGAACTTTGACCGCCAATACCTCTGTAACTAGAAGGTTCCCAGGTATGGTCTAGAACAAAAAAATGATCGCAAAGACGGGGAAAACAATTACCTTTTAGATATGTTAAGGATCTATTTACACCCTTTATACAGCCCAACGGGTTCCTAAAATAGTTACAGTTATGCTTTAATACGGGTCGAACTCAAAATCCTAATGGATTGTAATAACTATAATTACTAACTATTTTAATTATAATAACTATAATTTTATGTATTTCGACTTTGTTCCTGCACTATACAAATTAAATGAAGTTAAATGCAAATCAAATAAACACGCACAAATGGCTCCATCCAACATAAACGCGATAAAATTTAACTGGAATATGCAATAAAAGATTTAGTGGCGATCAAAATGTACATTATTATGAACTGTATATTTTGTACCACAGGTATTTACTAAACGTTCGTTTGACTAATTGTTGTATATTAACATAGTTTGAATGTATATCCTGTCCAGAAATCTTCCACGAGGACCTGGGTTCCATTCCCGGGTTGGGCAAAGTGTTATTGGTTTTTTTTTCCATTAGGAATGCTCAGTAGTAGCTTCGGAGTCTGGATTTGTACCCGGTTGATAGCAATAGGCTCGCCCCATATTACATTGGACTTAAACATAACTGGTGAAATGTGGGTGTACTATTAGGTACACCTCTGCCTAACCCTTCTGGGATTACAGGCGTGATGTTATCACATGATATGTAAATCCATCAGCAAATATGTAGACCACTCAAAGTCCAAAGTGGCACATAAATGAGCAGAGGCGACAAAGTAATAAGTTACAGCAAAAAACTATACTTGCTCCGATATTGCAGAAGTTATACTTCTTGTGAGCCAAGTTCTAGTCCCAAAATAGATTTAACAAGAATTACCCAACGCTTCAAGCTACACGACAGACTATCAATATTTCAAACCAATCGTCAATTTTTTTACTTCCTTTACCAGCCGGCTAAACCAGATAGGATGATAAAAAAATACCAGTTATAAATTCCATTCGCGTGAGACCTGTAACCACACCACGTTAATTCCAGCTGTAGCTGTAAGGGTACCTCTGTAGTCATATCATTCGTAGTTAAAGGAAAATACTCGTAAAAGCTTTATGTTAATAGGTCTCGCCCACGGCAACGGGTGTATGTAAGCGCGACACAGTGTCAACGTGCTCTTACTAAAATGCTTACGTGTGCGCGGCGGCCATCATTGATTTCAGTAGATTACTCCCGCGTTTGATTATCGAAATCTAATTCGATTTAGTTGTGATTATTGATACAAATGGGTTCGTTAACGGATTACATAATGTGTATTATGAGCTTAAACATCAACATAAAGCATTAGCAGTAGGTACTGTATTTAATACCCTGCCATCTAAAACACTTGCCGTTTTATCGTAAGCAATAAACAACCTCTTTGCTAAATGTGCTCCGAGAAAAAACATCGAAGAAAAATCTGAAGTACCGGATCATCCCGATATAATATTCAGAATTATCATTTGGTCCCAGACTATTATGCTAGATACGGCGTCAGAAAACAGCGAGACGTTTTTGCCAAAAATTATACCGCAAATAAATTCGGTGTAACGCAAGTTTATCTTCAATTTTACTCAAAATAACGTCTTGAATATCTCATTTGACACCTTGGAAGATTACCGTGAACTCGTAAGTCAGCGCCAGAGAATTTTTACATAAAATATTCATCATTGCTAAAGCCCCAAATCGCGTGCTATATTCGTCACCTCTTTTGACGGTTTATTTTGTTACCTCTGTTTCATTAAGCATTGTCGTTATAGCTTTTATTATATCGTTGAAAGGTAATTATGCTGTACAATGAGGGCTTTTGTGTTTTTTGTTATTTTATTTCGAGGTGGCAAATGTCATATGTTTAGGACAATGGCGTATATTTTTGGGATATGTGAGTTTTTTTTTTTCTTTTTTTAAATCACCTTTCTGTTGGTCCCCATTGTGCGTGATTTTCCCTAAATAAACTGGGTTAATGTTTTTAATACGCTACTTATGGACCTACCCACAATGATAATATGAAAATTTTATCTTTGAAAGAGAGTAAATATATTTTCAAGCAGGATTTGCGGCGAATTTGAAGCTTTATTATAATGAATATCTTCTATACTCTGACTTTGATGGGCAAAGTTATTGGAATGATCAAGAAAATAGATTACCTCGTAAAGCCGCCCAGACGGCAAATAAGTTCCTATTTGAGGGAAATAAGGTCATTGAACATACTCTTATCTTCGATTCGACATAAATTTCGGAAAGACTTTTATAAAACAGAAAGGTGAGAAAAACACGTTGAAGGTTAGAATATTATATTATTCTTGTTGGTTTTCAATATAAAAGTAATAGCATCATTTATACATAGATAGTCAAGTTTATGGGGTTATGTCAATGTACAGCTGATTGTTGTTGACACGTTTTACTAAAGATTACTAGTGGGTTTTAATTCAATAGGTACTATACCTATGTATTGTTGTGGAGATAAATATAGCTTGTGATGTAAACTACTTATACTTAGATTTTTTTGAGTGTCTATCTTATTATTTATAACAAGGAAGCAGCAAAACATTATATTTTTTATTCTTTGTATAGCAGAAGCATTATCAGCCTATAATGTTCCCACTGCTGGGACACACGGCCTAATCTCTATGAGAGGGAATGGGCTATATAATCCACCAAACGAGTGCCGGTTGGCAGATACTACATGTCTACGAATTTTTGTTTCTAGGAAATGCCAGTTTCCTCACGATGTTTTCCTTCACCGTTTTGAGAGCAGCGATGACGAAATAAATTACACAAAGTAATGCGCCTGCCTGGGTTCGAACCCACGGGACCGACACTACTGCTCCTTATTCTTTATACGTCTTATATAATTTATTTCATTTCCTAGGTTGTTCGTGTATCCGCTACACGTCCACATACGGCAAGGAGCGTGGCACGTTCAGCAGCCCCGACTACCCGCGCCCTTACCCGCCGCGGATCGACTGCCTCCTCTACACATTCGTCGCGGCGCCCCACGAGATCGTCGAAGTCGTCTTCACTGACTTCGACATCTTTAAAGGACATCTTGAGTAAGTTTATAACTTTGTTTGTTTTATTCAAAGACTTTCAAATATTTAGCGAGCGATATACGGGACAAGACGAAGAAAATCGTATTTTAATACTTGTAGTAACAAGTCGGTGTGTTTAGTGTCATACACCCGCTTGTCAGGTTGCATTCGTGACTTCGTGTGTCAAAATAAAAAATGTTTGGGATCCAATTTTTTGTATGAAAATATTCCCAATGTCAGCGGACTTTAGGAATACTTTCTCTCACTATTTTAAATCTCTTTTTAAATAGACCTTATGAGACTCGCACAGATAAGTAAAGTAAGGGAAATAAGCGCTATAGAACACAGGTACCGATGAAGATAACATAGAATAAACATAACAGTGAAAAGATATAATTAAATTGACTTTATTAATGTCAACACCCCTAAGTACTATATGACACTGTAGGGAAAATAGTGGACAGTATTTTATAGCTGCAATAAAATTACAAGTCACTGACTCAACTAATTTAATTTTGACAACAAAAATGTAAAACGAGTAAAAAACCATAGATAAATATAAAAAGGTCGCAACAGACACAATGCTAGTAAATGTGTCCTCTTCAAATTTTAGATCTATGAACTTATTTTTGAACGACATTTTAAAATATCATCGAATTGATGCAGATGTCAAAAAGATATTATGTACGGATCAGTTCAATCGACGAACAATGTAAACAAAAAACTTCGTAAAAACTGGTTTCAATTTGTGATGTGATAAAACAATACCTGCCGTTATAGATACGAAGCACATAACTTAATATAATAACTTACTTACTTTAACTATGAAATATCCGTTTTTTTCTCACATTTTGTTCTGTTTTTAACTTTGACGTATAGTTACATTTTTTCCTAATTTTTATTGGATTAATTGTTAAATTACGTACCTTTTAGATAGTTAAAAACCGTACTAGTAGTTGCATATTACCTCATAGGGGTCAAAACACCTGTTTCAATGTGCCGTCGGTTTCGCTACTTCAAGTAGGTATATTTTTGTCATAGACTGTGTTTTGAGAATTTAAGATACGCAGTGCAGTGTTTTTAACTCTAACTATAGTTTGCAATTGCATCATAATGGGTTCAGACATTTCCAAGAAAAATAAAAAAATGTTAGTATGGAAATATCACTTTTCATGAAATCGTCCAAACAAATCGGCAATTTCATACTTTAACCCCTAATATTTATGAGGCAGTTACGGTTTTGTTTCCATCCATCCAATAAAAAAGGCAAATTCATACCAACGAATCAATTGTTGAAATTGCTTTAAAGACCGTTATACATAGTCACACGTTCCCGTCGGTCAAATGTTACAACTTCAACAATGTTTTGCACACAATATTTCGCTTCAATTTGCGAATAAATGAACGTTGAATTTTGAATTTTCCATTTCGTGGTAATCTAAAGCCTGTATTAGGGCTGGCTACCGAAACCAATTTGTGGGTAGACTTAGGAGAGACCAGTATAAATTGAAATCTTGAACTGTAGTATATCCATGATATTTGAATTACGTTTATTTGGTCAGTAACAGAACAGTTGATGACTTCTAGTAACTACACAGACATTGTAATAATTACGAAAATTGTAATAATACATTTGGTATTATACTCATTCTAATTTGGTAGTTTTGTTTTGTTGCCAAAACAGTATTTTCACAATTATAATTATGACATAACGTGTGTAAACATTTAACAAAAAATAAAAAATAAACCTGCCAAGTGCGAGTCGGACTCGCACATGAAGGGTTCCGTACTATCGTAGTAGGAGAGTCTCTTTTATTTATTTTTTCTTATTTATTGTTATAGCGGAAAAAGAAATACACATTCTGTAAAAAGTTTGCAACTGTCTACCTATTACGGATCATGAGATACATCCCGCTGACAGACAGACGGACAGACGGCGGAGGCTTGGTAATAAGGTCCCGTTGATTACCCTTCGGGTACGAATCCCTAAAAACTACAACTATCATCTATATACGTCTTAGTAATTAATTATTTCGACAGACACACGAAACTAATAAACTCGACGCTTATTTTAAATTCCCAGATCATGATAAACATGGCCTAGATCATTAACTAAATGAAAAGGGCGCAAACGTGGAATATTAAACTTTAACTTGACAATAACCAGCCGACGAGTCCTAAGAAATGAACGTAAGGACACATTTACATTTTCGTCACATTTGTAGCAATAAAGTTGCCGATGTAAACGTTTCAAGACAGCAGTTTGGGAGCGCAATAATGCTCATTTAAGTGTAAGGAATCCCTGAATACGCGACTTTCAAATTATACGACCGGGTTTATTATTGTTCGTGTTTTTACGTCGCCCTCTGAAGAGATAAACAGTCAAAAGAAGAATGTTGCATATCGATAATATGTTGCATGAATAGTCTGTTTTGATTTTGGTAACAAAGTATATATATATTTTTAGCGAAGTATTTATTGAACTTGATGCTGAAAATGAGCAAAGGTAGATAAAATGAAGCTATCAAAATTTTTACGTGAAGTAGCAAAGTTAACCTTTTGAAGTCAGTACGCAGACTGATGAGGTGAATTCAGTATATCATACTAAGATGACCGGTACAAGAAATTATTTCAGGAACGTTATGGGAATCCAATAAATTTGATTTGTTTTATTTCCTCATACGCAATGTTTCGTTAACGTGGCAAAACGCAAGTAGTGAACGGCAAGCGCGACGGCGAGTTCGATGAACTCTGTAGCTAGGCAGGAAATGAACAGCTCACCCACGGGTCGGCGTGATTTTTTTTTTTAGCCGTATTATTTACATTAATGGGGTGCTGCGTACAGATAATGTAATTTTACATTGATATAAAGGAATAGTAATTGAAAAAACGAATAAAAAAAATAAATTTTCCGGAGAAAAATTCCGGTGGATATGATTCAAAATAAGCCCTTACACCCTGTACATTTCTTATACTCGTACATTTCTCTTTATCCATCTCGAAGTACATTTGTATTCCAGAACAGTTCACATCAAAGTTAATTCTAAAATATACGAGCATACAAGTACGAAACATTAATAAACGAGCAAGTAATCTCTTATCCCAAACACAAACCCCAGCACGGTAAATAAAAATGGCTACAAATTTCCATTTCCGTAAATGAATTCTGAATCCAACTCCTAATTCCGATAATGAACCAATATCTAAAAGTAAGGCAATCAATGTAATTGCGAACGGAGAAATGGAGCAAGAAAAAATCGTACGGTTAAATACTCCTGATGGCGTTATTTTAATCTCATCTCACAATAGATACATCGAGAACAAAAAATCTCATCTCGAAATTGCTCTATTCACTCCGTATCCTGAACCAATTACGACGAAATTAATGTTCCCTACATATACAGCGTTGGGTGAGTTTTTACTAGCGACTCTCGCACATAACTCGCTTGAAGTGCCTATATTTCTCACGTTTAATTCATAAGGTTTATGAGAATATTTTTTTACTTTTGTACAAAAAGTATTTTATTCTCTATTCGAGTTTATGGCTTCCTGCCAATTGACTGGAAATAAAAATGTTTTTCAATGTAGTTTTGTTTCAAAACAATGTTTACCGTGGTTTTTTGTTAGATAATAGAATTGTTTCACCAGTTCAAATACTGGGTTCAATAATTGAATGTTTCTTCCGAGTATTTTTTTATCCTAGTTGGTTTATTCAGATTAACACGGTGCACTTAGAATAAGTTTATCAGATGTAGAATTATTTTTATTCACTAAGGAGTATCTGTTTTTTATTGGTCTGTTATCAGTCACTCACTAAGCCGTATCTGTTATTTTATTTATCTGTACATTATTATCAATCAAAGGACTGCTATCAATATTCAAGACTATTCTTATTTTTTAGCATCTCCTTTTTTAAATTACCTTTCCATTAGTGCTTAATCGAGGGGTTTATAAAATAAGATCTCAGATTATCTCTGTGGTACCCACAAACTATCTTTTGTTTGGCCATCGTTTGTCCCTGTCTCTGCAGCACTATTGTTAGCCATAAACACAATGCTCTCACGTGGAAGTAAGTGGAAAATGTTCAATGTGCAAGCGACAGGAAGATATTTTTCGGCTGAAGTATGGCATTTTTAACACATACAACGTTTTTAGCAGCAACGCTACAAGAATTTGTGTTTTTTTTTAATTCGAGACTGGTCGGTGGTCTTGAAAGGCATTCTTGAGCACTGTTTACTAATGGCGAATAGTTGGAAAACGTTTTTGTTTGTAGTTTAAATATTTTTAACGCCACGATTGGCGCAGTGACTGAGCAATTGAATGTTGCGCTGCGTGTCACGGGTTGATTTCCCGCGCGGAACAAATATTTGTATAGTCTACAGGTAGTTGTTCCGGGTCTGGTGATTTTAAATGTGAGGTAATTATTAAAAAAAAAACTTATGAGGTGGTCTGTTTTATTCAGATGTTGCTACAAGTTTTTAAGTCCTCGACTTTGGGTTCACTTTTAAGCAGTCCATCCAGCATTGATATGAAAACACTTCATGTTTCTAACTGTCCCGAAAATGAATAGCGTGTACGAGTCGTCAAAACTGGGCGGACAAACAAAAAAAAAACAAACAGCCAAGCAAAATTGTTTCGCTTGCTCGCGAAGTTTGCCGTATTTTTTTGCAGAAACTTTTTACTTCAATAAACTATTGGTACTTCTGTCTTTCGTAGTTTTTTCCGAGAAAAAAGTATTTTCACAACTTTGTCTGTCATCTGTTGAAAGATTTACCGTTCTTTTGTTTTATTCGTTTGCGATAAAGTATGGAGGGATGATTTGTTAAGCAACAATTGGTACTTATAACTTTGTTGCCTTATTGATCTTTGAAAGAAAACAATTTTCTAGAGATTTTTCTTTTTTTATTCGCAAAGTGATTACTTAGCTATGTCTTTGCTTTCTACGTTTATTTTTAAACTAGTACACCCACGTTTCGCCATTTATATTTAGGTCCCATGTAATAGGGGGCGAGCTTATTGCTATCAACCGGTCACAAACCAGACTCCGTGGCTATTATTATTTAGTAACTGTTGCCTGCGACCTTCGTCCGCGTGATTTTTTACAGCCTATAACCTTCCTCGATAAATGGACTATCCAACACTAAAATAACTTTTCAAATCGAACCAGTAGTTCCTGAGATTAGCGCGTCCAAACAAACAAACACTTCAGCTTTATAATATTAGTATAGATAGTATAGATTGTGGCTTCCTATTAGATACACTCCTGCCTAACCCGTCGGGGATTACAAGCGTGATGTTATACTATGTCAGCCCCACCTTCGGGTGTGCCCTAAATCATATAGGCGAGGAATAGATTTGCTGAATGTCAATATGCTATAACGATATTTCAAAGCGGTAGACTTTAAAGCTTTAACACCTCGCCCGCGAAATATACGGAGCTGTAAATTCATACATATTTCTAAAAAGATGGATTCTCAGTTAGATCGGTCCCGTACCAGCCCTGCTTAAGCGAATAATACCGGGATTGCCAAATCCAACCCTCTTTCTTTCTGAATAATTTTGACGAATTCGCTTAGGACCCTGCCATTAAGGATTTAAATTGCTTTTATCTGTAGAATGTTATCTTTAGAACATTATTTCTGACCAATTTCTTCCTCAAGCTTTTCATTACCTATAAAGGTTAGGTCCTATATGATATTATTTTCGTGAATTTTCCTCTTGTGTTAAGATGTCTTGTACTCTTTATATATGGGACTTGTATTAGTGATGTAAATCTATGGCCGTGAATCTATGTTAATGGAGTGCAATTAGAGAGGCCTATGTCTTGCAGTGGACTGCTGTACTCTGATGATGATGAGAGATCCTTCAATTGGGCAATTTTTTCTTCGTTTCAGACGTTTATTAAGTTTTTAAAGATGACTGCACAAATAAACGTATTTGATTGATTGATTGATGATAATTGAATGTAGAAAAAATAGACTAGACATTCAATTAATTACTGTTTAACGTCTGATAGTGATAGATGAGATGACGCACTAATGAAATTTGTTAAAATAAAGATTAATGAATTCATAACAACCTTAAAACTCAAGTTTATTTTACAGTTTTTAAGCATTTTTAGTAGGTTTGTAAGTCTATTCGTATTCTATTTAAACTTCGCCCTCATCAAGCTCAAAATTGACCTTTCTATTGTAAATGAGACCCAACGTAACAAAATCCTTTATTTACCCTACAAAACGACCCTCCAATGAACGACCTATAAACGTGTAAAACAAAAACCACGGTTTCAAAAGGCGAAGCCACAAACGCTAGTGCATGCTGTCAAAAGCCCGTTCCATAAAGCGAAAGTGCAGACCCATTCTGCTGTCAGTCGCGAGTTCTGTTTTACACCATACTTTTTTTTTTCTTTGAGTTTCGTACATTGTTCGACTCTGTTCAATGGTGTTGGGGAAAAAAAGGTTTGATCGGAGTGATTGAATTTTTGAATATCGAAGCTAGTAGACAGTCTTTTATTTTTGGTGCTAGTGTATCGGCCAGTACGTGAGTAAAAAGGTTAAGCTCTTAACCTGATAAATGCCGTATGAACCGACGAAAGTACTTATGTAAAACGTACTCGAAACGACAATAAATATTATTATTGTTAAATAAAACCGTGGAGCTCTTTCTAGTATAGGGTAGATTGGACACAAGCGTCCTCTGTGTTGAGAGGGGCAATAACCCACCACGCGGGCCCAGTGCGAATAAAACGGAAAGTTTTATTTGCAAAGAATGTAGATATTACAAATCAAATGTTACAAAAATGCTTAGAGAATCTTTGTACATTCTGCCTTATAAAATAATATGAAACATTACAGCTTTAATAAAAATATGGCCATGCACTGCTCTGAAAGATTTATTCGTCAACTGGCGAGTCTGAAACTCGCGAGTGCGCGCGAGTTGACACCTTCCGATTTTACCTATTTTTTTTGTCGTCAACTCGCTCGCACTTTATAAAGTACAGTCAAATGAAAACGGATTAAAATCAATAACTATAAATAACTAGCTGTTGCCCGCGCTGGCTGATTGGAGGTGCGGAATGAGGCGAGAGGGATGCGACCGACGACGCATGATACCCAGGCAAAGAAGCATGCATAAAATGTCTTATACATTTAAAGTGTGTACCTATACACCGTGACTTTTTAGTCGTCTTACAACGGCAGCCCAATTCATGTATACAATGAATACTAAACTTAAAAAAAAAAAGGTAGATACACTCCTGCCTAACCCGTCGGGGATTACAAGCGTGATGTTATACTATGTCAGCCCCACCTTCGGATGTGCCCTAAATCATATAGGCGAGGAATAGATTTGCTGAATGTCAATATGCTATAACGATATTTCAAAGCGGTAGCCTTTAAAGCTTTAACACCTCGCCCGCGAAATATACGGAGCTGTAAATTCATACATATTTCTAAAACGATGGATTCTCAGTTAGATCGGTCCCGTACCAGCCCTGCTTAAGCGAATAATACCGGGATTGCCAAATCCAACCCTCTTTCTTTCTGAATAATTTTGACGAATTCGCTTAGGACCCTGCCATTAAGGATTTAAATTGCTTTTATCTGTAGAATGTTATCTTTAGAAGATTATTTCTGACCAATTTCTTCCTCAAGCTTTTCATTACCTATAAAGGTTAGGTCCTATATGATATTATTTTCGTGAATTTTCCTCTTGTGTTAAGATGTCTTGTACTCTTTATATATGGGACTTGTATTAGTGATGTAGTCTTAACTTTACTGGTGTTCGCAAGTTTAACTACACGCGCTACGAGGCTCGAAGGAGTCAGATGGTCGTAATTCCTAATTGAATTACTATGGAAGTAGGTTCGAGTGTAAGTAGTGATGTGTAGGTGATTCACTACATACATGCAAACAACATACATACAACATGCATGCAACATACATACAACATACATACAACATACATACAACATGCATACGACATACATACATTCAACATTCATTCAAATACAAAATATATTTAGGACATATTTTACACACAGAGACAAACACGTACCGTACGGCCCGTCCGTCAGTTACACAAATACACTGGACATGCGCATCGCCTGCTGAGTCCTTTGTTTAAGGCGTGTGACGTAGCGCATCATACGATCGCTGTGACGTATGCGCGCGCGCCTTCCCCGCGGTGCTCACCAGTCACGACCTATCTATGACGCCGCACGCACGCTCGCTTATGCGATTTACGTTTCCGCATACCCGCGCTAAACCGCTGTATCGCTTCATTGCATAAAACTTTGTAACGCTTGCTTTCTTGTACTGCGCTTCGCTTGTTCTGTGCCTTCAAAGGATAAACATTGTTGTGTCGTGTAGTGTACGTGTGCGAACATTAAAGTGTGGCTACCCAACAAAAAGGACTTTGATTTCTCGGGACCCGTAAGTTAACTCACACTACCTACACACCCAAACTGGTGACCCCGTTTCGAACATTTTGAAAAACAGTGAGTGCAGAGACTATTATAATAAGCAAGCATGAGCAACGACGGGAGAAGACGGAATACCAGTTGTGTGCAGCCAACGGGACAACAATCAACACCTACGGTTACCTCCAGGTTGTTTTAAATTTAGGCCTACGTAGGGATTTTCCGTGGCGCTTTATTGTAGCAGACGTCACTAAAGCCATCGTAGGCGTCGATTTTCTATCGTATTTTAATTTAATTGTAGACATTCGCAACAAACGCCTCATCGATGGCATTACTAACCTGTCAGCTATTGCTTCTATCGCACATCCAGATAGCTTAATTTCAAGTGTAAAGGTCGTGACTGGTGAATGCAAATACCGTAATCTCCTATCAGAGTTTCAGGAAATAACACGGCCAGCAGGCGCACCATTCACACCAAAACACAACACAGTACACCACATTCGCACCACATCAGGCCCCCCAGTATCTTGTTCCCCACGTAGACTAGCCCCGGATAAAATGAAAATTGCCAAGGCCGAGTTCGAGGCAATGTTGGCAAACGGTACAGCTCGACCATCTGAGAGCCCTTGGGCGTCGCCTCTCCACCTCGCCCCGAAGAAAGACAACGGCTGGCGTCCTTGCGGTGATTACAGGCTGCTCAACGCAAGGACAATCCCAGATAAGTACCCAATCAGGCACATCCATGACTTTGCCCACAGCTTATCTGGTTGTAAGATTTTTTCCACTATAGATCTTGTTAAAGCTTACAACCAGTTACCAGTATTTGAGCAGGACATCCCAAAAACCGCCATCACTACACCCTTCGGTCTGTACGAGTTTCCGTTTATGACGTTCGGTCTGAGGAACGCCGGGCAGACTTTCCAAAGGTTCGTTGACGAAATGACTCGTGGCCTAGACTTCTGCTTCCCATATTTGGATGACTTTTTGGTGTACTCTAGGCATGAAGCCGAGCATGAAGACCACCTTCGCCAACTGTTCTCGAGGATGAAGGAATATGGCATGCTCATTAACACTGCCAAATGCGTATTTGGTGCACCAGAGGTCACATTCCTAGGCTACCACATCTCGCAACACGGAACGAAGCCTTTGGAAAGCAAGGTGCAGGCAATCAGGGAGTTCCCAGTACCGAAAACTGCTAGGCAACTAAGAAGGTTTCTGGGCATGATTAATTTTTACCGGAGGTTTCTACCTCGGGCTGCCCAGAACCAAGCGCCTTTACACGCTTTGCTGACCGGGAACATGAAAGCCTCTCAGCCGGTCGACATAAGCGGACCCTCGTTGCAGGCTTTCGAAGAATGCAAGGACAGCCTGTGTAGTGCAGCATTGTTGGCACATCCTGACACAAATGCCAAACTGGGCCTGGTCACGGATGCATCTGATTTCGCCATTGGTGGAGTCCTGCAACAATTTAAGGACGGTAATTGGCAGCCATTAGCCTTTTTCACCCGCAAGCTGAGCCCACCACAGCAAAAGTACTCACCATACGACAGAGAACTACTTGCCATATACGAAAGTATAAAATACTTCCAACACTGGTTAGCCGCTACCACTTTCACCATCTATACGGACCACAAGCCGCTGTGTTACGCTTTCCAGCAGCGGAAAAGTAACTGCACGCCACGTACGTATAGACATTTAGACTATATTTCGCAATTCTCGACCGATATTCAACACATCGCCGGGAAAGATAATGTCGTAGCCGATACACTTTCCCGTGTCGAAGAATTGCAAACCCCTGTAGATTTAGATGTACTAGCCAAAGCACAAGACACAGACTTAGAACTACCACAGTTACTTACAGGAGATTCTTCCCTGCGCATTAAGAAAATAATTGTTCCAGGAAGTCGTATAGAATTGTACTGCGATGTCAGCACAGCGACTCCTAGACCCATCGTTCCTAAACCATTGCGCAAACAAATCTTCGACTCATTGCACTCGCTGAGCCACCCCGGCGCAAACGCAAGTGCAAAACTTGTAGCACAGCGTTACGTTTGGCCACAGATGCGGAAAGACTGTCGTGATTGGTCTAAGGCATGTTTGACATGCCAGCGCACGAAGGTGAATCGACATGTTTCCACCCCTTTGGGTACCCTCGATCTCCCTTCAGCGCGATTCAAATATGTCCACCTAGACCTCGTCGGTCCATTACCCCCATCCAACGAATATCGGTATTGCTTGACACTCGTCGATCGCTTCACGCGATGGGTTGAAGTCGTCCCTATTACCGATATTACAGCGGAAACTGTGGCCAAAGCGTTCCTGTCAGGGTGGGTAGCACGATTTGGTTGCCCAACCGATATTGTCACCGATCGCGGGAGACAATTCGAGTCTGGCATCTTCCAACATCTCGCAAAGGCCATAGGGTTTAGGCATCGCAAGACTACCGCATACCATCCTCAGTGCAACGGCCTAGTCGAACGATTCCACCGGCAGCTGAAAGCAGCAATCAAGTGCCATGCAGACAGCCGCTGGACCGAATCCCTACCACTTGTACTGCTCGGCATAAGAAGTTCCTTCAAAGAAGACCTTCAATCGTCTTCTGCCGAGTTAGTATACGGTGAACCCTTAAGGCTGCCGGGAGAATTCTTCGGCCATAAAGTTGACAAATGTACGACTGATATAACGGACTTCACAGCCCGAATCAGATCATTTGCCAACAACTTACAGCCAGTTCCCACGTCGCACCACTCAAAAGAAAAAATCTTCATTCACAAAGATTTATCGTCTTGTTCCCATGTTTTTCTTCGGGACGATGCGTTGAGGGGTGCACTCCAGCCAGCATACACTGGCCCTTATGAAGTGATAGAAAGAGGTGCCAAAGTTTTTAAAATAAAGGTAAAAGGGAAATCCGCCACAGTATCCGTAGACCGCCTAAAACCAGCCTACCTACTGAACGACACCCATGACACCCCTACCCCAAATAAACCAGTACCCGAACCACCGCCATCCATCCCACCAGTCAAAACCACTCGTTCCGGTAGAAGAGTCCAATTTCCGGACTACTATCGCCCGTAGCACGGTCTCTGGAGGGGAGTGATGTAGGTGATTCACTACATACATGCAAACAACATACATACAACATGCATGCAACATACATACAACATACATACAACATACATACAACATGCATACGACATACATACATTCAACATTCATTCAAATACAAAATATATTTAGGACATATTTTACACACAGAGACAAACACGTACCGTACGGCCCGTCCGTCAGTTACACAAATACACTGGACATGCGCATCGCCTGCTGAGTCCTTTGTTTAAGGCGTGTGACGTAGCGCATCATACGATCGCTGTGACGTATGCGCGCGCGCCTTCCCCGCGGTGCTCACCAGTCACGACCTATCTATGACGCCGCACGCACGCTCGCTTATGCGATTTACGTTTCCGCATACCCGCGCTAAACCGCTGTATCGCTTCATTGCATAAAACTTTGTAACGCTTGCTTTCTTGTACTGCGCTTCGCTTGTTCTGTGCCTTCAAAGGATAAACATTGTTGTGTCGTGTAGTGTACGTGTGCGAACATTAAAGTGTGGCTACCCAACAAAAAGGACTTTGATTTCTCGGGACCCGTAAGTTAACTCACACTACCTACACACCCAAACTGGTGACCCCGTTTCGAACATTTTGAAAAACAGTGAGTGCAGAGACTATTATAATAAGCAAGCATGAGCAACGACGGGAGAAGACGGAATACCAGTTGTGTGCAGCCAACGGGACAACAATCAACACCTACGGTTACCTCCAGGTTGTTTTAAATTTAGGCCTACGTAGGGATTTTCCGTGGCGCTTTATTGTAGCAGACGTCACTAAAGCCATCGTAGGCGTCGATTTTCTATCGTATTTTAATTTAATTGTAGACATTCGCAACAAACGCCTCATCGATGGCATTACTAACCTGTCAGCTATTGCTTCTATCGCACATCCAGATAGCTTAATTTCAAGTGTAAAGGTCGTGACTGGTGAATGCAAATACCGTAATCTCCTATCAGAGTTTCAGGAAATAACACGGCCAGCAGGCGCACCATTCACACCAAAACACAACACAGTACACCACATTCGCACCACATCAGGCCCCCCAGTATCTTGTTCCCCACGTAGACTAGCCCCGGATAAAATGAAAATTGCCAAGGCCGAGTTCGAGGCAATGTTGGCAAACGGTACAGCTCGACCATCTGAGAGCCCTTGGGCGTCGCCTCTCCACCTCGCCCCGAAGAAAGACAACGGCTGGCGTCCTTGCGGTGATTACAGGCTGCTCAACGCAAGGACAATCCCAGATAAGTACCCAATCAGGCACATCCATGACTTTGCCCACAGCTTATCTGGTTGTAAGATTTTTTCCACTATAGATCTTGTTAAAGCTTACAACCAGTTACCAGTATTTGAGCAGGACATCCCAAAAACCGCCATCACTACACCCTTCGGTCTGTACGAGTTTCCGTTTATGACGTTCGGTCTGAGGAACGCCGGGCAGACTTTCCAAAGGTTCGTTGACGAAATGACTCGTGGCCTAGACTTCTGCTTCCCATATTTGGATGACTTTTTGGTGTACTCTAGGCATGAAGCCGAGCATGAAGACCACCTTCGCCAACTGTTCTCGAGGATGAAGGAATATGGCATGCTCATTAACACTGCCAAATGCGTATTTGGTGCACCAGAGGTCACATTCCTAGGCTACCACATCTCGCAACACGGAACGAAGCCTTTGGAAAGCAAGGTGCAGGCAATCAGGGAGTTCCCAGTACCGAAAACTGCTAGGCAACTAAGAAGGTTTCTGGGCATGATTAATTTTTACCGGAGGTTTCTACCTCGGGCTGCCCAGAACCAAGCGCCTTTACACGCTTTGCTGACCGGGAACATGAAAGCCTCTCAGCCGGTCGACATAAGCGGACCCTCGTTGCAGGCTTTCGAAGAATGCAAGGACAGCCTGTGTAGTGCAGCATTGTTGGCACATCCTGACACAAATGCCAAACTGGGCCTGGTCACGGATGCATCTGATTTCGCCATTGGTGGAGTCCTGCAACAATTTAAGGACGGTAATTGGCAGCCATTAGCCTTTTTCACCCGCAAGCTGAGCCCACCACAGCAAAAGTACTCACCATACGACAGAGAACTACTTGCCATATACGAAAGTATAAAATACTTCCAACACTGGTTAGCCGCTACCACTTTCACCATCTATACGGACCACAAGCCGCTGTGTTACGCTTTCCAGCAGCGGAAAAGTAACTGCACGCCACGTACGTATAGACATTTAGACTATATTTCGCAATTCTCGACCGATATTCAACACATCGCCGGGAAAGATAATGTCGTAGCCGATACACTTTCCCGTGTCGAAGAATTGCAAACCCCTGTAGATTTAGATGTACTAGCCAAAGCACAAGACACAGACTTAGAACTACCACAGTTACTTACAGGAGATTCTTCCCTGCGCATTAAGAAAATAATTGTTCCAGGAAGTCGTATAGAATTGTACTGCGATGTCAGCACAGCGACTCCTAGACCCATCGTTCCTAAACCATTGCGCAAACAAATCTTCGACTCATTGCACTCGCTGAGCCACCCCGGCGCAAACGCAAGTGCAAAACTTGTAGCACAGCGTTACGTTTGGCCACAGATGCGGAAAGACTGTCGTGATTGGTCTAAGGCATGTTTGACATGCCAGCGCACGAAGGTGAATCGACATGTTTCCACCCCTTTGGGTACCCTCGATCTCCCTTCAGCGCGATTCAAATATGTCCACCTAGACCTCGTCGGTCCATTACCCCCATCCAACGAATATCGGTATTGCTTGACACTCGTCGATCGCTTCACGCGATGGGTTGAAGTCGTCCCTATTACCGATATTACAGCGGAAACTGTGGCCAAAGCGTTCCTGTCAGGGTGGGTAGCACGATTTGGTTGCCCAACCGATATTGTCACCGATCGCGGGAGACAATTCGAGTCTGGCATCTTCCAACATCTCGCAAAGGCCATAGGGTTTAGGCATCGCAAGACTACCGCATACCATCCTCAGTGCAACGGCCTAGTCGAACGATTCCACCGGCAGCTGAAAGCAGCAATCAAGTGCCATGCAGACAGCCGCTGGACCGAATCCCTACCACTTGTACTGCTCGGCATAAGAAGTTCCTTCAAAGAAGACCTTCAATCGTCTTCTGCCGAGTTAGTATACGGTGAACCCTTAAGGCTGCCGGGAGAATTCTTCGGCCATAAAGTTGACAAATGTACGACTGATATAACGGACTTCACAGCCCGAATCAGATCATTTGCCAACAACTTACAGCCAGTTCCCACGTCGCACCACTCAAAAGAAAAAATCTTCATTCACAAAGATTTATCGTCTTGTTCCCATGTTTTTCTTCGGGACGATGCGTTGAGGGGTGCACTCCAGCCAGCATACACTGGCCCTTATGAAGTGATAGAAAGAGGTGCCAAAGTTTTTAAAATAAAGGTAAAAGGGAAATCCGCCACAGTATCCGTAGACCGCCTAAAACCAGCCTACCTACTGAACGACACCCATGACACCCCTACCCCAAATAAACCAGTACCCGAACCACCGCCATCCATCCCACCAGTCAAAACCACTCGTTCCGGTAGAAGAGTCCAATTTCCGGACTACTATCGCCCGTAGCACGGTCTCTGGAGGGGAGTGATGTAGGTGATTCACTACATACATGCAAACAACATACATACAACATGCATGCAACATACATACAACATACATACAACATACATACAACATGCATACGACATACATACATTCAACATTCATTCAAATACAAAATATATTTAGGACATATTTTACACACAGAGACAAACACGTACCGTACGGCCCGTCCGTCAGTTACACAAATACACTGGACATGCGCATCGCCTGCTGAGTCCTTTGTTTAAGGCGTGTGACGTAGCGCATCATACGATCGCTGTGACGTATGCGCGCGCGCCTTCCCCGCGGTGCTCACCAGTCACGACCTATCTATGACGCCGCACGCACGCTCGCTTATGCGATTTACGTTTCCGCATACCCGCGCTAAACCGCTGTATCGCTTCATTGCATAAAACTTTGTAACGCTTGCTTTCTTGTACTGCGCTTCGCTTGTTCTGTGCCTTCAAAGGATAAACATTGTTGTGTCGTGTAGTGTACGTGTGCGAACATTAAAGTGTGGCTACCCAACAAAAAGGACTTTGATTTCTCGGGACCCGTAAGTTAACTCACACTACCTACACACCCAAAGATGTTTTATTAGATTATGTAATACAAACAAGATAAGTATGTATATTTTCCGCCGCCGCTATAATCTGTGAAACCGAAAGTGGTCTTTTTATATAAGAGGCTAACGTTCAATTTTGTATGGATACATGATTAATGCGTTTGTGTAGATAGGTGGGTATGTGTATTTTAGAAGATTATGATAATGGACTCTTGTCTTGAAGGAAGCGACTAACTAGGGGCTTATAGTAAATTGAATTTGATCGCTGACAGTTTTCAGGACCAGATATTATATCAATAAATAACATCATCATCATAACATCACGCCTGTAATTCACGAAGCGTTAGGCAGAGGTGTACCTTATAGTACACGCCATCACCATCAACCGGGCATAAATTCAAACTCTGTGGCTAGTTTTTTTCAGAATTTCCCTCGTCTTACTTTAGAAATTAGAGGGGGGACACATTTTACCAGTTTGGAAGTGTTTATCTTTCAAACAATTGACTTTGAGAAAAAATGGTAATAGAAATCTCATTGTCATTTTTAAAGACCTATCTATAGACACCCGCACGTTTAGGTTTGATGATTTTTTTAGTTTCAGTTCCATATAACGGAAGCCCACCCTTAATCTTTTATTATTTTTATTTTTGTATAAAAATGGTAAAGCGGTTCACAGAATACATCTACCTACCAAGTTTCAACTGTGTAGTCCTAATAGTTTTGGAATAAAGTATCTGTGACATACGGACAGACGACATGACGAATCTATGTATAAGGGTTCTGTTTTTTGCCAATCGGCTACGGAACGCTAAAACTAATCCAATACTTTTAAATATGTTTTTTACGCAAACCCTGCGTAGGGAATTACAGCTTTCATATGGAAAAAATTCGAATTCGGATTCGATTTTTTTTTTCGATTCGATTTGAATTTCGAGAGCTGTGAGCAGGGTGCGATGGTCTAATTGGTTAAGACGTCCGGTGTACAGAATCGGTAGGTCGCAGGTTCAAACCCTGCTCGCACTCGAATTGTTCTTTCCATATCAAATCTGTAATCTAATACCTATACAAATGATATTACGAGCGCGAGTTGCTCCCACTACGCGCTACTAAGGGCCAACAATTTGATGTGAAAAATGTCTTCGAACCCGTAATCCCTTTGGTAGTCCCAAAATACCCAATCGATTTGGAAAATTGATGAATTTTTTGGGTAGACGATACATCAATTTCCTGTCTGAAGTTCTTACATTTGCTGACAGCTGGTGTGTGTTGTTACATAACATAACATCACGCCTGTAATCCCCAAAGGTATAAGTAGAGGTGTACCTATTAGTACACCCACATTTCACCAGTTATGTGGGGAGGAGAGAATAGAGGGCGAGCGTATTGCCATCAACCGGTCGCAAATCCAGACTCCGCGGCTGCTACTGAGAAATTCCTGACGGAAAAACCCAGTAACACTCTGCCTGACCCGGGAACCGAAACCAGTACCTCAGTAATCAGTCAAACTTTATTTTAAGTTAACAGAAATTTCGCTTATGTAAATAGATTCTCGCAGTTTTGGCAGCACCTTGCAAGAACAAATCCTCGTTACCTATTCTCCAGACATTACTTAAGACAAATGCCTCGCTTCTAAATTATTCCGTCCATATATTACCACATCAAAGTGTGCGACTGTGCGTTCATAGATCACGTGACGTCGGTGACGCGACTGTCGTTACGTCGTGCGACTAATCGCGTGGAACTAACAAACGGTTCTGTGTAGAATAGGTACGTTTGACGCTTTTGTAAGCATGCCTTTATTTGCTGTTTGATATATTGATGTGAGGTAGTTGTTCAAGGGAATTTATTAGGTGGAGTAGTACCTCAGCCGTAGGTAGGTGATTAGTCGATTACCTACCTTCTTAAGGTCATACCACACATATCAACACGGAAAGGGATCGTCACCGTATCGCCTTTCGCCTCGCCGACAAACAGGCGTCAACCTAACGTATGCACGTAACCAAAGTGGATCAGCAGCTCTGATATGTCGAATCGGCTACGGCTAGGCGACCGCTGGTTGGCCTGGCTGGCACCAGATCAGTTTGAATTCAAACTTGAAGTGTAGCACACGGTTGTTTCGGTTCCCAATACGCGAAATGGCTATCATAGCCATATCACTGGCCGAAGAGGAAAAAGAACGTAAAAGAGACGTAAGTGCGGGGACGACGAGCCGTAAGCGCAGGAACTGCAAGTTCACCACGAACCGCGCCGCGGTTCGTGAGTTTGTCCCAAGGCGAGGCGATTACGTTACGATGTGTGCGTTGCAGTAGGTTAGTTTCATACAAAGAATACTAAATGGCTTGAGTTGATACGGTGACGATCCCTTTCTGAGTTGATATGTGTGCTGTGACCTTTAGAATTATTTTTTTGTTGGTACAACTGGATGAAAGTGGCCGTGAATCTATGTTAATGGAGTGCAATTAGAGAGGCCTATGTCTTGCAGTGGACTGCTGTACTCTGATGATGATGAGAGATCCTTCAATTGGGCAATTTTTTCTTCGTTTCAGACGTTTATTAAGTTTTTAAAGATGACTGCACAAATAAACGTATTTGATTGATTGAAATATATAATAAACGTATTTATTTGATAATTGAATGTAGAAAAAATAGACTAGACATTCAATTAATTACTGTTAAACGTCTGATAGTGATAGATGAGATGACGTACTAATGAAATTTGTTAAAATAAAGATTAATGAATTCATAACAAGCTTTAAACTCAAGTTTATTTTACAGTTTTTAAGCATTTTTAGAAGGTTTGTAAGTCTATTCGTATTCTATTTAAACTTCGCCCTCATCAAGCTCAAAATTGACCTTTCTATTGTAAATGAGACCCAACGTAACAAAATCCTTTATTTACCCTACAAAACGACCCTCCAATGAACGACCTATAAACGTGTAAAACAAAAACTACGGTTTTAAAAGGCGAAGCCACAAACGCTAGTGCATGCTGTCAAAAGCCCGTTCCATAAAGCGAAAGTGCAGACCCATTCTGCTGTCAGTCGCGAGTTCTGTTTTACACCATACTTTTTTTTTCTTTGAGCTTCGTACATTGTTCGACTCTGTTCAATGGTGTTGGGGAAAAAAGGTTTGATCGGAGTGATTGAATTTTTGAATATCGAAGCTAGTAGACAGTCTTTTATTTTTGGTGCTAGTGTATCGGCCAGTACGTGAGTAAAAAGGTTAAGCTCTTAACCTGATAAATGCCGTATGAACCGACGAAAGTACTTATGTAAAACGTACTCGAAACGACAATAAATATTATTATTGTTAAATAAAACCGTGGAGCTCTTTCTAGTATAGGGTAGATTGGACACAAGCGTCCTCTGTGTTGAGAGGGGCAATAACCCACCACGCGGGCCCAGTGCGAATAAAACGGAAAGTTTTATTTGCAAAGAATGTAGATATTACAAATCAAATGTTACAAAAATGCTTAGAGAATCTTTGTACATTCTGCCTTATAAAATAATGTGAAACATTACAGCTTTAATAAAAATATGGCCATGCACTGCTCTGAAAGATTTATTCGTCAACTGGCGAGTCTGAAACTCGCGAGTGCGCGCGAGTTGACACCTTCCGATTTTACCTATTTTTTTTGTCGTCAACTCGCTCGCACTTTATAAAGTACAGTCAAATGAAAACGGATTAAAACCAATAACTATAAATAACTAGCTGTTGCCCGCGCTGGCTGATTGGAGGTGCGGAATGAGGCGAGAGGGATGCGACCGACGACGCATGATACCCAGGCAAAGAAGCATGCATAAAATGTCTTATACATTTAAAGTGTGTACCTATACACCGTGACTTTTTAGTCGTCTTACAACGGCAGCCTAATTCATGTATCCAATGAATACTAAACTTAAAAAAAAAAAAGGTATTTACGAGATTTTAATAATTTAAAAATTAAAAGTATTATTTAGTATTTTGACGAATGACGTAGTTAAAACACCCTGTTGCGAGCGATGATCTACTGTACTCGAGTGCTGGGTAGGTATTGTTCTCTCGTTTGACACGTAAACATCTTTAACAGGATTTTTCATAATTTTATTCTAATTTTTTATTATTATTTTTCTTTGTATCTATTATGGAAGATAAAAAAAAAATCGCTCCTAGAGCTATTTTATGTCGGGTACATTGAGTGGACGACCTTTGTAAGACGACTAAAAAGTCAAGGTGTATAATACATTTTATAAGAAGTTTTTATAGCTGGCCGTACATCTGACGTATTTGACGTCAGATTTTCAAGGTCAAGCAAGTTGACGACGAAAAAATTGGTAAAATGAGAAGGTGTCAACTCGCGCGCACCCGCGAGTTTCACACTCGCAAGTTGACGAATAAGTCCTCTGAAATGCATCAACCGTTATTTATGCTGCAGTAAGTCATACAAAAATATGGCCACTATGGTAAATAAACCTCTGGGATTGCCTTACTAGAGATATACGTATTAGATGCACTTCATCTGGGAACCATAATTCTTAGCTTATGGTGTCATATCTGTAGTAAATGTGAAACACTATTGATCTTTTTTCTTGTACTGCAGCAGTTTTTGAAATTTAACACGAATTTCCGCAGTTTCAAGAACAGAATATCTACTAACTTATGAGTGCACTCACAGTAAGATTGCGCAGAGAGTTTTTAAACACTCAGTTTAGAGCTTTAAACCTGCGTTAGGAACGTTCAGTTTTGTTCGTCTTGCCAGTCTTGCTATAACAGTTACCTACTTAGGTACTGTGTACAATAATTGCCGTACAATTACCCCTCCTCCCAGGGTACCGTAGTTGTAGAAAGAACAGGATCCATTGCAATCATTACCACTATTTTCTTTCTTTCTTCTTCAGGAACGACCATTGTGTTTTTTATTTATTCTTACAAAAATCGAGCCAAAAGTTATCACTGAACCCACACACAGGCAAGCTTATTTCTCACATATACAAATACGAAACTTCACGCGAACACATTTCAGTGCCAATTTGGACTTTAAAAGAAGCTTTACCTAATGGTATAACATCGGGGGAACCGGCTTTTATCTAGTCGGAAAAGAAAATAAAAGACAGCACGTTACGGTCCAGGGAAGCAAGCGGAACCGTGGTCAAAGTCCGTATTCCGAACAATAATTTCGTAGTTTTAAAACGATACGCGAGGCGAAAGCGCGTTTTATTTTACGTTGCGTTTTATTGCGGGTTCTGCTGAATATTAAATGAATAATTAAAGCGTGAATGGAATACGTTTTTTGTGGTTTTAACGCGATCTCTGTGATGTTGAAGTTGTTATGAGATTGCTCAGGTGTAAAGCCTTTTATCATCATCATCTGCCTAGCCTTTTCCCAACGAAGTTTGGGGTCGGCTTATAGCCTAACCGGATGCAGCTAAATACCAGTATTACGAAACGACTGCCTATCTAACCTCCACAACCCAGTTAGTACTGGGTAATACGACACCCCTTGGTAAAACTTGTTGTCAGACTTTTTGGGCCACTGACTACCTGTAACGACTGTCACAGATCTACAGCCGGGACCAACCGCTTAACGTGCTTTCCGAGACATGGAGTAAACTTGGTATGATGGGCGGTCACCCATACACAGGCCAACCTAGGCCAGCACGACTTAACCTAAAGATCGACCCGAGCGGCTGTTATTATTTAGCCACGAACCTTTTATATGAGACTAAAATCTGTTGCGTCTACAGCTACACTGTTTGATTCTGTTCGCATAATATTGTGTTGAACATAATGCTGACGTTGTGATGACAGTGCTTCGTTGTTTTCGTGATCACACGCTTTACTACTGAGCATGAGGTTCTGGGTGAGATTCCCAAGTCCAACAAGAGGCTAAAAGTGGGTACTATAAGAACCCCTCCACCATCTCTTTTGGACATCCGAAGAGGAACAACAGAGATACCAAGATGTTCAACAAGAAAACACAAGTGTTTCCACTCGTGCATATTGCACACGTAATCTGACGGAATGCTCTTGACTCACGTCGTTATCCAGCATGCAGCTGCGAAAGTGATAAACTTTTATTTCGTTCAGTCTTCGTTTTAGTAATACGAGTATGTATGTGTAAAATGAGTTTTCATAACATCTTCTTTACAAATAAATAAAATTGAAGTGTCTATGTAATTTCAAATAAACAGCTTTTAGGGAATGCATATGAAAGTATTTACGGTATATACAGAAGTATAACAGGGTAATACAGGGTACAGGTACAGGTTATACATATCGGTATATACAGGGTGTAAATAGACTCTTAATGAAGCCGAAAGCCACTTGTTTTCCCTGTATTTGCGCACATTTTTGTTCTGGACCATACCTGTGAACCTTCTAGTTACGGAGATATTGGTGGTCAAAGTACCAACTTTTTCACAAGTTTTTTTTTAAATACATGTTTTTAATGTAAGATTTTTACTTTACACACCTCCACGACCCCCGTACTATTTAATACATTCATCAGCACAATGCTTTGAGTGCTTTCCATTACAGAATGCTTGGTTGACGGCTATGTGAAGGGTCTGTTTACACCCTGTATATAACACAAATAATTTTTGTCTGACTGTTTGTTCCGGCTAATCTCCGAAATGGCTGGACCGCTTTAACGATGGGACTTTTACTGCAGATAGCTGATGTTTTGAAACCTTTGAAATTGTAAACAAAATCCGATTCAAATAGGGATGTAATATTTTTATAATAATATCACGCTGACGAAGGTCAAGCCGTAATATGATGTAGGTCATTATTATCCGGTCTTTCGTATATGTATTTGTGGTCGGTGCAGCTTTTCGTCTTCTTCGATACTTATTCATTAGTAGTTACCGCTTAGGTACTAGCCATAACATCCTACACATAGTCCATCCATCTTTTTTCGCACTGCCTCTCCACATTCATACTAAAAACTTTTGTCATGACAATTTCCTCATTCCTCCGCATCACATACCCATACTATGACAGCTGATTACCACACAACTTTTCAGTCACCCCTGCCATCGTAATGTGATGAATAAAGAGTATAACAAGACCCTTAACGAAGCCGAAAGGCACTTGTTCTCCCCGTCATTGCGATCATTTTTTTGTTCCAGACTATACCTGGGAACCTTATCTTAGTTACGGAGATATTGGTGGTCAAAGTTTTCAACTTTAAACTTTCTCTTTTTTTTTCCAATAGGTTTAAGGTTTTAATGTTTTAACTTTACTGTATATACCTCCACGACCCCCGTACTATACAAGGCATATGAGTTGACTTATGTTTGACCGTAAAACGTGATATTTCACCCCAAAAAAAATAGTCGTTCCTCAGCAATGTAACACAAGTAACCCTACGCAAAACGTAGGGTTACTTAGTTTGATGTACAGAATGCTTGGTTGACAGCTTCGTGAATGGTCTGTATACACCTTGTATAACCAAAAATTGTTGCTTTCCGCAAGCTTAACATGTAACGTTTATAAAGATACTCTTTCTTGTTTCTCTTTATTATAAACAATTAATTAAAGTTACATCACATTACAAAGATATCCCTTCCAACCAACCCCAACATCATTATTCTGCCAATTTATTTAATATCACGTCATTCTTTCCACAAAACACGGGGGCGTACAGTTAACGTGAATAATTTGTAAGCGATACGCGTCATCCGTCATGCGAACATCATCCATCATCGTCGGTAACAGAATACACCTGCGGCTGTAATTTGACTAACATACCGTCATATTTCAGAACATGATTGTGTAAGAGAGATGAATTAAAGTTAGCGTACCTACTAATGTTGTTCGGAATAGTTTTGTTAGAGGCTGCTCGTAATGGCTTTAGTATAATCTGATTTATGTTGAAACTAGTGTACCTAGGTAATTGTTGGGTTTTGATTGTCATTTGTTTTGGTAAGTTTTCTAGATGGACAGTTACTTTTGAATGAGTTTTTTATAAGCTTTGATTTTTTTAGGGTCAAATATTGCAACTAAATTTCAAACCTGTTCCTCCCAACCGATTGAGCTCAAATTTTGCAAACACCTTTGTTTCTGGTGACAATACATTTTTATGACTTGATCCTGCAGCCAAGATCAGGCGGTCCTGGCTGCCCTCACAAGTGAACTCCTCAAAGGTTAATAGCATGTATACGAAATTTTGTAAACTCGTGCTATGCTGATAACCTAATATTCTTCTTTAAATTTTAATAAAAGCTTGTATTTTTTTAATGTTTAATTTATTCATACATTTTGTACGGGACACTGCCACAGTGCATGTTTCTCGGAATATGGCCTTAATTGGAACTAATGCAGCCATCTTTCTTTTCAATTCAATTTCCATAGACGATTTCAATTAAGTTTTTCATCATCGCCCCCCTGATGTATGTCATTCAAGCGCCATAAGATCTATAAAATACTAGAGGGGAGATCCCGTGACGCCAGACCTACGTCGACCTTACCATAGGTAAGAGTAATTGGATATTATGAAAAGTCGGTCTTGTTGGCTTTAGCAGATATCAGGCAACAAATAAGTACGTCATAGTTTATAGCGTGCTTTTTTGATATTACATAATGATAAGTCGCCACTGCCAGACACTTTGTGTGGTGGAAAACTATATTCATGGAATATTTGTCCATACTGTAACTGGGCTTTTTCTTTTTCGGCAATTTTGTTCATGTTTTCAAATGGCATCAAGAAACTAATTCAGTTTGAAAGGACGTTATGATTTTGATAGTCTTTATAATTTTAAACGTTAATTTGTTTTCTCATTTTGCGAGTTTAATCCTACGTATAAAACAAAACAAAAAACCATTCACTGATCTCTTACTTTTAACTGCTAATAAGGAAGCTATTTAGGTTTACCATTAACTTTTATTTTTGTCGGTTTTACGTCTTTTAAATAGGTATTTACAGTCGATTCGCTCTCTGAATGGACTATAATTCGATTTTTTGTTTTCCCATTGAGTTTCTTAATATCATTCAGTTCATTAACGAGTATTGTTATCTGGAACAGATAAATGTTAAGCGAAAAGTTCATAAGCTTGGGTAATTCGATCAAGATTGTCTCGGATTTGTACACGATAAATTGTATTCATCTTCATCAACCCTGGTTTATCATCACACACAGTCGTGATGTGAGTGATAAAAACAGTCAAATGCGTCCAAAATACGATTTTAAGAATCATTCTGCCGGATGTAGGCAAGCATCTACGGGTACGTACGGACGAACGTGGGTCGGATAGGCTTCAATACAATCTAAACAGGGTAGAAGGGACATCGAGTCATCGACGCACAAACGCTTATCACGTATTCAGTACATTATTCCTAACCCCCCAACATAGACATTTTTCAGCGGTAATTTAAAAAAATAAAAACAAAAAAGCGCTATTTTCTACACATCTATGGAACAGAAGATTTTTTTAAGCAAATTTCTTGGGGTTCGGAATGTACTGAATACTTGATAAGCGTTTGTGCTTCGATGTCATTTCGACCCTGTGTAGACATTTTATTTTGTAATGCCTATTTACCTTCTTGAGATTGTTTTTAATACTAGTCTTGATATTTGTTCAATTTTATATGGTTATTGGTAACTGGTTTTCCCCCCTTTTTTTCTTTACCTGCCACCATTTGTTTCTAAAACTTTTCCTCACCTTTTACATCCTCGAATAAGTCTCCAATGTTTCGCAAAATGTTCGTTGCAACAAATTATAGGTGGAGTGCGGCAAGCATTTGAGATCCTTCTATTTTATTGTTTTGCAAATCCCTAGAAATGTTCCTGGAAATGTTATAAAAACTTCCTTCTTTATCTGCATTTAATTTAGTGTTATATTCGGATTAAATTGGCCATTCATTGCCACTGTAAGCGGTCGGTCTTAGTGAAATTGCTATTAATTTTTACATTTATTTATTTAACACAAAAGTATAGAGGTGGACTTAATGCCATAGGCATTTTGTACCAGTCAACTTTTGGGTGATGCGTGTGGTAGGTGTATATCTGAAACTAATTTTAATTAATACTAAGATAAAGTACAAGGATATATAAATATAAAACTATATTTATAATAATCGCGGTTTAATTATGTTTTTCATTTGTTGTATGATGACTTATAATTCTAAAATAGATTAGAATTTTTGAGCAGTCAAAAGTTTCAAAAGTTTTTTTTCAGGATCATCCTTTTTTCATATCACTATCAAAATACAAATTTATACCTAACATGGGTATAAATTTGTATTGTCATATCAACAGGAAAATCTAATGAATTTTGGCTAAAATTAATATAAAATGGAAGGATCAAAGCAAACAATAGAAATCACCTAAAATAATAATACCTACAAAAGGTTGAAATATGTTTAATTGAAAACCCTTGTCTTTATTACCCTCTCGGAATTCAGGCTATTACAAATCTATGGATATACCGAAACATCAATTAAATGTACAATTAATTACACTGACTTTGATTAGAAACAGGTGGAAATAAATTGGATTTCCGATAATTGTTGTCAAATTATAGATTTTAATCATAAATTCAAAATTGAATAGATTTTGTTACTCCTTTTTACGAATTTGGGAGACCTGTTAAAACATACGAACTTTAACATCGTGGTCGACTTGTACACTTTTCTTCAAAGTCCTTTTGTCATTAATGTGTGATTAGATACTAAACAGACATAGACAAAGCTTCTTTCACATTTATTTTATAATAATGTATTAGTATGGATAGTAATCATAACATCATCACGCTTGTAATCCCGAAGGGTTAGGCACAGGTACCTACAATACTCGAACAAACAAAACAACAACAAAACAATACAATACTTAATGCAATGCAATGCAATTCATTACTCGATGCTCGTGGAAGCGTCAGACTCCGTTACTGCTACTGAGAAATTTCTGATGGAAAAATCCGACGAATGAGCGACGGAGGAATCGGACCCAGGGTCTCAAGTTCAGCAGTGAATATATGTGTGTAAAAGTGATACTAAAATTACTAATATTCTAGCATCTCATTAATAGACTTAGTATAGACCTCGAGTCTATATAACAAATAGGATCCAATGAACTGTGTATAATTATCAAACAGCAATTAAGCTCGCTAATTGATATTTAGAGCTTAGCATTTCCCCAAAGTCCACATTAAACTGTGATTATTTAAATGTGAATATACTGTTACTGATTTAGTCCATTTTCCCTTCATAATGTCGGCCATGCATTCTGCGAGCAATATGTTCTGACCACTGCACTGGCGATAAATTTTCTTCGTTTCTGATTGGATAGCACAGGAATTTATATTTTTATTAGCTTTAGTTCATAAGATTATTATTATTACTTACAACTCAATAATTTAATTGTTTATTTGTTTCTGTATAACGTATATTTTATAAAAAAATAATAATAATAATATTAGGTAATTAGCTGTAATAATAGTACCTACTTTTAGTTTTATTTAAGTTTCAGTTTTTATACATACCTATAAAAATAACCTGCACGACTTAATGTGTAGACATTATTTGTACGCCTTTGCAAGGCAGCATATATGATAACACCGTGTATTTACTTTTACCTATGTGCCACAAATAAACATATTTGAATTTGAATTTGAATTTCCAAGCATAACCACGATGCCTCTTTGTTGGCTTTTTCATTTATTCATGTTCTTTAAATACTTTCTCTAGAGAAAGAAGAATCATAATAAATTATATGAGACTGTCTCTTTGCTTATAAAGCTAGGGCTTTTTCTTTGGAACAAGCTGGCCACACTTTTTCTAAACCACTGAAACTCCTGAAAGCCAAAAACAACCATGGCGATCGTCGAAAATCGTCGAGATAATGAAGCTCGACGAAGTCCCGTTTAAACATTTTAACTGTCTGTAACCCCGCAACGAAATTAATCAGAAAATAATAGCAGAGGAGTAGGCAAAAACATGCGCAGAAAACGCTGGGGCTACTGATGAAGATGAGGTTCTGAATTTGATTCCCATATCGTGCTCAATGTTATCGGAGTTTTCCATCAGGAGTTTCTCAGTGGCAGCCCAAAGAATTTAGGTTTCCCCTATTACATGGACTTAACATAGCCTAATGTGTAGTACCTCTGCCCAACCTTATTGGGAATACAGGAGTTATGTTATGTACTTTAATTAATCATATTCAGGGAGGAGCTTGTGGCTTAATAATAACAGCTGCTCAGGTCGATCTTCCAGTTAAGTGGTGCTTGCCTGGGTTGGTCCGTGGATGGGCCACCCATTACATACCGTGTTTCTTCCGTGCCTCGAAAAGCACGTTAAGACGTTTGTCCCGGTTGTCATTTGTAGATCTTTGACAGGTAGTCAGGTCGATAGTCTGACAACCAGTCTTACCAAGGGGTTTCGTATTACGCAGTACTAACTGGGTTGTGGAGGTCAGACAGGCAGTCGTTACATGTAAAATACTGGTATTCAGCTGCATCTGGCTAGACTGGAAGCCAACCCCAACATAGTTGGGAAAAGGATAGGCCGATGGTGGTGACTTCAATCAGGCACATTATATTCAGCACTCATCCAAGCTGCTCTCAACTTCACAAACAAATTCCAAGTCACCGCAATACAAACCGACAATAATAAAACTGAACGAACGAAGCGTCTCGATAATAAATATTGATAGAATAAACAAAGGTACCCTTAAAAAATCTTTAGGGGAAACTTTCGTATTATTAGACTCCTAGAGGGCTCTTATATAACAGACTTGACAATGGACCCCGAGATCTGATAATTGCGTACGTACACAACGACCAAGTTTTTATCTCCCTTTCAGAACTCATAGGGAATTGCCTGAGAGGAAATGAGTGAGGAACTGTAGTTGGACTGAAGAGGAGGTAAATAAAACTAGTTTGAGTCTAAGTGGACCTCTTTTATTGGGTTAAGTATTCTACTTAATGGTGATGGTTGATTGGTGGTATGTACCTACTGTTGAGTAAAGCGTTAGATACATAATTTGCAGTGAGAATATTGCTAACACCGTTTTAAGCTTTCACTGTTTACAACTGAACTTATACTGTCACTTACGGGATATCTTCCGTAATTGTTCATTATTTTGAGCTATTTATTTTCCATCCACCCGCATTCGCCAGTCAACCCGCAATCATGGCGCTTGCAACAGCGTCGAAATATCGGGAGCACAAAATAATGAACAATCACGAAAGATATCCCGTAAGTGGCAGTATAAGCTTTGATAATATTGCTGTGTTAAACTAAAGAACATTCTTAGGAATATAAAATCTATAAAAAAATTTAAATTAAAAGTATTTTTTTATATTTTGCAACTACAGTTCAATTTAGACAATTTAGACATTAGTAAGTGCATCCGGAATTTTTTTCTGCATTAGCTTTCCTTATTTGCTGTTCATCCTTTCACTATCGTTCTTTCTTTATCATGTGGTTAGTACCTGTCCTGGTGTCAGAGTTTTTATGCCACCCATGGGGCTCTGAGTTGACTTTTCTTGCCGTCGAGAACTATCTCACAGGCATGCTGGTTTCTTTCACCGAAGCAAGTGATAATTATACAATACGCACATGAATCCGAAAAATCAGAGGTGCGTGCCTTGGGTTTGAACTCGAGACCTATGACTTGGCAGTCTGACGGTCACACTCCTAGGCTATCACTACTATATTCACTATCTTTGTCGCCTATAGATTTATCGTTATTATCGTCAACAGCAGCCTGTCAACCCCTAATGTAGTTTCTTGTTTGATTCCGTCGACTAGTTTTGTCACTTCTGAGTTCAGAAACCCAGAAACGAGCAAAAGAAATCAATAATATGGGTTATATTAGGAAACTTGCTTCAGAAGTCACAAATAAGTACGGAAACTATTCATCTTCGTTCCGGTTTGATGTGTTGTGATTACATCCTTTTTGCTTGGGAAGTTGGATGTCTGTTCAAGCCGAAAATAATTTCTAACAGTTTTTTTTTGTTATCATGAACCGTTTCACTCGAGGAGCTTGTGGCTAAATAATATCAACCGCTCGGATCAATCTCACTGAGATTAATATATACTTTGAAAGAGTAACAAACGTCCATCCATCCTCAGAATCCTTCGCATTTATAATATTAGTAAGATTTGATATGTAAGGCACACGGTGCACGAGTAAATATCGGGCACTCATAGTCGTAATAAAGGATGGATATCCTCATCAATATCATTATTATCATCTGATGAATGATGGGGAAGTACATAAACACCTACGCAACAAACCCACCCCAACTTCACGTCATGATCAGAAACATAATCACCAATACATTATCCCACTTCCAATCAACGAAGCAACAATGTATGACGCAACAACGCGTGTGTAGTAATCCGAACCCCAATTACTTACACCTACCGGCAACAATATAACAACTATGCTAGTAAATACTCCATGAATATATATCGGGGCTTTGGAATACGGAACCCAGAACCAACTATCGATATGACGTATGATCTCGTAAATTTGCAGGAAGCTGCAACTGAACAAGACGGGTATCAGTGTTTACCTTCATAAAATCCGGTAGCTGGCTTTATTGGCACTGACGATGAAGTTATGCGTTGATGGTGGAACCATGTGTTGGGGTAACAATGAATGCTTTATATGTTAGCCGGGTTTCCTAGTTTGTGGGTCCTGATATAGGTAACTAGAAATCATGGTGCTTGGACAGTCGGGTTTGGGCTGTTTGCAAGACTTGTGTAATAATGGCGTTGTCCGCTCGACATTGTTTACACAACAATTTGTGCTCATCTTTGTTTGTTAAACTCAAGTCAAATGTTTTTTTCCTTCAGTAAATACAACTGAATACGATTCCACATCTTCAACTAAGATTATCTATTGTTTGATTACAAGAATCTTGTAAGAATCAGAAGCCATGTAATTCACCGTTTGAAACTACTTTCTTTTCTAGTTTTATTGTTTTAGCAGACAGAGAGGAGCTCGTGACTAAATAATAACAGCCGCTCGGATCGATCTTTAGGTTAGGCCGTGCTTACCTAGGTTGGTCTGTGGATGGGTGACCACCCGTCGTTTTCCCCCGTGCCTCGGAAAGCACTTTAAGCCGTTGGTCCCGGCTGTCATTAAAAGAACTTTGATAGTCGTTAAAGGTCCAAAAAAGCCAAAAAAGTCCGACAATCAGTCTTACCAAGGAGTATCGTACTACCTAGTACTAGTCGCTCCATGTAAAATACTGGTATTCAGCTGGATGCGGTTATACTGGAAGCCGACCCTAACATAGTTGGGAATAGCCTAGGCAGATGATGACTGTTTTAGCAGACACACTCTTAACCCCGATTGACCCTGACTTCAGAATGAAAATTGATAGAAAAGTTTCACTAAATTCTTTACAGTTCTGATGATGTAGCCGCTACGAAGATGCTGCCATAAATTACTTTCAAAAGGGAGCACGAACAATGAGCATTGTATCTTTCATTGTGCAATGACATAAAATAACGGACTTTGTGCATAATGTGCTGAATAGAACAACAGTTGTGCGTATGAATTCTCAAACAATGCTTATACGACCGGTTCAATGCCAGAAAATGGTTATGTTGAACGCCATGTTGTCATGTTAAGCTGTTGGCAATATAATTTGTGGGACGGCAAAAATGAATAATAAATGCTTTATGCTGTGTTGTTTGACAGCAAATAAGAGCTAATTTAAATTGTAGACTACATAATCAAAGTAATATCCATGATTTACGACAAATGGGGTATTAAATCTGTCACTCTGTATGTCTGTCACTTTTTAACGGCTGAACAGATTTCGGTAAAATTGGATGGCACACAGGTGATTGGATGGCACAGATTATGACTTTGGTATCGGATAGTTTTTACTCTTCAGTGGGATCAATTGTAAATTCCACACGGGCGAAGCAGCGCGTAAAAGCTGGCGAATAATATGCTTTTGATAGGTATCGCGTTGCTTGACAACAAATAAGAGCTAATTTAAAATTTAGACTGTTCCTACGGATTGATTCTCTATCCAATCAAAATAGTTGTGTTAAAATAATAAATTCCATGTTAAAAAGAAATGCAATTTGTTTAATACATCGAGAATAAAATTATCGTAGCCAACAAATTAAGAGACTGGTGTTGCCAAAATAATATTATAAATTGACACATTTTTGCTGATTCCATTTCCACACCAGTGCTACGGATCGTCTCTTGGGATGAGAGTTTTCATTACCGAAACCGTATGGTAATGAGGTAAAATTTAAATATTGGTAATTAATTTGAGCATTGGCAGTACTTATTTCTGTTTTACACGTCACAATTTTTATTTTTGAAGTTTTTCAGAGTTTATCCTTGATATTTGGCTACGAAGTGCTAGTCTTCGCAAAAACCAAGACATTATTCATATGAAACGTGATGACGTATACGCGCAATGTGTTAATTTACGAGACACGTTTCTTGAACATTTGTGAAATTAATGTTATTAAATTGTTTCATCAAATTACTTCGCGACAGTTCAAGGTCACAGACTCTAGTGAACTTGAAATGTGAAATTCTTAGGTATTATCATTTTCTGCGGGACTGTTCGAAAGAGATACCGTGCCCCTGGAACACAAAGGGCAAAGAAGGAACATGGATGGGTTTTAGTCAGTACAAGTCTGACACTCCCTTCCGCTCCGCCCAGAGTGGGGGGGGGGGGGGGTAAAAAAAAGTTATCTACCAAATTCTGAATAAATAATTCGTAGTTGGTTATCGTTTTATTTCGTAACCGGGTTCTGCAGGTCCCTGTGAACCAAAATGGTATTCATCTGCACCTAGTTATACTAGAAGACGACCCCAACCAATGTTCTTGGGGAAAGGTCAGGCAGTGAAAGACTCTTGTACTATTTTAATGTTATTATAACTAGAAGACGGGATATTTACCATGTTTATTGTTTTCTTTAAGTTCCCGATATTTCAGCGCTGTTGCAATAAACATGGTAAATATCCCGTCTTCTAGTTATAATAATTTTAGTGACCATGAAAGTTTAAAATCTTATATTTTAATGTTTTCAGCTCCAAAAACGGGTGAAGACACTGATACTTGTAACACAGGTCTCACTTAACTTCGGAGTCAGGGTTTCAAATGGAAATGTACTACCTTTTTCTTTATGTCAATAAAATATTTTAATATTATTTTATTACTATTTCTAATTACAGTTTAATTTTCATGTTGCCCTTTTATCCGCAGAGGCAAGTCAGCCTCTTAATAACTTAATCTATACTAACCTAAATTCCATTTTCCGAAAACCATTTTCTATCTACATACTAAATAAATTATTATTTTATAAATAAATCTGCAAGGAGGATTACTATCTCCGGTGAAGGCTGCGCTAAAAATTTTACATTTACCTTTCTTTAAAATGTCTTGCAATATCTAAAAATGCCTTAAGACCAGTTTTAATCAGATCCAAAATTATATATTTGCAGTAAATGTGGTACACGAGGTGGTAAGAATAATATGTAGTGCAATCATGAAACTTTTCGCAAAAAAAATGGCATGCAAACATTCTTATACAAGATGCTAATTTCAGTACACGATACGTAAGTTAACATAACCTATATATTGTAGTTTTGTGTTTTATATCTTTTAATCTTGTGTGCAACAAAAAATAAGAAAAAAAATTGAACAGAAACATTTAGATAACACTACACAACTTTATGAATGTTCAATTCACCAATAACTCTTAGAAAGCGTTATGCATCCATGGTTATTATTCCCACCAAATATACCGACCGTCGCCTCCTCTTTGAACCAAACGAGATGTGATTTTCTTCCTTTTCAGTCAACATTAAAATAATGTTTGCGTTTATAAACCTCAAATTTTCTTACCTCCTTTTAATTTTCCCATTTTATATCTTGCGCGTTATTAGGATATAATCTGACGGAAAATGATTACGTTTCCGCCCTCTCACCCTCGAAAGTGGAATTTGGCCAAGGCTGAACAAAGAAATCCTTACGCCATTAAGCTCGTCATATCACCTTCCAATTCCTTTTTTTCCTAATGTTTTCTCGGAACATTTTTGTCAGTAGTTGGGTAATGTCCTTTATTTAACAGTATTTTTGAGTTGAGTTTATGGGTAATAGAAGTAGTATCCTTTTCCTTAGAAGCGTAAGTAATTGATCAAAAACTTTGGTCGAGTGGTCGCAAACGCGACTGCTGTATGAAGTCCTGGGTTCGATTTCCAAGTTGGGCAAAGCGTTATTGAGTTTTTCCATTCCAGGAAATTCTTAGAAGGAGCCATAGAGTCTGGGTTTGTGACCGGTTGATGGCAATAGGTTCGCGTGTACTTTTAGGTACACCTCTGCCTAACACTTCGGCGATTACAGGCGTGTTGTTATCTTATTTAATGGCAACGAGGAACCCAGGGTCTTCCCTTGAACTTTTAGGCCAGTAAAAGGTTGTTTTTTTTATGAAATTAAAAGGGTCTTCTGGAGCTTAGAACATCAGGTACAAGTTTATTATCAGGCTTAGAGCATTGCATATTTTCAGTTAATTGTTCCTGCTCGTATATTTTGACATAATAATATGGAAAATTACACTACATCCTTAAGATCAAGAACCTCCCAGGTTCTAAATAACAATCCATAAAATTCTGCAGCGATCTACATACTCCTACAGCTGTATTTTCTTTCAGAACATCTTCTTACTTGATCGTCACTATAAACATTTTTACACCTGTGCATCCGTATGTCAGAGTCATGAAACCCGACAATCACAGTTCAGATTACTAGCTCCCGCGAGCGTTCTCAATGTAAATTTCAGTCATAAAGAATAATGATTTGTTCACAGTAACTTTGTCACTGTCAAGTTTATATGTAAAGTAAAGTATAAAAGTTTATCCCGTGATTTTCATAGAGAGGTTAGTACCCACTTTGCAGGTACTTTCCCGAAGGATAAAGGATGATTTCCACCAAACGGCTCGCATCGCATCGGATTGGAAAGGAACGGCAGGTGAACGGAGCCGATCACGCGTCGCAGCGTACTTTTGGCTACGATCGCGTGTCGCGGAAGACCTCCGCGGTCAAGCTGATGTGCGTGGCTTGTTAATAGACACTTTAAATACCGTATACACGATTTAATATCGTTTAAAGATTGTAAAATCCGTTCCGATCCGAAGCGATGCGAGCCGTTTGGTGAAAATCATCCTTAAAAGAGTAAAGATGGTTAAATGGGTTTGACGGCACGGTTGGCGCAGTGGCTGAGCGATTTACTGCTGCACTTCGTGTCGCGGGTTCGATTCCCGCACGGAACAAATATTTGTATGGCCTACAGGTAGTTGTTCCGGGTCTGGCTGTTTGTGTATGTGAGCTTAAATGTTTGTAAACGCACCCACGATACAGGAGAAATTCCTAGTGGGGGCAACGTTTTTTTTTAAAAAAAATAAATAAATTTACAATGTAACTCTTGTATTGGGACAAGACGTGTTTTTTGAGGCAGTCATGGGGTTTGAAATATTAAAAAAAGTATAATATCCAAAGAGTTCCCTTATGTTATTTTCTACTTGTCTTATAATTGTCTTTTACACATTATTATGACAAAATGCTATGGATTGTTATTAACAAATGGTTAGTTGCAACTCTCTTGACTGAAACTGAGCTTGCAATATACGAAGAATTTCAATACTAGAACTGATTTACAACACGGCGATGTAATACCAAAATTCCAGTACTTAGTTTGAAACTGTCAAACTATTTATCACTTTGGCACAAGTGAGCTCAAATGTGCATTATATTATTTTTCATTAGAATCTCACGTTTAGTATTGGAAACCTACATAAACTTAGGATCATATGCAAATTTCAGCAACAAAAGTGAACGCAATCAGCACATCTAAACCGGGTTCAAAAACTGCCATCATTGATATGGAATATTAACACTTGAACGACGCTAAGTTATACAATTCCTTCTGAAATTTATTTATTATTTAACACTTCAAGCACAGAAGTACAGAGGCGGACTTAATGCCATAGGCATTTTCTACCAGTCAACCTTTGGGTGATGCAAAGACAAGCAGTGGTAGGTGTAAATCTGAAAATAGTTTTAAATAATAATAAGATTAACTACAAGGATATATAAAATACTATAAATATATATCAAATACTATAAATATATACGAGTATCAACATTTAAATTAATGTAAATAAACATTTCCACGAATGAAATGGTTATTGATTAGCTTCATAAGCTACCTATGCTAAATTACCATAAATTTTGGCAACATACACGAAATCAAAAATCCAGTGTAAAACCATGTTAGTACCTAAATGTTGTCACGCAGCGTCACACCAACCGTTATAATTAAATACTGAACCGAAAGGGGACAAAAAGAACCTCATTTGTGCCCGCCATGTTATGAGATTAAACCTCGTGTTGTACATACGACAACGTCGCACTGTTTCGGTGTTTTTCATCCGAATGCGGGCCTCAAATTAACTCCAACTTGGTCGGTTTGTTTTTGATCGCTGCTATTTTGATAAAGGTGTATGGTTGCGAACTTTGACTGGTAACGGGAAATGTGTTTATTTTTACAAGAAATTATACTAATCTATTTGGCACTTACGTTCAGACCTAACTGAATTATTTTACCCTGTTTAATTAGAGATCTTATTTCCTAACGTATGCTTCCTATGTTACGCTCCATGTAAATACTAGTATTCAGCTGCATCCGGTTAGACTGGAAGCCGACCCCAACATAGTTTGGAAAGGGCTAGGCAGATGATGATATTTCCTAAGTTATGATAGTTTAAATTTCTGTCAATTAATCCTGAAATCGCAAGAAAAACGTGGCTGTATCTCCATGCCAATTTAATTACGATCCGATCAGTCGTTTAGTCGTTAGCCGTGAAAAGGTGTTACGTTCGGATTTATAATATTAAACTATGGATATGGAAAACCAATTTTTATGTCCCGAAGTAAAAGTCATTTACTTTGAGCATTACTCCTACTATTATTGTATGACATAGGTATACAGTCCAATGTGACGATTTTTGCGGACAATATTAAACAAGCATCCGAGAACACGAGAAACAAAAAACGTCATCACTTTTCGACCAAACATTCAAAGATAACCGCATCCACCTGAATTCAGCAATGTTCGCTTGTTAGACCGTGAGTACCGTGACACGTTGATTTAATCAACGATAAATAAAAAAGTGTTGTAAACAGATACGGAACAAAACCCCAAATTGAATTTTCGTTTTGAATTTTTTCGTTAATTAACAAAAATGGCGGCGCGGAAGCGCTTCGTTTCGGGTGTCGGCTTTGTTTTTAAAATATCAGGCCTGTAATGTTATAATTTCTATTATAAGATCGTTTTTTGTTGTAAGTATCGTGAGCCGTATTTCGTTGATTGGTAGTCTTAAAAAGAAATTAAAACCATGTACCGTCCGCATCACTTGCAATGAAATGTAAACACTTATCAAAATTACTAAGCTACACCACTGAAAACTAGTGCTTTGCTGTTCCCCCCTCATAGCACAGGATCACCTGCTTGTCGAGGTCACGACGTGCAAGCTGTCAACTTTTTGTTTTTTTGTACCGTCCTGTTGTATTCTAAATATTTGTTTTGCTTTGCATGTTTATTGTTTTTTATTTTTTCATTTTGTAAACACGTCAGGTCCCTGCGACAAATAAATATTTTTTTCTTTTTTTCTTTCAAATTCAAAAGCAATTTTCTTAAGAAATAACTGTTAATGTATTTTCTCTAAGTGTATACATTTCATTTCTTGTCACTGTACCTCATTGATAAAATAATCGCACGACTAGAGACACGATTAGAGACTGTTTAGTAGAGATTTAACTGATTGAGAAAATAAAGAATGTGTAAGATAAAATATCACGATTTATAACTGCTTCAAAGAATCTTTACTTAGTGTGTACGAAAGGACCTCTAATGGTCTCCTCCTGGAAGCCTCGATCGTGCAGGCCTGGGTGTCATCACCAGACAGGCCTGCCGACATCAACAACGAGGCGGGTTGGTTCCAGGAGGCCATGTCCGAGATTTGCGACGTGGCAATGCCCCGAGTTCGGCCAGGAAGCGCCCGGCGTCAGGTGTACTGGTGGTCGCGAGAGCTGACGTCTCTGCGCAAGGCGTGCGTTGCCACGCGGCGCCTGTACGCCAGGCATCGCAGGCTCCGCATCCGCCCTCCGGATGCGGCAGCCATTGAGGCGGAGCTGTACGAGGGGTACAGAGCGGCGAAGACCGCCCTCCAAGAGGCTGTCCGGCAGGCCAAGAACTTGGCCCGCGAGGAGATGCTGGAGTCTCTGAATGGAGATCCGTGGGGGCGCCCTTACAAGATGGTGCGGGACAAACTCCGCACCCGGGCCCCCCCGTTGACGCAGAGTCTCCGGCCTGAGCTCGTGGAGGACGTGGTGAGCGCTCTGTTCCCTTCGCGAGGGGAGCATCCTCCCCCGCCTATGGCTCCGCCGCCGCGTGCGGTGCCGGAAGCGGACCACACCGATGACGATGACGACGTTCCGGAGGTGACTGGGGTAGACCTGAGAGTGGCGGTACGCAAGCTGAAAACCAGAAACACCGCCCCGGGACCCGATGGCTTGCCTGGCAAAGCCTGGGTCCTGGCCTCTGAGGCTCTCGGGCCCCGACTGGAAGGGCTCCTTAGCGCATGGAGAGAGGCCAGTTTCCGCTTCATTGGAAGACGGGGAAGCTGGTCCTCATCCGGAAACCAGGGCGCCCTGCGGACTCTCCGTCCGCATACCGGCCCATCGTGCTGCTCGACGAGGTGGGCAAGCTCTTTGAAAGAGTCATTGCGAACCGCCTCGCCGGGCACCTTGCGGGGATGGGACCGGATCTTGCGGAACACCAGTTTGGTTTCCGCAAGGGGCGCTCGACGGTGGACGCCATCATGCGCGTGAGAGCCCTCACGACGGGGGACGCGGTGTCCCGGGGCGGGGTCGTCTTGGCGGTGTCTCTTGACATCGCCAACGCCTTCAACTCCATGCCCTGGAGCTGCATTAGGGAGGCACTCCGGTATCACTGGGTGCCGACCTACCTTCGTCGTGTGGTCGGGGACTACCTGACGGATAGAGCCGTCATCTACCCTGGTCGTCGACGTTGAAGTACCAAGGACTCGTCCTCGACAGCCGGTGGAACTTCGTGGAGCACTTCCGACGTTTGGCTCCCAAACTGGAACGGACAGGGGCTGCCTTCAAGCGGCTCTTGCCTAACCTGAGGGGTCCAAACGCCTCCTGCCGGAGGCTATACGCGGGGGTCGTGCGGTCCATGGCCCTTTACGGGGCCCCGGTGTGGGCGCGTTCTTTGAGGCGGCAAGCCGCCCACTACCTGAACGCGCCCCAAAAAGTAATAGCCATACGGCTAATCCGGGGGTACCGCACGATCTCCGGCGAAGCGGCTAGCCTCCTTGCCGGATTGCCGCCATGGGATCTGGAGGCGATAGTCCTCGCACGCCTGCACAAATGGCGCGCGGAGGCACTACGTCGGGAGGAAACTCCGCTGCCGCGGCAAATTGCTGCTCAGCGGACAGACCTCCGGCGTGATCTCATGGCGACATGGAGAGAGCGACTGTCGCAACCCCGTGCAGGGCACGCCACCATAGTGGCGATAAGTCCCCTCTTTGAGGAGTGGCTAGAGAGGCGCCACGGCGCCCTTACCTACCGCCTGACGCAGGTCCTCACCGGACACGGTTGTTTCGGGAGGTTCCTGCACCGAATCGGGCGGGAGGAAACGCCCGGGTGTTTCCACTGCGAGGATCGTCCGGAGGACACGGTGGAGCACACCGTGGAGGTCTGCCCCGCTTGGGCGGAGCACCGCCGTGTCCTCGTAGCGGCGATTGGCGGCGGCGATCTCTCGCGTCCGGCCTTGGTTCAAGCCATGGTCCGTAGCGAGAGGGAATGGGAAGCCGTCACCTCCTTCTGCGAAGCAGTCATGCTAGTGAAGGAGGTGGCGGGACGTGAGAGGGAAAGAACCTCACGTCCCAGTCGCCGCGGGAGACGCCCTGGGCGTTGGGGGTCACGTGGTGGCTCCCGGCCACCGTAGGCGCGGGCCTGTGGACGGCGAGTTATGGGCCAGCTCGCCGTCCGGCCGTCTTATGACGACAGGCCGTGTCGACGGCGCGTTCGTGTTCCACGTGCGCCTCAAAGAGATGTCAGCAAATAAGTAGGGGTCCGCAAGGGCCGATGCCTGCCAGTACTGCGGGACTGTTCGAAAGAGATACCGTGGCCCTGGAACACAAAGGGCAAAGAAGGAACATGGATGGGTTTTAGTCAGTACAAGTCTGACACTCCCTTCCGCTCCGCCCAGAGTGGGGGGGGTCATTTGATGATTTCCCATCCGGAAAAAAAAAAAAAAAAAAAAAAAAAAAAAGGACCTCTAATGGTAGCCAATATGATATTACGCAGTGTAGTGCTAATATGTATTTAACTAACTTATTAGATACTGTTAAATAAACTAAAAACAAACTATAAAAGGATATCAAAAAAACTTTTTCTCAATTTATTAGATAAGTTTTTCCAACTGATTTCTTATGATTTTATTTTTTTTTATTTCCCACCAATAATCACGTAGTTGTTTGTTAAAGATAAGATGTAAACTCTCTTAACCCTTCAGAACAAATAAGCTGTAAGTAATTTTATTTCTCCCTGGAGAGACCCCACGTTTACCACTTACCGTAATCAACAACAAACAACGGTACACATTTAATTACGAAACAATTAGAAGGTCTCCACAGAATATGAACAAATATAGTAAAATGTAGCACAAAATTTGAAATACAAATTCTGGACGGGATATCGAAAACTAAATTCATTAGAACTAAGGCTACAAACAAAGGTTTTAACTCGAAACTCGGGCTTAAACGACATTTTGATACCGATAATCGTTTTGTTACCCTTTTGGCTGTAAAAACCAAATGCTATGGGATTGTCAAATGTTGCCATAAGTGAGGACTTTTTTTGACACCGTTTTTTTTACAACTTACCTACCTAGCCTACTCTGTCCCATTGCTCGGCAAAGGCCTCCCCCATGGCTTTCCGACATCGGCGATGCCTGTCTGATACCGTATTAAAGTGCTGCGCATTCGATCGGAGAGTCTAATATTGAGAATGCTACTTTTCATTGCTCCTTGGAAAACGTTGAATTTGGACTTCTGAGCTTCAGTCAAATACCAAGTCTGAGCGCCATAGGTTAGGATAGAATCCTACACATGTCGACGACCTTGCGCTTCCGTGAGATAGGAAGTTCGCTCTTCATAAATACCTTTTTGATACCGTTAGAACTCAAACACTGTTTTAAGCTTTCACAGTTTACAACTAAACTTATACTGCTCAAAATAATGAACAATCACGTAAGATATCCCGTAAGTGACAGTATAAGTTTACTGTTAGAATTATTATTTACAATTTTACAATCTTAACTTACTACAATTATATTACTTTAATATGGATTTTAGTGGAAAATTTACTTCTAATCACAATGACATCATTGTAACATGAAGTCTATCTTATAAAAGTTTAGAAATCTAAGTTTGTAGGTTCGTAAGGTATGTAGTTAAGTTTGTACTTGTTTAGTGACTCTCAGCAAAGCCTTATGTAACTTGTTAACACATACAGGTACTTTTACTTCACAACAATGCCCATGAAAGTCGTGTACTACCAGCATAATGGCCATAAGAACTCGCCGTCACGAGCAACAGCAGCTAACTCCATACAATTTACAGGATTTTAGCTGAGTTAACCATGTTTTACCAAGCACTAAACGCTTTAGTGGTTAAAAGTGTCCGGTCATACTGTATTAGCGTAAGTTTTATGATAAAAGTTGCACCTCCTCTCTGAAAGTAATGACATTTACCCCGCACTAAGTGACCGCAAAATCTAGCGGATATGGTACCTAACGCAATTTGTGAGCTTTACCCGTGTGATCTCGGGGTAAAAATAGGACACCCTACCTAAGTGTAGTGAGGGTAGGTACTCAGGGATTATATTAGGCTTATGGCGACAGTGTCCACAGCTGTCTACCTAGCTTAAAAGGGTTGGAGCGACTCGATTTTCTGACACTTTGAAATATAAACTTAGCACTTATCGGATTTTGGCAAATTGTGGTTTGATTAATGATGTTAAGTTTTATTTTAGATATTTTCTAACCAGGATTTTTGACTACCTCGTTGGTCTAGTGACTGCAATCGCGACTGCATAAGGTCCTGGTTTCGATTCCCGGATCGTGCAAATTGTTATTGGGTTTTTGCATCAGGAATTTCTCAGTAGCAGCCACGGAGTCTGGTTCTGTGCCCGGTTGATGGCAATAGGCTCGCCGCCTATTACACGGGATTTGAACATAACTACCGAAATTATGAACACCTCTACCTAATCCTTCGGGGATTACAGGCGTGATGTTACGTGTTGGTTTTTCGATACTTAACCTAATCTATTTGCTTTAATCTTTATCAAAATATAAATAGAACATTTTCAACCAAGCCTTTTTGATATAAAATAACAATTTCTTTGCTATACAAAAATAGCTAAGCTAGTAACACAACTCATTAGAATTGATGTAGTTTCGTATTTCAGCAAATAGCACACAATAGTAGGCCAAAGTTTAAGTATAGTCGAAATAAACTGGGGTAATAAGCCAAAACTAGTTGTTTATCCTCCAGTATAACCTCAACATTACTGCTGGAGGCATTCCTGCTAATGTGTATCATTTGTCTGTAGTTTTCCACATGACCTGCATTCGCCCAGGGGTTTTAATTAATGAATCCCTTTATTACTGTTTCATGATGTATGAATTCTCTTTGGACAATTAGTCTTTGTGAACTTGATTTCTGTTGTGGGCAAAGTTCAAATAGAATTATTACGAAATTCCTATTTTTCTTTACAATGTAGTTGTATTGTTAGATATTCTATGAATGTTCAGAGTATTGATGCGTGTTAAATGTCTTAATGAGAAATAAGAGGGAGCTAGTAATAATTCTGTTTAGAGTATATTGATGAAAAGTTTTATAAATGTACTCCTGCTGTTATTTCTATAAGTATGTCAGAATCAAATAAAGTTGTTTTAAATTTTAGATGTTGAAATAAATTTCCTCATGTTGTAAATTAAAAAAAAATGTTTATTTCTCTTTAACACCAGTACTTTGTTGTAACATATCATACAGGAGAAAGTATTTTATTTGTGGGAGACTGGCTCCTAAACTAGGCCGAGGCCTGTATTTTAGAACACCAGGTCCCCACTAAAATACTTTTTAATATCTCTGTCTCTCTCTAGTGACGATGATGATGTCACTGATGACGGGAGAACTGGTAGAGAAAAAGACTGGGAGGAGACAAGAATCTCTTTACCAACTTAACCTAACCAAAAATTCGAAGACTTTTGACAGCTACCAACCATCATTGATATTGAATATTACAGACAGACTGGCTATGATATATCGCACGTCCTGTAAAAAACTTTCATAACACAAAATATGTAGGTTTTTAGATAATACCCCACTCGATTTCAATGGTCCTTGTTCTATAAATGAAAAAAAAAAACCGCCATAAATTTACAAAAATAAGTCACCTAATGGCACAAGAACACAAAAATAAAATACGAATAACTCAAAACTGCAATTTTTGTGTTATGACAGTTTTTTTAGAGGACATGCGATATGTGCCTAATTTTAAAAAAATTATAACAACGATTTTCTTTATACAGATGCATCCGAGGCGACTATCTGAAGGTATACTCCGAAGGTGGCGTCCACGGCCCAGGGCCACCCGGTGTCAACGAGTACTCTGCTTGGTCCAGAGTTCTTTGCGGCAGTCGAGCTGATGCACCACCAGCTTTGTACTCTCATGGACCTCTGTTAGTCCTGGAACTGCATACAGGAGCCAAAGCAACCAATGCTACTGGTTTCGTTGGGAACTACAGGTTTATAGATAGAAGTAAGTCCTTTGCTTTCATATTTTATATAAAATCAATTAGAATTTGAAGTTGGAGATGAAGTAGTCCTGGGTTCGATCCCCAGGTCTGGCAAAGTGATATTGGTTTTTTACATCAGGAATTTCTTAGTAGCAGCCACGGAGTCTTGATTTGTCATGTTGATGGTAATGGACTCGCCCCCTATTACTTACATGGGAGTTAAACATAACTGGCAAAATGTGGGTGTACTGTTGGTACAATTCTGCCCAATCTTTTGGGAATAACAGGCGTGATGTTATGATACATGATACTTCAAAAATTAAAGTACAACTTCACTTCTCAAGTTCCATTAAATAAATAGCTTTTCTCAAACAAAATTGGAAAATAAAAAACCAAGTCAGAAAACACTCCAATCAATAAAGAATCAAACAATGAAGTCACTTAAAACTTTCCACAGTACCATAGAACAAAAATATTCGTTAATAAACGTCTCATTTTGTTCATAACTTCGTTTACTCCATCCACTTTTAACTTTGTGGTCATTAATTCTTATTATAGTCGATCTCTTTCGTCCTTGGTTGTCCATCTCTGTCTGATCAAATCAGTGTCTCGTTTGGTTACCTTAAATATATCAATTAATTTCGTTTAAGCTACAATAGCTTGAGTGATGTTGGTATTTGGGAAATTAATGACAGAAGATTCGAAAGGCTTATGAATTTCATGAAAGATGTCGATGGCTTTATTTCTGAACCTGGGTTTTATATTGAGATTCTTTATTCGTATTCAAATTGCATTAAAGATCCTACGTCATCATCATCTGCTCAGCCTTTCCCCAACTATGTTGAGGTCGGCTTCCAGAGTTACTGGATGCAGCTGAATACCAGTATTTTACATGGAACAACTGCCTACCACCGCCCTGATTTCTACAACCCAGTTAGTACTGGGTAACACGATACCCCTTGGTAAGACTGGTTGTCAGACTTTCGGGCCACTGACTACCTGTAATGACTGTCAAAAATCTACAAATGACAGCCGGGACCAACGGCTTAACGAGCTTTCCGAGGCATGGAGGAAACTCGGTATATAATGGGTGGTCACCCATCCACGGACCAACCAAGGCAAGCGCTGCTTAATTTGAAGATCGACTACCAGCGGCTGTTAATATTTAGACACGAGCTCCTACGTTTTTGTGAAGTAATCCTCAGTGATATTAAACCCAATTCACTGAAATATATCAGATGGATGGACAGTCTTACCAAGAGATATCAGTTACCCGGTGATGGGGTTGTGGAGTCGCTCCATGAAAAATCCTAGTATTCAGATGCATACGGTTACACTGGAAACCAACCCTAAAATAATAAGAAACAGGCTAAGCAGATGATGATGTTGAATAGTAAACCATAACCACAGACAATACAGTTCCACTCTATTCGTAAACAAGATAAGTCTCTCAGATAATACGTACAAAAGACTTCACCCAACACAGAACACGAAACAAACAAACATTTCGCTCACGTAACAGATCGACTTCCATTCATCGATTTCTAAAGTTTTCCAATTTATAAAACTTTTATCCTTTTCTAGGAAATTTCGAGACAGACGGTGTACAAGTGGCTGAGACGTGGTGTGATTATGTCTTCCATTCGCAGCTGAATAGGCCCGCTCATGGAAGGCTGTATAGCCCCAGATATCCATCAAGTTATCCTAGCAATGTGAGGTGTACTTACCACTTTAGCGCGAGGTGAGTGTGAAATTTATGCTGTTGGGAGATATTTGTTGAATTTTGTTCTCATACTCATCATTAATTTGTTCCTTACTTAGTTTTTATTTATTTATTTAGGATCTCCGACAAAGGATATACACAAATACACGAAATAAATAATCGACGACAAAAGTATCACTCCTTCACTTACAGGAGACCACAGCATGCATAATAAGATGTATAACTAAGCTAACAAAGTTATAGTAGCATTAAAAAGTCAAATCAAAGTTTTGTGAAGGTTGTGGTTCACCATGGATCCAAGTAATATGGGACAAGGGCAGGAAGATGAGGTCCATCTTTTTGCTCATGCCCCGAGTTAATTGGGATCTGCGCAACACTTTTTTTTTTTAATTTGATTCTCCCCTTTCAATCGTCACGCCATCATTTACACCTTTTTCTTTCAATTATCATTCTGCAGACAATTTATCAATCTTTTTTTTGATCTTCATCTCCTTTTCCATCCATTAACATTTATATTCATAACTTTTTTAGTCACATGTGTTTGATCTCTACTCATCACGTCCATACCAAGATAGAAGATTCCCTTTCAACTTCTCTGTAACTGGTGCAACTTTCAAACGACTTAAACCTTTTGACCGCCAGAGCATAAACGCACGCGCGTGCCTTCCACGCCAAGGCACAATTTCACTTACCATTTTGTCACAAATTTGTGTTGTTTGGCGTACAGGGCACGCGCTTGCTTGTCACGTATATGTGTCAATGGCGTTCATAAGGTACCTTTTATAAGATACCTTTTCATACTAAGACACTGAAAGCCAAATCAATAAAATTATATCTTCTTGAAAAATAAACTTCGCCATTTACAATGAACAGTTTGCAACTTTCCTTCGAAGTCGGAATTATTAAGTCATAAGTCAAGTGCTTTCAAAAATTTAATTCTCTAACATTTCTAAATACTCTAATACCCGTTTTCACTCACAGTGGTCGACACCTTACTAAAAGTGCGCTGCCGGATTCTAAACTCTCCGATCAAGGGCAAAATTTCAAAATCCGAAAGCTCGCTTATTCAATTTAGGCATTCATTTAGGTGTCGCCTATTGTTACTGAAAACGAGAATAATACTCAGCGTTCTTACTGTTTTAGGCACAACGAGCGGATCAAGTTAGTTTTCGAAGAGTCGTTCTTACAGAAAGGCGACGAGAGGTATTTAGAAGTTCAGTTCTCTAGTATTACCACAGAATAGACAGGTACAGAAGATTCAATCCATATTAAGGCCAAAAAGCAGGCGCACGCACACGTGAATGCGTACTCCGGAGATTACAAGAGCAGTGGTGGCCTACTGGTAAAGGCTACTCACGAGCTTCAGGCCCAACAGTAAGGGAAAACATCGTCAGGAAACCGCTATAAATCCTGGAACTAAAAAATCGAAGACAGTCATGTGACATCTATCATCCCGCATTGGGCCTGCATGGTGGGAATTACGACCGTCTCGTTTTCACAGAGAGCACTGGGAATATCAAAAATATTCCCAGAGCTCTCTAATGGTTATACTAAGTTTACGCTACGGCAATTTAAAACAAATGCCTGCCGCGAATGCGCTGCGTGATGCGTTTCTATGTCTGCGAGCGTTTCGCTTATTGAATTCAGCCGTCTTTCTGTACCCTATCTATTCTATGGTCAGTAATACGTCCTTTGCCTTTTGGTGTTATAACTTTCCCACTTTTCAGTTGCCTCAATCGAGCTGACATAATAAAAGTGTTCGATGGACGGACTTCGGCGGCGCCGGTTCTAGCGATGCTTTGTAACGAAGTCGTAGGTACGAATCACATTGGTTTTTTTGTGAAAGGATCTTGATTTCTTTTACTGTGTTTTTAGTATCTTGGTGATGTATGGGTTGAAGAAAAATATACCTAATAGTTTTTTAGATATTAGTACTTATGTAGTAGAAAAATAAAAATATAAGGGGCAAATTAAATCAGCTAGCGAAACTGCTCAGACATGATAGATAGCGATATCGAAAAGTAACAAATCGACAAAAAAAATAAACTGATTTTGTCAACTCATACTTCAAGTTACTATAATATCAGTGGTATTTAACGTTAAAGTCATTAAATATTTTAATTTGCGTTAGTTGATAAGTTTTCTCGAGTTGAGGTATCGATACCCTACAACTGTAGAGTTTCGGTAGGAAATTTAATTTAACCTTGTCTATCCATATTATCCTTTGTCTACAGAGAAAGAGCATTAATTTTAAATATTTATTTTTCTAGCCTATGTTACACAGTTTCATAGTTTAATTTTTTTCTTCAGGTTATGAGATACTATCAACAGGACCAGACTTATTGGTACAATTCACGGCCAACTCCAACATTCCTGGCCAAGGATTCAAAGCGAGATACCAATACCAAATGGAGGACGACCCTAATGCAGGTTTAGTAAGCATGTCATAATAAATTGTATCATCAGCAGATGTTTATGGTTCAAAATGGATTTTATATTTGAATATTCAAAAAAAAAATTACTAGAAGTTTAATTTCCTTTACTCTTGTTGAGTAATAGATCAGATATAATTTGAAACAGTGAAAACTTTGAATAGTCAGTCATACGAGTGTTTCCTTTCATAAAAGTTGCCAAAAGATAATTTTAGTAGGTAACTTCTATCTAAAGGCTTTCCGAAACGGTCCGCCTGATGAATTAATATTAAAAAATCTTTTGGACGACTGTAATTGGGCCATCTTGTATTTTGTAAAATCGTTTCCAACTCATTTACTTGCTGTATGGAAACAATTTTCAACCGAACTTAAAGCGCAGGCCACACCGCCAGCTAGCGAGCGAGCGAGCGAGCCGGGCGAGCCTTTTTTCATACTTCGTTTCGGTTCTTTCGGCAGTTCGCGGTGTAAACCAAAGTGTGAAAAGAGGTGAAACGATGCCTCGCTTGTTCGCTCGCTGGCGGTGTAGCCTGCGCTTTATAAAAGTACCGTAGCTTTTCAATGTCAGTAACCAAAAATGATGAAGCAAATATTAATACAAAAATCGTTCAAACGTCCATTTCCTTCCCAGTTTATTACAAAATAACCATTTCTCTCTTCATTTCTGCAAGCAACAGCTGTCGATGAATAGCCTTGCTATTTCATTTTAAACTTGATAAAATTTTATAGAAGTGAACCACAATAATCTTCTCTTTTCTCAGATGGGGATATTAATAAGAAATCAAGTACAACCGAGGCAATATCCGGCTTAGGACCGGCTGTAAGCGCCGCCAGTAAGTACTTGGAATAAGGTCGCTGTTTTAAAAAAGGAGCGTTTGCGTTTTTGTAAACAAAATCACCTCATACATTATTTGGAGTGCCATCTTTGTGTGAGATGCTTTGTAGACGGTTCTTTCGATGTCTTGCTAGCTTGGAGCACATTTTTCGCTCCAACTAACGACCGACTAGCTTAAAGAGGTGGCTGAATGAGGCTGGATACGGGAGAGTTAAGCCAAGGTGTTACCGCAGCTTTGGAGAGGTCTACGTCTCGCAGTGGACAGCGACAGGTCGAGATGATTAATTAATGGGGAAAAAAAGCTAATTGTAAAAGGCGCGACCCATGAGGTTGCAAGCAATTTTTTCAACCAATAACGATGCTTCGAACCAGCTTTGCTAGCGCCATTCGTTTCACAGTTGCCATTCCCATTGATGGCACGATTAGGGATATTTTTGGGATATTGACAAATATAATTATTGTGGTTCAAAAATGAACAATTCAACACGCGAACACCGCGTGAAACACAGGGCGTGACCACGCGGGTCGATTGTTTTTATTGTTTCCTAATCCTGTGACTCCCTAGTCACGCGACTATTTGTGCCAATTTCAACAACCCCATACGTGCTGCGATTTCTTCCTGTATAGTCTTCAAATTATAAGGAAAATGACAACTTTTCACACATGCATTATGCATACCGTTAAATAAAAACTTATTGTTTTGATATCATTGCGTACAACTTTTAATGTAAGTCAGTTTTCTAGCAACCGAACATAACTTCCAAAGTTCAATTGCCTTTAATTAATGACGTAACGACTTCTACAGTTCTATACGTGCCAATGACTTTCAAAAGGTAGAGGTTAAATCTTCTATTGAGCTCATCTCAAACATGTTCGGTTCATAGAATCGTGCCAAATTGCTTGAGAATTTATTAATAGAAAAGCGGAAGCATAAGACTTACTTTATGTAGCAGACAAGAGGATAAGAATTTTACGTGGTTTTAGAGAGAAACGGAATTTAACAGACGTTAGAATAGTATTTTCGAATTGAACTTTATTTTCTCACCAGTGCAGTGGCTATTTCTTTAAAAATAGTGTCTTTATTTGACTTCGACTTTGCAGTCAAAGTAACAGATGAAACAAAAAAGAGCTTGAAATTTGTTTTGGTAATGGTTTCATCAATTTGACCTACCTTTTTTTTTTTTTTTTTTTTTTGGATGGGAAATCATCAAATGACCCCCCCCCACTCTGGGCGGAGCGGAAGGGAGTGTCAGACTTGTACTGACTAAAACCCATCCATGTTCCTTCTTTGCCCTTTGTGTTCCAGGGCCACGGTGTCTCTTTCGAACAGTCCCGCAGCTCTGGCAGGCATCGGCCCATGCGGACTCCTACTCGGTTGCTGACATCTCTTTGAGGCGCGCGTAAAACACGAACGCGCCGTCGACACGGCCTGTCGTCATAAGACGGCCGGACGGCGAGCTAGCCCATAACTCGCCGTCCACAGGCCCGCGCCTACGGTGGCCGGGAGCCACCACGTGACCCCCGACGCCCATGGCGTCTCCCGCGGCGACTGGGACGTGAGGTTCTTTCCCTCTCACGTCCCGCCACCTCCTTCACTAGCATGACTGCTTCGCAGAAGGAGGTGACGGCTTCCCATTCCCTCTCGCTCCGGACCATGGCTTGAACCAGGGCCGGACGCGAGAGATCGCCGCCGCCAATCGCCGCTACAAGGACACGGCGGTGCTCCGCCCAAGCGGGGCAGACCTCTACGGTGTGCTCCACCGTGTCCTCCGGACGATCCTCGCAGTGGAAACACCCGGGCGTTTCCTCCCGCCCGATTCGGTGCAAGAACCTCCCGAAACAAATTTGACCTACCTTATTTATACTTAAAATTATTATAATAATTTATGATCCAAAGCAAAATCCTAATCATATTTGACAGCATAAATAATTTATAACACAAATAAATCTGCTCAAAATGTACGAAGCATCTCACGCATAATGTTTCACAAATTTTAATGTAGCTACAACATTTCTCCCATTTCATATAAATATTATTATGAACGAATGTACGCATTCTATTAGTGATGTGACACCTCAATTTCAGCGTCATCCTGCCATCAAGTATTCAGTAGTGATAAGAGCAAGACCGGTAAATTGACTTCACTTCACTACCCGGCCCCGTACCCACAAAAAACGCAATGTCATTACGACTTTCTAGCCCGAGGGAGGGAAAGAGTCAGGCTGGTATTTGAAGACTTCAGCTTGCAGCGAATAACAGAGAATATTATAGAGTAAGTTTTAACGAGAATTTACATATTTTTTCACGGCACAAAGTTTACTTAAGGTCGACCTCATGTCGGGATTAGGAAAATGAGCTTTCCTTTGCTTGTTTTGTCAATGAAGCCGTCGAATGTAAGCAGAGTTTTCACAAGTGACGATATTTTAGTAAGTCCTGTACAAAGGCGGACTTTAAACAATCACCGCAGTAATTTTTTTTATCTGGCCATATACTTAAACATACTGGGTATGATACACGGTTTCTAGGAAAACTAACGAATTACTTGAGATTTCAACTTAACACAATAACACGGAGCACAGTGAATCGGGTACAGTTCCAAGACGTCTCAACTCCGCCGCGATCAGACATTCAATGTCGCCCTCGCCTCGAGCTGAACATCAGGGCTCTGTAGAAGCTCGCTGTGGTGTGGGTATACTTGTAAGTAGGTCACGTGATGTCACCACCGGCACACTTGCGATTCATTGTATGTCCATACTAACGACTGGATCCGACACATATATGTCGACTTACCAAAAAAATATTATCTTTTGTAATGTTTATCATTCAGATAATCAAACACCAAAACAAGACTGCTTTTAAAATGATGACAACAACACAAAATAATAATATTACTTTGACAAAACAAAATGGACAAGTATAAAGAACGAAAACAAAGCACTCGAAGCGATTTCGAATAAGCAAATTTACTTTGTTACAGTTGCGAAAGTATGGATTCTCTCGACGTATTTTTGTATGTAGACGGTCGACTCGAAAAGATGGCATCATTTTGCGGCAACGATATACCGAAGCCAATAATGTCGAATGGACCCAAGTTATCTATCGAGTTCCGTGGAATATACTCATCGAGACATAGTAGGGGGTTTAAGATATCATACTCCTTTGTTGAAGGTACGTACTTCTTTTGTTTTATCTTAATTTCGTATGTGTGGTCATGCGTTTGGTTTATTGAGATTGATTGATAACAATTTGTATTTCTTCGGACTGGCGTTTTCCTGTCTGTGGTAGTTCTCTTTTATTTAGAAAATACTAATAAGTGAAGGACGTCTCCATTACAACCACTTGTAAAAGTTTGTGCTTTACTATGTCCAAGTACAGGACAGTAATAAGTTTAGAAACTGATAGTGTTATTGACCACATCGACAGATGCATAGCAAAATAAATCCACATTTGAACAGTATTTTGCCTAAGTTGTCCAGTATCAGCAGAATCATCGCATCCTACCTTCATTAAAATTATTCCTATTCTATATTATTTTTAACCACATTTTCATCGCGTTTGAAAGTCTTTTGTCATTTGCACATTGGAATTCAGAGCACCACGTATTTATACCTCGTCATTCTTGATGCCGGCCGCGCGTAATTCCTCACATTTTTCTGAATGTTCGCATTTCAAACATGGTGACGTTGCGTTTTTGTTTTTTACAATAGTAGTATTTTTTTACAATTGTTTTCAAAATGTGAGTTTTTGAAGAGAGTTGTTTTCTTATCTCAATGATCTCAATTTATACTGTGACTTACGGGGATATCTTCCGTAATTTTCAATTATTCTGAACTCCCGATATTTCGATAGATATTTCGCACTGTTTTTAAGGTAACATAACCTCAAAGGCAGTGCAAAATATAGAATAACTTTACAATGAAAGTTGCAAAAGTCGTGGCATTTTCAAATGAAGAAATAAATCGTAAATTAATATCTAAAAGTATCGCCATTCCGGAAAGCCTCAATTACGCCAAAACCTACGGAGACCAAAAAACAAAAGTAAAAAGTTTTTGACTTTCAGATTACGGGATCGCAACGGGGAGCCAACTTTTAGAATTTCCATGTGCCTTCGTATTTAATAGCAGTGAGAGGGGGAGGGGGGTGGTGACGTCACCAAACCACCCTGGCCTCTATCCAAGGGACACAGAGTGCAATTACTTCTTCTATGGCAACGAAAACGAGAGAGTACATTTACATTTCACTTATTTCGACGTGGAAGGTGTGGTCCCGTAAGTAATTCATTTGAATACTATTAGGTTTAAAAAAGTCCTTCGTGAAGAAGCTTTCATCAAAATCTGAGTGCGGTAGGTGAGTGGGTACTTGATAAGGGTGATTCAAGCCAGGATTGGCTTCGTGTTGGGTAGGGCTTAGTGATAAAATATGCCTGATCCGTCTTGATCTAGGTTGGACGTGATATGGACTTTAGTGAAGTGTCGATTTTCATCAACTTGGTCTCAAAGTTTTAATTTACCTTCAGGAGACTTTAAAATTGAGAGGAACACTGTGTGAGATCGAATAAAGGATGATTTTCATTTCCACCAAACGGCTCACATCGCATCGGATTGGAACGGATTTTACAATCTTTAAACGAGATTAAATCGTGTACACAGTATTTAAAATCTATTTTACCAAGCCACGCACAGCAGCTTGACCGCAAGCGTCTTCCGCGACACGCGATCTTAGCCGAAAGTATGCTGCGACGCGCGATCGGGTCCGTTCACCTGTCGTCGTATCCGATCGTAATTAGAAAACGTAGACACGGTAGGAATGAATGACGGTACGGAGCCGATGGTATGCGTCGCCATCCAGCCAGATGCGATCAGCTGTCGCCGCATCCGTTTGTATCTTTACCGATCCGATGCGCTACGAGCCGTTTGGTGGAATCATCCTTTATGATTAGAATAGACGTAGATGTATTTTTAGAGCGATTCAAGCCTTGATAAAATGAAAACCTAAACAGCTCCCTTAATATTAAGCATAACATAACATCACGCCTGTAATCCCCGAAGGGTAGGCAGATGTATACCGAATAATACACCCACATTTTACCATTATTTTTAAGTCCCATGGCAATTGGCAGAGCGAGCCAATTGCCATCAACCGGTCACAAATCCAGACTCCGTGGCTGAAAATGAGAATTTATAGTTGGAAAAGCAAAATAACACTTTGCCCGACGTGGGAATCGAAACCAGGACCTCATGCTCAGCAGTCGCGCTTGCGACCACTAGACCAACGAGTCCGTCCTCAATATTAAATTTTAAAATAAATGAAGATTATTTTAAACTGTTTTTACAGATGTGAAGCAGTATCAGCCAGCGACTACGTCCAGTTTTACAGTCAAATGATCGAATCACAAAGCCACAGGCACTGTGGACAACTGAAAGAGCTCCAAGTGACTTCAGAGAAGAATTTTCTAAGAATAACCTTCAAATCTAATGACAGACTAGATGCTACAGGATTTAAAGCAAACTATTTATTTCTTAGGGATTCCGAGATGCATAGTATAACTATGCCGAATTCTATAGATAAAGGTTCGTATTCTAATTCTACACCTTTGTTACAACATCTTTGCATACAAATACATAAAATTGAAGTGTATGTTTGTAATTTAAAAAATAACAGCTTTTTACTGAAAGAAAGAAAGTACGATGAAAGAAAAATGAAAGTACTGATGAAAGTATGCTATTTATAACAAAAAATACCATTTTCTTAATGTTTATCGGTCTATCTGTTTCTTCCGGCTAATCTCAGAAACGGCGGGACCAATTTTGACGGTACTTTTACTGGTAGATAGTTGATGAATATTAGAAAAAGGATTAGGGTTACGTGCAAAAAAAAAATTAAAGCCTTGAAATTGTTGACAAAACTAGATGGAAGTAATATTTTTTTATATTAATTTCAGCTGGTTTGGAAATAACATTAGGGAGACACCTAATAAACTATTGGTAGTAGAATTGTGTGAAAGACGATTATGGTTAAAATATTATAATAATATTGACCTACCCACTACCTACCCACTACCTACCCACTACCTACCCACTACCTACCCACTACCTACCCACTACCTACCCACTACCTACCCACTACCTACCCACTACCTACCCACTACCTACCCACTACCTACCCACTACCTACCCACTACCTACCCACTACCTACCCACTACCTACCCACTACCTACCCACTACCTACTTACTACCGTACTGTGATGATGATATACAGAATCGATGTATGAAAGGAAAAAACATATGTCATTGATCAAATAAATTGGGATAAGGACAGTAGAATGAGGATAGCACAAAGGAAAGAATGGAGTGATAATGTGCCTATAAACGCACCATGAGGGAGCAGTAGCCAATCACAAATGAGCTTTATGACGTGACGCCATCAATTGTCCAATAACAGTCGTTTCATTTCCTTGCACACCTTACGAATTCAGTGCGCGTATTATTCCATCAACTCCTTGTACGGTTTCCAGTGTTTACTTATGATTAAGTTAGTTTGCGAGTTTGGAGTCCAACTTGAAGACACTCCGGTTTCCTTTTGGATACGAAGCGTCATTGCAAGGAGGTGTTTTTGTTGTATCGAGTTCTGGATTTACTTGTGAAGTTTAGTTACGCTCGTGTGGATGAGTATTTATGTATAATTCTACATTATCAGTATATGTAAATGCTGTTTCGGTAGTAAGTACTTCATCTTTGGATAAATAAGTAATTTTTGGAAAGGAAAATTTAATGTCCGTTGAATTATGTCCTTGAAATTAGTTAACAGCAGTAAAGTGTCCGGGTAAGTAATAATTTAGGACACTTTTAACAACTTTTTAACTGTTGTTTGAGGGACTGTTTATATTCGGTCTGAAATCAGTTAGAGTGTTTTACATTTATGAAACTAAGTTAAGGTTCTACCCAATTGAAGAATTTAGTTTCTGTCCTTGATGACCATATAGGTTTACATTGTAACGAAATTTTTGATAAGTCTGTGCAGGTAAATATTATTTTGCCTTGTCAAAAAAATGCGCCATTCAAATTATTATAATAATAGCTACTACAATCTGTCAAATTTCTTTAAAAGATTTTCAACTTTTTCGCTAAAGCATTAGGTTCAAGGTTGATTGGGAAAATTTTACAGTTTCGGGTAGATTGATGTGCTGGCGTCTGTACAATAGCCACAACTCACTACAAATTAAAAGGATGTCACCGTTCCCACTGAATTTTGTTAAAAATCCCTTGACGAAATTCGGTGCCGGTACTCGTTCCCTTGCACAAGTACCGTTAGAGCCCATTTGTCTAAAACCCCTAATCTGATGACGTTCGGCCACTACCGCATGTAATCTGTCTCTCGAACGGTATAGCTTTTCACTACCATTCAAATCATGTCCATTGTGTTCACCTCTGACAACAAAGACGTGTGAATTTACTTTGCGGGCCAACAAGAGAATTTTAAACACCAAATTAAGCTCTGTACTTACAGCAGTTTGGTTCTCTCACTCTAACAGCTCTTATATATTTATCTACGCCCTTCTACCATCTAAGCTTAATCCGACTTCGGCGTCTTCACACATCTGGTTTACTAACAAGTAAATGTGTATAATAATTTTCAACAAACTTGCTTACTGCCGATATCCAAATTGCTGGTTGAAGGTAAGGTCAGCTAAATCAACTAATAAAATGGAAGTGTATTAGGGGTAGGTAAACTTATTAATTAATACAGCCAGAACTAAGCACTCGTCACAATCCCAACGCTTAGGCAAATCCTCTTAGTTACGGGTAAATGGAATAGGATTAAAGGGATATAAGGTAATGATTGCAAAATGAATTGGGGACGACCTTGCAACTAAACTGATGAATTTAGAAATGGCTTCGGTATTAAGAGAACCTTTTTTTTTTTTTTTTTTTTTTTTTCGGATGGGAAATCATCAAATGACCCCCCCACTCTGGGCGGAGCGGAAGGAAGTGTCAGACTTGTACTGACTAAAACCCATCCATGTTCCTTCTTTGCCCTTTGTGTTCCAAGGCCACGGTATCTCTTTCGAACAGTCCCGCAGCCCTGGCAGGCATCGGCCCTTGCGGACCCCTACTTATTTGCTGACATCTCTTTGAGGCGCACGTGGAACACGAACGCGCCGTCGACACGGCCTGTCGTCATAAGACGGCCGGACGGCGAGCTGGCCCATAACTCGCCGTCCACAGGCCCGCGCCTACGGTGGCCGGGAGCCACCACGTGACCCCCGACGCCCAGGGCGTCTCCCACGGCGACTGGGACGTGAAGTTCTTTCCCACTCACGTCCCGCCACCTCCTTCACTAGCATGACTGCTTCGCAGAAGGAGGTGACGGCTTCCCATTCCCTCTCGCTCCGGACCATGGCTTGAACCAAGGCCGGACGCGAGAGATCGCCGCCGCCAATCGCCGCTACGAGGACACGGCGGTGCTCCGCCTAAGCGGGGCAGACCTCCACGGTGTACTCCACCGTGTCCTTCGGTATTAAGAGAACCTTAACATCAATGTTGATGCAAAAAAATTGTTAGTTTGTTATTACAACAAACGTTGAACGTATTAAATAGGTCAATATGTAATCCCTAATGTCGTACTGTATGGATCGGAATGCTGGGCTGTGAAGGAGATGGAAGAAAAAAGATTGCATGTAGCGAAGATGAGAAGGTTGAGCTGGATGTGTGGTGTGACAAGAATGGATAAGGTAACGAGTATATTAGACGAAGTTTAAAAGTTACGCTATTCACAGAAAAGTTGAAAGGGAACCGACTGTCTTGGTATGGACATGTGATGAGGAGGGACAAAAGAAATAAATAATTAATATCAGTCAAATATTTTCATGGATAGAGAGGGAGAGGAAGACCAAGGAAACGATGGATGGATTGTGTGAGGAATGATATGAAAGAAAAAGGAGTAAATGATAGCATGACGGTTGACAGAGGAGAATGGAAGAGAAAAACGTGTTGCGCCGACCCCAAGTAATATGGGACAAGGGCAGGAAGATGATGCTGATGATGACCTAATTCCATTAATTTTGCCTTATTTTGTTTAGACTGATATGAATACCCAACACGTCTTTTGAGTTTTGAGTCTGTTTAAGAAAAGTCCCGTCTTTCTCACCCACCCTGAACCAATGATATTATAAAGAATATACGCTACGTTCTTACTGAGCGGCGTTTAAATATCATTGCGTTGTTACGACTGCGATAAATAATACGAAACGTATAATACAGGAAGAGATAGCTATTGCGCTTGAAGTACTTAAATTATGACAATTGTCTGAATATGTATTTTTATTATTGTCACAATTTGCGTGCGCTAGTGCGATATCTACCTTTTTTTATTTATAATATAATTGCCCTGAACGGAGATTTTCTTTATGATGTAGGTAAACAAGGAATATTGTCGGATTCCTCATAGAATATCCCGAAAAATAGGATAGGTGAAATCGCTGTCTCAGTACTAGTAATATTGTATAGTGTGAAATCAATTTCGATTACATTAACAATTTCAATTAATTCCTAGATCGACATCATTGTCAGTACATTTAATAATACTGGTTATGTTTCAAACACGGACATAATTAAGAAAAGTGCGTAACCACATTTAAGTCAGAATAAATAGCTCTCTCTCTATTAGAAGTCGAGTCATGGTAATTATTATTAGGTTTTTCGTTTTTAATTTTTGTATTTGTTAAAATATGTACTAGTTTATTTTATTTGTATATAAATATTAGTATCATTATAAGTGCCTATATTAATTTTCGATAGCAAGAAGTTATTTTTTATATATATTTATTTTGTACCCTATCACAATGTTTTCTTATTTAACCCAAAGGTTGACTGGTAGTGAATGCCTTGTGGCATTAAGTCCGCCTATGTATCACTATTGTACATGAAGTTTAAATAAATAAATAAATAATTATACTATGAACAGTAATTTCTAATCAATTCTTCTATTGTTTCAGGTGCCACGTGCTACACGTCAAAATTCCTAATATTCGTATGTTTGTCCAAAGTCATTTGGAATATCAGTTAGTGATAACTTTATCTTTGTACCATCGGAGAGAATTTATTGTAATAAAAATATCAATGTTATTGAGAATCGTTTTAATGTTACCCAAGTCCTTGTTTACAATTCTTAATCATAGAGAGAAACACTTTATGATGATGAGGGTGATTTTTTAATGAGTTGGTATTATCTGAATTAGCATAAAGGATATAAGAAAATTTAGTGAAATTAGTAGCGCCATTAGCATTACTCGCCAACGGCGACCATGTCCGACCAAACACATGAACGTGGACGAGGCAAAAAGAGTACACAAAGTAGAAGGGATACTGACGCAGAAATGGTTACCACGTATTCAGTACATCATTTTGAACCCCCCACATAGAAATTTTTCATCGCTAATTTTAAAAACCCGCTGTTTCCTACCAAAAGTGCAATACCTACACGGTCAAAATACGTGGTAACCTTTTGTACGTCGTTGTCCCATCCACTAGGACTAGGACGAGGGAGGGAGGGTCGAGGACTAGGGTATCTTAACTGATTGTATTCTTTATTTTCTGCTTATACCTATTAAATATATTTATATGAACTGAAATTAGGCTTTCAAGTAGGAACTACAAATTCCCTTTAAAAATTGTAGTTGTGTTCAATTCTATTAGGCACAACCATCATCTGCCTAGCCTTTTTCCAACTACGTTGGGGTCTGCTTCCAGTCTAACCGGATGCAGCTATATACCAATAATTTACACGAGTAACTGCCTATCTGACTTCCACAATCCAGTTAGTACTGGGTAATACGATTCCTATAGGTAAGCCTGGTTGTCAGACTTTCGGGCCACTGACTACCTGTAACGACTGTCAAAGATCAACAAATGACAGCCGGGACTCGGTATGTAGTGGGTTCACAGACCAACCGAGGCAAGCGCGGCTTAAACTGAAGATCGACGAGAGCGGCTGTAGTTATTTAACCAAGCACAAACATCTTTATACTAACAACCAACCATACAAATTATTGACATGTGAAAACCAAATACCTCGGGCATCACTTCAAATGATTCCTCCAAGGGTTTCCAGGGGTGACGGACGTGCAACCCGAAGATTGACATACAAACATAAAGTAAGGTCAGAAAACGCACTACATTAACATTCAAGTCACGTAAAAATCGAGAGATCGAAGCTTAACTTCACGATTTTAAGATCCTTCTCAACAAAAATCTAATTGAATATTTTTTCTCTGAGAGTTTTGGACCTAGATAACAAAGTGAATTGGGTCAAGTTGGTGGGTTTATAAAGTTTTAGATTATATCTAGAAGTTCTGAAATATATTTGGGTAGATTAGAATTTTATTTATAAGATAAAACACAACCTCAGAATAAATAATGCTTAATTAAAAACCAATATACATAATAATATGCCTGTAATCCTCGTAGGGTTAGGCAGAGATGTATCTAATAGTACACCCAAATTAGGTATATACCCCATGTAATAGGAGCCTATTGCCATCTACCAGGCACGAATTCAGACTCCGTGGCTGTTACTGAGAAATTCCTGTTGAAAAACAGATAGCACTTTGTCCGACCCGGGAATCGAACCCAGGACCTCATGCTGAGCAGTCGCGCTCGCGATCATTCGACCAACGAGGCAAAATCAAGATATTCCGGGTATATTCCCACTAGAAATATAAAGTTTTTAAGTTTTGATAATATGAATAGATACTGTAGAGGTTTTGTCGGGATGGCTCTGCCAACTGACCTCCACGAAAATTTTATAAGTTTATGGTATATTTTGAAGAAAAACTCCATTTGTTTTTCAAAGAAACAATAGTGGACACTAACTCGTTGGTCTAAGTAGTCGCAAACGACTACGTCCCGGGCTCGATTCCCAGGTCAGGCAAAATGATAATAGGTTTTTTCCACCACCAATTTCACAGTAGCTATGCCTGCCGTAGTCGGTTGAAAGCAGTGTAGAAATGTGGGTGTTCTGTTAGGCATACGTCTGCCTAACCCTTCGAGGATTACAGGTGTGATGTTATGCTATTCGCATATTTGAAAGTTAAACTGTATTCGTATTTGAAATCCAAAAACAAAAGTTCTCGATACTAAATCTTAATCTTAAATAACTTTATATCGGAGTTTGATTCTAGTAGATCCCGGGATTATGGTGCACTTAAAGTACCACAATCCCAGGGAGACTGAAGTCACCCAGAGACCTATATATGTATAAGATTGATATTCAGAACTTTGCAGTTCCTTGACGTCGTGAAAGCGTGAAGGCGATAAACCAAACAATACTCCAGAATTGGACGAAACATTTGTGAGTTATTGGTTTTGAATAACAAACACTAGGATGAAATGAATAAGTCGGTTCCTAAAGCCTATTGAGAATTTCAAATACCCGTATTGGCAGTACACTGACTGTAGCAGCTTTTGTTCAAGAAATTTGAACTTAATAGGAATTATAAAGGCCAACCGAGTTCTACAACAATATGATTTCCGTTCGTACCGATTATAATTTATTAAGCTCCAGTGGAACTGGAATAACTTTAAGTCATGAAGAGAATCCTTTGTCCAACAGTGGGATGACGCAGGCTAACAGTATCAGTATCGGTAAGCTCCAGTGGGTCTTGATTTAACAGTAAGTATGAACGTCCATAGACCGACCACTTTACTGAGTCCTCGCGAAGGTATCAATTTAAATGAAATGTCCTAAAGGTTAATCGCGTATTGGTTCAATTAGTATCGTAATACCTACGTGGATTATGGTTATTTCAAAGCAAATAACCTGTGGGATATTGTTAGGACTTTGTGGACGCTTAATGTGCCTTTGATGGGGCAAGATAGAGGACTCATTAAAGCGATAGGTCTATAGCAGTCATTCCTCCAGCTGCTTGTATTTCAAAGGAAGTCTTGTTGGTGACTTGCTTTGGAACTGGCAGATTCAGAGCAAATCAACATAATCAAAACGATTTCATTATGGTAATGCTAATTAAGGCAATCAGCATAGAGCTTGAAAATATCTACAGGGACGACTTTTCTACTACAAGAGCTCTGAGGTTGTTAAATTCAGACACAAGTAGGAAACAATTAATTGAGTTGTAAAGTATTTGGTAGACAGAAAAGTAAATCATTCTTTATTTATATTAGCGATTAAAGAATGAAATTGCCGATTTTTTTGGACGATGTCGTGAAAAGTGATATTTCCATACTATCATTTTTTTTTTCTTGGAATTTCTGGACTGATTATGTATGATGCAATTGCAATAGTTACAGGGAAAAAAGCTGTGCTGCACTGCGTATCTTAAATTCTCAGAACACAGTTTAAGACAAAAATATAAACCGACGGCACATTGAAACAGGTGTTTTGACACACTACCCTATGAGGTAATATGCAACTACAAGTACGGTTTTTACGTCGTTCTGTACGTAATTTAACAATTAATCCATTAAAAAAATGGAATTTAGAAAAAATATAACTATACATCTTTACAAACAGAACAAAATGTGAGAAAAAAACGGCAATTTTATAGTTAAAAACCTATTACTATGCCTCAACGTGATAATTACTATCCCCAAAACGAACTTATAACAAAGTAAACCTAAGTTAGTGTTCATCCAACTATGAACGGGCTTTATAACAAAACGCTGGAGGCTAACAGAACCTCTGGCCAGCACATAGACTTCAAAGTTTGCATATAATTATGCCGGACATTCGAGCAACATTTTGAGGAACTACGGACTTAATGTTTATGCATAATGGAAGCCGTGGAACGAGGGACTGGTTCCATTTATTTGTTGACGTTACCGAGGTAGATGAACTGTTACGAATATCTTCGAAGATTTATTGGATTTTCTCGTCCGAGCAGCAGCTGTGAGTTCAAGAGATATTAGATTTATTTGTTTTGAAATTTAATCAACATATTTAATTCTGAAACGTGAAAGTAGTCCAGTAGTGTAATCTAATGATAACATCAACGAAGAACTTTGTGTTATCAAACTTGTCTTACACAATCACTGACTCTCTTCAAACTGTGAAGGAAAACATCGTGAGGAATATGTTCAGAGCCAAGAATTCGAAGACATGATACATCCACCAAATCGCACTTGACTCGCGTGGAGAAAGTGGACGGAAAGGAGGCCGGTGTTCCAGTAATGGGATCGTTATACATGCTAGTAAATGGGTAAATCTTGTATAAGGATGAAAAAGCCAAAGAATTTAGTTGCCAATACTATTGAGGAAGCCTGTTCCCTGCAGTGGACTACTATAGGCTTTTGGTGGTTACCTACGCTAAAGGATAATGCTAAAGGATAATGCTAATGAATATTTATGAGAACAAATCAGTAAAGAATATTACGTTTAACAAGCCTCCTGGGTTCAAATCTCAGGCTACGCTACGTCATTGAAGTTGTAGTTAAGACCGTCTGGTCGGAAGATCCTCCCTTTTCTAATGGGGATGAATAATTTTACAGCCTGTTCAACTCTACTCTGAAAAAATAATAAATATTTTTTTTTACATCAGCCTATTCTGTCCCACTGCTGGACAAAGGCCTCCTTCATGGCTTTCCAATTTTGTTTATCATTTGCCTTCTCCGTCCAATCCGTTAAGAATGAGTCCGGATCGTCACGCCAGCGTTTCTTTTACGAATGTAAATTCTATATACTAATATTATATTTCTTCGATTTGAAAAATTCTTTTAGTGCTGGATAGCCCATTTATCGAGGAAGGCTAACTAGGAAAATATGTATGCTTATAATAATTTCACACAGACAAAGGTCGCGGGCAACAGTTAGTGTTAAAATATAACTTGTTATTGAAGCTGGACCATAAAATTGTTTGAAGGGTACATTTGTAACCATAAACAACGTCCCTGACCTTCCGGATCTTAATACAAACGTAGGTAATACGATAATAATATCTGTCTCATACGAAAACAACCCATTCATATACTATACATATATGATTAGAAGATAATACACAAAGACAATAGAGGGATAAGCCTTCAAAGATCTGCGTTAACACCATCTCAACGTACTTAAAGTTTCCATTAATTCAATACTAAATCTGCTGAGGCAAGTTATTATGGTAATGAATATTCTGAACGATCCGAAACTTTGATTTGTAAGATATGAAACGTTTCGATCTAGATTAAGTTTCTACTGAAATAATTAAAGTATGCGGTATTTATTTTATAGATAGACTGAAAGAAGATGAGGAGCTCGTAGCTAAATAATAACCGCTCGGGTCGATCTTTAGGTTAAGCCGTACTTGCCTAGGTTGGTCTGTGGATGGGTGACCACCCATTACATACCGAGTTTCCTCCATGACTCTGAAAGCACGTTAAGCCGTTGGTCCCGGGTGTCATTTGTAGATCTTTGATAGTCTTTAGGTAGTCAGTGGCCCAAAAAGTCTAAACCAGTCTTACCAAGGGATATCGTATTACCCAGTACTAACTGGGTTGTGGAGGTCAGGTAGGCAGTCGCTCCATGTTATTTTACATACTGCATTTTACAGCTGGTATTTAGCTGGTGGTTAGACTGGAAGCCGACCCCAACATAGTTGAGAAAAGGCTAGGCAGATGATGATGATGATGATAGAAAGAAGACCAGAAGCAAAATGTTAGTACAACTTAACTACCCATGTTTTCATGTACCTATAAATAGTTTACTAGGTCAAGTAATTGAAGTTAGGTTTATATGTAGATTGGCCTTAAAAAAATAAAATAATCGAAAACAATTATGATAGTATTATGGGTATATTCATCATCATCATTTCAGCCGAAAGACGTTCACTGCTGAACATATGCCTTCCCCAAGTGTCGCCACATTGACCGGTCCCGTGCAACTCGCAGCCAGCGCATCCCCGCAACCTTCACTAGGTCATCGGGTCGGGTCGGTCGGTCATGGGTATATTAGTATCATATATTATTTTAGATTCAATCAAGAGCAAGTCGAAAGGTTTGAAAACCAACAATTTACTCACCAAAAATATACAACCTTAATAGTTTTACTCATCCACAAGTACCAAGCAATGACTGACGTGGGAATCCCTTTGGACAACAGAATTTAATTTAAAAATCCTCCTTTTGTCCATTATCGAATTTGGAGCATGAAATTCGTTGAAAGTCAGCAGCACAAGTTATAAGCTTACGGGATAATGTTTTAAATTCTAAGTAACGTATTCCGTATTCTATAGAAAGCGGTCGTATGCTTCGGGCACCCAATAGATTTTCGCTTCCTCCACCAGGTCATCAGTATATCTTGTGTGGATAAATGTGCCTTCCGGTACGCACTCGCCACCTTAAAACCTTTCAGCCCTGTAGGCTATCAGACCATCATCATCTGCCTAGCCTTTTCCCAACTATGTTGGGGTCGGCTTCCAGTCTAACCGGATGCAGCTGAATACCAGTATTTTACATGGAGCGACTGCCTATCTGACCTCCACAACCCAGTTAGCACTGGGTAATACGATACCCCTTGGTAAGACTGGTTGTCAGACTTTTTGGGCCACTGACTACCTAACGACTGTCTAAGATCTACAAATGACACCCGGGATCAACGGCTTAACGTGCTTTCCGAGGCACGGAGGAAACTCGGTATGTAAAGGGTGGTCACCCATCCACAGACCAACCTAGGCAAGCACGGCTTAACCCTTAACGGAGTCAGCTGTGCGCACTCATTGCGAATGGACGCTAACGAGGTCTCAGTAGCGGGGGCATTGACCCCTGCGCGCGCGCCGGAACGAAAAAGTGAAGTTGGACGTAATATTGTGAAATGTAATCAATGTAATATTGTAATTAGTGAAGTTTTGTCGTTTATACAGAACAAAATTGATATTATGGACAATCAGAGTCTTATACAGATATGCAAAAGTGGTTTTTCTGAGGAAGACGTAGCATGTGCAAAGAAACTGTTGTATCAAGCTATTCCAAACAGCAAGCGTGTAATCAATAGGAAGTGTAAAGGCAAATCTGAAAGGGAGTTGGTTGATATTATAGACCTTTTCAAACAAACAGACCCGGAACTCATACCGGTTTTTGTAGCTCGTGACTTGCAGAAGCTTCCTCCACTTACCTTCGATCACGTAGATGTGACAAATTTACTAAAAAACATCATAATATTACAATCAGAAGTTAAGTGCATTAAAGATAGCTACGCAACTATAAGTCATGTGGAGGAATTAATTAAAAGAAAAAGTGAATCTCAACACCTAGAACACTCGTCTATTGAAAGGTCAGAAACTAATATTAATAGACGACGAGGTGCTTTTGTATTAGATGAGAGCACTTACGTTAATTTAAGTGATTTCAAATGTAATGAATCGCATAATGACTTGCATAATACGGAAATAATTACGAATGACGGTAAAATGACACAGAACAATGGGTCAATGACCGTTGCCCCCACTGTCGCTAAGCAAGGTTCACCATCTCACTCGTCACCGCACGCTCTCACTTGCACAGTCAACTTAGACACGCCCACGCCCCGCTCTCGCGCGAATGACATGGCGTGTGCGCAGCGCGTGGAGACCACTGCGGTTTCTTCAAGCCGTAATGAAGGGAATGAGGCCCGCGTACTTATACAACACCCAGCGAAACATAATAAAAAATCTAATTTGCAAAAAGGGAATTTATGATTGGATACATGTGAGGCGGTTAAGTCTTGGGCGAATACTGTGAAGGATGGAGAGTGGAAAAAGGTAGAATTCCGGAAAAACTATAAATCTGTAAATAGATTTATTGGTAATCAGGGGAAGGGTGCAGTTATTCCCGACAATAAGTTCAAGGCTGCAGACATAAAAATACCTTTTTATATTTATAATGTGGATATGGCAGCTTCCACCAAGGACATAGCAGATTATGTATTAAATAGGACACAAGTAATGATATCACCTGAGAAAATTAATATGAAGAAACGCAAGGGATATGAGGCATACAAATTTTTAATTCCTAAAATGAAACTACCAGTTTTTATGGATGAAAATATATGGCCAGAAGGTGTGTCTTTCCGGCAATTTATTGAATTAAAAAAAAAGCCTTGAATGGATAAGCCTGTTAAGCTAATAAGTTTTAATTGTAAAAGTGTTACGACTTCAGTTGATTGTATCAGACGACTGTGCGACACTGCGGACGTTATCGCACTGCAGGAGACGTGGTTGTTGCCGCATGATCTGGCCTTTTTAGGAAACATACACAACGACTTTGCATTCACCGGAAACTCAGCAGTGGATACGGCAGCAGGTGTTCTTCGTGGTCGACCCTACGGAGGTGTAGCACTTCTGTGGCGGAAGAGTCTGTTCTCGATGGTTAGTGTTATAAAGTGCAGCAGTGTTCGTATCGCGGCAATAAAAGTGAGTTTGTGCGACAAAGAGATGCTAGTATTTTCGGTTTATATGCCTACCAACTCCAGTGATAATCTCGCCGAGTTTACTGACTGCTTGAGTGAAATCGCAGCTATAATCGACAGCAATAGTATAGAAACTGTATTTATGTTAGGTGACTATAATGCACATACTGGCGAGCTATTCCATAGTGAACTACTTAAGGTCTGTGAGGAACAACAATGGTTATGTGCTGATATTGAGTGCTTGCCGAGTAACTCATACACTTTTGTGAGTGACGCGCACGGGTGTAGGCGCTGGCTTGACCACTGTATTACGACACAGGCCGCGCAACGGACACTCGTTAATGTTAAGGTACTGTACGATATATATTGGTCGGATCATATGCCTATAGAGGTAGAATGTAATCTAAAGTTAATTACACCTAATATAGTATTACCTAAACCTGACAGTAACAACATTGTCTGGGGGCAACGTGACTCGACTCAGATAAGTATGTATGAGGAAATGTGTAATGTGGGTTTACGGGAAATAGATTTTCCGCACGCATTCAGTCACTGTGCAGACATTCATTGTAAAAATGTGAACCATAATATTGTTCTGGATGATTTATACAGTAACATAATATGTATTCTCCAACAGTCTGCTGAGTGTAGTGCGGCGGCGAATAAGCCCCGTACGTATAAACCTGTGCCAGGGTGGAATAAACATGTAAAAATAGCTTACGAGGAGGCTCGCTTAGCTTTTCACGGTTGGCAGTTATGTGGTAAACCAGATACAGGTATTGAATATAATAAAATGCGTGATACGCGGAGAAATTTCAAAAGTAAATTAAAATGGTGTCGTAATAATGAAACACAAATTAAACTAAATTTAATAGCTGAAAATCATAAATCTAAGGACTTTGTTAATTTTTGGAAAAACTCGAATAAACTGAATCCTAGGTCGAGCCTCCCCGTAAGTGTTGGTGGTAAACATGATCCCACACAAATTGCTAATATGTTTGTAGACCAATTTAAAGTGAAGCCCTTGGCAAATTCCTCTGCTGGTTATGTGACGCAGGAGGTGACTGGCGCTGATGTGGGCATGGCGCGGGGATTGAATTTATCTACTAAAGATGTCAAGAAAGTGATAAAAAATATGGTTAGAGGCAAGTCCCCGGGCCATGATCACCTTAGTGTCGAGCACCTTAAATATGCAGGTGTACACTTACCAAGAGTATTGTCGATGTTTTTTAAACTGTGTGTGAGTCATTCTTATCTGCCCAGTGCACTTATGCGAACTATAGTTGTACCTGTCATAAAAAATAAAACCGGTGATGCTGTTGATCCCAGTAATTACAGACCAATATCACTGGCAACGGTCATAGCAAAGGTGCTGGATAGTCTGCTGGATACATACATGGCCCCCAGGATTGACTTGCATGATGCACAGTTTGGCTTCAGGCCTGGGCTGTCGACTGAAAGTGCCATTATGTGTTTAAAGCGGACTGTCCGGTATTATACGGATAGGAAAACACCTGTTAATGCATGTTTCTTAGATCTGTCCAGGGCATTCGACCTTGTGCCTTATGACCAGCTGTGGGATAAGCTAAGTAATGAGAAAAAAGTAGATTTTGAGGTCACGTCATTGTTAAGATTCCGGTATGAGAACCAAATAAACAATGTTAGGTGGGCAGGGACTATGTCTGAAGAATATAGATTGAAGTGTGGGGTGAGGCAAGGGGGAATCACCTCCCCTCGCCTTTTCAATTTGTATATAAACCAACTGATTGTTGAGCTCGGCAATACTGGTGTCGGCTGTCATATTGACGGAGTTGCTATGAACAACATCAGCTATGCGGACGATATGGTCTTGCTGAGCCCATCAATCAGTGCATTAAGACGTTTGCTGAAGGTCTGTGAGAACTATGCGGTGACTCAGGGGCTTAGGTATAATGTTGCTAAGAGTGAGTTACTTGTTTTCAATGGTGGTGCGACAAGATACTTAAATGTTCCATGCATCTCATTAGCAGGTACACCCTTGAAGCAAGTCTCAAAATTTAAATATCTGGGCCATTGGGTCACTGAGGACCTGTGCGACGATTTAGATATCGAGAGAGAGCGTAGGGCGCTGTCTGTTCGAAGTAATATGCTGGCTCGTAGGTTTGCACGGTGTTCTTACGGCGTTAAAATGACGCTTTTTCGAGCCTACTGTCAGACTTTTTACACCTGCAGCCTTTGGGTCAAGTGTACGCAGAAGGCATACAGCGCCCTGCGTGTGCAGTATAACAATGCTTTCAGGATGCTTGTGGGGCTGCCGCGGTATTGTAGCGCTTCGGGTATGTTTGCCGATGCGAGAGTGGATGATTTTTATGCCATCATTCGAAAACGATGCGCTTCTCTCCGGTACAGAACAGATATCAGCACCCACGGCATGTTGAGAGCATTGAGTGACCGGTGGGACTGCCCGATGCTTGGTCGATGGGTGAGACTGCACACACAGATCGGCTCTAGATAGCTGTACGTGCATTTAATTTAATTCCTTCCTTTATGTCATTATTGTTATTATGCCTTTTTGTGATTTTTATGTGTGTGTTGTGTTATTTTTATGTTTTGTGATTCGTTTCTATTATGACATTATTATGTAATTTGTGATGTATTTTGATTATGTTATTTTTGTTATTGCCTATTACTTATCTATTTCTATGGACTTCAACGTCTGCGAATAAATGATTATTATTATTATTATTAACCTAAAGATCGACCCGAGCGGCTGTTATTATTTAGCCACGAGCTCCTCAGACCAAAACTTACTAACGTTGGTTACAAAAAAAATATTAGCCAAGCTGACGATCTCTCCCTCGCAAGATTCAAACCTCACTAGCCAAAACTTTTGCCATGAACGATAAACTTCAATTGGCTCAGTTTTACTCACATCAATCCACCATTCACAAAAACTTACGCTAACCGCTCTTCAATTGTACCAAACGATAATAATTTATGAAGGCGACGGACCGCGTCTATCGGACCGTGCAAAAGGACTGAAGGATTCACTTTCCGAATTGTTTACACTGCCGTGATGTGGGTGAAACTGACGTCTAAGCGGTTTAGTTCCGAACAGTCGCCGGCTGCGACCGCAAATTGTGGCGAACAAGAAAACGCTTTTGTCTGACCGTTGTCATAGAATAAAAAAATGGTGATCTTAGAGAAGAGACAGTAGGAGTACATGCAATGATCCAAGGGAAGTGTGATATGGCAAGAAAGAATGTGTCTGATGAGATGACAAGTAATCGAGAAGGTATGGAAGAAGAAGACATGCTACGCCGACCCCAAATGAATCGGGATAAGGGCAGGCGAATTATGATGATGATGATGAACCAATGATCCAAGGGCTGATTGCGCTGATGCCGAATAACTGATTGTCGTGATACGGACATGCATTGCGGGGTCTCAGAAGCACGTGACACAGAAAATATTAAGTGATGATAGATGGTGTTAAGAAATGAAGCACAGCAATGAAAAGACACGTGGATTTTTCAATAAATGATAATAGCCAAGCAGGGAAAATCGAAAAACTTTGGTTATAGCATAGCATAGCAGCAGCCTATAATGTTCCCACTGCTGGGACACAGGCCTCCTCTCTATGAGAGGGAATGGGATATAATCCACCACGCGGGCCCAGTGCGGGTTGGTAGATATCACATGACTTCGCATTTTAGGTTTTAGGACATGCCGGTTTCCTCACGATGTGTTCCTTCACCGTTTTGAGAGCAGTGGTGATGAAATAAATTACACCAGTAGTAATGCGCCTGCTTGGGTTCGAACCCAAGACTGATCTGACCCAAGACTGCTCGTAAGTCGGGACCGCCACGCGGTTTGGTTATAGGTACGCATAGAATCAGAACGATATCAGAGTTTTAAAGTACTCATAACTGTAAGCATTTCAAAATCGTGTGGAGGGAATGTCGCTTCTACACATTTCATTTCTATGGCTTAATGTTAATGTCCAAAACTCGGATCTTCAAAGAGGACCTATACAAACTGCATGTCGAAGATTAATGAAGTTTTGAACATTGAGTGTCTAAACTGAGTATTTACCGCAGTTTACACAATCATTTGCCCTTTCAGAGGTATAAGGTGCCTCAAGGATGTAAAGTTCCTCGTGTTATATGGAAAAGGGAGGATCCTTCAACCTAACGGGTGTTGTGTCTGATGGACTACAACCTGACAGTAGGTCCTTGTCAGATTTCAGTATATTTAGCATGTATCAGAAAGGTGGGGTCATATTTAAAGTTGTGATCATCAAACTGAACTACTTTTTTCATTGGATCAACATCGTAATCGAGAAAATACAATCAGCTGTCCCATACCTACTCGACACTAATTATTTTCATATAATTTCTTGCTGTTCCCCGCGACCTTCGTCCGTGTGAAATTATTATAAATATATTACTTTCCTATTTGAATCGGATTTTGTTAAAAATTTCAAGTGTTTAATTTTTTTTGCACGGAACCCCTAATTTTTTTCTAAAATTAAAATAGCCTAAGTTACTCCTTTTAACATCCGCTATTCAGCTATCTGCCACTAAAAGTCCTGTCAAAACCAGTCCAGCAGGAACAAACAAATAGACAGACAGACAGAAAGAAAAAAATTAAAAAAACAGTTTTTTTTGTTATGTGTACCGTATACAACATTTTTAGTATATGCGAAACCTGAATATAGTTTGTTCAGAATAAGTAACTGAATCGATTCCAATAATTTTTAAACCATGTTATATTTTGTCCCAAAAATATTTAAAAAGGGTTACAAGTTGGACACCGAGCGACACTAAGTTCCTATCGCAATCATTTAGGTACCTACTGCTAAATTGTTATCATCAATGAGCTCAAGACGACGCTAGATACGTGCGACCGCGCCGCGTGGTGACCACGTTTTTGTGCACACAACCAGGTAGCAGAACAAGCTTATAACTTTGTGATTTTTCATGATACAGTTTTGAAATTTTGTACATAGATTCTTTACATAAAAATACTGGACACGTGTTTCAGGTTTCGGTTATACTAAAACTAATGTTGTATACGTGCATGTACTTTCATTTGCATTTAATAAAAAGCTGTAATTTTGAAATTATAGATTATAGCGAGATAAAGAATTGGTCAGTTTAGTTCAGATGCCGCTGAACAGATGGCGCCACACCCTAGACACTGCAGGGTAAGCAGGGTAAACTCCTGTAGTCTATTATGTATGAATAAAAGGGTTCCGGTGGAACTTTTAAGTGCGTATTACGGTAAATTATGCAATACTTGAGATGTTATGACTCCTTTTACGCCCTCACTCTTTCCTTCCGCGTTGTTAAATTAAAAAAACACGTGAAATTTATTATTTTAGTTATATCCAGGACTGCGGCGTAGTCATTGTTCGTGGTCAACTTAGTGATCATAAATGCATCTACATGGGGTGTTTGTGTTTTATTCCAAGGTCTGACAATTCGGTTATTCCATAACGAGTGTGATACGTGACTTAGAAAAGTGTAACACCGAATAACCCGTCCCCGTAAGTTTACGAATACGAAACACTTAACAACGAATGCACGCTACCACGAAAAACTTAACGTCGCCGTAGCAATGCGATCTCGAATAACTAAATCTCTAATATTCACTTTTTCGAAACACTTAACAACGAATGCACGCTACCTCGAAAAACTGAACAGCGTAGCAATGTGATCTCGAATAACTAAACATCTAAAAGTCATCGTAAAAAGTCTTTATTCATATAACAATCACACAAATCAAACATTTGAGAAGAAAACGTATTTTTCGGGAGCTATTAATCCGTTTTTTTTTTGTAGCTAATTAAAATACGTTCGGTACCTATTATATGAGACTGCTGAAATGTAAGTACGTTTAAACACCTCTGCCTTACCTATGCACGTGTGATGTTATGTTAGAAGTAATAACTATTACTGTTAGTTAATACTTTTTCTTTGCGTGTCGATAGACTCAAATAATATCCGCCCAGTATATTGCCACCTGCACAGCTCTGTCGTTGGCTTCGTTTCAATCCTTAGAGGTGGTTGTGCAAGATGGACAAGTTATTACTGAAACTGTTTTTCGATTATCGTAATTGTTGAAATGACACACAATAATCTGGAAAAATATTAAATAAATGCAGTTTTTATGGGAAACTCAGGAAAAGGTGGCATTTTAAAAGGCCCGTTGTAGTTTGGAGAAGTAATGAAACAAAGTATTAAGGAATTAGTCTGTTATTAATCATCATAGTTGGTAGCAAATTCATTATCACAGAATTTAAACGACACATGACAAAGTCAGGTCATTGTTAATTAATAATTAGTAGGTACTCTATTGTGGTTGAATTTGCGGCTTTGGTCACAAATCCCGGTACGGGGCGCTTAACAGAAACGTTATCAGAATTTCCCAGTATTCATGACTAAACCTGACCGGCCGCTGATTAAACTACACGCTATGTGATAAGACTTGAGCTATTTACATAACTTTACATACTTTATATGGTGACAACATAATTATTTTTAACAAGGCTAGGTTTTCATTTCGGGCTTATTTCATTTCTAATGTGTGAATTTAAAATATATTTTTGAGACTTGGGCGTAATTTTTTTTGAGCATTTGAATAAGTATAATAATAAGAGTATAATTATTTTCATGATAGGTGTTTCTACATCATTTGTGAAATGAAAAATGTATAAGATATTTTATTGATAGATGACCTTTCAAGATTTATGAAGTCGCATATTTTGATTTTTGTAAATTAAGGAACAGTAATTAAATACGCCTGTTCTGGAGGAGTTCATGGTTAATTAATAACAGACGGTCGGATCGATTATCAGGTTAAGTCGCGCTCGCCTAGGGTGGTCCGTGGACCCACTAAATACTGAGTTTCCACCGTGCCTCGGAAAGTACGTTAAGCCGTTGGTTCCAGCTGTCATTAGAAGATCTTTGAAAGTCGTTACAGGTAGGCCCAAAAGTCTGCCAACCGGTCTTACCAAGGGGTATCGTTTTACGGAGTACTAAAACTGGGTTGTGGAGGTCAGATAGGCTATGCTGTCGCTCTATGTAACATTCAGCTGCATCCGGTTAGACTGGAAGCCGACCCTAATATAGTTGGGATAAGGCTAGGCAGATGAATTAAATACGCTTGTTAATGAGTCAATAACTATTTAATACAAAGAACAACGATATACCAAGAAAACTTAAAAACAAAGTCGTCGACAAAAAAAATGTAATTAACAAAAACTTTAAAACAATTCAAACTAGTGAAAACAGCGTTTTACTTAAGAGCGTTGAGTGCTTCTTACTTTAGAACACTTAGCTAGGGCTTTATTACCTAGTATCACATTATAAACGCTCACCACGTTTTGAGAGATTTCAGGATATTCCTGATTGCATAAATTACCTACAATAATCTTCAATTTGCAAACAAAAAATCGTACCGGCCGCGCCATTTAAATATGTTTGTATCTGTTTTACTGGTAATCAACGATGGGATTCGTACCAAAAGCTGATGTTAATGATAAATCTAGCTATTCCTGGTTTCTACTAAAAGCGTTGTTAATAATAAAACTACCCCTCCTCCTCCTCTGCCTCATTAGCCTAGTGTTCGTAATCGCGACTGCTGAGCAAGTCCTGGGTTCGATTCCCGGGTCGGTTAAATTGTTATTGAGTTTTTCCATCAGGAATTTCTCAGCAGCAGCCACGGAGTCTGGATTGGTGATCGGTTGATGGTTATAGGCTCGCCCCCTATTATTTCGGACTTAAACATAACTGGCGAAATGTGGGTGTGCTATTCTGTACACCTCTGCCTAACCCTTGGATTACAGGCGTATTGTTAAGTTTATAATTAAAACTTGAATATAAATTAATGGTAAGTTGGTTTGTATCCCAGTCAGTCATGGTAAAATATAATTTCCATCATACATTATCACACTCAGAACAGCGTATGATTCGCGACGTTGCGTAAGCCAATCATAATTTTAAATGCAAAACACTGCCCGCAGCTCATAATTATGCGCCATTTACATATTAATAGATATTTTGAAAGCTATTAACATTATTGTTGACGTGAGTGAGTTTCATACTTTTGCATCATTAAATCTGAAAGGAATGCTGGAGTTTTTTTTGTGTGGTTTTAATCATTTGTGATGTATTATGATTATTGTTGAATTTATAAAATAAAGTCACATTTCGTGTTTTTGACCGTGTGTTGTTCTACGAAACGATTGTTTATGTGTTTTTTACACTATTTGAAATTGACATAATTAAAATATAAAATTGAATTAAATAATGGAATCTCGATGTCAGTCAAGTCCGTGCAAGCGACCTGCCACTGCTGAACGCTTGTTTATAAATTTTCATTTCATTTTTATTGAAAAGAGCAGGCATAATAAAAAACACTACTAATGCTTTTTTTTTTTTTTCCGGATGGGAAATCATCAAATGACCCCCCCCCCGCTCTGGGCGGAGCGGAAGGGAGTGTCAGACTTGTACTGACTAAAACCCACCCATGTTCCTTCTTTGCCTTTGTGTTCCAGGGCCACGGTATCTCTTTCGAACAGTCCCGCAATACTACTAATGCTTTAAGTATGCTTATTAGAGAAATCTATGTGTCTATACATCTACTGCATGCAACGTTTTGAATATTTAAAAAAATATCTGACAATATGAACATCTAAAATGATAAAAGGCAGTATTTTTTGTACTCCGGAAATCCTGGTCTCCCTACATGTACGTGTCTAATGGACGAGGTTCAAGTGAAGTATACACCTGCATTACTAGACTCGTTACTGACGGGTGCCGCGAGTGCATTCTGCTAACACCTAGTATCTGTTACAGCTAGCTCCTTCACGAGGCGGTTAGTTACATACATGCATAACTGATCTGGAAGAGAGTGAAGAATGATGTGTTATATAAAAACGCTGTATTCTAAAGGTCTTACAGAACTTAAGAATTATCGAGTTTTTGCTAATGATGACGGGTTTTCGTAACCAGGATACGTTTACTTTATAAATTTTCTTATTTTTAGGGATGTTTACTCGTTAAGGTGCTTTCCCGAAGGAAGCCCGGTATGTAATAGGTGATCGCCCATCCACAGACCGACCCAGGCAAGCACGGCTTAACCTAAAGATCGACCCGAATGGTTGCGAGCTTCTGAAAGGAAAACACTAATGGTTCTAATCTTCGAAGTAATAAGTAATAACGTTAAGATAACGTCAAAAGCATGTGAACAAATTTTAAAATAAGTTATGCTTATAAATAAGCATCTTTCAAAAACATCCGTCTTCTACTTTAACTCCAGAAATAAACGACAGATTGCCTGATTTAAATATAACCCTTTAGTAAGAATTAACTTGACAAATAGGAGATTTAGAAGGATGAGTATAAATTAATTTGTTCGTTGGCTGGCAAAATGAATTATATGCTCCCCCTTCTTTCGCGTCTAAAAATAAATGTAAAATGGTGAAAAACAAGAAAAAGCGTTTTATCAAGTATTTATAAATGGTTACGATGTTTTTTCTTATGCTTTTAATGGTAAATACATCTGATTTGCGTGGAGGGGAGCTCGTGGCTAAATAATAACAGCCGCTCGGGTCGATATTTAGGTTAAGCCGTGCTTGCCTAGGTTGGTCTGTGGATGGGTGACCGCCCATTACATACCGAGTTTCCTCCGTGCCTCGGAAAGCACGTTAAGCCGTTGGTCCCGGCTGTCATTTGTAGATCTTTGACAGTCGTTAGGCAGTCAGTGGCCCAAAAAGTCTGACAACCAGTCTTACCAAGGGGTATCGTATTACCCAGTACTAACTGGGTTGTGGAGGTCAGATAGGCAGTCGCTCCATGTAAAATACTGGTATTCAGCTGCATCCGGTTAGACTGGAAGCCGACCCCAATATAGTTGGGAAAAGGCTAGGCAGATGATGACATCTGATTTGCGTGTTAAATGTTTGTTAACATTACAATTTTAAATTTTCAAGAAATAGTTCGTTCACCAGTACATTTGTAGTCTTGCAGTCTCTTTTCAGGGAATATCTTGACTTTATCACTAAACCAATAAATGAATAAAGAAATGTATAGAGGTACCTTTTCATTCACGGTCTATTTTGATTTGACCACATACCACAACCACATTTTTTGTGTTAGCTAATCAGCTGTTCCATAAATTTTGACCGTGGTATTGCACTTTTGGGAAACAGCTGTTTTTTTTAAATAACCGATGAAAAATTTCTATGTGGGGGGCTAAAAATGATGTACTGAATAAGTGGGAACCGTTTTCGCGTCAGTATCCCTTCCACCCCGTCTTTTTTTTAATTTTCTAAATAGGCCTGCTTTTGACCTCGATCATGCCTGATGGAAAGCGATAGATATACAGCTTACAGCTTTAGATTGCAAGCTCAATTACAATATTTAATTTTTTTCTTTGAACAAAGCTCGACTATAATTTTTTTTCCTTTTGTTAGTACCCAATATTGTTACAAAGTCATCCTAACTAATGACTGGTATACAGCTTTACTTCAACCACTATTACCAATTTAAATCACCTTTCCAACCCTCTAGGGATAACATTAGCATAGATACAACTAACTAACAATAATCTCAACTTTGCATACCACTCCATATCAATCGATTACAGTATTAGTTGTGTGCTCACTACTCCATACTCGATCATTGTTCGAGAGCATTCAGTCTCCGTCATATCGTGTTTCAATCCGTTTCGCATACGATTCTCTTGTTATATAGAACTAGCTTTTGCCCCCGGCTTCGCTCGTGTTATGGTCGGAAATTATCCCACTGGAACATTTTAAATACGAGGTGTAAACAGACCCTTCGCGAAGCCGTCAATCAAGCATTATGTACATCAAACTAAATAACTCTACGCAATAATTATTGCTATGAAACGACTCTTTTTTTAGGTGTAAAAATTACGTTTTACGGTAGGACTCAATCACTGAAAACATTGTGTTGATGGATGGATTGAATAGTACGGGGGTCGTGGAGATATTAAAGTAAAGTATAACATTAAAAAATGTATTTAAAAATATAACTTGTGGAATTTTTGGAACTTTGATCCCCAATATCTCCGTAACTAGAAGGTATGGTCTAAAACAAAAAAAATATCGGAATGACGCGGAGAACAAGTGCTTTTCGGGGAAAATGTAGTTTCCCATTAGCGAAAGAATTTTCGAAATCGGATCTGCAGTAACGAAGATTACCCCTTACATCAAAACATACAAACTTAACCTCCTTATAACTTTAGTATAGAAGATTAATACGTCATTGACATTATTCTCGTTGTGAGGGTTTAATCTGATGTTGTGACGTCGTGTATGTAGGTAGGAACGTGTAACCCAACTGAGATAAGGATAAAGTGCTTTGATACGTTTTAAGGCAAGTATATTGCTTGGGGAAGTGTTGGTACATAAATTATTGCGTAGATTTTGTAAGAGGGAAAGATAATTATTTTTGGGCTCTTTATTTCTTTGAATAGACACAAAATCAGCACCATTGGCCAACTATGTATATTATATTGGGGTCGGATTTTAGGCTAACCTGATGCAGCTGAATACCAGTATTTTGTGGAGCGTGGAGAATGGAGCGACTGCCTGTATACTGACCTACACAATCACGTTAGGACTGGGTAATACGATGCTCCTTGGTAAGACTAGTTTTAGTCTTTTGGGGCCACTGACTACCTGTAACAAAACGACTCGCGCATGAAAGGTACCATCGTAGTAGGGTAAATACACATTCTGTGAAAATTTCAACTGTTACCTATTACGAACGGACGGATAGACAGCGCAGGCTTAGTAACAGGGTCCCGTTGGTTACCTTGCGGGTACGGAACCCTAAAAATTAAGATCATTTTTGTGTCCTTCGGTCGTTACACATAGATTACATTTACAGTCGGGTAAAAAGCAGGAACTTGTATCTTCACCTTTCACTAAAATTCGCTCAGAAAAATATCCCAAGTAAAACCGTGTTTAATAATAAGTCATTCCGTGAATAAACACCTCGGAAACACATAAATTGTAAGAACGTCAAAATCAAATAAAACCTTTTTATACCGACACAGTCAAAGACATTGGCTGGAAAAGGTAAACAAGAAAAAAAATAACTTCCTCGTCAGAATTTTATTTGGTTCATTTAACAAAGGTGAGGGCGAAACTCGAAAATGAAATACAACAGCTGCGATGGTAACCGATTCTAATTTTCCGAGTGAATTAATTCCAGAACTGTTACCTAAGAATGTCAGTGGACTGATATTTTTCCAGGAAATTGAATACCTGGATTAGGTTCCAATTTAAGGAGCTCATGTCTAACTAATAACAGCTGCGCGGGTCTATCTTCAGGTTAAGCCGCGCTTGCCTAGGTTGGTCCGTGGATGGGTCACCAATTACATACCGAGTTTCTTCCGTGGGTCGGATAGCACGATAAGCCGTTGGTCCCGGCTGTTAATTGTAGATCTTTAACAGTCGTTACAGGTAGTCAGTGGCCCGAAAGTCTGTCTTACCGAGGGGTACTTCTCAGTACTAACTGGGTAATAGAGGTCAGATAGGCAGTCGCTCCATGTAAAATATTGGTATTCAGCTGCATCCGATTCCGGTTACACTGGAAGCCGACCCCAACATAATTAGGAAAAGGCTAGCCAGATGATCGGGTTCTAATTTTGAAATTTTTGTTCATTGTCCTTTTTGTGTGATTTACTAAGGTGTGAAAATGTAACAGATTCATAGACAGACAGAGTTATTTTTTTTTGTATACATAATACTTACAACTATAATATGCAGTTAGAGACTCACTAAAAAGTAGTTAACCATAAATACCCCTTAAACAAACTTATTTATCAGAGTAGCCAAAAAAGCTTTCAATTTTCTTATAACCCTCAGCTCTTTTTACAAAGCCTTAGTAAATTGGATTCTACAGAAAAGAAGGTTCAGTTTACCACTACTGACATTCCTATTCATTGGTAAACATAAAACTGTAAGAAACCTGAAAGGTATTACTACGCTATTCGTCTTAAACTGTTAATAGAGAAACCTCATTTGAACGGATCTCAAAGAGAACAACGAGTTTCTACGAGCTAAGTTAGTAGTATCACTTTACGAAACAGTAATTTACTGGAGTCTCACTTAAACTGTCTTCTGAAGTGCTCCTTGATTAAGTACTAAAAAGCAAACTATAATGAGAGAGCTGAGACTCGTAATATCTGGGTGAAGTTCAGTGGATCCAATTTAGAGTAAAGCGTACTCGAGAAATCATGAAATCTTTTTAATCGTTTGCGATTTGTGTAACGAAGATGGTTGATTGAGCTGCTTTTAAACCGAATTCTAAAAATGGAGGAGGTTATGTATTCCTACGGCATCTTTTTTTTCATCTGTTAGACGAAGCTAGCGCGGCGGTCCCATATAAAATTTTATTAACTTTGCTTCGGCACTTTGTGAGTTATCCTCTATAATAATTATGCATTTTTTCCTCTGTGTAGATGATGTGTTAATAACTTCTAGTTAAAATATAAAATTGGTACTTGACAAGGATTTGTGTGAGATACCACAACTAAAAAGTGAGAATATACTAACCTTTTTTGCAAAAAAATAATCGGCTTCCAAAATTATTTTATATTTTAATTATTTTCTAATTTTTAGTGTTTATTTTGGAAGTTGTTTATTTCTAGTTAAGGTTTTTGCAGAACCATTTCTACAACTGATCATTATAGTTTTAAATGCAATATTTTATACGTTTCCGTGTTACCAGCAAAGATTTTTCCTAAATAGAATCTTATTTTCCATTAAATCTTCAAGTAGGACTATTGAAAACAATGCCTTAAAGACAAACACAGAAAGGGAAGTTCCCCATTCATAACTAAGACGCCAACTTTCTAGACGAAGCTTTATCTTAAATCTACGTCAGTGAACCCGTAGCTTTACTCCTGTTTTTACATACATATATTAATTTGGCAGAACATACTAACTCGCCTATATTAACTTTACTGAACATCACGTCCCCAGTGTGATATAGGGAGAAAAAGTTTGGAATGCGGGAGCCACGTCAAAGGTTAACGCACACATATCATCTTTAATCTTAAAAGCTTATGCTTCTTGTAAATTTTTACCGCATTAATACAAAACATTAAAATGTAAGCATGACCCAAGGGGTGGAGAGCTCACGTCTAGCTTAGTCACCAGTCTCCCACAGTATAATTATTACTGTTACGTACTTTTTATTGATACCTTTCTAATGTACACATATGGAACCTTGTGGTGAAAAAATAAATCATTATTATTAGCTGTATACAGTTCTTTCTATAAAACGCCATTTTGCAACACACTAGGTTTATAAACATCGTAATGACATTTCGACTGCTTGTAAAAAGCATTATTATTTATCATTAAAAAAAGGGCCAGCCGTAAGCGCGGCTATTTCGGATGTGCTGAACTGATCCGGTTATGTAGACGATGTTAGAGTTTTACCACACCAATCGATCGATCGTCGATCGAGGCCAACGATCGATGGTAGAATGGATAAGTCGACGTCGATCGACAGTTTCTACTACACCAATTGATCGATCGTCTTCTTTTCTACCATCGATCGATTGGTGTGGTAACACCCTTAGGTTGACGACGAGCCGATGAAGTTTAGTTTAGTGACGTGTCGCCGATCCGATCCAGTGTTGCTATGTGTGCGATAGCCTTAAACGTGTTCACACTGCTTTTGTTCCAAATACTTTTAGATGGAGAATGCTTGTTCCTTGAGATAGCGTGATGCGTACATTGCACGGTCGTGTTTTAATTTTGTCGGCTTCGTAATTATTCGGTATGGAGCCTCAGGGAGTTTGTTGTATGAATATGACAAGCTAGGCTCTGTCAGAAACTCTTGATGAGTTTTTTGGTCCTGTGAAAATTTTGATGAAATAGTAATTTTAGAAAATTCCAAAGGGAATGGAGAGGGCTATGCTCGGAGTTTTCTTGTGTGATAAAATCAGAAATGAGGACATCCGCAAGAGAACCAAGGTTACCGACGTATCCCGAAGAATAGCCAAACTTAAGTGGTAGTGGGCAGGGCACATTGCTCGCAGAACGAATGGCCGATGGGGCCGAAAAGTTCTGGAGTGGCGACCGCGAACCGGAAGACGTTGCGTTGGAAGGCCTCTAACTAGGTGGACCGATGACCTGATGAAGGTTGCAGGCATCCGCTGGATACGAGTCGCACGGGACCGGTCAATGTGGCGATTCTTCTCGTCCAGCAGTGGACGTCTTTCGGCTGAAATGATGATGATGATGATGATGATGATGAGTAATTTTTGGGTTTAGTGTGTTGCTATGCTCTCACTATTATTACGTAGTCTGTCATCTGTGGATGTGTCCAAAATATCTCCACTTTAGAGAACATAAAAGTTTGCGCATAAAACGCGGCCAAAGTAATTTGACTAGATGCCTTTGATACGAAACACGAAGAAGGTGTTCTGTCATGCTGTATCTTTATCTCCAGTATTATAAAGTTCCAGCACTATCAGTCAATTGTGAGACATTATTTTACGAGGCTCTCATGCAAACCGTTTAGGCCCGGTTTCCAAAACAGAGAGAAGCAAAGCGGAGAGAGACAGGCCGTGGATTTCAATCAACAGGATTAGTTGAAAACCAAGCTTAAAACTTTGAATTTTTAAACATTTTGAAAAGATTGACTTTGTTTAACATAGTGGATATAAGGATCGGAATGTTGGGCCTCAAAAAGGATGAATAAGATGCCCTTGCATGTGGCTCAAATAAGAATACTAAAGGGGATGCGCAATGTTACGCAAATGGATAAAATAAGAAATGAGTAGGTACAAAAAATGAAGTCTGAAAGAGGCGCCGGTGACTAAAAAGTTGTGTGGTAATCGGTTGACGTGTGATTCGGAGGAATGAGGAAAATGTCGTGAGGAAAGTTTTGAGTAAGAATGTGGATGGGTATAAGAGTAGAGGAAGACCAAAAAAACGATGGATGGACTGTGTTAAGGATGACAATTATGGCAAGAAAGGAGGTGACTGCTGAAATAACGGCAGGAGAATATGATAATAATTGGTTTTGTATAATAGTGCAATTACTTACCTATTTATTATTTTGTCATACTCTTCATCCAAACACAAGTTTCAAGCCCAAACGAAATGTGTTTGCTTCGAACGGTAGAATCGTTACTTAGTCAAAAAACTCATAAAACAATGTCTCCTTATTTCCAACCAAGAAGGTTAAAAGACCCATTAAAAGCCAACGACGAACATTATAAGTAACACCAAAAGCACATTAATCCTTAAAACGGGTAATTATAATGAAATTTTGTAGCCATATACTCTGAACAACGTATGAGAATAATTTACTAGGGCATTACCACACTGTAAATAGTGTTTTATCCCATAATAAATGAAGCGTGCTTTATCAGATTATATAGCGTTAAATTTGAGTATAATGGGTGTATTATTTCATTAAATCGTCAAACATAATGAGTGTGACGAGTTTCGTGTTCGTGGTTAAATATGTTTTGGTGAACATGGATTTGTTTCTTCTAAGATCCACTGATTTTTGGAATGCAAACATTCTGCTAAAGAAGTCGTAACTTATGGCTAAATAATAACAGCTGCTCGGATGGATCTTCAGGTTACCGTGCTGGCCTAGGTTGGTCTGTGAATGGGTGACCAGCCATTTCATACCGGGTTTCCTCCGTGCCTCGGAAAACACGTTAAACCTTTGGTTTTTCCCGGCTTTCATCTGTAGATCTTTGACAGTCATTACAGTTTGTCACTGTCGGTGGCCTGAAAGTCTGACAACCAAACTTACTAAGGGGTATCGTATTATCAAGTACTAAGATTTGTGGAGGTCAGATAAACAGTCGTTCCATGTAAAATACTGGTATTCATCTGCATCTTGGTTAGACTGGAAGCCGACCCCGACATAGTTGGGAAAAGGCTAGGTAGATGATGACATTCTTCTAAACAAGTACCTATCGTTTCCTCGTTTAGTAATCTGACAGTTCTTTCTCTAAATTATCATCATCATTCCACTAACACACGTCAACTGATGAACTTGGACCACCCACAACAATCGCTACATCGATCGGTCTTGCGATTCTCGTACCTTGTGGATTCTTGTTGTCGGTACTGAACAGTTATCAGGTTTCACAAACCTGCATGTGGTTAAGGTCGAGTTTATAGCAAACCTTTTCTATACAAAAGCCTTTTATAACTTCACCCCGAAATAAATGTCCAATGAGTCCATATAAATGTTTTTTGTTATCAACATGTCAAAAAAATGGGTAACTCGTGAAAAAATAATCTGTTTTTTCGTCTATCTTCAAAAATTACTGAGATATTAAGGGTTAAAGTACGGCCTCCACGACAAAATCCGACTAACGTGTGACGTCACGCTGCGAGCTGGGAGTCGAAATATTAAGTGCAAACCACTATACAAATCAAATTTTATGAACGTCAACTCTCGCAGAGTTAAAATAATAAGTGCAAACTATACAAATCAAATTTTACGAACATAAACACTCGGCATCACCCGCAATCAGACATGACACTCGCAGCTTGACGTCATAGCAGTATTAGCGCACGAAGGGACGCAAATTTAAAAAAAGTGGTGAAACTTTACAACGCTGTAACTTTAGAAATCCTAGCCTGATTTCGATGAAATAAAAACTATTATTATTTGTACGAGTACGTGCATTAAATGCAGTAACTTTTATAGTAATATTTTGATGTGTTGGTGTGACTCATTGCATCTCCATAATGTAACATAACATAACGTCATGCCTGTAATCCCCGAAGGGTTACCCAGAGGTGTGCCTAATAGTACACCCACATTTCGCCATTTATGTTTTACTCCCATCTAATAGGCGACGAGCCTATTGCTATCTACCGGTCACAAATCCCGACACCGTGGCTGCTGCTGAGAAATTGATGGAAAAACTCAATAACACTTTGCCCGATCAGTGAATCGAGACCAAGTCCTTATGCTAAGCAGTCGCGCTTGTGACCTCCATAATTTAATAGACGAACAATATGCAGTTGACCTGCAACTAGCTTTGATATTTGCTATTAAATTACGAACGCGTCGTCGGGCAATGCATCATATTTGATTCATCGGCGGCCTAGAGGCGCTTATGCATGCGATACATCAATACCTGTCTTGACCACTGCTGTGTTGTGGCTTTTCAGGCTTAATCTGAATTCACTATTGGCTATTGTTAGTTGATTTATTGTTTATAAAATCAAAGATTGAAATGGCTAGATGTGCTCTCACCGAAATTAGGTGAAACGTGACGAGTATAGAGGCTGGAATGTACACTGGCGCACAAACGGCTACCACGTATTCAGTACCTAATGCTAAACATCGATATTTTTCATCAGTAAATTGTGCGGTTCCATACATTCTGGCCGTGTAGGTATTGCACTTTTTTAGCAGATTAAAAACTATGTGGGAGGGAGTGGTGTTCCACCCTCCGCCCTGTATACTGAGAAGAATGAACTCTCGTGTTCTGCATGGAACGAAAGATACGATTTTCAGTATAAGTTAGCTTGAGAATTCTATTCAAATGTGACTGCTAACCAAACTGAAACGTGAATAATTTTTCGCGCATCTTCACCATCTCATTAGGGTTCCCTACCCTAAAGGTCACCACCGGGACCCTATTATTAAGCCTCCGCTGTCCATCCGTCCGTCTGTCTGTCAGCGGGCTGTATCTCATGATCCGCAAACTAATAAATCTGAAGCAATAAATAATGAAAATTTTAATCTATCTGTAGGTAAAGTCACTTCTAGTAAGTTCCGTATACCTACTATAGACGGACTGATTAAAGCAGTCCTCGCGTTGGTATTAATTTAAATGGAATATTCTGAAGGTTGATTACGTATTGGTTCAATTAGTATCGTAATACCTACGTGGATTATGGTTATTTTGAAGCAAATAACCTGTGGGATATTGTTAGGACTTTGTGAACGCTTACTGTGTCTTTGATGGGGCAAGGCGGAGGACTCATTAAAGTGGTCGGTCTATAATTTTATTTATAATGCCGTTTGACTCTGTTTCGTGTAGGGATCGTTAATATTCCATTGCAGGGAAAGAAAAAAATTGTCAGCGGGAGTTGGTGTTTAGCATTTATCTATCAGTAATTTCAACGTCGATCCTGTTTTCTTAAAAGTATGTCAACTAAAACAGATCTTTGTTAACCCCCTCTAGCAGTACAAGTAGGTATAACGTCCCTTGCAGCCACACTGAAACGTTTATTCATGGGTAAGTGAGCTGAGATGGACCTTTTGTTTACAAAGAGGCCAGATGGGCGCTAACGTAAAGCCTTTTCACCTCCCTATTGTGTAAAGGCCTCGTAAGATGTCTTGCAAGGTCCGAAGGTTTATACAAGGACGATTTAAGTGAGCATAAAGAGCTTAGAAAACTAAATTAACGGAAAAATGACATTTTTAACAATTCTCAAGTAACAGGACGTTAGTAACAATATTTCCTTACAACTATGTTAGTAAACTTAACCTACACACTTAACCTAACACTGTCTTACATTAATTGAGGAATCCCTGCTACAAGCTTAACACCGAAGTAGAAAGCTTGCTATGAAACACCGGTTTTAACAAAACAAAATGCAGTGTCAGTTTCTTCGACTACGAAACTAAAAACAATCCAACAAAGAAACAAATAAGACACGATATTTAGAAACATAGTCTTTCTAAAAAAAAACAATAAACCGTAAATGTAAGTAGACGACAAAATAATAAAGGACCAAACAACATTTTTGCGATAGTAAACGTCGTATCAACAGATTGATTGATAACCTTTCGAGCCACCAAGCGAGCGACAGCTAAGGGTTCCACAATAGCTATTGTTGGTCAACGGAACTGCACCTGTAGGGTTGGCGATGGAAAGTTAAAAGGGTCGTGTAAAATGTTGTCAATGTCTGGATTACTGAAAAAAAAAGGATCAGGGTTTATGATATGGGAAATTTTATTCATTTTTAATGGGTTTATTCAGAGGTTTTAGTTTCGAAAGATAAGTATAAAATGATGTTTCATTTTGGAGAATTGAAACGGAAAATTGTATATTGTATGTACGATAATTTATCTAGGTATACATGTCATTGAGTAGCATCGTTATTTGATGTTATTTTTTATTATAAAAGGAAACAAAATAAGTGTCCCAACTCTAAACCTAGCGATTGCTTTTTATAACAAACCAGTACTTTCACGCCAAATTGTTGCGACGTTTGTATTTTTTAGTTGAATCTAAATAAAGTTATCATACAAATACAACTTCCAGGATAAATTATAGTGAAAACCGCATCAAAATTCATGGTGTAGTTTAGAACAACAGAGCTACCACATAGATAGACACAAAAAATCGACTTTGTTTCAGAATATATACCTAGAAATAAAATGAAAGGCGAGTCAGCAACAAATAACAGCAAATTAATGATAAGTACAAAAAAAATAGCAGTATTGTCATTAGTTTACTGTCCTCATAAGCTGTTCGCGGCTCTTGCGTTCAAGTGGCGCCATCTGGCGACGAGTTCTAGTTTTCTCCTAATGAAAAACGAATGTAAAACTATAGGCAGAAGAGCATAAATAATGCTCGGAGCGTGTCGTATTCTGTTTAGTACTTCGCGCGGAAATATGTCAGGAACATTTTGTAAATTAAACCAATCTGACTAATGTAGAAATGCAGTACAAGCCTGTTTCTGTTATCTCTTTAGCGTTTCACGTGAACTAAAACATTAATTTGTTCTTGTTTAGTTCAAGTATGATAATTTCGGGATCTAGAAGCAAAAATTGTGGAAATTAAAATGATCGAATATTTTATCATGTTGAGGCTGAAGAAATAAGAGGAAGACCAAGGTAACGATGGATGGATTGTGTGCGTGACGGTTGACAGAGGGTGTGCCGACCCCAAGTAACAAGGGACAGGGCCAGGAAGATGACTAGGTTGTGGCTGAAGAAATAAATAACACAGTGTAAATTAAATTAATGATTTGCACTGCAGACAACATAGCTGATTGGCGTCTTTTGCAAAATGTCCTATGCCTTCAACACTTAGCAAGAAAAGAAGAATGTTCTAGTAATAACATATATTATAAAGTGACGCCTTTTTCCGATGGAAGTAGACATAAACCACAGAACGCCACCTACTACGGTCTTTTTTTTTTTTGGATGGGAAATCATCAAATGACCCCTCCCCCCCACTCTGGGAGGAGCGGAAGGGAGTGTCAGACTTGTACTGACTAAAACCCATCCAGGTTCTTTCTTTGCCCTTTGTGTTCCAGGGCCACGGTATCTCTTTCGAACAGTCCCGCAGCCCTGGCAGGCATCGGCCCATTGCCATCCCGGTATCACTAGAACTACGGTCCTTAGATACTACTTTTGCCTAGTCCACGTTCTTTCATCACCATACTGCACCTTACCTTTCTAAAGAACCTCACCAGTAAGGTCAGTATGTGTACTTCTAGGGCGTCCCTTGCCGGCGTTGCCACTCAGATCTGCCTTGTGAATACCTTTTGTTAGTCGTCTTTCACTGATCCTCTCCACAGGACCAAACCACCTAAGCATACTCTTTTCAAGTTTTGTCACAACATCTTCTATAGAACGACCTCTTTAATGAGTCCTCGCGAATGGGATATTCTGAAGGTTGATTACGTATTGGTTCAATTAGTATCGTTATACCTACGTGGATTATGGTTATTTTAAAGCAAATAACGCTTACTGTGCTTTTGATGAGGCAAGGCGGAGGACTCATTAAAGCGGTCGGTTTATAGTTATAAACGGTCTCGAATAGGGAAGGAAAAACACGGATATTATAACTTATTCTATGACGCGGCAATCCTTATTTCAGTTTCCTTCCTGATTATGATTAATGTTGACAATATTGTAAATTGCCGTGCGATTTACCATGCTTTATTGCGCGTGGACATTTACTATTACATTCATGTAATCAAATAAATATTTTGCTCCTTTTTATTTGAAAAGTAGTAAAAATTCCTGAAAAATTTTCGCCGTTATCGTGACGGACACAGGTTAGGATGGCGGGATGAGTGTGAACCAGCCCTGTAGTGGACAGGGCTGGTTCACACTTACCACAATAGAGGACTGAAAAAGTGAAAGGAAAGCCTATATTTACTAGGCTGTTCGACGAAAAACTTTTTGATCATCATTGAAAATCCTGGTTGTATCTGTCGTAGGGGGTTGCTTGAATTCCCCTTTTTTTCATGCCGTTTAAGCCAAAGCTTAAGGCCCGGACTCCACCGAAGTGGAGACGAGATTGACTAATCACAGGAACGAGAGACGCGATATAGATTTCAACTAATGCGATTGGTCGGTCTCCGCAAGTCTGATCTCAGATCCGCACGTCTCCGCTTTGGTGGACTCTGGGCCTAAGACTGGTTTATGTAGGGACGTTCTTGATGAAGATATCCAGCAGTCTTTCAGCTGAAATGACGATAATGATGACGTGCTGAACGCATACTGAGATATGCAAATAAAATTAACTAAGAATAAGAATAAGAATAAGAATAATTTATTTAAAAAGTATAAAGGAATAGTTGATACTAGTTAACCTCTTTGTCTTTATTAAACTTAGCAGTTACTCATCATATTATGGCAAAGGCCATCCGTTCAAAGGGACCACCACCTAACAATTGTAGCCAGTTAATCAATGTCACGTTTATTATACGGCTATCAAGGAGGTTATGAGCTAGAATTACGAGTTTCTGGTTCAACTGACATCTTGTCTATTCTGTTTTATGTGCACTTACCTAGCTTAATGGCTCCAGGTATGTTATTATGGATGTCTTACCCCGCGTTTACAGCCGTATACAAGTTGTGAGGCTTTTCATAAAATAAAACACAAAAAAAATTAAAAATATTTTTTCTTTCAGAAGTCGGTGACTTTTTTTGTATCATTGATTTTATTGCCACCGACTTCCGAAGATAATTTTTTTACTGTTTTAGTGGTTTTTTGGAAAACTATTTTTTTTACTTACCTAGTCAACTATCACATCAACAAATTAGTGTCTTAATTATAAGTAAACGCAACTCCGGCCCCCAAGATACAGGAGCAGTCTCGTTTGGGGACCTCTGTTTTCTACATATATTAAAATTTTACTTGATACAAAGCGCTAAGTGAGGTTAAAAAAATGTTTGTAACAATGGTTTATCTTATTCTTAATATTGTAAGCAAACATCTCAATGGCTCTTATAAGCTACACAATCTTTAAGTACAATATTTAATTGAAGAAAGGAAGGAATATGATATCCTAATTACAGCATAGCAACAAAGCCTCTGAAAATAAATCAGGTATTCGAAATTCGCTACCACAAAACCGAGTGCGAAGATTAGGAAAAAAGAGAAAATATTATAAAAATTAAAACATTTTCACGGTAGGCAACAAAATGAGCCTTCTTCCTGTCACGATGGTATTATCCTGGGAAAAAAATGCTTTAACATAATCCGACAAAATCTTCTCTAACGGTGTGAAGATACCTCAAATCCCCAATTCCTCTTTAAAAAAGGTCAATTGTAATGAGTTCGTTCTAAAAAAGAATGTTTTGGCTTTTTTGGGCAGATAAAGGCAGATTATTTTGTTAACTGGCTATTGGTTAGCTTCCAGGTAGATAACTCTATGAAGGCTATCTGTTTGGTTTTTGACTAACCTTTTTTAATTAAATGTTTGCTGGCGGCTTGTGAACCTAAGAATGTTGAAAGTAGTGTACTTGTGGGTGGAAATCGTTCGTTCCTACTATCTCTAAGAAAGCAGCTCTCAGGTCAGCAGAAGAGCTGCAGCATGCACGGCACGTCACAAATGATGAGATGCTAGAACGTCTAGCTTGGAGACACGATCACAAAAAGCGAGGCAGGAACGTTCATCCAGCTCTGGGCGTCTAATTGTACTTGCGTTACGGATATATATGTCCGCGACGTAGGTCGAGAGCAAAATCAGTGATGATTTACCAACTACCCTCAATTCGAACACTATCATTAACACTAGAACCAGGATATTTACCATGTTTACTGAAAGCAACTAATAAACATGGTAAATATCCCGTTCCTAGTGTTAAAGATAATGTTAGTGACCATCATCATCTGCCTAGCCTTTTCCCAACTATGTTGGGGTCGGCTTCCAGTCTAACCGGATGCAGCTGAATACCAGTATTTTACATGGAGCGACTGCCTATCTGACCTCCACAACCCAGTTAATACTGGGTAATACGGTACCCCTTGGAAAGACTGGTTGTCAGACTTTTCGGGCCACTGATTACCTAACGACTGTCAAAGATCTACAAATGACACCCGAGACCAACGGCTTAACGTGCTTTCCGAGGCACGGAGGAAACTCGGTAAGTAATGGGTGGTCACCCATCCACAGACCAACCTAGGCAAGCACGGCTTAACCTAAAGATCGACCCGAGCGGCTGTTATTATTTAGCCACGAGCTCCTCAAAGATAATGTTAGTGACCATGATAGTTTAAAATCCTATATCTATGAAGGCTTTTTTCCAGCAGTTGTGTGTATGTATCTTTACATAACGTATATAGGGCTCATTATCCTTTAACTTCAGTTACATTAGTAAGAATACGTCTATAATACAGTAAACCGGTAATCTGATTGGCTTGGATCAAAATCTGTGTGGTGTAACACTGAATGATAAAATGAGGTTATACGGGAACGTTGCGGTTTAAAAGAAGATGTAGTGACAAAAATTGAAAAGAGTGTGCTTAGATGGTTTGGTCATGTGGAGAGGATGAATGAAAAGCGACTAACAAAAGGTATTTACAAGGCAGATGTGAGTCGCAACGCCAGGAGGGGACGCCCTAAAAGGGCATACACTGACCTTATTGGTGAGGTTCATCAGAAAGGTCAGGTGCGTAGTACTCGCAACCGGCGTGCGTGTATGACCGTATGAACGTGGACGAGGCCAAAGGAGTATGTAAGGATCGTAGCAGGTGGCGATTTGTGGTATCTGCCTACCCCCATGGGAAAAAGGCGTGAGTTTATGTATGTATGAATCAAATTCTCGAACTAATTTGATTCATAAGTACTATGTACTACCAGTATCCATTGAAAGCTACGTATTGCATTTGTATTCTCACTTCCATTTCAGTTTAAAAGTAATTTATATGCAGTGAGACTGTTAAAACATGCAGAGAACTTACACAATCATAACGTTACCTATATACTTTTTTCCTGACATTAAGTAAGAGAGATATTCAAAATCTGCTTCAATTAAATGTACCAACTATTTAAACCGAATTAAAATCTATAGCGACTTGAACATTGAGAGCCGTTCACACGTAAAGTTTAATTTCCTGGGACTTGCTTCAGCGCTTGTCTTTGTTAGTCATTGGATTTAGCTTCATTTTCTCCGCTTTGTTCAAATAGATATGCAGTTTCCATGTTCACTGAATGTTCACGTGAAATTGATACGTTTTAGTTTTCTGTCCCGATTTTCATAAAAAAAAGGAACTGAAAACATCGTAAGGGTTATATTCATCAATAGCGACCCGCCTCGGCTTTGCACGGGTGCAATATACATAAAAACCTTCCTAATAGATCTATCTATTGCTGAAAACTACATTAAAATCCGTTGCACATTTTAAAAGTACAGACAGCGGGGGCGATTTTGTTTTATTCTATGTAAAGATTATGCACAACTTTATAATTAGACCAACTATGTATTCATAAAAATGAATCCTAAAACAAGTAGATTTCATTAATATAATTTATGTATCCAACCGTGGCACTGTTCTTTGGTTAGGATTTAGTTGTAGCTACTGGTAACTGACCCCAATGGTAAATAGCTAGGCAGATGATAATGCTTCAGTTGCGCCCTCGATGTTAATGTAACGTTCCAAAATTTCTTCGCAATATTTAGACCTTACACTTTAGAACTACCCAAGGAAAACATTAAGTTCCTTCTACAAAAAACACCAGTTCTAGAGCAGGCTATCAGGATGCAAGAAACGAAACTTGGCACGAATATGATCGTGATTATTTCTAAATTATTACTGTAGCATGACATTTTCGTACGCGTTCATGTAAACGATAACTGTTATATTAGTACGTGGTACAGCTTATTGATCGACATATTGGAGACTTTGATTATTCTACCAGCACTGTTTCTTGAATATTTGCGAAATTTTCTATGGTTAATAATACTGTACTGTAGTAATATACGGTTTTATTTGAGGGGCACGTGGGTAATAAGAACAGCTGCATGCAAGTCGATCTTCATGGTAAAGCAACGTTTGTCAAGGTTCATTTTCAAATGGGTGAATGTAGACCATCCATTACATATCGTTAAGCTGCGGTTGTGATTTGAAGAACTCTGTCTGTCGTGACGGATGTGGGAGGGTATCGGCTACCCAATGACTAGATGGTGGAGGTCAGATAGGAAGTCGTTCCTTGTAAAATTCTGATATTCAGCAGCATCCGGTCAGACTGAAAACCGAACCGTAGTTGTGAAAAGGCTAGGCTGGTCAAAATGAAATAGTTTTAATTATTGCCCCCTAATATTATCATTATGATATTTACCCAGTTATATAATTATGGACCAGCTATGCTATTTTTATGCTTGCCCATGGGCGGCATAAAAACTCTGACACCAGGTTAGGAACTAACCACATGATAAAGAAAGATGGACCAGACATATGCTTTTAAGTCAGTTGTCAGAAAAATCCCGCAAATACTAGTTTTTTAATATTGGAGCGTACAAGTTTGCAACAAATTAATATTTAAGTTTAAACGCCGTGCATGGGAAAAATCAGATCGGTGCCTGGCCGTTTAGAATAGCAACTTGACACACACATTACTTGTCGTCACATTTCTTTTTCAGGCGTCAAAAAGATAAATTTCAAAAAAGAGAGAACTTGTTCTCTCTTTTATGTACTGATACTAATACTGTTAGCCTGTGTCATCCCACTGAGGGGCAAAGGCCTCTCTCCGTGACTTCCAAATTCTTCGATCCAGAGCCAATGTCTACCACTGGTCGTTAGTTCTGTCCAGCTCGTCCCGCCATATCCTGCGAGGGCTCCACGTGTGCATAATTGATAAATAAATCATCAATTACGTTGCTGAAAACCTATCCCGCATCTCCGCTTAGACCATAGCGGTGCAAAACAATACCAGATTATAGGCAACATCTACAAGCCACATAATACTTACCCCTATCCATTGTAAAACTAAAGATTGATTACACCGAACTATGTTAAACAACATTCTCCAGCATCGCTAGGGTGTTCGTTCAAAAGCCTCCCATCCTGTGAGACACTCGCCTTACAATATTTCACCTACATAGCTCGGCTCGTCTAAATTATTCATCGCACGGGGCAGTGCCGACCGTCCTGTCGCACTCAACTTTAGTATTCTCCTGTGTATGGTACTTACAGAATTATGTATTATGTTCAGCCGTAATGTGTACGTGGACAGAGATTATTGTACAGCCGTGAAGTGGGTAATGTACTATGCTTGGCTTAAAAGATTTGTGGGGCAATGGAGTCAGTCAGTCAATCGCCGATCGTTTGCTCTTAGGATGTGAACGAGGGAACCCCGGGAATTATCTTAACTATAAATAAAAACATACAATTTTTAAAACCCCCATCGTAACAAAGAAACGCGAAACATTTAAAAAGTCAATAACATGGCTGAGCCGGTTTTGATAAAACATGTCACACATGCTGTACATGTACACATCATGCCCTTTCATTTGATACCCCGCTTGGGTATATTTGAAAATATTCAAATATTCATCACCACTTTCATTCCCCATATTTAGTAAATGGCTGCACCGATTTTGATAAAACGTATTTAAGAACCATTGTCAACAAACTAGCTTTCAAATAAAAACATACTGCATCCAAATCGGTTCACTCGTTTAAGAGCTACGGTGCCAGAGACAGACACACACACATTGCGGTCTAACTTTTAAGTTAATACCGAGGGGTGTTAACTTTTGGCGGCGGCGATCTCTCGCGTCCGGCTTTGGTTCAAGCCATGGTCCGGAGCGAGAGAGAATGGGAAGCCGTCACCTCCTTCTGCGAAGCAGTCATGCTAGTGAAGGAGGTGGCGGGACAAGAGAGGGAAAGAACCTCACGTCCCAGCCGCCGCGGGAGACACCCTGGGCGTCGGGGGTCACGTGGTGGCTTCCGGCCACCGTAGGCGCTAGCCTGTGGACGGTGAGTTATGGGCTAGCTCGCCGTCCGGCCGTCTTATGACGACAGGCCGTGTCGACGGCGCGTTCGTGTACAACGTGCGCCTCAAAGAGATGTCAGCAAATAAGTAGGGGTCCGCAAGGGCCGATGCCTGCCAGGGCTGCGGGACTGTTCGAAAGAGATAGCGTGGCCCTGGAACACAAAGGGCAAAGAAGGAACATGGATGGGTTTTAGTCAGTACAAGTCTGACACTTCCTTCCGCTCCGCCCAGAGTGTCATTTGATGATTTCCCAACCGGAAAAAAAAAAAAAAAAGGGTAACACCCCCTTTTTTTTTTTTTTTACTTACGTTTTGGGTCGGTTGTTAAATACAAAAGGTATTTAGCGAATTAGTCCTTTATTAAGCTGTTAGGCATTTTAAGCATTGGGCATTATTTGACTAAGCCCATAATTTTATTATTCGTCATTAGTGTATTATGAGCATTGCACATTAAAATACATGCTATGGCTATGACCGTCAAAGATCATAAATTTATTAAACTAAGTACACCTACACAGTCAATAAGTTATTTAAATCTCACTAGTGTTTCACAGTGAGATTCCACAAAAATATGATGTTTTCCTTCACGGTTTTCGTGAGAGGGTGACTGAGCGATTGACCATCGAGACGTCTTATACTACGCCGTGTAACGAAACCATAGCGCGATTCAGGAAAACTAACAACGCCATCTATCGAAGTAGGTAGTCAACTTTATACAATAAATTATATTGTTGCTGAAATTTTGATTAAATTAGTTCAAGATAACAATATGTATTGTGAATTTTTGAAACTATTTTACAATATATTTTTTATGCGCAAGATTATCATTAAAAAAATAAAGTGATGATAATTTTTAGGTTATTGAATCACAAACAGGTAAGTCATTGGCCATTAACGGACACATAGCAACAATAAACAAAGCCGAAATGTTTCTTGAGCCTATAACTAATAACCAGGCCCTACTCACACCCTTAATACTGGAACACAGTAGAAATTAGAGAGAGTAGAGTTTTAGAAATAGGATGATGAGCTGAATTCCTTGGACGAGTTCCTATACAAATAGCTTTACTAAATTACTGGTTATAAAACTTATTGCTATAACGAAAATAAAATTTTCACAATCGTTGTTTATTCGTTTTGCTTTTCGTCATCATCATTCATAATTTTATTTATTATGAGGTAACTAAGGCCCATAAATAGAATACACCAAATAATCTAATACCAATACCCAAAAACCAAAGCCAAACGCGAAGGCTACAGCTGAAAGATTGAAGAAATACAAAATTTATTGCAACTTAATATACGAGTATAAAATATAACTTAATTATGAAAATTACAATATTAATTATGATGCTGTGCCAATAGTGACAATTTCGCGAAGGCCGCGATGTCCGGAAATAAAGGAAATAACTTAATTATAATAATAAACGGGACCGAAACGTGGTCGCTCACAATGGGCCTCATCAGAAGGCTTAAAGTCACCCAAAGGGCAATGGAGAGGGCTATGCTCGGAGTTTCCTTGCGTGATCAAATCAGAAATGAGGAAATCCGTAAGAGAACCAAGGTTACCGACGTAGCCCGAAGAATAGCCAAACTTAAGTGGCAGTGGGCAGGGCATATTGCTCGCAGAACGGATGGCCGATGGGGCCGGAAAGTTCTGGAGTGGCGACCGCGAACTGGAAGACGTTGCGTTGGAAGGCCTCCCACTAGGTGGACCGATGACCTGGTAAAGGTTGCGGAGATCCGCTGGATGCGAGACGCACGGGATCGGTCAATGTGGCGACACTTGGGGGAGGCCTATGTCCAGCAGTGGACGTCTTTCGGCTGAAATGATGATGATGATAATAATAAAAAATATGACTATAAGAGATGACAAAGACCAAAGGATGGAAACTTTTGTGGATAGAAAGGAGGTGACTCATGAGTTGATGACTAAGAGGAGTATGGAACAAAAAAACATGCTAGTGTATACCTTAAATAAATTAGGATAAAAATAGAATCGACCGATCTCTCTGATGCGCAAACTCATCGACATGTGCATCCTGCCCGTCCTAATGTATGGTGGTAAGATACATGGTCGCTCACCGAGTTGCAGAAATCCCGCCTTGGAATTTGTCAAAGAGCAATGGAACCAAAGACATTCAATTATTTATGAGCGATAGACGAGACAAGACGAAGAAAATTGTAATCCAAAACTTATTAATAAATCGTTCCGTCTAGTGTCTTACTACTTAGTAATAAATCGTTATGTCTAGTGTCATACGCCCGCTGTCAGGTAGCATTCGTGTGTCAAAATCGAAAATGTTCCGGATCAAAATTTTCTGTGAAAATATTCCTAATGTCCGCTCTATAAGTATTTTAAATCTCTTTGAATGGAACGCAGCATTCTGGGCGTCAAAAGACAAGACGGAGTCCGAAACACCACGCTGCGATTCAAAACGGGCATAGTGGACGTTGGCAAGAAGGCAGCTAGGCTGAAATGGGTCAAGGTGGGTCATGTCTACCGCTTGTGTTAGATAGTGGATGGTGGACTACATGGTTATGTATCCACTTAATTATCAAGCTTTGAGTGTCAGACTGGTTACTGGTTATTTACTGTTTATGAAAGTATCTCTAAAAAGATGTGTAAAGAAAAGAGTTTTATGAAGAAAAGCCGTAGAACATAACATCACATCACGCCTGTAATCCTCGAAGGATTAGGCAGAGGTGTACCCATTGGTACACACACATTTCTCCAGTTATGTTTACGTCCCATGTAATAGGGGGCGAGCTTATTGTTATCAACCAGGCACGAATCCAGACTCCGTGGCTGCTACTGAGAAATTCCTAAAGGAAAAACCAAATAACACTGCCCGACTTGGGAATCGAACACAGGACCTCACGCTTAGCAGTCGCACTTGCGACCACTAGAGCAACGAGGCAGTCCCGCCGAAACCGTAGAACTGTTGCAGCAAAAAAACCTTGAATTGGCTGTAACATGTATAGACAGTTTTGATGGTTTTTATATTGCGATTCTCTGAACTATCAGTTGATGTTCATATTTTATCCGATTACACGTAAAGATTACAAATAAATACATACTCGTTTGTGGAAAAGTTTAAAACATCATTAGATGATTTAGCAAAATTATGTAATGAAGTTAAAACTTTCCACTTCACAGGATTTGTTATTTATTATCTAGGTTTTTTTGTTATTTACCTAAGCATACCTTTTGTTGAATGAAAGACAAGAATATACAACGAAATGTGTGTGTTTATTTTGTTGTAATTTTGTATGATGCACGTCATGTCCCTGCGACAAATAAATATTTTTTATTTCATTCTTTCTCTTTCTTACAATAAGTGTTTAAAGTCATCTATTACCACGAAACCGCATTTTTCCATGCTCCTATCCTTTTCTGTCGCTCATTTGCAAAAGCGAGAACCAGAGCTGGAATGCTATCGCACTCCCCAGCATCGACAATGCACTTGGTGATTTCAGCGACGTTATGAAACACGATGAATAGCTAAAACGACGTGTTTATTTATTTATTTAATCATTTAATTCGAGCAACAAGACTTAGTAACAAAGTACTTAAAAACTACGGTAGTAATACACTCACAAAAACAAAAATAAAATCAGAAACAGATTGTGACATCCTTGCTGCAAAGTGACAGGCCCACCCGAAACCTTGTAGTAATGGTTCACACACAATCAAGCCTGCTTGCTATCATAGATAGGATGCTGTTGGCACTGCCTCGCACCCTACGGACCTAGGATGCGCACCGTTTCTGCATCACCGTGTAGAAACAGTCCACGTGAGCCTCAGCAAATATCCCTGATGCGCTGCAGTATCGGGGCAACCCGTCAGCATCCTGAATGCGTTATTGTATTAAAGTTCCATTTGTTACTTTTAATCTATTTATCTGACCGACGCCGACGCGACGACGTTATCAGAACTTGCATACGAACGGTAACAATGTTATTAATTAGAATTGTTTTTAGATAAAGCTATTTTTCAAGTATTATTTCCTGTTTTTTTCGCCCACCATAAAGTAGCCTACCTACCTTATAAAGGTTAACTAATTAAAGAGGCCTGGAAAGTTGCAGTCGACATCCAACTTATGGAATAATTTACTGATTAGTAAGTAGGTACTACCTAAAATAATAGCAGCAACGTATAATGTTCCCACTGCTGGGACACAGGCCTCCTCTCTATGAAAGGGAATGGGCTATAATCCATCACGCGGGCCCAGTGCGGGTTGGTAGATGTCACATGTCTTCGAATTTTAGGTTCTAGGACGTGCCAGTTTCCTCACGATGTTTTCTTTCGCCGTTTTGAGAGCAGTGGTGATGAAAATAAATGAATGTGCCTGCCTGGGTTCGAACCCACGACTTACGGGTCGTAAGTCGGGACCGCCGCCACTGGGCCACCGCTGCTCTTCTAAAATAATACAGGATTTTCATACCCTCTTACATTCCCCATATCTAGTAAATGGCTGCACCGATTTTGATAAAACGTATCTACCATCGCCAAGAAACTAGCTTTCAAATAATAAAAACTGCATCCAAATCGGTTCACTCGTTTAAGAGCTACGGTGCCAGAGACAGACACACACACAAATTGCGGTCAAACTTATAACACCCCTCTTTTTGCTTCGGGGGTTAAAAAAAGAAACACTAAGATGAAATAAGTATCCCTGTTTCCCAGCGGAAGCACAATTTCTCCAATCCATCTCAGTATAAGAAATCTAAATTCTTTTATGTAGACAAAGTTTTCAGACCGCGGCGAAGATGATGTGGTGTGACGATCTGACCTTGTTTGCGGAATGAACATGGCCAGAGATCACACAAAATAGAGAGATTTGAAAAGAGAAACGGGAGGCCTTGACCAAGCAGTTAGACACTTGAAAGGGTAAGAAAATAAATTACTTATAGATAAATGCAAAAGAGAGCTAGACTGACCCGACACTATACCGAAGACATTCCGGATGTCAGCCTGTACGAGATTAGGAGGACTCTGAAACAGCTTTAAAACAACAAGGCACCGGGTGATGACGGAATTACGGCCGAACTCCTGAAGGCTGGTGGAAAACCGGTACTTACCGGATTTAGCTGCATCCGGTTAGACTGGAAGTCGACCCCAACATAGTTGGGAAAAGGCTAGGCAGATGATGATACTTATACTAAAAAGTAGGTTTAAATTCACTCTACCAAGATTTGATTAGGCACATAATACTGTTTGTTACAAGTCATCATTCTCATGCCTTTATCCCAATTTATTTGGGGTCGGCGCAATATGATCTTCTTCTACCATAATTCTCTATTACTCGTCATCTCAGCTGTCACCTCCTTTCTAGCTATATCATCCTTCACACAGTCCATCCATCCATCGTTTTTTTGGTCGTCCTCTACTCTTATAGCCTTCTACATTCATACTCAACATTTTCCTCACACTGTTTTGTTTTAAAAGTAAAGCTAATAATGAAAAAAGATAAAAAAGAGAGAGAGAGAGACAGCAAAATAAGAGAGAGAGTGATAAAAGTTAAAAACGTGATAAGACGTACTCCAACAGTGTTTTTAGAACAATATTAAAACAAGGAAAAGTTCAAGTATTAAATGCATTAGGTACTTACTTATATGCTTCTAGATAATTAAGGGAAGTATAAAAGAACTAATTTTTAATCGTAGTTTCATTGTAACTGTGGACGATCGACAAGATGGACGCCAAAGTATTGACATTCATTTTCTTAGTGTTCGTAACTCTTGAACTTCAAAAAACATCAGGTAAGTCTTTGACAACTAAGTTTGAATACTTTCCTACGTAATATTATCTATTTGTGTACGTTAAAATATTTTGACTGCTTCGTTGGTGTAGTGGTTGCAAACGCGACTGCTCAGCATGAGGTTCTAGGTTCGATTTCTAGATCGGGTAACAGCCATGGAGTCTGGATTCGTGCCCGGTCGATGGCAATAGACTCGCCCTTTATCACACGGGACTTAAACATAACTGGCGAAATGTGGGCCCTTCGGGGATTACAGGCGTAATGTTATGTTAAAAATATTTTGATTACAATCAATTTTGTGGAGTGTCTCACTGACAGATTTTTATCTATTATGATTTGAAATAATACTCATTATGATTATCCTACCCTTATCCCAATTTATTTTGGGTCGGCGCTGCATGTCTTCTTCTTTCATACTTCTCCATTACTCGTCATCTTTTCAGACACTTCCTTGCTTGCCATATCATCCTTAACACCATCCTTAGCACCATTGCCATCCCATCGTTTCTTTGGTCTTCCTCTTCTCTTATACCCATCCACATTCATACTAAAAACTTTCCTCACGACACTTTCCTCATTCCTCCGCATCACATGTCCTTGCACATACCACGACAATCAATTACCACACCACTTTTCAGTCACCGACGCCACTTTTAGACTTCCTTTTATGTACTCATTTATTTACTTATTTTATCCATTCGCGGAACACTACACATCCCCCTATGAATTCCCATCTCATCACCATGTAATTTCCTTTCATTCATCCCTTTTGTGCCCCAACATTCTGATCCAAAAAAGACAGCAAGAATCTTACACCGATAAATCTTTCCCTAAAGTTTAAGGCTAATGCGGTAGTCGCAGATTGTTCGCGTGACCTGCCGCAATTCATCTATCCAGAGTTAATTCTGTGCTTAACACTCCAATCTATTGTGCCATCTTTTTTTATAAGTGAACCGAGTCACCGTAAGTCGGAGCAAACAGGGAGAAAAGCGCCGTCTAGCGCTATGACTCCAGGACTGGAGGGACCGCCGAAATCGCAGAACATGTATTCGGTTATAGTTCTGCTGATTTTCAAGCTAACATATCTGTACTTCTCACACAATTCCAACGCAAGCTCTTCTTAAGGCATTAAGGCGTACAGACACTGAAACTTAACCTATACACCGAAATACAACTTTTGATTTTGTTTCAGCATTATCTCCAGAAATTACTCTGGTAAGTAAAAGTATTTAATAGAAATCATTCCATACGGAAAATATTTTCTCATAATAAAATACATTGTGGTCTCCCGGTCGCAAGCGTGACTGTTAAGATCCTGGGTTCAATTCCCGGGTTGGACAAAAAGTGTTCGGTATCGGGATTTTCCGTTAGAAATTTCTCAGTAGCAGCCTGGAGTTTGGAACTTGGCGGTATGATACTGGAAAGCAGGTTAAGCTGGTGGTACTGCGCCTGATCTCTCTCCGGTAGTGACGGATTGCCGTCCCATTGGACTATGAGAGTCGGGGAAGAGAGAGTGCACCTGTGCCTGCGCACAAACATGTGCACTGTATTTCCCGCGTCGATGGCTAATCTTCGCTGAGATTGGCCGCCATGAGGACGCCGAAAATGCTCAGGAGGACTATTATTACACTTCATAAAAAAACTGTCACTCCAGAACTCATGTTTGTACACAACTCTTACTACTTCATCAAAGTTACAGTCTTCGCTGTCGATACAACTTTGATTGGTTTGCATTTCAGTATTATGCGTGGGTGCTATTTTTAAAATAAAATAACATGGCAGCTACTTAGGCAGACCAGGCGCCATACTAAAATATTCAAACTCTTCTATTAAAAAATGGTTTGAGATCAATTATAATATTTGTTGTGTCAGCAACGAAATTCTGTTAAAACATGTTTTTATGGATTTATAATTTCAGAGTGGCAAAATAATTCTTGAGTCTGGCGCGAAAGGGGATGCTGGACCTCCTGTGAGTACCTACTTAAAAAACTAAGATGATAATTATAAACTGTACTATTTCGTTGGTCTGGAGTTTGCAAGGGCTACCGCTAAGCAACATTCCTGGGTTCGATTCCCAGGTCACGGTCAGCTAAAGTGTTATTGAGGGTTTTTCCATTAAGAAATTTTCAGCACCCAGTAATGCCGGCCGGAAGGGTTATGCAGAGGAATACCTTTAAAAAAGTACATGCACACTTCGCCAATTATGTTTAATTCCCATGTAATAGGCGGGGTGAGCCTATTGCCATAAACCGGGCACAAATCCAGGTTCTGTGGAAAAACTCAATAACACTTTGCCCGACCCGGGAATCAAACCAAAGACCTCATGCTCAGCAGTCGCGCTTGCGACTGCTTGCTTACTGATAAATTTATTTTTCACTTTGATTAATTTTGTGTTCAGACTGTATACTACGACTAAAAGATGGTTGACTTGATCGATGACTGAAAGATCATAATATGGATGAAGCGTCATAACGAGTTTCAATGATTGACACTAAACTGAGCCATTGTGTAACTTCTGTAGGGACCTCCGGGGCCGGAGGGGAAATCTGGTCCAGTAGGACCCCCGGGAGCTCCTGGACGACATGGAGTTTGCCCTTGCTATGATACTCCAAATGGTAAGTATTCATAATTGTAGTTATCCGGCTTGAAGCTATTAGTTGAAGGCGATACTGGTGTAGCGGGAGAAATAAAATGGTTTTACAAAATCTATTATAGCACAACTCTATCAAAGAGTTCTTACTTCTGACGTTCATGCATCTACTAACTCCAACACAACCATGCCAATGAGACGTATGACTTTTTTTTTTTTTTTTTCTGACTGGAAATCATCAAATGTCTCTGGGCGGAGCGGAAGGTAGTGTCAGACTTGTATTGACTAAAACCCATCCATGTTCCTTCTTTGCCCTTTGTGTTCCAGGGCCACGGTATCTCTTTCGAACAGTCCCGCAGCCCTGGCAGAGACGTATATGTCTGGACCAAGTAATTATTATTTAATTTTATTTTAGCCATAACAGAGGTAGAATCAGGCGTTGAATTCGGAACAGAGGATTGGCCGGGTGAAGTGCCTTGTAAATCTGCACTTGGAATAAAAAGCGGTGAGAATAATACCTGTTTTGAAAATAGCTTTGACTTTGATTGGTTTTCATTTCTACACACAATAGCACAGAGGCGGTATTAGCTTGCCACATGCACTTTCTATCAGTCAACCTTTGGGTGCTGCAGAGACAAACAGTGGACACTATCTATCTGGTGTTGTTTCACCACGTCTTATCTTTTGTTTAAATCTAAGGAAATACAACTTGGGGACTAGTAAAGAGAAGTTTAGTTGATAATGGTTATTATGATAGTATTAATGTAAAATTATGATAGTATTAATGTACAAAGGTCTCTTGGCGCGTGGGGAAAATAATACCTGCGTCAAACTAACGTAGACATCTCATTTTTTTAATACATTTTGTAAAACAATTCTACAAATAAATGTAAATGAAATTTTGTTGCAGGCACCTATTATTTGGGACCAACAGGAAAACCAATGACAGTGTACTGCAATATGATAACCCTGGAGACATGTATTGGGACAACTAATACAACCCCAGAGTTCAATCATGATCCGAGTAAAGGAGCCTTCTGGTTCCACGAAGAGAACGTTAATTTGAAGGATCTATATACAGATGTAAGTTACATTCAGAAATTTATAGTTCTTTTTTAAATCATTTTTAGTTAATGGAATTTTGTAAGTAGCATCCCATAGAATGATCTTATCCCCGATTGATGACAATATCCTCACCCCTTATTATACACCGTGACTTTTTAGTCGTCTTACAAAGGTCGTCCACACAATGTACCCGACATAAAATAGCTCTAGGCGCGATTTTTTTTTTATTTTCCATAATAGTTACAAAGAAAAACAATAATAAAAAATTTGAATAAAATTATGAAACACCCTGTTAATGATGTTTACGTGTCAATCGGGAGAACATTACCTACCCAGCACTCGAGTCCAGTAGATTGCAACGTGTTTTAACTACGTCATGCGTCATAATACTGAATAATATTTTTATTTTTAAATTATTAAAATCTCTTAAATACTTATTTTTTTTTATGAATGTTTAGTATTCATTGGATACATGAAGTGGGCTGCCGTTGTAAGACGATTAAAAAGTCACGGTGTATAAGTGTGTAAATGTGGCTGTACTGAAGGTAAACCTCTGGCAAACCGTCCCCGGAAACCCAGGCATAACGTTGTGTATGTATGCCTTTGTATCTTTATTTTCTCATTCTGTGAACCCACGATCCCACGGCAGGGACATAGGCCTCTGCTCTGTGAGAGGTGTCATGGTGGATGTCACAGAAGTCTTTGATTTTTGGGTTTTGAGACATGTCGATTTCCTGACAATATTTTCTTTCACCGTTTTTCAAAAACAATGACAATTAAATCAATTACACATAGTAAAGTGCCAGTGTAAGTGTATCTGCCCGGGTTTGAACCCAGGGATCTACAAATTGGGGTCACTACTCACCACTACCTCCAACTCGACACAATCTTTCTACTAATATAAATTGTTTAGTACATCTGTTTCAGATTTCAGTAGAACAGTTAATATGGTTACGTGATCGTTCAGAATCTGTTCGTCAAACGCTAAAATATAACTGCCTGGACTCGGTTCCATTTTCTAAATACAACATGTCTCCTTCTGTGAAGCTGTGGGCTTGGAATGATGTAGTGATTGGAGCATACCCGACCACCGAGTCTCCTATATTTTATTCCATTCCACAAGCTACCGACAAATGTGTGGTAAGAGACTTCTGATACATTTGTTCTTTTTGAATGTTTTGGCCTTTTTTATAAGTTTTGCGCTTGTTAAGTTGCTGTTGACTACAAATAGAGTTAAACTAATGATAAAAATAAGACTAAAAGTAAGAAAATATAAACCTCTAAACAACGACGACAATAGGACACTTAGGCGTCAAAGTACCCCTTCGCATCGCTGTCATCCGGAAACGTGCCCAGAAGACTGGCAGCATTGCCACGCTGAATGGCAATGCTAATTCTTTGGCCAAAGAAAGAGAAAGAAGAGAAGAGTTGGTGTTTAATTATATTTAAAACGTATAACAACAATTAAATAAGTGGGTATCATAATCAAGGATAATGCTTAATCATAAATACGTTTCAGGAAGGAAGTACTGAATGGAAGAGCACTATCATAGAACTGCAAAGTTCTAACGTATACAGACTACCAATAGTTGATATGTGGATCGGAGATATTCGTAATGAAAAACAAAAGGTGACTATCGAAAGTGTTGAATTGTGTTTTGTATGACTTTACCTTTAAGTTTTTTGTCTACAAAATCATCTAGAAAAGTTAAAAACATATGTAACAATAGTTTTTTTGGAGATTTGTGTAAATTACGGTTTTTTATCATGTATTTGTTATGTAAGTGCCGTTTAAATAATGATGATACCAAATTGCTTATAGTAGTACGTCCATGTATTTGTCTACTCATATTTACAAATAAATGATTGGAATTTGAAAATACTTTTAGTGTTACTCAAAAAGGCCAAGCTTAGGCCGTGTCCTAACGTAGCGTACTCTTTGTAAGCAAACTTGAACACGTGGTCGTGTCTACAGAGCACGAACACGAACTTCCAAACAAACGAGTGATATACGAATGTGAACGCTATCATCCCAGTATCTGATTTTCTAAGTAGAAGCATTAAATCTTCACTATACGACATAAACTCACGCCTTTTTTTCCATGGAGGTAGGCAGTTATCAGAGAACGCCACCTGCTAAGTGTATGACCAGATGTAACTATGAACGAGGGCGAGGCGAAAAGAGTATGTACTCGTATGTAACGATCGTAGCATCATAGACATGATATTTGTCTACTAACAAATATGTGGAATGGTATTTGATTTAGAGAGGGGCATTGATTATATTGACGAACATCAATAGAAATGAAAAATACTGATAGCTTCTGATGTGGAATGAACGCTAACAACGCTAACGCTTTTTATTGAATACCCAATAAAAGTACTAGGGTTGCATAAATTCAAGGTGGTACTTCGTCTAACAATTTTGTTCGTACACACACTTTCCGGGTAGAACCTACTTGAAAAATTACCTACTAGAAATTACTCAATCAATTCTTGAACTAAGGGCTATGTGGAATATTTTTTGAGCGAGTTCACTGTGCGCAATCAATGTTATGTGCGCGGGATGGAATACCTCGACAAAATTAGAAAAGAGAACGTTCGTCTACTCATTTCATTTTTTGATTACTCGGAACAAGACTGCTTGAGGCCGAGTGCCGAAAAATACAACATAAATGGATCGGTTGACTAATGAATTCATTATTCATATAGATATCGAATGAGAGACGAAAATGTACAAAAAGTGTAACCATAGACAGTATCAGTGATAAGAAACAAACATGACATAAAATTGGTGACTGGTCAAGATACGAGTTTATTAAAGTTTCGTAATAAGAGTCGTTACATTTTACATCAAAACGGTTGCAACGGTAATAATTAAAAGAATTTTAGATGATGCTATTTTAAGTACTATTTTGGAACTTATTTAAAGCTGACCGGAAAGAGGAATGGCGAAATTTTAGCCGGGACCAAAACTGAACGTCTAAAGAAGAGATTAATTAATAAATAGCAAATACTATATTACTGAAACGCGTCAAATATGTATCTTTCAAATAAGCAAAGGAGGAATAAAGATCTTAAAAATTTTAAGTTCCACACGGTTTTCCCTTTAATACAAAGATTTTCACAGGTCTTTGGAGCTCGTCTTCGAGTCGCCGATGGCCAGCCACAGAGCCTCCTTTGCCACGCGGTACACCTCATACAGCGCGGCTTCTTCAACGGGATCCTGTAGACGTCTCCTCCGGTATCGTGTGTACGGGTGCCTGGCGTCCGCATATTCGAGCGTGTAGACGCGGAGCATGGACTCGTCGCATATTTGCATCGATGCATCGCCAAACCTAACCTTCGCCTGTGTGCGAGGGTTTGCGGAGCAGAAAAACTGCTAAACAACCACGTACAACCAGATGCGCCTGTCGGCGCGAGGCTTAAAGGAGCATTGCATTGGCACAACAGATAACGTGTCGTTGACCTAAATATCAATGTAACAACACTCGAGCTTTACATACGTATCGCTATCAGCGATAAGCATGTATAATCTATCTGATAATGATAATGTTATAATCTATCTGTCGATCTATACATAGTTTAGAATACAAAGGAAACAAAAATCTAAAACAAAACTACTGTGTGTATATTTGAAGAGTAACGAGTATTTGTTCGCTTCGCCAAATAACATTCTTTAAACGTTATTTGAAGGACCCAATAAATTAAAGAAGAATGTAAGGACAAGAAACCTAGTGGGAACTTGTCTCTATTATTTTCTAGATTTCGTGTAGAATTGATACAGTTCAGTCGAGTATTCGAGTGAAAAACATGTTCCGCCGTATGGCGACTTGCTGCACCTGTACTTCGCGGTGATCAGCGGGACTCTAAACCGACCCGAGCTAACCGGTCGGCGCTGACGAGCTAGGCGCCGACCGTCAGCGCCGATGGTCAGCGCCTCTTGTTCAAGACGTTGTTACTAAAGAAATCGGTAATCTCATTTTCAAAACCCATCTACCTCAAACTAGATAGCTTTTATCCAGGCTGCTCCAAGCTGCTCCCATCATAGCACCACACAACCACATATACAACCACAATGTAATAATTAAGTTTACCCTATTTATAAGCCATTTCTTGTAAAGTTAATATTTTTAGGTATAAACTTCTATTTTTTAATTAAGTTTACTATTTTAGGTCTAACTTTTTTTTTTGTTTTTAACCTTTTGAACGCCAGAGCATAAACGCACGCGCGTACCTTCCACGCCAAGCCACAATTTCACCTACCATTTTGTCACATATTTGTGTCGTTTGGAGTACAGGGCACGCGGTTGCTTGTCACGTATATGTGACAATGGCGTTCAAAAGGTTGAGCCTAACATTTTTTTTGTACTCCATTCCTATATGGCAACACATGTAGCTACTTTCTTTTTATTTATAAGACCTGTATCGTGTATAACAACATGAGTGGGCTTATGTTTTACAAAATAAATATATCTTTATCTTTAATTAATGTGGTGTTTGTGTTTACAAAGTGAAGACTGTGAACTCGAGCTGATTTTGTTAGAGCATGTTTCAGATTGTTTCCACTACTAGGATAATCCCAGAGCCTGGCTTTGAGCTTGGTTTATGGCAATAGGCTTTGTCTTCTTTAACCCCGTTGGTGTTCAAGTACAAAACGACCTCAATAGTGACAAGAATCTAACTAAATAAGCCAAATAAAAGAATAAGAGAATAAGAGATGCTATTTATTCATAATCATTGTAATTACTCCGTCACAAAATATTATGACACGCAACTAGCCAGAAGTACTACGAAAGGAACTCTGTCAGGATATATAGAATGCCTGTGTTTCAGACGAGGACGGTTGTCCTTTTTGAGTTAGAATAAAAGAATTTTCAAATTCCAATCATTTATTTGTAAATATGGGGAGACCAATACATGGAGGTATTACTGCAAACAATTTGGTATCACAATATTTTAACGGCACCTCCAGTACTTGACAAAAACCGTAATTTACACAAATCTTCAAAAAAACTATTGTTACGTGTTTAAAAATTTATGTATTGTCACATATGTATTTAAGAATAAATAACTTTTCTAGATGACTTTGTAGACAAGGTAAAATCATATAAAACATAATTCAACACTTTCGATGGCCACCTTTTGTTTTTCATTACGAATATCTCCGATCCACATATCAACTATTGGTAGTCTGTATACGTTAGAACTTTGCAGTTCTATGACAGAACTTTGCCATTCAGTACTTCCTTCCTGAAACATATTATTTTTTATTAAACATTTTCCATGACGATGGATGGATGTCCACTAATTCAATTATTGTTATATGTTTTACGAGTACATAAAATAAATCGACACAAACTGAAAAAAGCGCAAATATTATCAAAAAGGCCAAAACATTAAACAAAAAACAAATGTATCAAAAGTATCTTACCACACATTTGTCGGTAGCCTTTGGTATGGAATAAAATAAACGAGATTCGTCAGTCGGGTGTGGTCTAATCACTACATCATTCCAAGCCCACAACTGCACGGATGAAGACACGTTGTATTTAGAGTATGGAACCGAGTCCAAGCAGTTGTATTTTAGCGTTTGACGAACAGATTCTGCACGATCACGTAACCATGTTAACTGTTCTACTGAAATCTGAAACAGATGTACAAAACACAAATATCAAAACAGTGACAGAAAATATCGTAAGGACATCGGCATGTCTCAAAATCCAAAAATCGAATACATCTGTGACATTCACCATGACACCTCTCACAGAGCGAAGGCCTATGTCCCTGCCGTGGGATCGCGGGTTCAGAGAATGAGAAAATAATAAATAAAAAAAATAAAATTCATTTAATTCAGATAACTTGATCCATACACTGAAATTAAAATTAAATTAAATTAACATTGAACTGAAATCAGGATTAAAAATAAAATAAATTAACATTTAAAATCAAAAAAAAAAAAAAAAAACAAATAAAATAAAATAATTACTATCAAAATTAAAATTAACATTAAAATCAGAATTAAAATAAGATAAAATTAAAAAGATAAAACAAAACAATCAAATAAAATAAAATAAAATAAATAAAATAAGATAAATTAAATTAAAAATCAAAATAAAGATATAAGGTATATTTACATAACGTTATGCCTATGTTTCTAGGGAGGGTTTGGTGGTGATACAGCCACATTTAGACACTAAAATAATAAGGGGCGAGTCTATTGCCGTCAATCGGGCAAAGTTCATACTATGGGCTGCTACTTAGAAATACCTAAGTAAAATCCATTTAAAATGGAACTATCGATTTCTGAATGTAACTTACATCTGCATACAGATCCTTCAAATAAACGTTCTCTTCGTGCAACCAGAAGGCTCCTTTACTCGGATCATGCTTGAACTCTGGGGTTGTTTTAGTTGTCCTAATACATGTTTCCAGGGTTGTCATATTGCAGTACACTGTAATTGGTTGTCCTGGTGGTCCCAAATAATAGGTGCCTGCAACAAAATTTCATTTACATTGTCATGATCAACAGCAAACAGCTTTTGATTTTTATATTTTGAAGACTAGCAATCCGTAAAAAATCATAAACTATGCGACCATTCAATGTATGCGACTTTCTCTTGAAATTTATTTTGGCACCATTTTATCACCGGGCCATTTGAACGTAGACAACTTTTCATTACTGTCGAATGGCCCGCGGGCCATTCGATTTGGGCCGTTCAGACTAAATACCCAATATTATTCCATTATAAACATTAACACAATCAAACGGACACCTCTCTTTATCAGTAGTCGTGTTATCTTCCCTTAGATTTAAACAAAAGATAAGAAACAACACCGCACACCATATTGCAACCTCCACTGTTTGCGTCTGTACCACCCAGAGGCTGACTGACAGGAAATGCCTATGGCAAGCTAATACCACCTCTGTGCGATTGTGTGCTTAAAGTTTCAATACAAACTAAGAACTAAAAACTAAGTGCCCAACCCAGAAATTAAAACGAATCGAATCTAATGCTATAATATCCAAAATAGGTGTTCTTCTCACCGCTTTCCAATTCTCGTGGAGCAGATTTACAAAGTTCTCCTGCTGGCCAGTCCATTGTTCCGAATTCATCGGTTGATTCTGTCGATGTTAAAGCTGAAATAAAATTATTATAATTACCTTGGTCCAGACATAATTTAAGTATCTGTCTAACTCTGCCCAAGTTTGCAGCAGGATTGACTATTTAGAAGGCGAGGGATATATTATAATAGTAGTCCCCGTGACCATTTTTGCTCATGGTGGTCAAACCCATAAGGCCGAAATCGGCGTCGTATGAAGTAAGAACTCTTTGGTCGAGCTGTACTTTAAGATTTCTTGAAACCATTTTATTTTCTCTTTGTTACCATCGTTTTATTTTGCTACAACATGAGCAGTCGTCCTTGGAGCCAGATACTAGTGAAATAGTGAATACTTACATTTTTGTCCATGTCCTCTAAGAACTCTCGGAGCAGGCTCCCCGTCCAGCCCCTCCGGCCCCTACAAAAGTTACACAATAGTAGTTAGTTATTTGATGACGCTTCATTTCTCGCGAAATGTCACAAAAGTACAAGTACAGTACAAGTATTTATTTTATATGTGCATATTTGTATGTATGTTTATTTTATATAGGTATAACTTTGTTTTAAGTTCCAATTTCAAATTTCCTGTTTTGTCTTTTCTACACACTGTGTCTACATTTCTAATCCTACTTTCCTCTCGCAGGTCTGCTGGAAGAGATTTCGCATGAAATAAGCAGTACCTTTGTGCTCTTCTATCTTAATGTTATGTCTTGTTGAGTATTTTGTGTGTACATAAATAAATAAATAAATAAATAAAAGTGAAAAATAAATTCATTAGTAAATCGATCGAATAATGTTAGATTTTTTCACTTGATCGATTAAAAATGAATGAACGGAACAGATAAACGTTAATTCCTATGAGATTTTATCTAAGTCGTTTGACCGTGGAATGAAACAAAAACTGTACGTAAAGCTGTACACCCACATTTTGCTAGTTATGTTTATGCCCCATGTTATAGGGGTGAGCCTTAATTACCGAAAACCGGGTATAAATTTGGATCCCAGGCTGCTACTGGAGTAAAAACCGTTATTAGTAAGTTTATTGTGCATTTAAATGATGATTTATTAGAAAAAACTTAAAAATAACATAACTTCTGCTTTTTGTATGTGGTTGAAACAAGCTAAAAAATGTCAAGCTTGTTTCAAGTAAGCTAACCAAGCCATATCGTTGCTTTGCACGGAGTCTTTTTTTCTTTTACATGCACAGTCCCAATGCTGGACACTGGTATATCATTCCGCAATTATTCAACAGTCCTTAGGTTTTTAACACAAAATGTTATTTGTTTTTCATGATTGAAAAACAAATAACACTTTAACACGCTCGATTCCTATGTGGCGAATCGAACCCAAGACCTCATTCTAGGCATTTTTAGAGCTTGCTAATTCTACACCAACAAGACACAGTACATTTTTTTAAAACATCTTTGTTCTTTAAGTAGGTACTCACAGGAGGTCCAGCATCCTTATTCCGGCAACAGTTATAAACAGTAAGTTGTGCGTTGTCATGCTGAAATTATAAATCCATAAAAAACATATTTTAACAGAATTTCTTTACGGCCACAGCAAATATTATAATTTATCTCAAACCATTAAGGCGCAAACCCACCGCAGTGCACGCTGAGCGCGGGGCACGCGGCGCATTTTAGCTGCGTGGATTCATTTGTTTAACAAAGTGGGTCTACATTTCCACTGCAGTACACACTACACACCCACAAGTATGTACAACTGTAGCGTGTGTGGCCCACCGCGGTATAGTCGTGGGTTAATATTGGTGTATAGCGTGTACCGCATGCACGGCGTGCATGGCGTTGACAGCGTTGAGCTATGTAAGCGCCTTATTCGAGCAAGCCACACATGTACTAAAGACGTCATTTGATGCATAGCGTGTCCGTGGTTTGCAGTGGACACTATCACATACATTTTCTTGCAAAGCGAAGCTTAACACGTGCGTAGCCTATCCGTGCGCCGCGGTGGGTTTGCGCCTTTATATCAACCGTTTATCAAAGGATTTGAATATTTTAGTACGGCGCGGCGCCTGGTCTGCCCGAGTGTTTAAAATATCACTTACGCATGTAACCGGAATTTAACATATAACAGTTGTATTGATGGCGAAGACTATAATTTTGACAGCTTATATCTCGGAAATGTGGCGATTTAGAATTTCATATCCAATGCAATACTTGTTAGCTGTGATGCCAGCTATTGATATTAACAAGGAAGAGAAAGAATAGCCGCAATTTCTAAAAAAAAAATGGCGTAAATGGCAGACGAGTAAACAGGCCATAATATTCCAACCCTCTTTCGACAACTTCGTTGTATTATCGTGACTGTTTGCAAAAATGAGTTGGTGTCGTGGTATTCACATACAAACATTGAACCTCTTGTTTTTTGGGGTGCAAAATCACGTTTTAGGTACGGTAGTACTCAATGTAACGCACTCAACACATTGTGCTGATGGATGCATTGAATAGTACGGGGTTCATGGAGGTATTTGAAGAAAAGTTAAAACAAAAAAACTTGTATTTAAAAACAAAAGTTGGAACTTTGACCCCCAATATCTCCGGAACTAGAAGGTTCCCAGGTATGGTCTAGAACAATAAAATGATCGCAATGATAGGAAAAACAAGTCGGAAAAACAACGCCTTTATTGCCGAAATTCGAATTTGTTCGACTTCGTTAAGGGTATTTTACACCCGTTATATCAATTCAGAAGTAACAGTTTTTCTTTGTGAAGGGTAATATTAATAGTCCCTACTATTAATATTACCCTTCACAAAGAAAAACCTAACCTAACCATTTTCGGTTACGGAGGCCAATCTCTGCGTTAACCATTGGCGCAGGAGATATAGTGCACAACTGTGTGCATAGACACAGGTGCACTCTCTCTTCCATCACTGGCATAGTCCGATGGGACAGCAAGGCAACACGACTGGAGAGAGCAGGACCAACGGCTTAACGTACTTTCCGAGGGACGGGGTATTACCGCCTACTTCCAAACTCAAGGCAGTTACTGAGAAATTCGTAATGGGAAACGCAATAACACTTTCGGCTGACCCCACGCTCAACAGTTGCGTTTGCGACCGCGAGACCGATCGAGCAGTTAGCAACACTTTAAGCGTCTTGGTAGATAAAGCAGCCTTTAGAGGTGCCTATTCACGATATTTTGTTTGTAAACAAGATAGTAATCAATTAAAAGGATAAGCTGATTAAGCTAAAACTTCTAGATTATTCGTAAAGTACCGGGCTGTCTATAACACTCATTCACGTGTTGACTGAATTACTTTCTTATCTACCATTATTGATAACAGGATTTAAATCAAAATAGTATAACTTTAGATTCTCTGCCTTGGTTCTTGTTATGTGATTTGTCTATACGCGTTTCGCTGACTAATCTGATAAGGATCGATATATTTATTCCATTCATTCTATCCATGTTTGTTATAGACGAAGGAAGTATTGGAGTTTCAAATACTTTGGGTGCTAATTCTTTGGCGATATTTTATGCGTTGCGCTTGGATGGCTGATCAAGACGTTTACGGACATCCCTTAGGGCGTGGACGAGAGAGCCGTGCTCATCAACTTTGCCAGCATCGAATTCGTGGTGGGCTCGCAGCTCATTGCCATCATCTGTTTAAGGATCACCTTGTTCATGGGTAAAGTTACTCTCCGAAGAAGCGTCGGTGCCATTTTCTTAGTACTTTAGACTTGCTTCATCAAATTTATGATCCGCATCGAAATAGGTATTATTTAAGGAGGACAGGGAGCATCGAAATGAACAATGTATCTGAGAAAATGTTTTTCGTATGAAATGATTTATATTAGGTAGTTTTACTTACCAGAGTTATTTCACATCTTGCTGAAACAAAATCAAAAGCAGTTAGATTTGGGTGTGTAGGTTAAGTTTCAGTGTCTAGTTCATATATTATGTCTATTTTTCTGATTGCAGTTCGCCTTCTTAGAAAATTATGACCAAGGTGTCTTTCGATTTGTAATTTCATCTAGAAAGTTTAAAAAAAAGTTGAAGTCTCGCATAATAAAATTTCAAAGTTATTAACAGTTAAAAAAAAGAAGTTTTGTTTTATTTTTTTCAAATATCTCAAAAGCTATTGCAGATATCGGACGTCGAAAAAGGATTTCTTTAAAAAAAAATGGTAATGCCTTAAATAATAAATTTGTTTATAACAATTATTTAAACAAATGGATTAAAAAACATACATTTTAATGTAGTTTGTAACAGTAAAAATAAGAGAATATTTAAGAAAAAACAAAAAAAAAATTCTTTGTTTTTAACTTTTACAATTTTTTTTTAGGGACTTTTTCAAAAACTTTCAAAAAAGGTGAACTGGAATTCGCAAGAAAGGCACATGTGAACTAGACTAAATTAGAGATTAATATTCGTTTTCACTTACACTAAGCAATATCTACATAAATGCTTTAAGAAGAGCGTGCATTGGAATTCAACTATCGACGTTAAGCCAAGTGCAATTTCAATAATTAGCACTTTATTTATTTTACCATAAATCTAGAAAAAGGCTATAATTATGACCCATTTTAAAACAAACTTAGCCCTTGTATTTATATTGAACTGGCTGGATAATTAAGTCACTTAAGTACGAATACAAGAGCTACGTTTAGTGTAGTCTATATTTCCGAGAGTTGAATAAAAGCAAAATTAAAATCTCTAATAATAACATCGGTCAAAAACATATTTCTTAAGAATTCAGCTCGAACCGAGTGCAGTAACTATTATAGCAAAGAGTAGTATTTCAAAACATAATAGATAAATCCGTCAGTGAGACACCGAAAGAAAGAAATCTTAAGCAAAATATAATGAAGAAAAAAAAAATTACATAAATATTTGTTGGTAGGATAAATAAATAATATTAAATTTGACAAAAAATAAGTAAAAGGAAAGAAAGTAACGGAGGAAAGTATTAAAACTTATTTCTAAAAGACGTACCTGATGTTTCTTGAAGTTTAAGAGATACGAACACTAATAAAACGTACGTCAGTACTTTGGCACCCATCTTGTCGATCGTCCAAAGTTACACTGAAATAACGATTAAAAATAAGTTCTTTTAAACTTCCTTAATTATCTAAGGCTCAAGCAAACATACACGGCGCGACGTAGCGGTGCGTCATTGCGATGAATCTCCGTAGAAAAAAAACGCACGCTTCTGTTCACACTGGCGCGGCGCGACACATTGCGATTCAAATATTATTATTACTTTTAGAGACGCGCGACACGTAGTGCGGCGCATGTCTATATGTTGCAGTAAGATACTTATAGTCGTGATATAGTTATATCCCTATTATTAAAGCTATATCCTGAAAGATACGTATAAGAAAGCGGTTCATAGCTATCTTACTAGGATTAGTATAAATAGTTTTAATCTTAGTAAGTTAGTAATATCATTAAACTAGTGTATTGAAATTTTTGTCAAAGAGGGGTGCAGAGTGCGGGGCGCTCGTGTAAAATTAAACTTCCTTTCCCGAAGTCACATTTAAATTTGATACTAAGAAATCAGTAACAAATAAAACTTAGTATTATACATTCAACTATTCGTTTCCGTATTCGTACCTTACGGGTTCATTCGTACAATCGTTTTTTGCTGCCTAGTTTTACCGTATTCTCTATACCTACGATGCGGTAAAAATAATTGAAATAGGTTCTACTTCGACCAAGACATCCCACGACTAAGATCAAAATGGACGGCGACCCTATAAACTAAGTAGTGACGACAATATGACAGTAAATGAAAACACTGGTACTACTAGTTCATAGGAATATTTTTAAACGCGTGTGTCTGCTTGAGCCTAAGATAATTAAGAAAGTATAAAAACACTTATTTTTAATCGTAATTTCAGTGTAACTGGGGACGATCAACAAGATGGACGCCAAAGTATTTACATACATTTTCTTAGTGTTCGTAACTCTTAAACTTCAAAACACATCAGGTGCGTCTTTTAGAATTAAGTTTTAATACTTTCGTACATATCTAAGTATGTTTATTTTTTTGTGAAAATAAAAATTATTTATTATATAAATATAATAATATAAAATTTATATACACAAATAAATAAACATACATAATATTATTTAATAAATATGATATAATATAAACATATATATCAATTAATATTATCAATTTAAGCAAGTAAAAATATTTTGTTTTCAACCAATTTTGCAAAAGCTTTCTTTTGTTCGGTGTATCACTGACGGATTTATTTTGATTTTTTTGATTGACTGGTAGAGAATATCTTGTGGTATTAAGTCCGCCTATGTAACACTATTGTACATGAAGTTTAAATACATAAATAAATTTATCTATTATCTTTTGAAATATCTTGTATTTGCTATAATAATTACTGATCTTTGTTATTATAATTTTACTTTTAATGTAACTCTAGGAAATATTGACTACACTAAACGTAGCTCTTGTATTCGTAAATGGCTCATATATAGCCTTCGATGATTCCCGATGTACAGCCCCGGCTTGTGCACCAGTGGTGGACAGCGACACAAATAAAAAAAAAAAGACACAAACTTTTCAAATTTTTCTCCTTAGGCACACTGGTGGAGATTTGTCGAAAGAAAAATAAAGTGTAGTGTGTCAGTTATTGAAATTGCACAAAGTATGCACTTGGCTTAACGTCGAAACTTGATATCTAATGCACGATCTCCTTAAGGCATTCATGTAGATATTGCCTAGTGTTCGTGAAAACGTACATTAATGTCTATTAGACACTGAAACTTAAATATAACTGCTTTTGATTTTGTTTCAGCATCATGTGTAATAACTCTGGTAAGTAAAAGTACTTAATATAAATCATTCCATACGAAATATATTTTCTCATTTACTTAGTACATAGACTATATCTTCATTCTATCTTTGATCTTTTTCACAAAATAAACACTGTGAATTGGCACCTGTAAAAGCTTATTTACACACCTACATGCTTCTAACTGTTCCGTTGGTCTCGCGAACGCAAGCGCAACTGCTGAGCTGTCACTTCAGCATATTCGTATGTCTATCTTTTTTTGGCATTACGAAAGCGAGCGAGACAGACATCCGACTTTCCGAATTGAAATCGAATCGAAGCGTTTGTGAACAGTAATGCTGAACTGATATATTATTATGTTGTGACTTTTAACATAGCTCTTACTAATTGAAACAAACTCGTTACTTATCTAATGCAACTCTAAATCAGCCTTTAGTATGTGACATAAAACTCAAGAAAAAAACTGTTACTTTTTTTTCTTTTGAGAATGTGTTCAATTTTGCGATCGTTCACGATAATACGCCGAAGTTGTTGAAAGAGGGTTTAAATATTTTTGCCTGCCTACTAGTCTGCCATTTTTTTTTTTTTCGAAATTGCAGCCATTCCTTCTCTTTCATGTTAATATTAATAACTGGCATCATGGATAAAATGCATTTTATGGGATATGAACTTATAAAGCGCCACGTTTCTGCGAAAAAAGCTATCAAAGCTACAGTATTGGCCATCAATATAACTTTAATAGGTTAAAGTTCGGTTTTATGAGTAGGTGCAATTTTGAAAATAAAAAATATGGCGGATACTTAGGCAGACCAGGCACCGTACTAAAATATTTAAACCCGGGTGTCGTGCGGGTTCGATTCCCGCACGGAGCAAAGATAGTCGACGACGATGAAAACGTAGTTGTGCTACTGCTGGGTCTGGCTGTTTGTGTATGTGAGTTCAATGTTTGTCAACGCACCCACGATACAGGAGAAATTCCTAAGTGTGGAGCAAATACATTCTGTTAAAACATGTTTTTTTATGGTTTTATAATTTCAGCATGGTAACTCAGTACTTACTGTTTATGATTGCTGCATGAGACGGGTTGCTGGACCCCCTGTAAGTACTTGAAAAACAAATATGTTATTTAAAAACGGTACTGTCTTGTTAATCTAGAATAAGCAAGCGCTAAAAATGCCAAGCATGAGGTCCTGGGTCCAATTCCCAGGTTGCGGTCGGCTAAAGTGTTATTGGGTTTTTCATCATGAATTTCTCATTATCAGTTTTGGAGCTTGGATTTGTGCCCGGTTGATGGCAATAGGCTCTCTACTTTTACCTGTAACTTAATCATAATTGGCAAAATGTCAGGCATATGCCACTGACCTATTCTGGAACCAACCACTGACAAATTTTACTTGTGTGGAAAAGCTCAGTGCAAAACATGACGGCGCGGGCGCCGCGGCGGCGTCTGGATGAGAAACGTGCGTTGAACTTCTAAGGACTGTTAGATAATTGCGTAACACATTGACAATGGCCATGCCTTTCATTTTGAAAGTTCAAAACTATTTCTTACAAAATCCTTCAGATTGTGATTGAAATTGTGTTACGCAATTGGGGTGCGGTGTAGGCTTTAGCATAATAAATTACATCCTTTTTGCCAAACTAAAGTTGAGCGCCTCCCCACTTTTATTATGTCTCACAAACAGTCCTGATTGCAGTAATTTACCAAGTTCATATTTGGCCGGTGATTAGATCAAAGATATTATACTCATAAAATGTTTTGCTGACGATTATTATGATGACGATTGTTATGATGACGATTGTTATGATGACGATTATTATGATGACGATTGTTATGATGACGATTTTATGATGGCGATTATTATGATGACGATTGTTATGATGAAGATTGTTATGATGAAGATTGTTATGATGACGATTGTTATGATGAAGATTGTTATGATGACGATTTTATGATGGTGATTATTATGATGACGATTGTTATGATGAAGATTGTTATGATGAAGATTGTTATGATGACGATTGTTATGATGAAGATTGTTATGATGACGATTTTATGATGGTGATTATTATGATGACGATTGTTATGATGAAGATTGTTATGATGGGGATTGTTATGATGACGATTGTTATGATGAAGATTGTTATGATGGCGATTGTTATGATGACGATTGTTATAATGGCAATCAATGACGATTGAATGAATCTACAAAATATATAGATACAGGAAAAGATGTGTGGCGTGCACTTAAACTTACACGACTACCTTATATTTAAGAGCGGGATCAATCCGCTCATAAAATTTATGAGCGTTTAATGTTGGACCACACACTAACATCAGCTGTCAGCTGCGTGCACGGCACGGGCTACGACCTCGAGGTTACACGCGCCGCGGGCATATCTGCTATCCCCATCGCTGATATCCCCATTGTATCATCGGACGAGCACAGATACTGCGAAGCGTCACCGATATATGTTTGAAGTTCCACGTACTCGAACAAAGCGCTATGTTTCACCGCCAGTCTGTGGATTTTCTATTTCCCGAACATTATAATATAAAAATTCTTCAAAGTTCGAATGAATCGGTTTCTACTAGGCTAGCGTGCTACACTTCACACTCGACACGCTTAGGCCTTGTCATCGTGTCATTGTGGCCCAATGCAAGCCTTCTTAGTATAAAAAAAAGATATATGTTCCGGCGTACGTGTGTTACGAGCCAACCGAATGCAGACTGAGGAGTGTGTACTACCAAGCGCGCGCGCGCCGTTGAAGGTCGCTAAACGCCCGGCGCGTGTAAGCTCGAGGTAATAGCCCTCGCCGCGCACGCATGTTGGCGGCTGATGTTAGGGTGTGGACCAAATTTTATGAGCGGAGCGAACGCGCTCCTAAATGTACGGCCCTTGAAATTTTATCCTTGGAAAATTCCTGGGAAATTAAGGGAATAAAAGGTGAGCTTGTTGCAACCACATACGCGAAGGAAAATCTGAGTTATGTTTTTCAAAAGCTTTTTAATCAATCTTCATTTACCTAACTTTTGTAGTAGCCCGGAATCTGTATTTATCTCCGGTTTTCGGCTATAAAGGCTCACTTCTATAACTTCTAATATAAACATAACTAGCAAAATGTGGATGTACAGTCAGGAGCACCATTATGTAAACACTTAACAACTTATAAAAGTGTTTTTCTCCTTCTGTTCTGATTAAAATTTCATGTAGTTACGAACATAGGATTTTGGAACTCATATTTTTATGAAAGAGATCGTACCTCCAAATTACTACCGTTATTTCTCGCGATAATTGCTTTTAAATTTAATAGAGTGTAAACATATTGGTGCTCGTGACTTTACTAATGGTATGACCGATGTTATTGTATGTTCTAACTTTGTAGGTTTCATCATCAAACTTTTACCTGGCTGAACTTTTCGGTACAAAAAGAGACCGCATTGAAGATGGGAAAACGGTAAGAAATTATTTAAAGAACAAGAACAGCCACTTAAAAAAACAACTCGTTACTTCACAAAGATATTTTAAAAGATATTTTATGTTTTCTGGAAATAATAACCAAGAACTATACCAAAGCTGTTAAAAGACGCTTTGCTCGAGTGACTGTTATTTTTTGTTTTATTCTAAGGTCAGACATTTTATAGAAATTAATTTCATTAATTTTTTAATCGTTCCGTAGACGAGTGAAGATAGCAAGTGCCGAGTTCAACGAAATATACAAGCAAATAGTAAGTATTAACTATTGTATTACTATCTGGCTCGAAGGACGACTGCGAATGTTGTAGCAAAATAAAGCTCAAAATAAAACGATGCTAACAAGTGGGAAATAAAATGGTTTCAAAAAATCTATTAAAGTACAGCTCGACCAGAAAATTCTTACTTCATATAGGCACAAACGCATCTAACTAACTTCAACTTTATGACGGAATTTGACGCCGTTTCCGGCTTTTTGGGTTTGGCCAACATGAACAAAAACGGTTAAGGAGACGATTATTATATATCCCGCGACTTCTAAATAGTCAATCCTGCTGCAAAATTGGGCAGAGTTAAACTGGTACTTGAATTATGACAGGACCAAGGTAATTAAAATAATTTTATTTCAGCTTTAACATCGGCAGAATCAAACGATGAATTCGGGACAATGGATTGGCCAGCAGGAGCACTTTGTAAATCTGCACCACGCGAATTGGAAAGCGGTGAGAAGAATATCTATTTTGAATATTACAGCATTGGATTTGATTGGTTATCATTTCTGGGTTGGCGTTAATTAGTGAAAACAGGTGCAACATCGAGAAAAGTATAAGGAAAGGGGGGAGGCCTTTGCCCAGAAGTGGGACAGTTCAGGCTAACAAAAAAATCTTTCTATTCATAAACCTTTGGGTGGTACAGAGACAAACACGTACAGAGGGAGGGTAGTATTTTTCGCATTACATATGTATGTATGATGTCAGTTTCATTGTGTCTGAAAATTATGGACCGATTTGTTTTAATTATACGTCGTTAGATTTGTCTCGGTAGCGCAAGTGTCATACATACAAAATAAATAAAAAAGATAAACGGTGGATTTCGGGCGCCATATTGTGGAGTTTGTAACTTTTTTTCTTCCAATCCCGTCAAGTGGGGTATCAACCTGAAGGGTTGTAAAAAGGTATTTAAAAAAATATATATAATGTAACTTATGTGCTTAAAAGTAATTCGAAACGGCAAATCGTATAAAAACTGAAAAAAAAACGTAAAATCGTCTGCGAAATCACATTACCAAACTAAAACTAAAAAACCCGACTGTAAAAACTGGAAAGCAAAACACAAGAAATATAAGTTGGAACCAAGCGGTTCCAATTCTATTCTCCTTGTTTTATATTCAATAGTTTTCGTAAAATAATTCTACTAATGACATTTTCGACACCATTCGCTCACCAAAAGATCCTTCTAACTCTGTCGATTATGAGGGCACCTAGTGCGTCATACTCTAAGCCTTACGTTAATAATTCGCTGTCTAAGCAAATTGTCGCCCGCAACAAATGTTTATTTGTTAATACTGCTGACCATCATATTAGTATAAGCAAATAAGTGCTACAAATTGTTTTTGCTTAGATTGTACAAACATGTGTGACCTTAATTATTTTTGTTCGTATCTTATAATAGCGTTTAAGTACATTAGGTATATCATAATATATAATAACCCATTCTAACTTATTTCACTATAATGTTAAATGTTAAGAAATCCATTGTCCAAATAGCATTTATTAGAAACATGCCGCCTGTGATACAGGTTTAACCTAGTACAGGCATCAAACTTTGTTATTCCAACATTATATAAGATTTAAATTGTATTTACTGTGCCAATTCTAATTTTTGAATAAATATATTATTATATATATATTATTATTATATAGATCATGACAATTTTACTGAAATTTTGTTGCAGGCACCTATTATTTGGGACCACCAGGACAACCAATGACAGTGTACTGCAATATGGCAACCCGGGAGACATGTATTAGGTCAACTAAAACAACCCCAGAGTTCACTCATGATCCGAGTAAAGGAGCCTTCTGGTTACACGAAGAGAACGTTCGATTGACGGATCTGTATACAGATGTAAGTTACATTAAAAAATCTATAGTTCTTTTTAAAATCGTTTTTAGTTAATGGAATTTCCAAGTAGCAGCCCATACAATGAACTTATGCCCGATTGATGTCAATAGACTTACTCCTTATTATGTAAGTGTATAAATGTGGCTGAACTGAAGGTTATCATCTGCCTAGCCTTTTCCCAACTATATTGGGGTCGGCTTCCAGTCTAACCGGATGCAGCTGAATACCAGTATTTTACATGGAGCGACTGCCTATCTGACCTCCACAACCCAGTCAGTACTGGGTAATACGATACCCCTTGGTAAGACTGGTTGTCAGACTTTTTGGGCCACTGACTGCCTAACGACTGTCAAAAATCTACAAATGACAGCCGGGACCAACGGCTTAACGTGCTTTCCAAGGCACGGAGGAAACTCGGTATGTAATGGGCGGTCACCCATCCACAGACCAACCTAGGCAAGCACGGCTTAACCTAAAGATCGACCCGAGCGGCTGTTATTATTTAGCCACGAGCTGAACTGAAGGTACCCTCCTCAAAACCCTCCCCGGAAACCCAGTCATAACGTTGTGTATAAAGGGTGACTGGTAATTAGTGACCGATAGTGAGACACGTTAATGAGTATTGAAAAAAAAACGTTTCTTTGGGAAAGTTGTTTGTTATCACGAGTACAATTACGTGTTTAAGTATCGGTCACTAATTACCGGTCACCCCTTATATGTATGCTTATGTATCCTTATTTTCTCATATCGCAGGGATCTGTTTGAGAATTTAGTACGTAACTTATCGTGCGCCATGTTTTAGTTGTTGTCTAGTGACACGCTAGTCACACTCTTGAGCTGTGGTGAAAAAGTGATGACGAACCTGTAAGTGTGGCGTTTTATTTCATCACCACTGCTCTCAAAACGCTGAAAGAAAACATCAAGTGTCGTGAGGCCATATGCTTGGCCCTGCCAGGGCTACGGGACTGTTCGAAAGAGATACCGTGGCCCTGGAACACAAAGGGCAAAGAAGGAACATAAGCTTTTAGTCAGTACAAGTCTGACACTCCCTTCCGCTCCGCCCAGAGTCGGAAAAAAAAAGGCCATATGCTTGAACAATAACATCGATGGCAATTATGTGAGATCTATCGTCACACATCGTCTGAGCCCACATTCCTATTGCAGGGACACGGACCTCCGCTCTGTGAAAGGCGTCATGGTGGATCTCGCAAATGTTTTTGATTTTTAGATTTTCTTCTTTCTTTATCGTGTTTAGTGCCTAACCTGATGGCAGAATTTTATGCCACCCGTGTGTCTCTGAATTGACTGTACATGCCGATTTCCTCACGATATTGTCTTTCAACGTTTTTAAAACAATGTCGTTGTAATAAATCCCTCGAAAAAAACTGATTGTATGGGTTTGAACTCAAGATCGCCAAATTGTGGTCACTACCATTGGCTCACCACTACTTTCAACTCGACACAATCTTTCTATTAATATTGTTTTTTACATTCGTTTCAGATTTCAGTAGGACAGTTAACATGGTTACGTAATCGTGCAGAATCTGTTCGCCAAACGCTAAAATACAACTGCCTGGACTCGGTTCCACACTCTAAATACAACGTGTCTTCATCAGTGAAGTTGTGGGCATGGAATGATTTAGTGATTAGACCATTCCCAACCAACCAGTCGCCCATATTTTATACCATTCCCGAAGCTACCGATAATTGTGTGGTAAGATACTTTTGATACATTTAATTTTGTTCATTCTGAATGTTTTATCCTTTTTGTTAAGATTTGAGCTTGTTAAGTTTGTGTCGATTTATATTTAACAATAATTGAATAAGTGGACATCTCTTACATCATCATCATAATGGAAAATATTTAATAAAAAATAATGTGTTTCAGGAAGGAAGTACTGAATGGCAAAGTTCTGTCATAGAACTGCAAAGTTCTAACGTATACAGACTACCAATAGTTGATATGTGGATCGGAGATATTCGTAATGAAAAACAAAAGGTGACCATCGAAAGTGTTGAATTATGTTTTGTATGATTTTATCATTTTTGTTTACAATTTCATATATATATACATTTCAAGATTACTATTTTCAATGTGTAACAATGCTTAAATATCTAGTTATTTTGTGTACATAATAACGTTTTTTAGTCTCATATTTACATATTTGTATATAAACAAATACCAAACACCATTATTTTGATCCATGTATTGGTCTACTCATATTTACAAATAAATGATTGGAATTTGAAAATTCTTTTATTTTAACTCACGAACGTCGCTTTCTCTTTGTCCAGCAAAACCGAACACGTGATTTTGTCGACAGAGCTCGAACAGGATCTTCCAAAAAAAGGTCTAGTATTCCCTATTACTAGGAATGCACTGAATTACCTTGTATAGTATCAGCATCATAATGTCAGTTGAATAAAATTGTTAATTCTGTCGAAAATATACAGACGCCAGCACATCAAGCTACTACAAACTGTCAAATTTCTTTAATAGATTTTCAACTTTATCGCTAAAACATCAGGTTCAAGGTTGATTTGGAAAATTTTACAGTTTCGGGTAGATCGATGTGCATGCGTCGCTGAAATTCTAACACCACGTAAGTCAAAAACAGCAACTTTACGGAAGTGTGAAAAAACTGCTTAAAAAAACTGCGTCTTCCGATTCTCTAGCAAACGGCATCAAAATGTCAAAACTGTCAAAAATTTGCTTACATGGGTTTAGAACTTCAACGGCGATAGGTGTAAATAAATAAATCTGTGCTTGCACCACTGAATCCACAGTTGTCTACCAATAATTTCTATTAAAAACTATTGTGATTAGTTTTGTTTTTAATCACTTGGAAACTCCACACCCATGAAACGTTTACCTGCACTTGAATCGAACTGGGCCAAATCAGTAGCAAAGGTCATTACGTCACCGGACCATTTGAGTCATTAAACCGCTGTGCTAACGACCAAGTGTGGTCCGATTCAATTCCACACGGGCCGACCCTAAATATGGGGTGTTGCTGCAGTATATGCGAAGACTTCAGATATTTTAAAAATAAATGTAAATCATATAGGATCTAGATGAGTATACAATATGTCATCATATTGTTGATTTTACAGTGCTAAGTGAACCTGAATTTTAGCAAGGCGCGGTGATGGCAGGTGGAGTAAAGCTGTGACCGAGTGGCATACAAGGAAAGAGATGTGTTGGTCGTCTGTGAAGCTGGCACAAGAACATGGAGCTAGGCACAGGCACGGGTTATACCCAGCAGTGGGTGACGTCGGGCTGTGGATGATGATGATGATGAAGTAAATGTGCCTTCATGGTCCGATGGGACGGTCATCCAACACGACTAGAAGGAGATTAAAGAAGAGATTAGTCGTACTTTCAGAGGCATAGGGTACCAGAATCTAGATTTTGAACAGGACCTAATTTTAGTTCCTGTATATAGAACTGTCGCAAAGTCAGGGAAATTAATTATTTAGCGATTAGATTAGACAATCAACTTTCAATCACCCTGTGTTCAAATTGTAACTGTTTTTGACAGTTATGTCCTGTCATATTTACCTACATCTGTCAAAAAAACCTACATGTCTCAAATGCTTTAGAAATCATAGTTATAGCTGTTTTGTTTGACAGTTTTTCTTATGATTATTAAAAAAAAAGTTTTCTGTTGTACTATACTGTATATGCCCAACAATTAACAAATGCTGAACTAAGGTATACTTAAAACACAACTTTTATTACATGCCATTTATTTTACACATTTTCTTCAGTAAAAAGTCCACAATTTCATCCGACATGATGAAGATGGCAGAATACACAATGTACTACAAAAAGACAAGCAATTAGGCGCGGGTCGCGATATATCACGCTGGACAGGTAGCAACATGTTGTCGTGATGTCTCCTCTAATGGAGGCTGTTTGTGGCCCAACTAAATTCTGTTGCGGGTAACAAAGCGTTATCCTGCTTAGAATCTAGATTTTGAGCAGTAATTTTAATTTTAGAACTGTACACAAAGTCAGGGAAATCAATTGTTTGTTTGTTTGTTTTTATCAATTGTTGTAACATTAATAAAAATAACATAAAAATCAATTTTTTAGTGTTATAATATTATGTTTTAAATATAATTATTGTTTAGCGATAAGACAACATTCACCGTGTATTTAAATTGCAACTGTATTTAACAGATTATACATAATCATGTACTTAAAAAAACGATTTTGTGCGACGATCTTATGTTCAACCATCTTTCTTGTGTTCGAGCTTATTCCACGATCTCTTTTCTTCCATCTTGAGTCCAGACGTACTGCAGGTTCTTGTCGATGTTTCACAAATGCGCTGAAGCGCTTTGCTACATCTTTTATTATGCGCACAGCCAAGGAGTGGAATTCCCTACCTGCGTCGGTGTTCCCGAGTACATTATGTCCCCAATCTATTTAATTCGTGAGTTAATAGGCTTCTTTTGGGTTAGCTTGTTCCATCATCAACCTCATATTCTCTAACCTCAGGACAAGATTGAGATCGAGAGTAAGCCGATATAATATTAAAAAAAATGTTTAGTTTAATAAAATCTCTTTTCCCGTACCTCCTTAAACCAGCCCACGCGTTACGCGTTCAGATCGGGAACAACAGCACAAGGAAGGAATTGGGGGAGGTCTTTGCCCAGCAGTGGGATGGTTCAGGCTACTAAAAAAAAAAAAATTGTCTCTGCTTATCAAGCTCAATGCTCACACCTTAATTCCCTTATCTTTTTACAAGAACTTAAAAAAAAACTGACATACTTATTTGTCGCGGTAAAAATATGAATAATAAAGGTTTGTGTGCGACCAGTGACAAATTATTGCAATATTTCTTTAGTTGAAGAAGGGACGAGCTGTGTTGGCGATAAATTATACAATTTGTTATGCTTTGTGCCCGAGGGATCGTTTTGGGGCTGCAGTTGACTATTACGGCCTCTTCTTATACACGTTTGTCTGACTTTATTGCGTGTTTTTAATCTTGGTTAAGAGACCTTGTTTTTAGAAGTATTCAAAAAAATATACAGAAATAATAATAATGTTTTTTGTGGACACGTATACGGGGTGGAAGGGACACCGACGCGAAAACGGTTACCATGTATTCAGTACATCATTTTGAGAAAGTTTACATCGGTAATTTAAAAAAAAAACAGCTGTTCCATACATTTTGACCGTATAGTTATTGCAATTTTGTAGGAAACAGCTGTTTTTTTTAAATAACCGATGAAAAATTTGTATGTGGGTTGCTCAGAATGATGTACTGAATACGTGGTAACCTAATAGCGTCGGTGTCCTTATTACCCCTTATAGAATAGAATAGAATGCTTTATTTGCAAAGAATGTAAGTATTACAATGAGAGAAACTTGAATTTGTAGATAAACTTGAAGAATGAGAGAAACTTGAATTTGTAGATAAAACGGTTTTCCTGGGGATTACGCTTGATTCAAGGCTACAATGGGGTTCTCATTTAACATCTCTTGCGGGGCGGCTAAGTTCAGCAGCGTATGCTTTAAGAAAAATCCGTCAATATACTGATGTAGATACCGCTAGACTGGTCTATTTTAGTTACTTTCATAGTATTATGTCTTATGGCATTTTAATGTGGGGACGGGCTGCAGACATTGAGTCTATATTTATTCTGCAAAAAAGAGCCATCAGAGTCATATATAATCTTCGTAGGCGCGATTCTCTAAGGGAACTGTTTAAGGAAATTAACAGCATGACGCTACATTGTCAATACATCTACGAAAACATAATGTACGTAAGAAAAAATCTACATCTTTTTAATAAAAGAGGTGACAGACACAGTTACAGTACTAGAAATAGAGACCAATTAGTTCAGCCAGGCTTCAGACTCGCTAAAGTAGACTCATCTTTCATGGCGTACTGTTTGAGATGCTATAATAAAATTCCACAAAGGATTCCTTAACTGAATGAAACGAAATTTAAAACATGCATTAAACGCACACTATGTAAGAAAGCATATTACAAGTTGGACGATTATATCACTGATAAAAATGCTTGGCTCAATGCCGGTCCTGCTCCACAAGAACAGGGGCGCCTAAATTGATAGCATTAAATAGTATTGTTGGAGCTGCTGAAGATTGTATAACTATCTTTGCATTGTATAGATTCAATCTCTTTTGTATTATATAGCCGCCTAGCCCATATTATGTGAGTACTATGTACTAGAAAGCTGACATTCGCTGGAAACCTGCGTCTTTTCTTGACTTGAATGTGCCCTGGCGGTTAGGAGTATGTCATGCTCACTCAAATGTCTCGCTGATGGTGGCACGTGTGTCGGATCATTTAGTTCCCTTCAAAATGGTTGAGTTGAATGGTGCTGATACATGCGTCATGTTCGTGAACGGGCGCTGTCAGTTGTGACTGGTCATCTCTTATTTGCCACGGCTTATTTGAATTAATTATTTTATTTTTGAATTGTTTTTACTATGGACACTTTTAACGTACACATCTTGCTGCATCGTTCTCACATAATGTACCATCTCAAAATGAATGATGTAACCAAGGTTTTGTTAAAGTATTCTGATTTAAAAGAGTGTCCATGGAGTTTCTTGCCCGTTCTTCTCCATAGAGATCTACGTTTGGGAATGGGCAACTACAGTACTTTCACAGTTTTTGTGCCTTGTGACTGGGACTGTAGCTTTATTTTACTGTTGCCTTTGTTTCGACAATTCAAAAGTGCCTGTAACTGGCCTACTTGAAATAAATGCTTTGATTTTGATTTTTTGATTTTGAATGCTTAGAGAGAAAAATGCTTACTATGGAAATGTCATTGTTATAAAGCGTAACAACAACGTTTTAAACAAAAGCAATAATTGGATTGCCAAACCTTTTTTTTTAGTATGTGCCTTTATTTTACTGCAATTACCTTCAGCTATTTGTTGACTTACTATGTTTTCATCCCAGCTAACAATGGTGGGGTCGACTCCAGTCTAATCAGATGCAGCTGAATACCAGTATTTTACATGGAGCGACTGCCTATCTGATCTCCACAACCCAGTTAACACTGGGTTATACGATACCCCTTGGTAAGACTGGTTGTCAGACTTTCGGGCTACTGTCACCTTTACGATAGTATATTTTGAAGATCTACAAGTGACAGCTGGGACCACGGCTTAAGGTGCCGCTGCACAGTAGAAACTTGGTATGTAATGGGTGTTCACCCATCCACGGACCAGACGGCTTAACCAGAAGATCGACCCCAGCCGCGGCTGTTATTATTAAGCCACGAACTCCTTTTTGTCCCTCAACGTGATAAATAAATTCTTTAAAATAAATTCATAAACATAATATTTCACTCCCCTAACCTTGAATCAAACTTTCAATAACGGTGGAGTAAAGCGGTTATGATATTGGCGGGTAAACACAATGGTTTACGGTTGGGCGTGATATTTAATTGAATAATGACTACCTGTAAACAATGGAGTAATAAGCTATTAATCTCGCCTGTACAACAGCTCAGTGGAACCACGAAACGTGTTGTCATCGAGTGGAACAGCGCAGAACGAAAGCGGAATGAGTTTTTTTTTCTTGATGATATGAGTTCAAAACCTCTAGGACTTGGACATGTGACACTCGCTTTCAAGGCGTTTTGTTTACAACAGTTTTTTTTTGTCTACAACAGTTTTCATCAGAATTGAAAATAGCTTCTTTGTAACATAATATGTCAATCCAATTCCAATATATTTTTCGCTGAAATAATGTCACTTCACTAGGTCAAGTAACGGGACATTTTGTTGTGATATTTTACAATTTCAGTTATGTCTTTCTATGGACGGTATCCAGTTCGTACTGTCAATGGAGGGTATCCATAAGGGTGTCGTATTTGCACATCAACTAAACTCTCTGTCTTAAAAGGCCTACATAAAAATAAACCTGCATAAATTCAAATATCTTGATCTGGCTCGCGAGGTTGTGGACGTGTGGGCGTGAGTACAGCATTGTATGGATAATCGTGTCAGCTAATGGCCTAATAGCCAAAAGCCTCGACCAAAATCTGATCAAGGGCTTGATTCAGAAAGTTTGTTAAGTGGTTCCTCTCTTAAAAACCCTGACCACCGGTAGCTTGAACTCTGTTCCCGATGCTGGTGAGCAAATATTTTTTAAATATTTAAAAAATATTTTATAAAATTAATATCTTTGAACAATTAAGAGAATAAAAATCTGCATAAAATAAATAAACATATAGGGCAAGTTCCTGTAAATACAGTAATCGGGTGAGGTCTCACATTTATTCTTATGGTAGCACCGCGAGTCAGATAATGAAAACAAATGAATATCGTACGCTCATCGCTACTTTCATGAGGCATTCTTTTGTACTAATAAATTTTAACCAAGATGAATAATTAATGTTGTTGATGGGAGAAAATTGTTGCCGTTTTTCGCTCATTTACGCACCCTTTCTTGTAGACCATTACAATGTCTGATGTTATTTTTAGTGTAACTTTATGCACTTGCGAGCTGGTATAGCCGCCAGAATTTTGAATGCTAACAACCGGTTCTTGAATTGAAAATTCGATCAAAGAACTTCGAACTTTCGAACTGTGTATAATAATATTTCTAAAAAGTCGTAGGTACGTTTTTAGGGTTAGAAAATTTTAAATACAAAGTGGTAGGTCATTCCAACGGAGAGTTCGACAAGTTTTCAAAATGAAAATATGGGGTGGAAGGGACACCGACGCGAAAACGATTACCACGTATTCAGTACATCATTCTGAGCTCCCCACATGGGATTTTTTAATCGGTTATTTAAAAAAATATCAGCTGTTCCATACATTTTGACCGTGTAGGTATTGCACTTTTGTAGGAAACAGCTGATTTTCGACAGGAAATCGAATTTTTCCGTGCGCAGTTTTTGCATTAAGAACTTTTAACCGACGAAAACAAAAATCGATTTAATGTACTTACGATTTTTTTTTTAAATATTTACCATATTTAAAAAAAAATCGTAAGTACATTAAATCAAATTTTTCCGTGCGCAGTTTTTGAATTAAGAACTTGTTCTGGTAGAGGATTCAAAGAAGCTCAGATTTTTTCAAGAAGCTGTTCGCTTTGTGCTAGTTCCACGGCCAAAGTACCACTATGATACGATTTGGGATTTTGTGACGTCAAAGATGTTGTCATCATCAACTTGAGGTTCGCTCTGCACCAGCGTAGTACTTTTAATGAGGGGATGGGTAGTATGAAATAAAACGCGTAGTTCAAATAATTTGGACGTTTTTAATCTTATTATTAAATCAAGTCAAATCAAAAACTTTTTTACATGAAAAAATCATGGTTTAAAATTCATCCAAAACACAATTCGACACTTTCGATGGTCATCTTCTGTCCTGCATTACGGATATCTCCGATCCACATATCAACAATCGGTAGCCTATATACGTTGTAACTTTGCAATTCTATGATAGTACTTTTCCATTCAGTACTTCCTTCCTGAAACATACATAATTTTTTATTAAAGATTATCCCTAACAATGTTGAAAGAGTAGATGCCCAATTGTTCCAGCATTGTTGTAGGTTTTAAAATATAATTTGGCACACATTCTGGTACTTCAAAACATGATAATTATGGTAAAAATAAACTATGGTGATAATTGTGTTGTCCCATCAGAGGTCAGTTGTCCACATGGACCTAAAAACACGCTGAAGGGCAATAAGCCGGCCATATTAGCCATAGGAGTGAAGGCAGGACACGAGCTAGGTGGATCGACGACCTGGTTAAAGTAGCAGGACTACGACGCTACTCGGACGCTTGTCATCGACCTGTCCAGTAACCATCAGCTGTTCCAGGTTATGGCTATTTTTTTTGCGATTTGACAGAATATTTCTTTTTTTTTTTAAAACGTTGCCCCACACTAGGAATTTCTCATGTATCGTGGGTGCGTTTACAAACATTTAAATTCACATACACAAACAGCCAGACTCAAAAATTCAAAAAAAAAAAAAAAACAAAAAGGTAGAAACGGAAAAGGAAATTTAAAATTTCCTTTTCAATTTATATCTGTACAAATTAATTACATTTATATTTTGTCCTGAAAAAAAACCAAATTAAAAACATTTAAAAATATAAAAGTCTATTTAGTTTGTAAATAATGTACATACATAAACAGAAGAAGGCGACGTACATTTAAGAGTAAATTATTCAAAAGTATCTTACCACACAATTATCGGTAGCTTCTGGTACAGAATAAAAGATGGGAGATTGGTCAGTCGGGTATGCTCCAATCACTACATCATTCCAAGCCCACAACTTCACGGATGAAGACATGTTGTATCTGAAGTATGGAACCGAGTCCAGGCAGTTGTATTTTAGCGTTTGGCGTACGTTTACTGCTCGATCACGCAACCATATTAACTGTTCCACTGAAATCTGAAACAAATGAACCGATCAATTTTGAAGAAAATACTATGTCAATTTAATTAATTAAAGAAAGAGAAATTAGTCTACTACGCCTGCGTCAACACGAGTTACCCGTATTGTTACTGTTATACAATACGGTCGCACTGGTCCAATACTGCTAGTAGGACCAGCGTTGCTAGACAACTATGTGCTCTGTGTAGTGCGTGTTTTATTACAATTTTGCTTCATCCCGTCCAAACCACGGCCAATGAGAAGTTACTAAATCCTCAAACAGTCCTACGATATGAGATTTTTTTCCCCGAAGGGTTAGGCTGGGTTGTGCAGAGTTCTACATCCACATTTTGCCAGATGTACTACAAGGGGCGAGCCTAATTGGCATCAATCGGCCACATGCTCAGACTCTGGGCTGCTACTTTGAAATTCCTAACTAAAAAAAAAATATTCGAAAAAGAAATATAGATTTCTGAATATAACTTACTTCAGCTGTAAATAGGTCCGCTATATGAACGTTCTCTTCGTGCAACCAGAAGGTTCCTTTACTCGGATCATGAGTGAACTCTGGGGTTGTATTAGTTGTCCTAATACATGTTTCCAGGGTTGTCATATTGCAGTACACTGTAATTGGTTTTCCTGTTGGTCCCAAATAATAGGTGCCTGCAACAAAACTTCATTTACATTGTCATGATCTACAAATAACCCACAGAGCTACAAGAATCCTTTGGCTTTCGAATGACGTCAAAAATAGAGCGCTGTGACATTTGTAGAATTGTTTTACGAAATGAAATGACAGAAATGTATTAACAAAAATGTCAACCTTAGTTTCGATTTTTAAGAGCCAAGAGACATTTGTACATACTGTGCGATCTTATACATAACATAATCAAATCGACCTTTTTTATTAGTGGCCGAGTTGTTTTCCCTTAGATTTAAACAAAATATAAGAAAAGATGAAACAACACCGCACCCCATTTTGCAACCACTGCACACTGTTTGTCTATGCACCACCCAAAGGTTGACTAATAGAAAATGCCTATGACAAGTTAATACCGCCTCTGTGATATTGTTTGTATAAAGTTTCAATTCAAAATAAGAACTAAGTGTCCAATCCAGAAATGAAAATTAATCAAATTCATTGCTTTATTCTTAATAGGTACTCTTCTCACCGCTTTTTATTTCAGGTCTAGATTTACATGGTACTTCACCCGGCCAATCCTTTGTTCCGAATTCAACGCCTGATTCTGGCTCTGTTATGGCTGAAATAAAATTAAATAAAAATTACTTGGTCCAGACATAATTCAAATAAGTTTGCAGCAGGGTTAACTGTATAGAAAGCGCGGACGCGTGACATATAGTAGTAGTCTTTGTCTCTGTCCTTGGTCGGTTTTGGTAATGGTAGAAGATTCGAATATGCCAAAAACGGCGTTCAATCGCTTGGCCACTGCGCCAACCATGCCGTCAAAAATTGCCTCTCTTAAAGGCATGGTTGAATTTATTTAGAAGCACAAACGTATGAAATAAGAACTCTTTGATCGAGTTGTAATTAATTAATTTTGCAAAACTATTTTATTCTTCCCTTGTAACCGTAATTTCATTTTTAGCCTTATTTCGCTACAACATTAACAGTACCTACAAGTATAAATACTTGCCATTTGGAGTATCATAGCAAGGGCAAACTCCATGTCTTCCAGGAGCTCCCGGGGGTCCCACTGGACCAGGTTTCCCCTCCGGCCCCGGCGGTCCCTACAGAAATTACACAACGGCTCATTTTAATTTCCAACATTAATTATAATTATAATAGACGCTTCACTTTCTGTTCATTTTTGTCTATCATTTCATCTAGATACGAAATGAATAAAATAAAAAATGATGGATGTTACATATCGGCAGTTGCCATCTATCACTTGCCTACGGCACGACTAAAAATTGAAATGGAAGAAACAAATGAACGGTTATTTATATGTAATTTTAATCGAGTCGTGTGATCGACAAGTGAAAGAAAAATGAACAGTCACTCAAGTGAAGCGACGGTCTTTCCGTGTCAAGAAGGTGATGAAATGAAGTTTTTGTTCTTATAGCTCTTGATTTTATCAACCACCGACGGAAAAGGAGTTCTAAGTTTAAAGCGTGAATGAGTGTTTCTGTGTGACTGACTGGTGCCATCGCAGCGCCCAAATGCTTGAACCAATTTTGTTTGATAGGTGACTTTATCGAGAAAGTTCCAACCTATGATCAAAGGAAATCTGTTCAGCCTTTTCAAGATCATCAGGTTTTCTCTAGTTGTTGAAAGGATGTGAGCAACTTCCACTGGTCTGATCGTATATAGTCTTTCGAGTTACGATTATGATTTGTTAACTAAGAGTTATGGTTCTTTAAATTATAGCTTACCGTTTTCCCATCTTCACCTCGCTTTCCGTCTAGTCCAGAGATGCCCTATATCAAAGAAATGCATTTAATTCATTTCATTACAATTTTTTTTTTTTATTGCATTTATTTATGAAACCTACAAAGTTAGAACATACAATTACAACACACCATTTTCGCTTAAATCCTAAGCAAAGGTATGATATTTACGGGTACAGCTGCATTTTTGGTAGTTAATTGGGGGTGAGTCTAATGCACCCCCAATGGGCACAAATCCAGACTTGCTTAAGGGTCTTACCACACGCAGCAGTTCACATAAAAATTGATATTGAAAACAACGTGGTGCCGTCCTTTCTACAATAAACCGTTTTATTGAGTCCTGGTTTCTTTCTGTCAATGGTCTCTTCCAAATTTTTCTATTTGTTTCTTAATGTTGTCTTTGAGTAGGTTTTGCTTATTCTGGCATGTATTTACGGTCTTAAGCCGGACATAGACGACAGGTAATGGATGACAATTTTAAATATGCATTCAAAACCTTCATGAAAAACCGAGTTCCATAGAGGACACATACGTAACTGCAAGTCTGTCGGTTGGCTCATTTGAAAGCATGCCATCAGCGGCAACAAACGACAATATGGTTGCTTAGTGGGTTTATTATTTATTATAAAAAATAGAAAACAACTGAGAACTGAGAGATTTTTTTTTTTTCGGATGGGAAATCATCAAATGCCCCCCACTCTGGGCGGAGCGGAAGAGAGTGTCAGACTTGTACTGACTAAAACCCATCCATGTTCCTTCTTTGCCCTTTATGTTCCAGGGCCACGGTGACTCTTTCGAACAGTCCCGCAGCCCAGAACTGAGAGCTGTGTATGCGACCTGCAACAAACGTTAGGAACCGAAAGGAAAAAATACAGAGGCAATACTACGCATGCATACCTATCCTTTATGCGCTTTAAGCGCTTTCTTCGTGTAAGTGCCGTAGCTGCAAACGTCGCCTCACGGTGGGCCGTGGCATAACTTTACCCACATCTTTCGCTAGTTTTCTGCGCAAATGCTGTCGCTAGACACATTTTGCTCGAGCGTGTAGCTCGTGTTCAAGATTTATTTAGTAACGATGTGTATTGACTGCCTCGTTGTGTCTAGTGGTCGCAATCGCGACTGTTGATCAGGTCATGGGCTCGATTCCCGGGTCGGGAAAAATGTTATTTGGTTTTACTCAGAAGCTCAGTAACCCCACGGAGTCTTTTCTTTTTTTTTTCGGATGGGAAATCATCAAATGACCCCCCCACTCTGGGCGGAGCGGAAGGGAGTGTCAGACTTGTACTGACTAAAACCCTATCCATGTTCCTTCTTTGCCCTTTGTGTTCCAGGGCCACGGTATCTCTTTCGAACTGTCCCGCAGCCCTGGCAGGCATCGGCCCATGCGGACCCCTACTCGTTTGCTGACACGGAGCCACGGAGTCTCAATTCGTGCCCCGTTTATGGCAATAAGCTCAGCCAGTATTAAATGGGCTTAAACATAACTGGTGAAATATGGGTGTACTATTAGATACACCTCTGCCTAACCCATCGGATTACAGCCGTGATGTTATGTTAAGATGAGTTTTTACGTTATTTTTGTGCAGGACTTACTTGCAAACCTGACGGTCCTATTTCTCCTTTAACACCGGGTGGGCCTTGAGGTCCCTGGAAATGACAGTCAATATGAATGAGAATAGAATAAACTATGACTAAACGGAGGACATCGTTGAGTACGTGCGTCAAAAGACTAAGTACGTGGCGAGAGTGCCGCTGCTGGAGCAACGTCAACTTTAAGGCATTTGTGGTGCGAATGTTTTCTGCATCTCTTTTTGGAAGAGGAATTGCTCGTGGCAAATAATAACAGCCGCTCGGGTCAATCTTTAGGTTAAGCCGGTCTTTGGATGGGCGACCACCTATTACATACCGAGTTTCCTCCGTGCCTCGGAAAGCACGTCAAGCCGTTGGTCCCGGCTGTCATCTGTAGATCTTTGACAGTAGGGACAGACAGTCAGTGGCCCAAAAAGTCTGTCAACCAGTCTTACCAAGGGGTATCGTATTACCCAGTACTAACTGGGTTGTGGAGGTCAGATAGGCAGTCGCTCCATGTAAAATACTGATATTCAACTGCATCCTGTTAGACTGGAAGCAGAACCCAACATAGTTGGGAAAAGGCTAGGCAGATGATGATTTTTGGATGAGGAATTTTGGCCGCAGGGTGTGGTGTTCCGTCACTTCAGCGAGCAAGTGCCACATGAACGCAAAGTATCAGAGTGCATAAGTGAAGTGCTACAAACATAGTTTTTAAGGTTCTATTTACTAACACGATTTGTGCTTTTATAATATTATACTTATGTTAGTCTGTAAGGTTATGGCTATGGGCCAAAGGTGCCTGAAATTAAATAAATGTTATGTTATATAATTGTACTCTATAAAAGTTACATTGAAGTAAGGAAGTACTATAAATTTCGAATCTTTTTATGTCCCCATACCGTATATTTGTGGGTGTTTTCCATCCTTCAAGTAATTAGTGCACTTTAATACACACCTACATGTATAAGTATATACTTCAGATTTTCATACAAAAAGCGCACTTTTGGATTTTCAACCCCGATGGCTCAGCGTTGAGAATTGTAAATCCGATACAATAATATGTTTGCGTTCATTTCGGTCAGTATCAACTGCCTCAAGATTGTCGCTTTCGCTTCTAAATAATGTTTTCAGACACAAAATGAGGATATTTCTTACCATTTCTCCATTTTTACCAGGCTCTCCCTTTGAACCTGGAACTCCAGGCAGTCCCTATAAAAAACAACGTGCATTTTAATCAATATTATCTTTTCATTTTGTGTTTAGATTTAAGATTTTTTTGCTTTATGTTGGGTGTACTTGTGGCATCTGTCAAATAAACCAGTTTTGTTTCTTTCATTCTACCATCCAATTAATATTATTAACCGTTTTAAAATTATAATGTTTTTATTTTATATTAATTTTATTTATTTTTTATTTTATAATTTTAATAGTTTATAGTTTAAACGATATTATGGTGGAGCTCGTGGCTAAGTAATAACAGCCGCTCGGATCGATCTTTAGGTTAAGCCGCGTTTGCCTAGGTTGGTCTGTAGATGGGTGACCACCCATTACATACCGAGTTTCCTCCGTGCCTCGAAAATCACGTTAAGCCGTTGGTCCCGGGTATCATTTGTAGATCTTCGATAGTCGTTATAGGTCAGTGGCCCAAAAAGTCTGACGACCAGTCTTACCAAGGGGTATCGTATTACCTAGTACTAACTGGGTTGTGGAGGTCAGATAGGCAGTCGCTCCATGTAAAATACTGGTATTCAGCTACATCCGGTTAGACTGGAAGCCGACACCAACATAATTGGGAAAAGGCTAGGCAGATGATGAGTTTAGACGATATTAATTTGCCGGCTCTGTGCGAAAGTTTGCGTGTCTTACGACAGTAATTATTAGGTGTTTCTGTTCAAAACTTACATTAAAACCCGAATCTCCTTTTTGTCCTTGAATACCAGCTACACCTTGAAGTCCCTTAAAATTACAATCAATATAATCATTAACGGATGATAGGTTTGGCTTACAAAAAATTCTGCATAGTAAGCCTTAAGATCAAAATCAGCGTGAAGTGGCCGGGCGTGTGTGATGGTGAACGCTAACTGGACCACTTACTGTGCGAGCACTAGCAAGTTGGTAAGCAGGTAGGTAGGTACTTGTCGGGGTGCAGATGACCGATAGTAAAAGGCGAATAAGTTTGATAATATGAACTTATAATTTAGGCAAAATAACAATTGTATAAGCGGGCGAACAAAGCAGAAATGAGTATCAGTCCCATCAAGACACCAACATTTATACTCCTCAAGTAAACAAACTTCGTCAACATCGTCGTGAACGGCCTCCGTGTGTGCGTCGACATCCGAGACAAAGGAATCGCGGGCGCCGGTCGTCCGAGTGTGCGCCTCGCTACGCACACCTAGTTGAGATCCTTACCACAGAGGCGGGGCTTAAAGGTGGCGTGATTTTTGGTGCTGCGTTCTAGTGTGCGAGTTGACTTGCCTACTCGCCACACCACTCCCCTGGTGAGTCGTAGCCTGGCTACGAACGATAGTAGTCAGGGAATCTGACTGTGCGCCCGCTCCTCGTCTTCTTGACAATGACCTGGTCTTCTGGAGGTTGCTGCTGTGACGTCATAGCAGGTTGTTCATTGGCTAAGTACGCTGACTTTAGCCGGTCAAGTGTGACTTTTTGCCTTTTTCCCTTCACTTCGAGGTCGAAGGTCTTCTGGTCTCGTTGCAGGACCTTGTATGGTCCTAAATATGGAGCTTCTAGTGACCTTCGTGCTGGACCTTGCCGCAAGAAAACATGAGTAGCTGTGGTCAGGTCCTTGGGCACATAGAACGGTCGAGTGGAACTAGTGTGCCAGGAAGTAGGTTGTGGTGTTAGCCTACTCATGTGTGAGCGGAGTCTGCTGATCAGGCTGGTCACGTCGACTGTCTCCTCTGGAGTGGAGGCGAAGAACTGTCCTGGCAGATGGAGTGGTTCACCGTACACCAGCTCTGCCGCGGACGCTTGTAGGTCTTCCTTGTAAGCGCTGCGTATGCCCAGAAGAACCCACGGCAACACCTCGGTCCAGTTCGACTTGGCGTGACAGGTGATGGCGGCTTTCAGCTGGCGGTGTAGCCTTTCCACCAGGCCATTTGCTGCGGGATGGTAAGCTGTGGTTAGGTGATGTGATGCCCCGATTAGAGCAGCGAGTTCCTTGAAGGTGCGGGACTCGAATTGCCTGCCCCGATCGGTAGTGATGTGCTCGGGGCTGCCGAACCGCGCGATCCACCCTGACGTTAAGGCGGCTGCGCAGGTCTCCGCTGTGATGTCCTGCAGTGGGTATGCCTCAGGCCAACGCGTCACGCGGTCGACTATAGTGAGGCAGTACCTGTAGCCAGAACATAATGGTAAAGGACCAAAGGACCAACTAAGTCAATGTGAATGTGGCGGAACCGAGCTGAAGGCGTCTGAAAAGCTGTCAAAGGTGCTGACGTATGTCTGGCCACTTTGCTTCGTTGGCATGCTTCACATTCCTTGGCCCATTGTCGACAGTCCCTTCTTATACCGGGCCATACATACCTTTCGGTTACTAAGCGGACTGTTGCCTTACCACCAGGGTGACTCAGACCGTGAAGGGTATTGAAGGCATGCTTGCGAAACCGTTTGGTGAGAAATGGGCGTGTCCCCGATGCAATGTCGCAGTATACCTCAAGTCCTGCTTCAGGCAGTCTGATTTTCTTGAGCTTCAGGCTGGAGCCGTTATCTATGAGGGCTTGGAGTTCCGCATCGGTTTCCTGTTCTCTGGCCAGGGACTGGTAATCTATGGGCAAATCGATTTCGTTTATTCGTGATAATGCATCGGCTACCACGTTGTCCTTGCCGGCCACGAACTTTATATCTGTTGTGTACTGGCTGATGAGATCCAGATATCTGAACTGACGTGGGGAACAGTTTTGCCGGGGTTTGCTGAATGCAAATGTGAGTGGTTTGTGATCGGTCAAAACTACGAATGTTCTTGCTTCTACCATGTACTTGAAATATCGTATGGCCTCGTATATTGCTAGAAGTTCGCGGTCATATGGGCTGTACTTTGTCTGGGCAGGGCTTAGTTTCCTGGAGAAGAATGCCAAGGGCTGCCATTCTTTACCCTGCTTTTGCTGTAATACAGCGCCGATTGCCGTATCTGAGGCGTCTGTCTGAACTGCGAGTTCTGCCGTTGGGTCTGGATGAACTAGCAGTGTAGCCTCTGATAAACTTTGCTTACATCTATTGAAAGCCTCTAGGTGCTCTGGTGTCATTTCAATTTGTTGCGATCCTTTAATTTTGGGTCCTGTTAATAATTTGTTTAAAGGCGCCTGCATAGAAGCTGCTGCTGGTAGGAATTTCCGGTAGAAGTTTATCATTCCAAGAAATCTTCTAAGGTCCTTGATGTTTTTCGGGACTGGGTAGTCCTGGATAGCCTGGACTTTTGTATTTAGAAGCTTGATTCCTGCTGCTGAAACCTCGTGGCCCAGGAAACTCACTTTTGCTTGTCCGAACGTGCATTTGCTTGTGTTAATCAGCACTCCATATTCTGTCAGCCTCTCGAAGAGTTTCCTGAGGTGCTGTTGATGCTGGTCGATACTGCTACTGGAGATCAAAATGTCGTCAAGGTAGGTATAACAGAAGTCTAGGCCTCGGAGCACCTCGTCCATAAACCGTTGGAACGTTTGTGCAGCGTTGCGTAGTCCGAACGTCATGAACGGAAATTCGAACAACCCAAAGGGTGTCGTTATGGCTGTCTTGAGAATGTCTTCTTCTGTGACTGGTATTTGGTTGTAGGCCTTAACCAAATCAACAGTGGAGTAGATTGTGCTCCCCACCAGCTGATGCACGAAGTCCTGCACGTGTCGTACTGGATAACGGTCTGGAATCGTGCGTGCGTTCAAAGATCTGTAGTCTCCGCATGGCCTCCAGCCGTCGTTCTTCTTGCGTGCTAGATGAAGCGGCGACGACCAAGCGCTCTCGGATCTGCGCGCTGTTCCCTGCTGCAGCATTTCCTCGAACTACTGTTTGGCTATTTTCAGCCGCTCAGGGTCAAGGCGGCGAGGGCGACCGTATACGGGTGGGCCTGGCGTAGTGCGTATGTGGTGCACCGTGCTGTGCTTTGTGATTCCAGGTCTACCAGCTGGGCGTGTGAGATCTGGATATTCTCTCAGCAGCTGTTGGTAGTCTGTGCCTTCCGTGGTTGTGCGGACTGACGAAATGGCCTCGGTTGCCTTTTGATTTGTCGCTGCCACCGTCAGTGCAGTGATGTTGTCGATTAACCGTTGGTTGCGGCAGTCAACGAGTAGGTTGTAGTAGCTTAAGAAGTCGATGCCGATGATTGGCTTTGAGACGTCAGCTACTATGAACTGCCATGTGAAAGCTCGACGAAGACCCAGGTCCAAAGTGAGTGGTTGATAACCGTAGGTAGCTATTATTGTTCCGTTTGCTGCGAACAATTCGTATTTGGTCTTGCAGCGTGGCTCCCGAACAGCGGATCGCGGGAATACACACAGGTCTGAACCCGTATCTACAAGATATTGTATCTTCGTCTTGCGATCCGTGATGAACAGGCGGCTCGTTGTAGCTAGGCAGTCTTGTACTGCCACTAATGGCTGCCTTGGGAGTTTACCGGCTGCTTGCTGTGCTTGCATGGCGGCGTACATTTCTGCGCCCTGTCATCAAACCGGTAATGATACCAGCACAGCGGGTGATCTCGGGGTCTGGAACTGGAACGGGAGTGAGAACGATGTGGTGAACCATGCCTTGATCTTGGTGACTGCGACCGACGATGACTGCGTAGCTCCATGCTCATGGTTTCCAGCTTACGGCTTAACTCGGCAACGGTTTTAGCCAGCGCGTTCACAGCAGTATTTTGCAGATCAGTCGTTACTGGCGGGCGAGTACTGGTACTTGCTACTTGCCCGGTTACTGCAACGATGTCATTTATGCGATCCGCTAATTCGGCCAGGTCTTCCAGGGTCATGGCAGTCTGCGACGCGACAATGGTTTGTAGGTTGGTGGGAAGCCGACTTGACCAGATTGTTCTGATGAATTCTGCTGGGACCGTCGGTCCTGCCAAATGTTGTAAATGGCGCAGGAACTGTGATGGTTTTCTGTCGCCGAGTTCTTCGTGCATCATCAACTGCTTTATTTTCCGCTCTTGTGATGCAGAAAGCCTTTTAATTAATTCTGCCTTCAGCTTCTCGTATTTCCCCGTTGCTGGTGGAGTAACGACCAGGTCTCTAACCTCCGCAGTATGTTGTGGTTCCAGCTGTGACAGAACGAAGTAGAACTTGGTTGTGTCCTGGGTCATGTTTGTCAACGCGAACTGTCCTTCTAACTGGGCGAACCATAGTATCGGGTCGTCAGGGTTGAACGACGGCGTCCTTACTCCAACTCGACATGCTTCCTGGAATACGACATTCTCTTTGCTTGGCTCCATCTTCTCCTCTTGACAACGGAATCGGGGTCACCAATGAAGTGGCCGGGCGTGTGTGATGGTGAACGCTAACTGGACCACTTACTGTGCGAGCACTAGCAAGTTGGTAAGCAGGTAGGTAGGTACTTGTCGGGGTGCAGATGACCGATAGTAAAAGGCGAATAAGCTTGATAATATGAACTTATAATTTAGGCAAAATAACAATTGTATAAGCGGGCGAACAAAGCAGAAATGAGTATCAGTCCCATCAAGACACCAACATTTATACTCCTCAAGTAAACAAACTTCGTCAACGTCGTCGTGAACGGCCTCCGTGTGTGCGTCGACATCCGAGACAAAGGAATCGCGGGCGCCGGTCGTCCGAGTGTGCGCCTCGCTACGCACACCTAGTTGAGATCCTTACCACAGAGGCGGGGCTTAAAGGTGGCGTGATTTTTGGTGCTGCGTTCTAGTGTGCGAGTTGACTTGCCTACTCGCCACAAGCGTAATAGGCTATATTATGCCCATTGCTGAAGCTACATCTTATTGTTTTAAGAAAGGAGGCCTACCGCCTCTTTGTGGTAGACAGTGTAATAATCCACCACATGGCGTGGTTCCAATGCGGGTTGGTGATGGTACAACAGCAATGGCGGGCCAATTGGCCAACAATACGGCAAGCCAGGCAAGCAGACTGTTCAGAAACCCCAACATCGATAGATTATAAGGACAAGCCAAGCTTTTTGGCTTGTGTCAAAGTACCGCCACTTTACTTCACTTTCGTGTGGTTAGTGCCTAACCTAACCAGTCCTAACAGAACCTAGTCAGAGTTTTTAGTCTGGGCCTCTAACTTGGCTTTACATGCCGTCGAGAAATACCTTGCAGGCATATTTGGTTTCCTCACGATGTTTTCCTTCACCGAAGCTAGTGATAATTATACAATACGCTCATGAATCAAAAAAAAAAACAGAATTAGTCACTATGCAACAATGATGCCAATAGCTTCTTAATATGCTTGTCAGAAACTGATTTTCATGGACAGAATATAGTATTAAATAATGTCTTGTTTACGTTCAACAAACTGCACATGACGTCTCAAATCAGTACCTATTGTTTTCAGGTCACTTCAGTGTGGGAAAGTGACGAAGCTATAGAGGACGTCTAGCGCCATCTCTTTCGCACTCTGGAACAATACTGCTTTGCGACGTCATGGTAGGCCACCTGGATGCGGAAGGCTAAGTACTATGGTGTTATGTTCTATCAAAATCAAAGCATTTATTTCAAGTACGCCAGTTACAGGCACTTTTGAATTGTCGAAACAAAGACAACAGTAAAAAATAGCTACAGTCCCAGTCACAAGGCACAAAAACTGTGAAAGTACTGTAGTTGCCCATTCCCTAACGTAGATCTCTATGGAGAAGAACGGGCAAGAAACTCCATGGACACTCTTTTAAATCAGAATACTTTAACAAAACCTTGGTTACATCATTCATTTTGAGATGTTAGTTATATGTTAGTTATAATAAAAGAAATAATAATGATATTTTTATCTTCTATTTGATCATCAATTTTCTAAAGAGTTCGAGATGATATAACTCACTGGCAGTCCTTGTTCCCCCTTTGCTCCGACTTCTCCTCGAATTCCATTGGCACCCTAAAATTAAAAATAAAATACATTATTTTCTCTGATAACATTTAAGCAGTCTGTGGAGCTCGTTGCTAAATAATAACAGCCGCACGGATAGATCTTCAAGGTTGGTTGGTTTTGGATGTCATTTGTAGATTCGCAGTCGTTACGGGTAGTCAGTATCAGGTATCTGGTATCGTATTACCCAGTACTAACTGGGCACTGTACTGTACAGTACTGACAAGGTCAAACAGGTAATGATGAGGTAAAAAATACAAAATACCGAATACAAGGGTTACAATATAAACAGGATTCTATATGAAATGGTACTTACAGGTTTTCCATCTTCGCCTTTCTCACCACGCTGCAGAAGGAATTTTTCATCCTAGAACGAAGATCATTTATTTATTTTATTTATTAAAACTTTATGCACAAGTAAAAAAAAAACTGTACAAAGGCGGACTTAATGCCATAGGCATTTTCTACCAGTCTACCTTAGGGTGATGCAGAGACAATATACAGTAGGTGCAATAACAGAAAAAAAGACTAGAAAATATTTATAACTAAAATATATAAGAATAAATACTTATATACATACATATATTAAACTTTATAAAGTTAAGAGAGATAAATAAGAAAAACTATAACAACTTAGTTCAGAGACGAATCTGCTAACTTCTTGTGTATATATTCCCGAGCTTTCACTTTGAAAGTGAACTGACTGGTCACCGTCCTGATACTCTGAGGGAGCGCATTCCACAGGAAAACCGCCTGGACAAAGAAAGAAGATTTTATAAAACCAGAGCGGTGAGAAGGACATCGTAAAAGACAATTATTAGCAGAACGAAGATTCTTGCTGTGCGCAGAGCATAAATATTGACAATTAGACGTCAGATAAGAGGGAGAAGTGGGTTTGTGAAGAAGAGAAAACAGGGTTGTCAAAGCCCTCAATTCTCTGCGCTGCCGGATGGGCAGCCATCTTAAAAGCGATCTATGCGCAGATACATGATCATACTTGCGGAGATTGAAGACGAATCGAATGCAGTTATTAAGAAGTCGGTCAAGTTTGTTGAGCAGATCTGCATTCAGGTCGTAGTAGCACACATCACCGTAGTCAATTATGGGAAAGATTAGGGACTGTACAAGCATTGCCTTAACGTGTGATGGGAGAACATTTTTCAACCGATAAAGCGACCGCAACGTTCCGGTGACTTTCTTGCTCACAATCGCGACCTGCTTACGCCAGTCAAGGCAAGTGTCAACATGCAAACCCAGATCCTTGACGTCAGAGCTAAACGGAATCACTGTGCCGTCAAAGGTCACCGCTGGCACCACTAACCCATTCAGCCTTCTCAAGCTATGGGGGCTCCCTACAATAATAGCCTGGCACTTGGTTGGGTTAACAGCCACACCGAAACGATCAGACCAGCTTTTGACTGCACGTAAATCCTGGTTTAGCTCCTCGATCGCACCGGATAAGCTGTCAACATCTGCCTGACAGTAGATCTGTAAGTCATCAGCGTAAAGATGATACGCACACTGAAGTTCGGTAGTTATGAGATCAATAAAAATTGAGAACAAAAGTGGAGATAAAATACCGCCTTGAGGGACGCCAGTTTCAAGATTACGCCAGCTGGAGTTAGAGTCACCAGCAAGAACTGACTGCTGACGCCCCCGAAGATAGGAAGAAAACCATTTCAAAACCTCGGGAGAGATCATAAGATAGGAGAGGATGGATAAAAGGACCTCGTGACTGACGGTATTGAAAGCATTCGAAAAATCGATTAACACTAAAACCGTAACTTTAGTGTCTTCCATTCCCCGCCTTATATCGTCAGTCACTTTAAGGAGAGCAGAAACGGTACTGTGCCCGGGCCTGAACCCGGATTGTAATGGACTGATAAGGGAATTTTTATGGATGAAATGGGAGAATTGCTTATGTACACAAGCCTCTAATACTTTGGATAAAAAGGGAAGGATAGAAATTGGACGAAAGTGACTGGGAAGTGTGGGATTAGGTATTTTAGGTAGTGGTCGGACATGGGCTTTTCGCCACAGGGAAGGGAAAACACCGGAGTAAAGGGAGAAGTTAACTATATGGGAAATAGCAGGAAGGAGCTGATCAACAACTGTCACGATCATGTGCCGACTGATGTTGTCACACCCAACAGCTTTGGATTTAATGGAAAGGATTATCTTTTTGATCTCTCCCGGATCGACTGGGGTGAAGGCAAAGGAAGTAATATTGGGTCGCGTCAGACCAGCAAGGTAGTCAAGGGTTTGACATTTGGTTAGACTATCAAGGGTGGGAGCAGTGGAGAAAAGACGATTTAGATCGTCTAAACCAAATGTTTTAGGAAGGTCTGAATGCCGCGATCTGCCGATACCTAGAGTTCCAAGGAATTTCCAGATATCAGCAGGAGAAGCCGAAGTGATGTTATCAAGAATGTGGCGGCGTTTAGCGTTGCGTATCATCTGATTACAACGATTGCGAGCAGTTTTGAAGTGGGTCCAATTATCATCCGACCGATCCTTCTTAAACCTCCGAAACGCGCGGTCCCTTCGTCGCATCGCCATCCGAACTCCTCCATTCATTCATGGCGCAGGTGGACGCTTCAGCTTGACTCTCCTGAAAGGAGCGTGGGTGTCGTACAGCTTAACTACAACATTATTAAAAAAAGTAACTTTATTATCAACTGTAGTGGCTTCCTCTAGGGGTGTCCAGTCAATATCAGAAGCGTCTTGTGACAGTTTATCACTATTCATCCGCGCAAAGGCACGCCTGTACTGGAAGGTAGGTTTGGGTTTAGGAGGTTTAAGGACATAGGACAGAAAAATAAGGTCGTGATGGGAAAAACCAGGAGCGTCAAGCTGACCATGTGAGGAGACTAGCGAAGGATTGGAGGTGAGAATCAAGTCGAGCCAAGTATCATCACCGGAAGTGTTGTGATGAGTTGGTTGGAGAGGCAACACATGCATACTAGCTGACTCGACCAGATGGAGAAGTTTGCGGGATCGATGGGAGTTGTGGGCAAGGAGATTGGTGTTGAAATCCCCCATGACGATGTGATGTGCGTACTCCGAACCTAAAGATTCTAGGACCGATTCGAATTCGATGAAGTAATCAAGTGATGGGGGACAATACACAACACCAAGAACGGTTTTTGCTCCTTTGACACAAACCTCTAGAAAAAGAAACTCAGCCGAATCATTACAGGAAGAAGTATAGAGAATTTTAAAAGGAAAGTCTGTACGGAGATATATAGCAACACCACCCCCTCTCTTACCGACACGGTCTTTCCGTAACAGGCAGAATCCTGGGAGAGGGTAAGTGGTGGATAGAAGTTCAGGTTTTAGCCAGGTTTCAGAAATCAGAACGGCGTGGACGTCACTGTTCGAGAAAGTTTCATACAGCTCATTGTAGTGGCTTGGAATGCTTTGGGCATTTATATGACAAACATTAAACAGCCGGCCAGTATTTTGGTTAAGTCTGTGCCGTAAAAGTTCACCCAGGGTTTCCGTAACAGAACAAAAGCTATCATCACCAGAAGACGCAGTAGATTCGTTCACAGAGAAAAAAGATTCATTATCAGAAAATGTTGTCATAGATACAAATAGATTATAAATACAATAAAAACAGATATAAATACTTAATAAAAATTAATATAAATATTTACTAAAAAGAGAACTACACGAAATACTGGTAGGACGTTTGCATCTCTGCACCACCCGCCAGCTAACATCATCATTACAGACAGTGAATACAATAAAAAATAACAAAGAAAAGTAGCAAAGATAAAGGTATTCGGAAACGCACCCTTCAAGCATTCAACAGCATCTATTACCATAACAACAAACATTATATTTTTCGTGAAACGTATCCGAAGTTAGGAAACGTCACTTATGTCGTTTACTCTGACTGACAACACGACCTATCATAACAATAGTTGTCAATAAAACATGCAAAGCAAATAGAGAAACATAAAAAAAATAAAAAAAAATAATAATGAAGTGAATTGAGGGTAAAAATAGCAAAGTATGCGTTACTTGTAAATTGTCAACACAGAGACGTACGAGGAGAAAGAGAACAACAAACTAATACTGTATTACAATGCAAAATTACGATAGAAAAGTAAATAAAGGTTATCATAATCAAACAATAGAAGAAAGCAAACTATAAGGTAAGAAAATCCTAATTACTAAATTGATGTGTAATGCGTAAATGCTGTTTTATAATAATTGAGAATTTATACCATAATTAACGCGTCTTGTTTTTCAGGCTATCTCCAGACGTTTGAACCCCGGGATACTTCACCAGCAGTGGACTCAGTTCTTCATATGATGTCACCTTATGTTTGCTTCCATCGGGAGCTTTAATAACGATGACACCGTCCTGAGTCCAGCACGACCGCATAGTGAAGTGGTGCCGCGCCTTCCCAAAGATGGATTGTCGGGTCTTAGTCAAAAACTCCTTGACGGAGATGGATGATCCCTTCAGCCCTGTCTTCGCTCTCCAGACCGCCGACCTGTCGTCATAACTCGAGAACTTGACTAGGATGGGCCTATGGCGATCCTTTTTGGCTACGCCAAGTCTGTGGCAGACCTTTATGGAGGATGCAGTGATATCTTTAAGGGACAACTTCTTGCTAATTACCTCCAGAATCACTGTGCTGCTGACTTCTCCTTCAACCTCTGCTATGCCCTGGAAAATGAGTGCCTTCCGCCGATGCCTGGTCTCCAACCCGTCGATCTGTCTGGCACACTCGCTGATCTGCTTCCTGAGTAGACTCAGCATGCTGAAGATCAGCTCCCTGAAGGTGCGAAACTCCTCGGCTACCCTCGTGACGGTGTCCTTGGCAGGTCCTGCACACTGTATCTGCGCTTCCAACTCACTCATCTTCCGTAAAAAGCTGTCCTCTAAGGTCTTCTGTGCAGATATTATCTCATCAAATTGAGACATTGTTACTGCAGTTAGTGTCCACTTGTGTTCGGTTACAGTGAGTGTTGTGATTCGATAAGCTGGCAGGTGGTGTATGATTATCACTTGAGTCACATAAATGTGCTGCAAACGTGAGTACCCGTTGTGTATAGGCTATACGATGATAATATATAAAAAACTAGTGAAAATACTGCGTATTACTATTTTAAATATAAAATCAATCCTAGAGTTACGTCTGTCTTTTTCCTACACCTACCCGCGAATCATCGTTCATCATAAAGAATTTTTCACACCAAACGTATTGTAGGCCGCTGACTGAGAGCGCGCGTTACGCAGTTTATCGTTTTTCCATATATGTTTAACTTCTCGTTCACACCGAACCAGTAACCAGTTATTTGTAACCAGTGAGCATACTCACAGTCGGCGGCGGACAATACGTTTGGTGTGAACGATGCCTAAAATGTAGATCACTCAATGCAGTTGCAAATCAATCTCCATGTTACAGCGGGTTGACGTTTAGAGTTTGTTCAGTATACAGGGTGGAAGGAACACCGCGCTGCACAAATAGTTACCACGTATTTAGTACATCGTTCTGGATACCCCGTCCGCAAAATAAGCGCTTTGGACTTGGTGTTGCGGACAACAGCCCATTATATATTACAATCATTCTGAACCACCAAATTTTTTATCGAAACTAAACCCTTAATTGGTCGCGTGGGGTGTTTCACACCCCAGCGCATCCTTAAAGGTTTAGAACATTTAAATTCTGAAGTTTGAGCGGTGAAGTTCCCGTTACCTTCATAAAAACACGTGTTCGTAATGGTCTAGTATCGAGCATAATCGTGATTTTGCATGTATTTCGTATTTGATTTATATCGGGTTGTGGTTTTTTTTTAACTAGTTACCGATGCAAAAATTCAATTCGGAATGGTGTACTCAGTAAATCCCCATAAAAGTAAACGAAAGAATGACTCTAGATTTTTTCCAAAATTCTGTGAACTCATTTATTATTTTGTTGAAAAACTAAACCAGCTGAACATTTACTTACTACATGACGTTTGTCGGCATAAAAAATAAAATGAAAATAATCATTTACTTACGAACTTCAAACTGCAGGAAGCTGAAACAATAAAATAAATAATTGAAAACTAACATTAAGATGTCAATGAATAATCACAACCATGGAAAAACACGCAACACTCAGCTTCGCATTAAGCATGAATTGTAGGAAAAAAAACATACCTATAAACAGACTATAATAATAACTAAGACTATAATAATTAAGCTAAAAATAAACATCTAGGTTTTACCTGGAATTAAGTTGTGATTTCATGAAAGAGGACAATCAGCCATAATGCATTCAATATGAAGGAGGAAAAATATTTCAAATAACTTTTCTGTGTACGAGAATAAATCGTGTAGTAATTTTATTATAATTATATATTTTGGGTTTTCATTATTCCGACTTCCTGTGAATTGTAAAGTATCCTACAATCTCCAGTATCCTTATAGCGTCCATATTAGGTATTACGATCATATGTGGTAGCCAGATGACTGATATAAACATTATTGTGTTGTCTATGCTTGCGGCTTTGCTTTCATAATTTACGTAAATCAACCCACCGGAACGTTTTAAATGTAGCCTATGTCATTTGGAGATAACGTAGGTTCCCGATAGTGTAAGAATTTTTGGAATCGGATCAGTAGTTCCGAAGATTATCCCCTACATATAAACTTACAAACTAATTTTACCTCTTAAAAATATTAGTATAGATTTCGATAGAATAGTCTGCTGCATCCAACCTTTTCTATCAAAATCTCTCTATAACTAATACACACTTAATTAAAATCGTTTCCAACCTTTAGAAAACTTAAAAATATTTTTCATAACAGTATGAGTTGTGCTTATTGTCGGGTTTTTTAGTTCTTCAACTGCTTTTTTTTTTTACAGCTTTTTAGTTTAGTAACGTGAAAGAATGCGCAAACGATTTAACGTTTTTTTATTAAACAGTTTGTTTGCTTAACAATTACAAAAAAACAACACATGTGTGAATGGCACCCAGCTTGTGCTTTTACTCGGCTGATCTAGGGTATGTTCAATGAAATGCAAATATATTTGAATCTAAGAGACCAGAGACATGCAAATAACTTTATTGCAAGACTAAACGCCGAGGCTATCGAATGACTTAATACATTTTCCTGAATAATATACAAAAAGAGCCTAAAAAATAAAGAAAATGTACTTTCGTAATAATAAATAAATTGGTAAATATTTAAAAATGTAATTTATATGAATAATTTAATATAATTATGTAATTTATATGAATAAGGGAAATAATAATAAGTTCGTAATAACGTACAATTTACAGAATACGGTTGAAAAATACTACTTTTAAATGTTGCTACGCGTGAACATGTTAGTGGTTGTGACCGCACAAATATTGTCAATTTGGTGGCATCAAAATAAATGATGGGAATAAATATATAATTAGTCATTTTAAGCAAATAATTTGTTTTATTTTAATCCTAATACCATTTAATTAAGTTGTATTGTTGCTACTAACATTTTATAGATTTTTAATTTAATGGAATAGCGGCTAGCGGCAGCATTATGGCTCATTGCGCGCCCTCTTTTTCTCCTTTCCGTGTCGATAGACTCAAATAATACCTACCCGGCCAGTATATTGCCACCTGCACAGTTCTGTTGTGGACTTCGTTTATATCCTGGAAGGTGCATGTGGCTGTGTAGGATGGGCAAGAAAGGAGGTGGAGCATATCCTGCGTGCCCGCTTAAACTTAGCTGGAGAAAATTGGGTGTATTATCAAGTACACCTCTGCCTAACCTTTTTGCCTGTAGAGGCATAATGTATTATGTCAGTTCTACGCTTTTTAATAAGTAACAAGTATCTCCTTACGGCACGGAGTAAACAGCATGTATTAGTAAGCTGTGGCCATTTTAAGGGTGCGGTGCAGACGATCAAACTAAACAACTTTTTGTGTGGGTTCAACATCGTAATCTCGAAAAAATAGTCAGCTGTCCCATAAATTTGGGTCTAGTGGGAATTTAAATTTTGTATAAAAAGTCTTAATTTCACTGACAGATAATGCATGGCCCAAACTGCTGGGTGTAGACTCTAAAAGCATGGAAATATATACATACACAAAGAGATCGGTAAAAGTGAGAAGTGAGGAAGGAATTTTGGAAATTGAAAGAACACGAACCCTTCACGAAGCCGTCAACCTAGCATTCTGTACATCCAGGTAAGTAACTGTGCGCAAATGAATTTTTTAAATTAAATTTTCATGGTTTACGGTAGCGCTCAATGTTCATGTTCCAAGCCAGGACAGTAGTACAATTTTACTAGCTTGCTAACCTAGCTTGAAAAACTAGCCTCGTGTATCCCGGGTATAACGGACTCCAAACATTGTGCTGATAGATGCATTGAATAGTATATAAATATATATCGATTCGATCGATTTCGATAACGGCGACCCATAAATAAACTACAATTATGTCATGTGCCTGGATATGATTTGCTAGACCGAATAGTACACATCTCACGGAGGTATATATAGTAAAGAGATGACAATAAAAAAAAATATAAAAAAACGTGAAAAAGTTGCACCTTCAATTAATACCTCCGTAACTAAAAGATTCTCAGGCATGGTCTAGAAACAAAAAAAATGATCGCAATGACGGGTAGAACAAGTAGCTCTCGGTATCATCCTTTATAATTGTCTAAACCTTAAAATGGGAAGTATGTACCACAGCATCGCCCGCGTAAATTCATATTCTGATGTATAAAAATAATATAACACTTTAAAGTTGCATCCAAATAAATTTAGTACTTTTTGAGTGAAAGACTAACAAACATCCGTCCCTCTTATCCATCCTCACAAACTTGCGCGGATATAATAATACTGGCTTATGCCTGTGGCTTTGCCAGCGTGGAGTTCGATAATTGTCCCACGGGATCATACTACCGGGATAAAAAGTATCCTATGTGTTAATCCAGGTTATAAACTATCTGTGTGCTAAATTTAATCTAAATCTGTTCTGTAGTTTTTGCGTGAAAGAGTAACATTCATCCATCCATCCTCACAAACTTTCGCATTTATAATATTAGTAGGATTTAGATTACTTACTGTATTCAGTCGTACATTGCTTTGTACGGTCATCTGTCGTCTGAAAGAAAAAAGAAAAGTAAAATTCTAAGGCAGTTGGAAAAGATTTGAAAACCTCTACTTAATAAAGGGTACCTAAATATTATTATATATAGGGCTGCGGGACTGTTCGAAAAAGATACCGTGGCCCTGGAACACAAAGGGCAAAGAAGGAACATGGATGGGTTTTAGTCAGTACAAGTCTGACACTCCCTTCCGCTCTTCGCTTTTTGATGGGAAATCTCCAAATGACCCCCGTCATTTAATGATTTCCCATCAAAAAAAAAAAAAAAATTATTATATATTACTTACAAGTGTCATGGCGTCAATTTGTGCTGAAACAAAAGGAAAATCGTAGTTAATTATGATACTTATTTACGGACTCAAACTCAAAGCATTTATTTCAATTAGACCACTACATGCACTTTTGAATGACAAAAAAACAAAAAAAAAAGCTACAACTACAGTCACAGTCACAAGGCATAATAACTTGAGAAAGTCCTGTAGTTGCACATTCCAAAGCGTAGATGTCTATGGAGAAGAATGGGCAAGAAACTCCGGTGACCAACAATTTTGAGAAAAAGAAAAAAAAATTGACTAATTGATAACCTCCTTTTTTTGGAAATCGGTTCCCTAAATGGCATAAAACGTATTTTAATATGTCAGGTCTCCTGTTCAGGAATCATTAGTTACTTTTATGACCGACTCACTGTAACTGTCTTTCATTATTTTAAAGCAAGATTAGGTATATCTATTATTATTAACACTAGAAACGGGATATTTACCATGTTTACTGTTTGTTTTGAGTTCTCGATATTGCGGCGCTGTTCATCACGTGATCACGGATAAACTGATTTTTCGGTTATCGGTTTATCCGTGATCATGGTACTTGCAACAGCACCGAAATATCGGGAACTCAAAACAAACAGTAAACATGGTAAATATCCCGTTTTTAGTGTTAATGATAATGTTATTGACCATGACAGTTTAGGAACTTATAAGTAAATAATATAAAATGAATTAATAATTACCGGATACATTTTGAAGTCCAAGAGTTACACACACACAAAATAAAATACACGACGACAATTTAGCGTCCATTTTTACAATCGCCACAGATCAACTGACAGGAATAGGGAAATACGCATCCTTATTTCCTTAATCATTGAATTTGATTTTCCTTAACACATCTGTTCGACGGCGTAGCAAGTGGCGCCGTCTAGTTCGGTTACGAAGTTACTTGGAACTATCAAAGAGGTACTGAGGTAGGATTAGTTTGACAATGGCTAATGACTGTCTGTGTGTAGCGGAGCGTCGCATTGATGGATTCGTAGTGGCTGTAGATCATGTCTGGGTCGGTCTGACCACCTGGTTTAATATTGGTTAAATATTCTACTCTTTGGTGTAAGTCTAATAGGTGGTAGGTGGTGGTGGTGGTGGTAGTCTCTTTGGTTTGACGGCAAGGTTGGCACAGTGGCTGAGCGATTGACTGCTGCGCTTCTTGTCGGGACAAATATTTGTATGGCCTACAGGTAGTTGTGCCGGGTCTGGTTGTGTATGTGAGCTTAAATGTTTGTAAACGCACCCACGATACAGGAGAAATTCCTAGTGTGAGGCAAAGTTAAAAAAAAAAGTATTCTATTTCTTGGTATATTTTCTTGGAAACAGTACAGCGCTCTACGTGTCCAATACAATAACGCGTTCAGGGTGCTCTTGGGGCTGCCTCGCTTTTGTAGTGCGGCGGGGATGTTTGCCGAGGCGAGTGTGGATTGTTTCTACACAGTCATGCGCAAGCGGTGCACACTGCACATCCCTGGTCCGAAGGGTGCGGGCCAGCCGCAACAGTATCCTGAGAGCGTTTGCTGAACGTTTCGACTGTCAGTACGTGAACCACTGCTGCATGGTTCACGTGCTGACTAATGTTAATATATTGTTTTAATTTTGTTTTTTTTAATTTTGATTTTGTATTTTATTTAATTTTGATTGTTTTTAATTCTAATTTGGATATTGTTTTAAATTTTATTTTGATTATGTTTTAATTGTGATTGTGATTTTAATTTCGTTAATTGTACCTATGATCCAAAGTTGATTGAAATAAAGAAATAATAATAATATGTATTCTTCTATATGATTTGACACTATTATCACTAGAAACGGAAAACAGAACGGAAAAAGTAAACATGGTAAACATTCCGTTTCTAGTGTTAAGTATTCTACTCATTGGTATAAGTATTCTATTACGACGAAATGCTATATTTCGGCACATATATCTGCCTAGCCTTTTCCCAACTATGTTGGGGGTCGGCTTCCACTCTAACCAGATGCAGCTGAATACCAGTATTTTACATGGAGCGACTGCCTATCTGACCTCCACAACCCAGTTAGGACTGGGTAATACGATACCCCTTGGTAAGACTGGTTGTCAGACTTTTTGGGTCACTAACTACCTGTAACGACTGTCAAAGATCTACAGATGACAGCCGGGACCAACGGCTTAACGTGCTTTCCGAGGCACGGAGGAAACTCGGTATGTAATGGGCGGTCACCCATCCACAGACCAACCTAGGTAAGCACGGCTTAACCTAAAGATCGACCCAAGCGGCTGTTATTATTTAGTCACGAGCTCCTCCGCTATATTTCGGCACATGATGACGAATAAGCTGCTGAACAACTAATGAAGGCATTAGAACGCCTTTGTGCGGTTATTTTTACTTGTACATAAACTTTTACTGTATAAATGAGAGCAGCGGTGGCATAGTAGTGGCGGCCCCGACTTACGAACAGTAAGTCGTGGGTTCGAACCCAGGCAGGCGCATTACTTTGTGTAATTTATTTCATCACCACTGCTCTCAAAACGGTGAAGGAAAACATCGTGAGGAAACCGGCATGTCGTAGAACCTAAAATTCGAAGACATGTGACATCTTCCAACCCGCACTGGGCCCGCGTGGTGGATTATAGCCCATTCCCTCTCATAGAGGAGGCCTGTGTCCCAGCAGTGGGAACATTATAGGCGGATTATGCTATGTTATGCTATATAAATGACTAGCGGCCCGTCCCGGCTTCGCACGAGTGCCTATGTTACTCAGGGATAATGTAGCCGTCTAATGAAGAAAGATTTTTTTAAATCGGTCCAGTAGTTTTTGAGTTTATTCGTTAGTAGCATTAACCTAGTTTTATGGGTATAGGAGAAATGCAATTAAAATATCCCAATATGCATGTAAGTATTATTTATTAAACATTTGAAATAATTCTCGTAAATATAAAATTAGTAAGCAAACATCCAAATTAGTGTTAATAAGGCTTGTTTCATCCAAAACACACTTCAACGCTTTCGATTCTCATCCTTTGGTCGTCATTACGAATATCTCCGATCCACAAATCAACTATTGGCAGTCTGAACACATCAGAACTTTGCAGTTCTATAATAGTACTTTTCCATTCAGTACTTCCTTCCTGAAACATGAATATTTTGTTTTTATTTTTTTATACTATATGTTAAAAAATACCCTGTCTGAACCGAAAGGGGCATATAGGTTCTGCGGGATTGTTCGAAAGAGACACCGTGGCCCTGGAACACAAAGGGCAAAGAAGGAACATGGATGGGTTTTAGTCAGTACAAGTCTGACACTCCCTTTGATGATTTCCCATCCAAAAAAAAAAAAAAAAAAAAAAAAAAAAAAAAAAAAAAAAAAAAAAAAAAAAAAAAGGGGCATATAGGTACACCAATGACATTACTAAATATTATAAGATCAAAATTAAAATAGTAATTAATTTTTAAATGCATGACTTTTGTGCCGAATTACCACCATTTAAACTCTAACAAACTTTTAAACGTAACAACACCATCGTCGACATTACTATCATCATCATCATCATTTCAGCCGAAAGACGTCCACTGCTGGACATAGGCCTCGCCTAAGTGTCGCCACATTGACCGGTCCCGTGCGTCTCGCATCCAGCGGATCCCTGCAACCTTTACCAGGTCATCGGTCCACCTAGTGGGAGGCCTTCCAACGCAACGTCTTCCAATTCGCGGTCGCCACTCCAGAACTTTCTGGCCCCATCGGCCATCCGTTCTACGAGCAATGTGCCCTGCCCACTGCCACTTAAGTTTGGCTATTCTTCGGGCTACGTCGGTAACCTTCGTTCTCTTACGGATTTCCTAATTTTTGATTTGATCACGCAAGGAAACTCCGAACCCTCTCCATTGCCCTCTTTATTGCGCTCCATTGACATTACTATGATCGATCGTCAATTGTTTGTTTATGACGTCACAACCAGTGAAGCTACCGTCCGCGCCCCCGTGTTGCCATGCTAGTTTCCTCATTTTAGTACATTTAATTTAATTTTGGTTGGGATTTTTTTTTTTCACTTGTTATCCAAAAAGGATAACATAAATAGAATCTAATCTGGATACCTAATAATACCGTCACGGTTCAGATAGGGTTTTTTTTAACATATTGTATATTTCTCCCACAAGAATAGATGCCCCATATTACATGCGCCGATGGCTAATCTCCACTGCGGTTGGCACCGTGGCCGAAAAACGGTCAGAAGGACTGAAGCACGACCAAAAGAATCTTACCTTACATTCATCGGTATCAACAGGTATGGAATAGAAGAAAGGTGATTTGGTAGTCGGGTATGGTCCTACCACGGTATCATACCAAGTTAACAACCTCACTGATGAAGACAAGTCTTTAGAGAACGGAACTGAGTCCAGACAGTGGTATTTCAACGTTTGGCGGACGTGAGTTGATTGTATTCGCAGCCAAACTATTTGCCATGGTGTTATCTGAAATAAAGGAATCGATCATTATAATATTTGTGGTGTGTGATGCTACAACCACATTTCGCCAGCTATGTTATGGAGGCGAGCCTATTGCCATCAACTGGGCAAAAATCCAGACTCCGCGGCTGCTACTCAGAATTTCTTAAAGCAAAAACCCTATAACACTTTACTTGACTTGGGAATCGAACCCAGGACATACTGCACAGCAGTAGAGCACGAACCACTAGCGACATAAATTATGTTAATTAATAACTTATTAGGACTAATTTACTGAAAGTGGTGTTCCTCTCACTGTTGACTTGCCATTATGAATATTCAACTATCTACGTAGGTATATGCAATGTGTATGGCAACACTTGCATCTACATCACGACATCAGAGTTATCCGCTTTACCGACATTAATGTGGACAATACCCTGCCTTTTCAATGAACCAAGGACCGAAAAGGTTACCCGTATTGGTTTAGTCGGGTTATTTCTTTAGGGTTAGGTTAAAAATGCTAGTGTAAAGGTTAACCCACAGAGTTCATCTTTGTACATTAAAAATATGCAAGAAAGTGACAGTTAGCCCGCGTTTGGTGACTTATGTCTATCATTCTGGTTAATCAGCAATATTTTTTAAATGGTTAACCAATCATATTTTAAGGGTTAACTCGTAAAATGGTTAATCGAACATATGGGATATAGGTCTAACTGGCTAACCTTTTAACCCGGTTAATCGGTTCCTGCAAAGAACTCATAGTTTTCACCTTCTCGCTCATATTTTGCTACATTTTGGTTTAATCTATTTTTTATTAGAAAAGTTACTTAGAGGCCACGTCCTAACCAAGGCGATCGACGCATATTGGCGCGACCAATCATTTTGGTTAGAACAGAGAGTTAGTAGATAACAACTTACATTGTACAACGTTTCTTTCATATCAACTCCCTTTGCACTCAACCAGTATACTCCATTTTCAGGTTTATGATCAACCTCTGGGGTTATTGTATTTCTTCTAATACATGTTTCTCCGGTTGTCATATTACAGTACACTTCATATGCCAAGCCTTTTGGTCCTAGGTAATAGTAACCTGCAACAAAAATTATTAAAATTTCCTTATAACTTTATTAGCATACAGTGAGACACAGCACACCTCCCTGTGATAGGCCTCCCTGTGGGCTGTAATTTACCACGCGGGCCTAGTGTGGTTTGGACATTTATTTATTTATTTATGTAATACATTTAGTACAGCATAAGCCATTAACACTAAATTAAGTAACCTTTTACATACTGGTTTCCTTGCGATTCCTTCACCGCGCACCGTAAGTATGTTTAATGTAAGTATAAAAATAATGACGAAATTCGTCGTTTTTTCTCACTGGACATCGCTGTATACCAAATAGTGACGCCCTAAATCATAGGCCGATAAGGCCCGATTGTTTTGTACATTGAACTAAATCAAATTAATTTATTTTATATCAAATAATCTAGTTCATTTGATACCTTAAAATTGATGTTATATTACGAGTATATTGGTTATAGTATGAAAAATTTCCTTCTTACCACTCGTAACACCTTCTGGTGCTAATTTACAAGCTACTTCTGCTGGTGATTCCTTCGTTCCAAATTCTTTGTGAGCTTCAGTATTATCCAAAGCTGTAATTATAAACATGCGTAGCAATTAGTAAGTAATTATGTTAGTATTTGTTTAAACTTAATATGCTGTAGTGAAATATTGCCAAAGCATGGTCTACAGATTCCATACAGGGTGAAAGAGACATTGAAGCACAAACGGTTACCATGTATTCAGTACATCATTCCGACCCCTCCCCCAACACCCCCACAGATATTATTCGTTGGTAATTTAAAAAAAAATATGCTGTTCCATACATTTTGACAGTTAGGCACTTTTGTAGGAAACAGCAAGTTTTTGGTTAAATTACCGATGAAAACTTTGTGTTTCGGAATGATGTACTAAATACGTGGTAACCGTTTGTGAACAAAAAAAGAAAAAAACCTCCTCGTTAATTTTTGATAATTTTTACAAAAATATTTAACAACAACGCCCCCTGGCAGTCACCCAAGTGCCAAAAGACCCTACAACATCACGTGTGCCCTCAAGTCCACAATAGTTCGATAAGCCAAAGACAGATGGCAGTGTTTCCAATACAAGAACACTCCACTTCAGTTAGCCCAAGTTGGCAACAGGCTAGCTTAATTTATTTGAGTTCAAAATACTAGATGGCGCTGAGGACAGGACGTTTCAATAATGCCGTTTCTGATCTCGAAGAAAGCCCAAATTGCTACATTATCATCTCAGAGTAGTTTGGATTCCTGGTGAAACTGAACACGATAGACTAGTCATTGTGCTTATTGGAGCAAAGTCCTAAGAAATAACCGTGTTCAACAATTTTAATATCTCGGCCATATTGTAACCGTGAGCATCAAAGATTATCTGGATATAAAAAGGGAGCGAAGAGCAGTGGCGGTTTAATGCAACATGCTTATCTGTAGGTTTGCTAGTTGTTCGTGTGAAGTCAAACGACGCTTTTTAAAGCATATTGACAGACATTTTACTCTCGCAGCCTTTGGACAGGCTGTACGCAGAAAGCCATCAATGCTCTTTGAGTTGAAATAACAATGCATTCAGGATGTTACTGGGGTTGCAACACTTCTATAGTGTGTCAGGCATGTTTGCTGATGCGCACACTGATGGCAGGAAGATTTTATTGCCCGGTCGTCCATTATTTGTCAAATGTACATGTTAAACCATAGTTTTTAAGATTAATGTTTACTGGCAACTTATTGATGTAAAATCGGGTTCCCTAATCGTGATCCGTTACATTGGTAAAATTTGAGCTTAGTTGATTGCATCCGCAGCTTAAAAGTAGTCAAGCCTTACCTTATCTTAAATATTACTTACCAACGTTAGATAGTGGGCAAAGCCCAAGTCTTCCAGGTATTCCAGGAGGTCCCATTAGACCCGGGGATCCATTCGGCCCATCTTGTCCCTTAAGAAGGTACAAAAAATGGTTCATTACTACACAGGAACAAACGGCGAATTTGACGAATGAAACTAGACGTTATCAGCGCAATCTAAACTGAGCTCAAGAAGTAAGATGTGTTTTAACATTTCACAACAAGAATGATGATACCAGTTGTAAAGGTCCCTTTGTGCCTATTGGCCTCGTTTTGTTCTGTCTCCTACTGATATGGAGGGAAGTGGAAATTATGTTTTTTTCCTACGCCTCCGCCATTATTTTCTGATTAATTTTGTTGGGGGTCCAAGACAGTTAAATTGATTCTCTGGGACTTCGTCGAGGTTAAATGTCTCGGCGCTTTTCTGGTGGTTGCCACTATTGATTCTGGCTTTCATGAGTTGCAGTGATTTGGGAATAGTGTGTAGGGCCTGTCTCATTAAAAAAAAGGATGATACTGCTACTTGCTCTTGAACACATTTGAAATGTGCTGATTGCGTCCAATTGCATTGATGAAATTCGCCCCTAATTGTTGCAAGATAACTAATAAGATTTAATATAATTAATCTTATTCGATATAATTGCTAAGATAGCTCAGCAGTCATCTTTTAAACAACATCAATAATCAAAATGAAAAAAAAAAAATGAAAAAAATGAAAATGAAAAAAAAAAAATTTTGTTAATTTTTATCTTAAAGTGAAAGTGTGAAATGACAATGTCTCGAATTGTTATTCTTACTAAAAAACACACACACATAAAAAAAATACTCACTGGCATTCCCATGGGTCCTTTCCGACCTGGAGGTCCTGGAAATCCACTGTAACCCTGAAATTAAGTATTAAACAGTTTTCAGTATGTTCTACGTAAAATAAAATTATTTTAGAACTAAGATACAAATCTAGGTATTCATCATCATCATCATCATTCTCTTGCCCTTATCCCAATTCATTTGGGGTTTTCGCAGCACGTTTTCTTCTTCCGTACTTCTCTATTACTCGTCATCTCATCAGACACCTCCTTTCTTGCCATATCATTCTTTACACAGCCCATCCATCGTTTCTTTGGTCTTCCTCTACTCATATACCCATCCACATTCATACTCAAAACATTCCTCACGACATTCTTCTCATTCCTCCGCATCACATGCTCATACCTCGACAGTCGATTACCACACAACTTTTCAGTCACCTGTGCCACTTTCAGACTTCCTTTTATATACTCATTTTTATTTTATCCATGCGCGTAACACCACACATCCCCCTTAGCATTCTCATCTCTGCCACATGCAAATGCCTTTCATTCAATCTAGATATTCAAAAACAATTAAATAATATTTAAAGAAATCTATTACCAAAACAAAATAAGGAATGCTAAAAGTGCGTCTTTTATTATTGGCCTAGCCATAATTTGCTTCTTTCATGAGTCATTAAATTAAAAATATTTACTCACGGATGAGCTGAACTTTTTCGCAAAGGATTAGACTACAATCGCACTAGATCGCGAAATGTGGAAGGAGTGATGGGAGGCCTTTGCCCTGCAGTAGGACGATATAGGCTTCTTTTTTTTTCCAAATTGGGAATTCATCAAATGATCCCCCCACTCTTGGCGGAGCGGAAGGGAGTGTCAGACTTGTACTGACTAAAACCCATCCATGTTCCTTCTTTGCCCTTTGTGTTCCAGGGCCACGGTATCTCTTTCGAACAGTCCCGCAGCCCTGGCAGGTGACGATATAGGCTTATAATGTAATAATAATAATATACTCACAGGAGCTCCAATTTCACCTTTTTCACCTCTGACTGTATTTTCATTCTGAAAGAAAACAGTAATGAAAATTATTTAACTTCCAATCATATGCAATCGGTATTTAATCGTTATCGAGACAAATAAGAGTTTATTTCTTAATCTGACTAGCCTCAACATCATCTGCTTCGCCTTTTCTGTCTAACCGGATGCAGCTGATTACCAGTATTTAGCATGGAGCGACTTCCTATCTGACCTCCACAACCTAGTTAGTACTGGGTAACACGATACCCCTTGGTGAGACTGGTTGTAATACTTTCAGGCCACTGACTACCTGTATCAACTATCAAAGATTTACAACGGGACCAAAGGCTTAACGTGCTTTCTGAGGCACGGAAGAAACTCGGTATGTAATGGGTGGTCACCCATCCACAGATCAACTTAGGCAAGCACGGCTTAACCTAAAGATGAACCCGACCGACTGTTATTATTTAGCCACGAGCTCCTCTAAATCTAACTTGCCTATTCCTACTTTTTTGGAACTGGCTTCTAGTCTTATCGAACAGGTACCAGTAGGTACTTTTGCATGATATGACAGCCTGTCTGAGTCCCACAACCATATTTTCTAGGTAACACGTTACCCCTTCGTAAGACCTGTTGCCAGAATTTCGGGTGTCTCGTCCAAAAGACAAAAAGGCATTCTAAGAAAATAGTAAGACGGTATTGAATTCAAATCGTTCGTTTGGGGTACATTTTTATAAAATCATTTTTTTTTTGTTTATCTTACCCCAGGAAACTCAGTAGGTGATACGGCTGAAACAAAAAAAAAAACGTAAAATATGTATCACATTTGGCTCGACATATAGATTTGTTTTTCTTGAACGATTGTGTATGTTATGAATTTATATGTAAAGCACTTAATTATTATTATAAATTGAAGCAGTTTTTTGCGTTTATCTGCATGACTGTGTTGTTCTCCTAAACTACGCAACTGACCATTATTTAGAGATTTTTTTCCGAAAGATTTAAGTGTATTCGTATAAATATATTAAAATTCAAGTTATAAATAATTAATATTCTACTTATTTTATCAAGTCGTAAAAACGGTTCGTAACCGGGGTCAGAGGGGAAGATTTGTGTAAAAGATTAACCTATAAAATATACTTCAAACTTTTTGTCGGGACAAGACAGAAAACTTCGATGCAAACTATAAGAGATTGTCAATATTTTGGGAAAAATATGTATGGGTTGAAAACTGTTGGTAACTTTAATTTTATGCTGTTATATTTCAATAATAATTGGTCTGTTACTTAATACAATAATATTATCGAATTTAATGTTCCAATTCAAATGTTTTTTTCCTCTTATTGATAATGTGGCGAGGAGTTGTTTTTTAGTTCTTATTAAAAATTAGCTTTTAATTAAAGTTAAATAATAAAATTATCGGTTTTTATTAATCAGGTGCAAAAATAACAAGATTGGGAGTTCCTGTTTATGTTGAACGTAAAATTTTAACGATCAGTATTATTTGTTTTAACAGTTTATATGTTGAATTAATAAGGTAGGTAAGCTAACAATTTATTTCTTTGGAAGAGGATAAAGATAAAAAAACCGTCAAAGGACAAGTTAGACTTGCTCATTAAGGGTTACAAAAACACCATACTTTTTAGAGATGGCCTTATTATTTCTGTTATCTTTTTAAGTTAAACATAGTTTAACTTTCTTACACTCGCGCGTAGGTCTGTGAGACCGATAAAACACTATTTCCTGATTTTTTCTTTTATCATCAATGGTGGCTTTTTGTATTTCCCGTTAGCTGCATGATTAGTTGCTAATATCATTACAGGGCGAAAAGTGTCTGTGTGCGATTAGCACATGTGGCCGTTTTAGAAGACCGGTGCGGGTATAGATGTTACAAAATTTGTGTTCTGTAATAAAAATTTGCTCACAAGATAACTTTTAAATCGACTGGCCAGTTTTTTTTAAATTTATGATAACAAAAAGTACTCTAGATTAGTCTACATGACGCTGCTTTAAAAATTTACATGGCCTATTGTGTGTGTTCGATCGCTTTGCCTGCATTTTATTTTTGCAGTTTAACTTCGGACTCGATAGATGACGTTGTTATTTTGACTCCATTTTCTGAATCGCGGTGTTAAGATTCTCCGTGAAACCAAAGGAGGAGGTTTTTAATTCGACGCGTATAATATATTTTTTTTATGTATGACCACGTACATCTTTTTACAGAGAAGTCAGATTTGCACGATTCTTTTTTAATGAAATCATCATCATCAACGGTCTAACGATGGAGACGGAGGGCAGTTGCAGGAGGTCCTCAACAGTTTACAGCAGCTTTATCATGTCTCGGCTCATTTCATGCACATTGATGAGAACTTTCGACCTAGCTGGAGTATGACTGTTATCGAGTATCTAAGGATGAAGACGTCAGGCTGTCGAAGGAAGCCCTTATTTGGGAAAGACATAAGTAGAATATTTTAGCGATTCATCATCATCATCATCATTTCAGCCGAAAGACGTTCACTGCTGGACATAGGCCTCCCCCAAGTGTCGCCACATTGACCGATCCCGTGCGTCTCGCATCCAGCGGATCCCCGCAACCTTTACCAGGTCATCGGTCCACCTAGTGGGAGGCCTTCCAACGCAACGTCTTCCAGTTCGCGGTCGCCACTCCAGAACTTTCCGGCCCCATCGGCCATCCGTTCTGCGAGCAATATGCCCTGCCTGCCCACTGCCACTTAAGTTTGGCTATTCTTCGGGCTACGTTGGTAACCTTGGTTCTCTTACGGATTTCCTCATTTCTGATTTGATCACGCAAGGAAACTCCGAGCATAGCCCTCTCCATTGTCCTTTGGGTGACTTTAAGCCTTCTGATGAGGCCCATTGTGAGCGACCACGTTTCGGTCCCGTATGTAATCACTGGCAACACACAGTGGTCATAGACTTTTGTCTTGAGACACTGCGGTAAGTTGGACGAGAAGATACCACGCAACTTCCCGAATGCTGCCCAGCCGAGTCGGATTCGACGATTAACCTCTTTCTCGAAGTTAGACCTACCCAACTGGATCGTTTGTCCCAGATAGACATAATCGTCTACAACTTCGAGTGTAGAGTGTCCGATCTTGATAGCAATGGGTGTTACATGGCCATTCAACATGACTTTGGTTTTGTCCATGTTCATTTTAAGACCCACTCTTCCGGAAGCTCTACTGAGCTCATCGAGCATAGTACTGAGGTCCTCCATGGTCTCAGCCATGACCACTATATCATCGGCAAACCGAAGGTGAGAGATGTACTCGCCATTGACGTTGATGCCTAGCCCTCTCCAGTCCAGAACCTTGAAGACATCCTCCAGTGCAGCGGTGAACAGTTTCGGAGATATGACGTCTCCCTGTCTGGTCCTGAAGTCGGACTGACATGGTGGCGTTTTTGTACAAACACTTTAAACCTTGACAACACCTCGATGTACCGATAGTCAATTTGGCACCGTTGGAGAGACTGCAGTACAGCCCAAGTCTCAATCGAATCGAAGGCTTTCTCGTAGTCTACAAACGCCAAACAGAGAGGCAGGTTATACTCTTCGGTCTTCTGTATAACCTGCCGCAGCGTATGTATGTGGTCTACGGTGCTAAAGCCTTTTCGGAATCCGGCTTGTTCGGGAGGCTGAAAATCGTCAAACCTGCGCGCGAGACGATTCGTGATGACTCTTGAAAACAACTTGTAGACATGGCTTAGAAGTGAGATGGGCCTATAGTTCTTCAGCCGGGCATTGTCGCCCTTTTTAAGAAGAGTACCACCGCACCCCTGCACCATGCCTGCGGCGTTTTCCCCTTGAGTATGACGGAATCAAACAGCTTCTGAAGGGCCTTAAGTACCGGTTTTCCACCTGCCTTCAGGATTTCGGCCGTAATTCCGTCATCAAACGGTGCCTTGTTGTTTTTTAGCTGTTTTAGAGCCATCCTAATCTCGTACAGGCTGAAATCCGGAATGTCTTCGGTATAGTGTCGGGTCAGTCTAGCTTTTGGGTCGTTAGCTAGATTTACAACGGGTTTATGTACAATCACCCTCAGCAGCTCCGGTTTGGCGGATACGATCCTGCCATCGTCGGTCTTCAGTTTCGTGAGCTGGCTCTGCCCAATAGCCAGATCTCTTGAAAATACCTTGGAGCCTTTATTCCGCTCAATAGCGTCTTTAATACGCTCGGTATTAAAGCGGCGGAGGTCGCTCTTCAAGGATTTAGAGATCCGTCTATTGAGCTGCCGGTATTTCCACGCCTCGTCTGAAGACTGGAGGATCATCTCACGCCGCTCCTTCATGAGCTCGAGAGGTATGATCAGAGAGTTTTTTGTTCTTGTGTGCACGACGTGTCTTAAAGAACTTAGACCCAGTCGTATTGACAGTTTTCACGAACCCATCGTTGTAATCGTTCACCGAGCTTCCTAGGCACTCGAAACGATTCTGGAGTTCAAGCTGAAAGCTCTCGGGGTTTTGGATCTGGATCTGTGCTGGACGGAGCGTAGACTTTATCAGTCGAGACCTTTCAAGCTTGATATTGATGTTCAATGTGCCTCTTACCATGCAGTGATCGCTCCCGGTTTGCACCGAATTGATCACAGAGACATCATTGAACATTTGCTTCTTGGTTGACATGATGAAGTCAATCTCATTTTTAGTTGCACCATCGGGACTCTGCCAGGTCCACTTCCTGTGCTCACGCTTTTTGAAGAAGGAGTTCATCAAATAGAGGCCCTCCTTCTCCATAAAACTAGCCAGTTGGTGACCCCGGTGGTTCCGACGTCCAACCCCAAATTGCCCCACCTGCAGCTCATCCCCGTCTCGTATGCCTAGTTTCGCATTGAAGTCCCCCATGACAACGGTGAAGTGAGTTTTGAAACCATGCAGGGCTTTGGAAATATCCTCATACATGGTCTCCACTTCATCGTCGGGGTGTGCCGAGGTCGGGGCGTAGACCTGTATGACCTTCAGCGAATATCTTGAGGATATTCTGAGTATAAGGTACGCCACCCTGGTCGACACACTCTCGATCTTCACCACGTTATTCACGAGGGACTTGTGGACGATAAACCCAACACAACCCTGGGACTGCCGGACACCCTCTCGGAAATAGAGCAGGCTGCCGGATTTCAGGATTATTGTGTCCTCCTCCTCTCTTCGGACTTCAGATAATCCCACAATACTCCATCGCAGGCTGCTCAATTCCTCTTCGAGTTCCGTTATCTTCTCGTCGGTCCGGAGTGTACGCGTGTTGTATGTTGCCAGGTCAAGTCGTCGGTATAGGCAGCCTGATCCCATCCGGAGATTCTTAGCACCCCTTGCCACGCCGCGACCTCGACCGCTGCCATAGTCGAGGGTAGACGGGCTGCCGGGTACTAGGGGCCATTTTTGTGTTGCGCTCATTTGTTAGCGATTAATTCAATTATTTCCGAGAAATTATATGGTTACCTACTTGAATCTATACTAATATTATAAAGCTGAAGAGTTTGTTTGTTGGTTTGGTTGATCGCGCTAATTTCAGGAACTACTGGTTTGAATTAAAAAAATATTATAATCTTGGATAGCCTATTTATCGAGAAAGGCTATAGGCGCATCACGCTATAGCTAATAGGAGAAGAGCATCAATCAAAAATGTTGCGAAACCGGGGAAAATATATTCCTTTTGAGAGCTTCCGTTGCGTGCGCTGCGTAAACGGTTAAAGTTACGCAACAATCATGTATGACGGAATTGTTTGTAAAAGTTCTAAAAAAATACGTGATACCATATAAGGGGTGGGTGGGTGTTATATCTGAAGAATGAAGCGATTAATATAATATCGATCAAACTTCACTTGCTGAAGTTCGTTTGATCATATAGAATACATGTTTGACATATTGTCAGTACATTCATTATGTTTGTATCATTGTTAATATATAGGGTCTAACTATTCATACACGAAATATTTTTAGGGAATCATCTAACGGCTATAACAAAGCCATTTTAAGGGATTTTTTTTTTTCTGAGTATATTAAAAAATAATAATAATAATTTAAAATTACTTGACCCACAAAATAAATACTGGCTCCTTATTTTTAAGCATCCATTACGGTAGTTTACTACGTCGTATTTACCTACTGTCATTGTTAGAATATGGGAGTAAAGGTTTTATGCAAAAAGTCTAAAAAAAAATAGAATTTTAATATTTTTAGTAAAAAAAAAAACACACAGAGAATTTTTTTTTTTTGCTTTGGCGCCTTTACGACTTACAGAAATGACTCTTAAAATATTTCGTGTATGAAAAGATAGACCTTATATACACGACATGTTCTTGACAAGTCTATGAAAGTCTTGTCGAAAACAAGTTTCACAACTTAAATATGTTTGTAATCAATGATATTATAAAGAAGATACGCTACGTTCAAATATCGTTGCGTTGTTACGGCTGCGGTAGATAATACGGAACGTATAATACAGAAAGAGATAGCTATTGCGCTTGAAGTACTTAAGTTACGACAATTGTCTGAATTTGTCTGCAACAATTTGCACGCGCTAGTGCGATATCTACGTCTTTTTATTTATAATATCATTTGTTGTAAACGCGGAGTAGAACAGTCTAAAAGGGACAAACAGCAGACGTAGTATTTATAATTAAACAATTTCCAAGACATACCTGACGTATTTTGAAGTTCAAGAGTTATAAAAACTAATAAAATACATGATAATATTTTGACGTCCATTTTTTCAATCGTCTACTGGCAGACTGAAATACCTTAAAAAGAATAATTATTTTATAGCTTAGGTAAACACAGTTTTCCTTGTTATATACCGGATGGTTAAAATGGTTGGGCCGCGTCCTAATCGAAGCGATCGTATTCGCGAACGCATGACTTTCGTGTTTATTTTGTTAGGTGAACCTGAACGGTTCTGCGTAGCTGTCACAAATGAGATGAATACAAACGCTTCTATCAAGTCTTCGCACAACCGATCGTTTTGGTTAGAACTCTGGTGCAGGTGCTACCATTAAGTAAGTGTGGCCTATCAATACCATCCAGTATGAGTTTAACAACTAATTACTTACTAATTATTTGTATACTATTGAAATAATTAACTAACTTAAATTATCACGATAGGTAATTATTAACATAGCATAGCAGCAGCCTATAATGATCCCACTGCTGGGACACAGGCCTCCTCTCTATGAGAGCGAATGGGCTATAATCCACCACGCGGGCCCAGTGCGGGTTGGTAGATGTCACGTGTCTTCGAATTTTAGGTTCTAGGACATGCAGTTTCCTCACGATGTTTTCCTTCACCGTTTTGAGAGCAGTGGTGATGAAATAAATTACACAAAGCGCCTACCTGGGTTCCAACTCACGACTTACTGTTCGTAAGTCGGGGCCGCCACCACTGGGCCACCGCTGCTCTCGTAGGTAATTATCAACACCAGAGTATAGTAAGTGGGCCCGCGTCCACAGTGAGAGCCTAGCGACAAGGCCTAACGCGGGCGCGAATTATTATCAAACGTATGAAACCGATTGTTAAATCCGAAGTTAAAATTAAACTCGCCAAATGGTTGTTAACGTATGACGAATCTGAAAATCTTATTAAAATTATATTCTAAATTCCTAACAAAGTTATACTGTATTTTAACTGTGCTATAAGTATATTATAAGTTATTGTGTAACTACTTGCATGACTGACAATTCCATTAGTGTGCTAATCATTTTAAGGAACATTGGCTCCTAAAACACAGGCTTCTGGCCTAGTTTAGGAGGCAGAAGTTCTTATTTTAATATGTCTTCACTGTAAAACTTTATTCACGGTGTGTTACGTGAGGTTTTTTTTTTCTCGTGGACAAATAAAAAAAATTAAAAAGAATGCCCGCTTTCTATAACAATAACAGTAAAAGCACCCTGTTGTATTTCAAAGCAATGTGCACTGTAATATTCAGGCATTTCTTTCTTTTTCTATCTTTTCTTTTTTTAACGCCCACGCTAGGAATTTCTCCTTTATCGTGGGTGCTTTTACAAATATTTAAACTTACATATATAAACAGCCAGATCCAGAACAACTACCTGTAGGCCATACAAATATTTGTTTCGTGCGGGGATCGAACCCGTGACACTTAGCGTAGCAGCTAATTTCTCAGCCACTGCACCAACCGTGCCGTCATTACCTTTAGGTGTCATCTAGTGTTCGTGAAAACGAGCAACAGTTTGTGCACTTCTGCTGTGCTTACCCTTTTAGGGAAATTTACTCGTTATGATTTACTGATCGCTGTTCCAAGTCTTGTTACAACAGGATTGCAACCACCTTTGGGGCAAACTGCAGTAACAACATCATCATCATCATCTGCCTAGCCTTTTCCCAGCTATGTTAGGGTCGGCTTCCAGTCTAACCGGATGCAGCTGAATACCAGTATTTTACATGGTGCGACTGCCTATCTGACCTCCACAACCCAGTGAGTACTAGGTAATACGTTACGCCTTGGCAAGACTGTTTGTCAGAAAGATCTACAAATGACAACCGGGACCAACAGCTTAACGTGCTTTCCGAGGCCCGAAGGAAACTCGGTATGTAATAGGTGGTCACTCATCCACAGACGATCCGAGCGGCTATTATAATTAACGTAACGTCGACTTAAATTTGTTTTCTTGTGATTGCACATACATCTAACTGTCTTGGTCTAGTATTTTCAACCTCTACTGCTCCGCCTGAGGTTCTGGGTTCGATTACCTGGTCAAGCGAAGTGTTACTTGGTTTTCCCATCAGTATTTTCTCAGTAGCAGTAACGATGTCTGGATTTGTACTCGGTTGATTTTTTTTTGACAACTTTTTCACTTTTGTTACAATAACACAACAGCGAAACATTACGGAGCGGGCTTGCAAGTCGCGCGGGTGCTCTGCCTACCCACTGTTGCACGGTACGATAGTAATGAGAACGGCGTCATGCGGCTAACAGCAGATAGGTTACAGGCGCGCATGAATTTCATACGGCTGTTGTGTTATTGTGTTAGAAGTGAAAGAGTATTAAAACAAAAATTGCAAAATTTGACTACTGCAGACCTGCAAAGGGACAGTTGAAATAAAAATCTTTTTCTTACATTTGAACATTTTAATAAAATCATACTTTGATGAAATAAAATATCTCAAAACAGTATTAAACAATAGCACAAAAAATCATCCAAAGCACAATTCAACGCTTTCGATGCTCATCTTTTGTTCTGCATTACGAATACCTTCGATAAATACATTATAAATCGGTAATCTGAATACGTTGGAAGTTTCCAATTTTAATATAGTACTTTTCCATTCGGTACCTGAGTCCTGAAACATTTGATAAAAGAGATTACATTAATTGTCTGTATGTCCTGTTGTTTCTTAAAGAGTTGGAATGAAAAGATCTAAAAAAACCATGAAGACATGACGGGAACCAAAATTTCAATGTAAAAACTATTATCTTAGGTAGCGATGAACGCTGGTGTGATCGCGCGACACATAACACCGCAGTCCGCAACCAGCGCTCATCGCTAACTGATATAACAGTTTATATATTGAAATTTTGGTTCCCGTCATGCCTAGCGGAATCACGTCATTACAACGTATATTACCTTACATCCGTCTGATTCAGCTGGTACAGTATAAAAGAAAGGAGAATCGGCAGTAGGATATGATGCAATCAGAAGATCATGAAAGTTCATCAATTTTACTGATGTAGTCAGATTGACTGTTGGGTGTGAAATTGAGTTTTTACAGTTGTACTTGAGAGTTTGACGAACGAACACTGATTGCAGTCTCAGCCACATTATTTGATCTAATATCTGGAATAAAACAAATCAATCACATCATCTGCCTAGTCTTTTCCCAACTATGTTGGGGTCGGCTTCCAGTCTAACCGGATGCAGCTGAATACCAGTATTTTACATGGAGCGACTACCTATCTGACCTCCACAACCCAGTTAGTACTGGGTAATACGATACCCCTTGGTAAGACTGGTTGTCAGACTTTTTGGGCCACTGACTACCTAACGACTGTCAAAGATCTACAAATGACACCCGGGGCCAACGGCTTAACGTGCTTTCCGAGGCACGGAGGAAACTCGGTAGAATCATTTGAATTTAAAATTATGAAAATGGAATGGGCCCCGCGCCTGCTTCCAGCTTTTGTTTAATTGGCATTTCCGCCATCTTTTCTTTGTTTTTCAATTTTAGTGTAGGCAGTGACACTCGCGCCTCCAATACAAATCTTATTATTTATCCAAATCCGTTCATCCGTTTAGGAGTTACGAGGGAATAGAGAAACGGGTCATCAACATACAGGTCAAACAAATAACCCTCATAGGGTACATTACAAATCATTGCGGACAAAGTGTTCGTTCATTATAATGTAAACAAGTCTCCGTGTAACACAGAATAAACGGTAACTGGTGTTGTAGGCAATGTGAATTTTCCACTATAAATTTTTTAAGTAGCTTTTTGAAAGTGATTTTGGATTTAGATTCTTTGAGGTCTCTCGGTAACTTATTAAATTTTAGATCCTCCGTACATGATAGTTTTTCTTGCGGATTGGGTGTAGTTGTAAAAAGTTTTGTTCTCGTCTCGAGTTCATTTTCATTTTGAGTTTTTTATATTTTTTGTGAAGGTTATGTTTGTGTGTATATTTTTATTTAGTATTTTTCTAATTAGTATGCATGTGTTATATTCTTAAAACTGTGGCGGAGAGTATCGACTCTCCGATTATTAAAGGTTTTGTGAGAAGGACAATCACTCAACATTAATTTGGGGTTGTCGTTTTCACAATACTATCTATTCTGTGTCTCTATTTTAGTTTAAGTACTAACACTAGTAATAAGTTATTTTATTGTTTACTAACTCGTTGGATCATTGTTGTCCGAAAAATAAAGAATTATTATTTATAATGTATGTTTGTGTTATATTCATTACTTTAATTTTTTTGTAAAGAGTTTCTGTTGGGGTTAGATAGTCATAGTTGAATAACGTTTTTAATAGTTTATTTTGAGCAGTTTGTAGTAGTTTCGTATGTGATTTAGCAGCGGTACCCCATATTTCCACTAGGTAGTCAATATGCGGCTTAACAAGGGAGAAGTTTTTTTTTGAAAATGTGGAAGCCACGTCAAATTGCTATCCAAAATTAGACCTAAGTATTTTTCTTGATCTACTGTATTTATGGTTTGGTTATTTATTTTTAATAGTGTATAATTGCCGATTTTTTATTTTTTGCTGTGACTATCATGTAGTTTGTTTTAATGGTGAGAAGATTTTGTTGAAACCACAGGTTGAGTAAGTCTAAATTATTCTGTGCTTGCTTAACAATAGTATCGATTGAGTGGCCCAAGTAGAACAAACATGTGTCATCTGCGTATAATCTTAAATCAGCTTTTAAACCAATTTTGTGGACACTATTTATGTACAGTAGGAATAACAGGGGAGCCAAAATTGAGACTTGGGGCACACCGTATGTAATAATTTTGGGATCACTCTGGGTGTCACCAATTTTAACTACTTGGTATCGGTTTGACAGGTAAGATTTAAAAATTTCAAGGGCAGGTCCTTGTATCCCGATTTCCATTAGTTTTCTTAGCAATAATTCATGGCTGACTGTGTCGAAGGCCTTTTTTAGATCAATAAAGACACCCATAACCACTTTCTTTTTATCAATGTTAAGCTTTATAGTTGTCACCAGGTATATTGTAGCTGATTGATTTTGATCTAAAACCGTATTGCTTTTCATATATGAAGTTTAGAGATATTAGGTACTTTTCGAGGCGATTGTATATGACTCTCTCAAAATTTTTTGATAGTACGGGGAGAACTGAAATGGGACGATAGTTGCCCGGCTCTGATTTAACTCTGGATTTGTAAATTGGCGTAACTTTTGCAACCTTAAGACTAAAAAGTCACGGTGTATAGTAATAAGGTTGAAAGTGGTCGACCGTCATTGATTCGACTCTTTAGTACCTATAGATTCAGTTTAAATGATTCTAGAACAAGCGTTATCATTTTTCTGTCAGATATTGACAAAAAAAAAACAGCATTTTGACCGTGAAATTTTGTACTGAAAATTTTGGAGCAGTTTTGTCACGATCTTCCCTACACCTTACATTTTAATAATTCTTCATTTTTAAAGACAGACATAAATATGTCTAATTGTCTTTCATGTCCCGTCATGTGGAAGATGATAATGAAATCATCAACATCATCTGATAGTTAGACATCTTAATGTAAAATAAATAAAAATTAACGTGTTACCACATCAATCGATCGACCTATAGCCACCGATCACCATCGCCTCTATAGCCTCGATCGACATCGAGGCTATAGATCGATGGTAGAATAGATAAGTCGACGTCGATCGACAGTTTCTTCTACAATAATTGATCGATCGTCGTCATTTCTACCATCGACCGATTGGTGGTCGGTGACCGATCAATTGGTTTGGTAACACCCTTTAATAGTAGCTCAGTTCTGGACCAACACAATTTAGATTGCGATCGACACGCTAAGAAGAAGAAGAATAAAGATTTTAAAAAATCATAAGAAAAAGTTTTCATAGTTTTTTAAGTTAAACTTACATCATCATAAAGTATTCCTTTCATATCAACTCCTACATCGCTCAACCAGAAACCTCCCTTTTTGATATCATAATCATAATTTATGACGGGTGTTTTTTTATCTCTTCTAATGCATGTTTCTCGGCTTGTCATGTTGCAGAAAACTTCAAATGCGTTGTTTTTTGGTCCCATATAATAAGTACCTAAAAAAAATAAACCATCAGATCACAGGCTTTTTTTAACATTACTACAGGCCTACCGCTTAAGTGTTACGCCACATCTGGCAGCAAAAGCGAGAATCAGAGCGTTCAGACAAGCCTCGCCGATGTTGCCGTGTGCGATAGCATTCCCGCTCTGTTTCTCTCTCTTGCAAATGACGGTTCTCAACGACGGAAAAGGACGCATGGAAAAATGCGATTGCATGTTGCTTCGTGAGGCACAACCCTGACTCAGACGGTGCCTGAGGTAGCTGCGCGTTGCGGAAATTTTGTTACGTGTCGAGTGTTATTTTTTGCTCACTGACGGCCATCAACACTTTACCTGGCCTTAATCATCTGAATCTCGCATTGCATAATCTAAAACTTTCATTTAAAGCTTGTCAATTGATATTTTTGACATTTTTTTAATTTGTAGGTCGTTGGTAAAATGCAATCTTCCAAGTTTCCTACTTACCACTTTCGACACCAGCCGGTGCATGTTTGCAAAAAACTTCTGCCGGCGAATCTTTCGTCCCAAATTCTTTTTCTGGTTTATTAACATGTAAAGCTGTAAGAAAAAATTGGAATACTAAAAACGGCCATTTATGAATTAAGAAAAAAAAAACAGATTTTTAAAAGGTACTTCGTCAAAGTTGAGTTTAAGTAGTATTTTCAAAACACATGATAAACTAAGTAAGGGAAACTTACGTTTTGGAGGCCAACTGCAAGGGCAAGTCCCATCAATTCCAGGAGGTCCCATTGGACCTGGCATCCCCGGCCACCCCTCACGTCCCTACAGAAAGTATTTTTATTATTTTTATATTAATTTATACAGGGTGGAAGAGAACATCGACGCTCAAACGGTATTCAGTACATCATTCTGAACCCAATTAAAATGTTCATCGATAATTTAAAATAATCAACATATAAAATAAAAAAAAATAAAAAAATATTAATATTTAAAATAATAAAATAATAATTAATATTTAAAATAATAAAATAAAATAATAATCATAATTTAATATAAAGGATCCAATAACTACACGGTCAAAATGTATGGAACATCTGGTTTTTTTTTAAATTACCGATGAAAATTTTCTTATGGGTTTCAGCATGATATACTGGATACGTGGTAACCGTTTTGTTCGTCGATCTCGGGATTCCACCCTGTACCTTTATCAAACGGACTGGAAGACTACAGGGTGTAAACGGACCCTTCACGAAGCCGTCCACCAAGCATTCTGTACATCAAACTAAGTAACAGACAGGTAACATGTGAAAAATCACTTTTTACGGTAAAACTCAATGTAACGCACTCAAAACATTGTGCTGATGGATGCTTTGAATAGTAAACAGGTCATTGAGGTAATTAAAGTCAATTTATAACCTTAAAAACTAGTATAAAAAAAAAAAACTTGTGAAAAAGTTGGAACTTTGACCTCAAATATCTCCGTAACTAGAAGGTTCCCAGGTATAATTCAGAACAAAAAAATGATCGCAATGACGGGGAAAACAAGTGCCTTTTGTCTTTTTATACCCTTTATATTTTGATCTTGACTTTCGATTTTGGCGGTCAATCCTAGAGGAGACTACGACGACGCTGTAGATGTTAAAGTGTACAAAATGTAAGCGAAAAAATAATTTGGCATTACTGGTAAGGCATGATAGGAAAGCTAAAATGCAATTGTACTGTTACCGTATAACCAATGAAGGAACAATACTGAAGTGGCTATCGAAGGGCTGATGACCTAGGGAGCAAACAAGTCCGGAGTGGACACGTTGGACGCTCCCATGTCAGATGGACCCACTACAATTTCAAAGGTATCTGGGTTCGAATGCATGGAAAGCGGTAGACAAAGTGTTGTAGGATAGCTTGAGAGAAGCATTGGGTCAGCATTGGACTGCAAAATGCGAGTTGATTGAATGAGTAACCGCTAATATTCATCATCTGCCAAGCCTTTCCCAAACTATATTGGGGTTGACTTCCAGTCTAACAAGATCAAACTGAATAACAGTATTTTACATGGAGCGACTTCCTATCTGGTCTCCACAACCTAGTTAAGACTGGGTAAGACAATACCTTTGTTAAGACTGGTTGTCAGACTTTCATGCTACCGACTACCTGAGCATGCGCTAATATTACTCACTGGAAATCCCGGGTCTCCAATTGGACCGGGCAGTCCACGTGAACCAGGGCGTCCCTGAAATAAAATTAATGACCATTACCAAAATGTTACTAACACTAGGTTTATGTATACATGAATCTTTTGGCGCGCGGTCAAAATTACGCACGCAAACCCGCCACGCGTGCCCCTAATATTATTACGATTAGTTCTATCTAGTCCATATTTTACAACAACAACAGCAAAGAACATTACCTCTCCTCTATACTGTAATATTCTGGATATATATTATAGGTATATATTAACAGTACAAGTATTTATTTTATATGTGTATATTTGTTTGTATGTTTATTTTATACAGGTATAACTTCGTTTTAAGTTCCCATTTCAATTTTCCTGTTTTGTCTTTTCTAGACACTGTGTCTACATTTCTAATCCTACTTTCCTCTCGCAGGTCTGCTGGAAGAGATTTCGTATGAAATAAGCAGTACCTTTGTGCTCTTCTATCTTAATGTAATGTCTTGTTAAATATTTTGTGTGTACATAAATAAATAAATAATAAAAAAAAAAAAAAAACATTGACCGATTAACGAAAATGTGTTCTATTAACCTGATACTCCATCATCATCTGCCTAGCCTTTTCCCAACTATTTTAGGGTCAGACAGTTATCAGTCTTAACTGTGGAAATGAAACAGCGGAGTGACTGCCTATCTGACCTCCACAACCCAGTTAGTACTGGGTAATACGATATCCCTTAGTAAGACTGATTGTCAGACTTTTTGGGGCACTGACTACCTAACAACTGTCAAAGTTCTACAAATGACACCCGGGACCAACGGCTTAACGTGCTTTCCGGGGCACGGAGGAAACTTGGTATGTAATGGGTGGTCACCCATCCACAGGCCAACCTAGGCAAGCACGGCTTAACTTAAAGATCGACCCGAGTGTCTCTTCTTATTTAGCCACGAGCTCCTCATCAAAGCATTTTCAAAGCCATGAAATTAATTTAAAAACATAAGGTTTTATTCCAGAAAGTACTTACGGGAAATCCTTGATCACCTTTTTCACCACGCTGCACAAAAAAAAACATCATTTGTCAAAATATGCTTTTACTTTGCCCTCATTGGTTAAATTGATTTTGTATTTTACTTACTAATGTTTCTCCTGAAATTGATGCTGAAACAAGAATAAAATTGTAAGTTCATATGCTACTGGTTCAAAATTAAGTCTTCCAATTAAAACCTTCGTATAGCTACACTATAATTTTTATAACACTACAATTGAGACATAAGTATCATAATTTAAGTTTCAGTACAAAATCACGGAAGACAAATTTTGTAACACCTTTACCCGCGTCGTCGGTCTCACAGACCGATATTTATCTAATATGCGCTATTCGCACCAAATACACTTCTAGTCCTAAAATTATCGTAGCAACTAATCATGCAACTAACAGAAATTACGAAATGCCATCATTGATTATTGCAGAAAAAATCACAAAATACTGTTTTATCGGTCTCACAGACCAACGCGCAAGTATAAGAAGGTTAAAAGAGAGATGTGTTGCTGGGGAGTTTGTTCCGCCACTTATTATCTCCAGCTAAACACTAGCCAATGGTGAAAAAAGTGCTGATTCACAGCCTATTTTAAAAACAGGGTAATTGGTAATTGGGTGCATTTTGGAAGTTTTCCACCTCTCCACCATAAACTGCTGATTCTGAGAAATCCACGGGCATAGCCTCTTTTATCGGGATAAAAAGTATTCTCTGTGTTAATCAACTATCTATCTTTTATCCAAATCCGTTCAGTAGTTTTTGCGTGAAAGAGTAACAATCATCCATCCATACTCACAAACTTTCACATTTATAAAAAAATGACACCTATGATGTTTTGTTTTATTTTGTAGTAAAAATTGAGATAAAATAATGAAATAGTTATTAATTAAATAGTAGCTATTAATAAAAAAAATTTTTAGACATACCTGACGTATTTTGAAGTTCTAAAGAACAAAAAACTAATAAAATGTATGAAAATACTTTGATGTCCATTTTTACATTCGTCCACAAGCAGACTAAAATATAGGTGCATGTAAGATTACAGTACCTACTTTAATGCTTGGTTTTCCTTCTAATATACAGGGGATTATTTTTGGCGAGTATTTGTGGCAGTTACTGAAAGCATTGTTTTGGCTTATATCAAAACTGCCTAAGAGACCATCAACGGCCTACCCTTTTCCTAACTATGTTGGGATCGGCTGCTAGTCTAACAGGATGCAGCTGAATACCAGTATTTTACATGGAGCGACTGCCTATCTGACCTCCACAACCCAGTTAGTACTGGTGTGGTAATACACCTTGGTAAGAGTGGTTGCCAGACTTTCGGGCTATTGACTACCTAAGAAAACAAATTAAATAAATTCAAGACAGTTTCGTGCACACAAGCGCTGTGAATAAATGATGTGCCATTTTTAGATGATAAAACCCGATGTTTCGATGTCGCCTAGTATTTTTAAATTATATTAGACTCGCTTACACCTACGTGTGGTTCGATAATTGTCCCACGGGATCATATTACCGGGATTAAAAGTATCCTATGTGTTAATCCAGGTTATAAGCTTTCTGTGTGCCTAATTTCATTCAAATCCGTTCAGTAGATAGTAATCCATCCATCCTTACAAACTTTCACATTTATAATATTAGTAGGATTATTAAAAGAAAAAACACTTGCTTTTACATAACCCTTTTCAAGCTGCACCGGCTAACGTCATCACATCAAGGCCGATTTTCGCTGAATGACCATTGTGCCACCATCTTACATGGAACATTTTCTATTCCGTGGTGCCATAGCATTTTGCTAAGCGTTGGCCGTATACTACGTGGATGTGGTGTATTTTTTCCCCTGCTTATTCTTTTATGCTTTTTATATCTATTTTCTTTCTTTTGCTGTGAAAACGGCCATAAATCATTATCTGTTTGAATAAATCATTGTGTAGTCAAGTCAAGTCAGAGGCCCATGGGCGGCATAAAAACTCTGACACCAGGTTAGGCACTAACCACACTATAAAGAAGAAGAATTGTATAGTTAGATTCTCTTCTTTAATGTTTCAGGTTTCGTTTAACAACCTTTGCATTTGCCATTCTTTTAATTTTTCTATCTTCGTACGTCTCAATTGTAACAATTTTTATAATTTATTAATCTCTTTGAACTCTTTAGTAATAGCTAAAGATAACCACCCTGTATACCGTAATCCGTTTCTCGTCAGAAATAATTGGATTGGGGCCTGATTAATATTTGAATAAACATATTAATCTACCTTTAATGCCTATGTACGTAAAAAAAATAATATACACACTAATTTTGACTGCCTCGTTGTTCAAGTGGCCTCAATCATCACTTCTGTATCTGGGTTCGATTCCCGCGTCAGGCAAAGAAATGATAGGTTTTTCTATCATTTCATCAGTGATAATTTGAATTTCTTAGTAGCAGCCACGGACTCTGGTTCTGTGCCCGTTGGATGGCAATAGGCTCGCCACTCACTCGACTGACGACACTATGTGATCTTTCTTTCTTTAACGTGTGGTTAATTAGGTACATTTCTGTCTTACCCTTCGGTAATTACAAGCGTGATGTTATGTTATAACATACTTATTTTCCTTTATTCTTTGCATTAATTATCTTCTATACATTGTTTAAAACAATGTTGCTCCCGCTGTTACGCTTAGATACGCTTAGCTGTACGCTTAGATCTTTTAAACTACGCATCGGATTTGAATGCAGTATTCAGCAACAGATAGAGTGATTCAAGAGGAAGGTTTATATGAATATGTGTATCTACATTGCACCCGTGCGAAGCCGGGGCGGGTCGCTAGTTATTTTTAAATTCATACTTATGTATCAGATACTTCAATTCAATCCACTGTTTTTTAATTAATTAATAAACAAACTGATACTCGTTTTAAAGATCCTCGAGTGACAGGCACTAGGTATTACAAACTTATTTCTTAGTAACTTTTACTTGTGGCTTGAGAGATTAATGCAAATAAATATCTTTTTACCCACCTGCACTAGAAGGGTGGTAGTGGTTTCATCTCATTCACAATTGCCCAAAAATGAAGTGTTTTCTGCTTTTTTTGGGAAATCGTGTAAAAAGGTGTTTATTTTGAATTTCTTTTCAGTTATACCAACTAGATGCAGTTTGTGGAAACTGCTTGATGTTCTTGCAAGAAAGTATTCAAACTCCTCACTCAACAAGATGATTTGGTTATAAGAATGAAGGGTGTAAAAAGACCCCTAACGAAGCCAAAAGGCACTTGTTCTCCCCGTCATTTCAATATTTTTTTTGTTCTAGACCATACCTGGGAACCTTCTAGTTACGAAGATATTGGAGGTCAATGATCCAATTTTTTCACATGTTTTTTTTTTTTTTAATACTTGTTTTTAAGGTTATAAATTACCTTAATTACCTCAATGACCTGTTTACTATTCAAAGCATCCACAAGCACAATGTTTTGAGTGCGTCACATTGAGATTTACCGTAAAACGTGATTTTTCACCCCTAAAAAAAGTTGTTTCCCAGCAATAATTTTTGCGTACGGTTACTTAGTTTGATGTACAGAATGCTTGGTTGACGGCTTCGTGAAGGGTCCGGTTACACCCTGTATATGCATTCATCTTTTTGTATTGCTAAATGGGCCTGCTCTTGACCTCGATCACGCCTGATGGAAAGCGATGGATGAGGTCTGTGATGGAACGAGCGTGCCCAGAAGATGCCTCTCTTGCGGTTGCAGCTTGTAACATATTATCTGCTTAATATGTACTTGCATATTATTGTATAATATAATAAAAGCTTTCCGAGGCACGGAGGATACTCGGTCTGCAATGGGTATCACAACCATCCACGGGCCAACCTAGACAAGCGCGACTAAACCTACAGATGAAACCAAGCGGCTTTTATTATTAAACCACGAAGTTCCTCCGCACCGTCGCTTGTGTTTGCAATAAAATCCTACTAATATTTTATATGCGAAAGTTTGTGAGCATGGATGGATGGATTGGATAGATAAAAGTGGGAATGAAAATCAACCTTAGGGCGAAAAATTGTCAAACCTCTTTATAAGAAAGGTGTAAAAACTGACATGAGCAATTATCGCCCAATAACCTTAATCCCAATCCTATCCTATATTTGAGAAAGTTATGTGCATTAAAATAGAGAACTTTTTAACAACTTGTGATATTCTTAAAAAAGAACAATTCGGTTTTAGAAAGGGCAGTTCCACTACTTTAGCTTGTTTTGCGCTAGTAAAATACATGACTGAAAGTCTGAATCAAAAATCTAAGATAAGTTGTGTGTTCCTAGACATGACAAAAGCTTTTGATTTTGTTTGCCATAAAACGCTACTCTCAAAGCTTGAGCATTATGGAATCCGGGGCAAGGCTAACGACTGGATAAATAGTTATCTTTCTGAAAGAACGCAATGTGTGGAAATAACTAAAACCTGTCAAAGGGAAAGAAAAACCTATAGGTCGGGATATAAACAAAATAATTATGGCACGCCACAGGGAGGTATTGCATCCCCACTACTTTTTCTAGTTTACATCAACGACATTGCAGAGACGATAGGTAAAGATTGCATACTATTCGCTGATGACACCACAATAATGATTAAGAGTGACAATAACAAAACCTTAGAAAAGGAAACCGTCCAAGCTCTGGATAATGCAGTAGTATGGCTAGAAAAAAATAACTTAAAAATAAATATGACTAAAACAAACATAATACAATTTCCAACATATAACGCAAACGTAGATAAACTGGACATTCATTATAAAAATTCTCACTTGACCACTGTAGATAATTGTGTATTCTTAGGTATAACGGTAGATAAAAATTGCAATTGGAAAACACATATAGATAAGATTCTTGCAAAAATAGATCGTTTTATATATGTCCTGAAACGAATTAGACAAACAGTAAACTGTGAAACTGCAATGCTGGCTTACCATGGTTATGTATCATCCGTACTTAGATACGGTATTGTAATATGGGGCAACTCAGTAGATTTTGACAGAGTTTTTAAAGCCCAAAAAAAATGTATCCGAGCAATTTGTGGAGCTCACTTTTTAGACAGCTGTAAGCCACTATTTCAAAAACTTAAAATTCTTCCCTTGCCATGTTTATATATTTTTGAAATATGTGTTTTTGTTAAGAGAAACTACAATTTATTTGAATCTAGCACTGACAGACCAAATAGCCAAACACGGCATAAAGATAGACTTCGGCTGCCACCAATAAAACTAAAACTATTTAAGAAAAATGTATACTGCTTATCGATTATTATTTTCAATCATTTACCAAATAATCTTCAAGACTTACCGCTTACAATATTTAAAAAAATACTTTTCAAACTATTATTAATTAAAACATATGAGGAGCTCGTGGCTAAATAATAACAGCCGCTCGGGTCGATCTTTAGGTTAAGCCCTGCTTGCCTAGGCTGGTCTGTGGATGGGTGACCGCCCATTACATACCGAGTTTCCTCCGTGCCTCGGAAAGCACGTTAAGCCGTTGGTCCCGGCTGTCATTTGTAGATCTTTGACAGTCGTTAGGTAGTCAGTGGCCCAAAAAGTCTGACAACCAGTCTTACCAAGGGGTATTGTATTACCCAGTACTAACTGGGTTGTGGAGGTCAGACAGGCAGTCGCTCCATGTAAAATACTGGTATTCAGCTGCATCTGGTTAGACTGGAAGCCGACCCCAATATAGTCGGGAAAAGGCTAGGCAGATGATGATATTAATTAAAACATATTATACCGTTAAGGACTACTTAGAAGACAAGTCAATAGAATCTGTAATTTTAGAGGACATCAAGTCAATAGAATCGTAATTTGTAAGTTAGAATAATTGACATCGCTTATTGTGAATACATTTGCACGCCATGTTATGGCAGGATATGCTGAAACTAATTTACTGTAACACCTTATGTACCATATTCTAGCAAATGAATATTTTGATTTGATTTGATTAAAAGAATTTTATTACATGGTCGACTGTACCTGGAGGTGCATAGATCTTTCGCGGTTTGCTAATCGTCGAGATACGCATTCCTTTATCTGTCATTTTGTCGAATCTTCCGTCGACAAAACCCGTTTCTACGATGGTTTGTTTAAAAACATTAGAATACCCAAATTGGAGAACATCTAATGGATTATTTAATAATTAATTAATGTATTTATTACAATATTTTCCCCTTGTTGGTTTATTGTTTAAAGTTATATTTTTCTTATCTTTGTTATGAATTTTAGTTAATTAAAGTGCATTTTTGTTTTTGTTATTTCGAAGGTAAAATAATAACATTTTAATTTCCTGTTTTCGTAATTAAAATATGTACCTATTACTTATCGTATTAATTAAACCTTATTATTAATGTTCGAATAATCTATTTCCTGTCCGATAGAATTATTAACGGTAAGTTAATTAAAGTTTGCACAAACATTGTTATCTAAATATTCTTATTACTCACTTTGTTGTTCGACAAAAGATTATTATTAGATGGGTGGGTTACCATGCTCACAAAAACAGGTTAATATTTGACAATACTGACACAATAATATGACTTAATGCGTGCCACGTATATTGAACGGTTCCATAGCTCGCTGGCCTGTGGGCGGCGAGTTATGAGCTAGCTCGCCGTCCGGCCGTCTTATGACGACAGACCGTGTCGACTTCCGCGTTCGTGTTCCACGCGCGCCTCAAAAAGATGTCAGCAATCAAGTAGGGGTCCGCATAGGCCGATACCTGCCAGGGCTGCGGGACTGTTCGAAAGAGATACCGTGGCCCTGGAACACAAAGGGCAAAGAAGGAACATGGATGGGTTTTAGTCAGTACAAGTCTGACACTCCCCTCCGCTCCGCCCAGAGTGGGGGTGGGGTCATTTGATGATTTCCCATCCGGAAAAAAAAAAGGGTTCCATAGCTAGGATGACTTTACGAACAGAAATAATACGTTAGTAGCTAATATAGAGAATGTATGTTCTAAAATATTTATTTAAACTGACATCATCATCATCATTCTCTTGCCCTTATCCCAATTTATTTGGGGTCGGCGCAGCATGTCTTCTTCTTCCGTACTTCTCTATTACTAGTCACCGTGATTATGGCACTTGCAACAGTGCCGATATATCGGGAACTAAAAACAAGTAGTAATCACGGTTAATATCCCGTTTTATGGAAAAGAATAGAATTTCTCTTTAATCGAGTATCAGTAAAACTTACGACTATGTTAGTAAACACTGATAAAAAAAAACAAAACAACACAAGAAATAACGGTGGATCACTGCTGCGACAACCCATGAGTGATAGCACAACAGCGACCCACATAAACACAGTCCAGGCGACTGGTATTAAAGATAATAATATCCTAATAACTTAAAAACCATTGATTTATATAGCAAAATCCCTTAAGTTTCATAATCTTTTTGATTAAACGATCCAAGAGCATAATGGTGTAAACACCGTATGTACAACTACATACAATATGCTAACGTGCATTGATATTTTTTCATCATCTAGCATTTCACTATACATCATTGTATAGCTGTGAACAGAATTAACCTTCTATAAAATTTGTACCGATTTAGTGCATTCATCATCATCTGCCTAGCCTTTTCCCAACTATGTCTACTTCAGCTTCCAGTCACACCAGATGCAGCTGAATACCAGTATTTTACATGCAGCGACTGCTTGACTATCGATTTAGTGCATTAAGCCTCCTCCTAAATTATTTGTGTGGCAGATGCCACACATAATATGATGAAATAATTTATGGACATGACGAAATTACAAGGGTTTAGTTTTTGTCATTTGACCACAGACACCCAAAGAGGTGTCTTGCGATTTTGAATGTTGTACGATGCAACTATTATCAGCTTCAGTAACTTATACTGTCACTTACGGGACACTTCCGTGATTGTTCATTATTTTGAGCTCCGATATTTCGACGCTGTTACAAGCGCCATGATCGTGGGTTGGAGAATGCGGGTGGATGGAAAATAAATCGGGAGCTCAAAATAATGAACAATCACGGAAGATATCCCGTAAGTGACAGTACAAGTTTAGTTGTAAACCGTGAAAGCTTAAAACAGCGTTCGGTAACACATTTCAATATATTTTTGACGTTAGATAAAATATCACTTTGTGTAGAGGTCTCTTGAGGTCCTGTGAAGTCTGAGTTGCAAGTAGCTCCCTAACCTGTCAACATGTATTTATGCGATATTTTCTATTATCTAATTTTCTTATTATTTTTATGCGTTATTAGGTAATTAAGTGACTATTAATTTTATTATTTTCATCTTTTTTCTTTTTTTTTTTTCTTTATCTAATTCTTTTTAATCTAATTTTAAGTTATTTTCCACACAGTCTATTTTGTTAAGAAATAAATGACTTATGACTGAATTATGACACTCAATCTACCTCGTTTCTTAGTTATCTGCTTGAAAACACAATCGACCGAAGCATAGACCAGAACTTAATTAAACTTGACTTAATATAATAAGGTTTCTTATTTAATGTAATGTAATTCTGATATTTAGGTTTTAGCTATAATTTATGTGTTTGTATTTGTATTTTTGTCTATTTTTGGTTTTTATATGGGTCTTGGACCTGAAATAAATTGAAATTATTTATTTAGAACTAATTACTAAAGAGCTGTTATACTTACAACTTTTTTTTCAACATGGTCCGCTCTATTATATCATTAGCTCCTTCATTATACTCCCTGGTCTTGGTCTGCTGAGTCTACATTAAAATGATTCATGCCTACCCCAATGACACAAAGGTGTGGGTTTAACCCCCAACTCAAAAAAAGGGGTGCTATAAGTTTGACCGCTATGTGTGTGTGTCTGTCTGTGGCACCGTAGCTCTTAAACGGGTGAACCAATTTGGATGCGGGTTTTTTTACGTACATTCAGTGACAGTATCAAGTCACGCGATCTTTTTTTTTCTCAGTCAATGCCTCCCCGGGACAATGGGCTTGTGACTATGTATATGTTTCGGCTAAAAGCCGAAGTAAGGTTACACCTAGTTCTAGCCGGCTATACCTAGGTGCGGCCGGTAACAGTTTGTAATGCTCAGATGTATCCTTTTTATTATTATATTACACACCGACCGAATTGATGGGGTTAGGTTAGGTTAGAACTGTGGCCAAACGTCTACATCCAAATTGGTGGCATCAAATTTCCAAATTTAAACTTACCGTCTAGAACCAGGTGTAACCTTACTTGGGTTTTTAGCCGTAACAGATACATTAGTAATTAATAATTTAAACATTTGTTCACAAAAAGTGCATCGAACACTTTGTTTTCTGCTTAAAATCTCTTTGTCGTTTTTAGGAGTATGGAAAATAAAAATAAAAAACATTGTTTACACATTTCAAGAATATAATACGATTTACATTAGAGTAGACAAAAAAATGAGTTAATTCATTTAAAACAAAATTCTACATTTTCGATGCTCATCTTTTGATCTGCATTACGAATATCTCCAATCCACAAATCGGATATCGGTATCCTGTATATGCTGGAAGTTTGGAATTCTATGATGGTACTCTTCCATTCGGTACTTCCTTTCTGAAATGTTATAAAATTAAATCTATGTTAATTTTTGTCTTCTGAACAGTTTCCTTGTGCATGAGGAAAAAGTAACAAATAATAGTATCCGATAACAATATTATTTCAGGGTTTAAACTCAAAACACAAAATCGTGAAGACGTTAAAGAATCATTTTTTTAAGTATCACCATTATCAACTACTAGCTTATACTATCGGGATAAAAAGTATTTCATATGTTAATCTAAGGCTATAAACTATCTAAATGCCAAGTTTAATCCAAATCCGTTTAGTAGTTTTCACGTGAAAGAGTAATAAACATCCATCAATCCTCACAAAATTTTGCATTAAAATATTATATTATATTATTTTTCATTTGTTTTTTTTTTATTAATTTTGCTGTATATTTTTTTGCATTATTATTTTTATTTTTTTATATTAGTAAGATAAGATGTAACAAAAAATGATATTTGGAGAGTTTGCCATTTTCCATGTCATATTTTCTGACTGCGTACGACAAACATTACGGCCTCCAGACACTAGTTGTCGTGTTAGTGACCACTACATATCATTAATGACTAGGATGTGCCAGCGTCTAAGAAACAAACTCTAGGGCTATCCATTAGTGCAAGAATTTTTTAAATCGGATGATGAGTTTCGAAGACTATCTCCTATTTCTTAACTTACGAACTTTATCTTTTTATTAGATTAGTATAGATCTTGCTTTTAAAACTGAAATCAGAGATGTGGTTTTAAAACTTAAAGGCGCTCCCTCACCGGGAGCATTCGCCTGTAATGTAACAGTTCAGACTGACTTGTTTCTATACAAAATCGAATCTTGAATTGTTACATTACATGCGAATGCTCCCAGTGAGGGAAATATATACGCACGGACAAACTTTATCTTACCTTGCAGTCATCTGTAGCCACGGGTACGGAATAAAAATGAGGGGATATCATAGTTGCCTGCGGTCCAATTACTATATCATACCAACTCAACAGTTTCATTGATGTTGACAAGTTGTCTTTAACATAAGGAACGGAGTCAAGACAGTTGTATTTTAGCGTTTGGCGAACGGATACTGATCCGGATCGCAGCCACATTACTTGTGGTGTTGTTAACTGTAAAACACAAACAGATTAATCAACTTTTCGAATTTTAAATTGCGTAAGACCAAAAGTCATCGCAGTGGCGAAGAGCGAGTAAAAATGATGCAGTGCAATTGATGTGGATGGTATCTATGTTTTGGAGGAGCTCGTGACTAATAACAGCCGCTCGGGTCGATCTTTAGGTTAAGCCGTGCTTGCATAAGTTGGTCTGTGAATGGGTGACCACCCATTACATACCGAGTTTCCTCCGTGCCTCGGAAAGCACGTTAAGCCGTTGGTCCCGGCTGTCATTTGTAGATCTTTGATAGTCGTTACAGGTAGTCAGTGGCCCAAAAAGTCTGACAACCAGTCTTACCAAGGTGTATCGTATTACCCAGTACTGGGTTTTGGAGGTCAGATAGGCAGTCGCTCCATGTAAAATACTGTTATTCAGCTGCATCCGGTTAGACTGGAAGCCGAGCCCAACATAGTTGGGAAAAGGCTAGGCAGATGATGGTATCTATGTTTTGGCAAAACTACGCTCAGTTATTATTGTAACTTACATTATACAATACTTTTTTCATAAAAACTCCCGTTTCAGTGAGCCAGAATCCTTCTTTCCCGGTAATATGATTACGCTCAGGAGATTTTCCACCCCTGAAACATGTCTCACGGGTTGTCATGTTGCAGTACAATTGAAGTGGCTGGTTTTTAGGTCCCAAATAATAGGTGCCTGTAAAAATTAAAAAATCATTCTGTTAACCTAGCATGAAATCTTCAAGCAGTAATATTTATTTTAATCTTAGTTCAGTGTGAGAAAGAGACGGTGCTAGACGTCGTCGTCCACCTCTGTCCCACATTGAAGCGGCATTTAAACAGTGGCATTTTTTTGTTGTATTAATAGGTCATGTTAACCTCCTAGTAACGGTGTTACTTCTCTATTAATAAAAAATGTTTCTCATCATTTAAAGAATGAAGTTCGTCATTACATATGTTGAGCAAATGTTTACTTAAATAAAAATTTAAAAACCCTGGACACAAAAATACCGTCTAATATTGTCCCATTACGTTTAATATAAGTAGAATATTTTAATCCAACCCCTCTTTTATGGTCGGTTGTTAAAAAAGGCAAAGTGTACAAAAAAAAAAACGAATTCAGTGACCAAAACCTAAAAAATGAGTTTTGAATGCTAGTCGCATAATTTTAATGCTCATTTTAAATTTTCTCAAAACTGTCGCTAGATTCGTTGTTTCTTAATGCAAGGCAAACCAATTAATTGACAACAGATAATAATTGTTGATATTCCAATATACGACATATCATTCTCACCGCTTTTAACGCCAGCCGGTGCATGTTTACAATGAACAAGTCCTGGTGAATCCTTTGTTCCAAATTCACTGTTTGTCTCCGTTGCTGCAGAAGCTGTGAGAAAAGTGAGATTATGGGTAGATAACATTGATGCCAGAAGAGCCTGGATTAAACTATTACAGGAGTTTAAACATTGGAAACTACCGTTCGCATTGTACGAGCTCATGTGAGTCCAGTGGTGTGACATCGGTCCCGGACATCACTAAGGAGAAAGAGGCGAAAGCCACCGCTGAGAGGTCGCTAACGTCATGCAACACAGTACTCGGGGAAAGAAAGAAGCTGGAAGTTGACAAAGACGGCGGAGTCTTTAGTAGGTGCGTGCTCCACACAACCACACCTCCGCTTGATTTTTCAAAAGTCGTTTCCCAGCAATAATTTTTGCGTAAAGTTACTTAGTTTGATGAATGATGAATGCTTGGTTGACGGCTATGTGAAGGGTCTGTTTACACCCTGTATACAAGTTCAAACTGAATTAGCTAGCCGAACCCCACTTTTAGATTACTTTAATTTGTCCTAGTATATCCAGTGGATCGGGCTAAATGAGCGTAAAGTGAAGAGTGACTGATGGTGAAAAGCGGGGGTTGTAAGAACATTAATCACATTTTAATAGTTTAGTTCTGCCAATGTCGGATTTGCCGCTAATTAATTTTAAAAAAAATACAAATACTGTATAGTTGTCACACACGCTACTCTTACGAGCGTTAACGTGCATATAAGTTCGTACAAGTCGTGAGATTAGTCGTCACATTTGCTGATAGCACTGATTTTAACAAGTGAACACGGTGAATAAGCCTGTGTAAGCGCGTTCGATTTTTTGAAGCGCGTAATGGGACGAGCTACAAAAAATCCTAGTCTGAAATCGCTCTGAGGCACACATAAAATAAACATGCAGCACTATGTGGTATTATTATAACTTACATTCTTTAGGAAAAATAGTAGGGCAAATTGCAGGTGCCCCAGGAATCCCAGGAGGTCCCACTGGACCCGGCATCCCCGGCCACCCCTGACGTCCCTACAGAAAGTACACAAATGGTTATAGTCAAACATCTAAGTGCTCGTTCATTATAAACGTATGTTGCCCCACTGCAGAGAAAAGGGCTCCCTTCCCTTTTCCTCTCAACTTGATCCTGCCTGAGCCTATCTGGACCAATTCCGCCTGTATTCGGTAAGGTGTTCTACAATGCAAGAACCCATGCCATGGTGGTCTTAGTCCACAATGCATCCGATATGCGGCAAACGTGTCCGGCTTTATTCTCAGTTGAGCTTGGCTGCTTTTTGTGAGACATCGGTATTTTGTGTATAAGGTTATTATCTTGTCTTTCATCTTAACTAGTATTCAGCTGGTTGGGCTGGCAGCTGACCTCAACATAGTTATGAATTGGCCAGGCAAATGGTGAGTACATTACTTTTTCGGATAATTTTCGACCTGGGTGTGGGCAAAGTCGCGGAGTTTAGTTAATTATTCTATAACCATAAAAAAATGACTTACTTCGATCGGTCTCCCTTTCTGCCAATCCGTCCTGGAGGTCCGTCTAGACCCTAAAATATTTTATTATTTCAGTGGTTTGTACAAAAAATTACAATGGCGTAAGGCGTCTTTCTTTGAAATAATAGATTGTAGCCCATCGGCATCAGGAACCAGCGGGTCCAGGCTGCCGGTGGTCAGGGGTCCGCAGAGAGAAATTTCCTCACTATGTGTGCCGTGTGAAAGCAGTACTCTCCGTACTGCTTTCTGAGTCAAGCCCTTGACGCTTGCGCGGCTAGCGGCTTAGAGCCTCCTAAAGTGTAGGTCGTGGCTCGTTGCTATTATTCCATTAACCGTAACGATTGTTAGTACAATGATTTCAAATTAAGACTATAATTCAAAATTACTTACAGGCAATCCGGAGTCACCTTTTTGAAGATCCGGAATTCGTTTACCATTCTAAAACAAAACAAAAAAAATCATCTAAGAGAGGATTTGCCTAATGACACGCCTAATGATAAACTGAAGATCAGTTAAAGTAAATTTTCCATAGCAAATATGATGGTGGCAGCTTTTAAATGCAGCCGCAGTTTAGATGAACGCGTACAGTTGCATTTTTAAAATTCGCCCTTAGGGCCTTTGCACACCACTTTTTTTATGCGCTGACGACGTGCGTCTTTGATTAGCGCGTCCTCTGCGCGTTATCAACACGTTTTAGCAGATTTTACACGTTTGTATCGATACAAACCGAAATTTAACATGCGTTTGTATCGATTCAATCGTAAGCAGAGTTGTCTTGAGCGACGCCTTCGTAATACTGTGGTTCCGAATGGCGGCGGCTTTCTACGCGATACATCGATAAAAACGCGCGTTTGCAGCGATGATGTATCAGCGCGCGACACAAACGCAAGGATCGCGCGCAAAGGTAACAACGTGACTTCAGTGGCGTCTTAGGCGTACCGTTGTCGCGGCACTATTATGAGCCTCTGCCTTTTGACTTCAGCTTGCTTACTACGAAGCTTTGTCGGAAACTTAATTCAATTCGGTCCTTGTGGTGGCTTTTTAATTCGTGTTTTTTATTTGGCTGATTTATGCTTTTACTTACGTATGTAATTCCTGATGCTGTAACAAAAAGAAAAGCGTCATTAGTCATACTTTACTCAAGTATTAAAATATGTATATTAGAAGTACTTTTACAGTCATATATTTTTTTGAGGTTGTCATATAATCGGCCTGTAATGCAACACGTCACACACACCATGGTCTCTGTAGGGAGCGTGTCATTCACCAAATGGACAGAGTCCGGATTAATGGACAAAAATGGTAGCTTCTAGATAAACTATGGATAATCACTAAATATAAAGGATGTAGAGGATATCGACTCACAAGCGGTAACCACGTGTTCAGTAACATCATTGCCCCCACATAGAAATTGTTAATCTAAAAAAAATTTGCTGTTCCATATATTATGACCGCGTACCTACGCGGTCATAATATATTGCACTTTGTAGTGTGAGGAGCTCGTGGCTAAATAATTTTCCTCCGTGCCTCGGAAAGCACGTTAAGCCGTGGGTCCCGGATGTCATTTGTAGATTTTTCACAGTCGTTACAGGTAGTCAGTGGCCCGAAAAGTCTGACAACCAGTCTTACCAAGAGGTATCGTATTACCCAGTACTAATTGGGTTGTGGAGGTCAGATGGCAGTCGCTCCATGTAAAATACTGGTATTCAGCTGAATCCGGTTGGACTGGAAGCCGACCCCAACATGGTTGGAAAAAGGCTAGGCAGATGATGAGGTATTGAACTTTGTAAGAAACAGCGCGGCAGATGTTTTTGGGTTCGGAATGTTTTACTGAACGCGTGGTAACCGTTTGAGCATCGATGTCCCTTTCACCGAGTATATACAGCGTGTACTAGAAAGGTGCGGCCATATTTAATGATGGGGTATATAGACCATTAATGTGAATCTTCATGGGAACAACATTGTAATCGTTGGGTTTTTCTTTCAGAAATTTCTCAGTAGCAGCCACGGAGCCTGAAATTGTGCCCGATTGATGGCAATAGGCTCGCCTCCTATTACATGGGACTTAAACATAACTGGCGAAATGTATGTGTAGTATTAGGTACACCTCTAAGTCCACTGAATCCGCTCTCCATCTAGTGGTCGGCCGGATAGAAGAAGCGATACATCAGAAGGGCACCTGTCTGGGTACTTTCATAGACATCGAAGGAGCCTTCGATAAAACAAACTTCTCCAGCATTAGCACCGCCCTCTCTCGACACGGAGTAGAACAGGTACTGACTGACTGGATCACTAACATGTTAAGTAAACGAGTGGTTCGTCTTGCAGAGGAACAGCAGATGGCCATGATAGCCAGAGGCTGTCCCCAAGGAGGCGTACTATCCCCCCTCCTCTGGAATCTGGTGATTAATGATCTTATCACTAAACTCAACGCGAACCATTTCTACACAATAGGGTACGCTGACGACCTCGCCATCCTCATCTCGGGGAAAGTGATGGGCACAATCTGCAATCTCACTCAACAGGCGCTACGCATCGTTGAACGGTGGTGCAGAGATTTCGACCTATCAGTAAACCCCACGAAAACGGTACTAGTCATGTTTACCCTAAAACGAACACTAGGCTTCTATCGCCTACCCAAACTTTTCGATACAGAACTCCAGTTAGCCGACGAGGTCAAGTACCTGGGAGTCATCCTGGATAGTAAGTTAAACTGGAGTAGTCATCTAGACAACAAACTAAACAGGGCCTGCATCACCTTTTGGCAATGCAGAAAGATGATAGGTAAGAAGTGGGGCCTATCCCCTAAAATTATACTTTGGTTATATTGCGCGGTGATCCGACCCATGATCACCTACGGGGCAGTAGTCTGGTGGCCCCGCACCAGACTAGCCACGGCCTCCATTAAACTGCAACGCATGCAAAGGCTTGCCTGCATGGCGATTACAGGTTGCATGAGGACTACTCCGACCGCAGCTCTCGAAGCCATGTTGGGCCTCCCACCGCTCCATCTGTTTATACAGCAGGAGGCGACGATGACGGCAGTACGCCTTAATACACTTCAACTTTGGGGTAAAAAAGAAGCACAGCACACTGCCGTACTGGAGGGATTCTATATTGAGTTCCCCCTGGCAAAAGCAACAAACGATCGGATACCCAAACAGTTCGTATTCGACAAAAAATACAAAATCCAACTCCATGAGGACCACCGCTGCGAGGGATTGAGCCCTGCGGAACTACGGATCTTCACAGATGGATCTAAAACAGGTACTGGCACTGGAGCTGGAGTCTTCTCGGAAGATCTCAACATCCATATTGCCACACCACTGGGGGTCCACAACACGGTTTTTCAGGCAGAATGCATGGGCATTTCCCTGGCGGCATCAGCCATCTTAGCCAGGGGGGTTGTGGACCACTCTATTCGTATACTCTCAGACAGCATGGCTGTTCTGTTAGCACTAAACAACCATATAGTTAACTCTGGGTTAATACACGAGTGTCACCAACGCCTGAACCAGGTTGGTAATCACAATAATATAACCATCCAATGGATCAAAGGACACAGCGATTCCCGAGGCAATGATGCAGCGGACGAACTCGCTAGAAGGGGATCGAGCATGGCAGCAGTGGGTCCCGAACCCATTGTGCCACTCCCCTTCGGGTACCTACGGACACTGGTAAGGAAACGAACCAGCGAACAACACCACAAGCTGTGGCTGGACCATGGCGAGTGCAGGCAGGCCAAGGAAGCACTTCCTACTATCGATGGCCGCCTCACCAAACGAGCGCTTAGGCTGTCCAAACTACAGCTGCGCACACTCACAGCCGCCATCACTGGACACGGCTCTTTTAATAAACACCTCTTTGTCATAGGAGTCACAGACAGCCCCCTGTGCCGAGCCTGCATGGAGGAAGACGAAACAGCAGCCCACGTGCTTCAACATTGCCCAGTGGTTGCAACATACAGGGCAAAGTACTTCGGTACCCCAGGTACTCTCCGCGAGATTGTCAGCAACACCAAGGCGCTGCTGGCCTTTCTCGGGGAGTTAGGGTGGATCGAATAGATTTCCCACCCGCACGCAAAATACGCGCTTTGACGTGGAGTTGCGGACACCAGCCCGTTATACAATAGGTACACCTCTGCCTAACCCTGCGGGGATCAGTCTTGATGTTATGTTATGTGTTATGTTACTTATAAATTTCATTTATGGCTACAAAAAAATATCAGTCTATTAAATTATTATTATCCTCTTTCTCATAACAATTTAACATTCGATATTATTAATTTTTAAAACATTGATATCAAAAAATTATTATACTTTAGCAAATGTTTTAAATTGTGGCTAATTAAAGTACCCAATTATAATTATTTATCGGTGTTTGTTATTCAGGTGCTAAATTAATGGCATTTGGATTTCCTGTTTTCATTGTACTTTATTATGTAACTATTATTTTAACAATTAATTAGCTCAACGCTTTTCCGGTTGTTTCGAAAATATTTACTTCGTTGTCGAAATCTTTTTCTAGAGCTTGTGGCTAAATAATAACACCCACACGGGTCGATCTTCAAGGTTAAGCAACACATGCCAAGGTCTGTCTGAAGATGGGTTCCACGTAAAATACTGGTATTCAGCTGCATCCGGTTAGACTGAAAGCCGACCCCAACATAGTTGGGTAAAGAATAAAGGGTGTAAAAAGACCCTTAACGAAGCCGAAAGGCACTTATTCTCCCCGTCATGGCGATATTTTTTTGTTCTGGATTATATCTGGGAACCCTCTAGATACGGAGATATTGGAAGTCTAAGTTCGAACTTTGTCACAAGTTTTTTTTTTAATACTAGTTTTTAATGTTATAATTTTACTTCAAAATCAAAAAATCAAAAATCAAAGCATTTATTTCAAGTAGGCCAGTTACAGGCACTTTTGAATTGTCGAAACAAAGACAACAGTGAAATATGGCTACAGTCCCAGTCACAAGGCACAAAAACTGTGAAAGTACTGTAGTTGCCCATTCCCAAACGTAGATCTCTATGGAGAAGAACGGGCAAGAAACTCCATGGACACTCTTTTAAACCAGAATACTTTAACAAAACCTTGTTTACATCATTCATGTTGAGATGGTACATTATGTGAGTACGATGCAGCAAGATGTGTACGTTAAAAGTGTCCATAGTAAAAACAATTCAAAAATAAAATAATTAATTCAAATAAGCCGTGGCAAATAAGAGATGACCAGTGACAGCGCCCGTTCACGAACATGACGCATGTATCAGCACCATTCAACTCAACCATTTTGAAGGGAACTAAATGATCCGACACACGTGCCACCATCAGCGAGACATTTGAGTAAGCATGACATACTCCTAACCGCCAGGGCACATTCAAGTCAAAAAAAGACGCAGGTTTCCAGCGAATGACAGCTTTCTAGTACATAGTACTCACACAATATGGGCTAGGCGGCTACATAATACTAAAGAGATTAAATTAATACAATGCAAAGATAGTTATACAATCTTCAGCAGCTCCAACAATACTATTTAATGCTATCAATTTATGCGCCCCTGTTCTTGTGGAGCAGGACCGGCATTGAGCCAAGCATTTATATCAGTGATATAATCGTCCAACTTGTAATATGCTTTCCTACATAGTGTGCGTTTAATGCATGCTTTAAATTTCGTTTCATTCAGTTCAAGAATACTTTGTGGAATTTTATTATAGCATCTCAAACCCCATGAAAAATGAGTCTACTTTAGCGAGTCTGAAGCCCGGCTGAACTAATTGGTCTCTATTTCTATTACTGTAATTGTATCTGTCTCCTCTTTTATATTTATAGTATTTTATATATCCTTGTAGTTAATCTTATTATTATTTAAAATTATTTTCAGATTTACACCTACCACTGCTTGTCTTTGCATCACCCAAAGGTTGACTGGTAGAAAATGCCTATGGCATTAAGTCCGCCTCTGTACTTCTGTGCTTGAAGTGTTAAATAAATAAATAAAAAGATGTAGATTTTTTCTTACATACATTATGTTTTCGTAGATGTATTGACAATGTACCGTCATGAAGTTAATTTCCTTAAACAGTTCCTTTAGAGAATCGCGCCTACGAAGATTATATATGGCTCTGATGGCTCTTTTTTGCAGAATAAATATAGACCCAATAACATCTCCATAACAAAATGCCATAAGACATACTATAAAAGTAACTAAAATAGACCAATCTAGCGGTATCGATTGCAATTGGTACCTGCTCAGAGATTGCAATTACAGTAGAAATGCCAGTTGTATGACAATTAAAATTTATAATAAAGTACCTCCTGCCCTGAGAATGTTACCAATTAATAAGTTTAAATGTAAAATGTTTGCTTGGCAATAGACATGTGTTTTTACTCCGTTAATGAATTTTTAAATCATACATTTTGATATTGTAATTAAGATATTAATATGACATTAGTACTTTGATTGTGAATTTTTTGACATAGTAATTTTTATTTTGACATTATGATGTATATTTTTGACATTGTGATTTATTATCTTTTTTTTTTACAATTTTACTTATATTCTTGAATTAACCATTGCCAGCCTAACCTTTGAAATTGTATTTAATCATTCTTGACATTATAATTAAAGCCCCTGACATTGTATTCAATAATTCTTGACATAATAATTAATACCCCTTGACATTGTATTTGATAGTAGTTAACGTTTTTCATAATCTTGACATTGTATGGTTTATTATTAATTTTAATATTTTTGAAATATTTGTACGCTGGAAACAGCCAAATATTATGGACATAATTTTTTTGTAACACCTAATTAACAACAATATTCTAACAAATAAATTAAAAAAAAAAAAGAAGAAAAAGTATATTGACGGATTTTTCTTATAGCATATGCTGCTCAACTTAGCCGCCCCGCAAGAGATGTTAAATGAGAACCACATTGTAGCCTTGAATCAAGCGTAATCCCCAGGAAAACCGTTTTATCTACAAATTCAAGTTTCTCTTTATTCAAAACTATACACAATCGCTACTTTTAACATTCGGTAAAGCAAATCTTATGCATTTCGTTTTTTTTTTTTCATTCAATACTAAATTGTTTGCTGTGACCCAATTATGGACCTGAAGTAGGGCATTATTCAAGTCATCTAGAATTTGGGCCCGTCTATTAATTTTAAAAATTAGGGAAGTGTCATCAGCGAAGAACACTATATTTTGAGGTTGGTTTTTCAATAAATAGGGTCAAGTACCTCCATGACCCGTTTAATGCATCCATCAGCACAACGTTTGTCAGTATTACCGTAAAACGTGATGTAGCACCCCAAAAAATAAATCATGCCCCAGCAATCATTTTTGCGTAGAGTTAGTTTGATGTACAGAATGCTTACAGAATGCAGAATGCTTCGCGAAGGGCCCGTTTACACCTTGTATGCGAGTGTCAGCTTCCAGTCTAACGGATGCAATATTTTACTTGGATCGACTGCCTGTCGGACCTCCTCAACGCACGTTACTGGGTAACAGAACACCGTTTAGACTTTCGGGCAGCTGACTACACCTGATGACTGTCAAGTTAATGATACCACGGATATTACGGATACTGTCACTGAAAGCTCTCATTGCATTTTGACGAATTTGCAACGGACTTAAACAGTGATAGTTCACTGTTCACGAACAGTGATAGTTCACTGTTCGTAAGCCCGTTGCAAATTCGTCAAATTGATACTAATCTCAACCATTACAGAAAGTAGTTTCCAACCAATTAATCCAGTAATTGGGTACGGCATCCCATTTTTAGGTTTCCGTGACCGAAGGGTAACCAAAGTGACCCTATTACTAAGTCTCCGCTGTCCGTCCGTCCGTCTGTCTGTCAGCGGGCTGTATCTGTATCTCATGATCCGTTATAGGTAGACAGTTAATTTTTTTACAGAATGTGTATTTCTGTTGCCGCTAATACAACAAATAATAAAATAAATTAAAAATTATAAGGGGACTCCCCTACTACGATGGTACACCCTTGTGATGTGATGATCGTGGCCTTTCATGCGCGAGTTCGACTCGCACTTGGCCGGGTGAAGCTATGACGCGGCCTAGGGTGGAGCACGCTTGCCTAGAAGAAGAAATCGATTCACTCGAACTTTGAAGAAATCTACAGTATAATGATCGAGAAACAGAGACGGCAGTGAATTCTACAGACTGGCGATGGCAGTTCGTACAATAAATGAGAGGAAGCATAGCACAACAATCCTTTTTTTAACAGACTTCAAAAAGGAGGAGGTTATCAATTCGGATTTTTATATTTTTTTTTTTATGTATGTTTGGGCATAACTCCGTCATATATAAACGGATTTGCAAAATTCTTTTTTTGTTCGAAAGGGGTTTATTTCAAAATGGCCCCATTTAAATTTCATATAGATCTGATGATGAGTTTCGGAGACAGACAACGGAACTCTTCAAAAAATTACATCAAATCAACCGCGATTGCTGCTATCGCATAAATATGCATTGTTTACGCAATCACACGACATAAATCTTAACCGACTTCAAAAAAAGAGGAGGTTCTCAATTCGTCGGAATCTTTTTTTTGAATGTATGTTCATGGATTACTCGAGGACGCCTGAACCGATTTGGATTTTTTTTGTTTGGAAGATATAGTTTCTCTAGTTCTAAGTTGCTCCCATAGAAATATTGTCATGATCTCATCATGGACCTCGGAGATATGGAACGGAACTCTTCAGTAATAGACAGCAAATCTGTCGTGATTGCTGCAATCGCTTGGATGTTTATTGTTTACACAACATCATAACATAACATCACGCCTGTATGCTCTGAGGAGGTACGCAGATGTGTACCTCCCACCCACATTTCGACAGTTAGGTATGTTAAGTTCCATTTTATTGGGGATAAGTATATTACCATGAAATGTATTGTTAACAATGTATAATAAATCCAAAGCAAATACTTGTATAGGACAACTAAAAATGGAAAAATAAAATAACTTTTTTGCAAAAAAACAAAATCAAGCAAACAAAAGTCACCGACTTCTAAAGATAAAGTTTTCTTTCACTTTATTGTTTTTGAAGTCGGTTTAATTTTTTGCAAAAAAGTTATTTTTTCCTTCCTGCACTAATTTTATAAAGGGGAAAGATTAGTATGTTTATAACGAATAAATTCAAAAAATACTGGACTGATTTAAAAAATTCTTTCACAATTAGAAAGCTAAATTATCAGGAAGTAACAGGCTATAAATTGTATTTGCATCATGCAAATTAGCCGAGCTATGACAATTTCTGCGGACGAAGTCGCGGGCGATGTGCTAGTACCTACTAAAACTATTTTGACACAGGATATTACAGTTCTGTCCACACAGACCAACGTCTTTGATTCAGGTGTACTTGCTTTAAGTATTCGAATAAATTCTTTCATAATTGGATCACAACTGGTTTTACATAAATCGAAATCATAATGAGCTTTATGTTCGGTACAATAGGGATGATGTTGGGTTGTCACACTGTCAAGGCTAAAACTAACTGTGATCTTTTTTCGAATAACCATAAGGTTGCTTTTAAATTGCCGCTGTCAGAAGTTAAATAATAACTGTAAAAGTAGTATAAGAAAGAACTGAAAAAAAAAATAAGACATACCTGATGTTGCTTGAAGTTTCAGAGTAAAGAATACGAATAAAATGCATGACAACACTTTGACGTCCATTTTTTCGATCGTCTACAGGCAGACTGAAATAAATGTAAGATTACTTTTTTACTGTAGTGTGAACACGTTTTTCCTTGTTATATTATACAGAGTGGATAACTTCTGATACTCGTAATTTAATTAACAAAATAAATTTTACTTTGGATTTTGAACTCTAGGCGTTGAGGCAAGCGTTGAAAATTCAACAGTGTGTTATTATTTAAGCATTAATTTAAAGGTTGCCTAGTGTTAGTGAAAATGAGCATAAGTGTACGTGCCTAAGTGTTTATTTGTGTGTGTGTGTAGGAAATAAGTCAGTGGCCCGAAAGTCTGATAACCAGTCTTACCAAGGGGTATCATATTACCCAGAACAAACTGGGTTGTGGGGGTCAGATAGGCAGTCACTCCATGTAAAACACTGGTATTCCGCTGCATTCGGTTAGACTTGAAGCCGACCCCAACATATTTGGGAAAAGGCTAGGCAGATGATGATTTAAGTATTATTATCAAAACTGCCTATGGAAAAAAAAACACATAACTTTACTATTTAAAATCGATTAAGTGTGTATCTTAAAGCACTATTATCTGCAACTCATCTTCTCTGTACTAGGCGACACCTAAATAAAGACCTTAATAAAATCACTTCATAATATTTTAAGTGCTTGACTGTAGGAAAGCCAGCTCTCAAGCTGACTGTCTCATAGTTGATTTATTGCTAGCATTGGCCCTAGCATTGGCGGTAATCGGCGAATCACTTCGCATAGCGTCGGCATCGCCACATCTGTGCATATATACGGTGTCTCAATGAATAGGCCTTTTTTTTTTCGGATGGGAAATCATCAAATGATCCCCCACACTCTGGGCGGAGCCGAAGGGAGTGTCAGACTTGTACTGACTAAAACCCATCCATGTTCCTATTTTGCCCTTTGTGTTCCAGGGCCACGGTATCTCTTTCCAACAGTCCCGCAGCCCTGGCAGGCATCGGCTCATGTGGACCCCTTCTTATTTGCTGACATCTCTTTGAGGCGCACCTAGAATACGAACGCGCCGTCGACACGGCCTGTCGTCATAAGACGGCTGGACGGCGAGCTAGCCCATAACTCGCCGTCCACAGGCCCACGCCTACGGTGGCCAGGAGCCACTACGTGACCCCAGACGCCCAGGGCGTCTCCCGCGGCGGCTGGGACGTGAGGCTCTTTCCCTCTCACGTCCCGCCACCTCCTTCACTGGCATGACTGCTTCGCAGAAGGTGGTGACGGCTTCCCATTCCCTCTCGCTTCGGACCATGGCTTGGACCAGGGCCGGACGCGAGAGATCGCCGCCGCCAATCGCCGTTACGAGGACACGGCGGTGTTCCGCCCAAGCGGGGCAGACTTCCACGTCGTGGTCCACCGTGTCCTCCGGACGATCCTCGCAGTGGGAACACCCGGGCGTTTCCTCCCGCCCGATTCGGTGCAGGAACCTCCCGAAAAAACCGTGTCCGGTGAGGACCTGCGTCAGGCGGTAGGTGAGGGCGCCGTGGCGCCTCTCTAGCCACTCTTCAAAGAGGGGACTTATCGCCACTATGGTGGCGTGCCCTGCACGGGGTTGCGACAGTCGCTCTCTCCATGTCGCCATGAGATCACGCCGGAGGTCTGTCCACTGAGCGACAATTTGCCGCGGCAGCGGAGTTTCCCCCAGACGTAGTGCCTCCGTGCGCCATTCGTGCAGGCGCGCGAGGAATATCGCCTCCAGATCCCATGGCGGCAATCCGGCAAGGAGGCTAGCCGCCTCGCCGGAGATCGTGCGGTACCCCCGGATTAGCCTTATGGCTATCACCTTTTGGGGTGATAGCCATAAGGCTATTCCCAGTCTTCATACAAAAAATCCATCGAGTGTACCTAGTAGTCACGGGACATTCTTTTTCATTTTAGCTTTTCTACATGATGTAGTTTAACAGGCTAGCACTTTTTTTTATTTTTTAAGGATTTATTTGATAGTTTATAAATATTCCGATGAACTAGTATTACCAGTGTTTTCATTTATTGTCGTGTCGTCGCCACCCTTGTATAGCGGTAGCTGAGCACTTTACCGATCTTTACGGAGTCAAGCTAGTTTCTGTTCGTATAAGGGCGCTTCCACATCGGAGCATTCGAATGTAATGCAATAATCTGTGATTATTATATTATAATACAAATTTTTTCGTTACCGGTCGGTTCTCCTGAGTAAACCTCGGATCTGAACAGTTCCATTACAGGTGAATGATCCCGACGATAGTGTAGTTATGCCCTTGACATGTCTGTTTTTAAGGATACTCATTCAGTCAGTTCTACTGCACTTCTATCTGATCTGCTAAAAATCCGTACTTGGTAAATGTTAGTTTGGTATTTACGGTTTCAAAAACAAACGCTTACATTGAAGAGAAATTATAAATAATGCTGGAAATCAGGAAAAATAATCAGAATTTAAGAGAAGTCAGTTTTTAGTTCTGAACGGAAATCTATATTATTATATTTTATTTCGAACCAGAATGCGAACAGGCTGTGGACACCAGACTATGTTAGATATTTCAGTACATTATATCTCAAAGTCCAATGTACGCAATTCTCTCTGTTTGAGCACATCTTAATCGAGCCTTCTTTCTTATGAATGGACTTGCTGCGACACATTTTTGAGTAGTTTTTTTTTACGCACTTAAATAAATGTCGTTTAACTTTTTTGATTCGCTTCGCCACTGTTATAGGATTCATGTCAGCAAAATACGCGGTTGCACGGAATAGTTGTTCATTAATATTAATTTATTCATTCAACGATTCTCGTTAAATACGCTCGTGATTGCTCTCAGTGTTCTAAGGGTCACCAAGTGTGTCCTGGGGTCGCACCTCGTGACTCCCCGCACGATACAGTATAATACTGTGGTATCGTAAATGAGTGCGAGTGTGACATATGTGCCGAGCATAATGTCTTAATTACACTCACTCTGAATCTCTGGATCACTCACTTCTCGAGTACAGTGGCAAGTCAGTGCCAAGACAAAGAACTCGGTCAAGTGCTCGAGGGGTGCACTCGGTCGTTTTCAGCGAACTCAAATAATATGCTTTAAAAAATACTTTGAGATAATATATTTACTAACATTATTTATAAGAAATTTACTAACACAGTGGATCTTCTGTTGTCCGAAATAAATAATTAATCTATTTATGTTGGATCCGGTGATTAGCATGGACCTAAAATGAATCGCAAGTGCACCGGTGGTGACATCACGCGATCTACTTACAAGTCTACCCACACCACAGCGTACTTCTACAAAGCCCTGATGTTCAGCTCGAGGCGAGGGCGACAGTCAATGCCTGATCGCAGCGGAGTTGAGACGTCCTGAAACTGTACCCGATTCATTGTGCCCCGTGTTACTGTGTTAAATTGTAATTTAAAGTAATTTGTTAGTTTAATAGAAACAGTGTATCGCACACCCAGTGTATTTTATTGCACGAAACCCATTTTCTGCCCTCATGATGTACGAGCCTAACGGAATAAATCCTGACATATCCGACATATATAATTTGCCCTGTTTCTGCTCTGTCTTGCCACTGTACTCCATATGTGTAATCAAGACATTAAAAAATGAATAGTCATTTAAGTTTAGATTTCGTTTAATAAGAAATTCGATGCATGAAAACAAAATAAAAAAGCAAAGAAAATACATAAAGAACTCAAGAACCACAAGTTCTTGAGTTTTTAATTCAATAAAATTATACAGTTTTTTAATTGCTCCTCTAATCTGGTATTATATTTATTTATTTGAAAAACTATTTACATTAGAAACAAAACAATAAAATCACATTAACGTACAACAAACTAAATTATACAGTTTAGGGGTCGTCCATTAATAACGTGAGGCTCGAAAGGGGGACAGAGGGTTCAGAAAAAATCACGAAATATCACTAGGGGGAGAGGGGGGGTGAAGTGAGATATCACGTGTACTTATTTTTTCTTTGCACGCGCGATTTCTAAACCGAAAAGCGGTACGTGGCCTTGACATTTTATCAAAGTGCTTAAATTTTCGTAAAGATAATATTCTGATTTTTTTTAAGATACTTTGTACCAAAAAAATATGTGTATACGATTTTGGGTAGGGGGTTAAAAAGTTGCTAAAACATCATGTGATTAATGGACGATCCCTTATTAGATTGATTAAAATGCCTCTCACTCATCCAAAACACAACTCCTTGTTTTCAAGAAAGAAAAGTTCATCTTTATTAAGATTACTGATCCGCGCATCAGTGATGGGTAACCTATTTACATTGGAAGTTTTCAGTTCTATGTAAGAAATTTCAAAGCCTGAAGAGAAAGATCTGTTTTCCTGAAATAATAATTTATATATTTTTTTATTTTATTCATATCATCATCTGCCTAGCCTTTTCCCAACTATATTGGGGTCGGCTTCCAGTCTAACCGGATGCAGCTGAATACGAGTATTTTACATGGAGCGACTGCCTATCTAACCTCCACAACCCAGTTTGTTCTGGGTAATCCCTTTGGTAAGACTGGTTGTCAGACTTTTTGGGCCACTGACTACCTAACGACTGTCAAAGATCTACAAATGACAGCCGGGACCAACAGCTTAACGTGCTTTCCGAGGCACGGAGGAAACTCGGTATGTAATGGGCGGTCACCCATCCACAGACCAACCTAGGCAAGCACGGCTTAACCTAAAGATCGACCCGAGCGGCTGTTATTATTTAGCCACGAGCTCCTCATTTTATTTCATTCATATATTTTTTACAAATGGGTAAACTTTTATTAGCCAAATATTATAAACATTTATAATTTAAAATAACCTAAAATAACTAACTTAACAAAAAACTTAAAAAATGGCGTCAAAAAACTCTTTCTCAACGCTGTCAACTGGTAATGTACCCAAGAGACTGGCGGCGTTGCCATGTTGCATGGCAACATTGTCCGAGGTAAAAGCCAATATTTTTTTAACTAATACTAATATGAAGTTTTCATAATCGAATAACGAAAGATTTAATTATGATAATAATTAGCTTACCGAACATCCATCGGTAGCAGGTGGTATAGAATAAAAGAACGGAGATTTTCTAGTTGGGTTTGGTCCAATCAAAATGTCATTCCATGTCAACAACTGCAATACTGAAGACACGTTGGACTGATGGCGATCAGAGCATCTGTATAATAGCGTTTGTCGTACGTTAGCTGAACTTTGCTGCAGCCACGATATTTGAAGTGCAGTTAACTGTAACGAATACAACGATAAAAAATCTCAAAATCACAAATAAATAAAATTGAAATGTCTGCTTGTAATTTCAAAATAACGGCTTTTTACTGAATGCTCTATTATGAAACTACATCATTATAATTGGGACTCATAACAAAAGAACTGTTTTTTTTTTAAGTTTTTGTGTATCTGTCCGCCTGTCTGACTGTTTGTCAATTAATCATAACCGCATCAGTTAGGTTATGTACCGTATGAAATAAAAGTCAAAGAATCTTTTCTCTTGCTCACTTTGCTGTGCTTGGCAGATTAGATAGAAGGTCTCAAAAAATGGCTCGTTATCCCGCTAGATTCGACATTCGTGACATTGAGATTTCCTACATACCACCAAGTTCACATTATGCGATAAAAAAACAGAGCGTCCACTAATCTTAAAGCAGGTTTGATAAATATAACTTACATCAAATGATAAACGGTTTCCATGGTCGCTTAACCAAAATTCCCCGTTTCCCAACTTTATGAAATGAGTATGAATTCGATCCGGTATTTTTAAACATGTCTCTTTGGTCGTCATATTGCAGAATACTTCAAAACTTTGAAATGGTGGTCCCATAAAATAGTCACCTACAAAAACAATTTAATTTAGGATAATCATCATTATTATTAACCATTTGCCACCAACCAACCAACCATTACCATCCCATGAACCTGAAGCGTCGCATGCAGCACTGTGAGCAGTGTGTCGGACGTACGGATGGAAGTTGAGGGATTAAAGTGCTGGAGTGGAGACCAAGGCAGGATGGAGGAATGTGGCAAGACATCTAACTATGTGGACAGACGATCTTATTAAAGTGGCCGAATAAACTGGATATCTATGACACAAAACCGCCAAACATTGAGATATTTGGAAGAAACCTACACTCAGCATTTTGTTGCCAAAGGTTGAAGAAAAAGACTCTTTTTTTCGAAGTCTGAAAGTTGTGTTGAAAAAACAAGATGGCGGACTATGTCCATGATCCAAAATAACGATGCAGCATTTTAGCTATGTGAGTATTCAGCGAGCGGAGGAAGTCTATGTCCAGCAGTAGACGTCTTTCGGCTTAAATTATTCAGCGGCCAGTTTTTGTTTATACAAAATTAACCTTAGTATTATTATTACTGAACGGACGAAAATATATCCTTACCACTGGCAAAACCTGGCGGTGCATCTTTGCAAGTAACTTTTGCTGGCGATTCCTTTGTTCCGAACTCTTGAGCATTTACGTCGGTCGTCGTACCTGTCAATTTATTAATATTTGTTACCTTAAGTTCAAACTGCCTTAAGGTTTCTTTGAAATTGGGGTGACAAATCAATGGCATTCGCAACAGACGAATATTTGTTATAAGGTTGATCCCTGAAGAATTTCTCAGTAGTAGCCATGGGTCCGGATTTGCTACAGATTGATGGCAGTAGTAGTAAATCGACACTATGCGAACAGTATTTTGTTTGTTTCTTGTTTTTTACTGTATTCTCGCAATTACCCTGGATTCAAATTTCAAAATTTGCTTACGTGCACACCGCGCGTGCGCAAATTTTGACTAACTTCTAAGCATTAGGAGCCTTTGCCAACTGCCACGTTATTGTTACCCTTTTGTTCGCCTTTCTCTTTAGGTTTTTTATTTTTACATGGAGAGTAGCGATGGCCCAGTAGTGGCGTCCCCGACTTACGTACAGTAAGCCTTTTTTTTTTTTTTTTTTTTTTTTAATGGGAAATCATCAAATGACCCCCCCCACTCTAGGCGGAGCGGAAGGGAGTGTCAGACTTGTACTGACTAAAACCCATCCATGTTCCTTCTTTGCCCTTTGTGTTCCAGGGCCACGGTGTCTCTTTCGAACAGTCCCGCAGCTCTGGCAGGCATCGGCCCATGCGGACCCCTACTCGGTTGCTGACATCTCTTTGAGGCGCGCGTGGAACACGAACGCGCCGTCGACACGGCCTGTCGTCATAAGACGGCCGGACGGCGAGCTAGCCCATAACTCGCCGTCCACAGGCCCGCGCCTACGGTGGCCGGGAGCCACCACGTGACCCCCGACGCCCAGGGCGCCTCCCGCGGCGGCTGGGACGTGAGGTTCTTTCCCTCTCACGTACCGCCGCCTCCTTCACTAGCATGACTGCTTCACAGAAGGTGGTGACGGCTTCCCATTCCCTCTCGCTCCGGACCATGGCTTGAACCAGGGCCGGACGCGAGAGATTGCCGCCGCCAATCGCCGCTACAAGGACACGGCGGTGCTCCGCCCAAGCGGGGCAGACCTCTACGGTGTGTTCCACCGTGTCCTCCGGACGATCGTCGCAGTGGAAACACCCGGGCGTTTCCTCCCGCCCGATTCGGTGCAAGAACCTCCCGAAACAACCGTGTCCGGTGAGGATCTGCGTCAGGCGGTAGGTGAGGGCGCCGTGGCGCCTCTCTAGCCACTCCTCAAAGAGGGGACTTATCGCCACTATGGTAGCGTGCCCTGCACGGGGTTGCAACAGTCGCTCTCTCCATGTCGCCATGATATCACGCCGGAGGTCTGTCCGCTGAGCGGCAACTTGCCGCGGCAGCGGAGTTTCCCCCCGACGTAGTGCCTCCGCGCGCCATTCATGCAGGCGCGCGAGGACTATCGCCTCCAGATCCCATGGCGGCAATCCGGCAAGGAGGCTGGCCGCCTCGCCGGAGATCGTGCGGTACCCCCGGATTAGCCTTATTGCTATCACCTTTTGGGGCGTGTTCAGGTAGTGGGCGGCTTGCCGCCTTAAATAACGCGCCCACACCGGGGCCCCGTAAAAGGCCATGGACCGCACGACCCCCGCGTATAGCCTCCGGCAGGAGGCGTTTGGACCCCTCAGGTTGGGCAAGAGCCGCTTGAAGGCAGCCCCTGTCCGTTCCAGTTTGGGAGCCAAACGTCGGAAGTGCTCCACGAAGTTCCACCGGCTGTCGAGGACGAGTCCTAGGTACTTTAACGTCGACCCGACGCCGATGGAAACCCCTCCTGCCGTCAGTAGGGATCCCGACGGTGGCGCATTCCGAGGCCCATGAAAACACATGGCCTCGGACTTGTGCAATGCCACCTCGAGACCCAATTGCCGGATCCTCTCCACGACTATCGCAACCCCGCGTGTCATGTTTTCGGCCGCCGTCTCGTGCGACCTCCCTTGTGCCAGTACCAGAGTGTCGTCAGCGTAGCAAACTACGCTGACGCCGGTAGGGAGGTCGGCGCGCAGCACCCAGTCGTAACCGATGTTCCACAGGGCCGGTCCTAGAACCGATCCCTGTGGAACACCGCACGACATCTCTCACCGGTTCCATTCTCCGCTCTGACCGGGGTAGATGACGGCCCTATCCGGGAAGTAATCCCCGACCACACGACGAAGGTAGGTTGGCACCCGGTGATACCGGAGTGCATCCCTAATGCAGCTCCAGGGCATGGAGTTGAAGGCGTTGGCGATGTCAAGAGACACCGCCAAGACGACCCCGCCCCGGGACACCGCGTCCCCCGTCGTGAGGGCTCTCACGCGCATGATGGCGTCCACCGTGGAGCGCCCCTTGCGGAAACCAAACTGGTGTTCCGCAAGATCCGGCAATGACTCTTTCGAAGAGCTTGCCCACCTCGTCGAGCAACACGATGGGCCGGTATGCGGACGGAGAGTCAGCATGGCGCCCTGGTTTCCGGATGAGGACCAGCTTCCCCGTCTTCCAACGAAGCGGAAACTGGCCTCTCTCCAAGCATGCGCTTAGGAGCCCTTCCAGTCGGGGCCCGAGAGCCTCAGAGGCCAGGACCCAGGCTTTGCCAGGCAAGCCATCGGGTCTCGGAGCGGTGTTTCTGGCTTTCAGCCTGCGTACCGCCACTCTCAGGTCTACCCCAGTCACCTCCGGAACGTCGTCATCGTCATCGGTGTGGTCCGCTTCCGGCACCGCACGCGGCGGCGGAGCCATAGGCGGGGGAGGATGCTCCCCTCGCGAAGGGAACAGAGCGCTCACCACGTCCTCCACGAGCTCAGGCCGGAGACTCTGCGTTAGCGGGGGGACCCGGGTGCGGAGTTTGTCCCGCACCATCTTGTAAGGGCGCCCCCACGGATCTCCGTTCAGAGACTCCAGCATCTCCTCGCTGGCCAAATTATTGGCCCGCCGGACAGCCTCTTGGAGGGCGGTCTTCGCCGCTCTGTACCCCTCGTACAGCTCCGCCTACGTACAGTAAGCCTTGGGTTTGAACTCAGGCAGGCGCATTACTTTGTGTAATTTATTTCATCACCACTGCTCTCAAAACGGTGAAGGAAAACATCGTGAGGAAACCGGCATGTCCTAGAACCAAAAATTCTAAGACGTCATGTGACATCCACCAACCCACACTAGGCCCGCGTGGATTATAGCCCATTCCCTCTCATAGAGACAATGCCGTGTGTCCCAGCTTATGCTTGGCATGTAACAAATTCAATACGTAAATATTGCGAAAAATTACCCAAATTATTGATACAGTTCGCTTGATTCACCTCCCAACTACAAGTTCCCATAGGTCCAGGATCTCCTTTAGGACCTGGAAACCCCGTAGAGCCCTGGGGAAAATGAGTTTTATACACTATGAAACGCTGCACTAAAATGTTCATTGGTAACTACAGCTACCACGCACTGTTCAGTGGTTTTTCTTACCGGAAATCCACGTGGACCAATGATCAATAGCCCCTATGAATGAGAAAAAAACATTAGTGATGTATTTCAGTCAAAGTGTCTTCCCGTTATTACTAGTTTGTTATTTGGTCTTGATCTATATCGAATTAGCGGTGATAGCAAATCTCTGGTATTATATAAGGTATATCTTTTTATGCACGAAATATTTTAAGAGTAACTTCTATAAGTCGTAAACTCGCCATAGCAACGAAAAAAAAAAATCTAAGTGTTTTTTTTTACGAAATTATTATAATTCTAAAATTTTTTGAGACTCTTTGCATAAAAACCTTTACTCCCATATTCTAACAATGACAGTAGGTAAATACGACTTAGTAAACTACCGTAATGGATGCTTAAAAATAAGGAGCCAGTATTTATTTTGTGGGTCAAGTAATTTTAAATTATTTATTTTTTTTTAAAAATATACTCAGATTAAAAAAAAATCCCTTGAAATGGCTTTGTTACAACCGTTATATGATTCCCTGAAAATATTTCGTGTATGAATAGTTAGACCCTATATATATCTAGTATTATAGTTCTAATATAAACGTACATAATGTGACGGTGTTTTACATTTTAATTGAAATTGAGCAATAACTGTTTAATTTCTATACGAGCTAGGTGTAGCTGTTAATTGCCCGGTGTTACCAAGACGTCATATTTAACCATAATGGCCAAGAATTAAGCAAAATTTAGCAGCTAATTGCTGTGTCATCGATGCATTTCTGAAAACTTACCGACTGTCCTGTTGCACCCGGCAATCCCTGAATAAATAAAAATAATTGAATATACATATTATTATGTACACATTATACAGGGTGAAAACAGACCCTTCAAATAGCCGTCAATCAAGCATTCTGTACATCAAACTAAGTAACTGTACGCAAAAATTATTGCTGGGAATCGACTTTTTTTTTTGGGTTGAAAAATCACGTTTTACGGTAGGACTCGATGGAAAGCACTCAAAGCATTGTGCTGATGGATGGATTGAATAGTGCGGGGGTCGTGGAGGTGTGTAAAGTAAAAATCTTACATTAAAAACATATATTTAAAAAAAAACTTGTGAAAATGTTGGAACTTTGACCCCCAATATCTCCGTAACTAGAAGGTTCCTAGGTATGGTCTAGAACAAAAAAAATATTGCAAAAACGGGGAGAACAAGTGCCTTTCGGTTATGTTAAGCGTCTATTTACATTCTTTATAATATCCTTGACATCATCGCGTGACATATTACAGTACGTGGATTCAGAATCAATAAATCTAAGAGATTGTGGCTAAATAATAACAGCCACATGGGTCACTTCAAGATTAAGCTTCGCTTGCCAAGGTCGATTCGAGCATAGATGACCAACCATTACCTACCGAGATTCCCATTTCTAAAACCAATTCTAATTCATATTTTGAAAACACAGAGTTGGACACTGGTTGTCTAGATCTTGTTGAACGGGGTCTATTTGGCGCAGCTGTGAGGCACGTAATTTTTTCTTTTATGTTTTTTGTTTTAAATTGCGTGTACTTGTAGCATGAGCCGAATAAATGAATTTTATTTCTTTTTTGTTTCAGTTTCCTCCCTGTTCCGAAAATCACGTTAAGCCGTTGGTCACGGCTGTTATTTGTAGATCTTTGACAGTCGTTACAGGTAGTCATTGTGCCGAGAGTCTGACAAACAGTCTCAACAAGTGGTATGGGGATTGTGGATTGTGGAGGTCACCTGCATAAGATGGGGAGCAATTAGTAGAAAAAAAACTTACCGGCATTCCTGGGTCCCCTTTCACACCTGTTAGACCTGGAAGCCCTGGCGCACCCTGAAAATTTCAAAACTACTATTAAAAAACCGGCCAAGTGCTAGTCGAACTCATGCACAAAGGATTTCGTAGCATTAAACAATCATCATCATCATCATTTCAACCGGAAGACGTCCACTCCTGGACATAGGCCTCCCCCAATTGTCGCCACATTGACCGGTACCGTGCGACTCGCATTCAGTGGATCCCCGTAACCTTCACCTGGTTATCGGTCCACCAAATGGGAGGCCTTCCAACGCAACGTCTTCCGGTTCGCGGTCGCCACTCCTGAACTTTTCGACCTCATCGGCCATCCGTTCTGCAAACCAAACAAACAATATAATAACAATATTGTTAACGCTCGTTTATAGGTGAATTTACACTCAACAGTAAAACAAAATTTGTTTTTCATAGTATTTAAATGAAAAACAAAGTTACTGCTTCAGTTTCACGAAAATGCCCCATACCTCAAAAGCTAAATATCAAATCTTATTACAACCAATATCCCTTGAAAGTTCTTTTTCTGCTACAAACTCACATTTTTTCAGAATTTTCCTCTGACTTTAAAAATAAGAAGGCGGCTTTAGAAGCGAATATCTCATCAAACATTTTTTTTTTTTTTTTTGGATGGGAAATCATCAAATGACCCCCCCCACTCTGGGCGGAGCGGAAGGGAGTGTCAGACTTGTACTGACTAAAACCCATCCATGTTCCTTCTTTGCCCTTTGTGTTCCAGGGCCACGGTGTCTCTTTCGAACAGTCCCGCAGCTCTGGCAGGCATCGGCCCATGCGGACCCCTACTCGGTTGCTGACATCTCTTTGAGGCGCGCGTGGAACACGAACGCGCCGTCGACACGGCCTGTCGTCATAAGACGGCCGGACGGCGAGCTAGCCCATAACTCGCCGTCCACAGGCCCGCGCCTACAGTGGCCGGGAGCCACCACGTGACCCCCGACGCCCAGGGCGTCTCCCGCGGCGGCTGGGACGTGAGGTTCTTTCCCTCTCACGTCCCGCCACCTCCTTCACTAGCATGACTGCTTCACAGAAGGTGGTGACGGCTTCCCATTCCCTCTCGCTCCGGACCATGGCTTGAACCAGGGTCGGACGCGAGAGATCGCCGCCGCCAATCGCCGCTACAAGGACACGGCGGTGCTCCGCCCAAGCGGGGCAGACCTCTACGGTGTGCTCCACCGTGTCCTCCGGACGATCCTCGCAGTGGAAACACCCGGGCGTTTCCTCCCGCCCGATTCGGTGCAGGAACCTCCCGAAACAACCGTGTCCGGTGAGGATCTGCGTCAGGCGGTAGGTGAGGGCGCCGTGGCGCCTCTCTAACCACTCCTCAAAGAAGGGACTTATCGCCACAATGGTAGCGTGCCCTGCACGGGGTTGCATTAGTCGCTCTCTCCATGTCGCCATGAGATCACGCCGGAGGTCTGTCCGCTGAGCGGCAATTTGCCGCGGCAGCGGAGTCTCCCCCCGACGTAGTGCCTCCGCGCGCCATTTTTTTTTTTTTTTTATCTCATCAAACATTGGCTTAAGAAAAAAATCCACACTGTCATATACGTAGTTTTTTTTTCAACCTTCATTACGTGTATGGAGGGCCACCCCCATATTTTTATTAGTAATTTCACTTTTGTGTAACGGTTCGTAGAAGAACAGGCTCTCCAAATTTCAACTGCGTGGTGCAGACAGTCTTGGAGTAACTGTGACATGCGGATGGACACGATGAATCTATTAGGGTTCCGTTTTTTGCCGTTTGGCAACGGAACCCAAAAACCACTTAGTTTCTAAGCTTAGAGCAAAATAAGTTACATAAGTAAGAACAGGCTCTCCAAATTTCAACTGCGTGGTGCAGACAGTCTCGGAGTAAAATAACTGTGACATGCGGATGGACACGATGAATCTATTAGGGTTCCGTTTTTTGCCAATTGGCAACGGAACCCAAAAACCACTTAGTTTCTAAGCTTAGAGCAAAATAAGTTACAAAAGTAGCAGGTATAAAGTCCACAAACCGCAGTGGTAAGGCTGCCAAACTTGCACTAGGCCAGCGTGGGCCAAGTCCCTATCATTAAGAGGGGGCCTGGGTCCCATCAATGAAAACATTACAGGCTGATTATGCTAAGGCCGTCCAATGGCAATGACAGATGTATGACAAGGTTCGCGACTTTGCAACTATTTGCCCAAAAAATGTTTAGTTTGATTAACTATAATAGTGTTAAAAAAAACCCTGTCCGATCCTTGAGGGTATTATTAGGTATCGAAATTAGATTCTATTTATGTAATCCTTTTAGATAAGTAAAAAAAAATCCCCGTTGAAAATTAAAAAAAAAAAACTAAAATGAGTAAACACATGGCTGCACAAGGGCGCGAGCGGCGACACACGGTCGCGGTTGCGTCTCGGGTAGTGACGTCATAAACAAACAATTGGCGATCTACCATACTTATGCCGAAGATGGTGTTGTCGTGTTAAAAAGTTTGTTGGATTTTAGAAAAATGGTGGTAATTAGGGCACAAAAAAACATGCGTTTTAAATTTTATTTTTTTATTGGTATATCTATAAGCCCCGGATCAGACAGGTTTTTTTAAAGATAATTTGTATATATATAGGTTGTTGCATTAAAAATATGTATACAAAACCTTAATCACCAATCTAATAAGTTTACCGTTTGTAATATCGAGATACGAGAGAAATTGGAAAAACGCCTTTTGAGCTGATCTCATTAAATTATTTTCTTTAAAAAAAAAAACATTGCCTCACACCAGGAATTCCAGGGTTTCTCCAGTATCGTGGTTGCGTTTACAAACATTTAACGCAATCCATACTCACATACAAAGCCAGACCCGGAACTACATCTGTAGGCCATAAAAATATTTGTTCCATGCGGGAATCGAACCCGTGATACGCAGCGCGGCAGTCAATCTGAATTGATTCTGAGTAAGTTTTATTTTTGTAATAAAATCCATTTATTTTTTCTTGTTATAAAAAATACTCACCGGATATCCGGGTTCTCCCTTCGAACCTTTTTGCCCCGGTAATCCATCCAAACCCTGTAATTTCCCAAAATGTTGTGGAACAAACCTTTTTAAGCGCAGTGTTTTATAAAAATGCACGTAAAAATAAACACGGTTTTCATAAAATCTTGTCGGGTATAGTTTATTTTTAACAATTTTTTAGACGCGACAAAAAACTCTAACGTTTTCTGACAATGCATTTCATTATCTCAACACTTTTTTCGTATCCGTGTCGTTAACGGTTGAGGAGTTCCCTCTTGAGGAGACGATCCTGGCTGCAGGATGAGGTCATGATAAAAATTATCTTTATCTATCAAAATTAAATGCGTTTATCACGTTTCGTGTCCGTGCTTTTCACCGTTGAGGAGTTCTCTCGTGAGGAGACGATCCTGGCTGCAGGATTAAGTAATGTCTGTCATAAAAATGTATTGTCACCAGAACTAAAGGTGTGTGCAAAATTTCAGCTTAATCGGTTGGAGGGAACTGGCTTGAAATTCAGTTGCAAGATTTGAATCTAATATACTTACAAACAAACAAACTAACTAACAAGGCAAGTTGAATAAAAGCTTATAAAAAGCTTATAAAATACTCACAAAGAGGCCGGCATTGGTGTCACCACACGTCTTGGAAGACTGAGAAGATGCCGCATCATCCTTAAATAAGTTGTAAAAGCTTTGGTAAGTTAATGGTCCCGATTCTGTTGATTTTTATGCTCGTCCATAACAAAATCTATACCATAATAATAGGCTATTTTCATCTTTTTCTCTCTTACTTCTGTCACAGATCTTCTCGAGCTGCCCATCAAAATAGAATGCAAATCATTAATTTTTGATTTCCAAAGGAATCGGTGCCACTAGTTTGATTTTCTTAGTACCTTATTAGTTAAATATATTCCACAAGAATATGTTTAACCTTATTAGTTAAACATATTCTTGTGTTTGAATCAAATTCTTTTTATGTCTTTGGATTGTAAACCAGCCCGTGCCGAGGGGCTTGTGGTTAAATAATAAGTAATATAACAGATGCACGTTAAACACCAGAGCATAAAACACGCGCGTGCCTTCCACGCCAAGCCACAATTTCACCTACCATTTTGTCACATATTTGTGTCGTTTGGCGTACAGGGTATGCGCTTTCTTGTCACGTATATGTGACAATGGCGTTCAAAAGGTTAAAAAGGCCAAGGAACGCTTGTCCAGGCTGGACCATGGTTCCGAGAAGGTTGAAACTCTGAGAACCAGTCTTATACCAGCCATTAGCCATTGCCTATCCATACGACAAAGAAAATTGACCCATGTTTTTAACGTAATATGTAGTTAACACCCGAAAAGTAAAATAGCAGCAGGAATAACTTTTTTTTAAGTTTAAAATTATAGTTTTGATTTAATCACTTACCTTTTTCAAAGTGCAAGTCGCTGAAACAAAAAATATGATGAAAATTAAAAACGTTATTTTTAAACACGTAACACCTAATAAAAAAATATTGTCAAAGCTTCTTTTGAGATAAACAAAGTCCTCGCGTTAATTCTTCATCGAGTTTATATATGCCACAGGGTACGAACACATGGAAACCGCTATACACGGGATAAAAGAAATATATTAATGAAAAATTAATGAACTCACAGCCGTACATGAAAATGAATTAATTTTATAATATTATGTATAGTTTAAAAATTTCTCGTTTATTCATTTAAATACTCATTTTACATATTTAAAAACATAAAAAATATGAACTATTTTTGTTCTTATGTGAAAAAGAAATATTCTTTTGGTGATATTGGTTTAATCTTTTTATTTTTTCTTTTTCTTACCGACTTTTTCTCCTCGATTTTCGCCATCTGAGATACTCTGAAAATAAATTAAGTGTATTTTTATCAAGCTTTCGCTGCTCGCGGTCGGAAATTATCTGAAAGTAACAAGATTAACCTCTTTATATTAGTAATGATAGCATGTAAGGACTAGCAAAAAATCATAAATCTAATTTATCTATAACTACCTGAGCCGCGCAAATTCGTCTGCGTCATATAAGAGAGAGAGGGTTAGAGAGAGTGGGTCGTAGGCACCTATAACACGATTCTAAAGGAGCACATCAAACACATCATATATTCATTGAGATCAAATGCTGTAAGGGCAATTTTGTTCAAAATCGTTTCGTTCAATCCGTTTTTTGCCATGTGGCTAACCCTAAAAAACGTGTCTGCTTCGTTATGGGTTTTATGCATATTAATAACTAGCTGTTGCCTGCGACCTTCGTCCGCGTGAAATTTTATAGCCTATAACCTTCCTCGATAAACGGGCTATCCAACACTAAAATATTTTTTCAAATCGAACCAGTAGTTCCTGAGATTAGCGCGTTCAACCAAACAAACAAACTCTTCAGCTTTATAATATAGTACAGATTAATAAATAGTTGAACGAAAAACTAAACTAAAAACGAAAAAACTAAAACAATTTAATATTATCTGTACGTTGATAATATGTATGGAAAAGTAGAATTTTCGCTCACCAGTGTAATACCCGGGATAGTTGCTGCAATAAAAACCATGGAAAATTTTTAGTATTGTTAAGTGTTCAGATGGATGAAATACTCTGAATTCATGATTAATGTTATTTTTAATTTTAAACGGCCTGTAAGTATTTTTATGTAAGACCTTACCTGTCGTTTTTTGAAGTTCAAGAGCAGCGAAAACTAACAAAATATATGAAAATACTTTGACGTTCATTTTTTCTACCGTCTAGAGGTATACTGGCCAACGTAGAAAATTATTAATTTTAATTATTTTCAGGATACCTATTTTTATTGCTTTTCCTTGTAGATATTATACAGGATGGATGTAATTAGCGAAGTTCGCTTTGGAGACAAACATATTTGAATCCGTCTCGTTAGTCTAGTGGCCGCGAGTGCTACAGCTGAGTAGGAACTGGCCAAGTGCATGTCGGAACACGAACAATGAATGGTTCCGTAGTCGGGTTGCATAATTAATTATTTTATCGCAAAAACAAACTGCAAATGTATTTATACTTGAAAAACATGTTCTCTCATACATTCCGTATTGGTGAACATGTTAGCCAATAACATTTTGTAAGTTGGCCGACTAGCTATTACTCATTAACTTATACAGCCTAGATACTAAGCTGTGTTACTTTTTTTAGTAGAATATATTATATTCTGGCTGTTACCTTGGCCAGAGGCTAAGTGTTGCCATACAACGTGGCAACGCCACCAGTCTCTTGGGCACATTACCAGCTAAACAGCGTTGAGGAGGAGTTTTTCGATGCCCTTTTATAGTTTGTTGTTAGTTTATTTATTTAAATTTATTTAATCGTTTTTAATTATAATGTATATAGTTAGTTTACTCTACTTAATAAAGTTATTTGTGCCGTGATTTTTTTCACATATCTAAAACAACCACTTTACTGGCACGCACGACTATAGCAAAAAAATAACACAGTAACCCACCATATTACGCAAACGGATTCATAAATCGAACAATAGGATGGGATAGACGAGAAAAAAAACACACACACAGTTCACGTGTGTACCCTGTTTTTTTTTTCAAGATTTTATTTCAACTCCTTATCGGTGTAATTAAAATGTTCACACATGCAAAAAAACAGCATACTGGTAGTAAGAGTCTCCGAGCTTAGCCGAGGATAGACAGACAGACGGACAGAAATTCCGAAACTATAAGGGTTTGTTTAATGTGCTTAAGATTTTTACTATAGAATTCGTGGTGTTTTGTTTTCATGGTTATGTTATGAAAAGTTTTCCTTTGAAAATCTGTGCAGAAACGTATTTTTTGCTGGTTGAAACTCAACATTTATTTTTCATCCTGTATATTACAAGGAAATCCATGTTTAAACATTATTAAATAAATACTTTTCCTCCGTTCTTCATTCTGTACGGACAATTGAAAAAATGGACATCAAAGTATTTTTAATCAATTTATTAGTTTTCGTTACTCTTGAACTTCAAAAAACAGAAGGTAAGTCGTAGGTGAAAAATAGAACTGTCGCGCGTCGTAGTTAAAATAAATACCCTTTTTAAGGTAGAGGTATAAGTGCCAGCAACAAATTTTTTTTTTTACTGAAATATTACCACTTTAGCTAGTGGTGGATACTGCCATTAAATTTTCAACATATATTCCAGCGATTTTCGATCGAGTTGAAAAAAATCTTAAAAATCATATAATAAATTTATTTTTTATACATAAATTTCGTTTTCCTACCACTTCCGGTTTTCTCTGCCTTATAAAGGGATAAAAAACTTTTTTTTTAGACTAATAAACTTAAAACCTAGATTTGGATACCCACTCTTCAGTTGGAGTAATTCATATGAAATATTTTTCTACAGACATGTAAAAAAATTGGTACACATATTGTGGTATATTTTAAAATTATGTCTATCAGAAACTGGAAACATAATATTAATTTACGATTGTTTTTGTTACAGCAACAATTCCTGAAATTACCCTGGTGAGAAATATTTTTATATTTATATGAAACTTTCCTCGAAAATACAACATAATTATAATTACAGACTTTTAATAAACATTTACTGAAGGAGCTCCGAAAACATAAAATTAAATATAACATAATTTTTAAATTCATAAAGGTGTCCAGCAGCACTAAGCTTGACACCATTTTGAATTTACTTTTTTGCTTTTTGATTTTTTTTCTTTTTCAAGCGCGGCAAAGTCAGAAAAATGTCTGTTATTCATTTTCATGAACAAAATTTTAAATAATATGTTTAATTTCATGCTCTTCCTTTTATTTAAGATGAAATGTTATTTAGGGAAAAAATATCCTTAAGATTGACCCTTGCAACCGTTATCATAGAATACATGTGTTTTGGTTTTTACATTTGGCGGGTTCGATTCCCGTTTCAGGCAGGCGACCAGTTCTTATTATTTTTAAAATCAAAATAAAGTCTTCTTTGCGACACTTGGGGGAGGCCTATGTCCATCAGTGGACGTCTTTCAGCAGAAATGATGATGATGATGACGAAGTCTTCTTTCAGTAAAACTTTCTACATACAATATTAAATATATTTTCCTTCCGTGAGGCATAGCCGTGACACGCCCTGTATAATAAATAACAAAACGTGCTCGTGAAGCTGTCAAATTATTTAGTTGATGAATGATTTTTTTATAAAAATTATTCGTTTAAACATGATAAAAATTAAAGTCTCTTTTTGTGTCTAAGTTTGGGGTTCTCGATGTTCTTTCAAACTACGTAACGGATTTGAATGTACAGACAACACCACATCAAGCTACTCGAAACTGTCTTATTTTCCCAATCAACCTTGAACTTAATGCTTTTGTGATAAAGTTGAAAATCTTGTTGTGTCTGTTCAAGTTTTAAACTGCATAGATTAGTTATTATGTTTATCGCTGGCTTTTTGATACTCGTAACTCTTTCAGTATTATAGACTCGATAAAAATACACTTACTTAATTTTCAGAGCATGACAAATGATGGAATTCGAGACGACAAAGCGACAGGTAAGGATAATGTAATAAAACGAATAAACTGTCTTTAAAGATAATATTTATATTGATTGAATGTAGTTTCTGCCAACCCCCATGGAAAAAGGCGTGAGTTTATGTATGTTACCAAAAAAAATTACCAAGCAATTTTCTTGGTAATTTTTTTGTGAAAACTAAATCATAAATATCATTAAAAAAAAATCTACACGAAAGAACATTTAACTTTAACATAACTTTTTTTTTTTTAAACCTGGCTCACACTAGTAATTTCTCCTGTATCGTGGGTGGGTTTACAAACAACTACCGGTAAGCCATGCATATATTTGTTCCGTGCGGGAATCGAACCCGCGCCACGAAGCGCAGCAGTCAATCGCTCAACCACTGCGCCAACCGTGCCGTCGTTTTCTTTTCTTTTCTCTTGGACTCGGCTCATGATTTTTGTTCGGACAACTTCGCTAAAATTGTTAGTTTTCTTTTTTTAAATTGTAATTTATTTTTCTTATCGTTTTCAAGGAGATCAACCGCCGAAACTAAAATAATAAAAATAACAAATTATATAAATGTAAACAGGAAATCCAAATGTCATTAGCGACTTGTTAACCTGCACCGATAAATAATAAATATATTAATTATATACCTTATCGTCTTTTATTAATTAAATAATAAAAGACGATAAGGTAAAATTAGCTTGACTTTGTTTTTAACGGATTATTTAATATCACGTACCTACGTATCATATTATTAACAAAAAGCGAAAAATATTTTAACCTTTAATATCGGTGTAATAATTGTATAATACGAACACCCAGGAGTCTACTATTTTTTGTTCCCGCCTGCTTCCGAATGTGCTTGGTTTTTTGATTTTCAGTTGTGTTTTTGTAGTATTTTAATTACGTTTTATTTCCAGCTTTTCAGTTTAATAATGTAGAGGATTTGACAGGCGATTTAACTTTTTATTTTTATATAAAGTGAAAAGATGAAAATCAATAATAAAAAAATCGTATACGATTTTTCATTTCGCATAACCAACTTTAAATCTTTATAGATCCTAAACAGTCATTTGAAATGAAAAATGAAATGAAATACCTCAAGATAATTTTAAAATACCTATTGAATGATACTCCATTTAAAGTAGATTCGACTTTATTTTTTTTTTCTTTTTCACTATTGAATGTTTAACCCCCAACCAAAAAAGAGGGATAACGTCTTACCTTTGGTTCCTTTTCAAAAACATTTTACCCTGTTTGTTCCAGCTACCTGCACTTTGAAACTGGTAAGTCATTGATGAGGGAACTAGTTTTAATGAGAAAAAATGCTGTCGCTTACGCCAAGCAATATGGATGAATGAAAAGGTGGCAGGTCATGGTTAGACCTACCGCCTTGTATGGGTGAGAATGATGTGCCACAAATTTGGGTGGTTGGGATGAACGAAAGAAAGGCAACTGCATGTAGTTGAGATGAGAATGCTAAGGTGGGATGTGGAGTTACGCGAATGGATAAAGTAAGAAACAAGTACATAAGAGGAAATCTGAAAGTGGTGTTGGTGACTGAAAAGTTGTGTGGTAGTCGGATGTCTTGGTATGTTCATGTGATGCGGAGAAATGAGGAAAACGTCGAGGGGGAAGTTTTAAGTATGAATCTAAATGGCTATTAGAGTAGAGGACTGTGTGACACACTAACTTGTTAAAAAGGGTTCAAGCTTCTATTTCTTATTCAAGGATGATTTCGGAATTTCTCCTTCTACTATGACGCGTGATGACAACGCTGCAGAAGGCCTTCCAGTAAGTATTTCCCTGATATTTGATAACTATGAAGTGCATTTTAAAAGGACATTGCCCATTTTTGTATTGTGAAATGTAGTCCCGCTTATAAATAATAATAAAATATAAGATCTAACTATTCATACACGAAATATTTTCAAAGAATCATCTAACGGCTATAACAAAGCCATTTCAAGGGATTTTTTTAAAATCTGAGTATATATTTTTTTATATCATCATCATCATCTGCCTAGCCTTTTCCCAACTATATTGGGGTCGGCTTCCAGTCTAACCGGATGCAGCTGAATACCAGTATTTTACATGGAGCGACTGAATTTTTTTTATAAAAATAAATAATTAAAAATTACTTGACCCACAAAATAAATACTAGCTCCTTATTTTTAAGCATCCATTACGCTAGTTTACTACGTCGTATTTACCTACTGTCTTTGTTAGAATATGGTAGTAAAGGATTTATGAAAAAGTTTCAAAAAATTTTTGAATTATAATAATTTCGTAAAAAAAAACACTCCGATATTATTTTTTTCGTTGCTATGGCGACTTTATGACTTATAGGAAGTTACTCTTAAAATATTTCGTGTATGAAAAGATAGACCTTATATAATATTACGATAAATAGCACTACAATATCCGCAAGCAAGAAATCCCGCCATTACGAACCATCACGACATTGCTTGCTCCATCTCACCTGAACAAACATAAGTTTAATGAGTCACTTCCTTCGTTCTTACAAACTTAGGCGATCATTTCTTATGTTGGCACTTGTTTAATTTTTTCTTTTAATTTAATTTTTTTTAATGTCTTTTATTTTACAATTTTGTAATATTCGCTAAAAAAACTTAAAAAGGCTTCTTTTAATTTATTTTTAAATTCTATAAGAGTTTGTATATCAAGCATAAATTGCCCGAATACATAAAAAGGCAAGCATATAAAAATATTCTTCGTTTTTGTCTGACAACCAGTTTAAAAATGAGTATCGTATCACCTAGTACTACTACTGGGCTGTGGAGGTCAGATAGGCAGTAGTTCCATATGAAATACTTTGGTTCGGTTTTTTCGTTGAGTGTATGGTTCTCGGATATGCCGTATTCCGCAACGGTTAAGAATGGAAGGCAAATAGAAATATTCATGGTTCACTATTTACTAAATCAGTGATGTGACCTTGTGACATAGCTTAGAACTAATATATTTCAATTTTTTTTTGAAAATTTCAGGGTATGGATGGACCTTCAGGACAAACAGGTGCCATGGGAGAACCAGGACTCCAAGTTAGTATTTTTACATTCAGGTATAATAAAACATAAAAAAATAGAATAGTAAAAAAAAAATAGAAAAGAATAAAAATATACATTATTGTACAAGAAAATTAAAACACAACTGTTTAACGTAGAATATAACTTTTCAGATAAAATTATAGATATAGGTTTATTCTTTGAGAGAGTAGGTCATAACCATTACGCAGACTCAGTGCGGATTGGTGGACGTCACAGATCTTTGAATGTTTTATTCTAGACGGTTCTAGGTTATAGACGGAAAGAAAATAGTAACATTCATGGTTCATTATTTACTAAACCAAGTAATTACGACACCTTGTGACATAGCTTAGGACGTATTATATTTCAAAATATTTTGAAAATTTCAGGGCTTGCAAGGACCTCCAGGACTAAAAGGTTCCATTGGAGATTCAGGACCACCGGTTGGTATTTTTATATTCACACATTAAACACTGATTTTTAAGACAAACAGACGTGCACAAGAGTTTGACGACGTAAATAACACTATCCTTAAGATTTGTAACTGGTATACTGTAAATAGTTTGGTGCTCAATGAGAAAAAAACTAAATGCATAAGATTCGTGTTACCGAATGTAAGAAATTGCGAATGTAACGTTGTATTGAACAGGGAGGTATAAGAATTCAACGAAAAGACTGTTAACTTGAAACTGCAATGGAGTCCTCACTTAACAGCACTTGCAGGGCGGCTAAGTTCCACCTCTTACGCTTTCTGTAGAACCCGGTAATTTACAGACATGGATATCGCGACACTGGTCTATTTTAATTACTTCCATAGCATCATGTCATACGGTATTCTTTTGTGGGGATGGGCTGCTGATATTGACTCAATATTTATTCTGCAAAAGAGGGCTGTCAGAGTGATCTCCAACCTACGCAGACGAGAATCTGTAAGAAAATTCTTCAAACAAATTAACATCATGACGGTACCTGTTCAATATATTTATGAAAACATATTGGTAGTAAAAACATTCACCTTTTTAGTAAAATAAGAGACAGGCATTATATTAATACTAGAAATAAGGACAAATTAGATCAGCCACGTTTCAGATTGTCAAAAGTAATTACTTATTTTATTATTTTATTCTGTGTAAAATATTGCAATAAAATACCACTTGACATTCTACTACTTCAAAACGCACACGCAAACTGATTATAAGTTGGAAGACTATGTCGTTGATAAAAATGCTTGGCTCAATGCTGGTCCTGCTCCACAGCCACTTGGGCTTACTAACTAATATTTTAATGTTTTAAAGAGATGTTCCCCCTACAGATCTTTGATTTGTTTTTTTGTAAATTTGAGCACTATTACAGACTTTCTATTATGGTTAGTAGGGTTTACTCAAAATGATTTATCCTGGCACAAATAGATCCCTGATGTTAAGCTTCGCGCAGCTACAGTCCAGTCACAGTTATTATACCTTTCTTTTACAATGGGTTTGAAAATTTCAGGGTCTACAAGGGTTTTCAGGTCCAAAAGGCAGTGGATACATGGGAGTGAGTTTTATTTTATTTCTGAAAACAGTCATATATTTAGATATTAACATTTTGTTTCTTACTCTGTAATGTGCTATTTATTTAGTTAGATTACAAACAAAAATAAACTTTAAATAATAATAAATATGGCTATGTGTCGCAAGCCCGACTACTGAGCATGAGGTCCTGGGTTCGATTCCCGGCTCGGGCAAAGTGCTATTGGGTTTTTCGAACCCAGGACCTCTTGTTCACCAGTCGCGCTTGCGACTGGTGATCAAGACAAGGTGCGACTGCCTGACTGCCTCTTACGCCACTAGACCAAAGAGGCAGTCAGGCAGTCGTTTATTATTTAAAAATACAAAAAATATGTATTGATACCAATTAATATATGTAGGCTTTGTGAAAATAATAATTATGTTGCTATTTCTGAACCGAGCCAAGTAGCTTTACCAAAAGGTAAAAGGTATAATATAAATTTTAAACTAATCACTGATGTTGATAACGATATAATTATTGTAAAGTATAATTATTGTAGTTGTAATGACAGTGAGTTGGCCTTGTCTGTCAAAAAACCGACGGCCGACGGAAAAACTATGCCTAAACACTGTTTTAAGCTTTCACGGTTTACAACTTAACTTATACTGTCACTTACGGGATATCTTCCGTGATTGTTCATTATTTTGAGGTCCCGATATTTTGACGCTGTTGCAAGCGCCATGATCGCGGGTTGACTAAAATATCGGGAGCTCAAAATAATGAACAATCACGGAAGATATCTCGTAAGTGACAGTATACGTTCTAACTATGCCTAGTAGTGAACTAGGACAGGAAGTGTGAATTGACTAATGTTACTTTTTCTTACACAGAATATGATTGGTGTACCCGGAATACATGTAAGACATTTTTAGATATTTATTGATACTTGAGAGTTGCACGTACAAACACCTTCCACGTACCTTCCAGTACGTCATTTCGAACCCAACACATAGAAGTTTTCATAAAAGAAAATGCTGTTTCAATTTTTTTTTTATTGCACGGTCTTTTTTTTTTTAAATATCGATGCAAAATTTCTTCTATGTGGAGGGGTTTAGAATGATGCCTTCCATCCCGTATCTAATTACAGATCCATAAAAAAAATTAAAATAAATGTTGCCCTAAAGCAAGAGTAAATTGTAAAGTTATTTACTATCCTTGCTTAGCCTTGTTGGCACACGCTAAATAACATAATAGGGGATAAATTGTGAAATTGCTGATTTGTATGGACGATTTCGTGAAAAGTGATATTTCCATACTAACATGTTTTTATTTTTCTTGGAAACGTCTGAACCGATTATGATGCAATTGTAAACTAATAGTTAGAGTGAAAAAAACTGCGCTGCGCTGCGTATCTTAAATTCTTTAAACACAGTCTGTTGCAAAAATATACCTACTTGAAGTATTGAAACCGTAGGACACATTGAAACAGGTGTTTTGACACAGTACCCTATGAGGTAATATGCAACTACTAGTACGGTTTTTACTATAAAAGGTACGTAATATAACAATTAATCCAAAAATGGAATTAGGAAAAAATATAACTATATGTTAAAGTTACAAATAGAACAAAATGTCAGAACAAATCGGCAATTTCATAATTAAAGACCTGTTACATGCTACCCTCTCAATTAAGACAACCGTAACTCCTAACATAGTTACAGTTTTCTTAGATAGGAAAGCAGCATACTCTGTTGTAAAATCACTGTAGCCTGTGTGAAGACTAATGCAGTATCTTCCTTTTTTTCAGGGACGTTTTGGGTCTCAAGGACCAATTGGGGATAAGGGAAGTTGTGGTTGTGAGTTTACATTTATATATTATTATCTACTAGCTTTTAAAAAATACAACAAATAAGTAAATTATTTCATTAAGACCAAACATTTTGTAAATTTTATGCACCCACCAAACTGCGCCCGCTGCTTCGCTCACGTTAATTTAGAAACGCATCAATTCGGGTTAAAAAAAAAGTCTTAACACACTACTATAGTTTCTATAATTATATAATTCAATGGTGATTCAAAAGACACGTGGCGCCATCTATTATCATAAGAACGTTATTGTTGTTTTCTCCGGAAACAGTACTTTTTTTTGGGGTCAAAGGTATCCTATGTCTGTTGCGAATGGCAAGCACGCCGACGAGTTCGATGATGTCTGTAGCTAGGTAGGATCATTGTTGGTTTTTTGATATCAGCCGTATTATTTACATAAATGGAGTGCTGCGGATAGAGAACGTAATATTACATTGAAAAAAATTAAAAATTGTCTGAGAAAAATTCCGGTGAAATAGGATTTAAAATAAGGTGCTGAATGCACCCTGTCAGTTTGCGAAGGGCTGCTTACACCCTGTATTACTACAGAAGTGATTCACCTGAATTTTATCAAATTCTGAAAGTAGATGAAATTCATTGTATTAATAGTTGTGAATCTTTCACAGGTATTTCTAGTGATAACTTTGGAACAAAAGAGTCACCAGCAACAGTTACTTGTAAATCGGCACCTCCCGGTGTTTTCAGCGGTAAGGAAACTGTTTTTTTTTGTCTAGTATAAGCATTATACAGGGTCTCGCCAACAATACGGCAATAAATGAAAACGCTATTAATACAAGATCGTAGGAATATTTTTCAACTACCAAATAAATCCGATCATCGAAATAAAATAAAAAAATATACCAACAAACTAAATAGCATAAAACTGTTAACGAAATAGAACACCATTTATAAGTATTGGTTTACTAACCTTAGGTATAATTTGCACTAATTTTCATCTGGAAATAAAATTTAAAGAACGAATTTCGAAAAGGTTGAAGTAACGAGTTGGCAAGATTGTGTTTAGTATTTAATACCGATGCGGAGGTCGTTAACCTGTCGGTGCTAGCCTATTAATCTACATCATGTAGAAAATGCTGAAACTGAAAAATAATGTCCTGTGACTAAACTACCGGATATATTCGATTGAATTTTTGTATGCAGACTGTGAACGTCATAAGGTATACGCAGTTTAATTTATTTCCGTATTGTCAGCGCCACCCTGTTTAACAACAAAAAACCGGCAAGCGTCACACAGTATATGGTCCCGTAATTAGGTTGAATAAATACAAACGCTCTGGGTAAATTTAACATAACTTCAAATGAATTGAAAATTAACCATTTATTTTATTTGCCATTTAATATTGTCCTAAGTAATAAGACTTTATTCTTAAGTGTAGGGTGAAACTGTTGTACTTGTCACGTTTTTAACTAAAATATTATTGTATTTTCAATTGAAAAAACCCTTTGAATTTATGTTACGTTTCTATCACGTGTTCGTGCTGGAGCCTCAGAATCAAATTTTAAATAACGAATTTTTAATCGGTAATTTTGTTATTGTTCAGGTACATATTATCTGGGGCCGCCTGCGCAACCTTTTAAAGTATTTTGCAATATGGAAACCGAAGAGACTTGTATTCGGAAAGAACCGAACGTCACAAGTGAAACTCTATCGTTTAGAGAAGGAAAAGCTTGGATGAGTAGCAAGATAAGCGATGTAATGAAGAATACATTATTTTACAATAACGTAAGCTAAATTTATTGAAACTGCTTCATATCCGTAACAATGAATAGAGAACTGAGTTTATAATTATTGAAGTATTACCACGTGTTCAGTACTTAATTCTGAACACCCAAAAATGTGCTGTTTCATTCATTGTGACCATGTAAGTACTGCACTTTTGTACGAAACAGCTGACTTTTTTTTAATTTACCGATCTAAACTTTCTATGTAGGGGTGTTCTATGTTCAGAATGACGTACTGAACACGAGGTAACCGTTTGTGCGTTCGGTGTCACTTTCACCATCTAAGGCGCAAATTACACAGAAACGGCGTAAGGTGAAGGCGCGGCGCAGGCGTAGAATTTATACCGAAACGAAAGAACGACACGCATGCACCGCTTGAGTGTAATTCACGACACGTCGCCTACGTACATTTTGTATGAAAACGTTTTGAAACGGCATCATGCCTGCGCTGCGCCTGCGCCGCGCCTTTACCTTACGCTGTTTTTGTATAAATCGCGCCTAACGAAAAAAAGAACGGCGCGCCTGCGCCACGCCGCGGCCTGCTTGAGTGTAATTCACGACACATCGCCTACATACATTTTGTATGAAAACGTTTTGAAGCGGCATCATGCCTGCGCCGCGCCGTCACCTTACGCCTTTTGTGTATAATTTTCGGGTGTAAGCACCATTATGGGTGGGTGATATTCTTTAGTTTCTGTCTACCCTGAGGGAAAAGGAAAAGGGTGTACGTATGTATATAAAACTTAGGCACATTTCAAACTTACCTCTAAAGCGGTTTAAGGAGCATTAATTATCTTAGAAAATGGTTGGTTTCAGTTATCTACAGAACAAATCACTTGGCTGCAAATGAGGTCAGCAACCGCCCGTCAGAGGCTAACTTACAGATGCAACAACGTCAATGGTAACGACAAAGACTTCGACTTGTCGTCAGCAGTGCTATTATTGACTTGGAATGATATGGTGATTGGATCAAACCGAACTAGCGAATATCCGTTTTCTTATTCTGTACCAGTTGATTCAAATGAATGTTTGGTAAGGAACTTTTTTAAGTCTTATTAACACATTTTAAGCTTAAGCACACTGGGGTTTTTCAGTAGCAGTTCGCAGTCTGGGTTAGTACACAGTTGATGGCAATAGGCTCGCCCCCTTTTACATGTACTATAGGTACACCTCTGCCTCACTCGTCGGGGATCACCGGCATGATGTTATGTTTCTTTCACAAGTACTAGGCTTACATAAATTCAAACCCGTAGATCATAAAGGACACGAATTTTATGAAGCTAACAGAAACGTCTGTGCGCTAATTAATACAGAATTTAAAAAGTTCTAAACGTTCTAAGATGTGCTGGGATGAGTGCCCCACGCGTACTAATTCAGGTTTAATTAGTAAAATAATAATCATATTTTTTTTTTATTGTTTCAGCAAAGAAGTACAAAGTATTCTTCTCTAGGCTTCCTAAGGCCAAGTTCTTTCAGTTCTCTCATAGAGCTGAAAACTACTAAGGTAGACAGACTGCCAATCACTGATATGTGGCTCGAAGATATTGGAGATTTAGAAGAAAGTGTCGACATCGAAAATCTTGAATTGTGTTTTGGATGAGCTATTTTTTGAAGTACGAATTATTATTTCTAACATCAGTAATTTATTGGTATCCCAAAGTTTCCAAGAAGATATTATGTCTATTTGATAAAATCAATATTTTGAATCAATCAAATCAATATTGCCTGTTAATTTTAATTAAACTACCGTTTATTTAAACTTATATTATAAAGTACTAATAATATTGTAAAGTTCGTAAATAATAATATTTAAGTTGGGATGTATGAAAATCTCTGAAAATACTTATTTAATTTCTAAAATTCTTTTACTTAAGGAATGTCGAGTGCCGTAGAATGTGTTTTTCACACGGGCTTAGGCGCGGGTAATATTTTAATAACAAGCTATATCTCTCTCCTTCTGCGAAGCAGTCATGCTAGTGAAGGAGGTGGCGGGACGTGAGAGGGAAAGAACCTCACGTCCCAGCCGCCGCGGGAGGCGCCCTGGGCGTCGGGGGTCACGTGGTGGCTCCTGGCCACCGTAGGCGCGGGCCTGTGGACGGCGAGTTATGGGCTAGCTTGCCATCCGGCCGTCTTATGATGACAGGCCGTGTCGACGGCGCGTTCGTGTTCCACGCGCGCCTCAAAGAGATGTCAGCAACCGAGTAGGGGTACGCATGGGCCGATGCCTGCCAGAGCTGCGGGACTGTTCGAAAGAGATACCGTGGCCCTGGAACACAAAGGGCAAAGAAGGAACATGGATGGGTTTTAGTCAGTACAAGTCTGACACTCCCTTCCGCTCCGCCCAGAGTGGGGGGTCATTTGATGATTTCCCATCTCCCCTTTTCCCCTCTCTTTTCATTCATTGATTACCTATTGGCTATCAATATGCAGCCATATTACCCAGAACATTTTAGCACAGAGTTCGGAAAAATTTACCACACTTCTATAATACTACATGGTTCTTTTTTTGAAGTAGTTAAGTTTCTGAAAACTTTTATTTCTAGATCAAAAAGTTATAGTACCTAGTTAAGGCTATCTATCACTATCTGAACTGGAAATAATAACTTTATTTTAGTGAGAATCAATGAATTAAAAAAAAACTACATACATTCTATTCTTGTTTTCAAATTCTTTGTTTTGCAAGAATTTTCGATTTTGATTGTAAGTTTATGTCCCAACCATTCTTTCACCATAACATCTCTATTTTAATTAAATATTTGTAACAGCGCCATCTGTTACTGCGTAGAGTAACTATTTTGTCTTCAGCTTCTTTCGTAGCGGAGCTGTGTTATCAAAAGTGTTGACCCGTGTGTGAGTTGAATTGCTGGTTAGTGCATTTTTAGGACAATAGGTGATGCTAGTTTAACAGTCCATACTAATTCAACTTTACTTCTTAAACGTATAAAATCGTTTGTCCAGGCTGACTAACAACGCACAGCTCAAATCTTATTTATTTTACTGTTGCCAACTCTGGCATGACCATGGATTTTTTTTTACACTTTTCTACACTATGAATGTCTCCTTCTCGTGGGTGCGTGTACAAACATTTAAACTCATATAAACATATAGCCAGACCCGGAACAACTACCTGTAGAGACCGTACATTAGTTTTGTAGGTGAAAGCTAAATAACCTTAAGTCCATTTTTTGACATTTTTGTTATTTAATAATTCTAATTCAGAATTGGGTATGGTTATCTTTATAGACCGCTACTGAATACTTTATAAAATATGACTTAGGACCCTTGACTTTTCAACTGCAGAGTTGTTTTATATTTTGTCTTGTTTTTAATAAAATAGCTGCTGTAGTCAGGAGCTATCCTCAAGGAAATGAAAACATAAATAATTTTTCGTTTATATTCCAAAATACATTTCACAAATACAACTTTCTAACTGGTCTCGGCAAACTAAAATGTTACAGCCACGCGTAGGTTTAGCTTGAGTGCAGCAACAAGCAATTTTCATTCGAGAAAACTATCCGAATTATAAATATCATAACAAAATATACAAATGCATATTTTTCTGTATGGTAAAGAAAGAAAGAAAAAGTTTTATTTGACTCACACTGGACAGAACAATAAGTATAAGGATAAGTAGCCTATAATTTTCCCACTGCTGGGACACACGGGCTGAGAAAACAAATAAATAAATACGAAGACAAGTAACATAAACCCGAACTGGGCCTGCGTGGTGGATCCCACCCATCTCCTCATAGAGAGGATAAAACAATAAACAAACTTAAATAAAAAGAAAACAAAAAAAACATACTTTTAACTAAATTGTTCCTCTACTAGGCCAAAAGGTATCTCAGCATAATTTCATCATCTGCCTAGCCTTTTCCAAACAGTAATTTATACCTAGACATGGCCAACATCAATTAAGTTTAACCTGAAAAACTTTTCACCAAATTAAATCACTAATCAGTGTCACAATAACATAGAACGTGCGGTTTCAATAAAACTGTATTAATTATCTACACCAGTCCGCAGTTTCATTTAAATTCAAAATTATTACATAATTCCACTAGATTTCAAACAAGACCACACACAAATACAAAACACTACACACAACTCAACTCAACACAATAACACACAACAACAAAAAATAAAAGCACACGCAACACAATACACAAACAAACACACAACACAATGCACAATTTGATAAAAGAGCTAATAAGGTACTACACACTAAAACTTGAGTGAACATAGGGATACCTAATAGGTAACTATCAGGTTAAACGATCTTTAGGTTAGTTAGAATAAACTTAGGTAAAAACTTATTTGAAAAACCTTCTTGCGGCACAAACACTGCCTAGTGCAGGAAGTCTTTTGCAATAACTTACTTTACTATAATATTCATACAAACCCAATGTTTTAGGCGGATCATAAATAAAACCAACTCAATGCGCTTTGGACGTGGAGTTGCGGACACCAGTCCGTTATACAATACAATACAAATAAAATCTCTTAATTATTTATTTTTTGTATGAACTAAATTAACTTGAACTGTGGTACGCAAAATATGTCGTGATGTGGAGTTGCGGACACTTGCCCGTAATACAAAACAATGCACTAGATTTTAGGTCGCGCCTTGGGTCGCGTTAAATTCGATTTTCAGTAGGTAGACTTTTAATATTGTTTCACGTCAGAGTCTGTACATTTTTCATTAATATACATCAAGCTGTTTCAGTGTCCAAGGAGTAATAATCTTACACCCAAACGTTTATTCAAAGTTTCACATTTATAAGAGTGGTGTGATTTTTTCTTGTTCTCTAATGATATAGGTATTTATATATATACCACTTTAGTTCGATATTGCCTTGTTGGTATAGTTGTCGCAAGCGCGACTGCTAAACATGAGGGAATCGAACCCAGGAGGTTTCGATTTCTAGGTCAGGGAAAGTGTTACTGGGTTTTGCCCTCAGCAGTTTCTCAGTAGCATCCACGGAGTTTGGATTTGTGCCCAGTTGATGGCGATAAGCTCGCCCCCTATTAAATGAGACTTAAAACATAATTGGCGTGGTGTAGTATGAGGGTACACCTCTGCCTAACGATTTGGGGATTAAAGGAATGATGTTATGTTAGTCCAATATGCGAACTGGAAAAATCAACACGAAGGAAAATATAGCTAAAAGAGAAAGATATAATTCCTTCAACCGTCGACTTCCCTTCCCCAGGAAGCAACCAAGGATTACACCATTGTCGCCGACACGTCATGTGGAAAATTGCACTTTCACCGTTATTAAGAAAAAAATGTCATGGTGCTCTTGCCCGGTTTCGACCAAATCGAAATGATATTTTATTTTGTATTTTTTGTTCCTCGCTTTGCCATCATTTGAATTTATGTTGAAAATAATAAAATGCAAAGTAGGTATAACTCACTTAAGTTAAAAAAGGAGTTCTTTAAACATGGAAATAAAGTGACTTCTTAAAAGATTTAAACTCCGTGCTTCTAATAATCTCTGTTAATTTTTAAACCAACAATCAAATTGAGCGAAGGTTGCTATTATAAATTCTATTAAAAAGTTAAATTTTGGAGTAAAGAGTTATTACGCTAAAGATTTTTGTTTGTTTTTCTAACTATGTAATAAAAATGCTGGTTTGGATGTTTTTTTAGGGTCTGTACATAATGGCTTTTTTTAATTGCCAGATTTACGCTTATACACTCTGAAGCTCTAACTTGCGCTTGCAGGAAACGTGCAAACTAAGCGCACTACAATGGAACGCGGTTAAACAACCGTTGAGTGCATTAGCCGCTTTGTTGGCATTTATGTGAACTTTCATTACACCTGGAGCTTTTGGTTGGACAATAAAGTTCATCTTGGTTCGTCGCAAACTATGCTCCACCTGTTATCCTGCCCTCTTAGCCCAAAAACATGCAGCCGAAGTGACCTTTGCGCTGCCACCGACGACGCGGTGGAGGCGGCGAAGTTTTCGGCTAACAATTTGTCGTGCCAGCGACACGAAGAAGAAGATCTTGGATCTGTAAATAACTGGGCTTTCAAAATGTTAGGGCAAAAAGTGGTGATCTGGGTGAGGCTAACACAGGAGTTTGGCAAAAAAGAGAGGCCTAAAGCCATCAGTGGGTGAATTCAGGCTGCGGATAAAGTTTAACTATCTCAGCTGAACAATTCCTAATTTTAAAATAAAATGTGCAGACATGGCTGTAAATAAAACAAACTGTAAAAAGATACGATTGAACTACGTATTGTCCTTGCTGCCACCTACCTACCTGACCCCAGAACAGTAAAATACCTGGCTAGTAACAAAAACGACACAATTACCAACACTAATAAATGAAAGTGTACAAACTACGTTTACAGAAACTGAAATGAACGCATACAAATTCAAATTCACAGAATATTATTACCAAATGGACCAAGAACCACTGGGGAGGTCCTAAAATTACTAGAGCGTTACAAAGCACACATTCGCTTACGGAAACTGCAAGTGCAATTTGCAATATTACGGGAATTCCTACCAAGGGAATCCAAGTTGCTTAACAAAGTCCATTCTAAGCAATTGATCCTAAGTTAGTCTTAGTTTTCCTGATCATTCGTTTTTAAGACCTGCGTTACGGGTTGTCGCCATCTTTGAATGGTATTAACAGGTTGATATTGTCTTTCTACCCTCACTTGGCTGATAAAATGAAAATGCATTGTAATCTGGTTAGTGCTCTTTTGTAGCTTGCCTAAGTAGATTAGAAACTATCCCTATATTTATTGTTATTACGACTTATTGTGTTTGGTATACCTGCCTTGTTGGTTGCAAGCAAATTGATTCCCAGGTCTGGTAACGTGGTGTTGGTGTTTTCTACCAGGTATTTCTCAGTTTTTTTTTTTACTGTATGGTGTCCTACGTAAAGATAGTCCCATAATCCCATATCTTCCCGTGGGTAAGAGGCGACTAAGGGACTTACCAGAGAATGGGCAGCAGCGTTCTCTGTGTTTTTTTAACACAGCGCGCACAGCGTACTGCGATCGCCAACCACCCTGCCAACCGTGGCGATTATGGCAGATCCTTTGGGGGAGGCCTATGTCCAACAGTGGACGTCTTTCGGCTGAAATGATGACGATGATGACTTCTCAGTAAAACTCAGGGACCTGAAAGTCTGAAAACCAGTCTTACCAAGGGGTATGGTATTACCCAATTAAAGGGTTGCGGAGGTCAGATATACAGTCGCTCAATGTATTAATGATATTCAGCTGTATTTTGTTAGACTGGAATCCGACCCCAACATAGTTTGAGAAGAAGGCTAGGCAGATGATAATTAAACTTAGATAGTCCGATCGATAGACAGCTACAACAAAGACACCTAAATTCAAAATTCAAAGAGCGTTTGGCCGAAAATGATAATGACTATTCAAGCGTCAATAATGGGTTTGTGACAACCTTGAGCACTACAAGACAAGTTTTGTAAGACTAATTACTCAAAGTTCGATGAAGCTACAGTTATAATAGGGTTTGGCCACAGTTGTCTAGACAACTTAGGTGATTGTCTGAAATTCACATTTTCGTGGTTGTGAACTTTTAGGACTCTGTTTCTTGAGACTGCAAGCAAGAGTTTGTGCAAGCTTCTTGGTCTTGACAAGAACCTTCCACACGAACCATATTTTTAGCTGGATAGAGATGCGATTTTGATATCAAGCGCCGTGCGTCCGTCCAGCTTCGGCTTTCATGATTGAACTAGTTACAACTTGACACTTGAATCAGTGCCGCCGACAGTTTGAACAGGCTTCACATCGTGAACTGTCGTCCGGGCCAATTAAAAACCGGTGAACAAGAGCCTTTATACTCTCTCTCTCTGGTGCAGGGTTCATACCACCAGGCGTCCTCCGGCCGTGCCGATCAGAAATCAGCCGTAAATTGTTGCATCGATTTTTGAAAAGGTACACTAACTATTTTGTAATACTGGTTTTCAACGAGACACTTCAGTTCTAGTTCAAGACTTAGGAATAGAGGAACCCGGTGGTACCTACTACCGCTCTGATTTTATGATTCATTTCACCAGCTCAAATTGATTAAATATCCAAACTCCTTACTAATACTGATACTATTTCAATAAATTAACTCACTCTGTCGCAGTCCACCGATGGACATAGGTCTCTGCCAAGTTGCGCAACATCACCTGATTCTTCGCCTTCCGTATCTTGTCTGACCCAGCGTCCATCTAACTGTGGGGCCTAGGTTATTTTATGTATACCAATAAAATTATAAATGCGATTCTTGTCTGTCTGTTACCTTTTCACACATCGTATTTGGATGGAGACAAAGGAGGAAGGAAGGTGTCAAGATACATATTATTCCGGTACTACACACGGCGGCACATGAAGCTGTACATTTCCAGTAAAACTTGGCCTTGCTTTGTATTGATATCCTATACAATGAGAGATCCGCATAAACTGGTTTTGTATAGCTTGATTGGCCGTTGTGCGTACGTTCCTGTTTGACAATTTCCAAATTCCACACCAAAAACTAGTGATCCTACATTAAACTCACGTTCATACCTACCTAATTTGGAAAACAAAACCATGTACTCGACTTACTAAAGAAATTACAACGCACGGAACGATTCACAATTAAAAAAGGATAATGCTCATTTTGACCTTAACACAACTAACCAAAAAAGAGAAATTAAATTTCAGAATCAAAGTGCATGATACCCTCTTTATTATATTTGTCTGTAGCTGAAAGTGAACAAAACATTTACAAAGGTAAGCTCATGTTATAAATATTAATGTGGATGGAACTGTAGGAAATCTTTTGTACCCTCCATGATGTTGGGAATAGGGCGCATGAATACGAAATCATGTCAACTGACATTACTGAAACATGGGTGAACGTTACAGGCGTACGTCAGTTTTGGTCCCGCCAAAAATTCGAAAAATGATACGTCAAAAGTTAAAACATACATACATGCATAAACTCACGCCTTTTTCCCATAGGGAAACCAGAAACCAAAAAAAGCCACCTGCTACGATTCTTACATAGTCCTTTTGCCTTGTCCACGTTCATACATCTAGTCATACACGCACGCCTTGACCACGCACCTGATCTTCCCGAAGAAGCTCACCAAAAAGTATGTCCTTCTAGGGCGGCGTTAAAAAACCAAGTTAATTTTTCCATAATTTCAGGTCTTTCGCTGTAATAACGTTTTTGTGCATATTTTACCTAAAGGAGAATGGGCGTCAAAGTATAAGCATCTGCCTCAAGATTCTGTCTGGTACCATTACATAATGATATATTTTTATACAATAGTGTCTGCAGGTTCATCCTGAAAAAAGTCCAACCATCTCTACTAATGTTATAAAGAGATAAAAATTGATTGTAAGCTTGTACATAGGAGCCAGATCTTTTTTATTTTTTTATTCAATTTTTTTTCCACGGGCTGAAAGCTACATTATTCGTGGGTGCTCATCATCATTTCAGCCGAAAGACGTCCACTGCTGGACATAGGCCTCCCCCAAGCGTCGCCACATTGACCGGTCCCGTGCGTCTCGCATCCAGCGGATCCCCGTGGGTGCTATAGGCTATAAATTATATTTTTAACATGCATATTATAGCCACATTGGAAGTCATGTGGAGAGGCCTTTGCCCAACAGTGGGATGATGCAGGTTAACAGTATCAGTATCATGCATATTTTTGCCGACGAAGTCGCGGGCGAAATGCTAGTTTTCGTGTAACTTTGGACAGTCTGTTATCTAACTACGCAACAAAAACCAAAATATCGTTTCATTATAATCTTTCAACGTCAGTTAATATACCATTTTACCGCTCCGTAAAACTTAATCCCTAATAGACCCTCAGCCAATAGCCCCTCGTTACTCACAGTTCATTTAAGGGGAACGTTAAAAACAAGTCTAGGAAACACTTTATCTGGGACGCCAGAAAGCATTAAGTGCACCTCTTTTATGACTTGAAACTTCCAAGTCTCGCCAGATATCGTCTATTTTTCAGAAGAGAACGACAGCTTAAATACCAGCAATGAGATCGGTTTACGGATGAGGACGTTTGTCTTTGGAGATACTTCGGAAAATATCGCATGCTGATCTCTCGTAAGTTGCAAAGTTTGTTGCTGGATTTTAAGCCACACTATCAAACCTGAACTATTTTAAAATAAATAGCTTCCTAAGTTTTTATTAAGAATAGACAGCGTGTATTCATTAATTTTGACAGGCTGTTAACTTTTTGTAACACGTTCAAACAACATGACTGTATGACGTGGTATCTAACGCCCATTTTTCTTTTAAAGAAAATTACCTGATGTCCTTTTGAACGGTTACGAATTGTAGTACCTAAGTTTATTCTAACTATTTTCAAGACAACTACGGTCCAAAGACCTACTGTTTAAAATACTTAAACATCGTTTCACAGATTTTTGTAATAACTAATGAACGAAAAATTCATATAGGACATTTCACCTACGGTTTATTCAACTACAATTAATTAACCTAAGGTTGATTCATCTAACGGACGATTCACCTACTGTTGATTTATCTGTGGTCTATATTTGTAGCAAAGTAAACAAGGCATTGTGGCTTTTGAAAATAAATTTAAAAAAAAACCAAAACCAATTTTGAGTTTTAATTTACGTCGAACGTATTTCATGCTCATAAGCAACAACAAAACAATCCTAACAGCACTTAAGGGCAAAAAATCCTCGAAAGACATAAATCACAAAAAAAAACCTCTAACAAACAGAACATGCATTTTGATAAACGCAAAACAATGAAAGACAAACATTGTTAATTAATGTACGAGGGTCCTAATACATTCGGACCAGACGATACCATTTTCTTCGAATCGCCAGGCGTGGAAATACGAACACAAAGATCTAAGATGGTTCCCACTTAAGGAAATTGCCCGTAATAAGACAATCGGCAAAAAAGAAATCTGCTATTACTGAGACGACGAGAATGATGGCCGTCGATGCAGACCTGCTTCTTTTTTTTAAGAATAAAAAGAAATGTAAACTCGGCTATGGTTTGCTGTAAATAAGTTAAGGCTTGAAAATTGAATTATTAAACTTGCTTTTAGTTACTAGGTTCAACATTTAATGGTTGTTTTTTAGACCACAAAAATGCATAATCAAAAAGTTTTAGTTTACTAGAAATAGTGGATGATTGTGTTATTGTGTATGGCTAATTAAATGTCTAAAAGATCCATGAATACTATTTGAGGAGCGATTGCACTAAAATATTTACCAGCATCAGCGAAGCTTCAATGGTAGATCAAAAAACAAATTGAATAAATCGGAACCTAAATTGAGACTTAATACATGCGATCGATCGCAGGATCAATTGGTCGCCGATCCTGAATTTAGTTATGACGTAATTAACAAAGACAACTAATTCGGCTCGGAAAGCTTTGACTGATTGTGGTACTCAATATTGCGAAAAAGCCTGGCTCTAGAGATAAAACGAGAGCCATTTGTTCATAACCTTAGGAGGTTGGACAAATCGCACTTGAGAGTCGACTTAAAAATTGATAAGAAAGAAATTCTTTTACCTTTTCATGTCGTCGGACGCGACATGGTCTCAGTGATACCTTTATTTTTGTCTAGTTTTTGACCGTAACTTCGCCTATGTGAAGTTTCTGGTTTCAATATGAAGCATAATACAGAGAGTAAGGGACAGCCCTCCGCAAACTGAAAGGGTGCATTCAGCTCCATATTTTGAATCATATTTTACCTGTTTTTTTTTCAGTTCCCATTCCTTTATTCCCAAGTAAAATTACATTCCCTGTACGCAGCACTCCATTTATGTAAATAATACGGCTAAAATAAAAAATAATACAATGGATGTTGAAATACTCTAACGAACGACGTGTGAAATCAGCTGTTCACTTCCTGCCTAGCTACAGAGTTCATCGAACTCGTCGTCGCACTTGCCGTTCACAACGTGCGTTTTGCCACGGTAACGATACATTGCGTATGAGGAAATAAAACAAATCAAAATTGGATTCTCATAACATTCCTGAAATAATTCATCTTAGTATGATATAATGAATTTACCCCATCGGTTTGTGGAGGGCTGTCCCTTATACCCTGTATATTCTAACACATTCGGAAAAAGTACAGCTTTCTCATCAGTGAAAAAAAAATTTAAAACAGGTTACCAGTTTCAGAATCCAAACTTTAACTCTGTATATCAAATGATTTTCCTGCTTATTGTAATTCAAACAAAACGAGCCCTCACTTTATTTGAATTACGATAAACAGTTAAAATTGTTAGGATATTTAAACCAAATACGGATAAAAGCTGGAACATAAAAACGTAGGATATAAAAACTAACGAGCTCCTACGGTCGACAACTTACTGGAACAGTTTTCAACAGGTACAAAAAACAACAAATTTATGGTTGGGATACTTGAAATGTTAACTAGTAAAGATAAACATATAATATATTATATGGGCAGGGTTTATGACTGTGTAGTATTTATGCAAACATTATTCATTCGGTCTACCTACCTTTGACCACAGGGCTTGTAAAGGGACTGAAAAGGTTGGAGATAGGCAAAATAAAATAAACAATAACCGCGATATAATCTGTGAATTTTAATTAATGTTTTTACTCGTTATTTCTGCTTAAATTGTAGATTATAGGTATTGATTAACTGGGTCAGTGGTATTTATCTGAAAAAAACGCCAGGCAGTGCCGGCTTTTTCATAAGTAGCTGAAACGCAAACACGTGACACTCTAGAAGGACATGCTGACCTTATCGGTGATGCTGCGTGCTTGAATGATGTCTGAACGTGGATGCAGCAAATGAATTATGGAGATCGTAACAGGTGATATTGTATGGTTTCCAACCTAATGGCGAAGAGGCGTGAGTTTATACAACATTATTTTTAGTATATGCGAAACCTGGATATAGTTTGTTCAGAATAAGTAACTGAATCGATTCCAATCATTTTTAAACCACGTTATATGTTGTCCCAAAAATATTTAAAAAAGGTCACTTAAAAAGGATCACCATGCGGCACAGGCGCGCGCGCCTGTGCCGTTTGGTGACCACGTTTTTGTGCGGACAACCAGGTAACAGAACAAGTTTATAACTTTGTGTATTTTCATGATACAGTTTTGAAATTTTGTACATAGATTCGTTACATAAAAATACTAGACACGTGTTTCAGGTTTCGCATATACTAAAACTAATGTTGTATATATGTGTAGCTGAAAAAGCATCGGTTCCAAAGGGGTTTGAATTTAATGGCCGGCGTAACTTTCGCCATTTTTTTTTTTTCAATGTTGTGACCATACATAAAGTCTATATTAATCGATAGCTGGTATCAATACAAACCAGTTTTGTAGAAACAAAATGTTCTTAAGTGTTACGTTTGTCATATCTCATGAGCTACGAAAGTTAAAGTCCATTCACTTCAGCACAAATTAGATAGGTTATATCTCGGAAACGTGACACTTTAGAACATTTTGTCTCATACATAACTTGTTTCTATTGATACCAGCTATCGATTTATACAGGATTTATGCGTGGCCGCAATATTGAAAAAAAAATGGTGGAAGTTATCCCGGTCAGGCTTCATCCAAAAAATTCCAAGAACTTTGAAAGGGTAATTAACACTGATAACTTTTTAAAATGTACTTGAGGTAGGTACAAAGTATAACCCTCGCTCTATATAAACTCGATTTGATTTCGTCATCCAAGTTTTCACCAAATATAGTTTTACCAAGACAATAGAAACAGGATTATCTCTATCACAAAGACGTTTGACATCATAAACGGGGTTAAACCCCCCATTTTCCTCGCAACGACGTCACTTTCGAATTCTGACGTCACATGACGTTGAGGAAAGTTGGACAATAGAAATAAAATTGAACAATAAGACCCTTGTGAGGGTTAATAAAGAGATTAAGACACCTGTTGTAAGGGCAGTTACTATGGTACGTGATACGACTGAACTGTGGCGATAGGAAATTTAAGTTTAAAAGGTTTGGTTACGGGAATGTGACCTTTACTGATGTGTTTAGATGTGTGGTTGGGAAAAAACTCGAATGTATTATTTCCTTCTAGGCTTCTGTTGTAAAGGATAATGGGTGAATATTATCTGACTATGCACACAAGACATACGCGAAGATATTATAAGGAACATAAAAAAGTGGGAAATCCCGCCATCTTGGATTATAGACTGACCGCTTTAATGAGTCCTTCGTCTTGCCCCATCAAAGGCACATTAAGCGTCCACAAAGTCCTAACAATATCCCACACGTTATTTGCTTTAAAATAATCATAATCCACGTAGGTTGAATTGGTATTGTTGTGGTTGTAGGTTGATTGGTTATTGTTGAATTTATAGTTTATTGTTTATTTTTTGTAATGTTGTATGATGCACGTCATATCCCTGCGACAAATAAATATTTTTTCTTTCTTTCTTTTCTTTCTTTCTAGGTATTACGATACTAATTGAACCAATACGTGATTAACCTTCAGAATATTCCATTTTAATTGATTGACCTTGGCAGGACTCATTGAAGCGGTCGGTCTATAATTGGTGAGAAAAAGCACAACATCGAGAAAAGTGGAAAGAGCCGAGGAGTGGGAAAGTTCAAGCAAACAAAATAGCTAACAAGCAAAATTTGGTATTTTATAAAGTCTTAAAGAGTATAGACGTGATATTTTGCTTACTAAAATTAATAGCCAAAACTCCTACCAACTTAATATCGAAGGTATCAAAACTTTTTACTCGATATTGCAAAATACGGTAAAAGTCGGTGCGGCTAGACGCACGTCAGATGCATCGTTAAAAGTTGCAGGTTTTCGCTTAGCCTGCAAGTTTACACGGGCTAGGACCGAGACGGTTAACATATAGTTAGTTGCAAGAAATAAAATATTTACGGTCGTGTAGGAGTTCTTTGAAAGCAAGGTATTTTATTCGAAGTCAAAGGTTTGTATATAGTTTGTGAATTATTTGAATAACGTAATGCATTGTTTACGTTTCCTTTTTGTATTATCATCTGCCTAGCCTTTATTTATTTTATTTATTTATTTGCCAGAAACATGTTATGTTTACAAAGGTGTTCATAATATTGCATAGTGCTACATGTCTCACCGATTTAACGGTATGCAAAATAAAATTATAATTTCATGAAATTACAATTATTATTATTTACATCACATTCGTTTTCAATTAAGTTAGTTACATTACATTACTTTCAATTCACATCAGTTACATTCCATTAATTTTAAAATTATACATTAATATTGCGGTCTTTTCCCAACTATGTTGGGGTCAGCTTCCAGTCTAACCGGATGCAGCTGAAATTTTACGTGGAGTGACTGCCTATCTGACCTCCACAACCCAGTTAGTAATGGGTAATATGAAACCCCTTGGTAAGACTGGTTAGCAGACTTTCGACTGACTACTTGCAACGACTGTCAAATGACATCCGGGACCAAAGGCTTAACGTGCTTTCCGAGGCACGTTCGAAACTCGGTATGTAATGGGTGGTCACCCATCCACGGACCAACCTAGGCAAGCGCTGCTTAACCTGAAGATCGACCCGAGCGGCTGGTATTATTTAACCACGAGCTCCTTTTTGTATTTAAGTCCATAATGTCCCACAATTGGGCACAAGGTTGCAATATTTCAGACCAGCACATTTACATCACAGTTACATCAGCCCCATAAAATCTAAACCAACTACAACATATTTAACATTTTGAACGCCAAAGCTTAAACGCACGCGCGCCTTCCACGCCAAGCCACAATTTCACCGAACATACATTAAAAAAAATCAAAAACAATTTAATTGTTTATTTCTTTTTATAGTGCACAGAATTTTTTGTCACATATTTGTGTCGTTGGCGTACAGGGCGCTTGCTTGTCACATATATGTGACAATGGCGTTCAAAAGAATTTACTTAAAATAATACGAAAATAGAAATATAAAAACAAAACATGTGAATTTCAATTGCCACAAATCCGTTACCAATCTATTCGTTTTGTAAACCACGAAGATGTCTGCAAGAGAATTCTTAAGTAAAAGTTGTAAGAAAGTTTATTTTACTCACGTACCGAAAGAGAATGGGCAACATATGAGCACACGTTGGCAATGCGGTCACGGATACACCTGGAGGCGCTGCTAGAAAATATCCTTTGTCTTGGAAACATGCGGTGTTAAAAGGACACCGGGCACGCTTTCTTTAGGAATCAATTAGATAACACACGCACGGAACAAATATTTGTATGGCCTACAAGTAGTTGTTCCGGGTCTGGCTGTTTGTGTACGTGAGTTTAAAACGTTAAACGTTAGCGCCATCTATTTAAGAAAGCATCGAACTAACTTAAACCAACACGTTGACATTGCAGCCAAATCAATGTTGGTTAAGACATCCGGTGTACTGTTTTTGACATGGAAAGAAAAATTCCAGTGCGAGCAGGGTTTGAACCTGCGACCTTCCGATTCAGTACACCGGATGTCTTAACCAACTAGACCATCGCACCCCGCTCACAGATTTCGAAATTTTCGTTCCATTAATAACGTCTTAGGTGACGTTAGCGCCATCTATTTAAGAAAGTATCGAACTAACTTAAACCAACACGTTGACATTGCAGCCAAATCAATGTTGTATAGAAGTCGCCATACCAAACTGATTTTTAATATTTTATACGCAAACCCTGCGTAGGGAACATAGCTGTTCTAACGTCACCTAAGACGTTATTAATGGAACGAAAATTTCGAAATCTGTGAGCGGGGTGCGATGGTCTAGTTGGTTAAGACATCCGGTGTACTGAATCGGAAGGTCGCAGGTTCAAACCCTGCTCGCACTGGAATTTTTCTTTCCATGTCAAAAACAGCTATGTTCCCTACGCAGGGTTTGCGTATAAAATATTAAAAATCCGGTGTACTGAATCGGAAGGTCGCAGGTTCAAACCCTGCTCGCACTAGAATTTTTCTTTCCATGTCAAAACAGCTATAGTTCCCTACGCAGGGTTTGCGTATAAAAATATTAAAAATAACTAGAATATTATTGTTGAGGTTGAAAATCGTTCATCCAAAGGATTTTTTTTCAAAAAAAAACTAGCGTTTTTTAACTCGTGGATACAAAAACATTCACTAACTACTGGTATCTAACGCCGAACACTCGTTTCAATCGTCAATAGATAGTTGTATTTTAATTTCACTGTATGTGTAGGATTTCATTTTTTATTTGTTCTTTGTATATCAGAGTTTTCTTCTAGAGAAGATGATATTTCATTACCTACTCGTTATTTCTTTGACTTTGAACTTACAAATTCTGACCTGGTAAAACAATTAAGGCCTCCCACTAGGTGGACCGATGATGACCTGGTGAAGGTTGCAGGGATCCGCTGGATGCGAGTCGCACGGGACCGGTCAATGTGGCGATACTTGAGGGAGGCCTATGTCCAGCAGTGGACGTCTTTCGGCTGAAATGATGGTGATGAAAACAAATGAAAGAAAAAAAGAAAGTCTGCGTATAATAAATGACATTAAAAACAGTTGGTTGGTTTTGGATAAAAATCTGCTACTGTTTTCATAGTTGTAAAATCTCTGAGACTGTGTACAAATTATTGATCCGTATATTCAAATATCTCACCTTATTTTCACACTTGACAAAGCAACGCCTGATTCCATACACGTAATACAGTCTCGTTTATATTGACATTTTATATCCTAGCCCTCTGTAACTCTCTTTGTTGTACTTATTTTTATGGGGAAGAATTTATAACCCTTCTTTCCTATGGAGTTTTTATTCACCGTTAACTTCGTCACATTTGTTTTACACCATATTTTTCGCTCTTTTTTACGTGTCATTCGGTCGGCTTTAATGGCAGGTTAAGTTCGGAGAAAGGCGGTTCAACTCACTTTTATAAAGATAAATGAAGTGAGAGAATGTGTGTCGGTGTTCTGGCCTTTATTGGCCAGGAGCTCTTGGCAGATATTGTTTGAGATTGCTTTTAAAAGGATGAATTATGAGGGTGGTAGGAATCCCAGGAGCGTTATGAATGAGTGCGGACAGAGATTAATATGGATCTAGTTTTAGTTTTAAAAGGTTAAAGCCTTAGAGCCTATTTCACGATGTTCGAATAGCCATAACTTCCCGAATAAATAAAAAAATGGAACATTTATAATTATGAAATTAATCTGCCAGATAAATTAACGGGAACTTAATCGCAGGTAGTGAAACAGGCCCTAAGCCTTTAGTTTTTACGTCAAAGTGAGGTTCCGTCAAGTTCTTATTATTTGTTTTTTTTAATGATGTATCATTTACACCGTTTTTTTATATTCCAGTCGATGGTACTCTTAAGATCAGTTGGATCAAATCAAATAATAGCGTCAGCATCAGTTTCGCAATATGAGTGATTATAGACACACAAAAGTAAAAGTTACAAGCACAGGTTACAAGTTATTTATAAATATCCAGAGTTACTTCTTGCAAGATTACCTCGAATTCTAAGCCCAGTATCTCAATCTTGAAGAACAAACTTCATTTCTGTTAATAAAACTCAAGATTCCCTGTTAAATAGTAGCTTAGTCCTAGACCACTAGTGGACTATATTTCCGACGATAACTTGTGAACACTCGGGCTTTCTGCCAAATCACCTATGCGACTGCGTGCTTATGTACGAATGTGATTCATAAGCGCTAGCGATTGTCACAGGCCCAAGAAATGGTAAGTTTTGTTTTGCCTATTAATTGACCCACTGCTGGGCAAAAGCCTCCCAAACAAGCTCAGATCTTCACACCACCTTCGCCGTGGTGTACACACAGCGTCAGTAAGTGCTACTGATGCTGTGTGTACCTCCATTAGGCCTCCAATGAGTGACGATCGTTGTCCATCTCTCCGGATACATTTGTGTGATGTATCTCTCACTTCTGGCTGGATACAAAAACATCTTATACAAAAAGACGGCACGGTTGGCGCAGTGGCTGAGCGATTGACTGCTGCTCTTCGTGTCGCGGGTTCGATTCCCGCACGGAACAAATATTTGTATGGCCTACAGGTAGTTGTACCGGGTCTGGATGTTTGTGTATGTGAATTTAAATGTTTGTAATAATACACACAATACAGGACAAATTCCTCGTGTGGGGAACGTAATATTCGGTGGCTGGGTAAAAAAATAGGGGACGACTGAGACCAAAAGGGGGGTATCCTTGTTGGTCTCAGTCGCAATGAATAGTAAACGACTATAGGTGAGACTGGATGTTTTTCACAAGTATGAGAGAAAAACTTTTTTTTTTTCGCTTTTAAGTTGGACCACAAATTGAAAAGACATATTATAATGTTATTCTAGGCCGTTATCTATTATGTATTAAGGACTAGGTTCCTTGACAGATGCAGTCAAAAATAACACCTACTCTTATTGTCTCAAGGTTTGTTGAATAATAAGCTTTTTATTTATAAGAGAATGATATTTAGGCTTACTATATAAAAAAAAAAAAAAAAGTAAAGTAAAAAAAACTGAAGTACTGCAATGGAACTCGAAGAAAACACACTTTATTATTAATTGCTGTCATTTTTTATTTAAAATTCTTTGTCGTTAGTTTTCATTGCTGTAATACCTTTAAAGAAATAAAAGAGTCAATGTTGAAATTGCGACAGTTTCAAAAACTATAATAAATGTCTAGGTAAAATTATTTACTTCGTATCCCGTGTCCACAGTTGCCGAACAACTTTCATTTGGCAAAAGTTTTTACAATGTTCACAAATTAGCATTGAAAGCTCCCAGCTTTTATTGTCCAAACTTATCTTATATTTTTACATTAATATTTTAGTGTTATTGGGAATATTTGTTTCGAAATTCACGGTTGAAGCCATCGGGAATTTTACCCATTGCAAAGAGTATCCCTCGACTAGACTTACTTGTGTTTACAGAAAAGAAAGAACCCATAAGGATGATTTCCACCGCATCAGATCGGAAAGGATGCGAACGGATACGGCGACACCCGATCGTGAGCGGATGACGCATACGATCGGCATTGATCGTGGCTTGCGAACGTATTCGCTTTTGTGCCTAGTCAAATAGTTTAATTCCTACAGTGTTGATAGGTTCTAATTATTAAAAGCATCCGTTCGGATACGACGACAGGCGAACGGAGCCGATCGCGCGTCGCAGTATACTTTCCGCTACGATCAAGGTCAAGCTGCTATGCGCGGCCTGGTAATATAGACTTTAAATACTGTGTACACGATTTTATTTCGGTTTTAAGATCCGTTCCGTTCCGATCCGATGCGATGAGAGACGTTTGGTGGAAACCATTCTATAAATATACTCCCGTCCTTGTTAGCATGGGAGTAGGCAGAGATCATCGTGGGTCCCAAATGAGTAGGATCAGTTGACTAAAGAGCCACAGAACGCCACCTACTACCTACGACCATTATTTACTCCTGTCGCCTCGTCCACGTTCATACATCTGGTCAAAGACGCACGCCGATTAGAAATAATAATGTAAATTTTAATTACATTGCCTTTAACCCACCTTAACCATCTTGTTTATGTCCCTTTGTGCCTATTGGTCTAGGTATTTTTAGATTTCTACGTAATATAAAAGGTGTAACAAGACCCTTAACGAACTCGAAAGGCACTAATTGTTCTCCCCGTCATTGCGATCATTTTTTTGTTCTAGACCATACCTGGGAACCTTCTAGTTACGGAGATATTGGGGGTTAAAGTTCCAACTTTGTAACAAGTTTTTTTTAAATACTTGTTTTTAATGCAAGATTTTTTCTTTAATCAGCTCTACGACCCCCGTATTATTCAATCCATCCATTAGCACAATGTTTTGAGTGCGTTACTTTGAGTTCTACCATAAAACTTGATTGTTCACCCCCAAAAAAAAACTCGTTTCCGAGCAATATTTTTTGCGCAAAGTTACTTAGTTTGATGCACATAATGCTTGGTTGACGACTTCGTGAAGGGTCCGTTTACACCCTGTAGAGGGAAGTGGTAGTTTACTTACTCTTTCACCGAGCTTTTCTGATTAATTTTGTTGCGGGATCCAAGACAGTTGAATCGGTTCTCCGGGACTCGTCGAAGTTTACCGTCTCAGTGCAGTTCTGTTTCTCTCTACCTACAACTCTTGCTAGACTAGTTGTAGTTATTGGAAATAGTATAGCATGTTCGTGCCATAGAATAGAAGCGTGAAATGTATTATTTTATTTTGTGACCAGAGGGCGGGCATCCAACGCGACAATGCTACCAGCCTTTTGGGCCCTTTTCCTGTTGGCTGCGATGAATTTTTATAGATTTTTAGTTTGTAAATAATGTAAAATAAAAGGAGTACTAAAATTAAATTTGAAGAATAAGAGTAGACAATAAAATCTTAACAACCAATCTTACCAAGGGGTATCGTATTACCCAGTACTAACTGGGTTGTGGAGTACAGATTTGGCAGTCGCTTCGTGAAAAATACTAGTATTCAGTCCAATGGATCTGGGACATTTGCGCGAAAGACATATGCGCGAAGGACACTTCCGCGAACCCGCTTCCGCGAAAAGACATATGCGCGCATGAACTTTTGGGCGATTAGACTTTTGAGCGAATGAACTTTTGCGCCCATAGACACTTGCGCGCAAGTATCCTTCGCGCAAATGTCTTTCGCGCTAGTGTCCTGATACCCAGTCGAATCTGGTAAGACTGAAAGCCGACCCCATCATAGTTGGGAGAAGGCTAGGTTGATGATGAAGAGTTGACAAAAGGGACTTCACTCCCCCGCACTGTGAAAATCTGCCAAAACTACTTTAAAATTCCTCCCGCGGACCTCCAAAAAAGGAACAAGTTCCCATATTTTTACAGCTACGTTATCAATAAGTGTTACTAACGCTTGAATTAAACTTTCAAACAAAGCGGATGTTAGAGTTATGTCGATACGTGCAACGTATATAAATTGCAGTTTAGAACTACAGGCGGAATTGTAGTAAATATATCTAGAAGTTGTGGTGAGTTGATTGAGAAAGGCGGTCTACGTGCTAGCTGATGTTTCACACCTTCTGAATTATTACATTTTGCTCGGCTTTTACAGCATTTTTCTATAATGAAGATTCCCTGTAAATGAGGACAAGTTTTAATGTTTTTCTGATCTCTGGGATTTAATTATTTATTTTCATATATGTGATTTTACAATCACTTTATCACTAAAAATCCTCTTTTCAGAGCAACTCAAATACTTTTATTTGAGTTGCTCTGAAAAGAGGATTTTTTATTAATAACTATGCCTTAAACATTTTACATCATTCATACTTATGAACTTAAAACTAGTTACAAATCTTACCTGAAACGGGAAACAACTTTTTAAAAGCAATATTTCGCTAAAAGAGTAGAGGAAGTCCAAAGAAACGATGAATGGACTGTTTGAAGGATGATATGGCTAGAAAGGAGGTGACTGCTGAAATACCAAGCAGTCGAGCAGTATGGAAGGAGAAGACACGCTGCGCCGACCCCAAATATACAATAATTGGGATAAGGTCAGAAGAATAATAATTTTTTAGTTTTTGTAAGACTGATGACTACATGTAATGATTGCCTAAGATCTGCACCATGACAGCCGGGACCTACGGCTTAACGTACTTAACGAGGCACGGAGGAAACTCGGTATGTAATGGGTAGACACATACAGCAATATCTACCTAAACGTGAATATCAATTAGACAATACTCACACATTCAATTCGTCATATTGTAAACAGATGTATTGTTTATGCCTCTACAGTCTCAACACAGAAACATATCGTACAGCAAATTTAGCATTCAGAGATACAGAAACTTGGTTTGTGTACCAATACAATACTCGCAGGGTCTTTTGGTAAACAATCTACTAGGAACTGTATTATTGTGATAGTAGATATCTCATTTAAGATTTTGGAGATCGCGTATGTCCCGTAGTACACAGGGTGTAACAAGACCCTTGACGAAGCCGACGCCTTATTGACGCAAGTATTACGTACAGCAAACTAAGTAACTTTACGCAAAAAAGATTTGACATTGTGCCGATGGATGGATTAAATAGCACGGAGGTCGTGGAGGTGTCTAAATAACATGTACTAAAAAAAACTTGTGAATAAGTTGAAACTTTGACCCCCATATTGCTCCGTAACTAGAAGGTTCCTAGGTATGGTCTAGAACAAAAAAATGATCGCAGTGACTGTGAAAACAAGTGCCTTTCGGCTTCATTAAGGGTCTTGTTACACCCTTTATTGAGATAAGTTGGCGTATATTTTATTTTGATTTATATTTTATTATACACGAATACTTTTAGGTCGTTCTGGAACCGAAACACAGTAACTCCAGTCGAGTAATAGCTACTATTGGCATATTCTTTTTTTTTTATGACGTCTAATATAGAAGTTAGAAATTTATCACATTTTTTCTGTCATTCGAGTTAAATCTTAGTAGGGCTCCCACTATTTCATTCATAAACGCAATAATGTACGCGGTCCGCTCGATGATGACGTAGCGTAGCACAGCTGTGATTGTGCGAGTCAGTTGAGCGGGTCAATGGACGTCGGACGAATTTATTAACCGACTGCAAGTAGGTATTTCATTTCAGGTCCGATTTAGGTTGGTGTAAGTTCATTTACCTACATCATTTCTCGTTCGTATCAGAAGCACGGCACGGTGTTTACCACTATCACATCTCTTCGTTAACGAGAGAAATTAATTGGCATTTAATTCACCACTCTCGCATCACGAAATCACTACTACTCGTACCTATTCAACTAGACTCCGATACGACGACAGTACGCTTGGGAATTAGGCCTTAAATCGAGTGTCGACCAATCAACCTACCTACCTGATTCATAAAATAATACTGCCTAAAACATTTTTTTTGCGGTAATGCTGGCGGCTGTTACAAACGCAGACAATTCGCACAGAAAAATGAATCGTTTCGTCTGTCGAATAGAGTTCATTATTAGTTGGATGTATTTTAGGTATTGGAGGTATTAGGTTGGAATTAAGACCTTATTTTAATAAAGTGAACCGTGTAATTCGGTTGTGCATCTTTGTAACAGTCAGGTTGGACACGAGACAATAGGTTTCTCAGAATAATTTTAGTAAACTGCGTATTTTACTTAGGTATCTAGTTTGGGTAAAATTTCTAATTTTCACTGTTTACGGTTAAGAAATAAAGTCTAAATTCGCTTTTCGTATTTTTATTTGTGCACCAATTTATCTATCGCGTAGGTACCGTCGGTTTGCGCGACCGATCCTTTGGCTAGAACGCGGAGTGATAACGTATACATAACATCATGCCTGTTATCCCCGAAGAGTTTGGCAGAGGTGTACCTAATGGTACACCCACATTTTTCGCCAGTTATGTTTAATTTCCATGTAATAAGGGGCGAGCTTATTGCCATCAACCTGGCACAAATCCATACTAAATATTTTATTTTTGTTTATGTAGGTATCTAACGCATCGGCATCTTTTGTTTTCAAGACGGTGAAGGCACACTTGCGGATGAACTAATTAGATAGATACTTACATCTTACATACCTATTCTAGCAATTCAATTTGTATTGAAGGTTTGCTATAGGTTGCAGTGGTCAGTACCTACCAACCACGTTGTTGCTACAGTAGATACCTACCCACGAGAATAATAAATCGTTTGATTCCGCATTCATGACCATTGTGTTGTTTGTTGTGTTTGATCTAAATTGCGTTTATGTTTACGTACTTAACAGTTAAATAACTCTAATTTTTCCTTCATACTTTTTACGGGCTTAGGACCGTCGCGTCAGTAATACATTTTACGTCTAAGTCGGTACCTACCTACTAACTTTATAAGTACTCTTTTATTATCAAGAAAAGGTATTGCAGGCGCAGGCGTATTTAAAAAATTGGAGCTATCTACAAACATAATCAACTTATAACTAACTAAGGCTAAACACTTTTTAAATAATTTACACTTCCCTGTATCGAAGCAACTGCTCAAAATGGAGTCCACTTTGCTCGATACACAAACGGGCACGTTTAATCACATTGTCTTTTAATTTTCCTAATGTGTATCTGTCACTTTTCACTATCGCACTTCTTAACTCATCTCGAGTAGTATGCTCCTCGAAATAAACTAGTCTTTTAATTTCGGACCACAAATAAAAATCCAGTTGTGTTAAGTCAGGGCTCCTTGCGGGCCAAGCCACAGGGCCACCACGACCTATCCACTGCTCACCAAACTCACTGTTAAGGTACGCACGCACTGCAGGATGGTGGAGGTAAAGGGAACTTGAGGGTCCGTGATTCCACGTGCGCGCAGTGAGTTCAGGTGTTCCGGCTGAGCATAAAGTCGTCTAGCCTCTTCCAGGTTATTGTGCGCCATCCCATAAAAATCCACCATTGCCCAATACTCCACATTGGAGTACGCGTATTGCCGACTCATTTTGAACATGTTATTAGGTTGCGCGTGAGTGACCGAACACGAACCGCGCGACGGCTAGACTCCTAGACTGTGTAAGCGTGGGGTGGGGGCGTGGCTTACGGATCGATGAATGAATTTTTCAATGGGTACCGTTCGCATGTGTTGCCGATCGTGAATACGTTTTACACACACATATGCATTTACCGCAAGGAAGCGTTACTTCGAGTTCTCATTATTTCACAAAAAAAACATTAAATTAAATTTATTTTTTTTAATTTTACTTTTTGAAAAAAATAGTCCCAATCGTTTCGAAATCGATGATTGAGTTTATGGCTTTCGGTTCCAGAACGACCAAAAAATAACCGTGTATATTTTATTTTTTATATTTTATATTTTAAGAAACTGGTCGGATAGTTCTGGGTTGATTCTAAGGTATTTTGGGATTATACTCAATGTCAATGTACGTTTATTATTATTTAATTTAAAATTTACTATGCGGATTGTTCGCGTGAGAGAGGTTTTAGCCAAGAAATTATTGGTTCTGGCTACTAGCAAATAATATAATTTCCGACAAGATTGCGAAAGTATCAATATAATATTCAACTATCGTCATTTGGTATCCCGTATTAAAAATATTCAAAATCTACTTGCAGATCTTGACATAACATAACATCACGCTTGTAATCCCGCAAGGGTTAGGCTTAGGTGTACCTAATAGCCATATTTCGTCAGATCTAGAAAAAATATTTTAAAAATATGGATTAAAAGTATTTTTTATCCAGATTAGGACTGAGATCAGAATGTTGAGAAAGCATAAAACAAATAATAACAATAAACAGCAAACAAACAACAATAACAATAATAATATGTTTTTGTAATGTGTACAATAATATGTTGATACTTCTAGAACAATGCACGCAGTGGCAGCAAATGCGACCAAACCTCTAAATGTGAATTTATGTACCAACTAAATCAATTATCTAAGCAAATTTACTAAAAATAACAAAAAGCAAGGAATTTTCCCTATAATCGAAAGCATTGAGTTCGATATTTTAAAGGGAGAGTTTATCAACAAAAACACGCGATTCATCAATCAACGTCTGATCAGAATCTTACGCTCGCAGCTTCCCATCTTAATCCTTGCTCTGTTCGAAGAATTCCTTTAGGATTTAACACCCATTCGCTGTTTTGGTTACACTAGCAACTTAATTAATGATACATTTTCTTCTAGAATATTCGAGAATCTATAAACTCCGCTCCGCGGCCGCCACCACCACTCCACTCCAGTCTTTCTTCGCTTTTTCTCTGACTCAAGGTGTGAAGCTCCAGGCGGTTTCATAGCACGATGCCTACTTTCGCACTGTGACTACTTTTTTGGACTTTCAAGTAATGGGTAGCACAATGCCTACAATGGGTTCAATACACATATGTATGTACTTAAGTAAGACATTCTAAGTTCATCATTGTAGATTGAAGACTGAAGATCATAAGTAAAACACTTTCTTCTTTTTCCAATTTCTTCACTAGAAATTATCATGTGTATCCGCATTCAAGCAAACAGTTTCAGAAAGCTTTGTTGCACAGGTTCTTGCCCTGTAGGGAAACAAACACAATGTCTTTAGTTACTCTAACACATATACAAGTAAATAAACACACGTAACAACACGCCTATATTTAATAAAGGGTTAGGCAGAGGATTACTAGTCACGTTGAAGTCCCATGTAACCTCTGCCAGCAATCTATTCAGCCATTATTATGAAGCTCAGTCTCGAGTTACCTAGACTGTGCGTAACGTAATTCTAGGAGTCCACCTCCACCTCCTATCCTGCCCTTTGAACCCCAAAACATGCAGCCACAATGACCTGCTCACTGCTACCAACGCCGCTCTAGATGTTTCGAAGTTTTGGACCAGCAAATTATAAAATACTGTAGTGTATAAAATACCCACACCACGAAGTGGCCCGTAAGTCTCACAACCAGTATTACCAAAGGGTCCAATCGTATTACCCAGTACTAACTAGGTTGTGGAGGTCAGATAGGCAGCCGCTCCATGTAAAATACTGATATTCAGCAGCATCCGGTTAGACTGGAAGCCGACCCGAACAGAATTGGGAAAAGGCTTGGCAGATAATAAGTGCCGACACCATGAAAAAGAAGAAGGTGAATTTCAGTAGAGTAACATTTACGAAGAAATGAGCACACACTAGTACTACAGAAATAGTTAAAATCATAAACAAGAGACCAAACTCCTGTATTTTCTTTTCCAATTCCAATATGCAGCACATAGTAAATAAAACAACTAGAGAGCTAAGATATCTCGGGGGCTATGTATTGTCAACAAGTTTGTTAGGACAAGATCTTGGCGTTGGCTCAGCGCATTGTGGCACAGAGTACTAAACAAATGAAATGCTCACCGTTTTTTTCTCGAAGAATACAGCTCATGGCACACTTGGCATTAGGTCACCTCATTTCTACTAGTTCATCCCGATACGAGGAGATGCAGTGATGGTGCATGAAGGTGTGCGTTGCATAAAGTTTCATAGAAATAATCCCAAACGGTTCATTTTGTGGTGAACGAGGCTGATATCGTGCATTGTTTATCTGCACGCTTTTTTTTTTTTTTTTTTGGATGGGAAATCATCAAATGACCCCCCCCACTCTGGGCGGAGTGGAAGGGAGTGTCAGACTTGTACTGACTAAAACCCATCCATGCTCCTTCTTTGCCCTTTGTGTTCCAGGGCCACGGTGTCTCTTTCGAACAGTCCCGCAGCTCTGGCAGGCATCGGCCCATGCGGACCCCTACTCGGTTGCTGACATCTCTTTGAGGCGCGCGTGGAACACGAACGCGCCGTCGACACGGCCTGTCGTCATAAGACGGCCGGACGGCGAGCTAGCCCATAACTCGCCGTCCACAGGCCCGCGCCTACGGTGGCCGGGAGCCACCACGTGACCCCCGACGCCCAGGGCGTCTCCCGCGGCGGCTGGGACGTGAAGTTCTTTCCCTCTCACGTCCCGCCACCTCCTTCACTAGCATGACTGCTTCACAGAAGGTGGTGACGGCTTCCCATTCCCTCTCGCTCCGGACCATGGCTTGAACCAGGGCCGGACGCGAGAGATCGCCGCCGCCAATCACCGCTACAAGGACACGGCGGTGCTCCGCCCAAGCGGGGCAGACCTCTACGGTGTGCTCCACCGTGTCCTCCGGACGATCCTCGCAGTGGAAACACCCGGGCGTTTCCTCCCGCCCGATTCGGTGCAGGAACCTCCCGAAACAACCGTGTCCGGTGAGGATCTGCGTCAGGCGGTAGGTGAGGGCGCCGTGGCGCCTCTCTAGCCACTCCTCAAAGAGGGGACTTATCGCCACTATGGTAGCGTGCCCTGCACGGGGTTGCAACAGTCGCTCTCTCCATGTCGCCATGAGATCACGCCGGAGGTCTGTCCGCTGAGCGGCAATTTGCCGCGGCAGCGGAGTTTCCCCCCGACGTAGTGCCTCCGCGCGCCATTCATGCAGGCGCGCGAGGACTATCGCCTCCAGATCCCATGGCGGCAATCCGGCAAGGAGGCTAGCCGCCTCGCCGGAGATCGTGCGGTACCCCCGGATTAGCCTTATGGCTATCACCTTTTGGGGCGCGTTCAGGTAGTGGGCGGCTTGCCGCCTCAAAGAACGCGCCCACACCGGGGCCCCGTAAAGGGCCATGGACCGCACGACCCCCGCGTATAGCCTCCGGCAGGAGGCGTTTGGACCCCTCAGGTTGGGCAAGAGCCGCTTGAAGGCAGCCCCTGTCCGTTCCAGTTTGGGAGCCAAACGTCGGAAGTGCTCCACGAAGTTCCACCGGCTGTCGAGGACGAGTCCTAGGTACTTCAACGTCGACCCGACGCCGATGGAAACCCCTCCTGCCGTCAGTAGGGATCCCGACGGTGGCGCATTCCGAGGCCCATGAAAACACATGGCCTCGGACTTGTGCAATGCCACCTCGAGACCCAATTGCCGGATCCTCTCCACGACTATCGCAACCCCGCGTGTCATGTTTTCGGCCGCCGCCTCGTGCGACCTCCCTTGTGCCAGTACCAGCGTGTCGTCAGCGTAGCAAACTACGCTGACGCCGGTAGGGAGGTCGGCGCGCAGCACCCAGTCGTAACCGATGTTCCACAGGGCCGGTCCCAGAACCGATCCCTGTGGAACACCGCACTTATCTGCACGCTGATTTTACACTGGGAAAATTTTTGCTCTCGCCACAACGCGTCGCACGAAATGACTAAGGTTTTCTTCTCTGGCATAGACACTAATTATGTGAGAATATGCAAAGTTCGTAATAAACTAGCAAGTCAGCCTGTAAACCCCGAAAGGTTAGGCAAAGTTGGATTGATTTGAAGACTTACGTTGGATATTTCAATGCATCCTAAGTTTAGCTCACTATACAAAAAATATGATCCAGAGGCTGGTAAATAGCAAAATAAATGCTGTTAAATTGACTAATTCATTTGTTCTCTTGAAATTAGTTTCAAAACAAAAATTTGCATGGTACAATGACACTCTATTTACTCACTATTCTGTGGTTTGGGTATGAACCCCGTGACTTGGCCTGTACTTCGACGCTTAGAAAATCGCTTTCTAGGTTTATGGGTTAAGATTTAAACATAACTTAAGTCCATAGTTTATTACTTTGATTTCTATGTTGGCAGAGGAATCTAATGTCAAGATTAATGTATAATTTTGCGTAAAATTCAGTCTATGCTGATTTTTTATATCTTTGAACAAATAACTATAGATCGACCGCTTTTATGAATCCTCGCGAAGGTATCAATTTAAATGGAATATTCTGAAGGTTGATCACGTATTGGTTCAATTAGTATCGTAAAACCTACGTGGATTATGGTTATTTAAAATAACTTGTGGGATATTGCTAGGACTTTGTAGACGCTTAATGTGCCTTTGACGGGGCAAGGCGGAGGACTCATGAAAGCGGTCGATCTATAGAATAAAACACCACTCTTGTACTAACACTGAATAAAAGAAAATAGTTTTATTTAACAAAAAAACCTTGTTTCTTACTAAATTGTAGTTTTAACCAAACCTTACGTCCATTAAACAATGTCTGAACTCTAGAACGTATGTAGTTCACAAGATCGCCAACGCCGTAGCTAAACTAAAACAATGTAAAACCTTTACCTTTTTTAGTTTCGTAAGCGACATCCATCAGTCGTGTTTTTTACTCAACTTACTTTTTCCTGTAGATAGAGTACTGTATAGATTAGCCGCCAGCGTAAGCCTTTTAACATAGTGATAGTCTTTGACAGTTCTTATAAACTCGGACCATCTAATGTCGAATTCCTAGTAGGTTACACTTTCCAGTAAAATTGTACCGAGACAGCTGTTTCGTAGCGTCTCAATTGCTTGCTATCAACAAGCAAAATTTTTTCATACATGAAAAAGATGCAGAAAATATTTTTCTTACTCATTTACTCTGACTACTGAATATTATAAGAGTGTACTTGTGTCTGTATTTTTGTTATTCAAGGCGCATTTCACTAAAGAAGCTGAGCAAGACCATCTAAATCGCGTTCAGAAGCTGTCATTGACAATATGATGACAATGACAGCTTCTGAACGAGTTCAGTTACTTTAGCGAAATTCGCCTTTAGTGACTTGTCTATTTCTATACTTTGTCTACGTTTTCCTGACTCAGCTCTTTTATCTTAGTGACACTTGATACAAAAAAGCTTTGAAAAACGAAACGTTCATTTTCTCAGTGACAAAGTGCTAAAATCTGAGCAAGGTAATTCATTTACATTGCTCTCTCATCAGGAGGTCCAGCATTTTTAGATAAGCTAGTCTCGTTTTCATTTTAATGTTTCCTGTTTTCAGTCCCTTGTGTTCACGGTCCGATTGTAGTCGTAGCATCAGGTGTTAAAATATTTAACTGTGTAGTTTTTTATGCTGAAATATGCTGTGTGATTTCCTGTTACAATTCGTTTTCGTAAAAGTTTGCCTTTTTCTGTAAGTTTTGAACAGAAGGTAATATTAAGACAAAATGGGTGAAGAGATTTAATTTATAATGTGATTCTTTAGCATGAGGTCCTGGGTTCGATTCCCGGGTCGGGCAAAGTGTCTTTGGGTTTTTCCATCCGGAATTTCTCAGTAGCAGCCATAGAGTCTGGATTTGTGCCCGCTTGATGGCAAGAGGCTCGTCCCCTATTACATGGGAGTTAAACATCACTGTCGAATTGAGTTGTTAAGTACACCTCTGCTTAACCCTTCGGGGATTACTAGGCGTGATGTAGTGTTAAATGTTTATGTGATACTTTAAAGTTTATAACGTTAGATCATACAACTTACAGATTAAAGGTAAAGCATCAGATCCATAGCATAATTGTAGTTTTTTAAAAGTAAAGTAGAATCAGAGTTAAACTTACATATTCTTTCAAAAATGACCCCCCCCCCACTCTGGGCGGAGCGGAAGGTAGTGTCAGACTTGTACTGACTAAAACCCATTCATGTTCCTTCTTTGCCCTTTGTGTTCCACCTCCTTCACTACACTAGCATGACTGCTTCGCAGAAAGATACTTACTCCTAAACTTATTAATTCTACAAATTGACCCACACGACTTATTCGCTAATCCCTTGTGTGCGATTACAAGAAAATCAACCACAACACAACAGAGCCGTAAACTTTCAAGTCAATTTGTTAGCATTCCATGTAAACACAAGTGGTACACAAACTTCGTGGTCAAAGTTATACAATAGGAACTATTCTAGCCATTGTTGCGGACTTGTGGCCCGGAGACCGGCGACGGCAGTGAACTGAACTCGCGCGTACAGACTTGGACGTAATTTGTTGAGAATCCTGTTTTGTTGTAACTAACTTAGCCCTAATTATGAAGAGTGAATTTTTTCAATCAAATTGATCGAGCTCAGCGTCATCAAGGCGTTTAACACGAGTGCGCAGTGTAAACGTTTCATAATTACGACCGATTTTCATACATGCGAGCCGCTGATAACACCATGCCAGATGCCAAAAGAGATGTAAAATAATATAATGTCGTCCTGTTTAAAAAAACCCGCTATTTTGCAATCTTGTGTTTAGGTGCTGGGTGAGCGTTTGATCAAAGTTAGGAATATTGGATTTTCAATTAAAAAACTCTTGAAAGCAGCCCAGTCTCTTAAGTTGTACATAGTTACAGCAATCGGCTTTCCTTTACGTTGCCGTTACCGTTGTTTGGTTGAATGAGAAAAAATATACATACACACAAAATACTTGCGAAAAACATAACCCTTCCTTGGCAGTCGGGTAAATAAAGGCCAGATAATTTTGTTATTGTTGTTTTGTTTCTTTTCCCAACTACGTTGGGGTCAGCTTCCAGTCTAACTGAATGCAGCTGAATACCAGTATTTCACATGGAGCGACTGCCTATCTGACCTCCACAACCCAGTTAATACTGGGTAATACGATACCCTTTGGTAAGACTGGTTGTCAGACTTACGAGCCACTGACTACCTGTAACCACTGTCAAAGAGCTACAAAAGACAGCCGGGACCAAAAGCTTAATGTGCTTTCTGAGGCACGAAGGAAACTTGGTATGTCCTTCGGCTTAATCTGAAGATTGACCCGAGCGGCTGTTATTATTTAGCCACAAGCTCTTTGTTTTGTTTAAGGTAACCACTTTCTATCAAAAGAAGCGTTGGCAAAAAAACGAATTTCCAAAACCGTTATAATTTTTTGTCCTCATTTTCTAGCTGCCCTATAACTCAAGACTCTTAAGGTTTTCTAGAAAAATCTTTTATCCCAGGTAATCCTTTTGCTCTGCTCTCAATCAATCATTTTACGTCGGCGATGTGTTGTATTTAGTTTCCGTTCACGTCTTCGCGTTAGCGTCATAGAAGACTTTATCGTAAGATCACGCGCAAAATTTAATTTATGTTATATTTATAACGTTTGTTGTTGTCTGTACTTTTATAAAATTAGTTGTGGTAGAAATACATCTTAGTTTGTATTTAATTATGTCAATGTGTGGTGTGACAAGAATAGATAAAGTAAGGAATGACTATATTAGAGGAAGTTTTAGAGTTGCGCGAGTTACAGAAAACTTGAAATAGAATCGACTGTCACAGTGTGGGCATGTGGTGCGATGAGGAGGGACAAATCGCATGTGACTAAAGAAGTGATGAAAATAAATTTTGATGGATGGAGAGGGAGAGGAAGGCCAAAGAAAAAATGGATGGATTGTGTGAGGAATGACATAAAGGAAAAAGGAGTAAATGATAGCGTGAAGATTGGAAGGGCAGAAAATGAAACAAAAAAAACGTGTTGCACCGACCCCAAATAACAGGGGACAAGGACAGGAAGATGATGATTTAATTATGTCATTATTACTAACAGTTCTTTTATAAAACTTTCGTTGGATTTCTGTCACGTTTTTTTTTAAAGGGTTAACCGGCAGGAGACGTAGATAGTGGAAGCAATGTCAATTTTTTACTTTTATTTATTTAACACATCAAGCACAAAAGTACAGAGGCGGACTTAATGCCATAGGCATTTTCTACCAGTCAACGTTTGGGTGATGCAGAGACAAGCAGTGGTAGGTGTATATCTGAAAATAATTTTAAATAATACTAAGATTAACTACAAGAATATATATAATACTATAAATATATATCAAATACTATAAATATATATCAAAATTTAAATTAATGTTAATAGACATTTCCACGAATATACTAAAACTTTTCTATATGATACGTATATTTTTTTAACCACTGAAGAGTTTCGGTAATGGTAGTAACTAATTAGCAATGACCGTATTACCAAACAGTGTGTAAATGGAAACAAAAGGTGAAATGGTCCGGTACGTTATCAGGAAACTGCGCTTCAATAATGATCGATAAGATAATATGAAACCGTCATTAAGAAGTAAGCAGCGTATAGCAGTGATAGCTTAGTGGTATGACCGTCAGACTGCCAAGTCATAGGTCTCGAGTTCGAGCCTAAGACACAGACCTCTGATTTTTCGGAATCATATACGTATTGCATAATTATCACTTGCTTCCGTGAAGAAAACATCGTGAGGAAACCAGCATACCTGAGAGATATTTCTTGACGTCAAGTCAGAGGTCCATGGGCGGCATAAAAACTCTGAAACCAGGTTAGCCACTAACCACACGATAAAGAAGATTAAGAACTACCAAAACGCCAAGTCGTTCCTTGTGTTGAACTGCTCTTTTATACAGAGTCAAACTACATGAGTTTGTGAAACTCGATAAAGGCAAATCTAATCAAGGTAAAACAAAAAATAAATGATTTTCTCAGCCAATGACATCGATACTCGTTACGTCTGCGGAGTTTTGTCAGACTAAAGAACATAAATGGAATGAGTTACATATGTACTGCACATTTGCGACTTACTTCTGTCTACCGTAATTCCATTAATTTAGTTTTTTATCAACATAACATCACGCCTGTAATCCCCGAAAGGTTAGGCAGTGGTGTATCTAGTAGTACACCTACATTTCGCCAGTTTTTTTAAAGTCATATGTAATAGGGGGCGAGCCTATTGCCATCATCGGGCACAGATCCAGACTCCGTGGCTGCTGCTTAAAAAATTCCTGATAAAAACTAAACTCCTTGCCTGACCTGGGAATCGAACTCAGGACCTCTGGCTCAGCAGTCGCGCTTGCGACTACTATACTGACGAGGCAGTCAAGTTTGTACCAACAATTTTGCGTAAAATATTTATACCAACTGTATAAATACTTTTACATCTATGTCCTACCTAGAATGACTTTAGAGATATTTTATAAACACTTACTTTTATAGAACTTTTTATCTAAAGGTGCTCCCTCACCAAGTGCATTCGCGTGTAATGTAACATTACAGATACAACTTTAAACATTACATTACAATACTATCTCCCTGACTGATGAGCATTCGCGTGTAATGTAACATTACAGATACGACTTTAAACATTACATTACAATTCTACCTCCCTGACTGATGAGCACTCGCGTGTAATGTAACATTACAGATTCGACTTTGAGCATTACAATACTACCTTCTAAACTGCCGAGCTCAAATCTGTAACGTTATAAAGGTATTACCATTTTGTATAATTACAAGATGCGCATTGTAATGCTCGGTTCTCCTACTTCACTGACGTAATACTAGTTTTGTATCATTAAAAGGTGCGCGCTGTAATGCTCGATTCTCCTCCCTCACTGATGTAATGCCCGAATCTGTAACGTTACATTACATGCGAATGCTCCTGGTGAGGGAGCACCTTAAGAAAAAATACGAGTTTTTTCTCCAAGCACTTAGTGCGACGTTTTCTTGAATAGTACCTGTTTATAGTTTAATGTTGTACTTTACTATTAATAGTTAAGTTTTTGGTACAAAGAAAGAAGCTTTGCTTAATGCTTTTAGTATATTTGATGTTCAAGATCATTTGCAACATTTTCGCAACTTTGTTGAGATAAACATCCAAATTGATATTGTTGTGTTATTTTTTTTATTTAGAAGTAAGTGAGTGACAGTAGACCTTCGCTATTCTATTACAGATTTTACGCTGCTTTTTATTTAATTTTTATTAAAGTTTATTTTTAAAGTAATCGTTCAGGAGGAGCTCGCAGCTAAATAATAACAGTCACTCGGGTCGATCTTCAGGTTAAGCCGCACTTGCCTAGGTTGGTCCGTGGATGGGTGACCGCATAAATAACGAATTTCCTCCGAAGTACGTTAAGCTGTTGGTCACGGCTGTAGTTACGGGCCCGAATCCCTCGGTGGCCCGAAATTCCGACAACCAGTCTTACCAAGGGGTATCGTATTACCTAATACTAACTGAGTTCTGGAGGTCAAATAGGCAGTCGCTCCATGTATAATACTGGTATTCAGCTGCATCCGGTTAGACTGGAAGCCGACCCCAACATATTTGGGAAAATGCTAGGCAGATGATGATATGATTCTTAAAGATTACGAATAATAATAATGGGTTGCTTACCTAAGTTTTATGGTTCTTTTCCTCTAGATTTGTAAATAACGACATATAACAAAGGTAAACTAACATCTAAGTCCAAGTATATACAGTTATTTTATTAAACTAGCTGTTGCCCGCAACCTTCTTCCGTGAAATTGTATAGCCTATAACCTTCCTCGATAAATGGGCTATCCAACACTAAAAGAATTTTTCAAATCGAACCAGCAGTTCCTGAGCTTAGCGCGTTCAACCATACAAAAAAACTCTTTAGCTTTATAATACTATAGTATAGATTCGCGATTCAAAATTTGATCATCACCCTGTGTAAAAATAACATGTCCTTCACACACATGACGTATCTGTGCTAGTTTATTTGCACGACAGTTGACATATAGATTCTATTCTCCTGATCAAATATTTGAGGGACTACAAGTTAGTTGTACCGTATATTGGAGTCAACCCCGTGATGTGGCATTCCAGTGTAATTAATTCACTATAGTTTCTGCTTCAACCTACGTCATTTGGAAATGGCATGTTCGACAGGCTTTTGATGTAAAATTAGGTGCTTAAAATAGGTTTTGGACGGTAATGGGAATCGGGGACGCTCAAATTGAAGTTGTGGTACACGAAGGTCTCTATTGAAATCAGCTTGTTTCACATTTACGGTTGTAATTACAATTGAAAGAGAATCTATGGCTCTGTAGTCAACTAGTTCCACTTAGATAGGACCCGCGGGATGAGTTTACTAATTCGTTATTTTTATTATTTTTCTTTTATAAATTGGATCCGATGTTAAAATTGTTAAATTGGACCCACTTGTCATGAAGTTTTTATGTATGTATTTTTTTTTGGGGCTGTTTTTCCTCTTTCATAATATTTTTTAATGGTTCCTTGTTTTTGCTGTGCTGTAATGCTTGCTCTTCCCTTATCTCAATTGATTTGGGTTCGGCAGCATGTCTTCTTCTTCTCTACTTCTCTGTGAATTTGTCGCCATCGCAGATGTCACTCCGTTGTAGGCATTATATAATTTTCTTACAGACCATTATAATAATAATAATAATAAGCTGGCAACACTTACGTCAAGCAAACGTCTTCATATCGGATTTACCAAATTTTCTTAAATTTAAATAGTTTTAGTATACCGAAAGATTTGAATCATACCACCCTTTTACAATACCAATTTTATTTAATAATATCAATGAAAAAATACTAAAATTACAATGAAAATAAATTGAAACCAATAAAGAAAACCACACCGTTGATTTGACACGTGTCATTGTGTGTCAAAAATTTTCCGAAATATATAAAAGAAATGAAGATATGACGATGATATTATGTTGACGAGATCAGCTACACGACGCGCACGCCTATCGCCTCCGGACCCGTCGCTCAGCTCCGCCTCGCCGCCGCCGGAATCCAGCCCAATCGTGAGTGCTGTGACACCGGCCGTGGCAGTTGCGTCGAGCTCGAGCGACGAGTATTTCTCTCCGCCGACGACGCCACCACCTGTTCGTCGACGAGGAGGACGCCGGCCGCCGGACGGTTTAGGACCTCGAGGCCCACCGGCCTCTGATAGGGTCCCAGCTCCCGGCGGGAGTGTGCCGCGCATGCGATGGACGCAATCCATTAATGCAAATGTCATGCGCGCATACTATGGGGCTACAGAGGGGGGTAACAACCTGACCGCGTACCGTGTTCGGATGCTCTCTCTGTTTCAGGTGCTTGAGCCAGCTGTCAACGTGTCGGCACAACGACTGTCGGATCAGGTGCGAGTCATCCAGCGTAATGGTATGTTGGATGACACCGTACTTGATCGCTTGCGGACTGAAATGCAGAGTAGCCATGTCATTGCCACGCCGCCGCAGACTGTGGTTCCACCACAGTCTACCATAATACCAACTCACGATAACAACGTGAGTAATGACATGGTTACTAATGTAAGTACCCAGTGCAATGAGGAAATGAGGTGTGCTTTGGAGGGTGCGATTCGAGAATATCGGTTCATGCAACCCGATCTTAGACCACGCGTACCTCGTTTGCCCATGCATAACAAAAATAAGGTGCTGGTGGCAGTTCTGGATTCGCAGTTGTCAAACTATTTTGATAACTGCGAAAACCTCACCGATGCTCACTCAGTCCTGTATTGTGCGGCTGTAGCGGCATGTCGTGTAGCTCATGTCAAATTTTCTGATGACAGAGCTACACGACCTAAACCAGCCGTACCGTCATGGCAGTACAGGATTGAACGACGTATTGGTGAGGCCAGAGCACTCATCGGCAAACTGATCTGCTTCAGGGAGGGCAATACTCGCCCTAGAGTGATGCGTTTTGTGAGGCGGGCGTTCTCGGGGACTGATATCAGTGCTCGAGACTACATGTCCCGTGTCACAGAGCGCATCGACTTCCTGAAGCAGAAAGTTTATGCATGGGCAAACCGTATTCGTAGGTATAAGCGGCGGGTGGACCGATACACTCAGAATCGCACATTCCAAAGAGATGAAAGGTGGGTTTATAGGGCTTGGGAGCGACCCGACCAAGGTGTGGCTGACACGCACCTGCCGGATGATGATGCCATGTGTTCATTCTGGCGCAGCATCTGGTCGGTGCCTGTTAGCCATACCGAGGGTGAATGGACTCGGGAGGTCGAGCGAGCGTGCGATCTAGTACCAGCAATGGGGGCAATCACTATCAGCCCCCAAGACGTAGTTCGTGCAGTCCGTCCGTTACCTAACTGGAAATCTCCAGGGCCGGATGGGCTGCACAACTTCTGGATTAAATGGTTTACAAGGTCGCACGCTCGCCTGGCGATCCTGTTCCAGTCAGCCTTAGAGTCAGGGTCGCTGCCAGAGTTCCTGACAACAGGGATAACCCACCTGCTCCATAAATCGGGTAGTACTGCGGAGCCCAAAAATTATAGACCGATTGCCTGTCTTCCGACAGTCTATAAAGTTCTTACATCCATTTTGAGAGCTAAAATTAACAAACACATTGATGACAATTCTGTAATGTCCGCTTCTCAAAATGGATGTAGGAACGGGTCCCGCGGTACTAAGGAGCTACTCCTCATTGATATGGCCATTAGTCAACAGGTTCGCCGTTCCCGAAGGGATCTGTCGACATGTTGGATAGACTATAAGAAGGCCTATGACTCGGTGCCACATACATGGCTCATGAGGGTGCTAGAGTTGTATAAAGTTGATTCAACTCTGCGCATCTTCCTGATGTCATGTATGGGGCAATGGAGGACAGTCCTTCGCTATCCGGGATGTCGGCAAATCCAGAGGAATAGCGAGCCGATAAGGATAGAGCGAGGTATATTTCAGGGCGATAGTTTGAGTCCGCTTTGGTTCTGCTTAGCCTTGAATCCTCTTAGCACGCTGCTGGAGGATTCAGGTCTAGGCTATCGGTTGAGGAGAGGTGGTCAAGTTATATCTCACCTCCTTTACATGGATGACCTGAAACTCTTTGCCCCCAACGATTTGCAACTGATGGAGCTACTGAAAGTAACTGAAACTTTCAGTAGCGCCATCAGGATGGAATTTGGTGTGGACAAATGTGCGGTCATGCATGTAAAGCGAGGGGAGATTGTGGAATCTGTGGGAACCCAGCTCTCGGATTCCATAAATCTTAGATCCCTCTCAGCAACTGAAACCTATAAGTATTTGGGTATGTCGGAAGCGCTGGGCATCAATGTTGCTGACATGAAGCAATCGTTGAAGGAGCGCTTCTTTGGCCGTCTGAAAAAAGTATTTAATAGTCTTTTATCAGGCGGCAATAAGGTGCGTGCCTTCAACGGTTGGGTCATGCCGGTTCTGATGTACTCTTTCGGCATACTCAAATGGACTCAGACAGAACTAGACGCCCTGGATAGGAGGGTCCGTACATTGTTGACGACATATCGAATGCATCACCCGCGTTCTTCTGTTATGAGACTGTATATCCCGCGGAGGTGTGGGGGTCGAGGCTTTTTAAACGCTAAGACTCTTCACAATCGCGAGATATGCAGTCTCAGGGAATATTTCCTTGAAACCGACGTGGGGATGCATCGAGATGTGGTCGCAGTGGACAAGGGGCTCACCCCGCTCTCCTTGGCTAAAGAGAACTGGCGCAAACCTGTAGTGCTTGACACTAACGACCGCATGGAAGTATGGCAGAGTAAGGAGCTTCACGGACGGTTTTTCCGGGCCCTGCATGGGCCCGATGTAGACCTACCAGCGTCCGTAGCCTGGCTACGTTCCGGGGACCTCTTTGGAGAAACCGAAGGTTTTGTCTGTGCAATTATGGATGAAGTTATGATGACGAATAACTACCGGAGATTTATTGTGAAGGACGGTACGGTTGACATATGTCGGGCATGCCACCGTCCAGGCGAATCAATCCGTCACATTATCTCCGGGTGTTCTCGTCTGGCTAACGGAGAGTACTTGCATAGACACAACCTTGTAGCCAGGATTATCCATCAGCAACTTGCTCTAAAATACAACCTTGTGGAATCGGAAGTACCGTACTATAAGTATGTGCCCGACCCAGTTCTCGAAAATGGCAGTATCACATTGTACTGGGATCGATCCATCGTAACTGACAGGACTATTGTAGCCAATAAGCCTGATATAGTGGTGGTGGATCGATCAGAGCGGCGTGCAATGATTGTTGACATAACGGTCCCGCATGATGGGAACCTCGTGAAAGCCGAGAAAGATAAGCAAATCAAGTATCTTGACTTGGCTCACGAGGTTGTCGACATGTGGGATGTGGACTCAGCGATCATTGTGCCGATAGTTGTATCAGCCCATGGCTTAATTGCCAAGAGCCTCGACCAATACCTGAGGAGGCTCTCGTTAGGCAGCTGGATCAAGGGTTTGATTCAGAAAGCGGTACTCCTGGACACGGCTCGTATTGTCAGGAGGTTCCTCTCTCTGGAGCCCTGACCGCCGGTAGCTTGGACCCTGTTCCTGATACCGGTGGGCTACAATTTTTTATATTTTTAAATGTTTTTTTATATTGTTTTTAGTTTAAGAAATATTTAAAAATATATAAGATTTGTGTAAAGTTAAATAAAGGATCAAATAATATATATATAATTATTATTTTATTATTATTATTATTTTTTATATATATGTATATATGTAATTGTTGTAAATGTATATATTATATGTATATTTATTATATTTTTAAAAGTTTTTTTATATTACTTTGTATAGAAATATTTAAAAATGTAAATTATATGTATAAAAATAAATAAAGGAAATAATAATAATAATATACTTTATTGATACAATTCCTTACAATATGCTTACTATCTAGCTAAATTTCACAATATTTAAAGGCGCACAGAAGTTGAAACCCTGACTCCTAAACTAGGAATACCTGTGACTTAGGAGTCAGTGTTCTACTGCCACTTGGACACTATAAACCCTTATGAAAATTAAGAGCTGGTAAGGTGATGTTATACAAAAAGAATATATTATTATGTAGTGATTTAAAGAAAAGAATGAAAAACAAAAAACATTCATCGTTTATTTGGTCTTTGCCTACTTTTATAACTGTCCACGATTCCAAATTCATATTTAATAATTTTTTCATGATTTTTCCTGCCAGTAAATAGATACTTTCGCCAACATAATGAGATATCGAAATACGACGAATCAGGAACCAAAAAATAAAATGGTATTTTTATCAACCTACAAGATACCCGAATTTGCTAACTTCTTGTTCGTAAGTCAAAAATATATAGTATCTAAGATTCCGATATACTTACGACCCCGGATAAAAAAAGAAACTTCATTAAAAAGTCACAAAGTGGAAAAAAAACTTTTTCAATCATCTCTCAAACATGATAAAATATTTATGAATCTTCAGATGTACATTTCATTTGCTGAAACTTCTGTTGGAAATATAGCTAGGTATTTTTATCTTTTACAAATCTCCTTACAATCGAAACAAGAACAAAAAGATGGATATGAATCCCACTTCTATCGACATGGCCCAATAGTGTATTTTTAGAATGAGGGATACACTTACTTGAAATTTTCACAGAGATACTTAGTTGTTCTTTATAAAACGTATTATTTCTCCTTATCATTCTTTACACAGTCCATCCATCGTTTCTTTGGTCTTCCTCTACTCATAATACCCATCCACATTCATACTCAAAACTTTCCGTACGTCATTTTCCTCATTCCTCCGCATCACATGCCCATACCACAACGACCGATTACCACACAGCTCAGTCACCGGCGCCACTTTCAGACTTCCTCTTAAATACTCATTTCTTATTTTATCCATTCGCGAAACACCACATATCCCCCTTATCATTATTATCTCAGCCACATGCAAATGGCTTTCATTCATCCGTTTTGTGGACCAACATTCTGATCCATACAAGACAGCAGGTCTAAAAATTGTTTTAAATTGTTTCGCCATTCCATTCATCCCGTGTTAATTCTGTGATTTACACTACGATCTATTTCGCCATCACTTTGTACGAATGAACCGAGATACCGAAAGTCGAAGTTTTTACATGATAAAACAGATATAAAAATAATCGATGAGTGTCACCAGCTAATTAAAACCTTGTTTGATTTGAAATTCAAACCGAATGTAATGCCGATTTGATGACGACGTAAGGATGAACTCAAGTTTCAGATTTCCTCTTACTGACCCACCTCAATAGATCAACCTGGGATACTTGGACGTGCAAAGGGTATGTACCCACCTGTCTCAAGCTCAGTAAATACATGATTTTGTGAAAAAGCCCCCGCTGAAATTCCTCGATCAGTTTAAAAGTACCAAAGTGTTCTTGAAAACATAAAAACACACATTTTCAGATCCAAGTAACTTGCGATACTTTATCCATTTATAAAGCCCATATTCGAAGCCCAGGTGTTTGTTCAGAAAAAGTACTAAGTTCTACTTTCTAGACTTTTAAGTCTCTTAAGGCATTTGCATCGCCGGCTTTTGAAAATTTAAATATTGACTAAGTAAGTGAGCTGTTTTTCTTATAATATGAAAATGCAAACAGAATTTTCAAAAGAAAGGTAGTGTGAATTTTTAAAATAAGAGACTTGCTTGAACATACATCAAAAACTGCTCTTATGCACAAAAGTGTGTTTTGTATGGCACCAACTATCTACAACAAATTGCCCTAAAGATGGAAAGAGCAAACTATACCTAAATTTAAACAAACTATGAAATTGTTTTTGGCACAAAAAGCATATTATAGTATAACATTAGACTAACATGAAAATAAAAAAATATACAAAGTCATTGCACACGATCTAGCATAAATCATATTAATTTACCGATAAAATAAGAGCAACGGTGGTCCATTGGTGGCGGCCCCGACTTACGAACAGTAAGTCGTGGGTTCGAACGCAGGCAGGCGCATTATTTTCTGTAATTTATTCATCACCACTGCTTTTTAAAAACGGTGAAAGAAAACATCGTGAGGAAACCGGCATGTCCTAGAACCAAAAATTTGAAGACATGCGACATCTAACAACCCGCACTGGCCCCGCGTGTTGGATTATAGCCTATTCCCTTTCATCGAGAGAAAGCCGTGTGTCCCAGAAGTGGGAACATTATAGGCTGATTATGCCTATGCTACCGACAAACTGCGTTTATTTTTTAATTTAATTATTTCTCGTTCACACTGATAAGTATCTCTGTACCTAATCCATGTTGGGCAAAAGACAAACAACAAAACATGCTAATCAAAGAATATAAGTAAAAACTACTTACATGCGCTTGCATAAACAGTTTCGTCGGACAATTTACCCTGTGTCTCCACTTAGCACTTTACCGGTATCTTCACAGATCGTACATGAGGGTATACCTACCAACACTCAATCTCGGAAAAGCTCTCGACAAATATTTGCGGGTTCAATTCCCTAGGAACCAATTGCTCAACCACTGGTTCAAACATGCCGCCAGCTTGTTTATTCCGAAGGGTAAACAGTGATGTGAAAACGATACACCAACATTTTTTCTGAAAGAATCGGGCTATCAGGTTAAAGGTTCCCTTCGAGTTATCTAGCATTACATAACATCACCCTGTAATGTTCAAAGCTTTAGGCAGAGGTGTACTTAAAAGATCACCCACATTTCGCCAGTTATGTTTAAGTCCCATGTAAAAGTGGGCGAGCCTTTAACCATGAAATTAAATGGATGCTGTTGTTGTTGTTTTGCCATCAACCGGGTACAAATCCAATCCGTGGCTGCTACTGAGAAATTACTAATGGAAAACCCAGTATACCTTTGCCCGATCTGGGAATATCGAACCCAGGACCTCACGCTCAGCAGTTGACCATCGAGGCAGTCATGAATTTATCAAATAATTATTAATATTCCCACTGCTGAGACACTGGCCATAGTCTATTGGGCTGCCATCCACCTCGCGGGCCCAGTGTGGATTGTTAGTTGGTACATGTCTTCCAATTTTTCGTTCCAGTTGCCTCACAATGTTTGCAACAACGTTTTGACAGCTGTGATGAATAAATAAATTACTCAAACGCCTGCCTAGGTTCGAACCCAAGACCTACAATTAATAAACCGATACCACTGAGTTTTCCCAAATACGTTGGGGAGCAACGGCTTAACGTGCTTTCCGAGACACGGAAGAAACTCGGTATGTAATGGGTGATCTGACTGTTGTTGTGGTGATCACGCATCCACAGGGATGCGTGATCACCACAACAACAGTCCAGATCTTTAGGTTAAGCCTTACATAGGTTGGTCTGTACCAACCTAGGTAAGGCTTAACCTAAAGATCGACCCGACTGGCTGTTACAATTAAGCCACGAACTCCTCCAAAACCTCATATAAAAATAAAATATTGCCACGTTGGTATTATGGCTAAATGTTGGTCGTGAATCCATTACGACCATTTCATCCCATGCTAACTTTAAGACACCCCTTGTCATTCCATAAGTGACATAAGACTCTCTTAAGGATTAAATCAATGGGATATAGTAACCCCCTTCAAACCCTTTGCTTGATAAATTAATGGTTTTTGTTCTAAAGGTTTCCAAATCTCGTTACATGATATTCTTTTCTGCTTCGAAATTGTCTGTTTCAAATAAACTAAGTACATAATATTCATTCATCATAATGCTCTTGCTTTATCCTAATTTAATCAGAGTGCCCGCGGCATCACTTTTTCTAGTATATTTCTATATTAATTGTCATCTCAGTTAAGTAGTCGCCTCCTTAGTACTAAATAAATAAAATGTTATATCTAAGCCAGAGAGGTGATCTGTACATAAGTGTACAGATCAACTCTCCGGCTTAGATATAACTCACAGAAGATATGCCGTAAGTGACAGTATAAGTACTGCCACTTAAGGGATATCTTCTGTGAATGTTCATAATTTTGAACTCCCGATATTTCAAAATCGAACTCAAACTCAAAACATTTATTTCAATTAGACCATTACGGGCACTTTTGAATGACAGAAAAACAAAGGAAACGAAGCTACAGTCACGGATACAACGCATAATAACTTGTGAAAGTACTGTAGTTGCCCATTCCAAGGCGTATTTCGACGCTCGCTCTCGAGCTCAAAATAATGTACAATCACGGAAGATATCCCGTAAGTGAGTATACGTAAGTATACGTTTAGTTTTAAACCGTGAAAGCCTAAAACAGTGTTTGAGGTGATCTATACTTCAGGACCTTCCTACTTCAGACACCTTTTTCTATTTAAGATTGTGCATATACCAGCGCCTGTAATTTCTGATGTCGAGATAAATAAAGATTTATTTATTTATTTAACACTTCAAGCACAAAAGTACAGAGGCGGACTTAATGCCATAGGCATTTTCTACCAGTCAACCTTTGGGTGATGCAGAGACAAGCAGTGGTAGGTGTATTTCTGAAAATAATTTTAAATAATACTAAGATTAACTACAAGGATATATAAAATACTATAAATATATATCAAAATTTAGATTAATGTAAACAGACAGATGATGAGATGATGATGTGATTTGATTTATGATTATAATGATTGTATAAAATTTCCTCCACCTCCTCTCTTAAAGACATCGACATTTATGCTCTAAACTATTCCTTACAACATTTTCACCATGCCTCCGCTTCACATGACTCAAATAAATATGAATGATTAATTAAATAAATCATTAATTATTTTAAAATAACGAAGCCAAATTAAAATAAAGCATCTAGCGTTTAAGCGAGTCAAATTTACCTTGGTATACTTTCAGCATAATTATTATCGTTTTTAGAAAATAATGAGCCAAAACCGTACCTTTTAAAATGTAAAGTACTTTGAATACAAAATGAGGAGTTTCGTTAAAGGAATCATAATGAAAATACTCAAAAATACTTTTGGAAAGAGCTTTATGTTTTTTTAATCGTCCGAGTTTTTCGTTAAATATTTTTTGAACCTAGGTCTTCATTACAAAAGACGCCTGAGTCTTGTTAGCGTAGTGGTTTTTTTCTACTTTATCTTTTTTGTTCTGGAATTATAAAAACCAACCATTATCCTTGTCTGTTTATATTTACTCGCTCATTTTTACTTTTTTTGCTGATCATGAGGTCCTGGGTTCTATTCCCGGGTCGGGCAAAGAGTTATTCCGTTTTTCCATTACGAAGTCTGAATTTATGCCCGGTTGATGGGAATAGGCTCGCCCACTATTACCTGGAACTTAAACATAACTAGCGAAATGTGGGTGTACTATTAGGTACCCCTCTGCCTAACCGTTCGGGGATACGGGAGTGATGTTATGTTATGTTACATCCATTTTAATTTTCCAAGCCTTGATACTTAACATCGCGTATCACAATCTAAGCCTACAGTCAGAATCACAAAACCAGACATAAAAGACAAGGTAACGAAGATAATTCCACAGAAATCCCAAAAGTTTTGCTAAAGAATTTAAATGCGATGCTTAAAACGCAATTTAAATTCACTACATGGACGTTTATAACAAAGGAACACGGAATATTTCCGTAAACACAAACCCTTTTCGTGTAATACGGTTAACAGAGATAGCGCCCCAGTACCTAGGTTTCAAAAAAATAATATTTTGTCAGGTGCTCCCACACTGCTGTTAAAAATGTTTACAAACATTTTGTAACACTAATATGTAATACATTTACTAACAAATGTTAAGAATTGTTACATTGTATTGGAAATTGTAAGATGTTTGAGTGCTCCTACATTGATGGAAAATATTTGAAAACATGACACGGAATGGCGCGAGTCGCGACGCAGCGTACGCTAGAACAGGCCCCGCACTCTCCGCATACGCTGCTGTCTAACAAAAGTTTTTTTTTTTACAGTTTGTTAACTAACAATTTTGTTTAGAATTTTTTACTAACGTTACCTAACATCAAAACATTTTCTTAACATTGTGATCAAATGTTTACAAATGTTTGTAAACATTTATAACGGCAGTGTGGGAGCACCACAACGCAGTCATGTTGTTAAGTAAACCAGTAAAAAGCAGTCCAAGCTGTAAATAGCCTCAGAAAAGAGGATTTGGAAAAGAAAGCGACTCCAAAAAATTCACAAGCTATTTTAAACTTTATTGTTCAAAGAATAAAGTTATATCAAAATGCTTTTCTGTTAACAAAATTAAGCTTGGTAAGTGTATACAGGGTGTAGCAAGTAAGTTTCGTGTCATGTAATACGGGCCCCAGTGGTGTTAATTTTAAAAGTTGGAAAAAAAATGTCGCCTCAGAGAAATGCTGCATTGCAAGGAAAATGTATGGTGTTGGAATTGCATGTTCACGATTATACGCGGGCTTTTGAGGAAAATTGCAGGGAAAATATTTATTTCTTGCAATTTATCAAATGTCAGCTTGACTCTTTCATTTGTTTTATTCTCGTCTCTGAGATCACTGTGGACTGATTTATTTTTGTAAGAGTGTTTGTTTTGTTTTTTTTACCAGCTTCTAGAGAAGGTAGTATGGTTATCCTTGTTTTCCTCTCCTTGTCTATCAAACAACAGCCTTTTTTTGACAAAGGAAAGTATGATACATTTTTTTATAAAACCTTGAAAACTTTTGAAAAATTTTATTTCTCTAAAAGAAGTGATTAGAGATTAGAACCAATTATTTAATAAAAACATCTAAAATTCTAGATTAGTTTATTATCCAATTTTGTAAGTCATGTAATTATTACAAATGGTTCAAAAGTAGCCAAGATAACTAATATTAATTACTAAAAATTATTAATAGAACTTTTCAAATAATTCATATTTAAATTAGAAGAAAGTTTATTGGCTTAAATGGGTCAGGGTTCGTTAACGACGCTAAAACTAAAGAGACCATAATTAATTACAATGCGCTAAAGACCCATTTATTTCTGAAGTAACTAAGGGAAGCGTGTCGTAATTCTGTAAATTAATAAATAATAACAGCTGCAAGGATCGATCTCCATAATAAAGTAACTGTCAAGGTCATTCTGTGGATCGGTGACCTTCCCTTATATACCGAGACCTGTCTACTTTAGAAAGGACTGCCTCTGTTGTTATTTATTTTGTAGATTTTTGACAGTGGTTACGGGTCTTTAGAAATTCGGAACTCTGACAACCAGTCTTGTCATCGTGGTACCCACCAACTGGGTGGTGAAAGTCAGATAGGCAGTCGCCTCACGTAAAAAATAAATATTGTTTTATCACCTACACCCCGTAATACTGGCAGCCGCACCTAACATATCTAATTGGTTTTAAGCTCGACACAAATGCTGATTCAAAATCTTACCAATTAATTTTTAAAAAATATTCATATTGTTATGCCGACTGCTTCGTTGGTGTGTGGTAGCAATCGGTCCTGGGTTCGATTCCCAGGTAGGGCAGTGTTATTGGGTTTTTTCATCATGAATTTCTCAGTAGTAGCCAGGGTCTGGATTTGTGCCCGGTTGATAACATTAGGCTTGCCCCTATTACTTGGGACTTAGACATAACTGGCGAAATATGTTATCCAAATTGTCAAGAAGAATTTTCAGTATCAATCTTCAGTTAAGTCAGGTCTGAATATCGTCAGCCATTTTACGTCAAATTAAAACACACTGTAATTTAAAATAGTTTTTAAAGGATTATTTATTAAGTATGTCTGGATAGACGCAATAATTATTATTTAATGCAAAGTGATTGCAAACTTTAAAACTTGTTTTTTAATTAAACAAATTTATTTATTACCTACTTGGTTAACTTTTCAAAATGAAAATTTTATTATAATTTAAAGTTTTAAGTGTCACTAGATGTCAGTGTTTGTAATGCATTAGACTTTTATTGTAGATAAGTTTCACTTATAATAGTAGAAGATTTTTTAAAGTATTATTAAATTAAATACTGCTTAGTAACTTTTTGATAAAATATAAAATATTACGTGAAAACTGCACAAACAAATTACCAACCACATTGTCTGTAAGACTTTTAAAATTCATATGACTTGTAAAATGGCGTCCAAAAGCTCCTCTTCAACGCTGTCGACTGGTAATGTACCAAAGACACTGGCGGCGTTGCAACGTTGTATGGCACGCTAAGCCTTTGGCCAACGTAAAAGCCAGCCCTTGGGTCACGAGAAGTGTCAACCAAGCGTTTTGAAATGTCCTTGAAAAGACTGTTAGCACTCGCCATTTTTTAAGTTTATTGTTAAGTTAGTTACTTTAGGTTATTTTAATTTATAAATTTATATAATATTTAGCTAATAAAAATCATATCTGTATGACTTAATATAAAATGTCGGGCACACTGGAGTAAAATCACCTCGGTTGGGACAAAGCTACTTTTTTACCCTGGTAGGACGTAGCTAAAGTTCCCATGTGAGAACTTGCGACCTCCTCGAGGCCAAAGCCGCGGGCAAAAACTAGTCTTGATATTTTTAATCCGACAACCAGTCTTACCAAAGGGTATCATATTACCCAGAACTAACTGGGTTATGGAAGTCAGAGAGGCAGTCGCTCCACGTAAAGTACTAGCATTCAGCTGAAAGACTATTATTAGATTGGAAGCCGACCCCAAAATAGTTGGGAAAAGGATAGGCGGACGATTTAATTAGCTCGTTCCATCGTCGACCTCATCTCTGTCCTCAGGACTAGATTGAGGTTACCCCGACCCTTGAGAGTGTCAGGAAGGGTCAGGGGTGCGTAGCAGCACGGTTCGGGGAGATCGTTGTAGTGGGAGTCTACTTCTCCCCGAGCCGAACTCTCGCCGAGTTCCACAACTCCCTCACGGAGTTGAGTGTCGTCATCGGAAGTCATTCCCTCCCCGTGCTTGTGCTCGGGGACTTCAATGCCAAGAAGTTGGCTTGGGGTTCTCGTTACACGGACGTGCGGGGTAGAATGGTGGAGGACTGGGCTCTGGAGACAGGCCTGGTCGTCCTAAATCGGGGTTCTGTCCCCACGTGCGTGCGGATGCGGGGCGAGTCGGTGGTGGACATCTCGTTCGCCAGCCCCGCTCTGTCGCCGCGTGTCGTTGACTGGCGCGTCATGGAGGGGGTGGAGACCTATTCCGACCACCGGTATATCCGGTTCGACGTCTCCACCCAGTCCTCAAGCGTGCCGGTCCTACAGGCCCCGAGTGGTCCGCGATGGGCGCTGAAGCAGCTGGACCGGGAGCTCCTCCTGGAAGCCTCGATCGTGCAGGCCTGGGTGTCATCACCAGTCAGGCCTGCTGACATCAACAACGAGGCGGGTTGGTTCCAGGAGGCCATGTCCGAGATTTGCGACGTGGCAATGCCCCGAGTTCGGCCAGGAAGCGCCCGGCGTCAGGTGTACTGGTGGTCGCGAGAGCTGACGTCTCTGCGCAAGGCGTGCGTTGCCGGGCGGCGCCTGTACGCCAGGCATCGCAGGCTCCGCATCCGCCCTCCGGATGCGGCAGCCATTGAGGCGGAGCTGTACGAGGGGTACAGAGCGGCGAAGACCGCCCTCCAAGAGGCTGTCCGGCGGGCCAAGAATTTGGTCCGCGAGGAGATGCTGGAGTCTCTGAACGGAGATCCGTGGGGGCGCCCTTACAAGATGGTGCGGGACAAACTCCGCACCCGGGCCCCCCCGCTAACGCAGAGTCTCCGGCCTGAGCTCGTGGAGGACGTGGTGAGCGCTCTGTTCCCTTCGCGAGGGGAGCATCCTCCCCCGCCTATGGCTCCGCCGCCGCGTGCGGTGCCGGAAGCGGACCACACCGATGACGATGACGACGTTCCGGAGGTGACTGGGGTAGACCTGAGAGTGGCGGTACGCAGGCTGAAAGCCAGAAACACCGCCCCGGGACCCGATGGCTTGCCTGGCAAAGCCTGGGTCCTGGCCTCTGAGGCTCTCGGGCCCCGACTGGAAGGGCTCCTAAGCGCATGCTTGGAGAGAGGCCAGTTTCCGCTTCGTTGGAAGACGGGGAAGCTGGTCCTCATCCGGAAACCAGGGCGCCCTGCGGACTCTCCGTCCGCATACCGGCCCATCGTGTTGCTCGACGAGGTGGGCAAGCTCTTCGAAAGAGTCATTGCCAACCGCCTTGCCGAGCACCTTGCGGGGATGGGGCCGGATCTTGCGGAACACCAGTTTGGTTTTCGCAAGGGGCGCTCCACGGTGGACGCCATCATGCGCGTGAGAGCCCTCACGACGGGGGACGCGGTGTCCCGGGGCGGGGTCGTCTTGGCGGTGTCTCTTGACATCGCCAACGCCTTCAACTCCATGCCCTGGAGCTGCATTGGGGAGGCACTCCGGTATCACCGGGTGCCAACCTACCTTCGTCGTGTGGTCGGGGACTACTTGACGGATAGGGCCGTGATCTACCCTGGTCAGAGCGGAGAATGGAACCGGCGAGAGATGTCGTGCGGTGTTCCACAGGGATCGGTTCTAGGACCGGCCCTGTGGAACATCGGTTACGACTGGGTGCTGCGCGCCGACCTCCCTACCGGCGTCAGCGTAGTTTGCTACGCTGACGACACGCTGGTACTGGCACAAGGGAGGTCGCACGAGGCGGCGGCCGAAAACATGACACGCGGGGTTGCGATAGTCGTGGATAGGATCCGGCAATTGGGTCTCGAGGTGGCATTGCACAAGTCCGAGGCCATGTGTTTTCATGGGCCTCGGAATGCGCCACCGTCGGGATCCCTACTGACGGCGGGAGGGGTTTCCATCGGCGTCGGGTCGACGTTGAAGTACCTAGGACTCGTCCTCGACAGCCGGTGGAACTTCGTGGAGCACTTCCGACGTTTGGCTCCCAAACTGGAACGGACAGGGGCTGCCTTCAAGCGGCTCTTGCCCAACCTGAGGGGTCCAAACGCCTCCTGCCGGAGGCTATACGCGGGGGTCGTGCGGTCCATGGCTCTTTACGGGGCCCCGGTGTGGGCGCGTTCTTTAAGGCGGCAAGCCGCCCACTACCTGAACGCGCCCCAAAAGGTGATAGCCATAAGGCTAATCCGGGGGTACCGCACGATCTCCGGCGAGGCGGCTAGCCTCCTTGCCGGATTGCCGCCATGGGATCTGGAGGCGATAGTCCTCGCGCGCCTGCATGAATGGCGCGCGGAGGCACTACGTCGGGGGGAAACTCCGCTGCCGCGGCAAATTGCCGCTCAGCGGACAGACCTCCGGCGTGATATCATGGCGACATGGAGAGAGCGACTGTTGCAACCCCGTGCAGGGCACGCTACCATAGTGGCGATAAGTCCCCTCTTTGAGGAGTGGCTAGAGAGGCGCCACGGCGCCCTCACCTACCGCCTGACGCAGATCCTCACCGGACACGGTTGTTTCGGGAGGTTCTTGCACCGAATCGGGCGGGAGGAAACGCCCGGGTGTTTCCACTGCGAGGATCGCCCGGAGGACACGGTGGAGCACACCGTAGAGGTCTGCCCCGCTTGGGCGGAGCACCGCCGTGTCCTTGTAGCGGCGATTGGCGGCGGCGATCTCTCGCGTCCGGCCCTGGTTCAAGCCATGGTCCGGAGCGAGAGGGAATGGGAAGCCGTCACCTCCTTCTGTGAAGCAGTCATGCTAGTGAAGGAGGTGGCGGGACGTGAGAGGGAAAGAACCTCACGTCCCAGCCGCCGCGGGAGACGCCCTGGGCGTCGGGGGTCACGTGGTGGCTCCCGGCCACCGTAGGCGCGGGCCTGTGGACGGCGAGTTATGGGCTAGCTCGCCGTCCGGCCGTCTTATGACGACAGGCCGTGTCGACGGCGCGTTCGTGTTCCACGCGCGCCTCAAAGAGATGTCAGCAACCGAGTAGGGGTCCGCATGGGCCGATGCCTGCCAGAGCTGCGGGATTGTTCGAAAGAGACACCGTGGCCCTGGAACACAAAGGGCAAAGAAGGAACATGGATGGGTTTTAGTCAGTACAAGTCTGACACTCCCTTCCGCTCCGCCCAGAGTGGGGGGGGTCATTTGATGATTTTCCATCCAAAAAAAAAAAAAAAAGGACTAGATTGAGGTCAAGAGTAAGCCTATTTAATATAAAAAGATAGCAAAACCTCAGCACATATAGCTTAATAAAAACAAATAATAACGGCTAACTTTATCTATTAACCTACTTCCAAACTTCCCTTAACAATTGACTTATTTACAAACTTCTAATGTAAGTAGATAATCCACTTTGAAAAATATCATAAAGTAACTACACAATGCATCCAACTTTCTCGCAAACTATCGCGTAATTTTATTAAGAAAATGTTTATTTATTGTTTATTTCCTGTCTTATAAGCTTATTATTTCTGTATGAATAAAAACAGATGGCCGAAGGAGCAAACAAGTCTTAGATTAGAGATATTGTAAAGCGTAGTGTATGTTCTCCTGCTATATGGAGCGCCGACCTTAAAAAGGGACTTAGACTGGATACGCAAGGTGTTGTTTGGAGGACAGGGTGTTGTGACGCAGCTTGTGCTCTCTCAAGCCTGTATGTCTTAGTCCACATGCTCAATCGATAGTCTTGTTTCTTTTTAAAAAAACGTTACTCCCACAATAGGTGCGTTTTCAAATATTTAAACTCACAAACACAAACAGACATACCTGGAGACTATACAAATATCTGTGCAACACGCGGCGCCCCAGCCAATCGCTTAGCCACTGCGCCAAACGTACCGTCAAATAATGATGTTGATGAATAAAAATTAAGCATATAAATTCTTTATCATTAACACGATATTAAAAGTTTATCATTCTAAAACTGAAAAAGTTAAATAAATGGAAAAGTCTGACTGGAAAAGTGGTCGACTATCACTAGCCTTTGAAACACACCATTCATTTCTTACTACAAAACACTGATTTTTTTAGATTTTTATCTAAATAAAAAAGAAGCATCCCATCATCTATTAATTCAATATCATCATCATCTGCCTAGACTTTTTCACAACTATGCTGGGGTCGGGTGGTTATTCCAGTCTAACCGGATGCAGCTGAATATCAGTATTTTATATGGAACACCTGACTTACCTCCACAACCCAGTTAGTACTAAGTAATACGATACGCCTTGATAAGACTTGTAGTCCGACTTTCGAGCCACTACCTGTACCAAATGTCAAAGATCTACAAATGACAAAACGGCTTAACGTACTTTCTGAGGCACGAAAGAAACTCGGTATGGTCACCGATCCACGGACTAACCTAGGCAAACGCGGCTTAACCTGAAGATCACCATAGTCACGAGCTCCTCCTAATTATCTCTCTAAAAAGTACTCACTAGTTGAATAGATTGACTGAAAGCCAGTAGGCAAGTTAACAAAACTTCGACTCCACTTGACCTACTACAGAAAATTCCGTTTAATTTCAGTAAGCCGATAATAGTTACGAAAATAATGGCGACAAATTATTTAATGGTTCATTTAAATTACAAATTGGCTAGTCTCTTTTATCAAGAAATTATTTTACAAAAGTTATTTATAAAACCCGTTCTATATTAATTTCAAAGTGATATTTTTATAAATGTCTGTTAAGTAACCTAACCTAACTTAAAAGGGACAATATCAGAGGAGTACCAACTCATCATCATATCATCACGCCTTGAATCCCCGAAGGCTTAGACAGAGGTGTACCACTTAATAGTACACCCACATTTTGCCAGTTATGTTTTTTAAGTCCCACTGTAGTAGGGGACAAGCCTATTGTCATCAACCGGGCACAAGTCCAGTCTCCGTGGCTGCTATTGAGAAATTCTTGAGGTCCTCCTCAAGTTCAGCAGACGCACTTGCGATCATTAATATGCAATTTTGTTTTTTTATTTGAATTATTTTATCATACGTGCCGATTCGAGTAAATAAAAAAAAAAGTAACTTTTTAATTTTTTAAGATTACAACTGGCCCTACAAAGAAGCGAAAACATGGTTGAAATACAAACGATATTGGATATTTACCGCAATATTTATTAAAAGCTAAGCTAACACGAAAACAAGGTTCTGTCTATAGTAAAAACAAAAATTGCAATTACTTTATAAACAGGTTTCATCAAAAAATTATGCCTCAAAAAGTCGATCACCAAGGCATCACATTTCTCATCATTTTGCTAGCCTTTTTCCAAGTAATTTGGGGTCGGCTTCCAGTCTAACCGGATGCGGCTGAATATCAGTTTTTTTACAAGGAGTGACTGCCTTACTGACTTCCACCACCCAGTGACGATCCATGACCCTGTTACTGGGTACCACCGATCGTCATGCAAAAATAAACTTTAAAAGCAACTTAGACATTGAAAGAAAGATACTAATTAATACATTATTTCCACAATAAAAGTAACGTTTAATCTCAGAACAAAGCAAAAATCCAACCCTATTAATTAATATTCCAACAAAGAAATGATAAAGAGCAAGATCATTAACCAAAAAGATTTTTTTTTAAGCAAAAAAAAGCACATCTTCTTTCATTACTTTTCACCCCATTATGCTTTGATACTACTCATTAATTGTAACTAAAGATTTTTGACAAATGAAATATTTTAGCAATTATTTATTGTTGAAAAGGGTTTTAAAAAGTAAGCCATCTAGACCTTCATTTTGAGGTCGGCTTTCAGTCAACTAGATACGGCCTAATATCAGTATTTTATATTTTAAAAGAGGTGACTTCCATAATTTGACTTTTGCAAACAGATAAATTCTACCTATAATAATATTATTATCTTTTTAACTTTTAGGTGTTGGGTTTGACTACCTCGTTGGTCTAGTGACCGCAACTGCTGAGCATGAGGTTCTGTGTTCGATTCCCAGGTCGGCAAAACTGTTATTGGGTTTTTCCTTCGAGGTTTTTTCAGTAGCAGTCACGGAGTCTAGATTTTTGTCCGGTTGATGGCAATAAGCTCGCCCCCTGTAACATGAGACTTAAACATAATTGGCGAAATGTGGGTGTATTATTAGGTCCACCTCTGCCTAACCCTTCGGGGATTACAGGCGTAATGTTGTGCTATGTTATGTGTTGGGTTTTCTAGTATTTCAATATTATCATTTTTCTACATAGATGGTGTATGTTTGTTAACATTTTTATTTTACCATAAAGATACAAAGCTCAATTTAAAAGCCGGATTATGTTTACACACACAGCTCATATTAAGAAACTACTTTTATAGTTTTTAAATATCTGCGAAAGATTTATCCGAACACATATTATTTCAAAATTAAATATTAAAAATTAAATGAAACGTTTTCTCAGTTACTATTAAAATAAAAGTTTATTTTAATAATTAAGCCTGTTTTTATATTTTATGAGGCAACAAAGCGGTACAGCGAGCGGAACAATGTTCTGTAACTTTTTTAATAGCATAAATCACGAGTGGGGTAACATTACACTTTTATTAAAATGTTGTAATACTCTAATCTGACTACTGATTATACTATTACATCACGGCACAAGTAAAGCTATAGAAGGTTTTATCTCATACAATTCCTGTTTGTATTGATTACAACTCATCATCATCATTCTCTTGCCCTTGTCCCAATTCATTTGGGGTCGGCGCAGCATGTCTTCTTCTTCCATACTTCTCTATTTCTCGTCATCTCATCAGACACCTCCTTCAGTGCCATATCATTCTTCACACTGTTCATCTATCGTTTCTTTGGTATTCCTCTACTCTTATACCCATTCATTACAGCTATTGCTTATTAATACAGGTTTCAAGCGTGACTGCCATTTTTTAAACAAACTTATTTTAACTCTATTCTTTGTCATGCTCTTCAACAGAAACAATTTCATAATTTTCGCCTTCCATGTACCTAAGAATACATTGAAATGGTCTAATCCTTTTTGTATAATCTGATCTGTTCTGTATTTTTACTAACATTGGGAACATGAACATGTACTTATATGGATTTTGTGATATCTGAATTTATTTATTTTATAATTACCAAATTTCTAAAACTTGGGCTTTCAAAGACCCCACGCGACTAATCGAGGGTTAAAATAAGAAAATGTTTTAGTAGTAAGATGCTCCTCTAAGAAGGCTACTACAGGAGCTTACTGTCTCACCAAACGAAGTCTTAGTTTCCTACATTTTATGTTGACATTAAAGATTTACTTAACTACGTGAAATTCCTTATTTCCGACGGTGGGGAAATTTTCAAATGACTTTGGTACTTACAGTTGGCTAGTTATGTGAACGGTGTCGTAATTAAAGCTATTAATTTATTTTAATAGTGGTGGCCCGGTGGAAGAAATTCGTTTTTTTTAAATTATTTATTTATCTTTCGTCGGAGGAAATCATCAAGCCCTGTTATTTCGGAGTTAACCCTTTAACTCCAAAATTACAGGGCCATGGAATGGTAAATTTTCGCCTATCTTCTTAAATAAGTTCAAAAATATTTATTTTAAAATTATAAAAAAAATATATTTGAGATGCTCACAATAAGCCCTTTCATTTAATATGTAACACATTATAGTTTACAAAACTTTTGTTTTTCATTTTCTAATTTACCTCCAAAAAGTGGCCCCCTTGTTTAAAATTTATTGATTTACGTTACACGTCCGTCTTTGGGTCACCGATTTACATATGTATACTAGATTTCAACTCAATCGGTCGAGAAGTTTAGGAGTAAATTGGCTGTGACAGACGGATAGGCAGACAGACAGACACGTGAGTGATGCTATAAGAGTTCCGTTTTTTCCTTTTGAGGTACGGAATCCTAAAAAGAATAAAGTTATTAATTGAACTGCAGCAAATTACATCCTTTAATCCTATTTAATTACGAAAAAGGAAAATTCCCCATTACCATAACCCAACATTAATTACTACAATAGAGACATTTCATTTGTTTGGTGAACTTTAAATCCGTGAGTAGAAAGTGTTAAGCCGGTCTGCATCAACGGCTAGGTTTCTTGAATTTTTTAAAAGGCATACTGCGATTCAACGTGGAGACGAATTACCTATTTAAGTTTGCGAAGCAAAATCTTTAGTGCCGCAATATTTGATGATGTTTATTATTTATTATACTAGGTGACGCTGCATAGTTTTATATTTTACTAAGTTTACTTGCACAATATGTAGCTTACAACTTTTTGTTCATGTGGTGTTTACCTTTAAGTTATTGTTGCACTACAATTTAAACGCATGTTTTATTTTTGTTTGTAGATTAGTGTAAACAATTGTTGGAAGACATAAAAAATAAAATAAAATACAATGTCTGAGAAATATTATTTTGCATTACCCACAAGTTAAAACAAGTCTTTATTATTATTACAGTTTTATAAACTTCGTCATTTATTAACCACTGAATCTCTCCCCCAGCATTTATCTTTGCTTTTTCCACCAAAATTAACATTAAATTGTAATTAATTAGCTGTATAAATTATGTTTTTGTAAGTAAACCGTCGAAGTTTCGCAGTATCGGTGATTTAGCTAACTTAAATATACAATTAATTATTACTTCGAGATATTGGTTGGAGTTTTGTGTGATATCTGCTATACCGTCGCCGCGTGGGTGTCATAGAATTAAATAAATAATAAAATAAAATAAAATAACTTTTATTTCGGACAAGCAACATCCATAGAAGGTTAGTAAAATAAAACTTATAAACTATGTTAGTTAAAACTTACTATTTCTTAGACACAAGATTGTAGAGTCGAACCTCCCTGCTATAGTCTTCAGGATGGAGTTGGAGCTGGCACTTACTCTGCAGAGTAACGACCTAGACTTCTTTCTAATGATCGCATGGAAGTCGTCGACGTGGCCTGCGAACATACCAGATGCACTGCAGAAACGGGACAGCCCCATCAACATCATGTATCTATTATTATACTGGATATTAAAACACGAGCAATTTTTGTAACTGCACGCAGCCATACATCATTGATGAATCATATGGAAACTATCACCAGGAGCTTAGAGATACCTAAATAGAAACAGTTGAATCATAGCACAAAAAGAAAACTAGTCTGTTCTATTATGGCTTTATTACCCTTACACTACGAATTTATTTATTGAATTAATTTTAACGATTGTGTTTACAACAAATTACAGTAACTAAAATTATAAAATAAAAGAGACAATTATAACACCTATTAAAATATACAAAATTACGAAATTTTAAGTTCAAAAGCGCAAAAACACCACACAGAATATGACGAAACACAATTTCTCTAGCTATCAACAAAGGCAACATAACACGACTAACACAAGTTACCCTGTACAACGACAAAAGTTTTATAGCCAAACATCATCGATGAATCATATTGAAATTATCATCAGGTACTTGGAGGTAAATAAATATAAACAGATTAATTATACAGAACAATTAAAAAAACTAGTCTGGTCAATCAATGTATTTATTACCTTCACACAACGATATTTAAATTTTTAAAGCGAGTAAAATCGTTAAATCCTCACACAGTTGTAAACGTAGAATATTTTTTAACAACCCTTAGTTACATGTATGCTACCCTTATTATAATTTTTAACGATTTCACATTATATTCGTGTAGCGGTTCATAAAAGACACCGACTCTCCACAACTGTATAGTAACAGTAGTCATGGAGTAAAATGACATATAGCTGTTCAAACCCTGCTCGCACTAGAATTTTTCTTTCCATGTCAAAACAGCTATAGTTCCCTACGCAGGGTTTGCGTATAAAAATATTAAAAAAATGACATATAGACGGACAGACACACAGACGGACAGGACGAATCTATAAGGGTTCCGTTTTTGGCCATTTGGAAATGGAACCCTAAAAAACCACTCAGAATATTACGAAGGACAATTTCTCTCTGCCGTTCAACAAAGGCAACGTAACACGACTAACACAAGTTATTCTGTATAACAACACAAGTTTTACACTTTCCAAGCGTTGCCTATTATCCCAATGACTTAGCCAGCTAAGAATAATGTCACAAGTTACGAACGCAAGGCTTCCCATTAAAAGTTCATGCTGACACTACAGAAAGCACAAACTTAATTATGTCAAGTAGAAAATTTATAAGACACCACTAATTTCCTTTAAAATTTCCTTTGGTTAAGTTTCAAGTGTTTGGGTAATCTCATTACGCTTTGTTAGGAATGTTAGTGGATTTTTGTGTTTCAATCTGTGAATGATTAAGATGACCTTGAAAGTTCTCGAAACTTGAAATTTCTACTTTTGTCAGTTATATTGTTTCACAAGGATTTTAGATTAACCAGAGCTAGAAAATTATTTATCACAAAGTCTTAGTAACTAAAATACAAGTACTAAGTACAAAAATAGCCAGGCAAAGGAATTTTGACACTAAGACAAAAAATCACTAAAGAGATATGGTACAATGGAAGTGTGGGAATTGTATATCACTATCTCAATAATACGCGCCACTAGCATGTTTATTCATGGCACAAGACATAAATTTAAACCAATAGCTAAGTTATTCGGCTTCGATGATGGAGCAACCCTGATGTGGACTGTGTGGCCAAGGAACTAAGACGATTCGAAAGAAGATTGCAATAAATAGCGATAGATAAAATAATGAGCTTGTTTTATAAGTCAATTAATCAATGATTTGACAGCATTGTAGTTATAGATTATTTAGTAATGAAAGTTTGTTCATTTAAATATATTGCAAGATTTTGATTGTAACAATATCTTCTCATTTGCCAGTAAAAGCATCTAAACAAAAGATAACAGGACGAACACAACAATGTCTTGTCTTAACTTACAAGCTCAGCAACACACATATTTCAATTCCCGTCCCCTCACAACAATCATATGGAAATCTCTCTCCCAAAACTGCAAGCAAAACAAACATATTACTCATCCAACCACACATTTCCGGAGAATAAAAAAGAATATTTTCAACATTTTTGTCTCCATAAAAAACACGAGTATCATACGGATAAAAATACGAGACGTCACAATATAAATCTTCGTTAGGCCTTGATAAGTGCGCCTTACGCCCCTTGGGTTTTATAACAATGGATACCATAACTTACATTTTAACTTCTTGACAAATTTTGGCCATTTAGACCACTTTAGTGGGCTCCTTATTCTATTTATGGAAAACGCTGTCTAACAATAAAAGGGACGGATTGTGGGCCTTCACAATTTTGTATTGAAAAAGGAATAGAGAATCGAAGTGTCGATGGATTTAGGAAATTGAATGGAATAATACGATGGACTGTGATGTTTGTTTTGTCTGAAGCAAAGCGTAGTGTTTATTTAGGTGTTGAAGAAAGAATTAAGATGAATAAAAACTGAAAGCGTTGTGTTGTGTACCTTCTAGTCTAAAGTGCTTGTTAAACACCGTACGATGTAGTAATCTAAACACTTGATACCTTTGTTTTGATCAGGCACTATGCTGTTAAACGTGTAACACATTTTGTTCACCAGGTAGAACAGGTTTTACTCTTTAAATATAATTTAAATTTAAACTTAAACTGTCACTTACAGGATATCTTCAGTGATTGTTCATAATTTTGAGCTCCTGATATTTCGACGCTGTTGCAAGCGCCATGATCGCGGATTAAAAAAATTGAATTTTTGATTAAAAAAAAAACAATGTTTTAAAGCTATATGAGGTCATAGAGAGTTTACTTTCTATCAGCGATATCGATATGGACTTATAAAAATGTACCTACCTATAAGAGTGTTTAAGTTAGTTATCAAAAAGCATATGCAACCAAGCGCTTAGAAATCGATTGGCAGTCGTCTGAGCCTTCTTGTTTTGGTCACCCACGGATAGCCAAACCAAAATATAACTATTTTTATAGTAAAGCGTTTAGCCAATAAAAACGTTGCCTTAAAACGTGGCAACGCCGCTACTCTCTTGGGCACATTCACATTTGACGCGATGAAGAGGAGTTTTTTGACGCTATTTTTTAGTTTATTGTAAGGTTTAAACTTTAGGTTTTGTTTTATTCGTTTATTGTTAGTACAAGATTTAAGTTCATATTATTAACTTCGTTTTTATTATATTTTTTTTTATTACATAATGTGCCTGCTCTTGACATCGATCACACCAGATGGAAAGCGATGGATGAGGTCTATGACGGAACGAGCATACCCAGAAGATGCCTGTTCACTCTTGCTTTGAAGGAATTATTACACAAAAGATGGATCAAAACTAAACAGCTTCCATAATGCTATGCTTTTTAATGGCTCACTTATTTTTATAACTCATTTCCAACATCCGTATTCTAAGTCGTCAGTACCGCTTTTAATGTGAGATTGTCCTTTATGGCATTATAATATTCCTGTTTCGCTCACTGACTTCCTTTTGCATGGGAAATTTACTACGAGGACAGGGGACGAAAGCGTGGAGGTGTATTAAATGGGCAATTGCAGGGTTGCTAGATCAAGTGTCTGAATTTCCCTAATTTTTTTTTGCAACTTTTTTTTCCATTCTTTTTTTTTAAACGGGAAACGTTATTTTTTAATGAAAAATGTTTGTTTTACGTTTTATGTATTAAATAATCTAATGTATTAAATAACTTAATGTATTAAATAGTTTATTGTAATTTAATATTGGCATACATAATTTAATTTGACATTGTCTCAAGCTAGCCGATTTTTTATTCCAATTGTATTAAGTAGTTTTATTTTTTTTTTATTTTTTATATCTTGAATGTACTTTACTGACTATTATTTTTAACTGTAAAGCATTATTTAATCTTATTTTCAATTTAGTTAACAATTTCAATGTTTGCATGCCTAATTTATGGTAGATTGTACAAGGCTCACCCATTTTTTTGTTACATCCTATCTTATGTACCTGCAATCTAAGCAAATAAATTTTACTTTACTTTACTTTACTTTACTTTACTTTACTTTACTTTACTTTACAAATGGGGAGGTAACAATTAGATTTTTCAATTAAAGTAGCGTTGAAACTCCTGCAACGTGATTTTATTAGGGCATGCATGTAATTGGGTGCGACGTAGTGAAGGTGAAAACTCGCGTTAGTAGCCACATAATTATCTACACAATAACTATGTTTAATCACATATGGTACCACCAGGTTTCAAATTTTGTATGTGTATACACCGTGACTTTTTAGTCGTCTTACAAAGGTCGTCCACTAAAAAAATCACGCCTAGAGCTACTTTACCCGACATAAAGTAGCTCTAGGCGTGATTTTTTATTATGTTCCGTAATAGGTACAAAAAATAATAAAAAAAAAATTGAATTAAATTATGAAACATCCTGTTAATGATGTTTACGTGTCAAATGGGAGAACATATACCTACCCAGCACTCGAGTTCAGTAGATCATCGCTCGCAACAGGGTGTTTTAACTACGTCATGCGTCATAATACTGAATAATATTTTTATTTTTAAATTAATAAAATCTCATAAGTACCTTTTTTTATGAATGTTTAGTATTCATTGGATACATGAAGTGGGCTGCCGTTGTAAGACGACTAAAAAGTCACGGTGTGTATTGTCCGTTTCCATTCATACACTACACGAATAATACTAACTATAACTATATACTATAACTACATATATAAACTACTAATAATAATACACGAATAATCGGCGAGTCACGCCAGTTATTAGTAAAAAATACTAATTTGGCTGTATGATAATGCTACGCTAAACTTCCTTTCGAACAATTCTTTTCCCCGAAAAAGCGAAATTATCCCCCGATATACCAACACTGGGCAAATGTCATACACATATATTTTATAGGTAGGTCTGTGCAATAATGTTTACGATGTCGATTATCATGAAACATTGACGTATTTATTTTCTTTTTTATGCCTTCTTACATTGATGGTACATTGTCTCGTTTACTGTTTTATTTATATTTTACTTCAGTTGTGAAACAAACAATGAAGTAATTAATTTAATATAAATTATGCCTATAAGGCCTGAATCAGATAGGCACACCTGGAAAGGAGAGATTTCTTTTTAGAATGTTTTACAATAATTTGAATAAATGATTGAATAGAATGATTGTGAATTCTGTTTGTTTTTTGACCGACATTCAGTGGTTGATCACAAATTTGACCTGTACTTACTTGCTTATTAGGTCTATTCCAGATTTTTCATATCAAAAGTTACCGTGCCACCATGTATGTATGTTATGTGGAACTACGTTCATTTACTAACATCAATAAAACAGAATGTAAAGAAATAAGCAACGACAATTCAAGTTTAATAAATAGTCCTCAAAAATTACGTAGTAATGTCTACTATGTAATTTTTGATTTGATTGACTGTATTTTGGTATTAATAATATCATGATTGTTTAATTGTATGTATTCCTAATTTTAATTTCTATTAAATTATGTATTTAGAGCATGTGTCCTCGATAATGTGTAAGCTGTAGTTACCTGTAATTGAGTGTGCGTTACAAGACCAGGTATTTTGTAAAAGTTTTCAATTTATATAAGATAAATTGTAGTGTGACTTGTTAATAATCCAAAATAAATAAATAGTCTAAATTTTAACCTACTCTAAATGATCTAGACGTTCATTTTCAACTATTTCGTTACTGATTCGACGAATTAACAAATCTATCCACAAACCGCTCTAAAGCTAAGACATCACTGTCTCTACGAGAATAAATTGCTCGAGTTGTAGCCCGACCGTAACGGACAAAACCCTCCTGAGGGCAATTCGGGGCAAGAAACACTATTGTAAAGAACTTTTCACACAGAACAAAGCTTTCACGTGTCAGTTTCAACTTGACCACAGAAAGTCACGAAAAATATTAAATGGTTATTCTTATTTCAAAAGAGGTACATAATTCATTCCAGGAAAATTATTTCGTCATGAAAAGAATTGCGTCGAGTTTTTGAAATGTCAGAAATGTGAAATGGAAAACGAAAACTTGAAAATTCTAGTTTAATTTCGTAAGATACTCGTATTTACATAACAGTGAAAACATTTTTTATTGCTGGTCAAAACACAAAAAAAAATGTTTTAACTCTGGACTTCCTAAATATTTTGTATAATTGAGTCAATAAATACAGACAAGACACAATTTAAAAAAAAAATGTTCTTTCCTTGATTACAAATATCAAGAATGTGATGAGACCACGAAAATAGTTACAATCTCTTAACTTGAATGTTTTTTCACGAAAAAACAAAACTACTTATTTATGAAAAGTATGCATTCCCCTTAGTCGTATCCATAAGTTACAATACACTTGAGTGTTCACACCCAAACCGCGTGACTGCCTCCAGTGTTATCTTAAAACTTTTTGGATTTATTTCAGCTCTTTATTATTTTTCTTCGATAAAAAAAATAAAAAAAAACTCATGGGAATTCTGTATTTTCACAAGATCATTCTGTCTATTGTAAGCATATGATATTGGCCGTATTCCAATTCCGACGGACGGTCAGACAGCCTACAGATTAGGCAAAAAAAATCCCTGGAATTGTGATGAAAAGACGAGCTTATATAAATAGGAAAGTTAATATTAAATAATAAAGGATTCCATTTAGTTGTTTGTCTCCTAGTTTACTCGATAATGTGGCTATTTGAGGTTATTTTCGTTCCCATATACATGAGTTGTGGTATTTATTAAAGGTTTGTTACGAACGATCGGAAATTATTGTCAGAAATCTATTACTTCTATTTTCAAATATAAGACTCCTACGTAAACCAATAGGAGGAAAGATGTATTGGATCTGAAATGTATTTACAAGATATTATGTTCTGATAGTTATAGTGCCTCGTTGGTTTCATGGTCGCAAGCGCGACTGCTGAACATGAGGTCCTGGGTTCGATTCCCAAGTCGGCAAAGTGTTATTGGGTTTTTCCATTAGGCATTTCTCAGTAGTAGTCACGGAGTTTGGATTTGTGCCGAGTTGATGGTAATAGGCTCGCTCCCTATTATATGGGACTTAAACATAACTGGCGACATGTAAGTGTTCTTTTAAGTACATCTCAGCTTAAAGCTTCGAAGATTACAGGGTGATTTTATGTTATGCTGGATAACGAATGGCGAAATATGGGTGTACTAATGGGTACAATTCTGCTTAACCCTTCGGGTATTACAGGCGTGATGTTATATTATGATAAGTATGGTTTAATATTTCAAAATAATATTGCTGGCATTTGTATATAACTGCCGTGCCGATATTGTCTAGCATAAATCAGTCTTTTTTCTTCTTAGCGTGTCGATGGCAACTAAATTGATCCATTTAGTGAATTTGGCACTTTCAGTAGGTCCCTTACACGTACGGACGTACTGAAAGTGCCAACTCCTGTAATGTACAAACAACAGGACAAGTAGGACACGATATTAAGTGACCCAGCGTTTGTGGACCAACACGACATGTACACTCCAGGGCAGAGTAATCTATGAATCTCACAGAACAAGTTTTCCAAGCTTCGGCCATTCAGCCTTTAATATTCCTACAATTGGTACACAGTCCGCCTCTATATGAAAGGGAATGGGTTGTAATCCACCACACGGGCCCCATGCGGGATGTTAGATGTCACATGTCTTCGAATTTTTATTCTAGGACTTATCGGTTTCCTCACGATTTTACCTTTACGTTTTGAGAGCAGCTATTTAAGACCAAAGAAACGATGGATGGACTGTGTGAAGGATGATATGGCTAGAAAGTAGGGGGTGGGTAGTAGGTGGTAGGTAGGTGGTAGGTAGGTGGTAGGTAGGTGGTAGGTAGGTGGTAGGTAGGTGGTAGGTAGGTGGTAGGTAGGTGGTAGGTGGGTGGTAGGTAGGTGGTAAGTAGGTGGTAGGTAGGTGGTAGGTAGGTGGTAGGTAGGTGGTAGGTAGGTGGTAGGTAGGTGGTAGGTAGGTTAAGGTGGTAGGTAGGTGGTAGGTAGGTGGTAGGTAGGTGGTAGGCAGGTGGTAGGTAGGTGGTAGGTAGGTGGTAGGTAGGTTGCAGGTAGGTGGTAGGTAGGTGGTAGGTAGGTGGTAGGTAGTAGGAAAAGGTGCATTGCAACGCATGCCGGGTACAGCTAGTCTAAAATAAAAATGCCATAAACACTATCGGTGATTACAAAATAAACCCAAAAATACTGATTTCAGCAATAAGTATTTCTTTATGTCCTTAGAACTAATTATTTCTTATATACTTAGCCGGGTATTATGTCAATAAACGCAGTTTTTTTTCCTTCTAGGTATATAAAAGCTTTATGAAGAAACCAATACGTCTTGTACGCGAGTCCTGAAGAGCTCCAAAAGAAAATAACGTCAAAGTAAGAGGCATAAAAGTCACTTTTATGTGTTCCCCGACATAATTAGTTCTTTAACCTTTATTGGCAGGGAATCAAGTCAAAGAGATGAGACCTGTTCACTGGAAATATTTTTTTTCTTATTAAAAGCTTCGTTTTTAACTGCTGGAGATTTGGGTTTGAAGATTTCTTTTAGTTTTTAAAGTTTAATCTACAAATTTAAAGTCAAATTACATCTTTATACGTCCAGCGATTTTCGATATTTCATTCGGTTCATGGTTAGTGAGTGACCTTTTGCTTTTATATATTTAGATAAATTAGCTAGCAAAACTCCTATGGCTTTTAGGGTTCCGTTATCGAATTGCAAAAACGGAAACCTTATAGATTTGTCCTGTCCGTCTGTTTGTCTGTCTGTCTGTCCGTCCGTATTTCACAACTCGCGGTTGGCCGTTTTTTTTTCTTGTTGAGATATCGATACCTTTCTAGCCTCTCGTAAATTTTTGTTTGCTCCTACATTTACATTTAAAACTATTCCATCCATCTATTCTAACGCAAAACATATTATTATAATTCACAAAAGTGCTTAAACTGGACCATAGAAAGTAATTAAAATATTTCATAAAAATCTTTAAATCCAAGATATGCAGCAATTCCTACACTAATTTGTTTCAGTCACATGTCCTTTACAAACGAAAAGGAAAACATTGTGATAATTAACTGATCGGTTTTCCAAAATTCTTAGTAAATACAAATTCATGGTAAATTAAAAACTGAAATTGAATTCGGGGTATTTTAATCCTATTTTCCTTCTAAGCTCGACGTAGGTATTATTGAAGCATAAACGATGAAAATGTAAAACTATCATGTTTTTCATTAAAACATTAAACATATTTACAATTTTCTGTGTCATATAACGTAGAAATATATCATAAAGCACTGTTTTCACAATACAGGAACACTGAAACACAAAACAAACATGAACAATTTCTATGAAACTTGATCATTCTGTATTCTAAAAGTGCTTTTTGATCTGAACAGGTGTCATATGTTTCAACATTTTAATTAATCAATGAAATATCGTTAATTTTTTTATAAATCAATAGTAAGTGCTACACAGAATCATATTATTATTTTATTAAGATTTTTATTTAATACTATTTGTAAAATAAAAAAGCGAAATATTTAACAGCTATTTGTGCTGTTGCCAACTTTCAAAAAGTACACTCTAAAATAGCAAGTTATGTCCTCTAAACACTAGAGTAGGTACATTTACCCCTGCGCTGTGTATATGTTTATTATATGATAGTTTTTAGGGTTTCGTAGCCGAATGGCAAAAAACGGAAACCTTATAGATTCGTCATGTCTGTCTGCCAGTTTCTCTGTCCGTCTGTATGTCACAGCCACTTTATTCCAAAACGATTATGACTACAGTTGAAACTTGGTAGGTGGCTTTACCTTTGTGAACCGCTTATGATTTTATAAAAAAAAAAATTAAAAAAAAAATTAAGGGGTGGCTTCCCATTCATCTGCCTAGCCTTTTTCCAAATATATTGGGGTCGGCTTCCAGTCTAACCGGATGCAGCTGAATACCAGTATTTTACAAGGAGCGACTGCCTATCTGACTTCCACGACCCAGTTAGTACTGGGTAATACGATACCCCTTGGTAAGACTGGTTGTCAGACTTTTTGGGCCGCCTTCATCTGTCAAAGATCTACAGATGACAGCCGGGACCAACGGCTTAACGTGCTTTCCGAGGCACGGAGGAAACTCGGTATGTAATGGGCGGTCACCCATCCACAGACCAACCTAGGCAAGCACGGCTTAACCTAAAGATCGACCCGAGTGGCTGTTATTATTTAGCCACGAGCTCCTCTGGTAGCTCCCCATTCTTGGAAAAAAATTCGCCAAACCAAACGTGCGGGATACGGGTGCGGGGTTTATAGATAGGTCTTTAAAAATGACATTGAGGTTTCTAAAACCATTTTTTCTCAAAGTCAATCGCTTGAAAGATAGACATTTCCGAAGTGGTAAAATGTGTGTGTCCCCCTCTAATTTCTAAAGTAAGTAGAGGAAAATTCTGAAATAATTTTGGATTGTACGTTGAACGTAAAAAAATCTTTCAACGAAAATAGGTTGAATAAGATTTGATGTTTAGATTTAGAGACTTTTTCATCAATGCAGCAGTAACTTTGTTTTTCATTAACATACTATGAAAAACAAATTTGTTTTGCTGTTGTATGTACTCGTAATATAATACAAATACAAATTAATGAGCCTCCATAATATTTCTATTATATTGTTTGGTGCTACGAAACCCAGTGTGCGTGTGAGTAGGTAAATTCAAATTCATTTATTGCAAATATGGGTAGTTATACAGGTGGGTTTTTGAAAGAACAGGAAAGTAGTTAGTGTCACCATATTCTGCACTAGGCATGCAACATTTAGTTCGGAACGTGGTTAGTCCCTAAATTAAAAATTTAAATTCATTAAAGTTCAAAATTACATGTCTATTAAATTTGTCAATTAAAATCAAAGTAAATAATGTCAAAGTAATAATGTCAAAGTTAATCTATTATGCTAAAATGTCATTAATTAATCATTGTGAAATACGCAATTTAATTCAAATTTAAGTAATACGGTACGACTCAGACTTGGCCGTTTTTCATTCTTTATCCCATTGGCAGCACCCCAATTTGCCACTATCACTATCCATTCGAATAAACAACAACACGAAAAACAAAATGAAAAAAAAATTCCCAAATTAAACTCGCTAAATAAAATTGTGGTTACAAGCTGTTTATTATTCATCTAACAGCTGGTAAACAAGTATGCAATAAAAAGACTTGAACTATGGCTACTCGTAACATAATGCCCTTTTAAATCTGACACGTTATTGCTGTAAGTGGTAAGGTAAATTGTAATAGGTAGGTAGGTAATAGAAAATGTGATAGTTTGTGGTAACTTGATGCGCTAGCGACTGTACAATCATGTGTCGTAATTTGGCAAACATTTTAAGGTGGGAAAATATATACTGAAATCTGTGTGGTTGTTTCTTCAGAAGACCATTTCAGACTCATCTGCATACTCGTCATGTAACTTGTCCAAGATTATCTCTGGTGAGTTTGCAACCTCTGAGTTTATTTCGGCTATTTCTTCTTAGAGTAGCCAGGTACAGGTACAGGTGTTTGTAAAAATCAATTTATGAAATAAAAAATATTTATTTAACAATTTATTTACACATAAATAGTGTGTACTCTCTTTTTCTGTGCCGGTTTTGACACGACGAAACAATTCTATTTATGTGCACTCTGTGAAATTAAAGGAGTTCCAAGAAATATTGCGTGACAGTAAGATAGCGAGTGCCGTGGCTCAACCAAACGTTTCTCAGAAATTCTGTAGGAGTATATTTAAGCCTGATATGATTTCTTGGAAATATTCGACATAATAAGAGACTGAAATACTGACTGATGGCACGTTGCAAAAAGATATTTGAAGGGCTGGAGCAAAATTTCTACAAAATTGTAATTGGTATTTGGAAACCAAGAAATTAATTATCAAATCGTTGTGTCACAAATCTTAACGTAATAAGTTTAATTTTGAACAGAATGCTAATGTATTCCTACATCATATCGTGTTATGAAAAATAATCGTGAATGACAGAGAACAAATTGTAGATATTTTTAAATCTAGCAGATTTGCTTGACATCTTCAATTCCGGTGTATCTATTTTTTTTATTTTTCGGATGGGAAATCATCAAATGACCCCCCCACTTTGGGCGGAGCGGAAGGGAGTGTCAGACTTGTACTGACTAAAACCCATCCATGTTCTTTCTTTGCCCTTTGTGTTCCAGGGCCACGGTATCTCTTTTGAACAGTTCCGCAGACCTGGCAGGCATCGGCCCATGCGGACCCCTACTTATTTGAGGCGCACGTGGAACACAAACGCGCCGTCGACACGGCCTGTCGTCATAAGACGGCCGGACGGCGAGCTAGCCCATAACTCGCCATCCACAGGCCCGCGCAATTCCGGTGTACCTTAGGGGAATATCTTCGGTCCAGATCAGATATTATGCTTGAAGAACTACATTTTACACTGTAGGTGTTTTCTATTGTATATCAGGGGCAATCGTACATGTCACAGTTCTTTCACCCCGTCATAAAGTAAGTCGGATCTTAAAATATACCCCAAGGAACACATCCGAGAGACAACAAAAACAATTTCATCAGTACATAAACACGTTCACTGGTTTCTTAACAGCTGAAGTTTTTGTGTTGAACTCAAAAACCCCGTTTTAGAGTTCGTAAGAACTTTCGTTTAAGGTTGTGGCACAGGGCTGTAAAATCTCTGCAAGTCTTCACTTGTTTATATCCCTGTTGTAAATTGTACAAGTACATTGTGCGGTGTGCATTTGTTTTTATTGTTGTCAACACTGAGGAAATCTAGTTATGCTTTGTCATCATTTGGAATTAAAATGTTTGATTCTTAGGTACTCCATGTTTACTTAACTTTAAAATAAAACATGTATTCTATATGCCGTGTCCACTAGTTTTGTTTATCGTTTATGTACCTTTACCTTAAATAAATTGTAACGACTATAACGTTATACATATAAAAACTTGAATAGGACAAATTTAGAAAGTTAATTTGTTAAATGCGGACTACACCCTCTGGGTTTTATTAATTCAACGTTGATAAATATTTCAAAACGCAGAATATTCTGTACGCTAAGTACTCTGAAAATATTTGACGTCGATTTATTAGATTTGTATTTGTGCTTTTTATTAATTTGAGCCGTCACGACTTAATATTCAGCCTGTGATAAACGGATAGTGTTGTGAATGACATTTTTCCAGCGAATATCTGTAGCGACAGAATAATATGATGACCAAACTCTACAATGACCTTTTTTTGTTTTTGACATGAGAACTTTTGAACAACACTTTGCACTGCTTTATGCATTAAGAGATTTAAAATATGTATCTATCTATTTATCTATTTCTTTTATCGTTGTTTTTTTTTTGAGAAATAATAATAACAAATTAATTAATTTTAAAAAATGTTGAATTTTTGTAGTGTGTTCACTAAAAATATGAGTGGTGGTTTGTAGTAACATTTTATTTTATTTACTCTGGTGGAAAGAATGTAGGCAAGAGCAGAGGTTTGCTGGGTAAACCCAGCAGTGGCAAAAAAAAGAGGTAGCGAAAGAAGAAGTCTTAAAATCCTAAAAACATTTTCTTTGAGCGTTCACTCTCGTCTTAGAAATAATATTACAGAAATAAAATTGTAAACAAGCTATTGGATGATTCCAGGAAAGCTTCCTCATTTTCAATGTAACAATTTAATTCCGTAATCAAAGGTATTGCTGGACCGCGAATGCAATCTCTTCCCGTCTCAGAGTAACAAGGAGGTCGATCTCTGAAAAGCCAAATTAAAAATACAGTATGTTTTCGTCAAAGTTTCTATCTCGAGGAAAATTAAAATTTTTGTTGTTAATTTTACCTTAATTTTAATTTTATTGCCTATGTCCAGCAGTCGACATCTTTCGGCTGAAATGATGATGATGATCTTAGCAAAGCCTAATTAAAAATACTGTATGTTTTCGTCAAAGTTTCTATCTCGAGGAAAATTCAAATGTTTGTTGTTAATTTTACCTTTATTTTAATTTTATTTCACGTTCTTAATGGATTTAAAGGACGAAAGCGTGGCTAATTAACGTAACATAAATAACCTAAATATAAGGTAACATTATTAACGAGGTTGGACAACGTCCAGTTCTCCATTTCAATCAATTTTCGGTGCCTATCTATATTTTGAAACTCGTCCACAGTTAATGTTTAAAATCATCATACAGTTTTCAAAATGTTTTTATACCGTACTTTTCTAGGAACTCCTTTTGGGATTTTATTCGCGATGTTAACACAATAATTTATTAATTATCTGCCTAGCCTTTTCCCAACTACGTTGAGGTCGGCTTCCTGGTCTAACTGGATGCAGCTGAATACCAGTATTGGAGCGACTCCCTATCTGACCCCCACAACCCAGTACTGGGTAATACGATATCCCTTGGTAAGACTGGTTGTCAGACTTTCGGGCCAGTGACTACCTGTAACGACTGTCAAAGATCTACAAATGACACCCGGAACCAACGGCTTCGTGCTTTCCGAGGCACGGAGGAAAATCGGTGTGTAATGGGTGGTCACCCATCCACGGACAAACCTAAGCAAGTGCAGCTTAACCTTAAGATCGACCCGAGCGGCTGTTATTATTTAGCCACGAATTCCATATATCTAGAACGTTAATAACACAAGTTCATTCAAGGTGTTTGTTTATGGGGCACCAAAAATTAGTAGTATTGTTCAAAAGCTTTTGAAGATTCGTAATATTCAAACCACTAAGAAATTAGCAAGAACATAGGCCCGTTTGAATATTATTATTATAATTCCAAGACTTTCGCAATTCGGTTTATATTTTCTTTGTTTGAAATCTAATTTGGCCCCGCATGGCGAAGTTATGCGACAGCTGTTCAATAAAAATTATAATAGTTTAGTATTCAAAGTGTCTGTGTCTTTTTAATAAAAGGCCTCTATGTTCTTTTTATACTTTTACGGCAATAAGCTTTTTAGGTGTTTTATTTTATCTCTCACTAACTCTTGGATCTGCGTAATTATGTGTGCAATTAAAGAGCCTCCTGGAGTTTCAGTAAGAAATCGGGCACTAGGAACTACTAACTTAAAATAACATCACTCCTGTAATCCCTGAACAGTTAGGCAGAGGTGTGTTTTGTACTCCCACATTTCACAGTTTTATGCCTGTTATGCCCCATGTAATAGGGGCGAGCCCCAATAACAATTTGTCCGATCCGGGAATCGAACCCAGGATCTAAGCAATCGCGATTGTGACCACTACACCAACGAAGCAGTACTTACTTTTTGATTGATTACCTGCTTACTATTTTTCTCGCATAGCTTGAAATTACAAAAATGGACTGGAGTCACACAAGTCCTACAGCGGGAAAACGGACGCTCTGGAACAAATCTTTATAAATGCACGTTCAGTGTCATCCACAGTGGGTTCTGTACTCTTTATCGTGTTATAATTCTCTGTTTCGGTACCTCCTACAAGTGTAAAGCCTATTCTTCGTTGTATGTTAGGTTTTTTGTATTGAACAATGTTTTCATAACTATGGGGTTTTTAATATTTTATACGCAAACCCTGTGTAGGGAACATAGCTGTTTTTGACATGGAAAGAAAAATTCCAGTGCGAGCAGGGTTTAAACCTGCGACCTTCCGATTCAGTACACCGGATGTCTTAACCAACTAGACCATCGCACCCCGCTCACAGATCCCAAGTGGGATGGGGCTTCCAGCCCCTTTGGGGGTTTTCTCCAGCTTATAGCCCTAATTCTAAAAAAAATAATTGCATAGTTGCCACTATTTTCCACAGAAAATACTATAATGAAGAATTATTTATACATATGACATGATATGTCAGGATTTATTCCGTTAGGCTCGTACATCATGTAGGCAGACGACGGGTTTCGTGCTACGAAAACACTGGCTGCGATACACTGTTTCTAGCAAACTAACAAATTACTTGAGATTACAACTTAACACAATAACACGGGTCACAATGAATTGGGTACAGTTTCAAGACGTCTCAACTCCGCCGCGATCAGACATTGACTGCCGCTCTCGGCTCGAGCTGGACATCAGGGCTCTGTAGAAGCACGCTGTGTTGTGACTGGTAAGTAGGTCGCGTGATGTCACCACTGCACACAGACGCGCTTTCAAATTCATTTTATGTCCATACTAACGGCCGGATCCGACACATATAATAAACATCTGCATAAGATATTGCAACTTCATAGAAAAAACTACTACTTCGTAAAACGCCCTCCAAGATTAACAACAATTGTTTTTTTTCTGTAACATAGTAGGAGAACACTGTGACCGAGAACTATAAACGCTACTTAGCACATACGTTTACATAAACATGTTCCCGTCTCTTTCTTGCACTGTCATGTAGGTCAGATGTGCACCAGGAATAACTCTATAGATCTCGGCCTGAGATATGGCCCAAAAGCCACAAAGCTTGTAATGAAGAATAATTCAACTATCTATTTGAACAATCTGTACCCCACAAACTACAAACTGGACCGTAAGTACAACACTAACTAACGTGATACAAAGCTCCTAAACTATATATACAGTTATTGCGTTTTACACTGACTATGATAAGTTATAACTAGGGCAATACAAAGATTTTATGTTTTACCCCACCGACTACAATAGACAGTGGTAATAAAAAGCAACCGTAAAGCCTCGATAAAACAATACTTCTCGACTATTTCAGGGAGTAAAATATGTAAGAAGCACCACGCAGTTTTGATTATACACAAATCATCAACATCATTTCAGACGAAAGACGTCCACTGCTGGACATAGGAGGCCTCCTCCAAGTGTCGCCACATTGACCGGTCCCGTGCGTCTCGCATCCAGCGGATCCCTGCAACCTTTACCAGGTCATCGGTCCACCTAGTGGGAGGCCTTCCAACGCAACGTCTTCCAGTTCGCGGTCGCCATTCCAGAACTTTCCAGCCCTATCGGCCATCCGTTCTGCGAGCAGTGTGCCCTGCCCACTGCCACTTAAGTTTGGTTATTCTGCGTCGATAACCTTGGTTCTCTTACGGATTTCCTCATTTCTGATTTGATCACGCAAGGAAACTCCGAGCATAACCCTCTCCATTGCCCTTTGGGTGACTTTAAGCTTTCTGATGAGGCCCATTGTGAGCGACCACGTTTCGGCAACATACACTGGTATACACAAATATTTGCCACAAAATACTTAGTAATTTTCAATCACTGTACTAGTAGTTGACTGAAATATTTTTGTTCTATTTAGTCTTTAGTAAATGTCTTAGTTTTTGGGAAATTTTAGTACTGCCAAAACAACATACGTTTTTTTACGTAAATTTGCTTTAGCATTACTCATTTTGAATTTCGCATCAAGCGTAACCGAAGTATATTATTTTAAAGCTGTCTTATTTGCCGTTTTATCTCTACATACAACTAATAAATAAATAAAACCTTTATTGTTCATGAGAGCATTACACAAACAGTATACGTAGTACTAACTGGGTTGTGGAGGGTAGATAGGCAGTCGCTCCATGTAAAATGCTGGTAATCTGCTGCATCCGGTTAGACTGGGAGCCGACCCAAACATAGTTGGGAAAAGGCTAAGCAGATGATGATATCACTAGCCTTTACACTTGGATTCCCTTTGTCCTCGAGACTAGTTTCCTTTGTCTTACAAAATAAATAGATAAAATCGTCATGAAACACTTGAAAAGTTATGCCAGTCTTCAAACCGTAACTAACTGCGTGGTTCGAAGTGATTCTTCTGTACTTATCTATTCCGTGTCAATACTAGCCACTTTAAGTACCATTCTAGCGCATCGGACGCTGGCTTGTTTGATAGTAGCAAGTACAGTAAACAAGTTGCGGAGGGTCGATTAAAAGCTGAATATGTTAGAACGGAACTCGGTTTATGCATACATTCCCACTTTATTTCTGGCTTTAAAATTTTTCGGTAGTTTTGAGCACTATTCTTTTGGGGTAGGAAACGGTTGAATATTAAAACGTTTTTGCAGCTTAAAACTGTAAACCCGCAACTAAATATATTTATGGGGAAGATTTCTTTGAACAACAGAATCGTTCATCTGTTGTTGCAATTGCGATTAGCTTTTAAGTAACTGATAGTGGGTTTCCACCATGAATTTTTTGTGCTTTATGGATACAAACTTGTACTGTCACTTCCGGGATATCTTCTTGACAGTATAACTTTAGTTTGTAAACCGTGAAAGCTTAAAACAGTGTTTAAGGATACAATTTTATCGAGTTGAGTTATTGAGATTATATCTCTCCGACGCCGATTGCAAACTAGAAGGTGGATTAGCCGAAATCTATCAAAGAATGTTATAAAAATGATGGATTTAAAAAATCAACAGGTGTGTAAAATAAAATCGCCGTAAGATCGAATCAAATGAAGCTTGAGTTTAAATAATTCTGAAACTCCTAACAGTTGTATGCACGAGGTGTTAAATCTACTCCATATTGGTTCGGTAATATGAATGTTATACAGAAATCTCGCATGAAATCGGCGTATATTAATATTTACTTCTCGCTATGGTATCGCACGTTTAAAATGAAAATGTGCACAGAATAGTCTGTGTAGGAGATACTAAGTATTGTTATTGTATAGGTACATAAATATTTGACTCAATTGTTTTTTTGTTTCCCTAACTATTATTTTATGGCATAAAAATAAAGTTGAAAACTAAAACCAGCTAGGACGAGTAAAACAAAGCGTATAATCTTTATTTATTTTTTTAAGCCAGTACTACCGAAGAGAGGATGTTGGGTTTATGGACATGATCGGATCGATTGTCACCTCAGTCTTCAGAATCTGCGCAGTTGTTTAGGTGCTACGGTGGAAAATGTAACTAGAAAATGTTACAAACGTACGTAATCTGCTAAAATCGTAACCTTCCTTTAGGCTTTGCTGTAGTCGCGTAAAAAGTATCTGATCTAGTCAATACACGGTGTAAGAGATACCATGGCACAACTTTTAAAAAACAGCTGTTTCATACAAAAGTGCAAAACCGACGCGGTTAAACGTATGGCGGATTGTTTTTTTCTAAACTGACTTCTACAAAAGGAAGAGGTTATGTATTCCACCAGCATTTTGTAATACCAAATAATTTGAAAAGAGTAACCATGGAGTTTCTTGCCGGTTCTTCTCCATAGGAAACGACCAACCCGAACCGTGTACCTTTTTGTCGACGTTTTATAAGTGCCCATCGAGGCCTATGTGAAATAAAATATTTTGATTTTGATTTTGAGCATCTTTCAGTATCTAAATTTATGTTAAAAGTTCAGGTCACGGTGTCCAAACACGATGTATTAAGTAAAGAACCTTATACAAATATTACTTGTCTTGACCGTACTTGACCCAAGTGATACCCAAACCAAGTTAATCTGTTCCTTGCATGTCTATGTTTAATTACTTCCGCAGCCAACATTAATAATATTAATCATGCAAGCCTCCCATTTGCGACGGCCTCTCGTTAGATGAATGACTATCTGCTATCTTCAAACATTATTTGCAAGTACGCTAGAATGACTGAAAGAAGACTTTGAAGGTTCTTTACAACTAGAAGGTTGTTAAACACCAGTTTAGGTTGGTTAACTCAAACTCAAACTCAAATCATTTATTTCAATTAGACCATTATAGGCACTTTTGAATGTCAGATAATAAACAAAGAAAGCGAAGCTACAGTCACAGACACAGGGCATAATAACTTGTGAAAGTACTGTAGTTTTCCTTTCCAAGGCGTAGATCTCTATGGAGAAGAATGGACAAGAAACTCCATGGACACTCTTTTCGTTAGAATGTCATCTCCGTCATTCATTCATATTCAGTCATTCACCAAGTCTATTTTTAAAACTGAGGACTATAATAGAACAAAGGTCCTATATTATGATACGTGTTAGATATTATATTTAACGACAGTTAGTACGGGTAGCGATAAACATCGGTTACAATTTGCGAGTTTTTGGTACCATTTGACATTCACTAGTTTTGCTTAACGATTTGACTAAAACTTTTGCACGCGTCTTCTTCTGAAGATCGAAGATTAGGAATCTCACAGAAACGTACTATCATCATCTGCCTAGCCTTTTCCCAACTATGTTGGGGTCGGCTTCCAGTCTAACCGGATGCAGCTGAATATCAGTATTTTACATGGAGCGACTGCGCATCTGACCTCCACAACCCAGTTAGTGCTGGGTAATACGATACCCCTTGGTAAGACTGGTTGTCAGACTTTTTGGGCCTCTGATTACTTAACGACTATCAAAGATCTACAAATGACACCCGGGACCAACGGCTTAACGTGCTTTCTGAGGCACGGAGGAAACTCGATATGTAATGGGTGGTCACCCATCCACAGACCAACCTAGGCAAGCACGGCTTAACCTAAAGATCGATCCGACCGGCTGTTATTATTTACCCACGAGCTCCTCACAGAAACGTACTAATGAGATAAAAATTCTGAAGTCCTAGTCCAGGTCATGGTCTTTGAAATCAGGACAGTCATAAAGTCATGAAAAGGTAACAGATAGTCAGATACTTTCGCATTTATAATAAAAGTCATCATCTGCCTAGTCTTTTCCTACTGTGTTAGGGGCGGCTTCCAGTCTTACCGGATGCAGCTGAATACCCTATTTTACATGGAGTGACTGCCTATGTGACCTCTTTAATCCAGTAACTGGGTAATACGATACCCCTTGGTAAGACTGGTTGTCAGACTGACCTGTAACGACTGTCAAAGATTTACAAATGACAGCCGAGTCCAACGGCTTAACGTGCTTTCCGAGGCACGAAGGACACTCAGGTATGTAATGGAGGGTTATCCATCCACCGACCAACCTAGACAAGCACTGCTTAATCTTGGAGATCGACTCGTGAGGCTGTTATATTTTAGCCGGGACCTCTCCTCACCATTTCATATTTTTCATTGTCTCGACTCAGTTTCGTCCCATGAGACAACAAGAAACTAGACTTAAACTTTTTTATCTGTATTTAAAAACTTCGCAAGACGCGTTGGCACAAAATCCCATCTGCCACATGTACCATCAATTCAATTTGAGTGGTTAGCCGTCACTCACAGTTAGCCTCTTAAGGCAGGCTACACGCGAAAGACAAAATGATAAGACATTGTTTTTATACTTAGGTTAATGCTGTGAGAAAACGGGTATTCCTCAGAGCTCAACCAACTAAGCGCAACTAAATTATTCCTCGAAGCGCATCCATGATAAAGAATAGAGATGATGGATTCATTAATGGATTCATTAATGATATCTCTCTATATTTCATCATGGTTGCGCTACGAGGAATAATTTAGTTGCGCTTAGTTGGTTGAGCTTTGAGCAATACCTCGAGAAAACAGACTTTTCATGTTTAAATTGTAAAATAACCGACAGAAATGAAAGATAACGCTTTAAGAAAATACCAAAATTTTGCAGGCATGAAATAGCAGTGATAGTCTAGTGACATGACCGTCGGACTGCCAAATCATAGGTCTCGAGTTCGAACCAAAGACACCCGCCTCTGATTTTTCGGATTCATGTGCGTATTGTATAATTTTCACTTGCTTCGGTGAAGGAAAGCAGCGTGAGAAAACCAGCATACCTTAGAGATTTTCTTTACTGCATGTAAAATCAAGACCCTATAAAAAATCGGACACCAGGTTAGGCACCAAAATGCGCGATAAAGAAAGACCAAAATTTTCAAACTTTGCTTTTTATGTTCTTTTACAATATTGTGCAATCGAAATTGGTTAGGTATTATATTTACACTAAAATATATATATTTTATTCCTACGCTGTACATCACGCTGTTTAATGGATTTTCATAAAACAAAAAATATATATTTTTTCAGTTCGAATGTGCTTGTTAACTTCTTTTTGGGTACAATATTTAAAATTTTGGTCGCTGTGCCGTCTAAAATTCGATATCCGACTACTTTCTGAAGCAGGTGTAATGTTAAAACAGTATTGAATAACAGCAGGTGGCTTAATTTCACGGGTCGACAACTCCCCGCGTCTCCTCAACCGAGGCCGAAAGTCGAGTCCCGGTTTTTATTATCCGGTTCTCGCATTCCCGTTAACAGGCCTTCGTTTAATCAATGGGGTGAATTTCTCAGATTAAACTAACCGCTAATCGATATATCTTAACATTGATGGACGCTGACAGGTCTTGAACGCGGTTTAAATGTGCCGATCTTGTTTACTTCAAAGGTGGAATCGGCCCTTAGATATTTACAGTTAACTGCCGATTCCAGACTCAAATATTTAATTTCATGGATCGTTAAGTTTAATCAGATGAAAATAACAGGTAGGTACCTTATTTATCTAAAATAAATTAATCTATTTTTTAAACTTAATTCGGATTTGTGTATTATAATATTACCTACAGTAATTTCAGCGAAAATTAAGTCTGGTGCCAGGCATACTAGCAAAAATAAAATGGAAATATTCGTGCGACTAAATTATCTGTTCAATAGCGAGCTTTAATTCAAGATTAGCTCCCAAAAAAGAAATTAAATAAACGTTTGGGGTCCCTGGGTATTATTTTCAAGAGTATTGAAGTTTGGACGTCGACCTTTGATGTGTCTCTAGGTAATCTCGGTTACAGACAGTCTAATAGAAGTTTGAAAATACCTACACAATACATTACACTTAAATGTATTTATTTTCTAGTCTCGGTATTTCTATTCAATTATTTTTCCAGACATCATAATGAAAAGCTGATACGCTATTGTATAAATCGACGAGTATGTAATACAAAAGTTATAACAATTAAGAGCAGAGTCATCTAATATATCTGTCGGATATGTCAGGATTTACTCCGTTAGGCTCGTACATCATGTGGGCAGACGATGGGGTTCGTGCTATGAAAACACACAGGGTGCGATACACTGTTTCTAGAAAAACTAACGAATTACTTGAGATTCCAACTAAAGACGGGCACAATGAATCGGGTACAGTTCCAATTATGCTATGCTATGCGTATCCTGTTCTCTGCACGTTACAGGAACTGGTGGACGCTACTAAAGACGTAGCTGAATTCAGGGCCCTCATAATTTAGATTGCCATCGACCTAAGAAGAAGACAAAAATACCTAATGTATCATAACAGTAATCATTCAACTAGAAGCATGGCAGTTACCTCGGCAAGACACCTAAAAAGAACTGGGCACAAGGTCATACTTAATACCTTTGCTGAATCATAAACGTTTTGACGTTTTAGACTCTTCTTTAAAAATCTATTACTGCCGATTACACTCCCATGTTCCTCGACCATGTCTTCACACTTGCAAACCTTCACCTCAACTTCACCTTGCTGTGTAAACTTGCCCTAAAAGTATTGATCAAAACTTAAGTAGGTTATCATGGTGTGACCTTTAAAACATTGAAACAATAAGGGTCAAAATTAGTACAACTTCTGAGCTGTAACTTCATAAATCTGAATAAATGATGTTCCCGTAATAAAGTTGGGTGTAATTAAAGTTTGAAACTGAAGGTAACCTAATAAAGTCTATAAAATAGCTGATTGAAAGTTATGGAAGAAATTGAAAGTAACTTGTTTACCGATAACTTGGTTGGCAAAGGAAATTTTTCATGAAGATTCTCTCGTCATTCTAACTTCCTATCCAAATCCAAACTAAAATTATAAATGCGAAAGTAAGTTTGTTTGTTACCTTTCACGCTTAAACCACTGAACCGATCATGAAATTATGCATGTACGTTTTTTTTCCTGTCCGAAAAAAGTACTGTTCACGAGGCAAACACCAATAACGTTTTTATGATAATAATATAATTATAATTTTTAATATTTTATACGCAAACCCTACGTAGGGAACATAGCTGTTTTTGACATGGAAAGAAAAATTCCAGTGCGAGCAGGGTTTGAACCTGCGACCTTCCGATTCAGTACACCGGATGTCTTAACCAACTAGACCATCGCACCCCGCTCACAGATCCCGAAATTTTCGTTCCATTAATAACGTCTTACGGTGACGTTAGCGCCATCTATTTAAGAAAGTATCGAACTAAATTACACACACACACCGACACACACTGACATCCGGTGTACTGAATCGGAAGGTCGCAGGTTCAAACCCTGCTCGCACTGGAATTTTTCTTTCCATGTCAAAAACAGCAATATAGTTATATATTTTTTCTAAGGAATATTTAAAAATGTAAATGATTTGTAAAAATATAAATAAATGATAATAATAATATAATAAATAACGTCTTTCAAATTATGATTGAATTATATTATTACAAGCAGAGTACAACCCGAATTGATTGTCAAATTAACGCAAGCAAAGCCGCGGGAAAAAGCTAGTATCTAATATTGAATAGCTAACATACCATGGTTTGAAGTTTTGTAAAAATGAACAAGACTACGAAATCCACGACAGCGTAGAAACTGTAAAGCCACTGGAAATTCTTCGTGATTTATAATGGAAAGATCTATACTGTATGTATTTTTGAGGGGTTTTTCCTATCTTATACCTTCATGAATGGATAAGATATTAAGATATACCCGACGCATTATATGTTTTTGAACTTCAAGATTGAAATGAAAAACCATTCCGCTCTCAGTGCCCATGTCAAGTTTAAGATACTTTACTCCAAAACCTAATTTCTTAAGAAAACAGTGCTTGAAACGAGCAGGCCCCGATCACCAATCCATTTGAGCCAGCAAATTGGAGACACGTGTCCTGAAAATTTTAACGAACTTTAGATCATGAAAAGCATTTGGCTCGTGAAAAAAAAAGAAGTTTCTACCAAGTAGGTCAAGCGACGTTTTAGTTTTGTGAAGGTTCATTTGTAGTCTCGAATAGATGGGATTTACATATTTTTGAGATAGAACGAACTAAAAAGCACAAATTAATTATTGTCTGTTTTTAATGCAAAGTAAATAAACGCAAATCAGGGACTTCATAATCACTGTTATATTTTAATAACGTCAGAAAAGATTTGAGTATGAATGTGAATATGAGAGTGGAATATAAAGCAAGACAAGCGAGGTAGAGCAATACATCGATGGATGGACTGAGCGAAAGATGATATATGGCTAGAAAGGGCATCTCTGCATTCATAACTACTGAGAGGACTTCTAACAGAGAAAGAAACCTAAGGAATAAGACATTTTTGCTGGCCACAAATAAAACGGATTAAATGCAAGAGAATGATGACGTAAAAGTTGAATACCGACAAAACGCAATGCTCTTTTGTCCCCCACAAAGCATGATGCCGAAAGAAAATATCTACAAGAATAATCCCGTCCAAACGCTTGCAAATATTTTTAAAAACCAAGGACCGTAATCCTGTCGAAACCACAAGTTATGGGGACGCCAAAACATCATGAATTTTAACTGCCTTCCACACGAAATGGTGTTCATTGTTGGTTAGATTAAATTTCTAACATTTCAACAGGGAAGTCTGAATATTCCTATAGGAAATTGAGCGCGATATAAAATAAACATAAGAAAGTTCTGCAAGTAGAACTAATATGAGAATCTGCGTTGGTAAACAAAACTCAATGTAGAATATGTATGAAATATCTACGGTGGTGAATAGAATTAGTTTTCAAAACTTTAACTGAGCACATAACGCAAACAAACCGCTTCAAGTCATTATAGCTCACTGTTAGTTTTTACCCGACTGCGACTGTTTTACAAATTATAAGCATTGAAGTAACATATTTACTTAAAGAAAAAAATACTCGAAGAGGACGTGTCCTGCACTTCTTCATCATTCTCTTGCCCATAACCAAATTAATATGGGGTCGGCGCAGCATGTCTTCTTCTTCCATACTTCTCTATTACTCGTCATCTCATCAGACACCTCCTTTCGTGCCATATCATTCTTCACACAGTCCATCCATCGTTTCTTTGGTCTTTCTCTACTCTTATACCCATCCATATTCATACTCAAACATCCTGGACTTGTCACTCATATATGCTAGTCCACCACAAAAGAGCAAAAGCGTTTGGTAGCACCTTCTAGGAACAACTACCATCATTTAAAATTCCAATATGAGTCCGAGTTTAAGTTTTGTTTTCACTCACTGCAGTCCAAACACTATTAAAATGACATAAGAGTCAAATATCACGAAAAGCTGTTGTTTAACAATGAGGACACCAAAGGACAAAGTTATAAACTACCCACCTTCCAGTGATATATCTACCTCCAATAAACGAATATGTCAAGCAAAACATGAGGGACTCTAAACACAAAGTGACGTGTTCACGAATCCGAACTGGCAAGTCCGAATGCTTTCACAGAATTAATGGTCACGATTGACTTACTTCAGTAACATGGAGTGTAGAAACAAGGTTGATTCGTCAATTTACCGGCATTTATTTCTTCAATGTCCACCTGAATTCCCAGGTTCGAGTGATTGCTTATGTTTTTTTACAGATAAGTTGTGACAATGACGATTTTCACAACCTATATAATAACTTAAGAAAAAGTTTCTAGATATGATGAAAAAAATCACCAAAATCAAAACATTTATTTCAAGTAGGCCAGTTACAGGCACTTTTGAATTGTCGAAAAAAGACAACAATGAAATGTAGCTACAGGCCCAGTCACAAGGCAAAAAAGCTGTGAAAGTATTGTAGTTGTCCATTTCAAAGCGTAGATCTCTATGGAGAAGAACGGGCAAGAAACTCCATGGACACTATTTAATATCAGAATATTATTACAACGGTTCGGTTTCATACTACTATTACACTTCCGTTGGTGAAGACTGTTCCTTCCACGGATTTTGTTGACTCGCTATGTGTTAGCATGACCATAATCTACTTTGTGTAAGCATGAGCATAATCCGCTTTATGTTAGCATGAGCATAATCTTCTGTCTGTTAGTAAGAGCATAATCTGCTTCGTGTTAGCATGAGCATAATCTTCTTTGTGTTATTATGAGCATAATCTACTTTATGTTAGCATGATCATAATCTGCTTTGTGTTAGCATGAACATAATCTGCTTTGTGTTAGCATGAGCATAATTTATTTATTTATTTAAACTTCATGTACAAGAGTGGTACATAGGCGGACTTAATGCCACAAGGAATTCTCTACCAGTCAACCTTTGGGTCAAATAATCTGTTTTGTGTTAGTATGAGCATAATCTGCTTTGTGTTAACACGAGCATAATCTGCTTTGTGTTAGTATGAGCATAATCTGCCATGTGTTAGCATGAGCATAATCTGCTTTGTGTTAGCATGAGCATAGTCTGCACACTTCACATTCGTTTACCGTTTTGAGAGCACTGGTGACGTAATAAATTACTCCAAGTTAAGAGTCTGGGTTTGAAACCAAGACCCATCCAACACGTAAGTCGAGACCAGCTCCACTGACCCACCATGACTGCTCTTGCTATACAAAAGACGTTTAACACAGGACACCGCTCTTCCGCGCTGTTGAACGGTGAAGCGAATCTCACGTCCACGGCATGTATGAAATCTTTTTATGCCCAACAGATATAATATAATGCTCGACCGCGCGGACGAGGTGGAGAGATCCTGCATTCCTACACCGACAACTCCTGTTTTATGTAGGAAAAAGTAAAAAGTATTATTAAAGAAAATGACCGCTACAGCGCAGCACCTGTCCTATATTTCTACGATCATTGTTCTATAACAAGTTGGCAGTCTCCTAATGGCCGTGACAACGCTTCCGACCTCTCCAGACAAAGATGTAATTATTGTCGTATCGAGTTTACTTTATTAAAGCTTCAGAGAAAATGATAGGACTGTCTCTCGCAAGATTCTGTTACAAGGCAATAGTGACAATGGTTCTGGAGAAAGTTCGTGTGAAATATATTGTAGTAAAGGACAGTAAATTATGGTAGCCCAGTCAGAATGAAAACGACTATATTTGAAAATGATGAGTTTTATTTACTATGTTGTTAATTAATGATTAAAATACCATCACGCCTGTAATCCCCAAAGGGTTAGGGTTTTGCCAGTTATGTTTAAGTCACACGTAACAGGGGGCGAGCCTATTGCCATCAATCGGGTACTAATCCCGACTCCGTGGCTGCTACTGAGAAATTCGTTATGGCAAAACTTAATAACATTTTGCCAGAACTGGGAATCGAACCCAGGACACCATGCTCAGCAGTCGCGCTTGCGACCACTAGACCTACGAGGCAGTCAAATGAATAAATTCATGATAACGATAAATGATTAAATTCACAAAGTCAGATTTTTCAGATTTAGTGTTTAGTGAAATTTTGGTGTTAGGGCGCGTTGATTGAAATCCAAAAAACTTCAAAATAAATTAATCTTCGCTAAACTCAAGTTTCCCAACTGTTCCTACAAACAATGACTAACCCTCTAGAATATGTTTCCAATGTAACTCCTACCAATTTAGAAACAATTCCGTAGTAAACGACCGAAACTACCCGACGACGTATATTTGCATGGGTTGCACTAAAAAGTCGTACAAAACTAATACACTTTCGAGATTCGCTTGGTGCTTGGGATGGGCTAAGTCTACAAAGAGGATGCAATACCCCACTTGACTTAGCTCGTTGAATGAAATGTTTGGAGACCTCTGGATGTATGTTAAGAATACGGTTTTCGCGTCGGAGTCCCTTCCATCCTGAATAATCTACAAGATTTGTAGGGAAAGCGCAACTGTAATACGGAGAAGCTGTTAGACAATAAATTGTTTACTAAGCCTCGTATGTAAATAGAACAGTTGCAATATTCATAAGAAGTAAAGTAAGTAAGTTCATTCATTTATTTATTTAACACTTCAAGCACAAAGTACAGAGGCGGACTTTATGCCATAGGCATTCTCTACCAGTCAACAATATATCAATATATATTTGTAAATAGAAATTTACACGGACGGATTTACATTTAATCCCAATGAATGACTTTTTCATGAAATAGTCAATGAATTATATCGGAATTAAATGAACTGAGACGGTTGTATTGAAGATTAATGATTTATTATTCTGTAAATATATAAGTGTTACGGTCGCGAATCATATTGTGACCAACACAAAGCCTGACACTGACCTGAAGAGAATTTGAATTTCGCGGGCTACCCACGCCGCCAGCTAGCGAGCCGGGCGAGCCTCTTTTTATACTTCGCGGTGTGAACCAAAGTATGAAAAGAGGTGAAATGATGCCTCGCCCGGCTCGCTCGCTCGCTAGCTGGCGGTGTGGCTTGAGCTTTAAGCTGGCCTGGCGGGGTACGTAATTTTATCATAATAAGGGATCAACTTGTACTGGTTTTGTTACTAATGACCGTCTGTCTACTTTACCTAGAACTTCAGAGAATACCTACTCAGAGAATTATGTTACAGTTTTTCCCCAGATCATATTTACGTAGTTATTATGATATGTTATCGTAACGCGATTCTTTGCCGGTTGACCGAAGACTAGACGCATAAATCTTACTGGAGCTCCTATCAATTATTCATATCTGTGAGAGACCGGAGAATATTTCATACGATAAGTTCTGTGTGTGGTGACCGCACGTACTTATGTATGTGTCACAGTCAAATCTGTTAATCAGTCAAAACTACTTTTGACCGGTTGACTATTTTAACAGTAAGTAGGTTGTTATGTTTTTTTTGTGACCCTTTGAAAAACATTATGTTGTAGTAATTATAAGGTTCTGGAGCAACATAGTTTTAATAGAGGAAATACATTTTAACTTCATAAGGGTTATGACGGACACCGGTCGAAAGTGGTTTTGTTTGATCAAGAATTTTGACTGTAACATATGGATGACTTGCCTTCCTCATGCAGGAATACATTGAACTTTGAACTGAGCGGTTGTCGGCACGACTAATGCTGTGGTAAAGTCATTAGCTTTGACCAATTGTGTCTCGGGTTCGTTTCCCGCACAGGTCAAGTAGTAGCCAAATAGATGAAGAGTCTAGGTTTGTGTGCACGTGTGTGATTTGTGTCTGTAAATGAACCCACGATACATTGTGATATCCCTGGTGTCAGGAAAAGTTTTAGCAAAGGGTGTACAGCTTCTTTTCATATCCATACTTTCTTTCGTCTTACTTCTACTTAATTAACTTAATTCTACAAAATTACATTTCTATGTAGAATCTACTTTTTTTGTCCATGATGAGAATTATGAAAACTATTATGCAATCACAAACAAAATGTCCATTGCTCTCAAAAACGGTGAAGGAAAACATGGTGTGGAAGCCGGCATGTCCTAGAACCAAAAATTCGAAGACATGTGACATCTACCAACCCGCACTGGGCCCGCTTGGTGGATTATAGCCCATTCCCTCTCAAAGAGAGGAGGCCGTGTGTCCCAGCAGTAGGAATATTATAGGCTAATTATGCTTAAATAAAATGTCAATTTATAACTTGCCACATCGGTCGCATGCTGGAGGAGCGATGGGCTAAAATAATCATACAGTATGTCCTCAACAGCAGCAAACGGCTACGTAGCAAGCCCTGAATTAGATGGCGGGTCGAATTCGACACTTTTTTCCAAGGATTGGCCAATGGCCAACAACTACAATGGCTAACAACTATACAGGGATAAGTAGAAGAAGGAAAGAGAGGCCTTTGCCCTACTGTGGGATACAAATAACTGATAATAATGCCTAACAAAAATCTATTCTGAAACAGAAAATCTTAAAATTTTGTGAGAATGAATGGATGGATGTTTGTTACTCTTCAACTATTTCAGATACTGTAAACGGATTTTGATCAAACTGTACCGTAATAGTAGTTTAAACATCAGATTAATACAAAGGTTACAAAGATTAATATAATAAAAATTTATAAAGAACTTGTAAAAAAAAGAAAAAAGGCTAGTATCTTAATAATTATCTTCCTTTCTCTTGAGGCTGCTCTCTTAAGAGCCCTGACCACCGGTAGCTCGGACACTGTTCCCGATGCTGGTGGGCTACTATTTTATATATTTTTAAATGTTTTTTTTTAATATTTTATTCATCATCATCATCATGTCCACTGCTGGACATGGGCCTCCCCCAAGTGTCGCCACATTGACCGGTCCCGTGCGATTGACATCCAGCGGATCCCTGCAACTTTCACCAGGTCATCGGTCCACCTAGGGGGAGGCCTTCCATCGCAGCGAGTACATCTCTCTATATTGTTTTATATTAGAAGATTTAAAAATGTATATAATATGTGTAAAAATAAATAAAGGAACTAAAATCTTCCTGAAAAGTTCCGTGACTTCTTCAGGAACCAACGGCACAAAAGGCAACATAGCATGTTATTCCCAAAGCGCCTATCGCCTCAATCTATCTAGTCTCACGTTGCCACATACACTTATCCACGAACAAACAATGTTCACGAGATAACCTCACGCCAAAGCTTTGTTTTCCGTATTCTTGCAACACCAATGAAAATAAATATACAGGGTGGAGATTTTATGTCTGTCAAAAAATCAACAGAGTTTAGGTATAACATTGTAAATGTTACTTAATAAGCTCAAATTCGCACAGCTCAATACTCAATACTCAAGTTTTTATTGCATTCCACATGTATTACATAGATAGTGTTACAAGATAAAAGATCAATATGGACCCTGTCGGGCACAGCAACATTAGAAGAGAGGAAGAGGGCTAAGCAGCAATTCAATAATATTATTATAAATTTAAATGGGTGTATAATTATGAATCTCTTATAATCCAAGCTCCATCGCTTATAATCTAACTAGTATAGCCTAATAATCTGCCTAGCCTTTTCCTAACTAAGTTGAGATTGGGTTCGAGTATAACAGGATGCAGCTGTATAACAGTAGGTATTTTACATGGAGCGACTGGTATCTGAACTATAATTACTATGTAACTCACCTAGGTAACTTAACCTGTCAGGTTTCCTGTAACGGCTGTGAAAGATCTTGGAATGACAGCCGATAACAAAGGTTAAACGTGCTCTCCAAAACAGGGAGATATTTATGTAATTAATGGTCACCATCCTCGGGCCGAGCTTGGCAAGCGGTTCTTAGCAGTGTGCATGTCACTATTTAGCCACGAGGTCCTTCAGTACTTAAAAGCTAAATTAACGTTTTATTCTTCTTTTGTCGTGTAGAGGAAATATAAAAGTAGTTCACGTTTAAAATACACCATGTATAACCCGGTTCGCAGAGGTCGCAGGTGCGGCGGGGTCACACTGCGGTTTTACCAAATAGACTGGGTTTATTAATAATTTCATGAAATATGTTCACGAGTGTATGTCGCAGGTCACATTGCTGTCGTTCTTAGGCGCAAAGTTTAATATTAGGGAAGGCGTATAGGAATACTAACTAATATTATAAATGCGAAAGTAAGTTTGTTTGTTACCTTTTCACGCCTAAACCACTGAACTGATCATCCCGAAATTTTGCATAAACATTGTCCGGTCTACGGAAACGGACATAGGTTACCTTTCATCCTGAAAAAAAGTACTGTTCTCGAGGAAAACCACAATAACGTTCTTATGATGATAGATGGCGCCAAGTGTCTTTCGAATCATGATTGAATAAACAAGCAGAGTACAACCCGAATTGTTTGTCAGACTCTAAATTAACGCGATTAAAGCCATGCAAAAGGTAGTATCTAATATTTTAGGGCATGTTTTTAACGCGGCGACAAACTAATCTGATTTAGGGTTTTAAAAATAATTAAAATGGAATAATTTCGGATCATAACGGGAGCGAGGCCGTGGGCAAAAGCTAGACAGAAATAAAGATTTTAGTACAGTGAATGTTTAGCTGTATCTAGATTTGAGAGTAGAATGCAGATTGTCTTGTCTCGTTTTCCTCCCTATCCGTATCGTTTTTGTCCCTATTCTACGAATTCTTTCTTATAACATGAGCCATAACTGGCGAAATGTGGGTAACTCTTCGGGGATTACAGGTGTGATGTGATGGTATATAGGCGTAATCTTTGATGTGGTCGCCGTACTGTTCAGACCTAAAGAATTTTATTTAAATATTTAATAGATTGAGTATTTTATATAAAATATCAAACTTTTTGTTTACTTATCGGTCCCACAACGCATTTAAATATGGTAGCATGTATTTATAGTTTACGCAAATCGGGGTTTGTGTTTTATTAAAAAAATACTCGTTTTTAATCATTTGTCTGATCTTTGCACTTTGTTGTCTTAATAAGAGCTAATCATAATAATATTTTTAAATTTATTCCGAGAATATCAAATAATACAAAAAATTGTAAGAAGGTATTATGTTTTAGGGAATTCCGATGTTGTTATCATCAACTTATTACACTTACACGCTGAAGGTAAACAATAAATAACCTACCGATGCAGTCATCGTTAGGTATGTTGAAGTCCGAAAGTGGCGTCGGCGACTGAAAAGTTCTGTGATAATTTTTTCCCACTTCATGCGGAGTACTTATTAAAAAATCTTGGAGAAGAATGAAATGCGGATAATTTGATGATGATTAAACAAGAGTGAACTTAAAAATTAAATGTAAAACAAGTATTTTTTTTAATTACGATTGTAGCTTCATTTCATTGCTATTTTATATATTGTGTACTTCATCTTAGCGTGTCGATGGCAATCTAAATTGTGTCGGCCTAGAATTGAGCCACTAGTTTCGCGCCTTCAGTAGCGTCCATCAGTTCCAAAGCAGGTAAGGCAGTTAACATTTTCTAGGGTTAGTTTAGAAACTGTCGTGTTTAGAAAAGTATCCCTAGTAATAACTAAAAAAACTTTTTTTAACAATCTATTAAATGAAAGTAAAAGAATTAACTTATATATTAACTAGTGATCCGCCCCGGATTCGCACCGGTGCAATATATATATATATATAAACCTTCCTCTTGAATCACTCTATCTTTAACAGAAAACAAAAAAAATCCGTTGCATAGTTTTAAAGATCTAAGCAGACAGACAGGAAGCGACTTTGACATATACTACGTAGTGATAGTGAAGTACATACCTCAATGCATGCAAACGACAACTAAAAACGTTCAAAAATTGTTTCAAGTACAAGACCTTGTATAACATACTAGATATTCATGTCGTAGGCAGTACATTGACCCTAGCTACTTTCTTGAGGTTGTCAGCCTATCTGGCTTGTGTCCAGTATCATGTTAGCCATAAAAAAAACAACCTTTTATCTAATTTGAGATGACAGCTCAAGATACATTTTTCTTTTCAACTTTTGATAAATATTTGCGTCACTTAATATGATGCGATGCTCAGTTGTTTTGTATTGCTTTTCTACGACTATCAACGATTGATTTATAAGGTTTCTGTATTTTGGTTTAGCACTTCATAAACATGAGGAGCTTGTGGCTAAATAATAACAGTCGCTCGGATCGATCTTTAGGTTAAGCTGTGCTTGCCTTGGTTGGTCTGTGTATAGGTAACCACGCATTACATATCGAGTTTCCGCCGTGCCTCGGAAACCACGTTAAGCCCTTGGTCCCGGCAGTCATTTGTAGATTTTTGACAGCCGTTGCAGGTTGTCAGTGGCCCAAAAAGTCTGACAACCAGTCTTAGCGAGGGGTATCGTATTACCTAGTACTAACTGGGTTGTGGAGATCAGATAGGCAGTTGCTCCATGTAAAATACTGGTATTCAGCTTCATCCAGTTCGACTGGCAGCCGACCGATAGTTGGGAAAAGGCTAGGCAGATGATGACTTCATAAACATGTTAAAACCTTAAGCGTTCTCACTGCTGGTACTCCTCTCTGTAAAAGGAAGTGGGCCGTAAACCAAGTGAGACCTGGACCGTTTGGTCACTGGTCAGCTCCTAGACTATTACGATGATAAAATAAAAAGTGTTGAGTCGGAAGAGGCTACAATTAACAGACATGCTGAACTCCACCATTCTTATCTGGTATAGTGGTCGTTTGTCTAAAGCAGTGATTCCCAAAGTTGTCCAGTTGGACCCCAGGGGTTTACGGGAGACGCGATAGGGGTCTACGTTGGCGTGAAAAAAAACAATAAGGGTTCACAAGTCGTAACTGGGGGTCCACAAAAATGTTGACCTTGCTCTACCTCGCCTGGCATCGATGTAGGTAGATAATAAACTATTAAAAAAAATAATTAATAAAATACAAATTCAGTGATTTTTGACAGGTTGTATTTCGGTGAAAAATGTTCGTATTGAGGCTTTAAAAATAGCATTGAAGCTTTCAAGTTTTTTTTGGTAAAATTTTTTTAGGTGCTACGGTTCTCATGCAATCCTCACAGATAGCGCGATACAATAATATTGCAAACTTTTTGCTTTTTTATCTGGTCCAGGGGCTTGACAATTTTTTTTTCATTTAGGCGGATCGGATAGCCTGTTCATAAGCATGAGTTTCCTGTTTTTAATAACTCACTCAATTTTTCTGCATAGTGTATTATAAGAAGGTCAGCGACTGTTACTTGTAAAGCTTGCATATTATTACTCGATATTCGACACGTCCTAGCTGGGGGGTCCGTGTACACATGTCTCGCATTATTTTATATTCATTAAGATGCGTGTCGAGACTGCAAGGCGTATGTGTAATTTTAGATGAACGGGTTTAATTGGAATGGAATATGGTAGAAATATAGCAGGTCCACCGAAACCAGAAAATCTTTAAAGTGACGAGAAAAAAGTTTGGGAACCTCTGGTCTAAAGTCTAGGTAGTCTAAAATAAAGCATGTGTTCGTGCGAAGAGATTTATAGCCAGTCTTGAAAACATTGGAAAGATAAAATGTTAGTTCTTAATGGTGGTAAACAATGTTAAGTTTAAGATTGTGGAGTTTTATAAAGTTTAAATTAGAGAACTATTTAGTTGGTAAGTTGATAGCAAATTCTACTTCCTCGACAGGAACTTGCTATAGGTTAGTTAGCATTTCATTTTAGAAAGTCTTTTTGGGAATTTAAGCAGAACAGACTCTTCGCTTAAGTATAAGTAGTAGAAGTAGTAGTGTGACGGTGTGTAGTAGTAGTGTAGTGCTGTGTGTGGTATTTATGTTAACAAAATGGTATTTTCCTTATTTATTTTTGTACTCTATCACAATGCTGACCTATTTGACCCAAAGGTTGACTGGTAGAGAATGCCTTGTGGCATTAAGTCCGCCTATGTACCACTCTTGTACATGAAGTTTACATAAATAATAAATAAGTTGTACATTTAACCGTATTTTCGATTTACAGCTCTGAATTACTGCCTGCCTTGTTGGCCGCAGGGCCGAATGCTAGATCGGGTAAAGCATTATTGGGATTTTCCATCAGGAATTTTTCAGCAGCAGCCAGTCTGGATTTGTGTCCGGTTGATGGCAATAGGCTCGCCTCCTGTATTATTGCATGGGACTTAAAACAAAACTGGTGAAATGTGTGTACACTATTACCTCTGCCTAATCCTGCGGGGAGTACAAGCGTGATGTAATGTGATTACAGTTAAATTTTCAACTTCCCATTAAGTCCACGTCATTTCTTGCCATGATATAATTATAACATTAACCGCACAACCATCAAAAATTCAAAAGGTATTCTTTAATAAAAGAAAATCTCACGAGGGGTCCTCGGGCATTAATTTTAGGACGAGAAAACAGACTGAGATGAATTACGAACGACGTCTGACTAAGTAATGAGATGGGAGGCAAATGTAGACCAAAAGTGTACAAGAATAACCCCAGGGAATCAACGTTTGAACATGAAATATAAATTACTATGTATGTTTTTTTTTTCGAAAATGTAATTGCGCTGTCCATTTTTTGGTCCTTATAATGCCAGCTTAAAAAGAATTGACATTAATTATTTGAATTGAAAAAAAAATAAACAATTTCTTAGAACTAGTAATTGTATTAGCTAGTGAGCATATTTAATATATTTATAGCCCTTAAACTAACTGGCAATAAGTTCTGTTAGAACTCATGTGTTTAGTTAATACAATACTTACTTAGCTACGCACTAATTGTTTAGTCTTATAAGCCCTTTGTACATACTAGGATACAGATATTTATATTCTCGATATTTAATTTTAAAAACTTGGTCCTGGCGTTCTGCTAACCTGATCTATCATCACGTTTGTTTTTAACATTGCTACTAAGATTTTGCGATTTAACTTCACATTGCGATTGCTATAATTCAAGTTTACCAAACCATACAGCACCCGAATGCTGGATTACACTTCTTCTCGCAGAGTTAGACAGAAAGTTATTGGCTGATTTTGCTAAGCGTTTTTTTACCCGACTACGACTAAACCAAAAGGAAGAGTCATGATTTTAGCAGTCTATGTATGTATGTATTTACGTATGTTTCTCAGTAGCGCCTAAACTATTCATCCGATTTTGATGAATAAGCTGTTAATCGATTCGTCATTATAACCCAGGTAACATTGGCTACTTTTTAACCGACTTCAACTATAGGAGGAGTCGATTTTACCTTGTAAACCCCGATTTTAATTAGAGCGTGATTTTTCAGTAGTCGGGTTTTTTAGTTGTAGTTTACCACACAAAAGTTGCCGGCGACTTCGATCCCGTGTAAATTTGATGTGTATGTGTGAGAAAAATAATAGCCTATGTTAGCTATTCCAGAGTATAATCTATCTTTGTGCCAAATTTCATCTTTTCACCCGTCTGGCGTGATTGAGTAACAAACATCCAAACTTTCGCATGTATAATATTACTATAGATTAATGAAATTACCTACGTAAATAATGTCAAAGTAATAATGTCAAAGTTAATCTATTATGCTAAAATGTAAGTTTATTTATATTTTTTTTTTGTAAGTTACAACGACGTTTTGTGTGCATGCAGAGTTTACCTGTAAGTGATTGTCTGATTTGATTCTCTGTTCTGATTTATTTATTTATGTATTTATTTATTTATTTATTTATGTATTTATTTATTTATTTATTTATTTATTTTTTTATTTATTTATTTATTTATTTATTTATTTATTTATTTATTTATTTATTTATTTATTTATTTATTTATTTATTTATTTATTTATTTATTTATTTATTTATTTATTTATTTATTTATTTATTTATTTATTTATTTATTTATTTATTTATTTATTTATTTATTTATTTATTTATTTATTTATTTATTTATTTATTCATTTATTTAACACTTCATGCACAAAGTACAGAGGCGGACTTGTGGCGGATTTGTTGCTGCTGTTTCATTTGCTTATACCAGTGTAAACAATTGTTGGTGAACCAAATAAATAAATAAATAAAATTCCTTATCAAAACAGAAAAACACCTTAACCTCACCACAACAGACCATGTCATGACAGGATCTTACTGCTAAGAAAATGCAGTTCCAAGTTCCACCACAATACGCAATAGTACCGACTTGTAAATGCCAACTGTACGTGCCCGCCATGCATACGGCTTATGAACAATGCAACTAACACAATATAGCCTGCCATAATAGCAACTTGTCTTACTGTTGCGACTACGTGATTTAGTTTCTGAGAAGAATCTTTAGTACTGAAATTGTGTTGTATTCAAAGAATCGGAGAATTTTCAATGTTATTTTTAGGGTTCCGCACCCGAAGGGTAACCAATGGGACCCATTACTAAGCCTCTACTGTCCGTCCGTCCGTCCGTCTGTCTGTCAGCGGGCTGTATTTCATGATCCGTAATAGGTAGACAGTTGAAATTTTCACAGTATTTCTGTTGTCGCTATAACAACAAATTAAAAATTAATGGGGGCTCCTCTACTACGATGGTACAGAACCCCTCATGCGCGAGTCCAACTCGCACTTGGCCGGTTTTTATTGTCTTAAAAGCCCTTTCTCGGCATCTACAACGCCATATGTACGAACTACGCATCATGTCTGACGTCACGCAAAATACCACATAGCTCAAAGAGGGTCCGGGAGATAAGGATTCTAGATTAGGATACATCAGCTCGACAACATTCGTCGGGCAGTAGCTCACCAGACACAACACCTTAACAGTTTTTGCCGTGTGTGCAACCAGACGGTTGGAGTACACTGAGGGTACACCCCTCCCTTCGAAGTGAAGAATGACAAACTTTACATCCTGTTCATCATATGTATACCAGAAAGACCAACATCGATAGCAATTACAATATGTTTGTAGTAATTCCGCTACCAAGTGTTGTCCAAGCACTGGAAAGAGAAGTATTGGTCGTCCGGCGGCAAGATGCAGACGACTTTGTTGCCATCCCGGGAATATCCTGGCTGAGGCTGGCACAAGAACGTGGAGTTGGCACAAGCAAAGAGAGGCCTATCCCCAGCAGTGGGTTCTGTAGCTGATGATGAAGTCCACTACAACGTTTTATGGACCTACCTTGAGAACTCGGTTGTGGAGGTCAGATAGGCAGTCGCTCTATGCAAAATTCTGGTATTATTAGTTAGACTGGAAGCCGATCCTAACATAGTTGGGAAAAGGCTGGTAATATTTAAAATTTTAAAGATCTCCGAGAATGCTGGATTATTTATTTTGTAAAGAAATACATATGAAACCTTCTAATCATGCAATGAAATTGTTTATCTCTTTAACGTACTCATTTTAAACGTCTACACCCAATGAATTCATCAAAATGATTGATATAAAAATTTTAGTACCCATCTATACCTAACTACACGCCAATATTGAAGAAGGCGACCCTACCTCTTCATTTCCCAATGGCCTTACGAATTTCTTCGCCTTGATTGCAATATATATTTTTTATATCGCGCCATCGTCAAAACAAATGATGAAAACTTTTCTATTTAGGTCGAATTGTGAAAATGGAACAAAACTTAGTTGTAACGCAGCTTTTAGCTTGTCATAGAGATTACCAGATCTGAAGTAATCCATACCGGGAGAGATAAGTAGTGCCTTTAAATGTGACGACACTGAAACGACACGAACCCGAGAAGCAAATAGTGATGGAGATATTAAAAGTGGCTCTATTTACCATCCTTTATTTGATTTTCCCATACATTCAAATTTGGTATAAACCGTGTTTTAAATTAGTTCTAGAAATCTCGAACTAATTTATAGTTCGAGATTTCTTGAAACGTAATGATATGAAAGTATTCACCACGCAAAATCTTCAAAATTCAATAAAATCATTGGACATCAAATTTTGTTATTCTTCTATCATAATGAAAAAGCAATATTACAAGTCATCGTTCCATTTTTAACCCTATTACTAATCCTCCGCTGTCCGTCCGTCTGTCAGTGGGCTGTATCTCATGATGCGTAATATGTAGACAGTTGAAAATTTCACAGAATATGTTAATAAATAAAGGGGGGTCCCTACTACAATGGTATGGAACCCTTCATGCGCGAGTCCGACTCGCACTTGGCCAGTTTTTTTTAAATCTTTCATCGTTGTGTATTGATAAAACTATAATATTTTAATAAAATCCTTTGTCTCTGAATCCACAGTATTACAAAGTAAGCTTTAGTAGCTGTGACAAAATATTAAGTAACAAACTGTTAATAAAAGTTAAAGCTGCGGAACTTAACGAGAACACCGAAATTACCCTACAATGTAACACTTTTAACATTTATTTTAAAAAGAACGATAATGAAATGTTGTACAAAAACAAAAAAGTATTGACATGTTCAAAAAACTTGTTCAAAGATAACATAGAAACATCAGCCTTAACTGGTTGCCAACAATTCAAAACGAAATTTGAAAAAAAAATGTTATCAAGCCTTATACTGCGTTTGCGATTTATTTTGCAAGAATTTAAACAAATATATTTTTAGAAAAAACAACTTAACAATTCACACATACCTAAGTAAGTTACCTTTTGACCGCCAGAGCATAAAGGCACGCGCGTGCCCTCTACGCCAAGCCAGAGTTTCACCTACCATTTTGTCACATATTTGTGTTCTTTGGCGTACAGCGCATGCGCTTGATTGTCACGTATCAATCACGTGTCACGTGTCAATGGCGGTCAAAAGGTTAAACATTTTTCAAAAAATAAGTCAGTAATTTTGAAATCACCTGCGCACATAAAGTTGATATTCGTTTATGTAGAAATGAGACCAATAAAATAATGGACGCGAACTGGAAGACGTTGCGTTAGAAGACCTCCCACTTGGTGGACCGATGACCTGGTGAAGGTTGCAGAGATCCGCTGGGTGCGAGTCGCACGGGACCGATCAATGTGGCGACACGACACTTGGGGGAGGCCTATGTCCAGCGTCTTTCGGATGAAATGATGATGATGATACGCCAATCTTGCAAAATTTGCTAGTAAAAAAATAGTGACGTAATCACCACGCATCATCTAAATCTCACTTTTACAAAGTTTTCCTTTATAACTCGATTTTTCTACGAAAAACATTATCTGTCCAATAATAGTAGAAATATAGCCATGTCGGCGTAGCACATTTTCCTTATGCCAAATACATGCGATGTAGGATGGATATGAATGTGTTATTTCCTTCGGTACAATAATAAAGTGATACCCATAACCGTTGACGGCTCGTTCTGATATAACCAGTAGTAATAAGGATGGTTATAACTTTTTTCTATAATATGAATGTTATTTTTATATACACAGGTAGTATTGCCGGAGGAGCTCGTGGCTAAATAATAACAGCCACTCGGATCGATCTTTCGGTTAAGCCTTGCTTGCCCTGGTTGGTCTGTAGATGGGTTCCATTACATTCCGAGTTTCCTCCGTGCCTCGGAAAACACGTTAAACCGTTGATCCCGGGTGTCATTTGTAGATCCTTGACAGTCGTTAGGTAGTCAGTGGCCCAAAAAGTTTGACAACCAGACTTACCAAGGGGTATCGTATTACCCAGTACTAACTGGGTTGTGGAGGTCAGATAGGCAGTCGCTCCATGTAAAATACTGGTATTCAGCTGCATCCGGTTAGACTGGAAACCGACCCCAACATAGTTGGGAAAAGGCTAGGCCGACCATGATGAGGTAGTATTGCCGGTAGTTATTATGTGATAGTAAATAAGAATAAGAAAATACTAAATCTATACTAATATTATAAAGCTGAAGAGTTTGTTTGTTTGGTTGAACACGCTAATCTCAGGAACTGTTGGTTCGATTTGAAAAATTCTTTTAGTGTCGGATAGTCCATTTATCGGTACGGATGGCCGATGGAGCCGGAAAGTTCTGGAGTGGCGACCGCGAACTGGAAGACGTTGCGTTGGAAGGCCTCCCACGCAGGTAGACCGATGACCTGGTAAAGGTTGCAGGGATCCGCTGGATGCGAGACGCACGGGACCGGTCAATGTGGTGACACTTGGGGAAGGCCTATGTCCAGCAGTGGACGTCTTTCGGCTGAAATAATGATGATGATGATGATGAGTCCATTTATCGAGGAATGTCATAGGCTATAAAATCTCACGCGGACGTAGGTCGCGATCAACAGCTAGTAATTTATAAGACACAGATATCAAACTATTGTGAGCGTACATTATTATTGCTCCTTCCAGTTGAAAATTATCAAATTTTACAAAAAAGTAAATAACAAAATAAAGTTGCTTACAGACCATGCGATAGGTATGCACCTCAAATGTATTTTAGGAGGATCAGGATGTATTTTAGGAGGATCAGGATGTATTTTCAGGTATCACAAAAGGAAAAACGGAGCCCTAATAGCATCTCTTCGTTTTCCGCCTGTCTGTCTGTTTGTCATGACCCTCGTTTTCTCAAGAATACTTTGTGGCATCAAGATTTTTTCATGATTCTTTGATCTTTGAGTCCTGATTTCCGTGATGGATAAACCATCAACGTACAAGTTTGTATGGAACTCTCGGTGCGCAAGTCAGTCTCGCACATGACCGGTTTTTTCATAATGTCAGATACTTCAGTCTGTAGTACAGTGCTGCAAGAAACTATTTGCGCTCTGATATCGGTGAAAAAACAAAATGGCGGCATTAGTTCTAATTACGAAATGCGTTACATGCTTTTTTTTTTTTTTTTGGATGGGAAATCATCAAATGACCCCCCCCACTCTGGGCGGAGCGGAAGGGAGTGTCAGACTTGTACTGACTAAAACCCATCCATGTTCCTTCTTTGCCCTTTGTGTTCCAGGGCCACGGTGTCTCTTTCGAACAGTCACGCAGCTCTGGCAGGCATCGGCCCATGCGGACCCCTACTCGGTTGCTGACATCTCTTTGAGGCGCGCGTGGAACACGAACGCGCCGTCGACACGGCCTGTCGTCATAAGATGGCCGGACGGCGAGCTAGCCCATAACTCGCCGTCCACAGGCCCGCGCCTACGGTGGCCGGGAGCCACCACGTGACCCCCGACGCCCAGGGCGTCTCCCGCGGCGGCTGGGACGTGAGGTTCTTTCCCTCTCACGTCCCGCCACCTCCTTCACTAGCATGACTGCTTCACAGAAGGTGGTGACGGCTTCCCATTCCCTCTCGCTCCGGACCATGGCTTGAACCAGGGCCGGACGCGAGAGATCGCCGCCGCCAATCGCCGCTACAAGGACACGGCGGTGCTCCGCCCAAGCGGGGCAGACCTCTACGGTATGCTCCACCGTGTCCTCCGGACGATCCTCGCAGTGGAAATACCCGGGCGTTTCCTCCCGCCTGATTCGGTGCAAGAACCTCCCGAAACAACCGTGTCCGGTGAGGATCTGCGTCAGGCGGTAGGTGAGGGCGCCGTGGCGCCTCTCTAGCCACTCCTCAAAGAGGGGACTTATCGCCACTATGGTAGCGTGCCCTGCACGGGGTTGCAACAGTCGCTCTCTCCATGTCGCCATGATATCACGCCGGAGGTCTGTCCGCTGAGCGGCAATTTGCCGCGGCAGCGGAGTTTCCCCCCGACGTAGTGCCTCCGCGCGCCATTCATGCAGGCGCGCGAGGACTATCGCCTCCAGATCCCATGGCGGCAATCCGGCAAGGAGGCTAGCCGCCTCGCGGGAGATCGTGCGGTACCCCCGGATTAGCTATCCGGATTAGCTATCCGGGGGTACCCCCCTTATGGCTATCACCTTTTGGGGCGCGTTCAGGTAGTGGGCGGCTTGCCGCCTTAAAGAACGCGCCCACACCGGGGCCCCGTAAAGGGCCATGGACCGCACGACCCCCGCGTATAGCCTCCGGCAGGAGGCATTTGGACCCCTCAGGTTGGGCAAGAGCCGCTTGAAGGCAGCCCCTGTCCGTTCCAGTTTAGGAGCCAAACGTCGGAAGTGCTCCACGAAGTTCCACCGGCTGTCGAGGACGAGTCCTAGGTACTTCAACGTCGACCCGACGCCGATGGAAACCCCTCCTGCCGTCAGTAGGGATCTCGACGGTGGCGCATTCCGAGGCCCATGAAAACACATGACCGATGTTCCACAGGGCCGGTCCTAGAACCGATCCCTGTGGAACACCGCACGACATCTCTCGCCGGTTCCATTCTCCGCTCTGACCGGGGTAGATGACGGCCTTATCCGTCAAGTAGTCCCCGACCACACGACGAAGGTAGGTTGGCACCCGGTGATACCGGAGTGCCTCCCTAATGCAGCTCCAGGGAATGGAGTTGAAGGCGTTGGCGATGTCAAGAGACACCGCCAAGACGACCCCGCCCCGGGACACCGCGTCCCCCGTCGTGAGGGCTCTCACGCGCATGATGGCGTCCACCGTGGAGCGCCCCTTGCGGAAACCAAACTGGTGTTCCGCAAGATCCGGCCCCATCCCCGCAAGGTGCCTGGCAAGGCGGTTGGCAATGACTCTTTCGAAGAGCTTGCCCACCTCGTCGAGCAACACGATGGGATGCGTTACATGCTTGGCTCACCATTTTAAAGACATGCTTCGCCTCTCTGAACGCACCTTTAACTTCTCCAACTGCTTTTAAAATCATCTTCATAAAATCAGGACCAGCCCAAATGTAACCAAGCAAATTGGTAGACCAAACCCAGCAATTATCGTGGCTCTTTGGCACAATTCAAAGCGCATTAATTAGGTTGGCACTACATCAGTGTAATATCATCTGGAACGTTTAGTACTGCGATGCTGCGGTGGCCTACATCTGCGAATGAAGTAGGTACCCATAGGTATGGGCTAATGACTTTAGTGTGTCTCTGAGTGAACATATCGGGTGGTAATGGATTTGTGTGATCTGAAAATGAAGGATAGCTATTCTTATGAATGGAAGATACTGCCTCGCATGGACAATTGGACATCTCATATACCGCTACATGGACTGTATCGTTTGATTAATGATCGCAAGCGTGACTACTGATCATGAGGTCCTGGATTCGATTCCCAGGTCGAGCAAAGTGTTATTTTTCCATCAGGAATTTCTCAGTAACAGCCGGTTGATGGCAATAAGCTCGCTTCATATTACATGGGACTTAAACATACTTGGCGAAATGTGAGTGTACTATTAGGTACACCTCTGCATAAACTTTCGGGGATTACAGGCACGATGTTATGTAATTTAAAATGAGCATGGTCTTAAATGCTACTTTTCTTAGTCCTTTTCACAAATTGAATTTAATTAATTGCAATGGTTTTCGAAATGTTTCGTATTTCTACAACAACGTTCAATGGGATTGACATGATCTTTTCGACAGATTAATTATTTAGTCCAACACATTTATGCATTTGGAGGAGCTCGTAGCTAAATAATAGCAGCCGCTCGTAGGTTAAGCCGTGCTTACCAAGGTCGGCCAGTGGATGGATCTGAGTTTCCTCCGTACCTCGGAAAGCACATTAAGCTGTTGGTCCCGGCTGTCATTTGTAGATCTTTGACAGTAGTTAGTGAAGGTACCCCTTGGTAAGTCAAAGAGTTTTATCCAGTACTAACTGGGTTGTGGAGGTTTGTCGCTCCATGTAAAATACTGATATTCAGCTGCATCTGGTAAGACTGGACCTGACTAACTGACGGAAGCCTGGATTGGCCTGAGCAAAGGCTGGGCAGATGATGACATTTATGCATTTTGCATCATCGTTATGGAAGCGAATTACGATGGGATTTCCTTTAGTAGTTAGAGCCTTGTTCAATTCGTTAATCAGCTTTTCTGCATGAAGATATTGTATTTAATGAAAAAATAAAATAATGTAAAAGTCTACATTGACCTAGTTCAACAAGTTGGTTCCAATCAACTTCTTTTAATAACAACATTATCTTTGTTTATACTCCAATCTTTGATGGCGTTAACTTCGACTGGCACACAGCATCTTAAGTTTAACTGTGAAACGGCCACCTGTGTCTCTCTAAGTATATACAAGTGAATCTAGTGGCACATCCGTCGGTTTAACAGCTAATAAAATGTTACTCATTTTTTTAAAGCTGTTTTGTAACAGACGACCTAGATCTAATATTCAATTCATTACCACGATTTGGTTTTCAATTTAATTTAAAGTTTATTTTACACTAACAAAGAGAGACTTTAGAATACTAATGCTGTTGAAATTTTAAATACTTTTATTAAAAAATGTATAAATCTTTTCTTTTTTTAATTAGCGATCCGCCCACGCCTTTGCATTTTAATGACACGGCAATACATTGAGATTTCATTATTTTACATATTAGTCACTATATCAGTGTAACAAAGCCAAAGCCAAAATGACCCAAAAATGGAAATGGGCTGGTCATGTCCAAAGATCACCAGGGTACTAATGGTCCCAAATTGTCACGAAATGATACAATATATACAAAAAAAAGAGGCCATTCAAAAGATGGAGCGATGACATAGTGGCCAGGGCTGGAATTACCTGGAACAGACTGGCAAGAGATAGAGTGAAATGGAGGAGGCTTTCACCACCAGAGGGGTCCTTACAAAACACACAATAACCAAATAAGATGTAATACTAACAACTGCACTGCAACAACTAAACAAACACAACAAAACATAACAAATGCACAGTATAGTATGTGTGTGTGTGTGCGTGTGTGAAGTATGTGTGTGTGTTATATATGTTTGTGTTGTATGTGTGTGTGTGTGTGTGTGCGCGCGTGTGTGTGTAGTGTATGTGCATATGTACAGAAATGTAGAACCTGTGTAAGGAATAAATAAAGCTATTATTATTATTATATCAGTGTAAGAAGTAAAAAAAATCGGGATAAATTCAATAAAATTATAGTGTTAAGCCACGTCAAAATCCGTTGCGAAGTTGAGAAGAACAACACGGTCATACAGATAAACACGACACGACTTTAATCTACAAATACTCATCCCATACAGACATACATACATCCTCTTAAGCATAAACTAAGAAAATTAATGACAAAAGGTCGCAGTACCGTTTAATTTTCAGATAAATATCACCCAGGCTTTACACGATGAAATATTCATGAAGACTAAAGTAATTTGTTAGCGATATTGCTGCTTGTATGTGGTTCAGGCCGTAATTTCACTCCGAACATACAACGTTGACAGGCAAATGAGGTTTTTTAAATAAACCAGACATGTCTGGTGTTTGTGCTATCTAGAGACTGTTTTAAAAGAAATAAGTTTTTTGGTTTACAAACTTTTTTCGCTATTATATAACAGCCGCTCGAGTTGATCTTCAGGTTGAGCCGCGCTTGCCTAGGTTGGTCTGTGGATGGGTGACCACCCATTACATACCTAGTTTCCTCTGTGCCTCGAAAAGCACGATAAGTCGTTTGTCCCGGCTATCATTTGTAGATCTTTGACAGTCATTACAGGTAGTCAGTGGACCGAAAGTCTGACAACCAATCTTACAAAGGCAAAGGTATTCCGCAGTACTAACTGGGTTGTGGAGGTCAGATCGGCAGTCGCTCCATGTAAAATATTGGTATTCCGCTGCATCCGGTTAGACTGGATGCCGACCACAACGTAGTTCAAAAAAGCTAGGCAGATGATGATGTAGTAAAGATTTTCTTAAAACTTACTTCTTAGACAAGTCATAGAAGTAAATTTACTATTTTAGAGGTTTTATTAAGAAACAAATTACTCCCTTAGTTGAAATTGATTTAGAACTAGCGAGACATTCCATTGATCACGACTCATAGGACCAATATTTTTGGGCACTTAGGCACAGAGAAAAACAATCACAAGTAGGTTCATCATCTGCCTACCCTTTTCCCAGCTTCGTTGGGGTTAACTTTCAGTCTAACCAGATGCAGCTGAATACCAGTATTTGACATGGAGCGACTGCCTATCTGACCTTCACAACCCAGTTAGTACTGGGTAATACGATACCCCTTGGTAAGACTGGTTGTCAAACTTTCGGGCCACTGACTACTTGTAACGAATGTCAATCTACAAATGACAGCCGAGACCAACGACTTCTTTCCGAGGCACGAAGGAAACTCGGTATGTAGTGGGTGGTCACTCATCCACGGTCCAACCTGGGCAAGCACGGCTTAACCTAAAGATCACCCCGAGCGGCTGTTATTATTTAGCCACGAGCTCTTCAATCGCTAGGTTATGAAAAATAAAATCCCTTGCACGAACTTCCATCAGTAGGTTAGTTCACTAAATCTATTACGCATCGATCAATTTTGAAACAAAACTTGTTGACACAAGCCAAATTCTGCTATCTATCATTTTTTGCCGAAAACCGCTCAGTAACTCAATACTGAACTGGGGAAAAATACCAATAAAATTGAAACTGGTGAAAATGCCTACGTGCTGACTTCATTTGAACAGCTATCGGGTAGTTGATAGTCGAAGTCCTACTAAAATATGAACTGTGACTATAGTTAGAGCTGTGTGTAAGTGTAATCAATCCATACTAATGCCACAAATTCAGAAGGAACCCTGCCTGTATAACCGTCTGTTTGTCTGTGAACTATTCCTACCTAAACGGCTTCACGGATTCCGATGAAATCTGTCACGAAGATAGATCATTAGCTATATGAGGACAGGATACTTTTTATCCTGGTAATATATTCTTGTGGAATAATTTCTGATATCCACAAAGCAAAACTGCATAAAAAAATTTAAATGAATGAATACGTCACTTTTTTTGCAAAACATCAAACAGCGATTCTGACCGTTTTATTAGCAATGTCTTAGTTTGAGAAAACTTATCACGCGACCGATCTTGATTTTGGTGATTAATCATTTTCAAAAAATCAGTCTGTTGTTATTCATAATCGAATGTTTGAAAAAAAGAACACAATTTATGAAACTGACGAACGTTTTTTTTTCTCATGTGCTCTTTTCGATAATGATTCGTTTATAAGAGCTAAAGGCCCAAATGTTGGTCAAATAAATCCGTAACTTTACATGTATCTATCAAAAAATTAAAGCTATTCTCGAAAATATAAGAGTAAGTTATTATATCTTTCCTATATTTGATTCATCTGCTTGGCCTTTTCTGAATTATGTTGGGGTTGGCTTCCAGTCTAACAGGATGCAGCTGAGTACCAGTATTTTACATGAAGCGACTGCATATCGACTCCACAACCCAGTCAGTAAGACTGGTTGTCAGACTTTCGAGCTACTAGCTACCTGTAAAGACTGTTAAAGATCTACAAATGACAGCCGGGACCAACGGTTTTTCGTGCTTTCCTAGGCACGGAGGAAACTCGGTATGTACCCACCCATCCACGGACCACCCTAAGTAAGCACGGCTTAACCTAAAGATACCGAGCGGCTGTTATTATTTAACCACGAGCTCCTCCCGAGCAGCGGTGGCCCAGTGGTGGAGACCCTGCCTTACGAGTAGGAAGTCGTGGGTTCGAACCCAGGCAGGCACATTACTTTGTGTAAGTTCATCATCACTGCTCTCAAAACGGTGAAGGAAAACATCGTGAGGAAACCGGCATGTCCTAGAACCAAAAATTCGAAGACATGTGACATCTACCAACCCGCACTGGGCCCGCGTGGTGGATTATAACCCATTCCCTCTCATAGAGAGGAGGCCTGCGACCCAGCAGTGGGAACATTAATAGGCTATGCTATGCCACAGATAATATAATACTACGTAGCTATGCTATGAGCTCCTCCCACATTTGATTTTTTTTTAATTACTCAAAGCGTATTGCGATTTTAGCGTCTACATCAAAATATACGTACTAGGACAACAGGAAAAAAAGAAGCCTTCCGTGAATTTTGTTAACAGCTTGTAAAAATGTTCAACAATCTACTTTAGGGATCGGCTTTCCACATTTAAGGGGAGTCGGTATCGCGTTCTCGTGATAATTTTATCAAGTTACAGCTCACTCACCTACCTTTAATAGCTTCTGATGTTTATATTTTCCACTTTTTTTTTTTGTTGGCGTGGTAGACTTTGGAGAAAATATTTTATGGTTTAATCTTATAGGGTTAGGCACGCTTGCAACAGGGTGGCACCACAAATTCGTAAAATGCGCTAAACATGATCATTTTGAAACGAATCAGTAATTGAAGAGCAATTTGAGATGCTAGCGGGTTTTAATCTCGGATTAAGATTTCATCTGCACCTAATCAAATATCACTATTTTTTATATCGCTTTCGGTGTTTTATTTTCATAAACATAATAGTAAAGAACGCTCTATAAAATGAGGTTTTACCAAAAAAAAAAACAAAATTGAAATATTTCGTAACGCCTAAATATCACCATTCGACATTACGATTGTTCTAACTTAACCTTAACGTCTCAACTTGACATTTCAGTTACAATAACCAGGAATATTACACCAAAAGGACCACAAAATTTCAATCGAGTTGCCTTAGTACTACCAACTCCTTAGGCTACTTGTCCACAGGAGCGGAAAAGAGAGGAGGAATTTTCACCTATAGAATTGCATAAAATCTAAACTCCGCGTAACATGTCGTGTATTATTGTACTGATTGCCTACCGCCACTCGCTTTGAATTTCTCGTCACGTGCTCTCAGTCTAGCTCTGTTCCTCTTTAATGGACAAACATACTGTGTGTAAAAGTACTCTTGACGAAGCCTAAAAGAACTTTGTTCTCCCAATCATTGCGATATTTTTTTTAGTTCTAGACCATACCTGGGGACCTTCAAGTTACGGAGATAAGGGGCTTCAAACTTCCAACTTTATTACTCTTTTACTTTTTTTTACTTTAGTTTTTAATATTATAACTTTAGTTTAAATATCTCAATGCATCAATCAGCACAATGTTTTGAGTGCGTGACATTGAGTCCTACCAAAAAACGTGATTTTTCATTCAAAAAAAAGTCGTTTCCCAGCAATATTTTTAGCGTAGAGTTACTTAGTTTCATGTACAGAATGCTTGGTTGACGGCTTCGTGAAGGGTTTGTTTACACCTTGTAGTTCGCAACACCGCTATGTATTATTCCTTAGCTCCGCTCCGCTTCCTCGCTCCGCTCCGCTTTTTCACATCGTGTCATTGGACAGCCAGCCTTAGACCTCGGAATGTCCCTGTAACCGACATTCGAGTAATGGGACGCCAAGAGTCGTCACGCGACTTTGAATCCAAATCAGACATTCGACTGAAGAAAATTTACTTACAAAAAGTATTTGTGGAGTTAAACAATTTGATAAAAAAAAACAACGAATTGCTTAGATTGTTTGCATGTGAATCTGCTTTAGAATTTGTCTGAAGAATTTTGAATGGACGTATGTATATTTGTTTAAGGGGTCTGTGATGGGATAATATTTTATTTAAATGTTATGGAATATAAATAAGGTAATCCGGCTCGAAGGACCATTAAATGTAAGGTCCCATAGTAGTTGGCACCTTACACTTGCAGTTAAGGTAAGAGGTGGCAAGTAAGTAAGTACTTGGAGTTAGGTGAGTTGACGTAAACACACACAGATTTGGGAACACTAAAAGATTATTAGAATACCAATCACAACAAAGTAAGAGTAGGTTGGATGCTAATCCGCGGTGTTCGCGTAAGTATGTAATTTGTCACCTAACTTAAAATTATATTAAACATTGTTTTAAATATGAAAGAGAAAAGTAGGTTGCTGCGTTTGCAGCCTGACGGTCTGTACGTAAACCGTACATAAGTTAACAAAAAAAAATTGTGGCGTATAAGTTTTAAGTAAAGGATATTAGATTCAGGTCAGGCAGATGTTTTTGAGTTTTTCCATCAGGAATTTCACTGGCGTAGCCATAGAGTCTTTAAGTCTTTGAGTCATTTGATGAGAATAGACTCGCCCCTATATATATATTGCCGCCGTATATATATATTGTATGGATATATATATATATACACAACTGCCGAAATGTGGATATAACTACTGTTAGGCACGCCTCTTCCTCATCCTTCGGGGATTACTGTCATGATGTTATGTTAAATTTTAGACATAGACAATAACAATTTCAATTTACACTAAATTAACGACAATTTGAATTCTAAATCGCTACGTAACATTACATTCACCGACTATCAGTAAAACCATTCACAGACTCTGAACCAGTAATTTACTCCAAAAGGCCTCTCTGTGAGGTACTAACTGATCTGCAATCTAACAATCACTGGCAACGGTCAGCTTTGTTTAACGCCAATGGTCTGATGAATAGAGATAAATTGGTCCTTTGGGCCGTAACTCCTATCGAATTAAGCCTTACCTTGGTATTATTCAGTTGTTACTTCAGCCAGAACTTTTGTTTTTTGGTCGGTGAAGATCGATTGTACGTTAATAGCGTTAACGTCTTACGACATTTCACACAAACTTTCAAGTGTTTTTTTTTTCGAAATAACTGAACCGATTTAAATGAAACTTCGTACGCATAAGCAAGATATACAAGTCTAAAAACTTGATGGAGAACATTTTTGAAAAATAGTGTTACAGCTAGATTAGACCGATTTTAGGTTTTTCATAGAAAAAGAAATTTCCAATTATCTTTTTTTTTTTAAAGATATTTCGAAAAGTTCTCTGTCAAATTTTTAGACTCATGTCGATGTTTCATTAAAATCGGTTCAGTCATTTCGAAGAAAAAAAAATCACTTAAAAGTTTGTATGAAATGCCGTAAGACGTTAACGCTCTTAATTACTGAAATATAATAATTATATTCCTCTTATTCAAATATCGCGGGGGTGGCCCGACTCGTTGGTCTAGTGGCCCCAAGTGTGACTGCTGAGTTTGAGGTCCTGGGTTCGATATCCGAGTCGGGAAAAGTGCTATTCTATCAGTAATTTCTCAGTAGTAGCCATGAGGTTGGTAAAATATGTGCTCGGTTGATGACGGCGACATCACTGGCGGAATGTGAGTGCACTAATAGAATTTAGAATTATTTTAGAATTCGTGTGACATTATGTTATACAGGATTATTTTTTAAGCAGTGCGAAAAAAATATTGGTGGTTCAGTATCAGTAATAGACCACATTTCCATTATTTGTTTAAAACTTTTTTATATTTTTTTATCCGACTTTAAATCAGCAAAATATGGACACTATAGTATTCGTAATAAAATCAATGAGCGCGCGCGCCGTGCAACGTACGCGGCGATGTTGCAGCGGGGGTGAAACCCCCTTCCGGGCGGCAGGGTGGTGCCTGGCGCCGCCGCGCGCGCCGCCACTGCGTTGAGTAGCCATAAGATCAATTTCAAAGTAGACATCTTTCGTTAACGATAACTTTTTTTTTGTACTAACTTATCAAAATAAATAAAAAAATGGTATTTAATAAAACTCATTTAAGTTTAATTTATGTTAAAGTTTGGGCACTGAATAAAAAATATTCCTGTATAAGTAACTTCAGTTAATAATTTTGTGTGTAGGGTATTTGGGTAAGGTACGTTTCTAACAAAATTATTAGAAATATATTTCTACTGAGAAATTTTAACTAATTATATATGTATTTCTCTTATTGAAATACTTCGCGAGCTTTCGGCGATTCACTGATTATTTACTTGTCCTCTTTCCTGGAAAGTAAATGAGTAACCTTTACTTATATGAAAATACAATATTAATTATCAAATTAATGTTTAAATTAAATATGAGAGATGGATTAATTAAAATAGTAATGCAGAAAATTTTAATAAGTTTTAATGAAGATACATTTGGCAAGGAAAGTAGGGGTGTGGAAATTCGACACTAAATAAACGTATTGCTTTTATACAAAATAAGAAGGAATGATATTAAAACATGAATATGAAGTTCTCTGATCCGATAAGAATAATAAACCAAATTATATAAGAACTGTCAGGCCACACGTCAGTGTTTACATAACCAATATAAGCTGGCCTCTAATTTTATAGAAACTACTTACTACGCGAGACCAGCTCAAAGTTGAAATGTTACCAAAGACTTGGTGACGATTGCACAAAAAGCAAACAGTTTTAAGAAACTGTTAAGAGGCTCTCAGAAGAAACGTAGAAAAACTGAACCCATATCACAAAGAGGCTTTAAAGCGAAATGACATAAAAGTTTGATTCGTTTTTATATTTCCTACACACCAAGGGCATGGCATGGACAAGCATGTCGGCGGCAGCAAGGCAACTGAACGCGTACAGCATGCTTTGATGTGTACGCTCCATTACCGACACCAACCAGTTCGTTATTTCAAACAGATAGGTACCGAAGTTGTTCCCTTAGTCTCATCGTCATCATATTCTGCCTAGCCTTTTCCCAACTATAATGGGGTCAGCCGACCCCAACATAAAACTGGAAGCCTCCAGTCTTACTGGATTGAACCGAATACCAGTATTTTACATGGAGTGACTGTTGGTTCTGAGACTTTCGGGCCACTGACTACCTAACGACAAAAAAAAAGCCAAAGAACTATAATTGACAACCGGAACGAAAGGCTTGACGTGCTGTCCGATGCACGGATGAAAGTTGGTTTGTAATGGATGATCCACGGACCAATCTAGGCAAGCGCGGCTTAACCTGAAGATCGACCCGAGTGGCTGTTATTATTTAGCCACGAGCTCCTCCTCGGCTGTCAAAAAACTAAATATATATTATGTTTTATTACTTCAAATAAAATTTTATTTATTTTATTTTATCCTTAAACAATACATTGGTTATTTTCCGAGGTAAATAGACAACTACGCTGCTAAAGCTATTAGTCTGAAACCATAAAACCGCCACGATTTAAATGGTCTATTAAAACTTTACGCTACTGCCATTTACGGGTATTATTCCGTCATTAAATCAGAATGTTTATTCTAGTACCTACTTATCAGTCAGCACAGTTCCCGCTAACCATAAATCCTGGAACCTATTTCAGTAATAAACACTATAAAAGGTGCAAACCCTTCACAAAGCCGTCTACCAAGCATACAGTAACATAGAGAATCTGACTTGTATATTGTAACATCTCACACACCGTGTAACTACCTATGTTCACAAATAAAAGTTTCTTATTCTTATTCTTATCAAACCAAGTACTCTACGCTAAAAATAATGCTGTAAAACGATTTTTTTTTTGGGGTGAATAATCGCGGTTTACGGTAGGACTCAATGTAACGCACTCAAAATATTGTGCTGATAGATGCATTCAATAGTACAAGGGTCATGGAAGTAAAGTTATATCATTATTGGTATTCAGCTGCAGCTGGTTAGACTGGAAGCCAACCCCAACATAATTTTTAATATTTTTATAAGCAAACCCTGCGTAGAGAACTACAGCTGTTTTGACATGGAAAGAAAAATTCTAGTGCGAGCAGGTTTTGAACCTGCGACCTTCCGATTCAGTACACCGGACGTCTTAACCAATTAGACCATCGCACCCTCCTCTAACGTCTTACGTCTTACGTCCAATAACGTCTTACGGTGTTACGGTGACGTTAGCGCCATCTATTTAAGAAAGTATCGAACTAACTCACCGTAAGACGTTATTAATGGAACGAAAATTTCGAGAGCTGTGAGCAGGGTGCGATGTTCTAATTGGTTAAGACGTCCAGTGTACTGAATCGGAAGGTCGCTGGTTCAAACCCTGCTCGCACTAGAATTTTTTTTTCCATGTCAAAACAGCTGACCCCAACATAGTTTGGAAAAGGCTAGGCAGATGATGGTTCCATCACAAAAAGTTATATGCACTAAATTTTCTAATTTAATCTTGACAACAACCATAAAAAAACTTCTATGATAGTAAGTACCTACCAACTATAACATGGTTAAAAAAATATACCTACTACGCTGATAAGCGGCTATTTCATGTCTGTCTCCTTAGCTTTAAACGCTTAAAGCGCAGGCCACACCGCCAGCTGGCGGGAGGACGAGCGACGCGAACGACGTCCTTTTCATACTTTTTTTTTTTTCCTGTGGGAAATCATCAAATGACCCCCCCCCCCCCACACTCTGGGCGGAGCGGAAGGGAGTGTCAGACTTGTATTGACTAAAACCCATCCATGTTCCTTCTTTGCCCTTTGTGTTCCAGGGCCACGGTATCTCTTTCGAACAGTCCCGCAGCCCTGGCAGGCATTGGCCCATGCGGACCCCTACTTGGTTGCTGACATCTCTTTGAGGCGCGCGTGGAACACGAACCTGCCGTCGATACGGCCTGTTGTCATAAGACGGCCGGAGGTAGCCCATAAGTCGCCGTCCTCAGTCCCGCGCCTACGGTGGCCAGGAGCCACCACGTGACCCCCGACGCCCAGGGCGTCTCCCGCGGCGGCTGGGACGTGAGGTTCTTTCCCTCTCACGTCCCGCCACCTCCTTCACTAGCATGACTGCTTCGCAGAAGGAGGTGACGGCTTCCGATTCCCTCTCGCTCCGGACTATGGCTTGGACCAGGGCCGGACACGGTGGTGTTCCGCCCAAGCGGGGCAGACCTCCACGGTGTGCTCCACCGTGTCCTCCGGACGATCCCCACAGTGGAAACACCCGGGCGTTTCCTCCCGCCCGATTCGGTGCAGGAACCTCCCGAAACAACCGTGTCCGGTGAGGACCTGCGTCAGGCGGTAGGTGAGGGCGCCGTGGTGCCTCTCTAGCCACTCCTCAAAGAGGGGACTTATCGCCACTATGGCGGCGTGCCCTCCCTTTTCATACTTCGTTCGGCTCTTCCGATAGTTCGCGGTGTGAACCAAAGTATGAAAAGTGGTGAAGGATGCGTCGTTCGCCCACTCGCCCGACAGCTGGCGGTGTGGCCTGCGCTTAAAGCTATAATTCGTTTCCCTCGGTCCACTTTTACGACTTTGACGCGAAGAAAATCTAGATTCTGTAGCTACTAGATAGTATAACTTGTAGGTACTGTGTTTTTCTTTTGTTTTCTGATTAGTAAGGGTCTTGGCTGAGACAAAGGGGATAATGTGGTGTGTAAGGAAAAACATTACTTAGCCAAAATTATACATGTCGGTTTCGTTAAAACGTCAAATATTTATTAAATTCTTCCATTTTTCTTCTACTTCGCCGCGCTTTTACCTTACACCGTTTCTGTATAATTCGCGCCTAACAGAGAGGAGGCTTATGTCCCAGCAGTGGGAACATAATAGACTGATTGTGTATGTTCAAGTCTTTATTCTAGACTACCTCGTTGTTCTAGTGGTCGCAAAAGCGACTGCTGAGCATGAGGTCCAGGGTTCAATTCCCAGGTCGGGAAAAGTGTTATTAGGTTTTTCTATTAGAAATTTCTCAATAGCAGCCACGGAGTCTGGATTTGTGCCAGGTTGATGGCAATAGACTCGCCCCCTATCACATGGGACTTAAAAACAACTGGGGAAATATGGGTGTACTATTAGGTACACCGCTGCTTTACCCTTCGGGGATTACAGGCGAGGTGTTATGTTATGTTTATTCTAGGATCCAAGATAGGTACGAAATATGTTAGTATTTTAGGGACTACTACGGCTAACTATAACTGATCGATTTAGTTTTGACGTCTTATCTTATAAGACAAAGTCCTAAGGGAAATCATGAGAGTTTCAATTCAGAGTCTATAGGAAGTGAGTCAAGATTACTTACTATGATCAAATTGACGAAAATCATGTTACAGGTGCTACCAACTAAAAAAAATTTTGTTCTAATTTTGTATCGAGAAATTATTACTGCCATTTTTTTTTTACGCTTAATATGCTTGCGTTTGGCCGCAACTCGCCTGATGTGAAGTAGTGGGGCACGCATGGCCAGAAAAAACCGATTCACTCGAATCTTGAAGAGATCCAGATTAACAGGGAACAGTCAAGCCGGCAGTGAATTCCACAGACTGGCGGTTCGCACAATACATGTGGAAGCACAGCACTTTGTTCGAGTCCGTCGATCTTCAACCATGTATAAGGGTGTAAGTAGACCCACTGCAATATTTGTCATACGAGGGCGGGTCAATAAGTCCGTGACTTTTGGAATAAAACACAGATTTTTTGATAAAAAAATAATTTTATTTTTCAACGTAGTCTCCCTTGAGCTCTATACACTTTGTCCAACGCTTCTCCAATTTTTTTATCCCTTCCAAAAAAAATGATTTGTCGAGGTCCTCAAAATAGGCCTTTGTTTGCGAGATGACTTCATCATTGGAGTCAAATCTTTTTCCACCAAGCCATTTCTTCAGGTTTGGGAACAAGAAGTAGTCGCTCGGAGCCAAATCTGGAGAATAGGGCGGATGAGGGAGCAATTCATAGCCCAATTCATGGATTTTTGCCATGGCAACTGCACATGTGTGCACCCTTGCATTGTCTTGGTGGAAAAGAACTTTTTTCTTGGCCAAATGAGGTCGGTTTTTTTTCAAATCGTCATTGAATCGGTCCAATAAGTTGGCATAATATTCCCCATTGATTGTTCTTCCCTTTTGAAGGTAGTCAATGTGGATTATCCCGCGTGCATCCCAAAAAACAGTCGCCATAACTTTATTGGCTGACAAACCCACCTTGGCCTTCTTTGGCGCCGATTCACCCTTAGAAACCCACTGTTTTGACTGTTGTTTGGTTTCTGGTGTGTTGTGATGGATCCATGTTTCGTCCACGGTTACAAAACGGCGCAAAAACTCCTCCATATTGCGATTAAACAACGCCAAAGCTTCCTGTGAAGTTGTTACACGATTGCGTTTGTGGTCGACTGTGAGCAAACGCGGCACCCATCTTGCGGAAAGCTTTCTCATGCCCAAGTGATCATTCAAAATTGAAACCACTGAGCCATGCGAGATCCCTACGGCTTCCACAATCTCTCGCACTTTCAATCTTCGGTCGGTCAACACCATATCGTGAATTTTTTCGATTGTTTCGGGTGTAGAGACCTCAACTGGGCGTCCAGGACGTTCGGCATCTTCAGTGCTTGTACGGCCACAACGAAATTCAGTAAACCACTTTTTTACCATTGAAATCGATGGTGCAGAGTCCCCATAGTATTTATCAAGCTTAGCCTTGGTCTCGGTAATGGTTTTTTTTCGCAAGAAATAATGCTTAATAAGCACACGAAATTCACTTTTTTCCATTTTCTCCTCAAATTAGTGAGTAGTCTGATAAAAATAGCTGTCAAACACAAACTAACTGACGCAGCAAGTTTAAATTTTGACAGGAGTCAACTGACAGATGCCTGTTGACAGGAGCAGTGTTGCTGTTTCAGTAAAGAGGTCAGAAATTCAAAAAGTCACGGACTTATTGACCCGCCCTCGTACCTTAGATCATACTCATAGCTTCACTAAATACGTAAACACAGAGCTCGTAGAACCCCACTTCCCTAAATTTAAAAGCAATTTTCGCAAGAAATAACGATTGAAACTTAAAGAAAAAATCTTTTTCATAAAAATATGAGTTCCAAAATACTATCTTCGTAACAACATGAAATTTTAATCAGAACGTAAAACGAGATTTAACTAGTTAAGTGTTTACATATTGGTGCTCGAGACTGTACTCGTAGAAGTACCTCTGTAGTTACATACTTCTTACATAGGTATATACGAGTATTGTACTCTATTAGATTGATTAACAAACATCCGAATACGAGCAGACAACAATTGGCACTGACTAATCGAATCCGATAAATATTTCGAAACGAACCAATTGCTAGTTTCCACACAATACAATCTATAATAACAAAATCCCTCGTATTGTATCAGTAAATACAGAAAGACTAGCATATATACCTAATAATGTTCTACTTCAGAAACCGGCCTATATTCATCTAGAAATATAATCTTTTGATGATCTGAATTGCCGTAGTCATAAAGGCTAACATTGCAATCAGATTTTTAATATGCCAGACTCAAAAAGATAATATCTAGTAAAGAAAAAACTGACGAAGACTTATAAAAGCGTCTACATCTTATAATAATTCTAACTTCGTTCGTAACGTCTTTAATGCTTCTTAGAATGCAGGGTCTACACCCAGGACAGCCCACCGCTGACTGATAGGATAAATTCAGTATATATCATACTAAGATGACCGATACCAGAAATTATTTCAGGAACGTCATGGAAATTGAATAAATTTGATTTGTTTTATTTCCTTATATGGCAAGACGCAATTAGCGAACGGCAAGCGCGACGACGAGGACGATGAACTCTGTAGCTATACAGGAAGTGAACAGCACTTTATTCAAAAAATCTTAAGGGCATGGCACCCAGAATATACAACAAAATTCCGAAACCCATAAGAGAAAAAAGGGATATAAATGATTTCAAAAAGTACCTAAACAAATATTTAACACAAAAAGCATTTTACTCTATCAAAGAATACCGAGACCAGAATGCAAACTAAGTAGATTAGATAGTAATTAAGAAAATTTTATTTTTGTAATAGGAAATGGTCCTTTTTTATCCTTTTTTCATAATTTTGTATGTTTATAAAACAAATTCGGCTCATAATATTTAGTTACCATAGTTTTTAACAATAATTTATAGTATAATTTATAATATTTGTACGCCGTTGTCGGCAAAACATAGCGATCTCTTTATATTTACTTACATCTTTTACACCTATGTTTAACAAATAAAAACTTTGACTTTGACTTTGACTGACTTCACGCGTCGTTCGTTAGAGTATTTCAACATCCATTGTTTTTTTTTTTTATTTTAGCCGTATTATTTACATAAATGGAGTGCTGCGTACAGAGAATGTAATTTTACATTGAAATAAAGGAAAAGCAACTGAACAAACGATAAAAAAAATCTGAGAAAAATTCCGGTGGAATATGATTTAAAATAAGGAGTTGAATGCAGCCTGTCAGTTTACAGAGGGCTGTCCCTTATATAATATATTAAACAGATAGCCGATACTTCCAAGAAACCACTATACGTGTTCCAGCATTCAATTCTATTGATGCATATGCAAATATTATATCCACAATCGTAACATTTGGCCATATCGTCTAATGTTTACAACCAATACACGTTTGACGTTCACCAACCTTGGCCCAAATGTTTCGATGTTAATTTTTTTCTGAGAAATAAATTCAGTTTTACTACCTAGCTAAGAAAATACGGAAAATATTTCCGCCAACATTGATTCAAATAAATAATTCTTCCTTTGCGAGAAAATTATGATTGAACAGTAATTCATTTGCGCCGTATTCTTTGATACCAAGAAATGGTATTCGAATGGGTTTCTTAACTTTTCTACTTGCCTTACTAATATTATAAATGCGAAAGTTTGTGAGGATTGATGGATGGATGGATTTTTGTTACTCTTTCACGCGAAAACTAATGAACGGATTTGAATGAAATTTGGCACATAGATAGTTTATAACCTGAATTAACATATAGGATACTTTATCCCGTTAGTATTATCCCGTGGGAAATTTACCGATCTTCATTTGGGCGAAGCCGCGGGCATAAGCTATAATGCCTTATAAAAACCTTTCTTCAATTGTTTTGGGGAAGATTGTAATTGGGGAAAAGAATTAAATTGAGAAAGGTAGGTATCGGCGATTATGTAACCCCGTAATGTGATTGAATTTGGATTTCTTTGGAGACCAAGCCTTGACAACTGGAGGAAAACCATCAGATCTAACCAATTTGACAAGTTTGTGCATGCTCAACACTGCAATCAGCTGGTAAAGTCCTTTTCGGTCGTTTAACTAATTAAATTGGTTCGTCTGTTAGTTAGAGTACCTACCTACATAGTCTTCATCGATTTCCTCTTACACCGAATGCAACCAATTATTTGAAAACGTTAGTTCAATACAATTTAGTTTTAGTTGCTTGATAAATTAGATACGTTATTAGATAATCGTACCATTCATTTTTCTACTATTTGTAAAATTTGATACGATTATAACAACAACTATGTATTAACAATACATAAAATGTTGTTAATCAATCTATATTAATATTATAAAGAGCTAAAATGTCCGGAGTAATATTTGGAACCAGTGATCCCATTTCGAAAATTATATTACTAATGGGAAGCTACATTATACCGAGTTTCATAGGCTTATATTTAAAACTTACCCGAGGAATTCGTTTCGATCATAACTCAAACCAAGCCACGGGTAAAAGCTAGTATAATCTAAACCGCTTATATATAAGAAATATCCACGATAAAATTGTTACCAAGAATTCTTCAGCACATGATTTTAGACCCCAACTTTAGTATATTTTTTTCAAAGTTCACATTTATCATGGTAAAAGTTCAAGCGTTTATGTCTACGCTCTGTAGGGACAAAGTAAGAAGATTACATTAATGAAATCTAAAATTCGGCCTACAAAAAGGTAACGCAAACAACTGAATACAACAAACACGATCAAAAACCTATAAAAAAATAATTATCCCAATCCAAACTACCGCGTCGTTTATGGCGTCCCTACGGAGTTTATGTACAAACATTACATTATATGGAAATATAATGTTAATATATCTGTATATATGGGCATTTCAGGTGTAATATTGGCTTCCTAAATATTTGTTAAGCGTTGTATGTTTATTGTTACTTAAAATACCGCCACATCAGTAAACAGATTGGAGGAGCTCGTGGCTAAATAACAAGAGCCGCTCGGGTCAATCTTTAGGTTAAGCCGTGCTTGCTTAGGTTGACCCATGGATGGGTGACCAACCATTATAAGCCAAGTTTCCTCTGTGCCTCGGAAAGCACGTTAAGCCGTTGGTCCCGACTGTCATTTGTAGGTCATTAAAAGTCGTTACAGGTAGTCAGTGGGCCGAAAATCTGAAAACCAGTCTTACCAACGGGTATCGTATTACCCAGTATTAACTGGGTTGTAGACGTCAGATATCCAGTCGCTCCAAGTAAAATACTGGTATTCAGCTGCATCCGATTTGACTGGAAGCCGACCCCAACATAGTTCGGAAAAAGCTAGGCAGATGATGAGTAGATAAACTGCTGCTTTTATTTTTTTGTTCCGTCCTGTTGAATTTATAGTTTATTGTTTATTTTTTGGAATTTTGAATGAAGCATGTCATATCCCTGCGACAAATATTTTTTTTTTCTTTCTTTCTTTCTTTTTAGATAGATTGGACCCGTGTGAAACAGGGGAGGATAATTAATCAATAATAACATGCATAATAACTGAAACATTTCAGTATTTCAGAACTAACATAACAGCAACGGTCACCAGGGGAACAGAGATACAAGTTTCATTTACGATAAGATAACAAAAATATACGCTGTAAATATAAAATTTATGATACTATTAATACCGGTCGGATGAGGTAAAATCTACTTTATGACTTTTTTTTGGTGGAGGCTGTTGCCAATTCCTTTGGCAGCAATTATAGCGAGATACCTGTATTTCGGAGAACGAAAATGAGGTTACTGGATCTAGGACTATATTCTTATTATGCCTGGTAATGTTTCCATTAGTTGTATTGTGTGCTAAGAGACTTATCTTGTTATAAGAACCAGAGGTCGGAATTAGGTCGAATTCTTGATATTAATATGATTCTTCCCGGGATTTCCCGGGATTTATAATACAATCTCGTGTGGCCAACACTATTACAAATAAATAATAATAAAAACCTCAGAGATAGATAAGACAAATAAAACAAAGATAATTAACATCCAATTTTTATTAGTATTTACAAAAACAATACAATACAATAATTACAATACAATAATTACAATATTTCAATATATTATTGAATATTTTTAATTCACAATACAATTTTTTATTTACGTTGCTCCACACTAGGATTTTTCCTGTAACGCGGACGCGTTTACAAAGATTTAAACTCACACATACTCGAATACCCAGACTTGTAGATCATACAAATATTTGTTCCGTGCGGGAAACGAATCCGCGACACTTTTTCATTAACTGCTGCGCTGCGTGCGCATGATGTCCGATGTCGGATGGTTTAAATTGTCTAAAAGTAAATAACTTTTTTATTTAATAAGTCACGGGATTTTTCTGCTCTTTAAAATTAATCTCGGGATTTGAGGCATATCCACTTTATTCTTTCGCTCTATGAAATCAGTGTAAGTCCACAAATAACTCTACCTAATTCCGACCTCTGCTTATAACACACCGTCAAGCTAGTATTAGTGCCATAGGCAAGCATTTTCTTTTGTGTCATTTATTTCATATCCACTGCTCTCAAAACGTTTCTAGCGCTCCTGCGAAAAGTACCACAGCAACATGGTAAAAAACTACTACAACGCCGTCTATGACACAAATGAAGAACTAACTAACTAACTAAGATTGTTGATGTCAACATTCTAAATCGACGACTTAAGACAACATAGAAAAACTCAACAACTGTCGGGCAGTAGCCTACCAGACACAACACCCGTCTGGTCGGAGGATCCTCCCCCTATGGGGGATGAAGAACTTCACCCCCTTTTCTTCATACCCCTATACATCATCATCATCATCATTTCAGCCAAAAAAGGCCGCTGCTGGACATAGGCCTCCTCCAAGTGTCGCCACATTGACCGGTTCTGTGCGTCTCGCATCCAACGGATCCCTGCAACCTTTACCAGGTCATCGGTCCACCTAGTTGGAGGCCTACCCCTATACGTTGTAGCAAAATACTGTGAGGAAACCGCAATGTCCTGAAACCAAAAATCGAAGACCTGTGACGTCCACCGGCCCGCGTAATGGATTGTAGCCCAGTTCCTCACATAGAAAAGTTGTATGTTATAATGCGGATTATGTTTACGCTAGTATTCTCCAAAGAGTTTGGCAGAGAGACTCCTTGTGTTTCTAAACCCTATATTGTGTCCCACTGCTGGGCAATGGCCAAGGAGAAAAGGTTCGCCTTCCAAACCTCTCTGTTTTGTGCAATTTCTGGCGACATTTATCCCGCGAATATGATCAGATCGTCACACCACCATTGCCGCGGTCGCATATTAAAAAAAAAAACAACTCGAATTATGTCTCTAAAAAAACTCATGCTATAACGAACCATGCCTGCTTGGCAATCAGATAAAGATAATCTCTGTTATAATCACAAAAGGAGATTAGAAAGCAAAAAGATTAGGTAAGCTTTGTTATTGGGTTTCGCTCAGCATTTTATCCAATCTTTTCCGCGTTATAAAGGCAGTTCCCAAAAAGGCACATCATGCCTTTGTCATCCTCTAAATAAAACAAGCGTAGTAATAGAGACTTACACATACACCCTTTTACCAGACACATGTATAAAACATTATAACACTCTTCCTGTATAAAATATGAACGTAAATGGAAGTTGCAGTTTCTCTCACATCAAAAAAATCGAATGACTTGTCTTTTTAACTAAAGATTTAAATTGCTAGATGTGCCGTTCTAAGGTCACCGTAATGAAATAAAGAAAAATATTTATTCGCATTGAACATAACACAAAACAGTATTTCTTTTTTCATAAATAACCTGAGAAGATTGAGCCCACACATCTACATGGCAGATACGAAATTCAGTATGACTGAGCGAGCCGGTGCCTACTTACACACACCCTCAAGTGTCAACTGTCAACGAAAGAAAAATGTAACCATTCTTTGACGCGGTAAGGAGAATCGAACGGTTTAAATCTTTCTTCTTAACCGTTTTGTATAGTCACCAACAGAAGTTATTTTCTGAAGTAAATTGCGGACGTGTTCCTAAAAATGCTCAACTTTTGTAGAAATTCTGGACGCTTTGGCTACATAATACCATGTTACTTACTCTTGTTGCAGCGTTTCCTAAAATATTGCAGATATCTCTCATACACCACAAACAGCCAGACCCGAATTACGTCTAGGTACTATCTACTGTATTAGTTACGAGAGAGTAGACACTCTCTCGATTTCGGCAACGATAAAAACAAACAAATACTAATATACGTTCATACATCTGGCGATACACGAACGCCGGTTGAGAGTGCTTCGCAACTGACCCCTTGAGGGTGAAATCAGAATGAGAGCTCTCGATTGAAAACTCATGATATGGTCATCGATGGGTTTGAGGTCCTGAGTTCGATTCCTGAGTCGAGCAAATGGTTATTCGGTTTTTCCATCAGGAATTTCTCAGTAGCAGCCACGGTGTCTGGATGCCCGGTTGATGGCAATAGGCTCGCCCCCTATTACATGGGATTTAAACATAACCGGCGAAATGTGGGTGTACCTACTATTAGGTACACCTCTGCCTAACCGATGTGATGATGTTATGTTATAATGTTTTGGTTGTTGTATAAAATATCCTAATCCAGCGAATAAACTAATCTTGCTTGCACCTCGATAATAGACTTCTGCAAGAGATATAAATTACTTACAAAGTAAAAGCTTCCGTCCGCCTGTAATGCCTGGTACTCAAAAATATCTACAACAGTGACGTAACAGGGATATTTTTAGATAACACGTCTAACGGTTTTCGCGAAAATATCCGCTTCACAATAAACGACTGATATATTCTGAAACACAGGAAGCTTGTCTCAACTTACGACAATGTCGTTTCACTACGATGTCCATGGCTTTGTGAATTTTGAGTGGATAAATCTGTTTATGTTTGCAGAATGGACCCTATCCGTCTTATGAGGGCATACATAATCATTTTAAATGAATAGCAGTATAACAGTACCCGGATGTAAGGTCATTGAGTTTTACAAAAATATATAGAACAACCTCTCGATTGTCTCGGTTAATCGTAACAGCTGGCTTTTGTTCTTTAGCTCGTCACATATTTGTGCCCAACAATTTACATGGAGCGACTACTTATCTTTTTTTTTTTTGACCTGCCTAGTTAGTGTTGTGAAATAGGAAAACCTTGGTAAAACTGGATGTCAGATTTTTGATCCATTTACTACTTGTAACGACTGTCAAAGATTTACAAACGACAGCCGGGACCAAACGGCTCAACGTGTTTTCCGAGGACGAAGAAAATTCATTATGCATTGGATTGTTTTATGTTGCACATTATAAGGATAACTGAAAGAAGAAAAAGAAAAGAAAAAAAGAAAAGAAAAGAAAAAATATTTATTTGTCGCAGGGACATGACATGCATCATACAAAATTACAAAAAATAAACAATAAACTATAAATTCAACAGGACGGAACAAAAAAAGAATAAAGTTAACAGCTTGCACGTCGTGTCGTGTTGTCGTAACTGCAATATGTTTTCCATTCTAATAACCAATATCATGTAAATATAATCTTCAAAGCAATGCAAAAAAAGTTAGAGCACAATCGTGTTTTTCGCAAGAAACGTTGTCAAGAATGTAAGTCTTTAACTAGATTAATCTGATCTTTATAATAATAATATTTTATTTGAACTAATAAATGAAATTGAAATTAGAAGCGTGTTTTCAAAATGAGACGGAAGTTATGATATGATGTTTTGTTAAAAAAACAAGGACAATTTTCGAAATCGTGTAAAAATACCGCATTTAATTTTTGTGGGAAACAAAATTTTAGCTGTATGCTCAAAAAAAAACAATGAATTTCCATACCAACTTTCATGCCCCATTAATGGGATGAATTTTTGAGAATTTATTCTTTCTAGTGCTGGTTTGGGGTGTGCGGTTTCCATCAGTGAGTGAATGAATGTAAGATTTCTATGAAGAAGATTAATTAATACAATACTTACTAAATTTATGAAGCAAAGTATGCTAATCAATATTCATCCTTATTTATATGGTTTGTATGGAGATACTACATCTAAATTACGTGTGCAAGAGCATAACTACGACTATAAATAAATGCGTCTTCCTTGAGTCCCAGATAAATAAATGGTTAGTTTGCTCGACTATGAGTTATCCAAACAGGGCATGTCTCTTTGTCCTTAACAGCTAGCTTGAGAATAATAAAATAGCATGTGAAAGCATTTGAGAAGTCTTTTACAATTCTGACGTAGATAAAGATAGACGAGCTCGTCGCTAAATAATAAAAACCGAAAAAAAACCACAACGGTAGCTCTTAAGAGCGACCCTTGTGGTTGTTGCGGCTAAGCAGCATTTGCCAAGGTAATTCCGAGGATGGGTAACCATCCATTACATAATGAATGTTCTTTGTGCCTCGCAAAGCACTTTGAGCCGTTTGGTGCTGGCTGTCATTCGTAAATGTTTGAAAGTCGTTACAGGTAGTAGGTGGCCCGAAATTCTGACTATTTGTCAGCACTACCTGGGTTATGGAGGTCAGATAGGAAGTTGCTCCATGTAAAGTTCTGGTATTGAGCTGCATTCGGTTAAACAGGAAGCCAAACCTAACATAATTGGGAAAAGGCTAGCCATTCATTGAGTAACATCGAGAATAGCTCATGTCCGTATTAAAACGTACCTATAGCTAATCAGCATGTTAATCGAAAGAGAGGGAAATCTCTAGCGTTAATTATAATAAGATACTTTGATGTCCTTGTCATTATATTTTCCTATTACCTTTCGTAGCGAAATTGACTCATATAATCATGAAAGTAGTATCTTACTACATACTAATATTATATACTAGCGACCCGCCCCGGCTTCGCACGGGTGTAATGTAGAAACACATATACATATAAACCTTCCTCTTGAATCACTCTATCTATTGCTGAAAACTGCATTAAAATCCGTTGCGTAGTTTAAAAGATCTAAGCTTGCAAACAGCGCGAGCGACTTTGTTTTATATTATGTAAAGATATATATGAAATTCTCCGAGGATGTTCTTACTCTTTTACGCAAAATCTACGGAACGGATTGGGATGAAATTTGGAATATAGATAGTTTATAGCTTGATACTGTTTATTCCGATAGCACGTTCTCGTAGGGCAATAACAGAAGTCCACACGGGCGCAGCGTCGAGCATAAGTTAGTCAGTCTAACATACAGGGTGTCAGGGACAGCCCTCCGCAGACTGATGGGGTGAATTCAGTATATATCATACTAATATGACCGGTACCAGAAATTATTTCAGGAATGTCATGGGATTCCAATAAATTTGATTTATTTCTTCATATGTATCATTACAGTGGCAAAACGCACGTATCGAACGGCATATATATATTCCTGTATAGCTACGGAGTTCGATGAACTCTGTAGCTATACAGGAAGAGAACAGCTGATTTCACGCGTCGTTCGTTAGAGTATTTCAAAATCCATTGTTGTTTTTTATTTTTATTTAAGCCGTATTATTTACATAAATGAAGTGCTGCGTACAGAGAATGTAATTTTACATTGAAATATAGAAATAGTAACTGAACAAAACAATTAAAAAATTGAAAAGAAAAAATCCAGTGGAATATGATTCAAAATGAGGAGCTGAATGTACCCTGTCAGTTTGCGAAGGGCTGACCCTTTCACCCTGTATATTTTAAACATACAAGACGTTATTATCTTCGTAGTTTGAGTCCCTTCCCAATTAAACTGGTTATTGGTGTAGACTAACCAAAACCAGTTGAATAACCGTATCTTAGACGAGGCCAATACCGAATAACCGCGTTTCAAATTGTGGTCGACACCAATTCTAGCGTAAGTTTCGTCTACCACACTGCTGTTATTTGAAAAGTCAAGCCCAAATATTCTTTTTAGGGTCAAAACCAAATAGGACCGTTTTCTGCTACATTTGTTCTTTTTGTACTTTGATTATGTAAATCTTTAATAACATAGGACCTTGAACCGAAAGCTACAATTTTGTTTGGATTTAGTTAACATTGTCTGAACAAGACTTTTGAAGTAACAATCTTATTTATGAAAAGATTTTCTGTCTTCATAAATAGACAGAACAAGTTCGAAGCTTAGGATTAGTTTTGTATTCTAAAGTATCGTGATATTTGTACATACATTATTGAACCTTATTTCGTGCAAATTGCATCTCAAAAAATCGTACAGCGCCCTTCGCGTTCAATATAATAACGAGTTCCGGGTATTGATGGGGCTGCTCCGCTTCTGTAGAGCATCAGGGATGTTTGCGGATGCGCGTGTCGATTGTTTCTACACCACGATGCGAAAAAGATGCGCTTCCCTGGTGCGCCGGGTGCGGGCCAGCCCCAACGTTATACTGCAGTGTGTGGCGAGCAGACTGGACTGTTTGTGTGTGAATCGTTGCTGCAAGCTTTCTACTTCGGTGTTGGGCTTGTAGCAGGGATTCTCGTAAATCTATAAGGCAGTGTTAGGTTAAGTTTACTAACATAGTTGTAAGGAAATATTGTTACTAACATTGTGAGTCATTTGTTACTTGTTGATTAAATATAAATTAAATTATTATGAAAGACTACCTCGTTGGCCTAGTGGTCGCAAGCGCGACTGCTGAGCACGAGGTCTTGGGTCCAATTCCTGGGTCGGGCAACGTGTTATCGGGTTTTTCCATCAGGATTGATAGCAATAGGCTCACTCTCTCCCCTATTACAGTGGGACTTAAATACATAACTGGCGAAATGGTAATAATGAAAGGTGCGAGGTGTACCTAATAGAAGAGCCTAATCCTTCGGGGATTTCAGACGTGATGTAATAACTAGCTCATGCCCGCGACTTCGCCCACGTGGAATTCGATAAGCCCCACGGAATCATACTACCGGGATAAAAAGTATCTTATGTGTTAATCCAGTTTATAAGGTACCTGTATGGTAAATTTCATTCAAATCCGCTCAGTAGTTTTTGCGTGAAAGAGTAACAAACATCCATCTATACCATCCAACCTCACAAACTTTCGCATTTATAAAATTAGTGGGCTTATTATTCTCGGCAGTATTCATTTAAATGTTTCTCATTTCGTCTGAGTAACCTAACACGCATCGTAAAGTTTTGAATATCTATATTCCGTTAGCAAATATCCTGCCAAAATATCTATTCAAATATCCGTTGCGAGAATCTAGTAGTTATGTTAGACCGCACGTCAGTATTTGATAACAAAACCAGTTTAAGCTGATCTCATGTTGTATTGAAACTCCCAAATACGCTTGGCCAGCTGAGTAAACATGAGTCCGGTGATTTTGATCGTTGATTTTAAGAGTTGCCTTGACTTAAAATTAAACAACAATTTTATTTTTCCAAACTTGACATGTTGTGTTCATTTCTGACATTATCATCATCATCATCTGCCTAGCCTTTTCCCAACTATGTTGGGGTCGGCTTCCAGTCTAACCGGATGCAGCTGAATACCAGTATTTTACATGGAGCGACTGCCTATCTGACCTCCACAACCCAGTTACTACTGGGTAATACGATACCCCTTGGTAAGACTGGTTGTCAGACTTTTTTGGCCACTGACTACCTAACGACTGTCAAAGATTTACAAATGACACATGTGTTCATTTCTGACATACGAGTACACACACAATTTGCGTTTCCACATTTTCCTCATAAAATACATAGCAAATTCGTAAAAAAGTTATTATTTCACCAATTTAACACACGGCTCAAGGCTGTTGCTGAATAAAGAAAATATTTCTTGTTTGTTTAACCTTTGTATAGGAAAAGTGAATCAAAGAACTATTGTTCCTTATACTGTTTATTTCCCCATGTTACAGATAAGTCACGAACAGATTATACAAACATTGCTTGTTTTTGATCCCTCAGCCTAAATATTTACGGACTGACCTGAATATAAACTGGCCATTACTTTGTTATGTGCAAGGAGTTTTAATTAGCGAACTACGGAACCTTTTTAATGTGGCTATGGCTTTGGAATAATCTTATTTTATTTAAAAAAGTTTTTTGGTCATTTGTTCTGGTAGAACGGGTTTTAACAAAGATTGTGAAGTTGTTAAGGTTTTAAATCCAAGATTTTCTCTGCATATTTTTGTTTCTGAGATTGTAACATGTGTCACACAAAAGTCACAGTTTTGTTTATATTTGAAAAAAATTCAATTAAACTCCAGAATTTCTTAAATAAAAAAAAAAATCTCTATGAATAACCACCAATAATTTCACAAACATATTCATCACTCTCTCTGACGCGTATAATAAATTAGTCTGAAGCACAATGATGATCTTCCGTGCAAATATTTTCCCCTCCAACGACTGGCGTTTTGTGAATGCATTTCCATACAAACACATCAGTTACTATTGTTATATCCCGGCCCCCTCAATTTATATATTTGTGTTGACCATTCGAAAGAATTCTAGCGTGTTTTTGCTGACTGCGAATCGGTGCCAAGTTGACTGCGCCTTAAGAGGGAACCGGGGCTGCGATTCTCTGTGCAAATGTATTCCCCTTTTTCGTTCCTGCATAATGCCTCTAGAGCAATCACTTTTTTTTCATAAAATTAAGGTGTACTGTAGATACGTCTCCATAATTTCCTTTTTAACAGCAACTAATACGTAAAGAAAATATAACCTTTCAAAACTACAAAAAAATACCCAATTTTTCCGGCCGTGATTAGAAAACTACCAGACAAAATCGGAAAGTTTTTGACATAAAAGAAATTCATAGGAACCTAGACATACTCTTTCTTAAAATTTTGATGTAAAAAATAATTAAATCGGCTCAGTTTTCGAGGATAAAAAAGGAGAATACGAAACGACGATCTTGTATTTTTTTCTGTGATGTAATGAATCTGAGCTGCAGCAGTCCCTATTGCGTTCTACGGGGCAGTCTTGATGCAGCGCGACGGCAATAGTTTCTTCAAATACCTACCTCGCAGCCCCAGTTCCCTCTTAACACCGTTTTGACATCTCGAAGGAAGGAAATGAAATGTGTTGACAGCTAGACATTTTCTGTGCTTTTTAAAATATATTCTGCAACACGATTTACACATTTGTCACCCAGACTTAAGATAGAGATATTTGCTTGTGGTACTAACCGAATTGATTTTCAGAGCTGTAAATTGATTCTTCCAAGTACGTTTTTTTTTAAATTAGGCCTAGTACAATAATTATCTTGTTTTCTCGTCTGGTCTTCTACCACCTTAATGATAAGACTTATACTTTTATACATTTTCCTGTAGTATATCAGTCGTATAAGTTACAGCACTCATGAGTATAGGTGCTCTCGTCCTTAAATCTCTTCAAACATTTCTCAAAAATAGGGGATAGGTGTAACTCTACCCTTGTCTGGATTTAATTGGTCAGGATAACATTGATAAAGTGACTACCATAAAACATGAGTAGTTTTGGAAGTCAATCCAGTAATGTAAACAGTAAACCAACCTTGGTAAATACCAAAGCAATTTGGTAAAATACCTCACATAAGTATACCAAGTAATCTATAAAATATTGTGTTTATAAATGTTGCCCTTAAAGAAAATGTTGGCCCCCATGGCGAAGTCGTTATATTACACGCAACATTTAATCTTGCGAACAGAGAAGAAAAAATATATTGGCCACTTTTTTCCATGACCCTCATTGAACTTTTTTTTTTGTAAGTATTAGAAAACGGTAGGTCCTGTGAATTTTATTTAGAACTAGCTGCTGGCCTTTGTTCGCGTTAAATTATTATAAAATATTACTTTCCTTTTTGAATCGGATTTGTTACTAACTCTTTTTGTTGGTTGGGAAATCATCAAATGACCCCCCCCCCTTCCACTCTGGGCGGAGCGGAGGGGAGTGTCAGACTTGTACTGACTAAAACCCATCCATGTTCCTTCTTTGCTCTTTGTGTTCCAGGGCCACGGTATCTCTTTCGAACAGTCCCGCAGCCCTGGCAGGATTTGTTACTAACTTCAAGGGATTTAATTTTGTGCATAAGCATAGCATAGCATAATCAGCCTATTAAAGTTCCCACTGCTGGGACGCAGGCCTCCTCTCTATGAGAGGGAATGGGCTATAATCCACCACGCGAGCCCAGTGCACGGTAGATGTCACATGTCTTCGAATTTTTGGTTGTAGGACATGCCGGTTTCCTCACGATGATTTCCTTCACCGTTTTGAGAGCAGTGGTGATGAAATAACTTACGCAAAGTAATGCGCTTGGCTGGGTTCGAACCCACGACTTACTGCTCGTAAGTCGGGGTCTCCCCAACTGGGAAACCGCTGCTCTCCCACCACAATTTTGTGCACGGAAAACTAATTCTTATTCTAAAATAAAATCAGCCTTAATTAGTCCGCTAGCCAGTAAAAGTCGCGTCAAAATCGGTGCAATCGTTTCGGAGATTAGTCGGATCAAACAAACAACAACAGCCAAAAATTAAAAAAAAAGTGTTTTTGTTATAATTGCCGTATATATTTGCATATGCATTCAGTGTAAAGCTGTTATTTTAATATTACAAACAGACATTTCAATTTTATTTATTTGTATGTATAGATGTTACATAATTTAAGGCAAACGAGCTTTCGTTTTTTTTTACAAATGGCTTTACTACAACTGCTTGATATAAGAAATAGGACTACTTTCACAGTTATTATGCCCTGCGACTGGGACTGTAGCTTCATTTTATTGTTGTCTTTGTTTCAACAAAAAAAGTGCCTACTTGAAATAAATGCTTTGATTTTGATCTTACAGCGTTCTGAAAGTTGTCTAAGGTGCAAGTAACTTTATATTTAGTTTACACAAATAATATTATTTATTTATAATATTATTTATTTATAATATTATTTATTTATAAATTATATTAAACTGTTGTATCACTCAATCGAAACGCAAACAAAATTTTGTATAATAGGTTTTTAAAAAAAAATCTTATTTTCTTACAGTCAAACACAATGAGTTGAAATAATATTATTCGTGTAGTATTTCCTTCCTAGGTACCCATAAATGTTCAGTCTCGCGCTGTCTTTGATCAATATCAATGCACATATAGACGGCGATTCCACTCAAACTACATTATTATGTCTTGAATATTTCACACCAATTCTCCAGAATAATTTTGCCAGACGATACAAGTTCAGAGTTCATTGACCGGGGCATTGTCACGCTCATGAATTCTGAATCTTTATAGCTACTCCTAGATTCTCATGAAAGCCTGGTACTGTGTTATTAAAAGGATGGAATATTTAGGTCACTCCCTGTTGCGACTGTTACGTAATTACCAAATGGATTTGTCATAGATTACATTACGTTGATTAGAGTTGCTCATTACGGAAAAGAGGATTTACGAAATGCTTTTGACTTTTATCCGTATTTTGTAAATTGGGAGTGTAATCCGACTCGCTGTTCCAATTTGGAATGAGTACTATTTGGACAATATTGAGCGGAATTCTAGGGAATGTTGAGCAGGAAGTCCAGAGCTCGATCCCTAGGTCAGACAAAGAGAAAGAAAGAAAAAGTAGTTATTAGACTCACACAGGACAAACCATAACGGATGAGATAATAGTACAAAAATAAAGAAAAAAAAAAGTGAATAAAAGTGAAAGAAAAAGTTATTTCTAACAATTTACTTCATCAGGAATCCATTATCCTCTCGATGGCGTCATTGGTCTAGTGGTGGCAAGCGCGACTAGCTGAGCTTGAGGTCCTAGTTTCGATTCTCGGGTCGGGAAAAGTGTTATTGGGTTTTTCCATAACGACTTTTTCAGTAGCAGCCATGGACTCTAGATTTGTGTCCAGTTGATGGTAATAGGCTCCTATTATATGGGACTTAAACATAACTGGCGAAAAGTGGGTGTGGTGGCGAAATTAGCACACCTCTGTTATAGACATTTCAGTATAATATCTGTCGCATTTCGGTGACCAGAGCCGTATCCGCAATTTATCCGTACTGATTTAACAGAATTTTTACATGCGACTGAAACATAAATACTAATGTATGGTATATTAAGTTCATTCAATATAAATGATTTCTTATTCTTCAGTCAATACGTCTTCCTTCTAGCTCCCTGTTTTATTCCTAATGGTCTGCAGTCTGTTCCCTGTCCAGCCTGATAAATAGCCAGTTGTAGATCTAATAAAACACGCTCGATACGATGTTGACTACTTATTTAATTGTTAAGTTTGTTTAATACAAAGAATACTCTCTCTCTCTTGGATGAAGATAGGTTCACTTTCTTGTTTGCGTGTGACAAATAAACATTAAAAATATAAAAATGGTATTAGATTAGGATCATCCCTTTGTTGCCGTTAACGTTGGGTGTAAGCAGTAAAGATGGATACACTGTGTACAGTGCAAAATTAGTAGCAAATAAATAACAAATGCAAATACATTTTTATTTTGCATTTGGTCCTTCTATTTTAACAAAATTAGTGACAAATAAATAAAAAATGCAAATACATTTTATTTTGTATATTTTGGTCCTTTTATTTAATAAGTTACACAACTCAAACTTAATAAAATCTGAAACAAACTGTACAATGTAAACTAAATAAACACTATTCTTAAGCAAGTTTGCAAAGCGGTCTCAGAGTAAGGAACGTAAATTATATTTTACGACTGTGGACACACGCTTGGCTGTAATTTAATCTTTAATGTTTAGGGACTACTTGGGATTACGCTCGAGATTTGAGATATTCACTTCGTTATTATACATTCAATTACTTACATGCCTCGTCTCATAAACTACTCTTATTATTAAGAGTAGAGGCACTTTAATTTGTGTAATTTATTTCATCACCACTGCTCTCTAAACGGTGAAGGAAAACATCAGGAGGAAACCGACGTGTCCTTAAAACAAAAAATCGGAGATATGGGCCTGCGTGGTGAACCATGGCCCAGTCTTTCTCAGCAGTGGGACGTTTTGGTCTGATTATTCTATGATACTACTGAGAGTGAGTCTTAGGTCTGTGTGTTCGTAAAAGGTTTCGTTTTCGAATATTATTACTACCATACACATACACACAGTAATACCTACTTACTGAATAAGTAGTTTTGCCGCCACTTTCGTGCTTAGCCAAGAAAATATTGTGCCGCGTTTTTTTGGCACTTGGAAAGCGAAGGAAAAATACTGACACTTAAGACTATTGACCTTTCTGTCGAGAATTAATGCATAATCATTAATAACCTATCCTTGACCAGCCCCGAAAGAACTCTGCAATAACAAAAGCGTGAATCTGTTTTAAGTCATTTATTTCAATAATTTGATAAAAGACAAAGTAGAGTGGGAATAAATTAACCTACAGCTATATTTTGTAAATTTTAATCAAGATGATGAATTATTAATCATGTTTTAAGTCAAGACGTACTTAAGTCTAATAAAAATAAAACATTCCAAAACACGTTCGTTCTCTGAAATTCATTGGGTTCACTCAACACTGCAAATATTTCATTCATTTTCTTTATGTTACTTAATAATTCAAGATACTAAAAGGTCATCAAAATACTACGTGACTGTTGCGAGAGTTATGATGTTACTTCAGTAATATGATTTACCAGCATTAACCATGTGCAACATAAACAGAAAGTTAGTAAACTTACACAGTAAACGATTTAGTTGAGTTAATAAACAGTGTAATGGTTTCAAATTAAGATTTGGTTACTTATGAAATACAAAAAGATAATAATTAAATTATTAAATGTATAAAATTTGTATAAAAATACCCCTAACGAAAGAAAAGGCTTGATTTACCCGTCATTTCCATTTCTTTGTTCTAGACCATACCTGGGAACCTTCTAGTTACGGAGATATTGGGGGTCTAAGTTTCGACTTTTTTATAAGTTTTTATTAATGTTCTTTCTTCTTCTTTACATAGGATTTAAGCCCGGTTGACGGCAATAGGCTGGCCCACAATTACATGGGACTTAATCATAACTGTCAAAATGTGGGTTTACAGGTTCAAAAATTACACCTCTGCTTAACCCTTCGTGTATGTGTGTGATGTATTTTTTTATAATGCAGTAAATTAACAAAATTTTGTCATAAATAAAAAAGTAGAATTTGCATGTAAATTATTCTTTTGTCTGAGAAAGTATCGACTCGTTAATAAAACTTCAGACAGCATCTTGCATCTTCCATATTTCAGTTCTTATAAATATTTAGCGATGCTGGCACACGATGCATCCTATCACAATATTTTGTGAGCATCTACTCACTTTGTTCAAAGTTATTCTAGGGTAAGTTTTCATCAGTTTTATACGTTAACCAGAAAATAGGTACCTCTTCTAAAGTAAAGTTATATTTTCTATACGGTGATCATTTTCTCCCTCGTTTCCCTTTTAAAAGATAAAAGTGATATTCTTCTTTGTTTTTTAAAATCAATTATATCTGTCTAATACTTTTGTAATGCTTGTGCCGTCTCTGTACGAAAAGAGGCCTTTCTTTGACCAGCAGTGGCACAGAAATAGGCTTATATATTTTTATATTGTCCAACAGTAGGACTGTGTCCCATATGGAGAAGGCAGATTGACTGACTTTTGCAGACTTATGGTAAGTACAGAATCCAGGTTTCCTGATGATGGTTTCCTTAATCGATTTTAGAGACGTTTAAGATATCTGTGAAAGTATGTAAGGATTGAAAGTCAGATTGGTACCTGCTCGGATTTGCACCAATAACCTCGGAGGCGAGTTCTTAACTATGGTTAAGACCTCCTGATAGCCTATGGATAATCACGATAATATCATAGACTAGCACTTTACCCGCGACATCGTCCGCAAAAATTATGATAGCTCAGGTAATATGCACTGACGGATAATGTAGCTTTCTGCCAGTGAAAGAATTTTTAGAATTGGATCATTAGTTCCGGAGGTTACCCCTACATACAAACTCACAAACTACCTCTTCATAATATAAGTATAGATAAAAAAAAATAAGGAGAGAAAAAAAAAATACTTAAAAATAAAATTTAAAAAAAAATAAAATTTAAAAAATAAATAATAATATATATAATATATATTTTATTAAATTAGGAAATTAGGTTTTTTTTTTCATAATAATTAAACAGGGGTTAATCAGAAGCAACATATTACATTCATAGAGACGTCAGTTATTATAACTTAACACTTACCCAGCAATCAATCAATAAAACCTCATTAATTATATTCAACAGCAGCTACAGATAAAATAAATGTACTCGTATTCATTCATTCTTTTTCACTAACTGAGACGCTACCACCATTAAGTAGGTAACATGCGTTTATTGCTCAAAGTCACGTACGACAATAATGTCCCGGGTTTAACCGCCAAAGTAACCGCTACACGTATTGTATAAGAATAAACGTGTTACAGGGAAAACTCCTCCTTTAATCCTTGCTATAAAAACAAGGATTTGAAACGATTGTGTTGTCATTGGTTTGATATTTCTGTGTTTAGGGGATTAATGATACCAGCATTTTATTGTCTCACTGTAGTATTGCATCAGGGAAAAAGTTATTGTCCTACAAAGGAGGTATCGACATTGACAACGCCATATTTGCTCCAGGCAGATTAAGCATTTTTGACTTATACGTTCAGCTTTACTCACGATGTTTTCAATCAACGACGTCAGTGACGTCCAAGATAATCTTAGAACTTACTTTAGAGATGTAAACCTCTGTGGTCATTTAGGAAGAATGTCTGGCACATAATAAATAAGAAAGAGAACAACAATAATTTAGAATTTAGAATAAAACATTTTAGAAACAGCTAGGCGTTCGTCAAAGCGGTGACATGTAAAAATATAATTCTGTTTATATATTGGGTAGTATGTTACGCAACGGTGTAACATAAGGATCGCTGATATTACGATTCGGTGTTATACATGGACTGTGGACAGCGTGACCTCGATATCGCCCATCGCAACAACTTACACGTGCTGCATACGCAGCACTTTGCAACCGTGGGACCTACACGTGCTGCATACGCAGCACTTTGCAACCGTGGGACCGGACATCGGCGATGCCTTCTACGACTCCGCGTTTTACAGGCATTCTTGGTACATACATCGACCATTTATCACCTACATAATTTTAACTTGTAATTTGTAATTTCTCTATTTCAATAAATTAGTTTAAAGTAAATTGGTTTTTTTTGCATCCTCCGGCTCCAGCTAACGTAATTGGCGCAGTCGGTAGGATACTCGCGGGCCGGTTCGCGAGAGTAAATTCATAGGATCGACCTTAGGATCGCGACTCGCGAGTCACCCGGGTGACTTTCAAGCACCGTACGAGTATCCGGATCTTCAGAAGCTGTCGTCGGAAGGAGTATCCAGACATCGATACCGCAGAGGGACCAATTATGTTCATGTGAGTACTTTAGAATAGTTCTTGAGTTGCTCATCCTTATCCCTAAGTGTTAATCATAAAAATCCAAGATTTTCCATCCCAGGCAATCGAGGACCCCTAGGCTAGACAGATCGTCTAGATCATCATTGTTAGATTCATTTAGGCAATTAGAAGATAGAGTAACAACCATAGAAATGTCGGCGATAGACGAAATCTACAAGGCCTTACGCATAGTCCCCGAATTTGACGGGAACCCCAATGTCCTCACTAGATTCATTAAACTGTGCGACCAGTTAGTGCAAGCCTATGTAACAGCTGAACCGGGGCGTGAATTAATAAATTTGACTCTTTTAAATGGGATTCTTAACAAGGTCACTGGACCCGCAGCCCGGTTAATTAACACCAACGGCGTACCAGAAACTTGGGATGGCATACGTAATTCTCTAGTTAACAATTTTTCTGACCAACGCGATGAGACCTCGCTTTACAATGACATGGCTCTATTAACTCAAGGCTCTTCCACACCGCAGGAATTCTATGAAAAGTGCCAAACCCTGTTTGCTACTATCATGACTTATGTATCACTACATGAAACCGTTCAAAGTACAATCGATTCGAAACGTTCCCTTTATAAAAAATTAACTTTGCAATCATACTTACGGGGCCTTCGTGACCCTTTAGGTTCACGCATTAGATGCATGCGGCCGGACACGATCGAAAAGGCACTTGAGTTTGTTCATGAGGAGATGAACACTCTCTACTTACAACAGCGAAACGAGCATACACCGGCTAAAAAACCACAACCTCAGGCACCGGCCGAGCAGACCAAATTATTCCACCCTGGCATGCCGCACATTCCCATGCCCATGCAGAGACCATTTAATTTTAATATGCCCGGTCCCTCTCGACCAAACATAGCTATGCCACATCAGTTGCAACGTCTACCACAAATGTGGAGACCAGGCTTTAACCAGCCGCAACAGTTCCAACAGCAAGGCCCATCGCGTACGCAGCAGATATTCGGGGCACGTCCTTCTAACTATAATCCACAAAATAATTCATCTGGTAATAATCAACCTAAAGGGCCGAACACAAACGATACACCCAAACCAATGAGCGGTGTATCTCATTTCATACCAAGACAGATGCCATTCCGGGGTAACGATTGGACTAGGCAAGGAAACCCACCACCTTCTAATTATTTTAGGACCAGAGAAATGAATTTCAATGAATGCTTTGAATATTCATATATGTTCGAACCCTATTGTGATAATAACTACGACGGTTATCAGTATAATTTCTTTGAGCAACCAGACTATTTTTATTATGACGCTTTGAATGCATATATGAACCAGCAGCTAGGCTCGTCCCCCGAGGTAGGTCAGGCGACATCTGAAGGGAAATCTACTGTGGAGTCAGCGTCTTCGAACCAAGAAAATTTTCAGAAGAGTCCGACTACAAACGAATCAAAATAGAGGTCAACCTACAAACCCAACGTTACCTACCGTATATAGTAATTTCAGAGCCACCGTTAAAATTATTAATCGACACAGGAGCAAACCAATCATTTATTAGCCCTGAAGCTGTTCAGAGATTTTACCCACATTTACCATGGAACTATGACCCTTTTGAGGTAACAAATGTGCATGCAACTAGCCGTAATGATTACTCCATTAACCTACCTTGTTTTCAGGAAATAAACGACAATAATGATTTAACATTCTACATTTACAGATTTCACGATTACTTTGACGGCCTTATCGGTCTAGATTTGTTAAACAAATGGGAATCAAATATTGATCTTAAAAATAATAAATTAATTACAAAAGCTGCAGTCAACCCAATAGCTATGTACAATTCGCGCAACAGCAACTTATATGAAGATATTATCCCAGCAAATTCCTCAAAGTTAGTCAGAGTCCCAGTCAATATACAGGATGGTGATGCCTTAATTCCTGATCAGATAATTTCAAATTGTTGCATAAACGAGTGTATTACAAGCGTCAAAAATAATCGAGGTTATCTAGAAGTTTTCAATCCAACTAGTAACGACTTAATTTTTTCCATGGACCAACCTATTAAAGCGGAAACATATAATATAGAATGTACTCACCAATCACCTCAATCCTGGGTAGAGGAAGTATTATCTCGGTTACGCACTGATCATCTAAATAAAGAAGAACTTGCTAATTTGAAGTCCTTAGTTTCGCAATATGCCGATATATTTTATATAGAGGGAGAACCACTTACCTTTACAAATAAAATAAAACACAGCATACGTACTTCAGATGAAGTACCGGTGTATACCAAAACCTATAGATATCCGTTCGTCCATCGCGAAGAAGTACGCAGTCAAATTTCTAAAATGTTGGAACAGGGAATCATTCGACCTTCGGAATCGGCTTGGAGCTCACCCATTTGGGTAGTCCCAAAAAAAACTGATGCATCCGGTAAAACCAAATGGCGAATCGTAGTGGATTTCAGAAAACTAAACGAAAAGACAATCGATGATAAGTACCCCATCCCTAATATAACCGATGTGTTAGATAAATTAGGCAATTGCCAATATTTTACGACTCTTGACCTCGCCAGTGGTTTTTATCAAGTCGAGATGAGCCCAAACGATATCCCAAAAACTGCATTTAATGTAGAGCATGGCCACTTTGAGTTTTTACGCATGCCAATGGGACTAAAAAATTCACCATCAACCTTTCAAAGAGTTATGGACAATGTGCTTAGGGACCTCCAAAACTCAATTTGTCTCGTATATTTAGATGACATCATTGTATTTAGCACTAGTTTACAGGAACATATAATAAATTTGGAAAAGGTTTTTAAAAGACTCAGAGATTCAAACTTCAAAATACAGATGGATAAGTCGGAATTCTTAAAACTGGAAACAGCGTATCTCGGACATATAATCAGTAAGGACGGCATTAAGCCGAATCCCGATAAAATTTCAGCTATCCAGAAATTCCCACTTCCCAAAACAGCCACGGAAATTAAAAGATTTTTAGGGTTACTAGGATACTACAGGAAGTTCATTCCCGATTTCGCCAGAATCACGAAACCAATGACCCAATGTTTAAAGAAAGGTTCAAAAATAACTTGCGATGATACCAACTATACAAATTGCTTCGAAAAATGTAAAACACTACTTACCAACGATCCGATTTTACAATATCCCGATTTTAATAAAGATTTTCTGCTCACAACAGACGCATCAAACTTGGCCATAGGGGCCGTACTCTCACAGGGGCCTATAGGTTCGGACAAACCCATAGCCTATGCTTCGCGCACGCTAAACACAAGCGAGATCAATTATAGTACAATAGAAAAGGAGCTTTTAGCTATAGTTTGGGCAACCAAATATTTTCGGCCCTATCTATTCGGACGAAAATTTAAAATCATAACGGATCACAAACCACTTCAATGGATCATGAGCCTCAAGGAACCTAGCTCGAGACTAACTCGTTGGAGACTCAAGCTCAGTGAATATAATTATTCAGTAGTTTACAAGCAGGGCAAAAGCAACACAAATGCCGATGCTCTGTCGCGAATCGAAATTAACAACGAAGAAACGAGCTCCATCATAGTTAACGTATCGGAAAAGCCACCATCTGTAGTGGGCTCGTCCACTCTCACAGCTCACACTAGTGCCAAAAATCCAATATTGGAAATACCGATTTCGGATGACCCCTTAAATAAATTTAACAGACAAATATGTTTCACGGTAGTAGGCGACATAAAGAAACGCCCAGCAGTTTCCAAACCATTTGAGACGCACACCCGTACCTCCATCCAACTCTCTGAATCGAATTTAGAGGAGGATGTGATAAACGCAATTAAAGAATTCGCAAACCCGAAAGTTAAAACTGGCATTATAATACACCCCCCATTAGCTATGTATAAAATAGTTCCAATAATACAGGAAAAGTTCAAGAGCTCCGCTATGAATCTTGTTTTGACTAAAACCGAGGTAGAAAACGTAAAAGAATATCTCAGGCAGCAAGAGATCATTCAGAAATACCACGAAGGTAAAACTAATCATCGCGGTATAACTGAGTGTTACCTAGCCTTATCCCATGGATACTATTGGCCAAAAATGAAGGACCAAATTTCAAGATACATAAATGAATGCAATATATGCGGGCAAGCCAAATACGACCGAAATCCCATAAAACAAAGATTCTGCATAGTACCACCACCGGCAAAACCGTTTGATGTAGTTCACCTAGATTTGTTTACGGCCCAAAACGAGAAATATCTGACTATCATTGATGCTTTCTCTAAATACGCTCAAGCATACCATCTTAGAGATGGCACAGCAGTTAGTGTAGTGCAAGCCTTTTTAAAGTTTTGCTCCCATCACGGCGTTCCGGTATCAATAGTCACAGACCAGGGACCCGAATTCACTAACCAATTATTCACCGAATTTACGCGCGTCCATAAAATTATACATCATAAAACCTTGGTCCATACTCCCAACGATAATGGGATGGTGGAACGCTTACACTCCACTTTACTAGAACACTTGAGAATCCTAAAATTACAACACCGTAGTGAAGCGATTGTTAACCTAATGACATACGCCCTATTAGCTTACAACAGTAGCATACACAGCTTTACGAAATGTAGACCGCTCGAAGTAGTTACCGGTCATACGGACCCTCGCGATCCCTTAGATATAGACTTATCTGTGCACTTGCTGCAGCAATATATGCAAGAACACCGAGATAAAATGTCTAAGGTATACGAGGCCATTAGCGAAACATCCCTGCATAACCGCACAGAACTAATCGAAAATAGGAACCGAGATAGGGAGCCTGAAAAGGAATACGAGCCAGACCAACAGGTATTCGTTAAGAATCCACTAGCTAGCAGACAAAAACTCGCACCTCGTTACACACATGACACAGTATTAGCTGACCTGCCCATTCATATTTACACAAAAAAGAAGCGTGGTCCCGTTGCCAAGTCACGTCTTAAACGAACACCTACTTATTTTAAACGATAATATAGAGACATTATCGGATGAGTTAAATAAAATAGAACTCATGGTAGCTTTTACGCGTGCCTCCAGCACTACCCATTCTATGATAAGTTTAGGTAATCTTAGAGATATGATAGGAAAATTAGGGTTATTATACTCAAAAGACGAAGTCATCGACATCGACCTTCGAGAGTACTATAACATTTTAAAATTAGGATCGTATTATATTGATAAGAAAATAGTTATAGTTATAAAGGTGCCGATTGCCTTACCCAGAACCTACATCCTATATAAATTGTCCATAATTCCTAACAAAAATAATATGGCCCTTATTCCTAACTCACCTTATATAGCAATTCATGAATCATATTCTATGTACATAGAGACAGAATGTCCGAAGCTTAACCCATGGTACCTCTGCGAGGAGAAAATTGGTTTCAAGATTATAGATAAGCCGGACTGCGTGCAGCAGCTCATAACTCAACAGCATCTCAACTCCTGTACGTTAACGCCAGTCACTCTAAACAAGCAAGCCCTGGAACAACTTGACGAACAACATTATACACTAAGCTTCCCGATACCTGCAAAAGTACAGATGTCATGTGGACAGGAAGAATTCAGAACACTTCAAGGAAGTTATTTAGCTACAATACCGCAAGGCTGCCTGATAAGAACCACCGAATTCACTATCGCTAACATTGACAACCGAATTAAGGGACATGTACTTAGAATACGAACACTATGGGACCAGAACACCACATCAAAAACTGAAGAATCATTGATACAGCTTAATTCAATCAATCTCGAGAATCTCCACGAGAGTTACAAGAAAGTCTCAGTACAGCCTCCAGTAAGACTTAACAAGACATCAGATGGAAGCCTCTACCACACTACCATACCTGTATACCTATTACTGTTTAGTGCAGGTGTACTTGCCATTGCTCTTACATACCGGCATCGAATAGGAAATAAGGATAAGAAGATCGACCCAGCATCCATAGAAACGAATGCAGATCAAGACATTTATGCTGAAACGGAAACAAGAAGGAGTATTCATTCAGCTGGAATCAAGATGGACCCCAGTCATCTCACAGCAACATTTTTAACGTCAGTTAAGAAATAGTTGCTGTTCTACGGGGGGAGATGTTACGCAACGGTGTAACATAAGGATCGCTGATATTACGATTCGGTGTTATACATGGACTGTGGACAGCGTGACCTCGATATCGCCCATCGCAACAACTTACACGTGCTGCATACGCAGCACTTTGCAACCGTGGGACCTACACGTGCTGCATACGCAGCACTTTGCAACCGTGGGACCGGACATCGGCGATGCCTTCTACGACTCCGCGTTTTACAGGCATTCTTGGTACATACATCGACCATTTATCACCTACATAATTTTAACTTGTAATTTGTAATTTCTCTATTTCAATAAATTAGTTTAAAGTAAATTGGTTTTTTTTGCATCCTCCGGCTCCAGCTAACGTAATTAGTATTTAAACGAACGAAAATAAATTCAAACCAAGACATTCAAATATTTACGAGCGATAGACGGGACATGACGAAGAAAATCGTTATCCAATATTTATTACTACTTAGTAACAAATCGTTTTGTCTAGTGTCATACTTTTGCTTGTCAGGTAGCATTCGTGTGTCAAAATCGAAAATGTTCGAGATAAAAATTTTTGTCTAAAAATATTCGAAATGTCTGCTCTATGAATCTTTTAAATCTCTTTCAATCAAATTAAAGGTGTCAAAAATACTGAATATACTGAAATAATAAGTGAGCGACAAACAGTGGGCGAACACAAATGTTTTATAAGGCGACTTGAATATACAAATTGGAGTTATTAGTTGTTGAATACCATCAGTGTGTCCAAGGAATTTAGAAAAAAACTAAAACAAGCTTATTAACCATTAGATTGTAGATAAAGCCCAGTCGACGTAATCCCACTGTTGGGCTCCTATTTCTGTTTGCAGAGTTTAAAGTAACCTAACACGAAGGGGATGCCGGGGTCTTAAGCCCGCCATTCCCTTCGAGCCTAACCAATCCGAGTCGGGGTGCCCCAAGCCCCGAGCTTGCTTCGCTCGCTCAATTGATTAGGCGCACAATGTCACATTCGCAAAATGACATATTGAAATTTCGTAAAATGTCACATTCTCAAATTGTCATATTCCGAAAACGCCACATCGCAAAACGTCCATTAGCAAAATGCCAGTTTCGCAAAATGCCTTATCGCAAAATACAATTTTCGCACAATATCAAATAATCAAAATATCGAAACGTCACTTGGGACATAGTCAATTTTTTTACACAATTTCCGACAGAATCGGAAAAGCAAAGACATCCATTTTGATAAACAATATAAAAAATTGTTAAAAAAGTTACGCGATAACCGTTTGTCATTAGTAGAATTTCTGCGTAAAGTTATTTTTCTACAATTATATAAATAGCCATTTTATAGGTTAAAACATAATTATATTACAATTATACCTGACAACCCTGTGCAACTAAATAGTTGATGAATCCTTACAATTTTACAAAAAATTAAGCTTTTTGAAAAAAGTTAAAATTTTTTGTTAATTATGTTTATGATTCTCAGCGACTTAGTTGCACTTTCAGTTTACATTTTTAATTTATTTTATGTTAAAATAAATGAAAAATAAATAATCTCATTAAATACGTAATTAAATTAGTTTTATTTTTTATCCATAAATCATCGGCTCAGAAGTCACTAAGTGGCTTTAACTTTTAAGAATGTGTCATTTTGAGAAAAGACGATTTGCGAATGTGTCATTTTGCTAATGTGGCATATTGAGAAATGACATTTTGCGAATGTGTCATTTTGCTAATGTGGCATATTGAGAAATTACATTTTGCGAATGTGTAATTTTGCGTCAATACGAAATTTTGCGAATGTGGCATTGTGCGCCTAATCCTTCCTATGTTCTCCTTGCCACAATGACCGGATAAATAGTTTACTAACTTTGTATAATAGTCGCCCATTCAGTACATTAATAGCCAAATTAAATTTTGATCCGCCCAATTAATAATTTCCCTTATATAATTAGCTCAATGACTCCGACACACTCGACACTCACACACAAATGAGGAGTACAAATGTTTGTTTAGTGGTTTATTTTTAAAAAATCCCTTGCTGCCCTTGCTACTTGCTGTAAAGATTAGTATAATTTTATTGTACATTAATTTTACCAACCAATCGTATTCACAAATGGGGCACCATTTGTGAATACTAACTACTACTAAGATTCTTTTAAACTAAGGAATTTATCTGTAATAGGATTTCCTATTATACAAATCATTCAAAATTAGACAGCTTTTGATTATTCCAAAATATTTTCTCTTGTTTAGGAGAAGAACGGATTAACAAGCACGGTAACGCTGTTCGATAAATTTTTTTTTTTTTGCACATCTTGGAACATTTCAAAATAATCCATAGTTTGAATCCTTACCCTAATTATCCTAATTAATATTATAAATGCAAAAGTAAGTTTGTTTGTTTGTAACCTTTTCACGCCTAAACCACTGAACCAATCATCCTGAAATTTTGCCCCGAAAACAAGTACTGTTCCCGAGGAAAACAACAGTACCGTTCTTATGATAATAGATGGCGTCACGTGTCTTTCGAACCGTGATTGAATTATATTATCATAGAAACTTCAGTAGTGTGTTAAGAGTTTATTTTTTTATTAAGTACTTAATACATTTTCTGAGTGCCGAATTGATTGTCAAATTTAAAAATTAACGCGACCGACGCCGCGGGCAAATCTAGTAACTCATTTATAATATCATTACCAGTCTGTCAGTTGAGAAGAGTATTTATGAGTGGTACTATATCTAAGTACCTATTATATTTCAAATGACACTTAGTATTTACGAATACATTTACTCTTAAGTATTTTATTCACAACAGACAACTAAAATGACAAATGGTAGGTGTCACAGAATTTTGCGTTCCTCTAAAGAATTACTTTAAGTGACTAAGTATTCAGATAATGGGAGTATCACATTAAATATTTTATTCAACTACTATGAATTTCTGTTGTTAATGAGCCTACCGGGGCTGGTTTTAATTGTTAGAGATGACGATCTATTGTTCTTGGACAGAAATGTGTCAAGGATTTTTGCTTGTTTCTCCGCAACAGGAAAAAATATGTATAAATAAATAAAATTGAAGTGTCTGTTTGTAATTTCAAAAGAACAGCATTTTACTGAATGCATATGAAAGTCTAAACGGTACTTATATAATGTTTTAAAAAAAAGCTATTACATGGAAAGAAAAGCCCGTTAATTGCTTAATTTAATGTACATACTTTCAATGTTGAACACTTCTGAAATTAACAGTGCCCCAAACAGCCGATCTTCTTTTAGTCTGTCTGTCCGTCGGTTTGTTTGTTCCGGCTAATCTCCAAAACGGCTGGACCGCTTTTACTTGCAGATAGCTGATATTATAAGGAGTAACTTAGGCTACTTTTACTCTAAAAACAAAAGATTTAGGTTCCGTGCAAAAAAAAATAAACCCATGAAATCGTTAGCAAAATCAGATTCAAATAGTAAAGTAATATTTTATAATAATTTCACGTGGATGAAGGTCGTGGGCAACTGGTAATGAATATTATTTAAGGTAAGCTTGTCTTTACTGAAAGTCTATTAGATATCATTACTCATCATCATCATTTCTGTGTCTCAGAAAGCCCGTCAAGCAGTTCGCCCCAGTTACCATCACACGTCATTTCCACAGTCGTCACTGATTCCCAGAAACCCGAAAGTCTGGCAACCAGGCTTGCGAAAGGGTATCGTCTTATCCAGCTACTACATGTGAAATATCGATTGGTATTTATCTGTATCCGGTTTGCGGGTAGGCTAGGCAGATGGCGATTATGTTCCGTCTATAGCTAAAGGTTTCGAGAGTTTCCTTTACCTGTCTCATATTATCTTCGTAACAATTTCATAAGAAAATCTATATTGACTCGGTTTGAGCAAGAGAAGAATACCATGTTTACTTTTACCCAGAAATAATCATATTACCTGTATATTTGTTTTTCATGGAAAACTACTAGGTGCATGCAATCTACTGGTAAAACCTTACAAAAAATTAGTGATGCGAAAAATGTCCTTTTGAAGTTTCCGTTCTGTCCCGGTGGCATCCTCAATTTCATTGTAGGTACCGGTTTTACAAAACCCGGTTTAACTTCTATCAATCAGAGTGAAAATACATAACCTCCTCCTTATTGAGAAGTCGGTTAAAAAACCACAGGACAAATAATTTTCTATATTTATCAAGGTGTTTAAAATAAGATTTATAACTTTCTCACGTGCGTTCAATGAATCTTAAGGTTTAATAATAGAGTTTTATGTTAATTTAAAATTGGTAATGGTTTTTTTTTTGGCTTAGTAGTTGCAATGTTTGATTTCAAGTCATGCAAACTCGGATTGGTTCTCTGTTAGCTTTTGACGGCCATTTTGAATAACTGTCGCAATAAGCAATCATAGGAATCACGTTATTTAAGGTGTGTATTGTGTAATGATTATAATTTTTAACAGAATATAAATTTAAGTTATTAAAACTTGAAATGGGTCCCGTCTGCTTTCAAATGCGCTTTTTTTTTTGCTTTTCAGTTAGGTTTTTATTTGTTATAATAACTTTTTTTTTATTTCCAGTATTAAATCAATTTCACAAATGATTTAACCTTTTGTTTTTTTTTTTTCACTTATTTGATTTGTCATTTCGAATAACGAACTTTAAAACGTTATAAGTCCTAAATGTTTATTTAGAATTTATAACCATTTAATCACTTTTCGCTGATAACGCCTAAGTCCTATATAATAAGAGACTAATGTTAGGTACCCTCTAGCTTCCTTCAGTGCCTAGTATGACTGTGTTTAGGATCAAATTTATATCAAAATAAAAGGAAAAAATTAAGTAATAAGTTGCATTCAAAGAAACGATTTTTAAAACTTTTCTATACTTTAATTTTGTGTTATGTTGTCTTTGCAATTAAATTATTTTAGAGTGGCGTGTTTCTCAAATCTCATACATTTATATTTTATGCAAAGCTTTAAGAAGATATTTATAAAGTTACAGTACAGGCACGAGCACTTTTTCTAAATTTAAATACAATTTTCGCGAGAAATAATGATTGTAACTTGGTGATCGGATCTTTTTCATAATAATGTGAGTTCCAAAATACAAATTTCGAAACGCCTAGTTGACGCTCTCCGTGACCCAAGGGCTGGCTTTTACTTTGGCCAGAGGCTAAGTGTTGCCAAACAACGTGGCAACGCCGCCAATCTCTTGGGCAAATTACCAGCTGACAGCGTTGAGGAGGAGTTTTTTGATGCCCTGTTATAGTTTGTTGTTAGTTTATTTATTTTAGGTTATTTAATAGTATTTAATTAATAATGTGTTTAGTTAGTTTACTCTTAAATAAAAGGCATAGAATAAAATACAATGTTCGTAACAACGTGAAATTTTAATCAGAACAGTAAGAGAAAAACACTTTTAAAAGTTGTTAAGTGTTTACATATTGGTGCTCGTGACTGTACATGTCTTCTACCTACTTATCTTACAAGAAAACTGATTTAAATATTTGAACGGATTGAAAGCTTTCAAGTTTTCTATTTGATAACATAAATTGTTTCAGAGTCGAGAAAAATATTTTTTCAAAATTTTAAGATTTAGCTGAAACTTTATACCTGCGCAAAAGTTAGACAGACACTAATGCGATATTTTATTTGATTTTTATTTGAATTGGGTAGGTGTAGTCATATTTTATGCATTAAAAATGAGGCTGTTGGCCATTAAACTAGACTATATTTCAACAAAGAAAAAAAATACATTATTTTTATTATCTTTTTAGATGACTTTTATTTACTAAATGAAATAAACGAAACGAGGTGTGACTACTTTATTTAATGGGTCTATAAAAATAGTTATTTTGGCAGTCTATTATTATGGTACTCAAATGAAGAATTATGAGTCTGAAGAATAAAATCTGAGTGAGCATTAGAAGACATAACAACTTATAGGGTATTACTAGCTACTGACTAGCGCCCCATTTAAGGTCAATCAGATGTCGAACACACAGGTACACAAACGCTTTGATTCGGTATCGAATCGACATTTTTTTTAAGAAGTTACCCCACACTGGAATTTCACCTGTGTCGTGGGTGCGTTTACAAACATAGATAAGATAAGATTATTTTGTGTATTTTTATCTATGGGCCTCAGTTGCCTGACAATAAAATAATTGATTTATTGATTGATAAAAAGTGAATAGGGGTGCAGGTCAGCAGTATTCGTCAGAGTCTGATTGGAGTGATGGTAGCTGCCGAACAGACTTGGCCGAACGACACGGGCCAAATATGGGTCGCGCCTCACCTAGCAGCGCGAAGTCAAATTTTTCCATGCTCCTATACTATTCTGACGCTCAGAACCGAGAAACAAATTGCTATCGCACGCGGCAGCACCGACAATGCGCTCAGCAGTACGCTCTGTCAGCCATTTCTGAGCGATAGACGTGCTACTAGAAGAGGCGTAAACTACCAACATGAAAATAATTACAATTGTTTGTTATGTGGTAGTTGTAACGAGGTTCACAAATTTTTGACCCTACTCCCTGAACTAGGCGGGAACCTGTACCTCAGGGGATGCTGTCCTATGTGCAGATACTGTTTAGGTTTTCAGTATTATTTGGTTTCGTTGTTCAACAAATGCATGCACGAAGAAATATGTATCACTCCTCAATTATCATCAGAATAAAGCTTATTTTTCCTAAAACCAGTCATCAATTTTTTTTTTTTTAATCTTTCTGTTTCTAAACAATACCGTAAACGATAATATTAAAGCTAGAACAGATTGGAAAAAATGAGCCAAGTACTACTAACGTCTAATTATTAGGGAGCTGGGAAACTCGCCAAATTTTCTGCAGACTTTTTTCTTTAAGCGACACTTTTTCTCGCTCATGAACTAAGTAGTCCAATGTTAAACTGGCTTCAATTCAACCAGTATTATTTTAACGAGTGAAAGGCGGATCTATCTACAGGACTGCAACTTTCGGGCCATTGACAACTTAACGACTGCCAAAGATCAACACATAACAGCTTAACGTGCTTTCCGAGGCACGGAGGAAACTCGGTATGTAATGGGTGGTCAGCCATCCACTGACCTACTTAGGCAAGATCGACCCAAGCGGTTATTATGATTTAGCCACGACCTGACTAAAATAACACGATGTTTAACATCCGTACCGTGGAAGACAAAGTTTTGCACTAGCCTTCTACCCACAGGCAATGTATAAAGTTCATTTTTAATTTGCATCCTATTCTATGGTCAGAAGTTGGCTTTTAAAACGTCGTCGCAATTTCCTACTATCGCGCGTTCTTTTTTTTTGCAAATGGCCAACGAGCACAGCATTTAAAAACTCTAACCTTTATTTGACTGGTTTTATTATTTTCATTGATAGTGCTTTTACGTGTTACTATACTTTTTTTGAGCTAAACATTCTGAAACTGACAGACGAACTCAATTTGATTCATTCTGTCGTTCGTATAAAAAATAGATAATTATTTTTTATTTTTTATGGCAGCATTCGTCGCCTTGAAAAAAAAAGAAAACAAAAATTGGTACGTAATTTAACAAAACGAAGTAAATATTATTATGTTTTACTTTAATATGGTAGCGAATTAACTCGAAAGGGTTTTATTATGTTATTAGTACATACACAAATGTACAGTTTCAACGATGTTAATACCCAATTCGATTGTATATATTGGGAAGCTCTGTTATTATCATTTTATATTAACAATAAGAAACCTTTCCATTTTATTTTGGCTTTAACAAAAACAGTTAGTAAGTAACACATCCGATATACTTAATAGAATATTTACACTGCGAAAATTAAATCTGGAAACTCCGTAATAAATTACTTAATAAACCTCATTTTAGTCAAATTCAATTTCGATATCTTACAAAATGAAGATAGGAAAATTCGGAGTTTTTCATAAAGTAAGTATTACTGTAGAAGGTATATTTCTGAAGATAAAATTAATTAAAGCGATTGTCAAGTTTTTCGACAAGATAATTATTAAGAACGCTTATGTAATTAAGAAGCTGGTAACCTCCGTTTGTTTATTAAAAAAATGTACATTACTTTTTAATTTGGAACATCAGCGTATCTAATGTTTTCTTGTTAAAACACTCAGTTCCAAATTTTAAAAAAAAAACTGCCTCATTAAAACGATTTAGGGAATATTTTTGACACCGTACAAAACTCAAACTCAAAGCATTTTAATTAGACTATAACATGCACTTTTAAATGTCAGAAAAACAAAGAAGACGAAGCTACAGTCACAGACATAAAGCATAATAACTTGTGAAATAACTGTAGTTTCCAATTCCAAAGCGTAAATCTCTATCGAGAAGAATGGACAAGAAACTATATAGACACTCTTTTCAATCAAAATATTGTTACAAAATCTTGGTTAGGTAAATCATTCAAAAAAATCTGTTCATCCGTTTGGGAGCTATGTTGCCAGAGACAATTTTAAATTACTCATATATTCGTAGAGAACATAGTAAGTAGAACTTCTTTGCTCAATTTCGCAACATTCCTACTAAGTACCACTAAATATTCTACGCAATTAATCTACATCCTTCATCTCCTCAAAATTCAGTTTCATCTGTCTCCACCATTCCAGGACAATTATGCTCAATTCTGTTCCATTCCCATAATTCTATCTCCGTCACCGACTTTCAGGCATCCACATTCAGATATTTGAAACTCGATCCTATAATTTCATTGGAAACATGGCACGCCGCCGTTGCTCTTTGTGCTACGAACTTTGTAGGAGGAGATTCCTTTACGAGTAGGGGTTTCTCTGAATCGTTCGCTATGGTAGGTTAACCATAATGAATAGTGCATGTGTGAATGGAATATTTTTAGTTGTGAAGAGTTGTACTGTTAGCCATAATATTCTGTTTAATTCGACTAAAATCGAATTATTATTTAGGAATAGTGAATCCATATTAGGCCAGTTATGTTTAAGTCCCATGTAATAGGGGGCGAGCATGTTGCCATCAACCAGGCACAAATCCAGGCTCCGTGACTTCTACTGAGAAATTACTGATGGAAAAACCCTATAACACTTTGCCCGACCTGGCAATCGAACCTAGGACCTCATGCTCAGCAGTCGCACTTGCGACAACTGGACCAACGAGGCAGTCAGACCCACTTAGTTGAAATTGTTGAATTCCCACATGTTATGGGATCAAATTATGTAATACAACAGAGACTCATTTTGTAACGAAAAAGTTTTGGAGTCAATATTGGCCCTTTCTGATTTCAATATTATATTTCCATCGTTGGCTCAGATGAACTACTAATTACTTTTAGTAGGAACGTTTACAAACTTTATTAATTAACTTCGTCCTCAAAAATGATAAGCTAGAGAAAACCTATTCTAACAATATATTTCCGATCATCATCTGCCTAGCCTTTTCCCAACTATGTTGGGGTCAGCTTCCAGTCTAACCGGATGCAGCTGAATACTAGTATTTACATGGAGCGAGCCTATCTGGCCTCCACAACCCAGTTCGTACTGGGTAATACGATCCCCTTGGTAAGACTGGTTGTCAGACTTTCGAGCCACCATACAATATATTTCCGATAGAGGTACCTAACTAATTGAATAAATGTGAAATGAGTATATATATTAAGTCTGTTAAACGACTATAACAAAAAGGTTGCGGAAATCTATGATCAAATAGTTAGCAATACAGAAAAAGCATTTTTTTCATTATGAAATACACACGGTTTGGTTGTAACAAAACATTTAGGTTATGACTCCAAGAATTAACTGTTTAATAAGAATTCGGATTTTAAACTTAAGACAATGTACGTATATATGTAGGATCCGGTCATTAGTATAGTAGGTCTAAAATGAAACGCAAGTGCGCCGGTGGTGACGCCACGTGACCTGTTTACCAATCTACCCACACCACAGCGTGCTTCTACAGAGCCCTGATGTTTACAGCTCGAGGCGAGGACGACAGTCAATCTGATCGCGGAGGAGTTGAGACGTCTTGGAACTGTACCCGATTCATTGTGCCCCGTGTTATTGTGTTAAGTTGTAATTTCAGCTACCCAGCTACCCTGGCGCTTCCTCCATAAGGTTACATAGTTACACTGTGTTATCCAAAGACACCATACAAACGCTTCAGCCTAAATAAGTTTCGACGGCGCGTTCGTGTTCCACGCGCGCTCAAAGAGATATCAGCATACAGGAAGGGGTCCGCAAGGGTCGATGCCTGCCGGGGCTGCGGGACTTCTTCTTCTTAGCGTGTCGATGACAATCTAAATTGTGTCAGCCCAGAACTGAGCTACTAGTTTGGCGCTTTCGGTAGCGTCCATCAGTTCCTGAAATGAACAAACAACAGGACACGCAGGACACGATATTAAGTCCCCTTATCGTTTGTAGAACAGGACCACATTTACACTGCAGGGCAGAGTCATTAATGAATCTCCACCTGAGCAGGTTTTCCTTGCTGCGACCAACCTGGGTCCGGAGTCTGTTTAAAAACTTCCGGGTCAGCCATGGCAACTCATGACCAGGTGGAAGATTTTCAGCAGGTGTAACGAATGGGTTAGGTAAAGATGCACTATCTCGCCACAGCTTTAGTCTTTCCGTAGACCGCTCGCCAGTGAGTGGGGCGACAAACTTCAGAAAGCTGTGTGCTGCGGGACTGTTCGAAAGAGATACCGCAGCTTTGGAACACAAAGGGCAAAGAAGGAACATGGATGGGTTTTAGTCAGTACAAATCTGACACTCCCTTCCACTCCACCTAGAGTAGGACCCCTCATTTGATGATTTCCCATCCAAAAAAAAAAGCCTAAATAAGTTCAACTTTAAACCTTAGAAATATACCAATAGTACCTCAAATATAATATCACATTAACACAGTTCTTTTTTGGAACAAAAAAAAAACATTTATCAATGGATTGATTGCGTCCTCACAATCCCCTCGAGGCCTGTTCATATTTGAACGCTGTGGAAATTGGAACTAAAATAACAACAGAATGTGTGGAACTGGTCCTTTTACAAGTCGAGTATTTGTTCAGATAAGATTTGTGAAAGGTGCGCTGGTTTTTTTTAGTTTATTTTGTAACTTAAAGTTATGATATTTCATGAATTATACGAACAAAAAGGAATTAATGATAGAGTAACGACTGGAGGGGAGAATGATGGGAAAAAAAACCAAAACCAACATGGAACAACAAGACAAAGATGTTATGTATGATATTATGGTTTGTGGTAAATGACGGTACCTACCCAGAATTATCATTAAGACTAGAAACGGAATATTTACCATGTTTACTGATTGCTTTGAGTTCCCGATATTTCGGCGCTGTTGCAAGCAGAAATGGTTTTTTATTCTTAGCGACCCTCTGCGTAGTGACTACTTAAAATTTAATGGATTCAGTGTTTTTGGATGACCTCGTGACTAAATAATAGCCGCTAGGGTCTATCTTCAGGTTAAGCCGCGCTTGTCGGGGTTGGACAGTGGATGGGTGACCACCCAATACATATCGATTTTCCTCCATGCCTTGGAAAGCACGTTAAGCCGTTAGTCCCGACTGACAAATGATAGTCGTAACAGGTACAGGTAGTAACAGTGTCCCGAACGAAAGTCTGACAACCAGTCTTACCAAGGGGCATCGAATAACCCAGTACTAACTGGGTTGTGGAGGTCAGGTACACAGTCACTCCGTGTAAAATACTTGTATTCATCTTCATAGACATGGAAGCCGACCCCAACATAGTTGGGAAAAGGCTAGCCAGATGATGGGATGGATTTTCCACATTGGAAAATAAAGATTTTCACTGTGTCTTTTTGGCCAGAGCAACAAGGGTACTAGCTAAACAGTAAAATAAGACAAACATTGACGGAGGTCTTCCCAGTCCTAATGTTGTATAAGTTCGTGTTACGTTTTAAGTGCCATTTGTTGCCCAATTTTCTAGAAAACGGTCCACTTAATTGTGTGCTATATGAATGTAGTGGAAGAGAGAACATTTGTCCTTTTTTGGGACTGAAGTGCCCTGTGACCTATGTAATTTAATTCTTCGTTTCGTTGAAGACTAAGGGCCGGACTCCACCGATGCGGAGACGAGACCGGAAAAGAGGAGATGCGTTTTAAACCACATGGAATTTCGTTATTTCAACTTTATTTCTTCTTCGCTTAGCTTGAGTGGAAACGGTTGAGCAGAGAGGAGAGAGGGAGAAGAGACGTGAGCGGTGTGCAGTCAGCGGTGTGCTGTGTGCGGCGTGCAGTGTGCTGTGAGCTGCGTGTAGTGAGCGGTGTGCTGTGAGCGGCGTGCCACTTTTTACACCTCCTTTCCGCGTTGCAGATCTCCTCATAGCTTTGGTAGATACACCCTGGCTTTGATGCCTCTCCTCTCCTCTCCGTGTTGCACATCTCCGCATGGCTTTGGTAGATAGACCCTGGCTTTGACGCCTCTCCTCTCCTCTCTGCGTCGCACATCTCCGCATAGCTTTGGTAGATACACCCTGGCTTTGACGTCTCTCCTCTCCTCTCCACTTCGCTCGTCTCCGCTTTGGTTTAGTCCGGGCCTTAGTGTTGCTCTGCTGCTAATACCTTTAATGAACGGATATTTTCAATTAGGTCTTGAATTTCAATTCCATTTGCTTCATTCCTTAATAACATAAATCAAATCGCCTATATTTCATATTCCATTACAATAATTATATTATGAGTTCAAAATTTTATGTATTTATATGATCACATATGAACGCAGACAAAGAAAAAGGACTATGTAAGGATCGTAGCAGGTGACATACTGCTTGTCTCTGCATCACCCAAAGGTTGACTGGTAGAAAATGCCTATGGCATTAAGTCCGCCTCTGTACTTTGTGCTTGAAGTGTTAAATAAATTCTGTAGTTTCAGCTTTTCTCAAGGAAAAAGGTCTCCAGAGGTGACTTTATGTATGCATGTATGTACCTCCTTTATATAAATACCATCACTTAATTGATCAGTAATATTTTTAACATCTGCCCCACAATTTTATCTTCAATTACTTACTAAATATGTAACACGTCAGCACCTAACATTAAAAATTAACGACCTCATTTTCCTCCTCTGTATTCCTCTCGTCCCAATTTTTATATGAAAACTTTAACTGTCTATTGGTAGCTTCATACCTAAGGCACTGTCTGACAGTCAGCGATCAGCGAGAAGCCAGTAGAACTAGTAACTTATAACGAATTGTTTTTGTGACACAGTTCTGGCCGGGCGGGCGCGCGAGCGGCGGTTTAAACAGTCAGTCTTCAACTATTAATAAATAACGAATCTCTATTACTCTCTATTGAGAGCAGCGGTGGAGACCCCGACTTACGAGCAGTAAGTCGTGGGTTCGAACCCAGCCAGGCGCATTACTTTGTGTAAGTTATTTCATCACCACTGCTCTCGAAACGGTGAAGGAAAACATCGTGAAACCGGTATGTCATAGAATCAAAAATTCAAAGACATGTGACATCCACCAACCCGCACTGGGCCCGCGTGGTGGATTATAGCCCATTCCCTCTCATAGAGAGGAGGCTGTGTGTCCCAGAAGTGGGAACATTATAGGCTGATTAATGCTGCTTATGTAATAAAGATTTGATTTGATTTTCATTAAAGAAAATAAAGGCGAAATCTAGTCGCTTCCTTGTCGACGGTGGGACCTAAGCTTAAAGTTTGTCTGTCTCGTTAGCTAAGTGTCCTAAGTACCTTTGAAAGTCGGCTTATTTGGACTTTGTAAGTCGGCCAGCTATGAAAACGACGTAATTACGCCTATTACATTTTCTAGTACCAACAGACACTTAGGACTTTTGCCTTTTTACTCAGTTATTAAGCTGGAAATAGTACGCAAACGTTTTTGGAAAGTACTTCAATTTGTTAAGGATTCAAGTAATATTTGAGAGTACTTGGAGCTATTATCGTAATAGGAGCTTTTAACGAATGACTGAAGAATTTAGTTACACAGAAAAACAGCTGAAAAATTTATTTACTCTGTCAAAAAAACATGGTTTGGGAGCTCACCTTATCATATTTTGTAGTATTTTCTCGACAACTTTTTGATTAAAACATCAGAAAGTATCATGCATCTGTTTCCTCCATGCCTCGGAAAGCACGTTAAGCCGGTGGTCCCGGGTGTCATTTGTAGATCTTTGACAGTCGTTAGGTAGTCAAGGGCCCAAAAAGTCTGACAACCAGTCTTAACAGGGCAGTACCCAGTACTAACTGGGTTATAGAGGTCAGATAAGCAGTCGCTCCATGTAAAATACTGGTATTCAGCTGCATCCGGTTAGACTGGAAGCCGACCCCAATCTAGTTGGGAAAAGACTAGCCAGATGAGCTAGCGCAAACCTTATAATTCCATAACAACATTACAAAAACTTTCCGTTCTATTTTCGTGAAGCAATTGAATCCTACCCAAGAAAAGAATAAAAATGTGGTTCGTTATTTTATTCAAACACCATTTTGGCTGCAACATCTGAATATAATAAATCCGTCTCTTGGCGACAATGGGACCTTCCTGAGCACTCTTTTCAAGTTGACAGGTGAATTCATAACTGATTCCCTTCATTGTGTGAAGATTTCTTCGCATAAACGTATCTATACTGACTTATAAAACGTTTTCGAAATCATTTTCCTGAAATATAGTTATTTATTATTTATTGAAACCTTCGTAGTTTGGTTCTGTCATTTTTTTTGGATATTTGTTGGCCATTGACTGTCAGTTTTTTTATGAATAGAATAACCACTTAAAAGATGAGAGAAAAACGTAGATTTGATCCAATTTCATTGTCCAAAGTTAATAGGTATTACGCCCAAATATAACACACCTACATACACACCTTAATTTTTAGGCTTCCATCTCCCAAGGATATCTAACGGGACTACTAAGCCTTCCTTGTCCGTCCGTGTCTGTCAGCAGGCTGTATCTCATGATCAATATAGGTAGACAGAAATTTTTCACAGAATGTGTATTTCTTTGCCGCTATAACAAACAAAATATGATAAAACTAAATTAAAATTAACGGGGGCTTTCCTACCACGATGGTAAGGAACCCTTCATGCGCGAGTCCGTCTCGCACTTAGCCGGTTTTTAGTTGTTATTAGAACACGTTATTGTAAATCAAAAATTACAAGCGCGAGTAAATTTTGCATTCAACAGTTCATCATTATTTTGACTATTAGGTAAGTAAACGAAAACCATAACAGCATTGAATTCGACCAAATTTAAGCAGAATTTAATGATACAAAGCAGTTTTTAATAATTTTTTTTATACGCAAACCCAGCGTAGGGAACTATAGCTGTTTTTGACATGGAAAGAAAAATTCTAGTGCGAGCAGGGTTTGAACCTGCGACCTTCCGATTCAGTACACCGGATGTCTTAACCAATTAGACCATCGCACCCTGCTCACAGCTCTCGAGATTTCCCCAAAAAAAATCCCAAAAAAGAAAAAAAAAAATAAATAAAAAAATAGAAAAAAAAAATAGAAAAAATAAATAAAAAAATAGCAGCAGCAGGGCAGGGAGGCAGGGTATAAATAGATTTTTTACCCTGCTCGCACTAGAATTTTTCTTTCCATGTCAAAAACAGCCAAAGCAGTTTTGGCTGGTTATTTTGACCGCTGTAATCGTAAGTCGGTAAAATTCTCGAACCATTGCAAAATACTGGGCAGGTATAAGATTTTAAACTATCATAGCCACTAACATTATCATTTACACTAGAAACGGGATATTTACCATGTTTACTGATTGCTTTGAGTTCCCGATATTTCGGCGCTGTTGCAAGCACCATCAGTAAACATGGTAAATATCCCGTTTCTAGTGTAAATGATAATGTTAGTGGCTATGATAGTTTAAAATCTTATACCTGCCCAGTATTTTGCAATGGTTCGAGAATTTTACCGACTTACGATTACAGCGGTCAAAATAACCAGCCAAAACTGCTTTGGCTGTTTTTGACATGGAAAGAAAAATTCTAGTGCGAGCAGGGTAAAAATTCTATTTATACCCTGCCTCCCTGCCCTGCTGCTGCTATTTTTTTATTTATTTTTTCTATTTTTTTTTTCTATTTTTTTATTTATTTATTTTTTTTCTTTTTTGGGATTTTTTTTGGGGAAATCTCGAGAGCTGTGAGCAGGGTGCGATGGTCTAATTGGTTAAGACATCCGGTGTACTGAATCGGAAGGTCGCAGGTTCAAACCCTGCTCGCACTAGAATTTTTCTTTCCATGTCAAAAACAGCTATAGTTCCCTACGCTGGGTTTGCGTATAAAAAAAATTATTAAAAACTGCTTTGTATCATTAAATTCTGCTTAAATTTGGTCGAATTCAATGCTGTTATGGTTTTCGTTTACTTACCTAATAGTCAAAATAATGATGAACTGTTGAATGCAAAATTTACTCGCGCTTGTAATTTTTGATTTACAATAACGTGTTCTAATAACAACTAAAAACCGGCTAAGTGCGAGACGGACTCGCGCATGAAGGGTTCCTTACCATCGTGGTAGGAAAGCCCCCGTTAATTTTAATTTAGTTTTATCATATTTTGTTTGTTATAGCGGCAAAGAAATACACATTCTGTGAAAAATTTCTGTCTACCTATATTGATCATGAGATACAGCCTGCTGACAGACACGGACGGACAAGGAAGGCTTAGTAGTCCCGTTAGATATCCTTGGGAGATGGAAGCCTAAAAATTAAGGTGTGTATGTAGGTGTGTTATATTTAGGCGTAATACCTATTAACTTTGGACAATGAAATTGGATCAAATCTACGTTTTTCTCTCATCTTTTAAGTGGTTATTCTATTCATAAAAAAACTGACAGTCAATGGCCAACAAATATCCAAAAAAAATGACAGAACCAAACTACGAAGGTTTCAATAAATAATAAATAACTATATTTCAGGAAAATGATTTCGAAAACGTTTTATAAGTCAGTATAGATACGTTTATGCGAAGAAATCTTCACACAATGAAGGGAATCAGTTATGAATTCACCTGTCAACTTGAAAAGAGTGCTCAGGAAGGTCCCATTGTCGCCAAGAGACGGATTTATTATATTCAGATGTTGCAGCCAAAATGGTGTTTGAATAAAATAACGAACCACATTTTTATTCTTTTCTTGGGTAGGATTCAATTGCTTCACGAAAATAGAACGGAAAGTTTTTGTAATGTTGTTATGGAATTATAAGGTTTGCGCTAGCTCATCTGGCTAGTCTTTTCCCAACTAGATTGGGGTCGGCTTCCAGTCTAACCGGATGCAGCTGAATACCAGTATTTTACATGGAGCGACTGCTTATCTGACCTCTATAACCCAGTTAGTACTGGGTACTGCCCTGTTAAGACTGGTTGTCAGACTTTTTGGGCCCTTGACTACCTAACGACTGTCAAAGATCTACAAATGACACCCGGGACCACCGGCTTAACGTGCTTTCCGAGGCATGGAGGAAACAGATGCATGATACTTTCTGATGTTTTAATCAAAAAGTTGTCGAGAAAATACTACAAAATATGATAAGGTGAGCTCCCAAACCATGTTTTTTTGACAGAGTAAATAAATTTTTCAGCTGTTTTTCTGTGTAACTAAATTCTTCAGTCATTCGTTAAAAGCTCCTATTACGATAATAGCTCCAAGTACTCTCAAATATTACTTGAATCCTTAACAAATTGAAGTACTTTCCAAAAACGTTTGCGTACTATTTCCAGCTTAATAACTGAGTAAAAAGGCAAAAGTCCTAAGTGTCTGTTGGTACTAGAAAATGTAATAGGCGTAATTACGTCGTTTTCATAGCTGGCCGACTTACAAAGTCCAAATAAGCCGACTTTCAAAGGTACTTAGGACACTTAGCTAACGAGACAGACAAACTTTAAGCTTAGGTCCCACCGTCGACAAGGAAGCGACTAGATTTCGCCTTTATTTTCTTTAATGAAAATCAAATCAAATCTTTATTACATAAGCAGCATTAATCAGCCTATAATGTTCCCACTTCTGGGACACACAGCCTCCTCTCTATGAGAGGGAATGGGCTATAATCCACCACGCGGGCCCAGTGCGGGTTGGTGGATGTCACATGTCTTTGAATTTTTGATTCTATGACATACCGGTTTCACGATGTTTTCCTTCACCGTTTCGAGAGCAGTGGTGATGAAATAACTTACACAAAGTAATGCGCCTGGCTGGGTTCGAACCCACGACTTACTGCTCGTAAGTCGGGGTCTCCACCGCTGCTCTCAATAGAGAGTAATAGAGATTCGTTATTTATTAATAGTTGAAGACTGACTGTTTAAACCGCCGCTCGCGCGCCCGCCCGGCCAGAACTGTGTCACAAAAACAATTCGTTATAAGTTACTAGTTCTACTGGCTTCTCGCTGATCGCTGACTGTCAGACAGTGCCTTAGGTATGAAGCTACCAATAGACAGTTAAAGTTTTCATATAAAAATTGGGACGAGAGGAATACAGAGGAGGAAAATGAGGTCGTTAATTTTTAATGTTAGGTGCTGACGTGTTACATATTTAGTAAGTAATTGAAGATAAAATTGTGGGGCAGATGTTAAAAATATTACTGATCAATTAAGTGATGGTATTTATATAAAGGAGGTACATACATGCATACATAAAGTCACCTCTGGAGACCTTTTTCCTTGAGAAAAGCTGAAACTACAGAATTTATTTAACACTTCAAGCACAAAGTACAGAGGCGGACTTAATGCCATAGGCATTTTCTACCAGTCAACCTTTGGGTGATGCAGAGACAAGCAGTATGTCACCTGCTACGATCCTTACATAGTCCTTTTTCTTTGTCTGCGTTCATATGTGATCATATAAATACATAAAATTTTGAACTCATAATATAATTATTGTAATGGAATATGAAATATAGGCGATTTGATTTATGTTATTAAGGAATGAAGCAAATGGAATTGAAATTCAAGACCTAATTGAAAATATCCGTTCATTAAAGGTATTAGCAGCAGAGCAACACTAAGGCCCGGACTAAACCAAAGCGGAGACGAGCGAAGTGGAGAGGAGAGGAGAGACGTCAAAGCCAGGGTGTATCTACCAAAGCTATGCGGAGATGTGCGACGCAGAGAGGAGAGGAGAGGCGTCAAAGCCAGGGTCTATCTACCAAAGCCATGCGGAGATGTGCAACACGGAGAGGAGAGGAGAGGCATCAAAGCCAGGGTGTATCTACCAAAGCTATGAGGAGATCTGCAACGCGGAAAGGAGGTGTAAAAAGTGGCACGCCGCTCACAGCACACCGCTCACTACACGCAGCTCACAGCACACTGCACGCCGCACACAGCACACCGCTGACTGCACACCGCTCACGTCTCTTCTCCCTCTCTCCTCTCTGCTCAACCGTTTCCACTCAAGCTAAGCGAAGAAGAAATAAAGTTGAAATAACGAAATTCCATGTGGTTTAAAACGCATCTCCTCTTTTCCGGTCTCGTCTCCGCATCGGTGGAGTCCGGCCCTTAGTCTTCAACGAAACGAAGAATTAAATTACATAGGTCACAGGGCACTTCAGTCCCAAAAAAGGACAAATGTTCTCTCTTCCACTACATTCATATAGCACACAATTAAGTGCACCGTTTTCTAGAAAATTGGGCAACAAATGGCACTTAAAACGTAACACGAACTTATACAACATTAGGACTGGGAAGACCTCCGTCAATGTTTGTCTTATTTTACTGTTTAGCTAGTACCCTTGTTGCTCTGGCCAAAAAGACACAGTGAAAATCTTTATTTTCTAATCATGTGGAAAATCCATCCCATCATCTGGCTAGCCTTTTCCCAACTATGTTGGGGTCGGCTTCCATGTCTATGAAGATGAATACAAGTATTTTACACGGAGCGACTGTGTACCTGACCTCCACAACCCAGTTAGTACTGGGTTATTCGATACCCCTTGGTAAGACTGGTTGTCAGACTTTCGTTCGGGACACTGTTACTACCTGTACCTGTTACGACTATCATTTGTCAGTCGGGACTAACGGCTTAACGTACTTTCCGAGGCATGGAGGAAAATCGGTATGTGTGGTGCGGTGGTCACCCATCCACTGTCCAACCCCGACAAGCGCGGCTTAACCTGAAGATAGACCCTAGCGGCTATTATTTAGTCACGAGGTCATCCAAAAGCACTGAATCTATTAAATTTTAAGTAGTCACTACGCAGAGGGTACGCTAAGAATAAAAAACCATTTCTCCCCAGTTCCCTACAAAAACTCGCAGCCCGATCTAATCCAGAAAACAGTTCGCAGTTACGCTGAAAGTGGTGCACGAATTACCGAGTTTAAAAATTGTGCAGGCTCTCTTTAAGGTAACGAGGTCTTGTGCAATTTACTGAATAATGACCCTTGTTGACTTCTGAACTGAACTGTGTGAACAAAGCATTTGCTTAGTCGCAATTGAAAACGGTGGAAGAATTGCTGAGAGCTGCATTTTGAATAGTTCCAGTTGTTCGTTTGATTTTTGCACGGTTTTATAGTTTTGTTTAAAGGTAATTGGATCAATCGGTGTTCTTGCTGACTGAGTTAAAAATAATTTAATGTTATTGAGTTTTGGGGTGCGTTGTCAGAATTCCTCCTCGTGTGCCTGATGGCTGCCGGTCCCTCTCGATACGTCTGGAGGGAATAGCAGCTGCTGGGCCGGTGCACCCTGGGCGTGGGCAGTATCCTTCCCCGAGGAATGGGAAGAGATTCTTATTCCTCGGGGAATGTTACTGTCCATGGCTAATATTCTGACATGGGCGGGTCCCTCATGGACCAAGGGGGCGTTGCTCCGCGTGACCCTCTGAAAAGCAGAGGGCACAGCGGAGGAGCAAGGGCGGGCTCGGTGTGCACTTACCCTGCCTCCGAGCAGACAGTGAAGGACGTGCGTTCCTCACTGTCTCCGTCGATATCGTAATCCCACCGTCGAAGTGTCGTGGAACACGTCTCGCGGCTTCGATTGGGACCGAGGGTCTTGGCTTAACCGCCCGGACCACGAGGTAGAAAACCTCTATAAAAAGTTACCCCGAATCTCAAGCGGCGGCGCACCGCGAGGAGATGTATGGCTGACGGGTTCCTTTGGAAAATCAGTCTCTAGTGCGAACCACTGCCGGGCCTGGCTATGGCTTATCTGGGTACAGGGGGCACTGCCCAGATGGACTTTTTATTTCCCCCATACTCGTGGGAACAGTATGGAAACGAATACAACCCAAAACACGGCCGATATCGGCGAAGGAAGGGAGGAGAGGGATGCGGTGTCGGAGTCCGGCGCCGCATCCAGCGAGGTGAGCGCGGGAGGCTCAGTGAGCTCCCAGCGCGGGAGGCCCGGGGCGGCTGCGGGGAACAGGGAGTTCCTACGCAAGCGGTCCAGGCCGGTAGGCGACCGAGAGTCGTCGTCAGATGGGGAGCTGGCTTCGGCTTGTAAGATCCCCACCAGCAAGCGCGGCGGGATCCGTGGCAAGGGGAGAGGCCTCTCTGCCACCGAGAGGTCGGCGCGGCTTGCCGAGGAGGGGCGCCATCCGGGGGTGGCCACCGGTCACGGGGTAACCCGTTCGGGCTCCTCTGGCGACGAAGCGGGCGCAGATGGCGGCTCCGATGCGGAGCGTAAGGCCGGACTCGCGAAGGAGGTGGAGGCGGCGCTGAGGGCTGTCTCTTTGAAACAAAAGCCCTCCACCAGGCAAAGGGCTATACCTGCAGCGGTCGCCTCCATTATGGCGGCAGCGGAGGCCAGATTTGCGGGGCCCCCGCCAGACGGCGTGGCCATTCTGAGGGCGGAGGTCGCTCGCCTGACGGCCGCCACGGAGCTTCTCAAAGAGGAGAACATGAAGCTCCGAGCAGACCTGGCCAGTTTGCGCGAGTCCGGCTCTCGCGAGGCGCCCCAAAATGGGGGCCAGAAGCATCCAAGCCAGTCCGTGCCGGTGGAGAACCAGGTTCTGAATCTGGTTCGGCAGGAGCTGGCTGCCTTCCAGGCGCGGTTCTCCGTCCTGGAGGGCATTGTCCTGCGCCCCCCCCTAGCGGCAAACAAGGCGCCCGCGGGCCCGACGGCGGCCTCATATGCGTCTGCTGCGGCCTCCGTACCGGGGCCGTCCAGCCAGCCCCCCGGCAGGGTTATGTCGGCCCCGACGAAACCGGCTCCGGTTAGGAAGGCGGCGGCCCTGAAACAGGGCAAGGCGGCGGCCCTGAAACAGGGCAAGGCGGCGGCCCAAAAGAAGGGCAAGGCGGCGAATATGCCAGCGCCAGCCGCGAGACAGCCGCTATCGCCGCCCCCCCCGCCCCCTAAGCCTTCCGCGGCCGAGACCGGGTGGCAGGTGGCCGGAGAAAAAGCGAGGGAGCGATCGGCGGCCAAAAAGGCCAGGAGGCAGGAGCAGAAACGCCGGCAAAAGGAGCGGGGCGTCGCGGTTAGGCTCAGCACCCCAAAGACCGCAGCTGTAGTGATTACACTATAGCCGGACGCGGAAAAGAGGGGCGTGACCTACCGCGACGTGCTCGCTAAGGCGAAAGCGACGGTGGATCTCGGAGAGCTCGGGATCACCGGGGGCCTCCGGCTTAGAGTCACCGCAACAGGGGCTCGAGTGCTGGAGATCCCTGGCGAAACCCGTGGCTCGTCCGCCGACGCTCTGGCTGAAAAGCTTAGAGCGTCCCTAAATGCGGACGAGGCCCGAGTGTCCAGGCCCGTCAAATGCGCAGACCTGCGCATACTGGGTCTGGACGACTCGGTGACCGAGAAGGAGGTGGTGGCCGCCGTCACCAGGACCGGTGGGTGCCCTGCCGAGCAAGTCAAGGCAGGCACCTTACGTCCGGACCTGTCGGGCATGCGAACCATAACGGTAAGCTGCCCTGTGACAGCGGCGAAAGTTATTGTGGAGGGCCGAAGGCTCTTGGTGGGCTGGGTTTCGGCGCAGGTGAAGCTGCTGGAACCCAGACCTCTGAGGTGCTTCCGCTGCCATGTGGGGCACCACGTGTCGGTCCGGTGCACCTCGGAGGTGGACCGCAGCGGCCTGTGCTTCCGCTGCGGCCAGCCTGGTCACATGGCCGCGGCTTGCTCCGCCGCGCCGCGCTGCGCCGCATGTGCGGCAGCTGGCAAGCCGGCCGATCACCGGGCAGGGAGCAAGTCCTGCGGTACTCCCGCCAAGGCCAGGGGCAAGGGAAGGCCCTCCGCCACCACCACCAAAACCCCCACCGTCGCCACCACCGCAGCCGCCGCCACTGTCGCTGCCGCTGCCGCTACTGCTGCAACTTCCGCAGCGGGGCCCTCGCAGGGGGCCCGGGAGGGGGCTGAAATGGAGTGCCAGTAACGGCCCCATTACGCCTTCTCCAGGCGAACATCAACCACTGCGCCTGCGCTCAGGATCTGTTGCTCTAGAGCATGGCGCAGTGGTCGATTACCATCGCCGTGGTCGCTGAGCCGTACTTTGTCCCGCCCAGGGATGACTGGGTTGAGGACCTTAGCGGCTCAGTGACCATAATTACGTCGGTCGCCGCCGGTACCCCGACCCTTGAGAGTGTCAGGAAGGGTCAGGGGTGCGTAGCAGCACGGTTCGGGGAGATCGTTGTAGTGGGAGTCTACTTCTCCTCGAGCCGAACTCTCGCCGAGTTCCACAACTCCCTCACGGAGTTGAGTGTCGTCATCGGAAGCCATTCCCTCCCCGTGCTTGTGCTCGGGGACTTCAATGCCAAGAACTTGGCTTGGGGTTCTCGTTACACGGACGTGCGGGGTAGAATGGTGGAGGACTGGGCTCTGGAGACAGGCCTGGTCGTCCTAAATCGGGGTTCTGTCCCCACGTGCGTGCGGATGCGGGGCGAGTCGGTGGTGGACATCTCGTTCGCCAGCCCCGCTCTGTCGCCGCGTGTCGTTGACTGGTGCGTCATGGAGGGGGTGGAGACCTATTCCGACCACCGGTACATCCGGTTCGACGTCTCCACCCAGTCCTCAAGCGTGCCGGTCCTACAGGCCCCGAGTGGTCCGCGATGGGCGCTGAAGCAGCTGGACCGGGAGCTCCTCCTGGAAGCCTCGATCGTGCAGGCCTGGGTGTCATCACCAGTCAGGCCTGCCGACATCAACAACGAGGCGGGTTGGTTCCAGGAGGCCATGTCCGAGATTTGCGACGTGGCAATGCCCCGAGTTCGGCCAGGAAGCGCCCGGCGTCAGGTGTACTGGTGGTCGCGAGAGCTGACGTCTTTGCGCAAGGCGTGCGTTGCCACGCGGCGCCTGTACGCCAGGCATCGCAGGCTCCGCATCCGCCCTCCGGATGCGGCAGCCATTGAGGCGGAGCTGTACGAGGGGTACGGAGCGGCGAAGACCGCCCTCCAAGAGGCTGTCCGGCGGGCCAAGAACTTGGCCCGCGAGGAGATGCTGGAGTCTCTGAACGGAGATCCGTGGGGGCGCCCTTACAAGATGGTGCGGGACAAACTCCGCACCCGGGCCCCCCCGCTAACGCAGAGTCTCCGGCCTGAGCTCGTGGAGGACGTGGTGAGCGCTCTGTTCCCTTCGCGAGGGGAGCATCCTCCCCCGCCTATGGCTCCGCCGCCGCGTGCGGTGCCGGAAGCGGACCACTCCGATGACGATGACGACGTTCCGGAGGTGACTGGGGTAGACCTGAGAGTGGCGGTACGCAGGCTGAAAACCAGAAACACCGCCCCGGGACCCGATGGCTTGCCTGGCAAAGCCTGGGTCCTGGCCTCTGAGGCTCTCGGGCCCCGACTGGAAGGGCTCCTAAGCGCATGCTTGGAGAGAGGCCAGTTTCCGCTTCGTTGGAAGACGGGGAAGCTGGTCCTCATCCGGAAACCAGGGCGCCCTGCGGACTCTCCGTCCGCATACCGGCCCATCGTGCTGCTCGACGAGGTGGGCAAGCTCTTTGAAAGAGTCATTGCCAACCGCCTCGCCGGGCACCTTGCGGGGATGGGGCCGGATCTTGCGGAACACCAGTTTGGTTTCCGCAAGGGGCGCTCGACGGTGGACGCCATCATGCGCGTGAGAGCCCTCACGACGGGGGACGCGGTGTCCCGGGGCGGGGTCGTCTTGGCGGTGTCTCTTGACATCGCCAACGCCTTCAACTCCATGCCCTGGAGCTGTATTAGGGAGGCACTCCGGTATCACCGGGTGCCGACCTACCTTCGTCGTGTGGTCGGGGACTACCTGACGGATAGAGCCGTCATCTACCCTGGTCGAAGCGGAGAATGGAACCGGCGAGAGATGTCGTGCGGTGTTCCACAGGGATCGGTTCTGGGGCCGGCCTTGTGGAACATCGGTTACGACTGGGTGCTGCGCGCCGACCTCCCTACCGGCGTCAGCGTAGTTTGCTACGCTATGTTGATTGCAATAGGCTCGCCCCCTATTAAATGGGACTTAAACATAACAAGCGAAATGTGGGTGTACATTTATATACACATCTGCCTAACCCTTCGGGGATTACAGTCGTGATGTTATGCACCACAAGGCTCCTAAAACAGAAGAGTTACCAGCTGAAGCCAATCCCAGTTTAACTGCCAAGCAAAAAACCCTTGCAGGAAAAGATCACTTATCAATTTGGTCGAAAAAGCTTGTAACTGTAATCATGAAACAAGACAGCAAGGTATATCATTAATAAAACGTAAGGCATGGCCATCAAAACTGTGTTTCAAGTAGTCAAGTAATTTGTAGTAAAGTTGACGACGAACTACTTACTTATGATTAGATTTTACTTTAGAAATATCCAAGAACTCGACAAATCTAATCAGGTTTTTAGTCATAATTGTCTTATTCTACTTCTTTTCGAATTTGGTTCCAAACTTTTATGAATAAAATTAACTAAAAGTTGAATATTAAATTAATTAATTTTATGTAACTTACTTTAACTTGGCAACATTGTTGACCTAGTTAAAATCTTATTACTAAATGCGGTGCGACGAACTTTGTACGTGATGAATATTACTGAACTTTCTGATGAATCAAATATTCTGGAAAGCTTATTTTAATGTAGCGACAAGGAAATTAAGGCGATTCTCACGCGACACCGCTTGTCGGAGGCGAAGCCAATGTGTTGGTGGTGCGCCGCGTATAGAGGCGGTGCGCACCGCTCGTCCGCGCGGTCAGGCGGTATCCGTGTGTTAGGCACCAAACGGATTTCATACAAGTTAATGCGACGTGAGATCACGGCACGTTTCACAGGCAGACCGCGGGGACGAGCGATGTCGTGCGAAAATCGCCTTATAGTTAAGCAGAATAATTCATACAAGACGTTGCTGTGCTAACAGTGATTGACCCAGTGGTTACGGACGTGACTAACAAGTTATACGTAGTGAATTATTCAATCACAACTACTCTCAAAATGGTGCAGAAACCCGCAGTGGGTTAGCTTGGTGGATTACGACCCACTGCCTCTCTAATAAAGGATGTCTGTGTCCAGCAATAGGAACATGATAGGCTGCTAAGTATAAAACTGTTTTAGGTCGACGGACATAAGCAGTCGACGCAGAAACGCAAACTGAGATGGTGATGTGACGACACCATCTCAGTTCCAGTTGAAAACCTGCGTCGGGCACTAGCTGCTCGGCAGTTTGCTCAAGTGGGTCTGTTTGGCGCAGCCGTGAGACACACAACATTTTCTCTTTTTTTCTGTTAAATTTTTTTTTTTTTGTTGTGTGCAAATAAAATAAATATGTTTTCTTTATTTCTTTCTTTTCTTTGCTAGCATATTACCATGTCGCTCCATGCAAAATACCGCCGGCGGGCACTTGCTCCAGTGCGTCGGACGACGGCGACCGCCGAACAGTTAGCTAGACGCCTTCATCGCGAATCGTAAAATCAATTTTCATTCTCGCTATCGCCTACATCTTTGATTTATATTCTTCCTTACTCTAAATCTTCTCTATTCTTACTATAACTTCATTTCCATCTCTGTAAACCTTCGCTTGCTACTCGCTCAATATAAATATTAAGAATACTGTCGAGTATTATTCCGCAGTCCAGCATACCTTTAAAAATACTAGTATTCAGCTGCATCCGGTTAATCTGGAGGCTGACCCTATACGGATATGAAGATATGTGGTGTTAAGTTCTTCATCCCCCATACACAAGGGAGAAACCTCCGACCAGAAGGGTGTTGTGTTTGTTGGGATACTGCCCGACAGTTGCTGTCGGGTTTTCCGTCGCGGATAACTTTAAAAGCGCCATTCAGAATTTTAATATTTGTTCTTCCTTTCATGAATCGCTCTAGTACTTTTTGTACTATTTAGCTGTAGTATTTGTACTGTCCGGTACAACACCAACATAATTGCAGAAAGACTTTGAAGGCACGATAACATTTCTCTGACCTTTTCAATAACAGAACTTACAATCAAATCACGATATCCTAGTCTTCGAAATAGCTATACGAACTTCGTTAATGGATAGATTAGTCGTTCCACCTACATCGCCCATTTCCATACGTCACGAGAAGCCATGACACCCGTTGCGAGCCGCCATTAGAAGTGATTTGATTGATGTTTCGGCTCTGAATCCGTAATGGTATATTGATTGATAGAACCTTGAAGAATTTATTGGAGTTCTGAGGTGTATTAAATTACATGGGCCCGATGTTGATGTTATTATCAGAAGACAAGTTTCATGATTCAGTGTAATCGAATAGTATTCGTGTTTGAAAGTTTAATAATTAAAATTTGCGTTGTTTCTTGTTTTTGATTTTGTTTATAGGCTATAATTAAAGACTGTCTTTGAAACAGTTGTGAATCGTGATCTTTTGTTTTTCGATGAAGAGTCGGAACAGTGACGATTCGGGCATAAGCCATCATAACTTTATCTTATCATGTATCATTAGTTTCAAATATCAGACTCACGGGTTGATCTTTAAGGTACACTTGCCGAGGTCGGTTCGTGGATGGGTGGCCCTCTGGGTTTCCTTCACGCCTCGGACGCACATTAAGCCTTTGGTCCCGGCTGTCGTTTGTAGTAAGTAGACAGTCGTACCAGTGTTCCAGTTGTTGCACTCTTGAGGTCAGACAGGCACTCGCTCCATCTAAAATACTGGTATTTAGCTGCATCCAGTCAGACTGGAAGATGACTCCAACATAGTCGGGAAAAGTCTCAGCAGATGATGAATAATAACACAGGTCTAGGCTCAGTCTGAAGGTTTTTTAATGCTTTTTTTAATTATAAAATTTTTCATGTTTGTGTCTTATAGCCTGTATTGTCCTTTTACTCGATTCTCCCCAGGGGCGATTCTCCCCAAAACCCATATTATTATTCTAATATATAACATTCACACCGTTTACGCATAATATATCCTCTCGGAAAGTAAATAAAAATCCACTTCGATGTCTGTTTTTATAAACACCATAACATCACGTTAAAATTTCATGACTACCAAAAGTCTGAAAAAATGACAAGAAACATGAACGAACGTCATAACAAAACAGAGACTGCAAACATTTTTTTCTCTAAATCCCAAAAGTGACGTGAACGAACCGAACCGAGCCAAAGTCGTGCCTACATAAAGTCGGTCACGAATTCACGATACTCACGATTGATCCATCACATAAAATGTTGTGTACCCCAGTTACTCGTTCCGCTGCGTTTCCCGCTATATTTCTTCATTGGTTACGGGATTTATTCATTCGTGCATTGTATTTTTTTTCGGATGTTTTTGTAAAAATGTGTTTGGAGATGGATGGGCTACTTATTTTAATGCTTCGTAATGGTATTACTGATGGTAAATTCTCGATTCAAATTCATAATCCATACAAATATTATAAATGCCAAAGTCACTCTGTCTGTCTGTTTAACGAATTTTGATAAAAATATGGCATACCGGCCGTTTTCATGACATGGTTTAGAACAGTTGATCCCTATAGAAGGTACATTCCTATGGAACAAATTCCGACCTACACGCATGTGAAGCCGCGAGCACATGCTAGTATCCATAATTTGCATCTATAGCCTTAAACAGAGTGAACAAGCCCAATCATCTAGGATGCTAGCGCGCATGGCAGCCTGTGCAATTAGGTGGAGGAATAGACTAGATGTGTTTAAAACAATTGAAGATCTCACACGGCATAATCACTTCAGTATTCAGAGGACGGTTTCATTATGTTTGATATTCCGCGCTTACTTCAACCCCGCCGTCGTCGGCGCCGCAGTTGGCGAGCAACATGCAACGATAGTCTCGTCACAGGACTATGAGAGAGGGCGCGCATGCGACGGGAGATTACTCGCATTCACTCACCTGCGTATGTTCTAAGCGAGAATCTCTTAGTGAGCGATGCTGAGCGAGTTTTTTTCTTTAATAGCTCGTGTCACTACTATGAACTAATAGAGACAAAATTCTCGCTAACAATGAGTGATCAAGTAGTACTTACATAATATGCTTTTCAGACTGACACCGGATGTTTACGTTTCGTGAGTTAGAAAATATAATCGACTAGCTTTTACCCGCGGCTAAGCCCGCGTGGATGTCGAAAAATATCCGACGAGAACGTACCGAACAAACATAGTTACTTACCTTCATCCCCCTTTTTAACCCTTCGGGGGTAGAATTATCAAAAACGCTGAGACACGTATAAATTAATTTTCAATCGTCAGCCTAAACACAAAATTTGAAGATCCAAACTTCAAAACTGACGGACTTTCATTTAACTTCCATTCCCTATTTTACCCCTTTAGGGGTGGAATTCCCAAAAATCCTTTCTTAGTGGATACTTACTCTTCACAAAAAAACACACCCTCCAAGTTTCATGTCTCTAGGACCAGCGGTTTGGGCTGTGTTGATATATCACCCAGTCAGTCAGTCAGTAATAGATATATAGATGGCTTGCTTCCTCGTTGCCGTTGTGATACATGCCTTAGCACCCGCGTAAGTTCCTCACTCTGGACAAGGCTTATGGTCGAATATTGCGTATCGGGTGCCTCCGAAACAATTGAGTCTGTTTTGACAGTCATCTGCCATCAGAGACGTCTGTGCCTAGTCCGTTGATGTGTTGTTTGTGCAAATCATGCGCCTACCATTTGTGTGATACTATGAAAGGGACAAGCAATGCACTGATGTCTGTATCTGTGTACATTGTATTCTGTGGAAATTGGGCGTATAATCAATATATAGTCCATTACAAAGCAGCATATAAACCGACAGGAAACTAATTCTCTATAGCTGTCACATTTGCGAAAAATCTAGATAAATAAACATTTCAACAGATTGTTGATTGGAATCAATTTTATCCACGTCATTATCGTCGGAGAACTATTTTTTCAATGCTTCACCTTTTAGAAGGCAATGCTGGACTACAATTTTGCCAGTTCTTCTCCCTTAATACACAACAAGAAGACAGGAACACACAGACACATACACACACACAAGAACACAAACACACACACACACACATATCCACACACAAATACACACACACATACATTCATACAATAAGAAGTGGTGAAGGCGGACATTCTGGGCAACTGTCTTATGTAGATACTGTTGACGTTCAAAATGTGTTATAGTGCCAAGTACCAAACATTGTAAATCTATAAAAATACTTACCTCATTCTTGTAACTCCAATCTCGATATGACAATTACTGTAACTACATCATCATTATTATTCTTCTGCCTTTATCCAAATTTATTTGGGGTCGGCGCAGCATGCCTTCTTCCTCCATACTTCTCTATTACTCGTCATCTCGTCAGACACCTCCTTTCTTGCCATAATATTAAAATTAATATATACTGTTACTAATTAATATTCAAATATGGGCTAAAGAATAAAGCCATCTTCGATCACATTATACAAAGGTAATCACGGAAGATGGAGTCCGAACTCCGGGCCTCCGGACACTCGGGTAATGCCGAGTCACTGGGCGTGTTCTTACATCTGTCTTCTCTGTTACAGATGATTGATCAATCTTCTATGTGCTGACACGTGATATGTTTATTGTGATAATATATGAGATTCATTTGTATCTGAATTCTCTTTATCTCTAGGTGTGATTTAATTAAATTGTTCTAGCTGTAATACCATTACATTACTGTCTTCGAATCTTGAACGATATAATGGGTATAAAAGGAACCTTAACGAACCTGAAAGTCACTTGTTCTCCTCGTCATTGCAAACAGTTTTTGTTCTAGACCAAACCTGGAAGCCTTCTATAGACTGACCGTTTTAATGAGTCCTCGCGAAGGTATCAATTTAAATGGAATATTCTGAAAGGTTTAGTTCAATTAGTATCATAAAACCTACCTAAATGGATTATGGTTATTTTAAAGCAAATAAGGTGTGGGATGTGGGATATTGTTAGGATTTTGTGGACGCTTAATTTGCCTTTGATGGGGCAAGGCGGAAGACTTATTAAAACGGTCGGTCTATAGTTACGGAGATATTAGAGGTCAAAATTCCATCTGTTTCACAAGTTTACTTTATATACTTTAACGGCCTCCATACTATTCAATGCATCCATCAGCACAATGTTTTGAGTGCGTTACATTGAGTCCTACCGTAAAACGTGAATATTCACCCCCAAAAAAAAAAGTGGTGTCACAGCAATAATTTTTGTATAGAGTTACTTAGTTTTATGTACCTACATAATGCTTGGTTAACGGCTTCGTGAAGGGTCCGTTTACACCATGTATATACCTGTAGACAGTCATCAATACATTTTCAATCGGTTCTACTACACGTATTCTATATGACAAGTATCTTGGACTCATTTTTAGAGAAAAAAATCAATATCAATATCAATCAGAAAGCCATCAAAGACTATTGAATATCAAACGCTGCCACTCATCAATCAACTCTCTTCGCTGACTAAAAAACATTTAGCAAAACCACCCTCTTTTCAAACCAGGGTCATATCTACGTCCCACAAAAGCCGAACTATGATTCGCAGACATAGCAGAAAGTTTAACAACGACCAATACAAGGGTTTGAACTAAGGACCGTCGCTCAACGGGACTTTTCGCAGCGGCGCAAATGCAAAACGCCCGAGGCCCAATCATGATGCTGTTGCTGGCGCGTATATTCGCCGACGTACCACGATTATCTATAGCTATTGTCACGATTCTCTCGCGCTTCTGTTGCAATTCAAACGCGTTTCATTATCGAAACAGAAATGCCAAACTCAAAGTTTTTATTTGTTAAACATAGGCGTAAAAGATGTAAGTAAATATAAAGAGATAAATATAAAGAGATGCCTGTGAACGCTTTAGTTGCACGTGCTGATGGACACCTTTGAGAGTCTCGGTTGCATCAGTAGAGGAAAGATGCTTAAGCCCTTTCCGAAATGCGCAATATCAGCAATACAGAAGCGCGTTTGCGAAACGCGCGACAGCATCGCTTCAAAAAGTCGCTGTGGGCGAAGGCCCTACGGGTTCTAACTGAGAGCGGGCATCGGGGAGTGACCGCGCGTGCTCAAGCATCCATCTTAAGCCAGCTCAAAGCACTATTGTAACGAAGTCTAAAGTTAAAAGGGGAACACTAGGTAGGTATTGTTATAATTGGGCTAGCTAGGAGTTAATATGTATTGAAATGTTCAGAATTTGGTGATTCCGGATTTTATATGGTCGTCAAAACAAATGATCTTTTTGACAATAAAAAAGAAAACGCTCAGTGATTCATGGTTTTAGGGCTTAACAGGAGGGCGCTATTGATACAGGGTACATTAATATTGTGAAATTATCTGTTGAAATTGTATTGAGAAAATAAGGTAGCGACGTTAGTTAAGGTAAAAGCAACGCACCAAAATAACCATGCAGCACTATTGTGGAAATAAACAATGAACTCAAATTTTAACTATGAACATCAGCCATAATAATTATTGACAACTGACTTAGGTAAGTAATGCGAAAATATTTGCGAAAATGCCCTTTATACCGCAAGAATTGGCATTTGTTCAGAATTGTGGTCATTTCAGTTAGATGCAACTCTTTTGCTTGATCACATACGGCGCGAAATGGTATATTACGCATATAACTAGGAGTATACATAGATCCTGCTATCTTGTATTCTTCGCTGTACGTGAAACTCGGATCAATTAGGAGCAATAGGTGCCAACATGTATGACGATGTAGATATCGTATACTTAGACACGATAAGGAAGTGACGTCACTAATCTCCGCGAATCGGTTCGAACCGAACACTTGTCCTATTTGGTTCGGCGTGGTGTCAGTGATCGGGATGAGAAAATCAATAACTGACGCACGGGTCGATTTCAAATGTTAAGCCGCGCTTGCCTAGGTAGGTCCGTGGATGGGTGACCATCAATTACAAACGAAGTTTTCTCCGTACCTCAGAAAGCTCGCTAAGTCGTGGGTTCCGCCTGCCATTTATAGATATTTCAGAGTTGTTACAGGCATTCAGTGGCCTAAAAGTCTGACAACCAGTCTTATAAAGTGGTATCGTATTACCCAGTTCTAACTGGGTTGTGGAGGTAATAGAATCGTAAAATTTCTATTACCTCCACAACTCCCTAGTATGTCATTCGCCTCTTCGACAGAGATGACGCGACTGGACACTCACCATCTGCCTGCCTTTTCCCAACTATGTAATGTTGGGGTCGGCTTTTAGTCTAACCGAATGCAGTTAAATACCAGTGTTTTACATGAAGCGACTGCTTATCTAACTACCACATCCCAGTTACTGGTTTGTCAGACTTTCGAGCTTCTGACGAACTGTAACAACTATCAACCTTGAACATGGACCCGTGACCATGACTCAAGCCTTCCACCTGGGCATGCCTTGCCGTGGCCGACTTAGAAATCTCTAAATAGACTCCGAACCCAAGTCGGCCGAAGCAAAGACAATCTCTTCAGGTGTGTTTTCATGGATGGCGCAGATCTCAAATGTGTATGCGGCGTATCTCCACAGACAATGGCCCATCTTCCATATTGCGCTGCATGCCCTAACACCTGCGCACTTGACGATCTTATGACTGCATCAGCGAGCGGAGTTCGCATAGCTGAATTTTGGGCCAAACATATTTAATAAAAACTTGACATGGACACGCTAAGAAGAAGATGGATCCCTGCGGCTTTATATTATCCAAGAGTCAGCCGTTTCGAACAGCGAACCAATATTTTTCAATAAGATACAATTTGAAACGATTTTAGAGCTGTTTGTGTTTCATAGAAAATGATGACACGGCCAATGTTCAATGCTCTTTAGATGTATTGCTCTTATTGGTGAACCAGAAACAAAGTTTATTGCTTTCAACCGTTTTGGTACAAGCCACGACAATTTTGAGTACCACCATTGTACCCAACCATACAGCCATAGTCAATGTCTAAACAGATAGTCCTGATTCAAGTCTGCGCACAGCCTAAGAACTAAAATTTTAGCGGCTCAACTTAGAATAATAGCTGGAAAAAGTAATATCGGGAATACGACAACACTATAGGAATTGTGTATTTTCGATATTGTATTTTTTTTTGCACTTATTTCTTTGGACAAAATCAAGTGTGTGAAGTTGGACGGTTGTTTTGTTTGTAAGTGAAAAGGGCGTGGAAATAATTGTTGTGCCTTTGTGCCTAAGTGTCGTAGGCTGGAATTTACTTTTCGTAAGCTTTCTTCTTTTAATTTTATTTCAAGATATAATTACGAAAGAAAAAATGCCTCGGAAAGCACGTTAAGCCGTTGGTCCCGGCTGTCATTTGTAGATCTTTAACAGTCGTTAGGCAGTCAGTGGCCCAAAAAGTCTGACAACCAGTCTTACCAAGGGGTATCGTATTACCCAGTACTGACTGGGTTGTGGAGGTCAGATAGGCAGTCGCTCCATGTAAAATACTGGTATTCAGCTGCATCCGGTTAGACTGGAAGCCGACCCCAATATAGTTGGGAAAAGGCTAGGCAGATGATGATGAATTACGGAAGAAAAAATATACTATACGAAGGAGCAGGGTTGTATAATAAATTACCTAATGTCATTAAAGAGATAGGTCCTTTAATTTATACAAAAAAACCATAAAGCACCACATGTTTAAAAAAGATTTCTCTAGGTTTTAAATTTAACCCAACACACCAATTTAATTTACATGTATATAGATCAATTGTTATTATTTACTAATTTGCTAAGTATAAAGCTAACTAGAATACCTACTCTGTATTTCCGAAGCATTACAGTACATATAAATAGTTCAATGTGTAATTCCTATTGACTTGCCTTCAAGAATCGATATGTAATAGTACACTCACTTTTTCCTTTTACCCACAACACTGTAAAAATTGTGTGTCTTTATTCTACTACTTAACTTATTTATTTACCTACCTTCTTCATAAGTAATTCTTATATTTATTTCTAACATTACCTTGTATTTCTCATAATAAGTGAATTGTATTCTTTTTGAAAAAAAAATGTCTTAGACCGTAATTGTTTTGCTCAGCTTTGCTTTTTATATTGCATAAAATGTTATACAAGGTTACAGTTAACTTTGTATATGAAATAGTGCCGTTAGTTGTGTTTTTTTTTCAGTATTATGTTTTATCACAAAGAGAAATAAATTATCATTTTAAAATGGACTTCAGACGCGCCTGACTGTTCTAACAGAGGTTAGAACAAGCAAACTGAGTCTCAATTCAATAATTGATGTTCAATTTATATGTTTTCTTGTTTGTAGTTTTAAGCAAGAAACTGTTCACGGTGTTTTATTCTTGTCATAATTACACCTTTTAAAATATTACATGATTCTACTTTGTGGCTTATCGAGTTATCACCAATAATGCCTAGGACACAATTTATCTAAAATTAAGTAACTGGTATAGTATTAGTTTCCAGAAATACTTAAGTTAGAGCGATGTCATGAGTAGTTTTAATTACTTTTTAGACCATTCCCCTTTCTAGACCATCTAAAGGGTGTAAAAATACCATTAACAAAGCCGAAAAACACTTATTTTCCCCGTCATTGCGATCGTTTTTTTGATTTGGACCATACTCGGGAACCTTCTAGTTACGGAGATATTGGAAGTCAAAGTTCCAAGTTAATCACAAGCTTTTTTTTAAACGCTAGTTTTTAAGGTTATAGCTTTACTCTTAATACCCCAATGACCCGTTTACTATTCAATGCATCTATCAGCACAATGTTTCGTGTGCGTTACATTGAGGTTCACCGTAAAACGTGATTTTTCACCCCTAAAAAAAAGTCGTTTCCCAGCAATAATTTTTTCGTAGGGTTACTTAGTTTGATGTTCAGAATGCTTGGTGCTCGTGAACGGCTCGTTTACACCTGGTATAATTTAATACACTAAATGGTTACGTAAGTATTTTAAATTGGTTCCTACATCAAAAACTAAATATAGGTACTGAAACTTTCTCTTCACATGAAACACACAACATCACGCCTGTTTTATCCCGAGGGTTCGGCAGAAGTATACTTTCTAGCAGGTTTAATTAAACTTTTTAAATTTTCCGTACTTTAGAGCACTTTTCCATGTGACCTCACATTACAATGGAAGTGGTAATATGTTGTAATATGATGTTAATTAAAACAGCTCCAAACACCATGTTAAAAGCAATTAAGGGGATGTTCAAAATTTGTAATGGTGCATAAAATGAGGGTGAAAATGTTGTAGTAAATGTGGGTAAACTTGAACTTACATAGCCTGTAATGTGGCCAGTGTAAAAAAAAATCCTTTTTATAATTTTAAGGGTCCACCCAGACACTCCTAACTCAACAAGGTTAGCACTGGCTACTGTAATTTAATTTCCGGAGCGAGAGGGAATGGGAAGCCGTCACCTCCTTCTGCGAAGCAGTCATGCTAGCGAAGGAGGTGGCGGGACGTGAGAGGGAAAGAACCTCACGTCACAGCCGCCGCGGGAGCCGTCACGTAGTGGCTCCTGGCCACCGTAGGCGCGGGCCTGTGGCCGGTCTTATGACGACAGGCCGTGTCGACGGCGCGTTCGTGTTCCACGCACGCCTCAAAGAGATGTCAGCAACCACGTAGGGGTGCCTGCCAGGGCTGCGGGACTGTTCGAAAGAGATACCGTGGCCCTGGAACACAAAGGGCAAAGCAGGAACATAGATGGGTTTTAGTCAGTACAAGTCTAAGACTCCCTTCCGCTCCGCCCAGAGTAGGGGGGGGGGGGGGGGGGGTCATTTGATGATTTCCCATCCGAAAAAAAAAGAAATGCCGTTTTCCTTCTTGCAACGTTGCTGCTCAGCATAAAGTGCATTGGCAAAATGACGTGTCGTACCCGGTTGACAGGAAAATAGGCTCGCTCCTTTACATGGGACTTAAACACTACTAGCGAAATTTGGATGCACTTCTCTTTTTTTTTTGGATGGTACAAATGACCCCCCCCCCCCTCCCCCACTCTGGGCGGAGCGGAAGGGAGTGTCAGACTTATTCTGACTAAAACCCATCTATGTTGCTTCTTTGCCCTTTGTGTTCCAGGGCCACGGTATCTCTTTCGAACAGTCCCGCAGCCCTGGCAGGCACCCCTACGTGGTAGCTGACATCTCTTTGAGGCGTGCGTGGAACACGAACGCGCCGTCGACGCGGCCTGTCGTCATAAGACGGCCGGACGGCGAGCTAGCCCATAACTCGCCGTCCACAGGCCCGCGCCTACGGTGGCTGGAAGCCACCACGTACCCCGACGCCCAGGGCGTCTCCGTGCTTTAGGGCTCATTTACAGAGACGCACGCTTTTAATACAACCGCTTTTAATAAAAAAATATGGAGATGTATGAGAGCGTTTACGGAGAAGCGGTTTTACGCGCGTTTGCTTGAAATGCAGCGTTGGCCGCCGCGCTGACACCGCCGCGTTCAAAGCTGTGGTGCACGCGGCGTCACACGCGCAAATACTAACATATGACTGATGACACCGCCACGTCACACGCGGCGTTCAACGCGGCGTAAAATAAATCGACAAGCCTATCGTGCGCGTGCGCTGCACGTATACCTTCCGTCCTCCTGCAACGCGGTAGCGTTGCCCGCCACGGGTAACGCTTACACACCACAAAAAACGCCGCGAACGTCGCGGGCGTCGCCTTCGGGTGTGGAACCCTATAAAACATTTCGTTCAATCATTTTCTTTCTACGTTTGCAGCGGACTTTATTGTTTTTAGCTTAAATGTTTATTAGCCTTAAAAGAAATTTAATTCAATTTAGACAGGTACATAATTTATATAAAGAAACATGTAAATCATCATCATCTATACAGCCTTTCCAGAACCTTAGTCAGAACGCCTGCAACAGTCAAATGAACGTAGCGTCGAATGAAATGATAAATGCTTGTTGTGAATGGCAGTTATTTGAGGCAAATTTTCACTCTTGTTAGTTTTGTCGTTAAAAATCGCAATATTGCTGTGGTTTTATGGTTGGTGCCTATATCAACGAGAACTAACCGTGATTGTTTTAGTCGTAAACTTTAAAGACGGCTTTTATAAACTACTGTAGCTGATTCTAGTTTTATTTAGCAATAAATAAGAAACGTTTTATGATTCGATCACGTACTGGGTTTGTTTTTTAATGGAAAATGGCATTTTAAGTAGCTCACAAAACGTTTAATGAGATATTTCGTTTCGATCCAAAATGAGGAGAGTTTTAAGAATATGACTGGACCCTTATTAGGGTCCAATTATAATTCTAATTACATTTCTTTAGCCAACACACGAGTATTTTAAATTCTCAGAATATTATTGTCAAAGATCATGTTTTATTTTTCTTAAATGTTTTGTATTTGTAACTAGGTACCTCAATTATTACGAGTACATTGTACTCGGTATTTTAATTTTTTTAAAATCAATTTTAAGTTTGCATGTTGAATGAAGTAAGCGAAATGAGCCATGAGTTAGGCGCCTTCAGTAGCGTCCATAAGTTCATGTAATGAACAAACAACAGGTCACGCAGGACACAATATTAAGTGCCCCATCGTTTGTGGAGGAGCTCGTGGCTAAATAATAACAGCCGCTCGGGTCGATCTTTAGGTTAAGCCGTGCTTACCTAGGTTGGTCTGTGAATGGGTGACCGCCCATTACATACCGAGTTTCCTCCGTGCCTCGGAAAGTAGGTTAAGCCGTTGGTCCCGGCTGTCATCTGTAGATCTTTGACGGTCGTTACAGGTTGTCAGTGGCCTAAAAAGTCTGACAACCAGTCTTACCAAGGGGTATCGTATTACCCAGTACTAACTGGGTTTTGGTGGTCAGATAGTCAGTCGCTCCATGTAAAATACCGGTATTCAGCTGCATTCGGTTAGACTAGAAGCCAACCCCAACATAGTTTTGAAGCGGCTGGGCAGATGATGATGAGTTTGTGGAACAGCACAACATTTACACTCCAAGGCAGAGTCATCCACCTGAACAGGTTTTCCTTGCTGCGGCGAACCTGGGCCGTAGTCTATTTAAAGACTTCCAGGTCAGCCATAGCAACTCATGTCCAGGTGGGAGATTTTCAGCAGGTGGCACGAATGGGTTTGGTAGGGATGCACTACTTCGCCACAGCTTTAGCTTTTTTTTTTGGTTGGAATCGCGCCACAACATCAACTTTAAGTCATTGGTGGTACCAGTTCCAACCCAAAATCTACAGACCTGCCTGAAAGAGGGTTTTTAGCCAATAGGTGTCGTATTTCGACGTTTCCGAAGACGGTTAAGCGACACCACGCAGCAAAACACGACGCTGACAACGTAATGTGTTTAGTCATAGTTTTAAAGTTTTTAATATGTATTAGTTTATTGTTGTATAAGTTTATTTTGTGTATTTTATCTATGGGCCTTAGTTGCCTGATAATAAAATGATTATCTGCTTTATTCATCATTTCTCTTAATTTATACATTTTCAAATGTTTCAAAAAACAAAAGTAAACAAAACATTTAAAAGAATAAAAAATAGATGGCCCATCGATATCAGGAACAAGGTCCAGGCTGCCGGTGGTCAGGGCTCCAGAGAAAGAAACCGCCTCACTATGCGTGCCGTGTCCAGGAGTACTGCTTTCTGAATCAAGCCCTTGACCCAGCCGTACAATGAGAGCCTCCTGATCGAGGGTATCTGCTATTAGTCCGTTAGCCGTAACGATACAATGATTGCAGAGTCCACATCCCACATGTCGACAACCTCGTGTGCTAAATCAATTATCATCATCTGCCTAGCCTTTTCCCAACTATATTGGGGTCGGCTTCCAGTCTAACCGGATGCAGCTGAATACCAGTATTTTACATGGAGCGACTGCCTATCTCACCTCCACAACCCAGTTAGTACTGGGTAATCAATTAATTAATTAATTATTAAGCACCATGAAATTAAGTATCCCACATTCACACCGCACCGGTCTGAATGCTCCATTTTCGAACATTTAAATTATGAAGAAAAAAAAAACACGCCTCTTTCTACAAAGCCAAAATGGCGGAAACCTTCAAAATTAAATAAAAATTCTAATTGATTCTTATTATTTGAACAAATAACACACCTGAAGTGGCGACGCGACGTCGAAAAAAACTTTTCTTCCTCAAAACCTTCGATTCAATTTAACTTCGAATAATATTTTTCGTTTAGCTTTTAACAAAAGTAATATTCGTTCCGTTTTCACAATGTTCCTTTAATTCCCCCATCTTTGTTTGATCTGCGCCGTAATGGAGATTGTAAATGGAAGAAAAATCCAAAGGATAATACGCGATTCTTAGGCAATACGCTCTTGGATATTCAAAGCTGCGTAATGTTTGGTAGCTTTCAATATTTATATTGAGGGTTGTAGTAATCTTTATGTTATTTCTACAATAAGATTTTTATGTAAATCTTTGAGGGGGAAGCTCCAGTCTAACCCGCGAAACACAAAATTTTGTTACGTTTTTTGAAATTTGCAGGTCAGTGTTAGGTTGTATGTTGATTAAAATATGATTCGTAACTGTAACACGTATGTTTTTAAACTTATTCGGTCACTTACGGGATATCTTCCGAGTTTGTTCATCATTTCGAGCTCCCGATATCCTGTAAGTCCTGTGTCCTGTGCATCTTGTGAGTCTATGTGCAGTTGTAAACCGTGAAATCTTAAAACACGATTTAAATAAGTTTAAGTAACGAACATGCCAAACGATTTTGAAACCTATATAATTATGAAATCGGTCTTTCATCAAAGTTGCAATCGTTATTCCACGAGAAATCGCTCTCCACTCTTGTTATGTGTAAACATATTAGTTCTCGTACCTATATACCATATATAATTGATTTTGTGCCTTTTCAGCCGAATTCAAATATCCATTTACTCACTCAGACACTGAATGTTACTACTAGCTATATTTAACGAGAAACATTTACTTTGTAAATAGACCTGCAATACTATTCTGTAACATCTCACAATCCAGTTCATTTCCGTATACGCAGTATAACTTACAAAAATCTCTTTCCACCACGGATCTTGAAAAGTGCGCTAACTTAATATCTAACACCGCGGATGTTTTGCTAGAAATATTCTATGAACTAGCAGTTTGTCAAATTGCGACTAAAGAAAATTTGCTAGATATTCAACCGAAGGTAGATAGAATATTCTTTACAATTAATTAAATTTACATAAAAGAACATTTCAATTGACATAAGAAAACAGAGGTAAATATATAAAGTATTAATTCCAATGATAAAGTAAAAAATAGTTACATAAATTTCGAATCACCATAAAATACGTATATCTAAGACCCCTTAATTCCTTCGTCTCAGCAATAATGACAATATACGGGGTTTTGGATAGCCCGCATACCAGGAAAATCCTTACCATTCCACCCCACCGCCATATAAAAACATGTAATAGAGATTTGCTGACACATAAGAATACTATTTGCTTACTGAAACACACGCACCCTTTACCACGATCTTACATAAATCGGTAGGCATTACAGCTGCGGTGCTGGGAATGTCCAGATTTACATAAAAAAGGTCTAAGTTGTCGCAAATGCGACTGCAGAGCAAGAGGTCTTGGGTTCGATTCCCACGTTAGGCAAATTGTTATTGGGTTTTTTTCCATCAGGAGTTCTCAGTAGCAGTCTCGGATTCTGCATCTGTGAAAGAAAGAAAGAAAGAAAAAAATAAAGAAATAAAACATATTTATTTGCACATGCCACAAGAACGGTTAATGGCAATAGGCTCGCACCCTATTACAAGTAACTGGCGAAATGTAGGTGTACTATTAGGTTCACCTATCCCCTTCCCTTCGGGAGCTACAGGCACGCCTGTTAGGATGTAGTTCCAATTTAATAGGCATAAACATAATCGGCCTTTAATGTTCCTAATGCTTTGACACAGGGCTCCTCTTTACTACAGGAGATTTACGCTGGTTGCTGCGATACAGGATACGGCATCAAAGGATGTTAAAAACTTGAATACTAAGACAAATAATCTACCTAGCCTTTTCCCAAGTATGGCGGAGTCGGCTTCCAGTCTAACCGTGTGCAGCTGAATATCAGTATTTTCCATGGAGCGCCTGCCTATCAGACCTCCACAACCCAGTTAGTACTGGGTAATACGATACCTTTTGGTAAGACTGGTTGTCAGACTTTCGGGAGACTAACTATTCTGTAATGACTGTCATAGATCCTCAAATTACTACTGGGACCAACGGCTTACACAAATGCGTCTGCCCGGGTTCAAATCCATGACCCGTGGTCGACGCCGTTGCCAATTAGCCACACTGCTCTGGTTGTATAGGCTTTCATGGTCTGATCATAGGTAAAAAAACAAATGAATGTTTTTGTTGCCTGCTGCCGAAGAATAGCCAAACTTAAGTGGCAGTGGGCAGGGCACATTGTTCGCAGAACGGATGGCCGATGGGGCCTGAAAGTTCTGGAGTGGCGACCGCGAACTGGAAGACGTTGCGTTGGACCGATGACCTGATGAAGGTTGCAGGGATCCGCTGGATGCGAGACTCACGGGACTGGTCAATGTGGCGACACTTGGGGGAGGCCTATGTCCAGCAGTGGACGTCTTTCGGCTGAAATGATGATGATGATGATGTTGATGATGATGAATGTTACCTCTTGTTTAGGTATAGGTAGGTACTCAATAAATATTTTCAAAGTTGATCAGTAAAATCCCTCAAAAACATAATCCTTCATGTTTTTTTCTCTCTAACGTCCTCAACGTTGGACCCAAGGAGAAAGTTGTTCAGTTTGATGGTCTGCAGCATATCCTTTCATATGACAATACCCTTTCTGTTACACCATGTAGTTCGGCAAATAATTCACAATACAACAGTAACATATAGCTAGAGTACTCGATGTCTCTTACCGGGTTCGAGAAACTCATTATATTGATGTTAAACTATATAATGTTACCGAAATGCGTTATGTTATCTATCGCCGTAACTTACATTTTGCATGACTGTTATCTATTGTGATTTAAGCTTTATGGTTTTCTCCTTTACTATATGTAGTTGCAGAGTAGTTTATTATGTTTTGGATATAAAGACTCGTTTGGAGAGTCAACGAAATATCATCATCTGCGTAGCCTTTTCCCAACTATGTTGGGGTCGGCTTCCAGTCTAACCGGATGCAGCTGGATACCAGTATTTTACATGGAGCGACTGCCTATCTGACCTCTACAACCCAGTTATTACCGGGTAATACGATACCCCTTTTTTTTTTTTTTTTTTTCGGGATGGGAAATCATCCAATGACCCCCCCCACTCTGGGCGGAGCGGAAGGGAGTGTCAGACTTGTACTGACTAAAACCCATCCATGTTCCTTCTTTGCCTTTTGTGTTCCAGGGCCACGGTATCTCTTTCGAACAGTCCCGCAGCCCTGGCAGGCATCGCCCCTTGCGGACCCCTACTTATTTGCTGACATCTCTTTGAGGCGCACGTGGAACACGAACGCGCCGTCGACACGACCTGTCGTCATGAGACGGCCGGACGGCGAGCTGGCCCATAACTCGCCGTCCACAGGCCCGCGCCTACGGTGGCCGGGAGCCACCACGTGACCCCCAACGCCCAGGGCGTCTCCCGCGGCGACTGGGACGTGAGGTTCTTTCCCTCTCACGTCCCGCCACCTCCTTCACTAGGCACTATTATTACTAGCATGACTGCTTCGCAGAAGGAGGTGACGGCTTCCCATTCCCTCTCGCTCCGGACCATGGCTTGAACCAAGGCCTGACGCGAGAGATCGCCGCCGCCAATCGCCGCTACGAGGACACGGCGGTGCTCCGCCCAAGCGGGGCAGACCTCCACGGTGTGCTCCACCGTGTCCTCCGGACGATCCTCGCAGTGGAAACACCCGGGCGTTTCCTCCCGCCCGATTAGGTGCAGGAACCTCCCGAAACAACCGTGTCCGGTGAGGACCTGCGTCAGGCGGTAGGTGAGGGCGCCGTGGCGCCTCTCTAGCCACTCCTCAAAGAGGGGACTTATCGCCACTATGGTGGCGTGCCCTGCACGGGGTTGCGACAGTCGCTCTCTCCATGTCGCCATGAGATCACGCCGGAGGTCTGTCCGCTGAGCAGCAATTTGACGCGGCAGCGGAGTTTCCTCCCGTCGTAGTGCCTCCGCGCGCCATTCGTGCAGGCGTGCGAAATACGATACCCCTTGGTAAGACCGGTTGTCAGACTTTCGGGCCACTGACTACCTGTATCGTCTGTAAAAGATCTACAAATGACAGCCGGGACCAACGGCTTAACGTGCTTTCCGAAGCACGGAGTAAACTTGGTATGTATTGGGCGGTCACACATCCACAGAACATCCTATTCAAGCGCGGCTTAACCTGAAGATTGATCCGAGCGGCTGTTATTATTAAGCCACGAGCTTCCAACGAGTCAACGAAATATATTGGAGTTTATTATGTGTCCTGTCTCGCTGGTGGTAAGCGCTTCTACTGAACATGTGTTCTGGGTTCAAATCCCAAGTCGGAAAAAATGTTATTGGGCTTTTTCATAAAGACTTTCTTAGCAGTAGCTTGGAGTCAGGATTATGTACCGTTGCTGTTGGTAATAGATTGATCTTAATCATAACTGGCAAAATGTGAGAACAGTATATACACCGGGAGTAAACAGACCCTTCACATATCCGTCAACCAAGCATTCTGTACATCAAACTAAGTAACTTTACGCAAAAATTATTGCTGGGAAATGACTTTTTTTTTGAGGTGAAAAATCACGTTTTACGGTAGGAATCGATGGAACGCACTCAAAGTGCTCATTGTGCTGATGAATGGATTGAATAGTACGGGGTGTTTAAAGTAAAAATCTTACATTAAAAACATGTATTTTAAAAAAAAGTTTGAACTTTGACCCCCAATATCTCCGTAACTGGAAGGTTCTCAGGTATGCTCTAGAACAAAAAAAATGATCGAAAAGACGGGAAGAACAAGTGCCTTTCGGCTTCGTTAAGGGTCCGATACCGGTGGGCTACTATTTTAAAATATATTTTTGTATGTTTTTTAAAGAAATATTAAAAAATGAAAATTAATATGTACAGAAAGGAAATAAAGCAAATAATAAACATTCATCGCTTCAAAAAGATTTCGTTTCGTAAAGTCCCTAAATCAATCGAACTACAAAGACAAAGAGTTGCTTACAATTTCATCAAGGTTAAGTATAACTTTTTGTTAAATTAAGCCATAAATTAAAGGTCATGAAGCAATCATTAGACTTTCAAAACTTTGTAAGAAAAATAAAAAGTCTTTAATTACGGCTCAGTTTAGTTTTAATCAAATTATGATTTTGGTAAGTAGTAACTGTAGGTAGGTAGTATATTTTTTGTGCTTAAAATAAAGGTTTTTTTTAGCAGAATTGTTTCTTAAAGACTACAGTGTGTTTAAGCTGTGGTTACCTGTAGTTGACTGTACGTTACAGGATAAAATATTCTTTCGTAGTTATACACCGTGTTCCGGACGAAATACATAAACTTCGACCAGATGTTCAGACCACGGAAATAAGCATTTTTCATTATGGACACATCAAGGATCATCATTATTTGTTTATTTACTCTCGGGTTCCTCTCGTACGTGCAAATGAAATGCAAATAGCATTTGATAATTTAATTGCACTAAGCGGCGAGATAGGCCAAATTAAGACCCTTTCTCACTGGAAAAATCTCAATTAAATTTCATTAAATGAAATTACAAATATCTTTGTAACGAAGCCTTTTAAAGTACCACTTCCTTTGTAAGATTTGATTTGTAAAACTACAGAAGCGTTTGCCAAAGTTTATGGATAACGTGAAAAACACGGTGTATATTGTTTAGTTTAATTTTGTACAAGATAAATTGTAATGTAACTCGTTGTTAATTGTTTTTATGTGATTTGATCTAAATTCTGTTAGGTAAATACTTTTAATTTATAAACGAATAATCCATCCTTGGATTATTCGTTTTATAGTAGTGTTTAAATAAATCCCATAAAAAAAAAATCACGTAAGCGAAATATTTAGCAACATGTCACTACAACAAAAATCCAAAAAAAAAACACAAAATGCGCAGTTTATAAATAACACACATACACTAGCGATCCGCACGCAAAATACGCGCTTTGACGTGGAGTTGCGGACACCAGCCCGTTATACAATACAATACACTAGCGATCCGCCCCTGCTTCTAACCTGTAATCCAAACCACATTTCGCTGTTTTCGACTGATGTAATTAGGGGTGAACTTATTGCCACCAACCAAACAGTCCCTGCAACCAGGCTTCTAATAAGAAATTCCTGATGGAAAAACCCAATACCACTTTGTTCGTAAAACAAAAGCATTATACATCAACGAAAATGTAAAATACCTCACTTCAAATTATTTCTGCATCCAATTTCCTAATTTATTTCCAGACACAGTCGTGTTAAATTAAACAGAGATCGCTCCCAACGTCCAAAACTTGTTGAGTTAAGGCCACATTGCCCAACATTAATTGGAGTTCTAAGCCTGGGTATTAAGAGACAAAGTCTAAAATCTACTTAACCAGACAACCCGATGCGAACGGAAGTTATAATAAAGCAATTTCTATCCAAAAACGGCGAAATTGTAGCTTAGAGCTTGTAATTTATGTATTCGATATATAATTTATTCCAATCGCATAAGACATAAATGAATCCGAAAAGTTTATTAATGGGCATTTCGAAGGTGGACGGTTGCTCTCCTGAATAGCGTGTACTGAATTTATAATACCAGATCGCACTTCTGTTATTGTCAGCGCTTTAGACATCATTTCGCCGGATCACTTGCACAAATATAATTTCGCGCAACTGGCTCGTTCTCGTCGTAGGAATCTGTTGTATACTGTGATCAAATTACTAGTTATTCTAGAAGGTTAAGGTCCTAAAAGGTACTTAAATCAATTAGATTATTAGTCATAGATCAGAAAGATGACTTATCGATTTAATGAAGTGATAATTGGTGTGTGTTCAACTTTATGTGCTCCGCATTGGTACACTATAATTTGGTACGATTCAGTATTATTCCTTTATTTATTTTATACACACACACATTTTACATATTTTTCAATATTTCTTAAAAAAAACAAATAAAAAAACATTCAGTATTATCATTGTTTTATGGATAAAACGAGGTACTTCTAGTCCATTTCACCAAAGTACCTTCTGATGTCATACGGTAGCGTATTCAATCACATAAACGGGAATCTTTTAATCTCATTCTCGTCATGTATGAGCTAGCTATGATGAAATAGCTCTCCAATCTCATATTTTGTGAAAAAATAAACTACAAGAGAAGAAACTTGATATTTTATACTTTCATCAAGATTACTAGGATTTTATCTTTTTTCTAGCACCTTTCACACGTCCTTAATTTATGACCTGCATTTGTTAGATATATATATATATATATGGTTTAATATCATAAATATGAACATATTGATATTAAAATAAATTATACATATCAGTGGCGAAGGTCCCATACAACTCGATTCCTACCGGTATTCTATAGACAAATAATATAGTCACATTAAAGACATGTATACCTCTTACAAAAATTGAACTTTGGCTGATACATACATATGCTTAGAGATCCATCTCACTTTCTTTTCAACGAAGATGGCTTCTTTGTATCTAGTTATAGTTAGTTGTCATAGTTTATATAGTTGCATAGAATGACTGCCTATCTGACCTCCATTACCCCGTTAGTACTAGGCAATACAATACCCCTTGGTAAGACTGGTTGTCAGAATTTCGAGCCACTGACTACCGTAACGACTGTCAAAGATACAAACACAAATGCCAGCCAGGACCAACGGCTTAAACGTGCTTTCCGAGGCACGGAAGAAAATAAAAACATTATTATACACATTAATAAATAAACATAACCGATTTTAATAAATTAACTTTCTAAGTTAGTAATTAACTTAAAAATAAACTAAAATTGGCGTCAAAAAAGTCCTCAACGCTGTCAACTGGCAATGTCCCCAAGAGACTGGTGGCGTTACCACGTTGTATGGAACCCTTAGCCTCTGGTCATAGCAAAAGCCAGCCCTTCGGTTACGGGAAGTGTCAATTAAGCGTTTTGAAATTTCTTTGAAAAGGCTGTGAGAACTCGGACTACACGGTCCTAGGTACTATCTCTTTTTTTATTTCTTTTTCTGATTGGAAATCATCAAAGGGCCCCCCCCCCCCCCCTCCTGCACTCTGGGCGAAGCGAAGGGGAGTGTCAGACTTGTACTGACTAAAACCCATCCATGTTCCTTCTTTGCCCTTTGTGTTCCAGGGCCACGATATCTCTTTCGAACAGTCCCGCAGCCCTGGCAGGCATCGGCCCATGCGGACCCCTACTTGGTTGCTGACCTCTATTTGTCATAAGACGGCCGGACTGCGAGCTAGGTGTTTGTGTACTATCTCAATGTAAGAACGTATTGAAAAAAACAAATATATTAACGTCCTCACTTCAGTGACGTTCTTTACTTTCCCCCATGGGAAAAAGGCGTGACTTTATGAATTACAGGGTATAAACGGACACTTCTCGAAGCCATCAACCAAGCGTTATACTCGTACATCAAACTAAGAAACTTTACGGAAAAATTATTGCTGGGAAACGATTTTTTTTGTGGTGAAAAGTCAAGTTTTACGGTAGGACTCAATGTAACGCACTCAGAACATTGTACTGATGGATGAATTGAACAGTAGGTATTACAGTTTCTATTTTTTTTTAAACTTGTGAAAAAGTTGGTACTGTGACCCCCAATATCTCCGTAACAAGAAGGTTCCCAGGTATGGTCTAGAACAAAAAAAAATGATCACAATGACGGAGAAAACAAGTGCATTTCGGCTTCGTTAAGGATATTGTTCACAGATATAGTATTGTTACACCCATTGTTGAGTTCCGGACGCGGCGGATGATCAGCCAACAGTAGGTTTGATCTTATTGTGAATATACGTAAGGTTGAGTGTTAAATAAAACAACCGATGCGAACGGAAGTTATAATAAAGCAATTTCTATCCAAAAACGGCGAAATTGTAGCTTAGAGCTTGTAATTTATGTATTCGATATATAATTTATTCCAATCGCATAAGACATAAATGAATCCGAAAAGTTTATTAATGGGCATTTCGAAGGTGGACGGTTGCTCTCCTGAATAGCGTGTACTGAATTTATAATACCAGATCGCACTTCTGTTATTGTCAGCGCTTTAGACATCATTTCGCCGGATCACTTGCACAAATATAATTTCGCGCAACTGGCTCGTTCTCGTCGTAGGAATCTGTTGTATACTGTGATCAAATTACTAGTTATTCTAGAAGGTTAAGGTCCTAAAAGGTACTTAAATCAATTAGATTATTAGTCATAGATCAGAAAGATGACTTATCGATTTAATGAAGTGATAATTGGTGTGTGTTCAACTTTATGTGCTCCGCATTGGTACACTATAATTTGGTACGATTCAGTATTATTCCTTTATTTATTTTATACACACACACATTTTACATATTTTTCAATATTTCTTAAAAAAAACAAATAAAAAAACATTCAGTATTATCATTGTTTTATGGATAAAACGAGGTACTTCTAGTCCATTTCACCAAAGTACCTTCTGATGTCATACGGTAGCGTATTCAATCACATAAACGGGAATCTTTTAATCTCATTCTCGTCATGTATGAGCTAGCTATGATGAAATAGCTCTCCAATCTCATATTTTGTGAAAAAATAAACTACAAGAGAAGAAACTTGATATTTTATACTTTCATCAAGATTACTAGGATTTTATCTTTTTTCTAGCACCTTTCACACGTCCTTAATTTATGACCTGCATTTGTTAGATATATATATATATATATGGTTTAATATCATAAATATGAACATATTGATATTAAAATAAATTATACATATCAGTGGCGAAGGTCCCATACAACTCGATTCCTACCGGTATTCTATAGACAAATAATATAGTCACATTAAAGACATGTATACCTCTTACAAAAATTGAACTTTGGCTGATACATACATATGCTTAGAGATCCATCTCACTTTCTTTTCAACGAAGATGGCTTCTTTGTATCTAGTTATAGTTAGTTGTCATAGTTTATATAGTTGCATAGAATGACTGCCTATCTGACCTCCATTACCCCGTTAGTACTAGGCAATACAATACCCCTTGGTAAGACTGGTTGTCAGAATTTCGAGCCACTGACTACCGTAACGACTGTCAAAGATACAAACACAAATGCCAGCCAGGACCAACGGCTTAAACGTGCTTTCCGAGGCACGGAAGAAAATAAAAACATTATTATACACATTAATAAATAAACATAACCGATTTTAATAAATTAACTTTCTAAGTTAGTAATTAACTTAAAAATAAACTAAAATTGGCGTCAAAAAAGTCCTCAACGCTGTCAACTGGCAATGTCCCCAAGAGACTGGTGGCGTTACCACGTTGTATGGAACCCTTAGCCTCTGGTCATAGCAAAAGCCAGCCCTTCGGTTACGGGAAGTGTCAATTAAGCGTTTTGAAATTTCTTTGAAAAGGCTGTGAGAACTCGGACTACACGGTCCTAGGTACTATCTCTTTTTTTATTTCTTTTTCTGATTGGAAATCATCAAAGGGCCCCCCCCCCCCCCCTCCTGCACTCTGGGCGAAGCGAAGGGGAGTGTCAGACTTGTACTGACTAAAACCCATCCATGTTCCTTCTTTGCCCTTTGTGTTCCAGGGCCACGATATCTCTTTCGAACAGTCCCGCAGCCCTGGCAGGCATCGGCCCATGCGGACCCCTACTTGGTTGCTGACCTCTATTTGTCATAAGACGGCCGGACTGCGAGCTAGGTGTTTGTGTACTATCTCAATGTAAGAACGTATTGAAAAAAACAAATATATTAACGTCCTCACTTCAGTGACGTTCTTTACTTTCCCCCATGGGAAAAAGGCGTGACTTTATGAATTACAGGGTATAAACGGACACTTCTCGAAGCCATCAACCAAGCGTTATACTCGTACATCAAACTAAGAAACTTTACGGAAAAATTATTGCTGGGAAACGATTTTTTTTGTGGTGAAAAGTCAAGTTTTACGGTAGGACTCAATGTAACGCACTCAGAACATTGTACTGATGGATGAATTGAACAGTAGGTATTACAGTTTCTATTTTTTTTTAAACTTGTGAAAAAGTTGGTACTGTGACCCCCAATATCTCCGTAACAAGAAGGTTCCCAGGTATGGTCTAGAACAAAAAAAAATGATCACAATGACGGAGAAAACAAGTGCATTTCGGCTTCGTTAAGGATATTGTTCACAGATATAGTATTGTTACACCCATTGTTGAGTTCCGGACGCGGCGGATGATCAGCCAACAGTAGGTTTGATCTTATTGTGAATATACGTAAGGTTGAGTGTTAAATAAAACAACCGAGTACGATATACTGATCTAATTTTATCCACATATTGAACTCTATCGACAGGACCCCAACTAAACGGCGGAGAATCTTAACACCGACTTCTAATTCGACGTTAACGCCATCTAGTTAGGTCATGTGTTACTAATTTTTTGGACTTAGATTTTGGTGAGCGTATTTTGAACACACATGGTTCTTAACATACCGCCCACCAAGGACATTACTGAAGGAATGTCCTTCTTGAACTAGATCTAACACACATTTGATCTCAAGTTTGATCTAAAATCTTAATTTAAGAAGTTGTACTACAATAAGTCCTAGCATACATTTGAAAACCTTAAACTACTTATTTAAATAACAATGTGTAAAACTGTTGTACAACTAAAGTAAACATAAAAAATAAAAACCCAGTTGGGGGAACTATAAATTTCATTGTGTAAAAAACATGCATAAAAAATATCTTAAAAATAATTTGAACGTACAACTGTAAACATTGCCAATAAAAACTGTAAATATTTGTATAAATAAAAGTTTGTAAAATTGATCTAAACAATAAACCTATATAAAATCAGTGATCTGCAACTGGTAAAACACAAAGTTTGGATGTTGGCCTCTTAATAGTAGAGGATTTAGTGCGTAATGTGACTACACGGGTGATATTATCAGCACCGGGATGCTTCTCTACTACGCGACCAAAAACCCAACGACTTGGCGGCAAATCGTCTTCTTTAACCAAAACAATGTCTCCAATTTTTGGCTCAGGAATTTTGTAAGACCATTTGTACCGGTTCATAAGATTGGACAAATATTCTTGGGACCAGCGTTTCCAAAATGATTGCAACATCCTTTGAATAAATTGCCACCGTGATAAATAACTAACATTCGTAGTTTCATATTTATTATCTGGTACATTTACTATTGGCTCTCCAATTAGGAAATGTCCAGGAGTTAAAGGTATCAGTTCACCAGGATCAGTAACGTTAATGACGCTCATTGGACGCGAATTTAAACAAGCTTCCACTTGATTGAGGAGGGTGCTCATTTCCTCATACGTCAAAGTAGCATCACCAATGACCCGTTTGAGGTGAAACTTTGTGGACTTTACACCTGCTTCCCAAAGTCCACCGAAATTAGGGCTATGTGGGGGAATGAAGTGCCACTCAGTACCGTTAGCCTCGAGTTGTTCTGCTATTGGTGTCTGCATGGATGCCAAATGTTGCAGCTCTCGGGAGGCCCCTACGAACGTAGTGCCATTGTCGCTCCATATTTTGGCACAATGACCTCTCCTAGACACAAAACGTCTGAAGGCGGCTAAAAAGGCTTGTGTGCTCATGTCACTGACGACTTCCAAATGTATAGCACGAGTGGACATACACACAAACAAACATATGTAGCCCTTGTACGAACGGTGCCCACGACCTTTCGTTGTCCTAATATTAATAGGGCCAGCATAATCAACACCACTGTGTAGAAACGGTCGCGCGGGAGAACACCTAACCGTCGGGAGCGAACCCATCATTTGGTTCTTGATGCTAGCGCGATGTTTAGCGCATGGTACACATTTGCGTACATGGTGTTTAACTAGGTTCCTGACTCCTATGACCCAGTAAGCTGTTCTCAAATAATTTGACATTAGCTGCGGACCTCCGTGTAGAGTCTTTAAGTGTGCATCTGCCACTATAAGGTTTGTCAGATGGCAAGCGTTTGGTAGTACTATCGGATGCTTTGTGTCTTCACTCAATGGAGCTTTCTCAAGTCTACCTCGAACTCTGATAAGGCCTCTGTCGTCCAGATATGGACAGAGTGAGTTGAGCTTACTAGATTTTAATTGTAAATAACCTTTGTCCTGTAATTGTAAATATTCTACTGTAAATATTTTTTTTTGTGTTTGTCTTACACAACATTCTAACGCTGCTTCTAGCTCTAACGTTTGTAAATAACTATGTTTAAAAGTGTTATTCCTTAAAAATCGTCTGCAATATGCGATCACCCTAACTAATTTTTGTAATGACGAATACCGCTCGAACATTGAAAGCTCTGGCACTACAGCAATGTGTGTTTTTGTTGTTTGCTCTAAGTCGATATTCAAATCATTTGGCCTCTTATAAGCTATTGTTCTCTCAGTTAGAAATGATGGTCCGTAAAACCATAACCTATTGTCTATCAATGCACTAGGTAAGATACCTCGTGAGGCGCAGTCTGCTGGGTTGAACTTGGTTTTAACATGAAACCATTGAGATGCCTTCATCGTGGTCAATATTTCCGAGGTGCGATTTGCTACAAACGTCTTCCATCTGCTTGGATGGCTGTTAAGCCAAGCCAACACGACAGTGGAATCTGTCCAGGCCTTGATTTTATCTCTCGAAATATTCAGGACGGCTGCTGTTTCTATTAGAAGATTTGACAGTAGAACTGCTCCACACAATTCTAAACGAGGTATACTAATTTGCTTGACGGGGGCTACTCTGGTTTTTGCAACCAACAACGAAATATGAACCTTGCCTACAACATCTACTATCCGCAAGTAAATCACGGCTGAGTACGCGGTTTTGGAGGCGTCACTGAAGCCATGAAGCTCAAGATCGTCGTGCGACTTAGTTCCAAGCCAACGAGGTATCCGAACTTTGCTAAGTAGTGACAACTCTTCACGGTAAGTACTCCATTCCTTTATTAATTCAGTGTTAATTTCTTCATCCCAACTAACACCTGCAAGCCATAATTTTTGGATGAATATTTTTGCTAAAACCACACTAGGAGCTAACCAACCTAGTGGGTCAAACAATCGGGCTATGTCCGAAATAATTGTCCTTTTAGTTACAGGTGCAGTCGTCAGCGGCGGAAGATTCACCGAGTACTGGAAGGTATCTTCGTTGCGGTTCCAGGTAAGTCCCAAAATTTTTATTGTACTATCTAATTTGATTTCTAACCCTTTCTCTTCTTTGTGTTCTACTTTCTCTAATTCATTGTTCTGTATAATTTCCGTTTGTCCTATTGGTTTGTCCTTATTTCTATTAGTTCTTGTTTGATCTGGTTGTTCTTTAACTACATTGTTTTCAATTGTTTCTATTCTCTTAAGTATTTCTTGACTATTACTATTCCATTTTTGTAATATAAATCCACCTTTTCCTAATAATGCTATCATTTCCTTATAAATATCAATGCCTTCTTCTACAGTGTTGCATCCTGTCATTAAATCGTCCATGTAGAAGCAATTTAAAACCTTATCTGCAGCTAGTGGGTAGTTTTCACCTTCATCAACAGCGATCTGACGTAAAGTTTTTACTGCTTGATACGGGGCAGAAGCTGTTCCAAAGGTCACAGTCACAAGCTCGAAATCTTGTATCTCTTTATCCGGACTGTCACGCCACAGTATTCTTTGGAACGTTGCATCTTCTTCTGCTACCTTCACTTGGCGATACATTTTAATTATGTCCGCTACAAGTCCTATAGCATGTGCTCTCCATTTTAAAACCGTGTGACGTAAATCAGCCTGCAGTGTTGGACCAACCATGAGCGTATCATTTAGTGATACTCCTTTGCTGTTCTTTTCAGAGGCGTTGAAAACAACACGAACTTTAGTCGTGGTCTTGTCTTCCCTAATGACTGCGTGATGTGGTAGATACACTGCTTCTTCCCTTTTGCTATCATCTTTCTTCACGTGCCTCATATGACCTAACTGTAAATATTCATGTATTACTTCTGTGTATTTTTCTTTTAACACTTTATTCTTTGCTAATCTTCTCTCTAATGCTTGAAATCTCGATTTAGCTATGCCACGTGAATTTCCAGACTTGCAAGGACTTCGTCTCGGAAAGGTAACCTGACTATATATCTACCATCGCTATCTCTCTTAGTAGTTTTACTATAATGCTCTTCGCATTTGTTCTCCTCTGGTGTAAATATCTTTTTATTACTAATTTGCTCTTCAATTTCCCAAAATTTCTTTAAAATATCATCTACTTGCACCTTGCAATGCATTACGTTAATTCTATTTGAACTATTACTTTCAGTACCCACTGCACCTGACAGGACCCAACCTAATCTAGTGCTCTGCGCTATAAGACTACCAGAAGGACTCTTTACTAAACCTTCCTTAATAATAGAGCTATAAACATCAGCACCCAACAGAATATCGATTTTGTTGGGTGTGTTGAATTCTGGATCTGCCAAACACAGATTGTTAACCTCTAACCAGTCGAAAGCATCCGTGTTTAAGCTTCGCTCTGGTAAGTAAGAGGTGATCTTGCTTAAAACGTAAGCATTAAAAGTAAACTTAAAACTAAAATCGACGCGAGACTTTATCGTTATTTGTACCATGTACTTTGTCATGGTTGACCTATTGTCTCCTAATCCTAAAACAAAACCTTGAATTGAAATCTTTTTCAGGTTGAGAAGTTGAACTGCTGCTTCTGTAACGAAACAAGCCTGCGAACCTTGATCGAGTAAGGCTCGGACTGTTTGGTATCCACCCGTCTTTGACTCAGCTTTTATTAGCGCAGTGGCTAATAAAACTTGCCTGGGTTTGGGTACCTTCCCTGTTGACAAGCAAGCAACTATCTGATTAGCACTAGTGGAAGGACTAGTACTATCAGCAGCTGGCATTGCTTCAGGGTCTTGGTCTTGGTTAATATGCAACAATGAATGGTGGCGCCTTTGGCAAACTTTACAACTAGTGTCCTTTTTGCAGCTTTTAACTGTGTGGTTGCTACCTAAGCAGTTAAAGCATATTTTGTTTTTACGTACAAATTCACGCTTAACCTCAAGCGACTGTTTTGCAAATTTTTTACAAAAACAAAGTTTGTGATGTTCTGAACAGAATTCGCATTTCATGTGTGATGATGAATTTGTGGCAAGCATTGTCTTAGGCGTATGATGGTTGGAACTGTTATTGTTCTGGTAACCTGAACCCTTTTTTGGTTCTATGCACTCCAATGCGCGGAAACGTTGTTCAAGAAATAATTTGAATTGATCAATGGTAGGAAAATCATTGGAATTGGTACCACTGACGCTTATTTCCCATTGTTTACGAGTTTCAACATCTAATTTAAACGTCACGATGTGTATAATAATAACGTCCCATGTATTCACATTTATGCCTAAATTTGACAACGCATTCAAACAATCACTGGTGGTATCTAACAGTTCCTTTAATGAAGTCGCCGACTCAGTTTGCATACGTTTTATGCCAAATAACCTTTTTAATATGCAATTAGCGAGATACCTTTTGTTGCTATACCTCTTGTCTAATAAATCCCAGCATTGACAATAATTCGCATCCGTTATTGGTGTATTCCTTATTAATTGATCAGCTTCACCCGAAAGATGACTTTTTAAATAGTGTAGCTTTTGTACGTTATCTAGCGATTCATTATTATGGACTAATGATATAAACAGGTCACGAAATGTTGTCCATTCTCCATATTTTCCAGAGAATGTTGGAATGGTGATCTTTGGTAATTTAACTAATGAACTTGCTGACTTAAATGAACTGTTAGAAGAACCATCACTGAGTTGTACTGGTTCCCTTGGCCTAATTTTATTAAGTGTTGCTTTTAATAAACTTTTATACATTATATAAGTGTCTTCGGCTGTTTCATACATGTCAACCACCTTTTGATCTATATTATCATCTAATTTAAAGTTTTGATAAATTTTAGTATTGGTTTCTTTAAACGAATCCCAATCCTTTTCTAACAATTCTTGTCGGGTTTCAATGTATTCGATAGTTAATCTTTCTTTAGGACTCTTTTTAAAATTTGCTAATCCTTTAATAATAACATTTTGGAAGCCTTTTAGTACGTTAATTAGTCCTTCCATCTTTGAGTCAATTATTAACGTAAAAACAATTCAATAAAACCACAAAAAAAAAATGTAAATATTAATGTAAAACTTAATAAGGTTCAAATTGCATCAACAAAACTAATATAAACAAACCAACAAGTGTTTAAAAACAATGTTTGTTTTGTACTGTAGCAAAACCGACTTGAAATTAAATACAAGTCCAGAAATGACAAAAATATTCTATGTCCTAAAAAGTTTGCGCAAAATTTTGCAAGTGTTTTAAATAACTATATTCTGGCGGAAATCGGGCATAGGTTCCCCGTTCCGTCGTTTTTTTAAGAAACTATTCTAAGTCCTTAACTAACATGCACACATAACACAAAATGATTAAAATCTAAGCGGAAATATTCAGTCTTAAAATTTACTTAAAATTCTACAAGTCCAAAATTCTTCAAAAAATATCTAAGTTAAATTGTTGGAAAAAATAAAGTTCAAAATTGCTTGTCGTTAACTTCCTTTGTTTAAGAAACAAAATGTACTCACAATTTGCACTTCACTTACACAACACGATGATTCTGGCGCGCCCTGGTGGCGACGCGTTGAAGTCTTGGATGTGACATCAGTCTTCTGATGTCACGTTGAACTGGGGGTGTGACGACCTTCTCGTGACGACACGTTGAACTGCGGGGGTGACGTATGATACGATCACCTCCCGTTTGATCTGGATGCAAGTGGCGCCTTCTTGTCACCTCTTTCCTGCCGCTGCTGCCGAGCTCGTCCACAACACTGGACGGAGCTGTCGCTGCCTATGCGGGGGACCGAGTACCTCAAAAAACGCACAAACTCAAAAAACGGTTATTTATCCGGCTCGAAGGACCAATGTTGAGTTCCGGACGCGGCGGATGATCAGCCAACAGTAGGTTTGATCTTATTGTGAATATACGGAAGGTTGAGTGTTAAATAAAACAACCGAGTACGATATACTGATCTAATTTTATCCACATATTGAACTCTATCGACAGGACCCCAACTAAACGGCGGAGAATCTTAACACCGACTTCTAATTCGACGTCAACGCCATCTAGTTAGGTCATGTGTTACTAATTTTTTGGACTTAGATTTTGGTGAGCGTATTTTGAACACACATGGTTCTTAACACCCATTATAATACACTTCCTTGTTTGTAAAGCCTCATAATTATTTTACCAATACTTTCGCCAATATTCTCATGTTGAATAAGCAGAGATATTTATTCGTGCGTAAATATGTACATTTTCTGGGGTTCTGATTTTAACGGAAACGTGTTTTCATGGCACACCACTGTCTAACCCTTAGGGGATTACGGGCGTGATGATTTTAAGTGCGTAGACGCAAATAAAACATATGAAGCTGTAAATTTCCAGTATAACTTAGCCTCGCTTTGTATAGAGTTCCAATACAATGAGAGATCCGCATAAACTGGTTTTGTGAAACTTGATTGGCCGTCGTGCGTACGTGATTATGGGTGCACAGTATAACAGCTAAAATGTCAGTGTTGCCCCCGCTTCCTCAACCCACCCTCTCGTACTATCAAGAAGGTTATGTCAGGGTAAACTACAGTATTGGTGGAACGATTCTTCTTCTTTACGTGTCCTCAAATTGTGTTAGACCAGTATGTAGCCATCTGCACAGCTCTATCATTTGCTTCAATTAAATCTTGGTAGGTGCAAGTAGTTGTAAAAGAAACAAAGAAAGAAAGAAAGAAAGAAAGAAAGAAAGAAAGAAAGAAAGAAAGAAAGAAAGAAAGAAAGAAAGAAAGAAAGAAAGAAAGAAAGAAAGAAAGAAAGAAAGAAAGAAAGAAAGAAAGAAAGAAAGAAAGAAAGAAAGAAAGAAAGAAAGAAAGAAAGAAAGAAAGAAAGAAAGAAAGAAAGAAAGTAAGAAAGAAAGAAAGCAAGAAAGAAAATAAGAAAGAAAGAAAAAACAAATATTTATTTGTCGCAGGGACATGACGTGCGCTGTGCTGCAGAGGGGCTCCACACTGGCAAACTGTTTGGGATGAATCGAGGATACCCCATTTGGCCAGATTATATCTACAGCAGCCAACCGATGGTACGATGAAAAGTAACAAAATAGTAACTGGAAAGCCGTATCCCGGTTGTGGATGGAACCCCATTGATTCCCATGAGTGTCGTATATGTACATGACTGCAGTAGCGAAAGGTTAATCTTATTAAGAGGTAAGCCGGAGTACATGTTTTTAATGTGATTTTATGATTTAGAATACAATAGAACAGAACAGAACAGAACAGAATGGAACGGAACGGAACGGAACGGAACGGAACGGAACGGAACGGAACAGAACAGAACAGAACAGAACAGAATATAAATAATTTATTTGCATTGATTGTAGGTATCTTGTCTATGGAATACTGAGTTTGCCCCTTTTTCAAAGGGAAACCGGTAGGAATTGAGTTGTATGGAACCTTCGCCACTGCATGACTGTGGGATTAAACAAGGATAACATTTGTACCTACGCATACTTCCCTCATAACTTAGGCGATCACCAATCCGTCGAACGGTTGTAACTACGAAAATATTCTCAAGGGAATGTTTTTTGAAGACGGTTTATTGATACGCCTTTTGTTTGGGATAAGGGGTTTTGTATTTAGAGGTGATTTAAAATAATTTTTATTGTTATCGTTAGAATGTTTTTTTAATTATTATCAACCTATTAGAAGCCGACCCCAAAATAGTTGGGAAAAGGCTAGGCAGATGATGAGATGATGATCAACCTATTAAATAATCATAATAACTTGGGACCCGTTAATGGGATGAAAAGTGAATTTAACTTACAATATTTATAAATAAAAAAATAAATAAAAATAAAATAAATTATAAGCCAGTAAGCCTGATATAGTGGTGGTGGATCGATCAGAGCGGCGCGCAATGATTGTTGACATAACGGTCACACATGATGAGAACCTCGTGAAAGCCGAGAAAGATAAACAAATCAAGTATCTTGACTTGGCTCACGAGGTTGTCGACATGTGGGATGTGGACTCAGCGATCATTGTGCCGATAGTTGTATCAGCCCATGGCTTAATTGCCAAGAGCCTCGACCAATACCTGAGGAGGCTCTCGTTAGGCAGCTGGATCAAGGGCTCGATTCAGAAAGCGGTACTCCTGGACACGGCTCGTATTGTTAGGAGGTTCCTCTCTCTGGAGCCCTGACCGCTGGTAGCTTGGACCCTGTTCCCGATACCGGTGGGCTACATTTTTTTTATATTTTTAAATGTTTTTTTTTATTTATTTTTTTGTAAGGAATATTAAAAAATATAATTGATTTGTACAGAAATAAATAAAGGAAATAAATTATAATAAAATTTTTTTTTTTAGAGAGGTTGCCTGTGTCCCAGTGGTGGGAACATTAATAGGCTGATTATGCTTATGATTATGCTTTATTTATAAATTATGGATATATAAGGTCCCATTAAAATAGATGATCAAATTTTTTGAATTATTCAGACCACCTAAATGAGGACAATGGTATAATAAATAAATAAGAAATACGCTTTAGATACTTACAAGAAAAAAAATCAGCTAACAAAAATACACTGAAAATGTTGGTTACCCAATGATTTTAAAGGTCAAAATTTTTATTTTGACCTTTAAAAACACACTGCTGAAGTGATTTTTCACTTCAGCAGTGTTTTTTTTGCTTGGATATCTTTGGTTAGACGTAACGAACGCTGTGTTAAAATTTCTCCATCTATTTTAATGGGACCTTATTAAGGGTGTAAATAGACCCTTAACATAGCCGAAAGGCACTTGTTCTTCCCGTCTTTGCGATCATTTTTTTGTTCTAGACCATACCTGGGAACCTTCTAGTTACGGAGATATTGGGGGTCAAAGTTCCAACTTTTTCACAAGTTTTTTTTTAAATACATGTTTTAATGTAATTTTTTTACTTTACACACCTCCACGACCCCCGTACTATTCAATCCATCCGGCAGCACAATGCTTTGAGTGCTTTCCATCGAGTCCTACACTGTAAAACGTGAATTTTCACCCCCAAAAAAAAAAGTCGATTCCCAGCAATAATTTTTGCGTAGTTTTTAATTTGATGTACAGAATGCTTGGTTGATGGCTATGTGAAGGGTCTGTTTACACCCTGTATACAAATATATGAATGGACACATCTTAGAATACCTAACAAGCCGCTTACAAAACAAACAATTTAAAATTTAAGTTATACAAATTCTTGTTATACCTCAGTATGCCAGTAGAAACCAATAAACTACAGAAGGTACTTGGTAGAATTTCAATGATTTAACCTCAAAACAGTAATTAACAAAATCAAGCATATAAGCGCCTGTTTTTTGACCTCTTGGTGAATACTAGCTATTTATTACATCATGAAACCAACTATGAATAAAGTTCACATTTCTGGAAAGTTTCTTGTAAATGCAAAAAGTTTTGAATCTAGTACGTTACCTACATTCACAGAAATATTTCTTCAGTAACATTTACAATTTCATTTAAGTTTCAACGCGCACAGTGGTTTCATTTACTTACTGACAGGACGAAAATAAAATAGTATCAAAAAAAGTTGAGCTAGCTTAAAGCTTTTTATACTGTCGCCTGTGAACATTCAGTTTGTGTAGAAACTCAAATAAATTGGTACAGAAGGTTAACTTTGCAAATATAACAATGTTATTTTAATGCACTAATCGATCAGCGACCGCAGCGCCACTCTCTCAGCAACTCTATGAATATGACATCCTCAGCCTAGCCTTTTCTCAACTACGTTGGGATCGGCTTCCGGTGTAACCGTATGCATCTGAATACAGTGAACCACATACATTTATTGAATCTCTTCTTTTAAAAAATGTATACAAACATGTTATAGCCCCTGAATTGACATTGATTGTGATCCTGAACATTAACAGAAGAAACGATAAGTTACACGTTTTATAGTTTCAGTTTGTGTAAAGAGATACCAGGCAAAGGGCAATGACCGCTATTGCCATCTTAACTGGCAGTAACTATACCTAACTGACCGCCAGAACTCAGTTAGTACTGGGTAATACGATACCTCTTAGTAAGACTGATTGTCAGACTTTCGGGCCTCTGACTACACAGGTAGTCAGTCGTTACAGAACGACTGTTAAAGATTTTCAAATTACAGCTGGGACCAACAGCTTAGCGCGCTTTCCCTAGCATGGAGGAAACTGAACTGAAATGACCACTTGTGGCAATTTTAGAAAAGTACGGAACTTATTTTATTCAGTGTCAATATGCCATTGTGATTAGGCGGCGTTGCAGCTACATTTTAAGGTTGCTGTCGTTTTTAGCATTGTGCTTTTACACTGGTATTCTAAGTGGCTGACTCAGCTTAAGTCCTGCTCGACCCCACATGTCCACGCCCATATTTAAAGTCTTTGTCAAAGGTTGACAATCAAGAAAACATTCGATAGAATGTTATTATATATATCTTTAACATTGATTTAAACAGAAAGCAACTATTGGTTTGATATGGATGGCTTGTATAGGAGTCAACTTACACTTACCGAGAATGTACCTAGAATCGCCAATTGCAGCTAAGAGTGCTGGACTTGGTGGGGCGTTTTTAACCGTTGTCATGACGACTGAGTCTAGCTGAGCTGAGCAATTATTAGATATTGGAATACCATTTTTAGTTATCGAGCTAAATCGAACGTTTCGAATCGTCGAATCGATCGAACGTTTATTAATTCTTCTGCATAGTATTGATGATTCAATATTATATGAGGTTAGTGTGCACAGTTGACAACAATAGGCTCCGCCGCCAATTACACGGGACTTAAACGTCATCATCATCATCCTTATCTGCCTAGCCTTTTCCCAACTATGTAGGGGTCGGTTTCCAGTCTAACATGGGACTTAAACATAACTAGCGAAATGTAGGTGTAAAAGATTAAGTAAACCCCAGGGTTTACATAATCTTATCTTATCTTATCTTAAGTAAACCCCAGGGTTTACATAATCTTATCTTATCTTATCTTAAGTAAACCCCAGGGTTTACATAATCTTATGGGAATCACGGGCAAAATGACTGTCGGGACGGAAGGATGACGACGGGATGTTATTTAACTATTTAATTACCAGGTGAAAAAACCTGGATTTTCTGGACCTTTCCATTCAACGTTCCGAGTTAGTGACACGCCACGGATATGACCAACAGTCGCGTTGCGGATATGAAGTTTTGTCCAGCGAGAGATATTTTTAGAACACTTCGCTTCAAATAGTGTTTTAGAATGTAGTGCTTGGCTATCTCGTTGCTTAGTGCAGTTTTTAGTAGCAGAAAGCTAACATTTTGAGAGTGTTTATTATTTTGTTTAGAACTTATATTTTCTCTAGTGTAGTGACCGTAATATACAGGGTGTAAACAGACCCTTCACGAAGCCGCGAACCAAGCATTCTGTACATCAAACTAAGTAACGTTACGCAAAGATTATTGCTGGGAAGCAACTTTATTTTGGGGTGAAAAATCACGTTTTACGGTAGGACTCGACGGAACGCGCTTAAAGCATTGTGCTGATGGATGGATTGAATAGTGAGGGGTCGTGGAGGTGTTTAAAATCTTACATTAAAAACATGTATTTAAAAAAAAAACTTGTGAAAAAGTTGGAACTTTGACCCCTAATATCTCTGTAACTATAAGGTTCCCAGGGTTAGACTAGAACAAACAAATCGCAAAGACGGGGAGAACCCCTCTTCCCGTCTTTGCGATTACAATGCGATTGAGATTACTACAGAATGCCTGCTACGTCCTATCCTTACCTTCCTTTCGCCTCGTCCACATAGTGCGTGTGTGTTTGTGCATCTAGTCACGCACGCCCGTCGTGAGTGCTAAGCATCTGACCTTTCTGAAGAACATCACCAATAGGGTCAGTGTATATCCTTCTAGAGAGGCATTTACAAAACAAATTAGAGGACTTCTGCTTATTCCACGAGAAGGTTTAAAAGTTGCTGACATGACACTCGGGGATAAAGCAGCTCCCATTTATTATACGACTGCCCAAAAAAAAGGAGTGTTATGTTTTCAGGGTTCATGTATGTATGTATGTTTGTGAGTTTCTTTATTCCATCATAACTTCTTAACGGCTTAACTGATTTTAATGTATGTGGTATCGTTAGAAGCGTTGAGTTATTCCGGGTAACATAGGCTAGTGATAAAAAAACGGAAATATTTTGTTTTTTCATGGCAATTTATATGACGTAGTTTTTAAGTTGAAATAGTAAAATGTAAATCGAGATCGGATCAGTAGTTCCCAATATTATTGCCTACATTCTAACATAAAAACTTTACCCCTTCATAATATACACATCAACTTACCTATACAAATTTATAAAATTTAAGTGTCTGTTTGTATATACAAAATAACAGCTTTTTACTGAATGGATAAAAGTATATTTTTTGTCTTTCTATCGATCTGTTTATTTCGGCTAATTTCCGAAACGGCTGGAGCGATTTTAACGGAACTTTTGCTGGCAGATAGCTGTTGTTATAAGGAGTAACTTAAGTTTCCGTGCAAAAATAATGAAACCCTTGAAATAACAATTCCAAGGGTTTTAATTTTTGCAAAATCCGATTTAGATGGGGCAGTATTATTTTTATAATAATTTCACGCGAACGAACGTCGCGGGCAACTGCTAGTATTAATAACAAGTACGGATTTTGGTTCTGTTAGTGACTTCCATTATTACTAGTCGACCTTTGAGTTATATAGAAACAAAACACGATCTCAAACATCATTACGTTCATATTGAACGTCAACTAAGCGTGGGGTCGCAAACAGTTGGTTGCGTTCATAGGGTTGCCAAATGTACTTTCTCTAACATAGAGTATTGGAGTAGGCATTGTACTCTATTTGGAGTAGGCACTGTAACATCTACAAAAACCTCAAACCTTGAATTGAATTGAATGAATTTACCACTTTGGTATTCACTGAGAGTCTTTTCTTACATAATAATCTTAAAAAATAAAGGTGTCGTTTGGCAAAAGAATTGATAAAAATTGAACATCTCTTTAATTTCAATTCAGATTCAGAATTCAGACTTAGAATGTCTAGACAAGTAAGAACATAAAAAAAATTATAATTTCGTCGAAAAAGTACAAAAAACACTGTTTCAAACAAAATAATACTCTTTTTAACAATCTATATATCTTTATTCACTATTTCTGAAATCAGAAATAATCAATATCTAGTAAAAAAAATTGCAACCCTAACCGTACGTCACCCAAGGACCTAATTGGCGGCTCATTGATTGAGCGACGAACGTTAACCGAATGTTGTGAGTACCTGCGTAACAATTTACCCTATGTGTGGTGATCTATGTTCCTTTGATCAAATTAACCAAGCACAAAAGGGTTCAGGGAGTCTACCATCACGACTTTAGTGAGAGCAAGAGATGGAGCTAGACGTCTTGTATAGCGCCTTCTCTTTCCCACCTTCTTGGTTTTTCTTATCTAACTTTCCCGCTAATATTCTTCTGCCTAGCCTTTTCCCAACTATGTTGGGGTCGACTTCCAGTCGAACCGGATGCAGCTGAATACCAGTATTTTACATGGAGCGACTGCCTATCTGACCTTCTCAAACCAGTTAGTACAGGGTAATACGATACCCCTTGGTAAGACTAGTTGTCAGACTTTCGGGCCACTGACTACCTGTAACGACTGTCAAAAGATCTACAAATGACAGCCGGGACCAACGGCTTAACGTGCTTACCGAGGCACGGAGGCAACTTGGTATGTAATGGGTGGTCACCCATCCATAGAGCAACCTAGGGAAGCACGGCTTAACTTAAAGATCGACCCGAGTGGCTGTTATTATTTAGCACGACAGGAGATATCTAGGTACAAAATTAGATGACAGACTTTTTTGATCAATTATATTGAAAGGCGTTTTGGATATTATGTTTTGCTGTAAAACAATTTCAGAGGAAAATAACCGTCTTTTTCTCATTATTATGCTGCGACCTAGCAAGTAAATACAAAAAGGGTGTAAGGGACAGCCCTCCACAAACTGATAGGATGCATTCAGCTCTTTATTTTGAATCATATTCTACCGAAATTTTTCTCTGGAAAATGTTTGTATTTTTTTTCAGTTTCTATTCCTTTATTTCGTTATAAAATAACATTTCCTGTAAGCAGCACTCTATTTATGTAAATTATACGGCTAAAATCAAACAATGTATGTTGAAACACTCTAACGAACGATGCGTGAAATCAGCTGTTCACTTCCTGCCTAACTGCAGAGTTCATCGAACTCGTCGTTGCGCTTGCCGTTTGCTACGTGCCACGGTAACGATACATTGCGTATGAGGAAATAAAACAAATCAAATTTATTGGATTCCCATAACATTTCTGAAATAATTTTATTTTTCTTTTATTTCATTTTCATTATTTTATTTTTTCATTATTTTATTTTATTTTTTCATTATTTTATTTGTGTCATCTCTATATGATATACTGAATTCACCCCATTAGTTTGCGGAGGGCTGTCCCATACACCCTGTATTCTTACAGTAGTATTTGTCAAGTGGTCAAATTGATACTGCTCAGACCCTGGGTTCGGTTCCCAGGTCGGGCAAACTGTAATTTTCCACCATTAATTTCTAAGTAGCAGTCTGGTGTTTGGATATGGGCCCGGTTGATGGTAATAGGCGTTACCTATTAATTACATGGGACTTTAATATAACTGTCTAAATATAGGTTTCCTAGGTTCATCTGCCTAACCTTTCGGGGAAACACAGGCGTGATGTTACCTTAATTTCGGATTAATTGGTACAATGAACAGCCATTGAACGAATTGCTAAAACTATTTTGATTGATGATCACAGCTTTCTTGCCATAGACATAACGTCCAAAGTTTAAAAACACAAAAAAAACGAACTACGATGGAACAGTAATAGAGTCATTCCGTCTAAGTGTCGAGCTCTTCAAGAGAAAAATGCGGTAGCTGTTACCAACGATGTCTGTGGATTTTTCCTTATTTTAAGGACCCGGATGTCTGCGTTTAAAATTATTTCTTACACACTTCTGAAGGTAGTAAAACATAGAAAAAGACCATTCAGTATTAAACCAGGAAAATTCGCGACTGTACGGTTCAAGATATTTGGAGAAGATCATAACTACATAATAACAGCCGCTCGGGTCGATCTTTAGGTTAAGGCGTGCTTGCCTAGGTTGGTCTATGGATGGGTGCACCACCCATTACATACCGAGTTTCCTCCGTGCCTCAGAAAGCACGTTCAAGAAAAATAATAATAAAGAATTAGAATAAAATTATGAAACATCCTGTTATTGATGATTACGTGTCAAACGGCAGAACAATGCCTACCCAGCACTCGAGTCCAGTAGTCCATCGCTTGCAACAGGGTGTTTTAACTACGTCATACGTCATAATACTGAATAATATTTTTATTTTGAAATTATTAAAATCTCATAAATACCAATAATAATATTGGTGATACGCAATACACCGTGACTTTTAGTTGTCTTACAACGGCAGCCCACTTTATGTATCCAATGAATACTAAACATTAATAAAAAAAAAAATTGGTATTTTTGACACGTAAACATCAATAACAATATGTTTAATAATTTTATTAAAAAAAATTATTATTATTTTTCTTTGTACCTATTATGGAAGATGAAAAAAAAATCGCGCTTAGAGCTATTTTATGTCGGGTACATTGAGTGGACGACCTTTGTAAACTAAAAAGTCACGGTGTATATCGCTGGCCGTAGTACCAATTCGAGCTTGTTTTGTATTCGTGATATAGATGAAGATAGGTTTCAAAACGTGAGTTCAGCCAATGTTTGCACTACGTTAGACCTTTCTTACTCGATCCTATTTCCAGTTTCGGTCGGTGGTAAACCATACATTTTTGGCCACAATCCAGATAGCAAGCATTGGATTCTTCGTCAAGTTTTTGGCGACGGTTTAGAACGAAGATTTATAAATTATGCGTTCACTGACGCTCAACCGTTCAATATTAATGGTGTTCAATACTTGTATGCAAGACACCAGGACGACACATATTGGAGTCTACATTAGTTTGATTTTTAATATTTAGAAAATGATATTGACCCGTACTTTTATACATTATGATGTATAAAAGTACGTACTAATTTTGCAAATTGTATCAATTTATTGCATATTTTATGAATATATTTTTGATATAAGATTTTAAATTATCATGGACACTAAAATTATTATAACTAGAATCGGGATATTTACCATGTTTACTGTTTTCTTTGAGTTTCCGATATTTCGGCGCTGTTGCAAGCACTATGATCACGGATAAACTGAAGTTATTGCAGGTGGGTGTTTATGAGCAGATATATCGGTCTACCCTCTTTATTGTTCGTTTTTTGCACTCAGTACCGCTACCACTGTCACTCGCAACTCGATTCTGTTCCCGAAACACGAAACTCACTGTGTCTGCTCGCGAATAGTGCCGAAAAAAGTTCGTCGTTTCAAAATATCGGGAACTCAAAGAAAACAATAAACATGGTAAATATCCCGTTTCTAGTTATAATAATATATTTTTGATCTGATGTTAGAACAGAAACAGTGTTTTTAATTTCTACTTATAACCTACCCTGACACTTTTAAGTTTGTTGACAATTAAGCTCATCCACAAGATAAAAAAAACTGTACTATTGTGATATCCGTCAACTAATTACAACGGATTATTTTAAGACGATATTTATTTATTTAACACTTCAAGCACAAAAGTACAGAGGCGGACTTAATGCCATAGATATTTTCTCCCAGTCAACCTTTGGGTGATGCAGAGACAAGCAGTGGTAGGTGTATATCTGAAAATAATTTTAAATAATACTAAGATTAACTACACGGATATATAAAATACTATAAATATATATCAAAATTTAGACAACGACAGACGCTTCAAGGTTCACTCAGAAGACTGTTAAAAAATCAACGGGTAGGTAGAAATAATAATTTGAAAATGTTGTCGTATTGAAATCGCTTGCGACGACGTATCAAAAAACCCATCCAGAAATAGCCATACCCAAAATGTTTACTTCAAAATCAAATTCATAACACAACCTTTTCTATTTCCTTGACTAGGATTCCCCGTTCGATTTGTGCCCCCAATGAAATGTATTGATATTCATGTCCCGTTTCATACAAATAATATCGTATGTTTTATTTACTCGACTGGATTCCGCTGACGAACCCTTTCCGAGAACGAGAGAAGATTTCGGAATATTTCTAGTTCATAATATAACTAAGTTTATCGAAAACATTTGTATTGGAATCTGGAATTATCATTTTAGCTATATCTTTATATTTTAGCTGTATATTTTACATGTGACCATTCCATAAAAAATATAATCATAATCATTACTCTTTTCAGGGTTCCGTACCACAGCGGGACCCTTATAGGATCACATTGTTGTCCGTCTGTCCGTCTGTCAAGACCCTTTTTCTGAGAAACGCGTGAAGGTGTCATGCTTCTCCTTGGAGCAGTGACAAAATTAAATTTGTAAGTCAAAGCGAGATATGACCGTTTGTGTCGCATATTTTGCGATTTCACAAGGGAATCTAAACTTATAGGGTACTTCTCGTTGACCTAGAATCATGAAATTTGGCAAGAAGCAATGTCTTACAGCACATATAAAGAAATAAATCTGGAAACCGTATGTAGTTTACTAACAAAATACCTACAAGTTTATACGGAACCCTCGGTGCGCGAGACAAACTCGCACTTGGCCGGTTTTTTTTAGTCCAAAGGGCTTAGACAAATTTAACAGCAATAATTTTCAACGCGCTTCGTATTTGTTAACAAATCCGAACAGGATTGACATTTACAACATTATTGAAGTATAAGATTTTAAATTATCATGGTCACTTACATTATTATAACTAAATAAAAAATAAAAATAATAAAAATAATAATAATAAAAATGTTTTTATTTTTATTTTTTATATTACTTTGTATAGAAATATTTAAAAATGTAAATTATATGTATAAAAATAAATAAAGGAAATAATAAAAATAAAAATGAAATGAATGATGATGATATATTAAATATCCCGTCTTCTAGTTATAATAATTACTATAACTAGAAGACGAATGATGACGGATAAACAAAAAAAAAAAGTTAAGGATCCCGTATATTTAACTTTTTTTTTTGTTTATCCGTCAACATGGTGCTTGCAAACAGCGCCGAAATATCGGGAACTCAAAGAAAACAATAAACATGGTAAATATTCCGTCTTCTAGTTATAATAATTATTGAAGTAACCATAATACAAAATTCTTTCTAGAGTCTTCTTAACGTTAAGAAACTGTACCCACTCTATCAATCTAAATTTCAATTCAGTCAGAAGATCAAACTGTCGCTGAGATGGGACTGCGACAAAATTTTTAATGTTTTAAATAACAAGATTTGCCTTCAGGTCAATTTCTTTTATGCAGATCTTTCTTAAATTGTTGACTTTTACCCAGGTTCCGAAAAGCTTGTCAATTCCTTGAAAAAAAAGCGATTTTAGCGATTGTTTAGTTGATATGTAAGCATATCAGCTCAACAATTGACACAATGTCTCGTCAACTATGTTTGTTGGTCATAAATAGCACATCATATCATGTGTAGACTGAACTGCCAACCAACAAGCCAAGCGGCACATAACTGAACCTTTGAACGGATCGTTATCGTACATTAACTGCTAGTTACTTGTGTGTAGAACATTAAATGGGATAAACAGTATGAATAAGACAAGGTATAAAGCGTGTGGACGGGCTAGCTCGCGGTCCTGCCGTCTTATGACAACAGGCCGTGTCGACGGCGCGTTCATGTTCCACGCGCGCCTCAAAGAGATGTCAGCAACCAAGTAGGGGTCCGCATAGGCCGATGCCTGCCAGGGCTGCGGGACTGTTCGAAAGAGATACCGTGGCCCTGGAACACAAAGGGCAAAGAAGGAACATGGTTGGGTTTTAGTCAGTACAAGTATAACTATGTTGAGGTCGGCTTCCAGTCTAACCGGATGCAGCTGAATACCAGTATTTTACATAGAGCGACTGCCTATCCGACCTCCACAATCCAGTTAGAACTGGGTAATATGATACCCCTTGGTAAGACTGGTTGTCAGACTTTCAGATCACTGACTACCTGTATCGACTGTCAAAGATCTACAAATGACAGCCGGGACCAACGGCCCGGAGAAAACTCGGTATATATTAAGTGGTCCCCATCCATAGAACAACCTACGCAAGCGCGGCTTAACCTGAAGATTGATCCGAGCGGCTGTTATTATTTAGCCACAAGATATAATGTTAGTGATGTCATGTCAGTTTAAAACTTATATATTAAACCTATTGTTATGACAAGTGCTTCTGCAAAAAAAAAAAGGACAGTAAGAAGGCTTTCGACAGCTTATCTAATCCATACGCCAAGGTCAAAACCATTAAAGAGGTCCATTGAATAGCTTACGGAAATAGTTTCTTTCATTTTACGACATTAGTGTTCGGGTAAATGGCCAACATATTTCGTGTTAGGCGGATTACTAATGCTACATATTGTGGCGGAAAAAATACTACTTTGATGTTTTTGTTTATTTTTTATTTCACTAAAACTATCTACCTAGCCAATAAAATCGAGTTTTATAGTTAATCTATTTCTAAGGAGGAGCTCGTGGATAAATAATAACAGCCGCTCGGATCGATCTTTAGGTTAAGCCGTGCTTGCCTAGGTTGGTCTGTGGATGGGTGACCACCCATTACATACCGAGTTTTCTCCGTGCCTCGGAAAGCACGTTAAGCCGTTGGTCCCGGCTGTTATCTGTAGATCTTTGACAGTCGTTACAGATAGTCAGTGGCCCAAAAAGTCTGACAACCAGTCTTACCAAGGGGTTTCGTATTACCCAGTACTAACTGAGTTGTGGAGGTCAGATAGGCAGTCGCTCCATGTAAAATACTGGTATTCAGCTGCATCTGGTTAGACTGGAAGCCGACTCCAATATAGTTGGGAAAAGGCTAGGCAGATGATGATGAGTTAATCTATTTCTAAAACTGAATGCCCAAGATTGCTTAGAATACTGTAAATAATAAAAAAAAAATCTTTTTATTTCTAAGACTTACGTAACGAACAATCAAATGATAGGATACCTTTTAAGTAAAAAATTGCTTGTATTATGTACTTCCGCACTTCCGGTTTACATTAACAATACTTAAGGGAGCAATTTAACAATAAAATCAAATTCAAAATCAATACCAAAATTTTAGATGAAATTAAATTAAAATTAACATCAAAATGATCACAAATAATAAAAGAAAGACACAATTAAAAATTTAAATAAGAATCAAAATCCAAATTAAAATCAAAATAAAGTTAACGTTTAAATTCAAATCAGCATCAAAATTCAAACCTAAAGGAAAAAAATAAATAAAATAATTTAATTTATAAAGCTTCTTTATCGTGTGGTTAGTGCATAACCTGGTGTCAGAGTTTTTATGCCGGCCATGGACCTCTGACTTGGCTTTACATGCCGTCAAGAAATATCTCAGCAGTGCTGGTTTCCTCACGATGTTTTCCTTCACCGAAACAAGTGATTATACAATACGCACATGAATCCGAAAAATCAGAGGTGCGTGAATTGGGTTCGAACTTGAGACCTGTGACGTGACAGTCCGACCGTCACACCACTAGGCTATCATTGCTTCTTCTTAAATAATAAAGCTACTCTTACTACTTTATATTTTAAATGTTTTTTGATTATATTGCTTTTAGTTTAAGAAATATTTAAAAATGTAGAAGATTTGTATAAAAATAAATAAAGGAGATAAAAATAAGCTACTCTGTAAAATGACATTAGGTATTTGCCTATATTATGTTAAGCCGTTGGTCCAGGCTGTCATTTGTAGATCTTTGACAGTCGTTAGGCAGTCAGTGGCCCAAAAAGTCTGATAACCAGTCTTACCAAGGGGTATCGTATTACCCAGTACTAACTGGGTTTTGGAGGTCAGATAGGCAGTCGCTCCATGTAAAATACTGGTATTCAGCTACATCCGGTTAGACTGGAAGCCGACCCCAACATAGTTAGGAAAAGGCTAGGCAGATGATGATTTACTTATATTATGTGCATCAGAATACTACAACTGCCATTCGTTTTATCAATTAATAAAATTTTAATTTTAAATTGAAACAATATTTCTAATAATGTCATGAGAAGTAGAAGACCTGCCTCGTTGTTATAGTGGTCGCAGGCACGACTGCTGAGTATGAGGTCCTTGATTCGATTCCCAGATCGGGCAAAGTGTTATTGGGTTTTGTCCATCTGGAATTGCTCAGTAGCAGCCACGGAGTCTGGATTTGTGCCCGGTTGATGGCAATAGTCTCGCCCCTTATTACATGGGACCTAAACATAAACGTTACTGGCGAAATGTGGGTACCCTATTAGGTATGCCTCTGCCTAACCCTACGGAGATTACAGGCGTGATGTTATGTTACGTAAATAGAAAAATACAGATCAATTAAACATCATTTTCTGAAATGCAAATGGAAAACTAATTCCCTAATTTTGCGTACCCGGATCAATTTACATTATAATTAAGAATACTCTTGCTAATGTATTCTAGTACGATTAAGTATAATTGTCGAAATGTTAGTCTGGGAACTATTAACTAATACTCCGGCAATTAAGATACCAAGGTTCCTGTAATTAGAGAACGAATTTCTAATGGGTGTCTCGCAAATTAAGTTATCTAATTATGTTTAGCTTAGACTTCTTGGGTCAGGTGCGAAGGCATTTCAACTTCCAGTTTAGTCATTACATATTTGCCGCTTCTTTTTGTTTCAATATTTTTTTTTGAAAGGAGATGAACAAAATGTACCCCAAAATCTACCGGGTGTAAACAGACCCTTCACATATCCGTCAACCAAGCATTCTGTACATCAAACTAAGTAACTTTACGCAAAAATAATTGCTGGGAAACAACTTTTTTTTTTGGGGTGTAAAATCACGTTTTACGGTAGGACTCGATGGAAAGCACTCATAGCATTGTGCTGATAAATGAATTGAATAGTACGAGGGTCGTGGAGGTGTGTAAAATAAAAATCTTACATAAAAAAACTTGTGAAAAAGTTGGAACTTTGACCCCCAATATCTTCGTAACTAGAAGGTTCCCAGGTATGGTCTAGAACAAAAAAAATGATCGCAGTGACGGGGAGAACAAGTGCCTTTCGTTTATGTTAAGGGTCTATTTACACCCTTTATACTAATACTAGCTGCGTTGTAATGCACCCTACCTACCTACTCCCTAATCATCTAGCGGTGTGGAATATACTTTAGGACCTAATCTTATACCTACCAAATATACCTAAAAAAATTCATAAAAATCGGTACATAGATCACAAAAATTGTTGTAAGTTTGTTTGAAAAATACATAATTCGTTTTTTTTTTGTCATCATCTGCCTAGCCTTTTCCCAACTATGTTGGGGTCGGCTTCCAGTCTACCCGGATGCAGCTGAATACCCGTATTGTATATGGAACGATTCGTTTTTTTTGTTTTTCATCAAATGCTATATTTGGTTCTATAGCACCCATCATGCATATAAGCCGAGCTATCACTACTTTTGCAGACTAAGTCGAGGGCGAAGTGCTAACTGTACAAATATATAAAACCTCACTCACGACAAAAGTCTAAGCAGCACTAAAAGGGGATTCATAAAACACTAAGGTTGATGCCAAGAGCCAAATGAAAGTGGAATAAACTAACTGAGGAGGCGTTATGTGTGTTTCGTGACAAGACTCCTTCGTAGAAGCTTCTATGCCAAGACACAAATTTTTACCAAAATGTTTGCACACAAATAAACAGAAATGTGAATGCTGCTAATAAAATGCAGTTCTTATTGTTTAGTTAGGTATTGTCTTTGACTTTCTCAGGGTAAAGAAACTTTTGTTGAAGAAAGTAAATCATCATCTGCCTAGACTTTTCTCTCTGTTGGGGACGGCTTCCAGTCTAACTGAATGCAGGTTTTTAGTATTTTACTCAGAGCGACTGCCTATCTGACCTCCACAACCCAGTTAGTACTGGGTAATACCCATACCATACCTCTTGGTAAGACCGATTTTCAGACTTTCAGGCCAGACGTTGCGTTGGCCTCTCACTAGGTAGACCGATGACCTGGTGAAGATTGCGGGGACCGGTCAATGTTGCGGCACTAGGGGGACGCTTATGTCCAACAGTGGACGTCTTTCGGTTGATGATGATGATGATGAGAATTGTTTTAACCCCCGGAACGTTCGACTTTCGCCACTTCCTAGCTGTGGAGACGAAGTGGTGACACACAGTCGCCAGTAACAACACATATGTATATTATGTTAAAAGAAGACGAAAGAAGAAGAAGGTTCTAGAAAGAAAAGGCCTTCTCTTTCACCCCGAAAACCTTATCCTATCCCTGAAGATTTATGAACCTGGTTACCCTCACCATAGGAGATGGTATGACGATATGGACAGGATTCCATATCGTCACATCTCGTGTCGCGCTTCCCAACTCATACTACCCACGGCATTCATATTTATTTCACTGAGATCTTCAGAAACTATTTATTTGTATAATAATGTGGGTGGAGAAACCTTGCATGTTCGCTCAATTTGCGTGGGCAGTCATAGTTGAGTCTCTCAAGTCTAAACATGACTGTGTTCTGGTAGACGATAATATCCATTTACATTGATGAGATACAACAAATTAGTTAGAGTAGCCTTTGGCACGTTTTCTTTGACCTCATAAAGATATAAAAGCTGAGAAAATATACACATACAGTGTTTTTCCATTACATGCCTAAAAAAATACTATTTTTTTCTACTTTTCTGCTGCACATCATGAACTGAAAGATCATCATTATCTGCCCAGCCTTTTCCCAACTTTGTTGGGGATGGCCAGTCTAACCGGATGTAGCTGAGTACCAGCATTTTAGATAGACTGCGACTGCTCATCTGCCCTCCCCAACCGAGTTAGAGAGTAACACGAAACCCCTTGGTAAGACTGGAAGTCAGACATTCGGGCTTCTAACTACCCGCAACAAGTGTAAAGGTTTACAAATGACAGCTGGGATTACCAAGTTTGAAAATTGACCGATATGAGCCATATAATGGCATAATGTTTTTCAAAGTCAATGAGGAATTATTTTTATTATTTTTTTTAATTAAATTTTTTCAGTACTATATTAACCAAATCAGACATGCATCGATATATTAAATCAAGCAACAAAAAAATCCTTGTAGAATAACATAGTTGACTGACAATCATCGAAAAAAGTTATTTTTTTATAACTTGGGCCAAAAATAAATAACGATTATTTCTATTTATTGTGTCATAAGAAAGAGAATTACTATCTCCTCATAGAGGTAATATAGTATACAAGCAGAGGCGTATCTCTTACATTGGATGATAATAATAATCGGAGGTACGCCCACATTATGTCAAAGTCATTATTTATTCCCGAGTGGTTACATCATATCTTGGCTATTTTGGTAAACAGGTAATTATATGGACCAGATTGATTCTGAAAATTTAGTTTTTTTTTCCTCAGTAAATATCTTTTTATTTTACATAGCTTCGATTGTCCCACCGGGTAAAGGCCTCCCTCATAGCCTCCCACTCTTCTCTCCGGCCGATCTCTCACAAACGCCTCTAATGTTGATAAAAAAATATATAATGGCGGCATTTTGGCCAGCCATTTAATTCAAACCCTTTTCTGAATCTTATTATTATTTTTTGGCTTTACACGGTGTATTTTATTATTCGGTTATGCCTGCACGGTACAGTCATTTTCCACATTTCGCCAGTTATTATCGTACTTGCACTTTACTACACCAAGCAATTCACCTCCCATGTTACCATGGCAACGCATGAAAATATGATTACTTCTTAAAACATTAATTATGGCGGTCTGTAGGGGAGCGATATTCAGAGCTTCCCGGATGTTAGAGATAATGATGACGAATTACATCTTCTAATGTTTTTACTGCGTATCTTTTACCACTTTTAGGTCTTTAAAGCTCAGGGTAATTTTATTATTCAAAGAGATCTAAAATAATGTAGGTAATACACGGTGTAAGGCGCACAAACGACTACCATGAATTCAGCACATAATTCTGAAAACCAAGCTGAGCTGGAGCTGGCTTGAGGAGTTCAGATAGGCAGTCGCTCCATGTAAATATTATAATATACTGGTATTGAGCTGCATCCGGTTACACTGGAACCAGACCCCAACATAGTTGGGAAAAGGCTAGGCAGATGATGATGAATCACGAAGCCTACCGTCGAAAAAGAAACACCGTGGCTCTGGAACACAAAGGGCTAAGAAGGAACGTGGATGGGTTTTAGTCAGTACAAGTCTGACACTCCCTTCCGCTCCGCCCAGAGCGGGAGGGTTTGATAATTTCCCATCAGAAAAAAGGGGGTCATATATGCTGATCCCATTGGAACCGTTTTAGCAGTGATGTCCCTTACAAGTATTTCATGCACTTCTCATAAAACTGGTTTAGTCATTTTAGGTACCTAAATTATACCTGTTTTCAATTTTCACTTGGTGAAATCAAAATGGCAAAACAGTCAAGTACGTCGATGCAATCTCTGATAAAAATATGGATAGTCTTGATTAAGTAACAAAAACCAGGAAGAAGAATGAAAAACCAAATTCATTAGTAATTTAATGTCCCGTTAAATCCATTTTCTTAATTGTAACTAGTTAAATCTTTGAAAAAGTTAATTCAATCTGCATCGCCCCATTGATTTTAAGTTATCCGCTGCGGGATGAAGATAGCTCTCTATTAGCACTGCTCTTTTTGTTTTCCTAAATGTCTTTGTTGTCAGAAGTTCTCTTTCGTATTTTTGGTTAATTACAAAATGTAAACTCGATTGAATGTCAAAGAGGAACTTCCTGTGTTTAAAAGGAATTGTAAAATGTAAAAACAGGCATTTAGAAGTTGCATTTCCGAATCCAGGTTGTGCTGCAGTTTTTGTAAAGGAGAATGGGCAATTGAGCATGTTGGTATTTCAAATACGCGATATCTCAAAAAAAAAATAAACTCATGTGTCATAGAAGATGCGCTTTCAAACTAAACACCTGGTCTCACTCTCACATCTGAAATAACAAAAATTTTTGTTCTGTGAACTGGCTGGTTAAATCATCAACCATCAATTTCACACTGTGAAACAAATTCTAAATCTTTCGCGCAAAAAACATAGTAATTGCAGCAACCGTCCTTATTTATAGTGTTTGTTATATATAATTTTCCTATATTGTTCTTCAGTACGACCCAACATGATTATTATAATAATGTGCCCAAAGCCAGACTCTGAACAGTTACTAAGAAGATTCCTGATAAAAAAAACCCAATAACACTTTGCTCAACCTGGTCATAAAACCAGGACCTCAAGTTCTGCAGCAGCACAACCCCACGATGATAAAGACAGTGTTTAAACTATAATCCCCCATTGTGAAGGATATACAAACACCTTCCATGCTGTTCTTACCATAATTTTTGCTTCATCATGTCCCCAAAGTCCTCTAACTAATTTGATTGTCTTTGTTCAAGAGGCATGAACTTTCCGGACATTATGATCTCGATCATTAAATATTAATAAGCGTCCATAGTTCAAAGGGGTGCTACGGACCCCTGATGGAAAAGTCAAACTGGGTTGAGATACTTTGGTTCGGAACAAACTTGAGACGGTTATTTACAGGGTTGAAATGTTTCTAATGTGGTTTGGTAACACTTTTGTATTTAATTTAAAGGACGGCAAATCGGGAAGTGATATTTTTGTTGTTTCGTTTTTTGTTAACGGTTTTAACAGTAACTGTTTATTTATTTAGTATTCCAAATCGAGCAAAGGTTAATTTTATTGGATTATCGATAATATTAGTGACTGTCACACAAGCCGTACATAAAAATCGACTGTCATTAAAGTATTTATCTGAAATACTAGGTATGTCTATGAAGCTACCAAACTCGACAAATTCAGGATTTTAAATAATAATTTCTTAGTAGAATCATTGCTTTTAATTTCAAGACATTATTCAAATGCTCATCAAATTAGTGAATCAAAACTTTCCAAAATCAAAAATTGAAAGTTTGAATAAAATGTTGGAGCCAAAATAAATTCTGATCCACCCCGATTACTGGCCAAACAGTCAACTCTGTCTCGCATCACTGGATCCAAATAGACCCAAAATTATTCTAATACTGATACCGATCTCACAAAATAAAAAAATAAAACAGAAGGTCAAGTCCATACTATGAGCAATAATGCGCGTACACATAGACATGGTTCAATTCCAGTGAGTGTAAGCGCACTGACGACTGACTTTTAACGGAGATATGGTTATGACAGAAAGAAAGAAAAAGTATTTATTGGTCTCGCACAAAAAAAAAACAAAATTATATTAAAATAACAAAAAAATTAAAAAATTCGACATTCATTAAATTTAATTAAATAGGTGCTGTACGAGGCTAAAAAGCCTCTATTTCAGCATGGTGCTGTAACATTTACAAAATATCACGTAATCGTCGTCAATCGTAAGTTAGTGTACGTCTATTTGTGTGCGTGTCTTTTTGGTCTAGTCTAGGTACTGCTAAGCATGAAGTCCTGGTTTTGTTTCCCAGCTCGGGCCGAGGGTTATTGGGTTTTCATCAGGTATTTCTGAGTAACAGCTAGGAGTCTAGGTGAACCCGATTGATGGCTAAAAGCTCTACCCCTATAACATAGGAACATATTGACTGGCTAGATAGGGCAGCTGCTACCCGCGGCTTCAACCGCAGAAATTAAATTTTTGCACAGTATCTTTACAAATGTGTTATTCTGATGTATAATAAAATAGTTTTATTTTAGTTATTGCGTGAAAGAGGAACAAACATACATCCATCCATCCATTCCCACAAACTTTCACGTTTACGCTTATTTTGCTTGTTGTGTAAACCTGGCCTTCTGAATCAATCTGTTTTGTTCTGATTCCTACTGATATTCCCAGGGTTCCAGGTAAAACTTATCGGATTATGAAAATTCTCCCGTGATTGTTGTTCACCGAAGCGAGATGTGATTTCACACTGACCGACTTCCAACTGCCAAAGATTCCAGAACTTTCCTGTTTGAATGGCCGACATTTTGGTCGGGACGCCATTACAATGTCGCAGCGGGCGGTCAAACTTATGGGGTTGGGGACCGCTCCTCACACCGTTATCAGGATAATGTTCAGGATGACAGAATACAACAGCTCTTCTGTAATCTCACAGGGATGCTAGCCACAATAAATATATATTTGATTTTCGTCCGTGTGGAATTCAGAAATCATCCCACGGGATCGTACTACCAGATTTTAAACTATTTGTGCGACAAATTTCAACCAAAACCGTGCAGTAGTTTTTGTGTAAAAGAGTAACAAACATCCACAGATACATCCATACATCCACTCACCCTCACCTGACTGGGCATTTTTAATAGTAGCAAGAAATCATCATCATTCTCTTAGAAGAAAAAGACATATCCCAATTAATTTGTCTTCTTCTTCCATGCTTCTCTATTACTCATCATCTCTTCAGACACCTTATTTTTTACCCTATCATCCTTTACGCAGTCTATCCATCGTTTTTTGGTCTTCTTCTACTCCTATACCAATCTTAGTATAGTAGCAAGAAATATCAGTGAGAAAAGATTTAGTCACCTGGCCTGTGACGAATTATGCTGAATCGGGACAACAATATCTATAAATATCGATCAGTTTTCAGATCATTAATAGTTTATAACACTAAAAATAAGATTTGTGACACAAAACCTAAAAACTTTCAGTCATTTTCTCAACCTACTGCATCATCTGCTGAGTTTTTTCCCAACTTTATTACGGTCGGCTTCTAGTCTTACCGGATGCAGCTGAATATTAGTATTTTACATGGAACAACTGCATATCTGACCGCAACAACAAAGTTAGTACTGGGTAATACGATACCCCTTGGTAAAAGTGGCTGTCAGACTTTCGGGCTACTGACTACCTGTAACGACTGTCAAAGATCTACAAATTTCAGCCGGGACCAATAGCTTAATGGGTGGTCACCCATCCACGGACCGACCTTGGCAAGTGCAGCTTAACCTTGAAGATCGACCCCTGCGGCAGTTATAATTTAGCCAAGAGCTCCTTAAACCTACTGCATATTAATGGATTAGAATAGAATAGAATAGAATAGAATAGAATAGGATAGAATAGAATAGAATAGAATAATATTTATTTGCTTAAAAACATGGTATAAAAGATGGTAAAAACAAAAAAGAAAGAGCATACATGTTTTTGCTTAACAGTAATAAGCGTGCAAAAATTTCACGAGAATATTTAACATTTATTGTCAAAGAAGTCTTTGACACTTTTATGGTTTTAAGGTTATAATATTATGGTTATAAGTGATTCGTAACCGCGACATTTTGAGCTCACCTAATTTAATTTACTGCAGTCAACCAATGTTCTTTTAGACTTACATTTGTTTCATTTAAACTTATACTGTCACTTACGGGATATCTTCTGTGATTGTTCATTATTTGACAACCCGCGATCGTGGCGCTTGCAACAGCGTCGAAATTTCGGGAGCTCAAAATAATGAACAATCACAGCAGTTATCCCGTAAGTGACAGTATAAGTTTAGTTGTAAACCGTGAAAGCTTAAAACAGTGCTTGTTTCATCTATTGATAATACATCTGTATAAAATAGGAGTCCAAAATTAACCAAGACAGCCGAAGGACCGGTCGATCCGTTTACTAATCACGGCTAAACTATCAGCCCAAATTTGGCAAACTTTGACGAAGAGATAACTTGATACTTGGAGTAAAATATAACTTGACATCTTTAAAATTAAATACGTTACAGAATCTTTATTATTCAATTAATTCTTGAACTAGCTTTTACCCGCTGTTTCGCGCTCGTTACGTTCAGAAGATCCTATCATACTCGGGGATAATGTAGCTTCCCATAAGAAGAAGAAGAGAAAGAAAAGAAGAAGAAGAATTTTCGGAATCGGATCAGTAGTTCCGTAGACTTGTACTGACTAAAACCCATCCACGTTCCTTCTTTGCCCTTTGTGTTCCCGGGCCACGGTATCTTTCGTACAGTCCCGCAGCCCTGGCAGGCATCGGCCCATACGGACCCCTACTTGGTTGCTGACATCTCTTTGAGGCGCGCGTGGAACACGAACGCGCCGTCGACACGGCTTACGTTCAAACTTATAGTGTAGTACAATGGGTTTAGAAAAAACTTTACCTTCCTACTTCAGACACCTTTATCTTAGATTGTGCATAATCTCAACCAGAGTCTGTAATAACTGATGTCGAGAAAAATAAAGATTTATGACTATGATTTCTTAACGAAGCCAATGGGTACTTGTTCGCCCCGTCATTGCGATATTTTTTTGTTCTAGACTATACCTGGCAACCTTATAGTTACGGAGATATTAGGGGTCAAAATTCCAACTTTTTAATCATCATCATCATCTGCCTAGCCTTTTCCCAACTATGTTGGGGTCGGCTTCCAGTCTAACCGGATGCAGCTGAATACCAGTATTTTACATGAAGCGACTGCCTATCTGACCTCCACAACCCAGTTAGTACTGGGTAATACGATACCCCTTGGTAAGACTGGTTGTCAGACTTTCAAACCACTGACTACCTGTATCGACTGTCAAAGATCTACAAATGACACCCGGGACCAACGGCTTAACGTGCTTTCCGAGGCACGGAGGAGACTCGGTATGTAATGGGTGGTCACCCATCCACAGACCAACCTAGGCAAGCACGGCTTAACCTAAAGATCGATCCGAGCGGCTGTTATTATTTAGCTACGAGCTCCTCCTCCTCCAACTTTTTAATGTTTTACTCTAAATACCTCCACTACTCCCGTACTATTCTATGCATCAGCACAGTGTTTTGAGTGCGTTATTTTGAGTCCTGCCGTGAAACGTGTTACTCCCCTAAAAAAAAATCGTTTCCCAGCAAGTTAGTTTGATGTAGAATGCTTGGTTGCCGGCTTCATGAAGGGTTTGTTTTCACCTTGTAGATGGAAAAAAATGCACGAATGTTTTTAAACCAGTACGGTGTAAAAGACGTAGTTCGAAGAAAAAGGGTCCTTATAAATCTTACTTATTCAGTGACTCACTCGAATAAATTTAATGTTACAGTTTACCGCTTTTTGTATGCCACATATGGTGCCGGCTTTTCATACAAGTTCTCACTTATAAACTCACTTAGATTTATTTATTTATTTTACTATTTATGCTCATACAGAAGACAACACAGGAAAATAACATTATAATATTATATGAGTACAAAGGTACTGCTTATTTCAAAAGAAATTTCTGCCAGCAGACCCGCAAAAAGGAGAAATGAAAAAGAAATGTAGACAGTAGTGTGTAAAAAGGAAGAGAATAATGTGTGAATGTTCGTTACCTAACTTTACCTATAATACTATATAAATTGCTTGCTTTATTAAATAAATAAAGCAAGTTTTATTCAGGCACACTTTCTTATCTATTCTTTAATACTAGAGACATAGTCTTGTGAACGCAGACATGAAATAACATTTTCACTGAAAACGTCTAGAATGCATTGAATCAGTTTTTTTTTTGTTGTAACCCAACAATAATCCGCGGTACACTGGGTGCTACGCATGAGCTACGCCGTAGCTCCGTAGCTAAGCGCGTAGGAAAATGCACGAACCATGCGGATTTTTACCATTTGTGCTAAAAGGTGCCGTCAAATCGACTGGACTGGACGCCGGATTGACTGCGCATACCGGACTTTGTCAGATATAATAACATAACATCATGCCTGTAATCCCCGAAGGGTTAGGCAGAGGTGTACCTAACAGTACACCTACATTTCGCCACATTTCTAAGTCTGAAATTTCTGTCTAAGTCTCAAAACCTTAGATTAAATAAAATGTGTCCGAAGTATTATTAAATTTATAACCACAGTCTTCTTTTTATGAAAAAGTTAAATTAAATGCATAATTTGCTCCAAAACAATTATATCGAAACACTTATTTCAATCTGAAAATAGACTATAATTATATTTAATAGAAAATTTAACTTACACTGTACCTGCACACATAACTGCTAATCTCTCTTAAGTTTAGTTTAACACAAGCTACTTCAATATAGTTTAAGTTTTATTAGTAAGCATAGAACAAACAAGCTTAACTAAGTTAGGGAAGCAGGATATTATGAGTAGGTCATGTCTACATACAGATTAAATTAACCTGGAACAGATTACAGAGATAAAATTATTTAACACTGCAAATGTTGCATGAAGTGATGATAGCACAAAAAAAATGTAGTCGAAGCGAAAGATCATAATATAGAAATTGAAACCGTGAAGCTCTTAGAGAAGGCGGTTTGTAGGCAATCGCTTGACGCGTGAAAATGAATATTATTGACAAAAAACAATTATTGTTTAATGCAAAACTGTTTTTATATGAATTCAATGTTAGGCAAAAATGTACTACCCAGTTCACTGGCAGTTTGCCACTTTTCACCCTTATACCCTAAGTGTTAAGGTTGAAAAGTGGTCGACCGTCAATCAACTCTTTATCAAGTATTACCTAATAGTAAGCACTGTTTTAAGCTTTCACGGTTTACAACTAAACTTATACTGTCACTTACGGGATATCTTCCGTGATTGTTTATTATTTTGAGCTCCCGATATTAAGAAAGAGGGTAGATAGATTTGTCTGCTCTTAACAATTTATTTTCCATCCACCCGCATTCTCCAGTCAACCCGCGATTATAGCGCTTGCAACAGCGCCGAAATATATTTAAGTTTACCTAATAGTATACCCAAATTTAGTACCAGCCAGTTTTCTTTTTAAGTCCCATGCAATAGGGGTTGCGCCTATTGCCATCAACCGAACACAAACCTAGACTCCGTGGCTGCTACTGAGAAATTCATGTTGGAAAAACCCAATAACTTTTAGGCCGACCTGGGAATCGAACCCAGGAGCACATGCTCAGCAGCCGCGCTTGCGAGCACTCGACCAACAAGGCAGTTGCTTAAGTTTACTGTCAATATCCTATAATCGAAATTGTATTTATTATGTCAATAAAGAATTATTATTATTTCCTTTATTTATTTTTATACATATAATTTCCATTTTTAAATATTTCTATACAAATTATATAAAAAAAAAACATTTAAAAATATATAAATAGTAGCCCACCGGTATCGGGAACAGGGTCCGAAATACCGGTGGTCAGGGCTCTTGAGCGATTAACCTCCTAACGATACGCGCCATGTCCAGAAGTACTGCTTTCTGAATCAAGCCCTTGATCCAGCTGCCAAGCGAGAGCCTCCTCAGATGTTGGTTATTATTATAATAACCAAAAAAAAACCTATGAAACTTATTTTTACCATAATTGCCTATAAATTCTGTGCGATTGCATCGCACGTTTTACCTTTAATTCACAGTGTATTGTCAGAGTGCTTCCATTTCCGCAATAAAATTACGCGACACCCAAAATTTAAATTTACATTATTATAGCAACTTTAATTACCTTGCGTACGACAATGGCTGTAGAAATTACGTAATTACTAAACAGAATAGGGACGTCAAGCCAGTGGTTTTGCAGATATAGGGTCGTATTGTGTTTCGCAAATACTGCGGTGTCTTTCATGTGATATAATTGTATGGACTTAATGAAATATGTATTTCGGCGTAGGTATTTCATGATTCGTACCACCATGCCTTACAAGTTACACAGCGGTTTTTAGTTAATAGTAGTTTAGGACTATGAAGAGCAAGGTGTAAAGATCTTCATCCTCCATATAAAAGGAAGGATTAAGGATGATTTCCATCAAACGGCTCGCATCGCATCGAATCGGAACGGATTTTACAATCTTTAAACGATATTAAATCGTGTACAAAGTATTTTAATTTTTAATATTTTATACGCAAACCCTGCGTAGGGAACATAGCTGTTTTTTGACATGGAAAAAAAACACATCCAGACACACATCCGGTGTACTGAATCGGAAGGTCGCAGGTTCAAACCCTGCTCGCACTGGAATTTTTCTTTCCATGTCAAAAAAAAGTATTTTAAGTCTATATTACCAAGCCGCGCACAGCAGCTTGACCGCGGGCGTCTTCCACGACACGCGATCGTAGCCGATAGAATGCTGCGACGCGTGGTTGGCTCCGTTCGCCTGTCGTCGTATCCAATTGGATCATATCGGCTGGAACACGGTAGGAATCAAACTATTTGACTAGGCGCAGAAACGCATACGTCTGCAAGCGACGTTACAGAACCGATCGTTTGCGTTGACATTCTGCCGGACGCGATCGGCTGTCTCCGGACCCGTTCGTATCCTTTCCGATACGATGCGATGCGAACCGTTTGGTGGAAATCATCCTTTATCCGACAACACGGCTGTTGTGTCTGGTGGGCTACTGCCCGACTGTTGTTGTCGGGTTTTTTCCTTTTTGTTTGACATTTTTATATTTATTTTAAGCTATTGACATTTGTAATTTAATTTCTTTGGTTGTTATTTGAAAGTTGATTTTTAAAAAAATGTAATTTAATTATTTTTCTTTGACATTTGTAATTTGATTTTTTATGTAGACAATTTTATTCTTTACTAAGTACTTTTTTTTTGACATTTAATTTTATTAATTTGGCACAAAATTTGCATGAAGAATTTATTATGCGGAATATGATGAAATATTGTGGACCTATGAGATATAAAATATGTAAAATACCGTATTTCAGGCAAAAAAATAAGAACCTGAATCTAACTATAACTGCGCGATTTAAAATTTTGATGTTAGTTCTTCATTTGTGTCGTAGATGCTGTAGTACTTTTTGTGTGCCGCTATAGTCTCATGGAGTTTTATTACCGAGATAAAAAGTTCCCTGTGTTAATCCAGGGTATAAACGGTCTGTATTACAGCTTCAAATGAGAACAGCGCAGAATAACCATCTTCATTTGTCTAGCCATCCCATTTTCCATTTATGTTGAGGACGTCTTTCATTTATTTATTTATTGAATGCACAATGTACACATAATTAAACGCTAAACTTATAACTAGTGAGTACATGACCCTGTTAGGGCGCAGAAAGATGACTTAAACTGATAACATCGCAGAGTGTAAGTTTCTATTATCTATTACGTAGATTAGAAAGTTTCACAATTAAAATATTATATTAATTAAACTTATATCTAGTTTTATACATAAAAAAGAGTATATTTTATAATTAACACATACATAATAATTATATTCGAACTCTATTTTAATATTTTGTCTTCTATGAATTCTTGAATCTATACTAGTATTATGAAGCTGAAGAGTTTGTTTGTTTGGTTGAACGCGGTAATCTCAGAAACTACTGGTTCGAATTGAAAAAATATTTTAGTGTTGAATAGCCCATTTATCGAGGAATGCTATAGACTATATATCATTACGCTACAACCAATAGGATTGGAGCATCAATGAAAAATGTTGCAAAAACTGAAACGGCTGAGAAAGATCTAAGTCCAGCCGGACGAAGTCGCGGGCACAGCTAGTACTATATAATAGTCATTACATACATTCTAACTAAATGCCGCTGTTACATTGAACGACACAAAACAAAGATGAAAACGCAACATTTTTAAAACATTGCTAACAACAAAACGAGGTATCTAACTCCAAATTCTCGGGTAAAAATACCGCGGTGTTTGTTTTTTTTCCTCGAGTTAAGTCTTTACAAGCGTAACGGGTCCGCCATATTGTAAAGAGACAGTTATATTTCAATAAATACAGTGAAGAACGCGGATCTTTTTATGTCGCAAATAATCTTTTTGTGTTCGCTTACTTTTTATTATTTCAAGTTAAAATTATTGTGTTCCTTCAGTTTCAGCGAAACATAAAATGATAGAAATTCAAAAATAAAATAACATATCTTCACTCCTGTAGTCCCCCAAAGGGTTAGGCAAAGGTGTAGGTCCCTTATTGGTAAAAATACCCTTAACAAATCCGAAAGGCACTTGTTCTCCCAGCCATTGCCATCAATTTTGATCAATACACTTTCTCGAAAACTGGTTCTTATCGCACTACGATTAGGTTCAACATGCAATGTATTTCACACGCGTGAATTTTTTGCGGAAAAAAGCAAATTAAATCATAGTTTCCTAATAATTTCTGACAAAAATACTATCCGTTCTATTTCATTTCTTGGAAAGTGTATTTAAAAACGTTGTTTGATACGCATGGGGATTTGTTACTGCAGTTCTCGGCTCCACAATTCGGCCTCGAATGCAATAACAAAGTTTCTCCACTTATATCAAAATGTACTATTGTTCAGCAACATACCTGAGAACCTTCGAGTTACGGAGATATTGGGAGTCAAAACTCCAATTTTTTCACAATTTTTTCTTTAGTTACTTACAAATTTTTAATGTTATAACTTTACTTTAAGTACTTCCAAAAAAATTCGTTTCCCAGCAATGAGTTTGGTGTAGAGTTACTTAGTTTGGTGTACAGAATGCTTGGTTGACGACTTCGTGAGGGTCTATTTACACCTTGTATTGTCCACCCACAGTTATTTTATATTTAAGTCCTACGTATCAGGGACTGAGCCTATTGCCATCAATCGGGTACAAACTCAGTTGTTTCTGAAACATTCTTGATGCTACAACCCAATTACATGTTACCCAACTTCGTCATCAAACCCAGGACCTCCTGCTCAGCAGTAGTAGTTGCGAACACACACGAACTCACCAGGTGCTTATCGGCCTGAAAATTGTTGAGTTAGGTTGTTTTTTATTCTGGCAGAACTAGTGTAGATGACCCACTTAAAGTTAAGCCTCTGTGTCTTAAAACTAACCAAGCCGCAGTCTACCAGTAGCTTACTGCCGTACCTACATTTTCATTGAACTCCTCATCCAAAAAAAAAAAAGTCTCCTGACTCGCTCTCAAAAAGCACTCGTCAAAACAGGATCCGTAAATGCGTCTCTTATTGTATTCCTATAAAAAGATCTCGTAATCTAGAAAACTCCATTAGCTTAAGTGTTGTTTCAAGAAAATAAATCCATGGTAGGACTGAACACCGTATTTTTCCATCTTCAATGAAACTAGTAGATGCCTGGCTAGATAATGATAAGACTACGGAGACATGAATTTACTTAGAAGCTAGAGATTCATTCCAGACTTGAACTGATAAACTGATACAGCTACTTACAGGCTTACAGTACATTAAATAAAAGACCGACCAAGTACGAGTCGGACTCGCGCATGAAGTGTTCCGTACCATCGTTGTAGGGGAGCCCTCTTTAATTATTAACTTATTTTTTTTTTTTTTTGTTTTAGCGGCAACATAAATACACATTCTGTGAAACTTTCAACTGTCAACTTATTCCGTAATAAGTTGACAGTTGAGTTGATGAGATACAGCCCGCTGACAGATAGACGGACGGACGGACAGCGGAGGCTTAGTAATAGGATCGGTTGAAGATGAATCGTATTTAGTCTAGTTTTAAATACAAATTGCTTCCAACGCCTTTCATTGGCAATGGAAAGCTTTTCAAAGAGAAAATACAGGCGAAGACATTTTTTTTTATTTTTTTAAATAGCATTGTTTGACTTGTTATTATGGCCTCCTTGTACAAAATGCGGCTTTGAAAGTAAAAAAAGAAAATTCTGGGTAGGCTGGCAATTCTGAGAATTGATTTTTATTAGGCTGTTACTTGGCGAATTAAACAGACCCTTTAAAGTTGACTACCTTTAAAATGAAAAAGGCAGTTGATCCCAAAATATGCCTCTTTTCATTCAATGCGTACTTATTCTGATAAAACGTTGCCACAGTTTCTAACTCTAAGGCAGTCTAAGGTCATATTAATGATAACATAAATACTTTCGAGAAGTGCCTGAGGTTTTTTTAATTAACGCAATAATTGCTTCACACTAAGCGACTGCTGAGCATGACGTCCTGGGTTCGATTCCCGGGTCTGACAACGAGTTATTGGGATTTTAGCATTTAGTAAAAAGCTGTTATTTTGAAAATACAAACAGACACTTAAATTTTAATTCTATTGGGAATCGAAATAAAATGTGTTTCGATTCGTAAGTACATTATCGTCAGAAGACATTTATCTGTCTGTATCCTATATTTATATAACCACCATTAATTTCCACAACTTAAAAACACCCAGCCTTTCCAATCAGCTTTCTCATTAACCCAAATGTTCTGCTACACTTCCCCAATGTTTTCTTATTTCGATAAAAAAAAACGTGTAAAAAAGGATTCGAACGAGGGTAGGAAAAATTGGAACAAGAGTTACTACCATGTTTTCGCATTGGCGACACCAACTTTTTTAATAACGCTCCATTATGCGAGTTTGGTATCACTTTCGATTCCATATCAGACCACTCTCGTACTTTTATAACTTTTTCGTTTTTTGGACAAAATTACTCTACCGATTTAGTTTTGATCGAATGTATTTTTGTTAGATAGTGTGTTCTGATAAGAATTTAATTTGATTGAATGCTTTAAATTGATTTTTTGGAGTCTCATTTACAGTACGAAGTAATTTAGAAGGCATATCCAGTATGTTGGGTACCGTAGATAGGTTTATTTTTTAATGGTTTTTAAATTTATTTTTTTCATAATTATTTATGACTTACTTTTTTTACTTTTTTTTTTTTTTTAGACTTATTTGGATATTATTGTGCCTGTGGAGAATTATATGGCACGAAAAGAGGTGTCTGATGAGATGACAAGTAATAGAGAAGTATGGAAGAAGAAGGCCTGCTGCTCCGACCCCAAATGAATCGGGATAAGGACAAGAAAATGATGAGTAACTGCGAACCACTCACCAAGGCTGAGAATGTAAAATACCTGGGAATAACGATCGACAAAAACCTAAGATTTCAAGATCACATAACCACTCTTAGTAACAGATTACGGAAACTAATTTATGTGTTTAAAACGCTGAGACATGTAGTCGATAAAAATATTATGAAAACAGTGTACTATACCCTTGCTCAATCTATAATATGCTACTGCATCACCTCTTGGGGTGGAGCTCCAAAAACTACCCTAATAGAAATTGAAAGAACCCAAAGAGCTATACTGAAAGTTTCGTCTTTTCGACCGTATCGCTACCCCACTGAACAGTTATACAAAGAGAATGAAGTCCTGACAGTGCGGCAACTGTTTATATTGCACATTCTGCTGAAACAGCATTCTCTTTTGGTTTATAATCCAACGTTGTCCAGGGGGAAAAGACGATATGACCCTGTGGAGCGCCATCATCTACGTCTCAAAACTATGTTCGCAAGGCGTTTCTTTTGCTATCTGGGTGGTTACTTATACAATAAAACTCACAAAGTGTTACATATCTTTAGCCTCACAAATAATAAATGCAAAAAGAGGCTAACAGACTGGCTACTAACATTAAACTATAATAAAACTGAAAATATACTTATAGTGACCTAAACACAATATCACGTACTGTCACACACCCACGCACACACACACACACCCACATACTCACACACATTCAATCACCCATACTACACATCTACTAACATTCGTCTCGCATACTTAACCTAGATTTTAATCATAGTAAATAAAACTATAAAATGTCTGATTCCTAATTACAATCTGTCAGCGGGCCTAGTACATAATTTTAAAAAATGAAAATGTAAAGGGGTGGGATCCTGGTGTCCTGAAACACAGGCCACGAGCCTAGCTTAGGCACCAGTCTCCCACAATATATACTTACCTGAATTGTGTATCATTGTCGAATCTGACCGATGTAAAATAATTTGTGTATATTGTGGTGAGAAAAATAAAGTTGATTGATTGATTGATTGATTGATTATGCTTGTGAAAATGTGGGTGTAATTTGACACATGTCATGTAATGCTATTTCATAATTCTGTCAACATTTCCCCTTTGAACTTCCAAAAGCTTACTAACTTGCGTAAATAATACGAAAAACAGTAGTAAGCCCGTGTTTGATTAATAACACCACACTTGGATGAACTCGATAGCTTCACAACTCTTGTTTTTAAAATACCTCATTATTCTCTTTTTACAGAAATCCGAAGCAAACAAAGACAAAAGTTTTTGTGGGGTTACGGAATTTTCGAGAATTTTGCATTCAAAAAGTGTAGAAAGATTTTTTTTTAATGTCCTTATTATGTGAGGCATCATATGTTGCGATCCCTTGACACGCACCTGTAATTTTTCGGATTCATGTACTTAATGTATAATTATCACTTGCTTCGGCGAAGGAAAACATCGTGAGGAAACCAGCACGCCTGTGAGATATTTCCATAGAGGCCCATAGCCGGCGTAGAAGCTCTGACACCAGATTACTGACACTAACCATACGAAAAAAAAACACGTTGCAATTGCCTTTGGATTATTTAAACGGAGCCTTTGTAAGTACTAAATGTACAATTAAACGAAAAATCGCCCAATCACTGTGACAATCCGCACCGACGTGACTGGTTTCTATCTCATCATCATCAGCTCTCAGCAATCCACTGCAGGACATAAGTCTCTTCAATCGCACGCCACTTACCTTTATTGTCGGCAACTCAGGCACAACTTAGGTAGAAAAATGATCATGTTTAAAGCCCCTTTATCATAAGCAAACCATTCAGAGTTGATGACGGAAGCGGAAGACTTTATTTACGATTTACTTGTGTCTGAAATCAACATCACGTCCTAACCTACTTTTTTTGTTTTTTTTATGTATTAAATGGGCCTACTCTTGACCTCAATCTAGTCCTGAAGACAGAGATGAGGTCGACGATGGAACGTAAATTTAATAAAAACCCATTTCTTAAAAAAAAACTTACAATAGTCTAGCTTACAGCTTGTTACGTGATCTGAAAGTAAAATTTTAACTTGTACAGTTATAAAACGTTGCCAAAGTTTCTAACTCTCAGGCTGTCTAAGGTCATATTAATGATGACATAAATACTTTCAAGAAGTGCCTGAGGTTGCCTCATTGGTCGAGTGTTCGAAAGCGTGACTGCTGAGGATGAGGTCCAAGGTTCGATTTTACATCAGGAATTTTTCAGTAGCAGTCATAGAGCTGGATTTGTGCTGGATTTGTGCCCGGTTGATGGCAATAGGCTTGCCCCCTATTACATGGGACTTAAAACATAACTGGCGAAATGTGGGTTTACTATTAGGTACACTTCTGCCTGACCCTTCAGGGATTACAGGCGTGAGTTATGTAGGATAATAAATTGGGGAAGAACAATATTCTATTGAGTAACTTTGAAGATAGTAAAATTAAGTACCTAAGTACCATCAGAAAATGAAAATAAGTGAACAGTTCTAAAAGCGAGAAATCATTTCAGTGTAATTTGCAATCAGTACATTTTAATGGAATACATAATATTAAGTGCAAGAACAGATTTAATGTAGTTTATTTTATGTAATTATTGATGGTTTTGAAGTGCAATTTATTTCTTTATTCATAGTTTTCTTTATGGAAGATTATTGCAACCGTTTCTTGGTTGACTAACTACCGCATAAAGAAATATTTAAAAAACGAAACTACTTAAGTTATTTATTTTATACTAACATTTTCATTACGTCGAACATCAAACACTAATCAAAAATGGCTGATAGAAATTCAGCTGGACAAAAACACAAATATAAATTCAGCTACAACAAAACTTGAACTACCCGACGTCAACGTACACACAAAACTTGAACTACAGACGTCATGGTAGAAGAGAAGAAAACAGGAGTAATTTCAGTGTGGGAAAGAGATGGTGCTAGACTACCTGTATAGCTCTGTCTCTTTCCCACACTGGAATTACTCCAGGGCCTCTAGTCTACTATTACAATTGTGTCAGAATGGTCGATACAAGTTTGGTAATCTACTAAAATAATGGCGTCATTATGACTTTCCAATGGTCAACCACTGATACTCCATTGAAAGAAAGGGCATAGAATGGTAATCTGATAAATAATAAATAATATGTAAAAATATATATAAATGAAATCTGTCATGAACAAATGTGTTTTAGTAGTAGTTTTTCGAAAATCATTTCCACTAACGGGTTTTATAATAATGGCAATACGTCAATTTCATTATAACACAATTCTATTACGAGACCATTGACCGACCAATGATCGACCATTATGAATTTGGTAGATTACAAACTTTAGCAAAATGACAATGGGATCGTGTTGGAATGACGAATTTATAAAAATAGCAGACTTGGGTCTCTGGTTTGAGACGTCATAGTAACCCCCTGATCAAAACAACTGCCTCCCGCGCTTTTACTTGGGATTTCAACATATCTGGCGAAATGTGGGTGTACTGTATGGTACACCTCCTTTCAGGGATCACAAACGTGATGTTATGTATGATATTCAATATTTTACCAGTGTTTCAACACCAACAAAGATACTATTAATGACGAAACAATAGAGGTTGCCAATAATTCACCAACGAGACACATAAATCGTTGAGAAGACGTTTTCAAATGAATTATGGAAGACGATAACTTGCACTTAGAGTAGTGTTGAAGAGAAAAGTGTTAAGTTGATTTAAAGTGCAACAGTGTTTTTAAGGACTACACAGTGTTACCTTTTTAAGCTTCCATGGTTTACAACTAAACTTATACTGTCAGTTACGGGATATCTTCCATGATTTTGACAGCGTCGAAATATCGGGAGCTCAAAATAATGAATAAATACGGAAGATATCCCGTAAGTGACAGTATAAGTTTGCAGTGATAGCTTAGTGGTGTGACCGTCGCGCGTCGGACTGCCAAGTCATAGATCTCGAGTTCGAAGCCAAGACACCCACCTTTGATTTCGGATTCATGTACTTATTGTATATTTATCACTTGCTTTGGTGAAGGGAAACATCGTGAGGAAACCAGCGTCCCTGAGAGATATTTCTCGACGGCATGTACGGCCAAGTCAGAAGCCCATGGGAGGTATAAAAACTCAGACACCAGATTAGGCACTAACCACACAAAAGAGAAAAAGGACTAAATGAGTCGTAAATGCAACGGCTAATATGAAAACCGGATTCATGGAACATGAGGTCAAATAGTTGTTTTATAAACGAGCTATTTTATTAATAATTTTCTCAATGATGGTCGTAATATGGTATCAGGACACTAGCGCGAAAGACATTTGCGCGAAGGACACTTGCGCGAATCAACATGCGCGAAAAGACATATGCGCGCATGGACCTTTGGGCGCATAGACAGTTGCGCGCATAGACACTTGAGCGAATGGACTTATGCGCGAACGGACATTTACGCACAAAGACACATGCGCGAAAGGACTTATGCGCGAATGGTTAGGTTAGGTTAGCTGTAGAGTAAACATAACACTGAGGTTCTTCTAAATCAGAATCGATTGAGTAATCTTTTTTTGTACAAAGTAACAAGAATGTTCTATACATCAATATACATTTGTCATAATAGACATTAAAACAACTGGTTAAAAATCGACATTAATGAAACCCAAAAGCTTGAACAGAGAGTAAAATTACTTTGTTCAAAATCGATATTGTAAATCGATTAAACAATAATTATATCTGGCAACACTATTCATGGTAGATACGAAGAAATAATTTGACATGTCTCTCGGGCAGTGTTGCCACTTCTCTCGCTCTATCTCATTGAAAATAAGAAATAATATGATGTTATGTTTACTCTACAGATTAACCGTAGCCAGTCGCGAGTAAATCTAGTCGCGGAAGTGTCCTTTTGCGCAAAAGTTCATTCGCGCAAGTGTCCATTCGCGCAAGTGTCTATGCGCGTAAGTGTCTATGGGCGCAAAAGTTCATTCGCGCAAAAGTCTAATCGCCCAAAACTCCATGCGCGCATATGTCTTTTCGCGCAAGCGGGTTCGCGGAAGTGTCCTTCGCGCTTATGTCTTTCGCGCAAATGTCCTAGATCCTCGTAATATTACTTAGAAGGTATCAAATAAAATAAGTATAAGAGCGTTTACAGGGAAAGTGGGCAACGTCACAAATAGGTGTCAAATATTTCGCTGTTTTGATTAATTTGGCAATATTACTGTATGGAAATAAGAAATATGGCTAACTAGTGAAGCTTGAATGACGCACATTTAGCTTAACTTATGATTTATAGGTTGTATTTTAGATTGGAACCCATGCAGGTTTTTACATTGTGTAAATTGTTTCGTCACCGCGTCTCTCAAAACGGTGAACGAATACATGTCGCATGTCCTCTAAACCACCGTCATAACACAAAAATATCAGTATTTTTAGATAATACCCCACTCAGCTTCAATTATCCTTGTTCCATCCTCATCTGCCTAACCTTTTCCCAACTATGTTGGGGTCGGCTTCCAGTCTAACCGGATGCAGCTGAATACCAGTATTTTACATGGACCGACTGCCTATCTGACCTCCACAACCCAGTTAGTACTGGGTAATACCCCTTGGTAAGACTGGTTGTCAGACTTTTTAGGCCACTGACTACCTAAAGACTGTCAAAGATCTACAAATATCCTTGTTCCATAATTGAAAAAAAAAAACAAGTTACCGAATGGCAAGCAAAAGTTTTTCAGCAAGAGAAGGTATTACTTGTGAACTAAGTCTTTGTGAATTAGCTTCCCTGCAGAGAAAGTCTAAGAATTTAGTTGTGACACTTACTCTCTTATTGTTTTCGTGTTTTGAAAAGAAAACCTTAAGGAATTAGAGAAAAAAAGTTTTTTCACTGTTATTAGTTTTTATAAATGGGAAAGTAAGTTTGTTTGTTACCTCTTCACGTCTAAACCACTGAACCGATCATCCTAAAATTTTGCATATACTTTATCAGGTGTACAGAAATGGACACAGGGTCTCTTTCATCCCAAAAAAAAGTAATGTTTCTGAGGAAAACAACAGTAACATTCTTATGATTATAGATGGCGCCACGTGTCTTTCACATCATGATTAAATTATATTATTACAAGCAGATTACACCCCGATTACTCGAATTGATTGGCAAATTCTAAATTAACGCGAGCGTACCCACGGGCAAAAACGTATTTTCTGTTGGACGTGCATGTATATTCTTTATACAACATTAGTTTTAGTATATGCGAAACCTGAAACACGTGTCTAGTATTTCTATGTAAAGAATCTATGTACACGTTATCATGAAAAATCATAAAGTTATAAGCTTGTTATGTTAATTTGTTGTCCGCACAAAAACGTGGTCACCACGCGGCGCCGCCGCGCTTGCGCCTCCAGTGTCTTCTTAAGATCATTGATAATAATAATTTGGCAGTAGGTGCCTAAATGATTGCAATAGATACTTAGTGTCGCTCGGTGTCCAACTTGTAACCTTTTTTAAATATTTTTGGCACAAAATATAACATGGTTTAAAAATTATTGGAATCGATTCAGTTACTTATTCGGAACAAACTGTCTTCAGGTTTCGCATATACTAAAAATAATGTCGTGTAATAATTTTCAAATGAAGAAGTTTTCCATAAGAGTTGGGAGGACCACCACAGTCTTGTACATTAGCAATTTCTTAAATTAACTCCATCAATTTACAAATTAACTAGATTATAGAACAACCGGAGTAACTGACAGTACTAATTAAAAGTTCTAACACTTTGATAAACTTTAATTAATGTGTTGTCACTTTCACTACTGTTATTAAAGGTCAGCTTGGTCTTCTCTCTTACTCTTATGTAGCTGTCATAACTTAGAAAGAGAGATCGTGCGTACGGAATTCTGAAGAGCAATAAATATGTCTTGAAGCATTAGGTTTGTTTATGTGAAATTGATATTAGTTCTGAACTGAGTTTTCGGAGTTGTGGGTCGTTAGTTGAGATTTAGTGCATTCATGTTTAAAGTTAATTTCCAAGCAATTACCATGATTATAAGTGTCCATAATTATAAATGAAAGAAAGAGAAAAGAAAGAATAAGTATTTATTAGACTCACACAGGACAAAACAAAAAAAAAAACGGATGAGATTACAATAATACAAAAATTATATAAAAGTAAACAAAAAAAGATAAACAAATTAAATTGGTCCAGTACGAGGCCAAAAGGTCCCTATCTCAGCATAGTGCAGCAACATTTATTTTTTTTTAAAAGCCTAATATTGCTAAAGGCATTCTGCCTTTTACCTTTTAGCACTCATAAGGCAAAGGGAATATTTTTCTCACCATATTTTTCAGCTCAAAAATTAAATACTTAATTAATTCTCTGGTAAGTATTATTTTGTTGTACAAAGGTTTTTCAGGACTTATCAACCACTTAATAAATATTCAAAGAACATAAAAAAAAATATATTTTTTCTACCAATAATACCTATGCCGTGATCGTCATACCTCTTAGATCGAATGTGTAACACCGAAATCCACCATCGGACAAAAGTTTACGACGTCGGGGATCGGGCGGTGCGCCTAAAATGGACCTGGACAGGACAACTGGCAAGACGCGGAGATGGCCGATGGAGCAAGGCTTTGACTAAGTGGTGGCCAAAGAAACCAGAGCCGTCCTAAAGCTCTTTAGGTCGACGACATCGTCAAAGTCGCGGGAAACACCTGGATAAGGGACGCACAGAACTGGGAAGTGTGGCAGAAAAATGGGGTGGCTATATCCAGCAGTGGGTGATTCCGGGCTGATATAATAGCATAGCATAATCAGCCTATTAATGTTCCCACTGCTGGGACGCAGGCCTCCTCTCTATGAGAGGGAATGGGCTATAATCCACTACGCGGGCCCAGTGCGGGTTGGTAGATGTCACATGTCTTCGAATTTTTGGTTCTAGGACATGCCGGTTTCCTCACGATGTTTTCCTTCACCATTTTTGAGAGCAGTGGTGATGAAATAACTTACACAAAGTAATGCGCCTGGCTGGGTTCGAACCCACGAGTTACTGCTCGTAAATCGGGGTCTGCACCACTGGACCACCGCTGCTCTCCGGGCTGATATGATGATGTTGAATACCTATGCCTATTTGACATTATTTTCCGATAGCCAGATCGTTATGCCGTTAAAGGGTTACAGCTGAATTTTGATTAAATTCGGTACATAGGATGAAACCTAAGCTAGGAGATAACATACTTTTTTGTATCTTCCTCTAACACTCTTTGAAAGAGATATTAATTCAAATATGCACTTATCGTCCTATTCAATCAGACAAAGGAAATTACAATTTTACCGAAACAAATATGATCTAAAAATACGGACGAACAAAAACATTTGTAAGCCCTCAGTATTCATTTTAATCTGCACACGGTGTCATGGGTATATTATTTTATTCTTCTTTGGGTAATATTAATTGAATTAATATGCTGCGTCATGCTCTTTTCCATTTTAAAATTATTGTCCCGTGGGAGTTGCCAGTAAGAAATAGAATATTTAGACCTGCTTGCACCAAAAACTATAAAGCAGGCGCAAGAGCACCTGTTGAACATGAGGTTCGATTTCCAGGTCGGGTAAACGTTATTGAGTTTTTCCAACAAGGATTCTCAGTAGCAACCACGGCGTCTAAATTTGTGACCGATTGATGGCAATAGGCTCGCCCCCTATTACACAGGACTTACCTAAACATAACTGATTGACTAATAGAGCAGTATGGAGTAAGACGAAATGCTGCGCCGATTCGGAATAAATGTTAATATGGTATGATATGGTAGCTTATACTCATACTCAGTAACCTAGTACGGTATGGTAGTTCATACTCCGTAGCCTAGTTTATTTTGTCTGTAAACATTGATTACCTTTTGAGTCCAGGGTTAATGAAAAAGGTTAAGTACATAACCCATAAATATTGTAACAACCTGTACCTAATACCTAGTTAAACGTAAAAATTCTAAACATTACCTGTATTTTTACAGACAACCTTTTCAGTATTAGGCACCCACTTTAAAATTCCGGGGCGCGTAAAAACTCCTTTTTATTAAAATAATCCGCGACAACCTTTTATTATATTTCTGCTGAAATTAATTACAGACTTTATGGTTTTAATACGAGCATAAAATTGAAACCCGAAATAACCTTTATCCTAATTAAGCATACCTTCATTAAAAAGGCAAATAAAATGACACCTGCAAATAAGATTATGTAATGAAGTATAACACACGGAACGGCAGAGCTAAGGCCCATTTACACGGAGAGAGGGTCTCGCCCGTAGATATAGTAGCGAGAACGCGCTTGGACACAGTCATCACGTGATTTTAGTTGTATTTGAATGAGACTCGAGTCTGTGAAAACATCGAGTGCTACCACAATCACCTTGTGTGTGGAAAGCAGAGGCATTCATTTTTATATTTGGCCCAAAATTCAGCTACGCGAACTCTGCTCGCTGATGCAGTCATAAGATCGTCAAGTTCGCAATTGTCAGGGCATGCAGCATAAGCACAACACATTAATCTCATAGAACCAAAACGAATCCATTATGCGAAAGTAAGTCTGTCTGTCAGTCTGGTACCTACTCTTTCGCCCCAGATTTCGATTAATTTGATGATCAGGACATAGGATACTTTTTTAATAGCGATATTACGTTCTCGTGTAATACTTTCTGTCATAATATACCTTATAGTCCATTTTATGACCACTAGCATTGCATAATTAAAATACATAGGTTTGTTTTTATATTGGCCTACTCCGTCCCACTGCTGAGCAAAGGCCTCCCCCGCGGCTCCCACCAATCTATTTAGAATGAGTCCAGATCGTCACGCCAGTTTATTGGGCCTGCCTCGGTTACGACACTTTCTTCAGGCACCCACTGTGTGACTGTCTCCGCCCATCTGTCCGGCTTCATCCTAGAAACGTGACCCACCCAGTCCCATTTTAACCTTGCAGACTTGTCGCCAACATTGGCGATACATGTCTTAGACCATATTAAGGTGTTGTGCATTCGATCGGATAGTCTAATATTGAGAATGCTACGTGCCATCGTTCTTTGGCAATTAGGTATACCATAAAATTATAAACCTACCTACCAAAATTGAAATTGCAATCTCCAAGTTGCATTTCTTAATTAAAACATATATGCAATTAAAACCTGTGACATCGTTAAAGATGAAGTAATAAAGTGAAACAGTGGAGTTGCCAACTTCGCAAGCTGTTGCATAGTTATTATACTTTGATTAATAGTTTCCTTAACAAATGTTTCCAGTTTAATATCACTTACAAATATGAATGGGGCTGTTGTATCACGTGGTGTTCAGAAATAACTTCCGTCGCAGTCAATTTTGTTAAGAACTATTTTGGGTATTCGTTAATATGAGATGACAGGCTAATTACTTTTCATGATTGAAGTGCTTATTTAATTTAATAATGTCATTAGTTTCATCATAATAACATCGCTAATGGAGGAGCATCTGTAAATCTTGCTATTTTTCCCTTCATTTGTGTTACATATTTAGAGTTCAATAACAAAAAAATGTTTATTTCATTTAACGTAAGTCCGTTTCTTTCATTTCATAATTCCAATAATTTGTTAAACTAAGAGTTTCTTGTTCTCAATTTATACAAATAACTACGATATAATTAACTTGGTGTTTCCTGTGGAACCCCGAACTACTGCAAATAATCCATCAAAGATCTTAACTTCCATACTATCCTCAAAATTGATGGTACCAAGTTGCAGACACAGTTTTCCTAAGTTTCTTTCCTTATACAAACTTTTTCATTAACTAGATAAATGTTTTACGCAGAGTTTTATGGTACAATTGTTTGTCTGAAAACAAATAGAATCAATTGGTTTCGACAAATAGAATTAGCATTGTCATTTACCGTGGCTAGTCTTCTGGGTACTTTTTCCTTTGACAGCAATGCGAACGAATTTTGCGGACGTTCAGGAGTTCTCTCGAGAGGAGGTGTCATTCAGGATGGATTAATCTTGCAGGATCAAGTCATCCCTGTCATACAAATGTATTGTCATCAGAATCAAAGATGTGTGCACATTTTCAGCACAATCGGCTGGGGTGAATTAGTTTGTAATTCAGTTTAAGATTTGACCAATACATACTAACTAACTAACTAATAGGGCAAGTTAAAAATAAAAGCTTATAATAAAAATGTAAACAAATTAATCAGAAACGAACCTGTGAATGCTAATTTGTAATGCCACGTAAAAATTGAGTGCTTTGATTTGGTATTAGGACACTTGCGCGAAGGACACTTGCGAGAACCCACTTGCGCAGAAAAGACATGCGTGAATGGACTTTTGCGCGATTGAACTTTTGCGTTAGTAAAAACATTTTAAATACACATTAATATGTTACAAAAATTCCAGTTAGAGATCGTGTAATTAAACCTAAACTGCGTTTATTTACATTTCCATCAGTAACTTTTGAAATAGACTGTTCGGTAACAATTTATCAATCACATTGTTGAAATACGTGTCCATAGAAATACACATGATTTAAAGTAATTTTTCCGATGGATTTAGTTATCAAAAGAAATACTTTTAACATGGCCATTAGTTTTTGAATAAAAGCAGATTGATGTTTCAGTAATGTTGTAATAAAACACGTGTGAATACGAGTAGGATAGGGTGGGAACTCTTTGAAATTTTATCGTTTGTTTTACGTTTGGTATTAGACTAGTATTTTGTGAATGAACACCGAAATATATGCAAAAACATATTCAAATAAACTTCTGAGACCTAAACTTGGGAAATAAAAGAGGTTTGGTTTACAATAGAAAAAAAATAAAAACTTCGGTTTCTGATTCCTTTAGTTTAATTAACGTACTTACCATATTAATCGAAATTCTTCTGTCTTAATACCTACATAGCAACTACATTAAGTACTTTTTGTGAAAGAAATAAAATAAAATTTATAAAAAAAAATAACTAATTCGTTTATCATAGAATGATTTTGAGCATTGCATTATTTTTGTCAACGGCTTCAAGTCAAGGACTAAATGAAGTTTAATGGGTAAAATTTCGTTGAAAGTTATGCAGACCAGGGAAGCATATAGCAAAAGGGAAGAGGTCCTTCCTTTCTTTTTATTTTTTAGTCTTATCAAGGATATCGTATTACCCGGTAATAACTGGGTTGTGGAGGTCAGATAGGCAGTCGCTCCATGTAAAATACTGGTATTCAGCTGCATTCGGTTAGACTGGAAGCCGACCACAACATAGTTGGGAAAAGACGAGATGATGACTTACCATTTTAATCGAAATTCTTCTGTTTTACCTAGGCCTACTTGCATCGCAACTAATTCGTTTATCACTGAATGATTTTGAGCATTGTATTATTTTTGTCAATGGCTTTAAGATTACAGGGACTAAATGAAGTTTAATTGAATTTTTATCGTGGGTAAAATTAGGTTGAGAGTCATGCAAACCAGGGAAGAATATAACAAAAAGAAGAAGGACCTTCTTTCTTTCTTTTTACACTAAACAGGCTTTTGTTTGGTTGCAACTCGCCTGATGTAAAACGATGACAGCCTAGGTTGGTGAAGGCTTGTCTAGAAAAAAAGCCGATTCACTCGAACTTTGAAAAGCTAGATTATAATGATCGGGGGACCAGTGGGTGGAACAAGGATACCAATGATGTTGATGGTAATGAAATAATGTTTTAAATATACTTTAGTTTAAATGAGTGTGATGGTTGAGGAGCTCGTGGCTAAATAATAACAGCCGCTCGGGTCCATCTTTAGGTTAAGCCGTGCTTGCCTAGGTTGGTCTGTGGATGGGTGACCACCCATTACATACCGAGTTTCCTCCGTGCCTCGGAAAGCACGTTAAGCCGTTCCCGGTTGTCATCTGTAGATCTTTGACAGTCGTTACACGTCCAAAAAGTCTGACAACCAGTCTTACCAAGGGGTATCGTATTACCCAGTACTAACTGGGTTGTACAGGTCAGATAGGCAGTCGCTCCATGTAAAATACTGGTATTCAGCTGCATCCGGTTAGACTGGAAACCGACCCCAACATAGTTGGGAAAAGGCTAGGCGGAAGATGGCTGGAACAAGGTTACCAATAATGATGATGGAAATGAAATAATGTTTTAAATACACTTTAGTTTAAATGAGTGTGGTGCAAGCGGGCCTAATTTAAAACTAAGTTCAGGGAAATCTGCATGCAGATGTAAGTCCAGATCAGATTAATGCTTGGGTCATTAGTGAGTGCCCGTGTAGAAAGGTCCAAAAATGTTTTTGCTGACACACAATCTGGGATATAGGGCCGAAAAGTTATTATTCCTTGTTACACCATCCCTTTTTTGTTAACGACGAGAGTCGTTGATTGCGGCACGATATAGAAATTGTTAAAGTTTAGGACTTGTGGAAGCAAATAATTATTTTTTGTTCAAGTTGCCTGTTTATTTAAGTGATAATGTTAAGTATTTGTCTAATCCGTAGAGTATTGTTGCATTTTCTTTAATTCTTTTTTTCTTAATATTTTCAATAAAACATTTCTAAAATAAAGCAAAAAATTACTAGTCTTTATTTTTGTGGGAAATAACGTTCAGTTAGATTATTTGTAAATGTTGCTATTTTAATATTTCTGGCAGGAGAAAAATAAGTGATGAATAATTATTTTCTGCCTTCAGTCAGATGAAGGCTAAAATTAATTTAAAAAAATATTTGTTCATGTTTTGAAACACTACAAAAAAAAGCAATTACAACCCTCTTTTAACATCAGCGTTAATTAATTTTTATTCGAAAATAAAGAATAAAACGGGTTTTTATTTTTACTACAGTTATTACGGTACAGCCCTAAACCGTCACACAAATGACAGTTCTTTATAACCCCTTCCTTTCATAACAAAACATAATAAAATGAAAAAAACGAGCGCCCTTAACGATCACGCATAAGGATAGACGAGATAAATCTCTATACACAAACATATCCTAGAATAACAAACAGTTAAATTATTCCTTGATGGTAACATTCGATGATTTTTTACTAGCACCGAAATAAATTACGGAAGTCTTAGCGCTATTTTCAGAGTTACTGGAATCATTTTATTACTTTGGGGCTAGTGTTTATCGATCTTGCTCTTAAAAGTAATAGGGGCTTCTTTTTGTTTCGATGGTACGACTTGTTTAAATTTATTGGGCCCATTATGTGGCCACGTTAATCGCGGCATCTGTGGCGACTGAGGTCCTCTCAACTGCAGGTGTTGGGACGCTTCGGACACTCCAGCAAGTGGGATATCGTCTGGTCTGCAGAACCGCATTCACACTGTGTGTCGGAAGGATCTTTAATTCCCCATTTTGACTTATTGTGTTTACAGCGGCCTACTTGGAAATTTCAAAAATAAATCAGTGTGCTTAGGGCCGATGTCACTATTGAATGTGAACGCGATCAGCAAATCTAATAAACCACGTTCGAGACTGTCAGTGTCATCATCGTAATGGAATAGAGACAGTGACAGCACCTTGACGTAATTATTGTTTGTCTCGGACGTTATGTAGTTAATATGTGACGAGGTTTTATTATCGAAACCTTTATGAAGTATCGACATGGTAATATTTAAACAATAATGATTCAGTCACCTCGTGAAAGCCAAGAAAGATAAGGAAAAAAGTATCTTGATTTGGCTCGCCAGGTTGTCGACAACCTGGCGAGACAAATCAAGATACTTTTTTGTGGGATGTGAACTCGGCGATCATTGAACCGATAGTCGTTTCAGCCAATGGCTTAATTGCCAAGAGCCTCGACCAATAACCTGAGGAAGCTCTCGTTAGGCAGCTGGATCAAGGGCTTGATTCAGAAAACGGCAGGTACTCCTGGACTCGACTCGAATTGTTAGGAGATTCCTCTCTCCTCTTCCCGATATCGATGTCGGCTACTATTTTTGTATTTTCAAATGTTTTTTGTAAAAAAAATAATTAATGTGTACAGAAATAAGTAATGGAGATAGTGGTTTGGACAAACCAGTGGATACGGACAGACGGCGGACACCGCTGAAAGATTCTTCAGTACATTGTCTGTCAGGTATTCTACACTGGCGGCGTCACAGCCGCGTTTGCAATTTTTTCTGTACCAGATGGAATGGACCTTATAAGGAGGGAGATAAGGGTTAGGGAAGTGGCATCTCTCAATAAAATCCCCAAACAAAAGAAAGCATTAAATAAGGTCCGTTACGAAAACATACAGCACACTGGGTAAATGTTTTCGAATATAAATTCAAACCTTTTTGGAACCACATAGCGATCGAACTGTTTGATTTTAGATTATGATAATGCTGACACACTGAGCAATGATTTGTGATTGGACACAGTTGCAGTTTATACAGCGTGTATCAGTTGGGTTTCGGTCATATTGTAGGATATATAAATTTCTCCATGGGATCAATAAAAAAATATTCAATGCCCCTTGCAAAATTTCAATTCCTTTTCAATTCAAATGTGAAGGGGCAGCTGTTTTTTTTTCATGATTCCGATGGTTTATGAGCTCGTGGCTAAATAATAACAGCCGCATAGGTTGGTCTTCAAGGTTAAGCCGCACTTGCCTCGGTCGGTCTGTAGATGGGTGATTATAATATAGCCTACCGGGATTCCTCCTTGCCTCAGAAAGCACCTTAAGCCGTTGGTCCCGCCTGTTATTTGTAGATCTTTGACAGTCGTTATAGGTAGTCAGTGGCCCGAAAGTCTGACGTACCTACATCCTGAATGTGACCACATTTTTCCGACACGTTGTATACTGGCTGGTTTTAAGAACTACTGACTGTATTGAAACATCGAACGTGGAACAGAATTTGAATGACGCGTACTGTGACGTCACCGTTATTCACTGTAGGAGTTATTAATTTTTTGCCGCATGCCAGTTATTTTTATTAAAAATTCAGGGTATTTTCTTTGTGTAGTGTTTGTCATAGATGAGCCATAGGTTCTCAGTAAAGTAAAAAAGTAATCAAGCAATATAAGTAAGAAGCAAGTAAAGTAAGTAAGCAATATAAGTAAGGTAAGTAGGTGTGGTAAGTATAGTAGTAAGTAAGCAATATTTTCAATTCGCCTATTCGCTCTTAACAGTTTTTTGTCAGATTTACAACAGCAGCTAGATGGACCAATTTTATCCCTAGTCTGGGATTTTTGCTAGATCAAAACAAAGGAATAAGTATTCAAATAGAATTATTTCCACATACAGAAAAATGCCCGTAGGTGGCTTTATGCTACCTATCTAGATATTATGTTTTCCCAATCCCTAGTTTTTATTCAGGATAAAGGTCAGAGAAAAGTAAATTCAGCATTCTAGCTCACACCTACGCAATTGGTTTACCTAATACTGTTCATCATAGATCTTTTTTTTTTTTCTTTAGAGATATGAGGTACAGGGTGGTGTTGCTCAGTCTCTATTCAAAAAGGAGGTTCCTCCGACCAGCCGACCGACGGTGTTGTGTCTGGTGGGCAATGTCCGCCAGTTCACTAGGATGTCGCTACGTCGCCGTAATCATACCCATCTTGCTTAAGTGTGGGTGCGTTGGTATACAGCAGGAGCGTCTCGGCACTTAACCCACAGCGCCGCTTTCTTCATGTCACCTGGTGAGAGCTCGGGTTGCCCGGAGGAGATTCGACCTGGGACAACCAGCAACAGGTTCAGGCTGAGGTTGTGCTTGAGGATATTGTCTCCCCTCTGCAGATGTTCTGTTGACCGTCGCTCCAGGATAAAGGGCCGTTTGCCCTATAGCTGTTGTTGTGAACTAGTTGTGTATATCGTATATCCTTATCTCGCGGATAACTTTAATTGCGCAATGCAGGATTTTAATTCCTATGTAACCCATATACTTAGATGTCACTACATGCCTCTTTGTTTAAACAAAATGTCAATTCCGGATATTTCCGTGCACAAGGAATATGGAAATGGAATATTAAAACCCATCCTAATTCCTAGGGTAAAAAAATAACCTAAACTACCCTGAAAATAAAAATTGTAAGAAAACATTAGAAATATAGGAAGTGTACGATAGAATATCCTTCGTGCTCATTTCCTTTTCATATCTGGGTACTTCTGGCTGGCGGCCAAGCTGAGGGTAACGGATACAGACAGTTATTGTGTCAGCAACGATTTCTGCTTTCTTGCTTTTTCTTGCTTTAGGGTAACTTACCCACGCGATGAGATAAAGATGTTTAGGTGAAGTAGAAAAGGTGTTATTGCAGTTTCATCTATTATTCAAGTAAAACACATAAATTACGGCTGGACAAATTGTTTATGATTTGAATGTTGAGGAGATTTGTCATTTTAACAAGAAATGAAACGACAACTAATGTCGAAGTTGGGATTGAGCTGAAATAGCCGGCAATAGGCTCGCCCTTTTTAACATGAGACTTAAACATAAATAGCGAAATGTGCGTAAAGGTACACCTCTGCCTAACCTGTTGGGTATTACAGGCAAATTGTTCTGTTAGGAATAAAAAAAAAAAACAATTTTTTTTATTTCTTCAACATAAGTATTTTACAAGAGAATTAGTGATTGGTAAGCCTTTAAGCAAGTAATGCCTGTATTGGGAGACTCCACTCTTCCATACCAAGTATTATCAGATACTGATTTAAAAATATTTGTTGAGAGTGTGGGTATGTGTGTGTGTGTGTGTAATTGTGTATGATTGTGAATGTGTGAGCAGGTTTGTAAGTAAGTGTTGGAATGATATCGTTTGAGGATTTATTTTTTATCATTTTGTCAATGTACTTCTTATTTCGTATCAATGATTTTCTGCTGCCTATTTCTCATAACTGCCAGTATCTATAGAGACTAGACTAGACTTACTTAGATTTTCTGATTAGCTCATAACATAACATCACGCCTGTAATCCCGGAAATTTTAGGCAGAGGTGTACCTAATAATAAACCCACATTTCATCAGTTATGTTTTTTAAGTCCCATGTAATAGGAAGCGAGCCTATTACCATCAACCGGGTACGAATTCAGACTTCGTGGCTGCTACTGAGTAATTCATAACGGAAAAACCCAATAACAGTTTGACTAACCCGGGAATCGAACCCAGGACCTCTTGCTCAGCAGTCACGCTTATGACCAACGAAGCAGTCAATTGAACCCAGTAATACTACAAACAGACCACAGTTTTACAAACTTACCAACTTCGGTTACTAACGTTTCTATCACTATAGTCGTCGATCCATATCAAATCGCAGCTTAACCCCTGATTACATCTGTCATCGACTACATTAACACTGGATACCATCTGGTCGATATGATAATATTGAGTTCACTTCATCTGATACGATAAATGCATTGGTTTAGTTATTTACTGTAAACTTTAGAAGGATCTGGTAAGTAACTTTACATAACATCACGTCTGTAAGTCCCGAAGGGTCAGGCAGAGATGTACCGCCAGCATATTTCACCAGTAATGTTTAAGTCACTTATATAAAGTGACGAACCCCTCAACTGGGCAGAAATCCAGTCTTTGGGCGATTACTGAGAAATCTCTAGTGGGAAAATCTTATAAAATAAATTAAATTAATTCAGATATCAAAGATCCATATAGGAACATTCATAATTATTCATGTTCACAAAACCACCTCATACCTCTTTGCCAAACCTGGGAATCGAACCCAAAAATTCTTTCTCAGCAGTAGGGTTCGTGACAAAGAAAAGTTTTCTTGTCTTGGTCTAGTCCAAGACCAGAAAACTTTTTGTAATTAAAATCTTCATTAGTTACAACATAAGAAGCTTAAAATGAACGGTAGTATCTTCTAAATCATATTAAAACTGCAGGCTCCTATCATGTTAAACGAATTTTGCATGATTTACAAGTAAGTGTATGGTAACTAAGCGAAATTAAGTCCTCCTTTAAAGTTGTTACTTCGTCATATTTCATGAGTAGGTTTACGAAAACAGACGAGTGAATAAATATACATTTTATGTTCAAAACATTTATTATTCTCTGCTTTCAATGTTGACACAACTTTACTAATCCCCACTTTACCGCAGTAAAGCTTTAGTAACATATAAATTACGAGCAACATCAAATTAAAATATATATTTGGTTATGACAGGTAAAGAGATATAATATTCAAATATTGGTATAACTAAAATATAGAATTTATAAACACTGAACAAGAAACAAATTCATCATGTTTTGGTCGGAATTATTTCGCAGGTGACAATAGTAAATAGAGATTTTTATAAAATTACAGTTATTTTTTTACAAATTTGATAATTCCTAACATATTTTATGCATCTTAGTTATTAGAAATTGAGACGCTTAAGGCACAGCAAAATTACATCTAACTAGAATATACAACTATTATAGACACTCTTGGTAACAATCTTTATTCTATTTCGCAAATTGTGATATGTACAAAAATATTTCCATCTTTATAATCTAGCATTATTCTTATAAAAATTGAAATTAAAACATTCGGAGTATACATTGTATACACAATTAAATGCATTGGTGTGTGATGAAACTAATAAATAATACCGAAATAATAAACAAACACAGCTAAATACACCTAAACTTCCCGAACAAAAAGCAGATTACACAAAACGATACACTGAACAGAAATACGTCTTTTGAACTCCACTCAATTATTGGCACAATTTCACTATGTTTAGTCTCAGTGTCAATAAGTATCGGCCCCACTCCTAGAACCGATATTCCTCAAATCAGGCTTGCGAGTTGTCTCTACGCTGCCTCTCCAGCTGTTTCCTATGACTGTGGCGTTTTCTCGCTATTATTGCTATTAATATCACAACGACTGCCAAAGCTACCGCTATTCCTATCCACCAGTAAGTATTATACGACGCCTCTTTCGTATTTACTTCGTTTTGGTCCCCAGGTCCTACAGGATTCTTTATCTCCAATACTCCTACGGTAGACGTTTCGACGCTATATTTAGAATTTGATCCTTCACCTGTATCGATTTCGTTATCTACAACATCGTGAGTTTCTTTTTCTTCTACTACAATTTTTGGGCTTTCTGAAGGTGGGATCTCTGGGATCTCTTCGGGAACCGGTTCAGGTGCTTCAGCATAATCGTCAGAACTAAAAGTGTCTGTCGAGGGTTCTAACTGATTGTCTAGGTATTCATCTAAGAACTTGTAGTAGTCTGTGAGTCCTGTGTACTCTAGGCCGTATTCTCGCTTTGCTAGTAGATCGCTAACCATCTCAGGCCAGATGGTTCCGTAACCTTGTATCATTGCGTCCCTGTAAAAACATTGTATAATATAAAAAATGCACACCAACGAAGGCTTAGTTTGTAAGACCCTACAAAAGTATATACTTACATCAATCGATCATTATTTTCAGCTATATGTTGTATTAAATCCGATTCATCCAACACAAGTTCTTCAGCAAAAGACTGATAGATTTGGTACTTTAGTATTAAGCCCATGAATTTTCTGCAACAAAATAAAATGTCAGTATGATCCTTAACCTCAACCGGGGTTATTTTAAGAACCAATATTTGTTTTTTGGCACTCACCCAATATAAGGTTTGTTGAAAATCATATACGGATCTCCGAGGAAGTCACTATCACCCGTTTCAATGTTGGAGAAGTTCTTACGGAAGTCGCTCCAACTACTTGGTATTTGAGCATACGGTATAGCTCCCATTAAAACTTTTATTCTCCATTCATCGGCTGCCAAATAGAAGTTAAGTCTGAAAGGAAAATATTTTGATAAAGCTAGCATAAGACAGAATTCCATGCCGTAGTAACAAAAACTTACTTTGGTAAATCTCTCAGAGCCATAATCAATTGTAAGACAAGACGATGATGATTCGCATTGTGTTTAAAAGTTTCAATCGGGAACAGCCCAGCTTTGCTGAGCGCATGTGGGTCCAAGGAAAGTAGCGACACGAACCCAGGAATAGCTTCATACACAGCTGTAACAAACAACGCGATGAGTTGCGAACTTTTCAAAGAAACAACTTCAGAACTAGAACGGATTCTTACCGGAATAGCGGGAAGCCTCTCTTAGAATATAAGTGTTGTTGCTATGTAGATTGATGGTCTGCTTGTAGACTATCTTCATGACTGCTTCGTGAGCTTCTATGAAGTTGGCTACGCTGACGTCTTTACAAGTTACTGCTCTAACTTTGTTGGGTTTGCACCAGTCGACTAAGGTTGGCGGACAAGTACTATTGAACATCGATTCCGTCCAAATATCTGGGTCTGCGTCTCCTAAGTTTAGTGCTTTGATGAGTTTCGCTGCCTGTTTGAAAGCTAATGCCCCGCCCAAGTTCTGTGAAATGGATTTATCCGTTATAAATAATAAACATTTTATCCTTGTGTTCCCTTTAATGTTAAAAGCAATGAAATTGAAAGGTCGTTTTTTTCCGTTATTACTAAAAAGGGCAACCCCTTTTAAGCAATAAGGAAAGTCGACCTTATGTGTTACTTCAAAGTGATTTCAACATTATGAGACGTCGAGATTAGCAATATTGTAAATGTACATAAAAGTAAACTCACCTTTAACTGAAGATTCACGTGTACTTTCTGGTATATTCCCGCATGTTTCGGGAGTAGGCTTTCTATTAGGTTTGACCAATCATCGCCTGTTAACGATCCTGGAAAATAGTTCTCAATTAAAGTAAACATTTCTACCAAGTCTATTTACTTTTTTTATGAGTCGGTCACTTACGTTTTTGGAAAGACCTTTATAGAAAAATGTTGACTTTTAGATATCGTTTTTGGCCCAAGAGTACACTTAAAAACTGTCATTTGAACATCACAAGGGAGTCTAAGTCTAAAGGGGCCTATAACTACTTTCTGAAACTCTTAACCCTAGAATAAAAGTTTGGAGAATGTAACACTTGACAAAGGGTTGTATAGTTCTCCGGGGAACCACATGCTAAACAATTTAAAGTTTTCGGAATTTGGTCTAGACAACATTTTTATAAGTTAAGAAAAACCAAAGGAATTTTCGTTAAAATTAATTGAAATAGAACACTGAATTATGTTATTACTTTACGTCAAAACCAGAAAATTTGATTTGCTTAATTATTTTTTTATGATAAAAATTGTCTTTGCCTCCCGATTTTTTTTATTTAATTCCCTTGCGTTGTTTTGCGTTGCGGTCGATTTATACTTCCACAAACCAGGGCTCCCGTTAGGTCCTTGTTACAAACAAGTGAAATTGCCTAGGTAAGTTTCTGCCCGAGCACTGAAACTATTTATTCTGTTTACCGGTTGCAACTTTACCAGTTTTAATTTTAACTTCGACAGAACTTTTGCTGTGGTGTATTCAGCATGTGTGTTTTATTTAAGAGAGGCTCTGTTTTTACTTTATCACGAGGAAATAGCCTGCGAAAGTACTTTTTATTAAATTATCGTTGAAATTCGTTATTTTGCTTCTTCCTCTTCAATTTTATAAAAGTAAAATATTCAGCAAAAACACCGACAATTACTGAACAATATTTTTCCGAGGTCGCAACACTAATAACTCGAAACGGTACCGACAATTTTTAATTGCCTCACAAATATTTTATTTCTATAATGGAAGGTAAGTCTATGGGATACTTACTCAGTAAATGTACCGGGAGAGGTTTGCCGACGGCATCAGGACCCTTGAGCCTAAGTGCAATGTATTTGTGAAGCTTGAAGTAAAGAGGTTTCACATTTTCCCACAATTCTCGGGCCTTGAGTATGGCACCTTCGTACTCGCCGAGCGCATCCCAATATTCTTCTACGGAGTTGTAGTCTGTAAAAGAGAAATTTTGTTATTGTTGAAATAAAAATTTTGCATAGAGAAACGGAATGATAGTGATCGTTTTTGTTTAAAATCCTTAACATTGAACGTTTACGTTTAAGATCTCGAAAATAATCATATAAGTCTTAGGCAAGAACAGATATAAAAAAAAAAAAAATTACAACACCAGTTTTTTCATTAAATCGTTTCGGATATTCTTTTAATATCAGCATGAAATTTATATGTAAGAATTTTTGAAAGTCATAAATTTCAAACATGATAAATTCACCCACTTTTTAAGACCGCCAAGAGTAAGTTTCAACCTCAACTCTACGTTATAAATAAGCAAGTAATTAACACATATTTATTCTCTTTCCCAAGTTTGTCTTTAACTTCGTAATTAAGCTTCTCAACAAAATGCCATTTTCTCACAGCTTCATGGCCGGCGAAAGTTTCAAATTTCGCCTCGTTATGTACTTATTGACAAATCCTAAATGGGTTTCAAAGGAAAATTCCCTGAAGGCCGCGCGGTCTTGATTCTTAGTTTAATATTAATTACCAAATTAAGATTTTGCTGTATTAGAAAATCCGCTTACTTATTATAATTTAAAACCAATTTTCTTTAAAACAACAAATATGATTGGTACAATTAACATTATATATCTTGTGTTTTCAGTAATCCAATGGTTCCTCTCAAAATGATGATCCATCTCAAAGATATCATTAATATCTGTGTGTGTATATTTCAGATATCTGTTGGCAGTGAGGCACATTAATTCATATTATAAAATTATTTATTCCCATGTTTGTAAATATCTCAGATGATTTGTATTGGAATATCAGTTTTATAAGACTATTCATCAAAATAATCTGGAGTCTAAACTAAGCCTAGGCCTGTATTTTAGAACTCCAGGCCCCCCATTACATTATGTTGCACAGACTGTCGACGTCGTGAGTAAACAGATAATATGTGAGTGGATGAATGACCTGATAATAATATGTGCAATTGTGCATGCGTGCGCGCATGTGTGTACGTGTATGTGTGTGTGTGTATACGTGTTTGTGTTAATTTGAAATACAATACTACATTATACCAGTTTGCATGTATGCAAAAAACTAAAATGCCCTTATTTTTAAAAAATCATCTCATTCTATTTTTCAGTGTCAGAAGAATATCATACAATTAAATTCGCATTTTTAGAAGGATAGTCTATATTGTTGTAAATCCAGTACAAAATGTCACTATTATCATAGTTTGTGCTAGTAAATTCCTACTAAACAAATAGATCATCATCATCATTTCAGCCAAAAGACGTCCACTGCTGGACATAGGCCTCCCCCAAGTGTCGCCACATTGACCGGTCCCGTGCGTCTCGCATCCAGCGGATCCCCGCAACCTTTACCAGGTCATCGGTCCACCTAGTGGGAGCCCTTCCAACGCGACGTCTTCCAGTTCGCGGTCGCCACTCCAGAAGTTTCCGGCCCCATCGGCCATCCGTTCTGCGAGCAATATGCCCTGCCCACTGCCACTTAAGTTTGGCTATTTTTCGGGCTACGTCGGTAACCTTGGTTCTCTTACGGATTTCCTCATTTCTGATTTGATCACGCAAGGAAACTCCGAGCAAAGCCCAAACAAATAGATATTTCTCACTAATGGCTATGTATTCAATTATTTTAACAATGGCACTTACATTATCGACATTAAATTATCATTGTTCTGTTTAGTAATCAATAAATTATTGTTAGTTAGCGACAAATTATTATTAATTAAACATAATGTTTGTCCGAAATACAATAATTCAAGCGTGTGCCATTACAGCAATCTATTAATAAATCAATTGGTATTTATTTATTGGTTGTAGTGGTCCCATAAATTCGTTTTGATTTATTAATATTTATAGGAGATTTAATTTATGTGTCGTCTGGGTGTTTATAGTTCTATATCACTACATAGTATAAAACAAACTCGCTTCCCTCTGTCTGTCCCTATGTATGCTTAGATCTTGAAAACTTCGCAACGGATTTTGATGCGGTTTTCAGTAATAGATAGAGTGATTCAAGAGGAAGGTTTATATATATATATTGCACCCGTGCGATGCCGGGGCGGGTCGCTAATGTTGTGATAAAATAACTTACTCTTTGATATAAACTCTTTGATTATGACTGTCCCTTCACGATACGCAACAAATTATAAGTCTGGGTTAAAAGCAGTGTTTGAACTTATCAAGATAATTACTTTATTTGATTATTATTAATGCTGATTCATCTATGTTTAAATTTTTACTATGGGATCGAAAAACAGTTCCGTATGAGTGGCTTCATGTGTAAGCCATTAACATTTACAAGTAACAGTGTTAATTGAGGCTTGCTACACTAAAATATCAAAAGTCAAAGTCAACAATCTAGGCTTTGGAGGTGTCCAAAGCTGACCGCAACCACAAACCACGGCAACGCCACCAATCAGAATGACAGATCGCAGCGAAATAGCTAGTTTGATGGTTTCTATGTAACATAAGATGACATAGAAACAAATTTCTGGAGCGGCGACCGCGAACTGGAAGACGTTGCGTTGGAAGGCCTCCCACTAGGTGGACCGATGACCTGGTAAAGGTTGCAGGGATCCGCTGGATGCGAGACGAACGGGACCGGTCAATGTGGCAACACTTGGGGGAGGCCTATGTCCAGCAGTGGACGTCTTTCGGTTGAAATGATGATAAGATGACATCACGCCTGTAATACCGGAAGGATTAGGTTTCTCATGTAATAGGGGGCGAGTCTATTGCCATCAACCGGACACAAATCTAGACTCTGTGACCTCGTTTGCGACCACTAGACCAAAGAAGCTTCTCAAAAAAAGCTACTAAAAAATCTCCGGTTGGTTGATTCTCGTGAAAGGACCGTATGTGAAGATTGATGACATTGTCGCCTTTTGCCGTTCGGAATTATACATTCCTGCTGAAAAACAACCTCAGAATTTTCACTTTATTTTAGAAGTATCAAAAGTTACAACGGTAACTTAAAATATCATCATCAGCCTAGCCTTTTCCCAACTATGTTGGGGTCGGCTTCCAGTCTAACCGGATGCAACTGAATACCAGTATTTTACATGGAGCGACTGTCTATGACCTCCACAACCCAGTTAGTACTGGGTAATACGATACCCATTGGTAAGACTGGTTGTCAGACTTTTTGGGCCACTGACTACCTAACAACTGTCAAAGATCTACAAATGACACCCGCTTACCGTGCTTTCCGAGGCACGGAGGAAACTCGGTATGTAATGGGTGGTCACCCATCCACAGACCAACCTAGGCAAGCACGGCTTAACCTAAAGATCGACCCGAGCGGCTGATATTATTTAACCACGAGCTCCTCCACTAACTAACTTAACATTTAATTTAAAACATAACAGCGCAAAAACTACGTGTTACTTCATTTTTTTTATTCTATTGTAGAACGCTCCGCACAATACACCTAACTTTAAGTGTAACTTAAAACCTCTCATCATAGTTTAAAAGGAAAAACTTGTCTGACACAAACTCCTTTGTCCTTTTAAACAAACAAAATAAACTAGTATTTTTACAATGCTTGAAAGAATTTCGTTTGTTCATAATGAATTTAGGAGTACACTGTAAACTGTGTAAACTACACTTGAGGGTCTTTTTCGTTTTTGTGTGAAAATGTTTTCTATTTTAAAAGAAGATTTTCTTTTTTAAATCTTTCAGTAATAGACGTAGTTCTTGTAGGAGTGCTTTTGGCTTTCGTATTTATAATATGGTTGTATTGAAAACACAGGTTCAGCATGTTAAGGCATTGGTCCCGGAGAGGATCCGGCAATTGGGTCTCGAGGTGGCACTGCACAAGTCCGAGGCCATGTGTTTTCATGGGCCTCGGAATGCGCCACCGTCGGGATCCCTACTGACGGCAGGAGGGGTTTCCATCGGCGTCGGGTCGACGTTGAAGTACCTAGGACTCGTCCTCGACAGCCGGTGGAACTTCGTGGAGCACTTCCGACGTTTGGCTCCCAAACTGGAACGGACAGGGGCTGCCTTCAAGCGGCTCTTGCCCAACCTGAGGGGTCCAAACGCCTCCTGCCGGAGGCTATACGCCGGGGTCGTGCGGTCCATGGCCCTTTACGGGGCCCCGGTGTGGGCGCGTTCTTTGAGGCGGCAAGCCGCCCACTACCTGAACGCGCCCCAAAAAGTAATAGCCATAAGGCTAATCCGGGGGTACCGCACGATCTCCGGCGAAGCGGCTAGCCTCCTTGCCGGATTGCCGCCATGGGATCTGGAGGCGATAGTCCTCGCACGCCTGCACGAATGGCGCGCGGAGGCACTACGTCGGGAGGAAACTCCGCTGCCGCGGCAAATTGCTGCTCAGCGGACAGACCTCCGGCGTGATCTCATGGCGACATGGAGAGAGCGACTGTCGCAACCCCGTGCAGGGCACGCCACCATAGTGGCGATAAGTCCCCTCTTTGAGGAGTGGCTAGAGAGGCGCCACGGCGCCCTCACCTACCGCCTGACGCAGGTCCTCACCGGACACGGTTGTTTCGGAAGGTTCCTGCACCGAATCGGGCGGGAGGAAACGCCCGGATGTTTCCACTGCGAGGATCGTCCGGAGGACACGGTGGAGCACACCGTGGAGGTCTGCCCCGCTTGGGCGGAGCACCGCCGTGTCCTCGTAGCGGCGATTGGCGGCGGCGATCTCTCGCGTCCGGCCTTGGTTCAAGCCATGGTCCGGAGCGAGAGGGAATGGGAAGCCGTCACCTCCTTCTCCGAAGCAGTCATGCTAGTGAAGGAGGTGGCGGGACGTGAGAGGGAAAGAACCTCACGTCCCAGTCGCCGCGGGAGACGCCCTGGGCGTCGGGGGTCACGTGGTGGCTCCCGGCCACCGTAGGCGCGTGCCTGTGGACGGCGAGTTATGGGCCAGCTCGCCATCCGGCCGTCTTATGACGACAGGCCGTGTCGACGGCGCGTTCGTGTTCCACGTGCGCCTCAAAGAGATGTCAGCAAATAAGTAGGGGTTCGCAAGGGCCGATGCCTGCCAGGGCTGCGGGACTGTTCGAAAGAGATACCGTGGTCCTGGAACACAAAGGGCAAAGAAGGAACATGGATGGGTTTTAGTCAGTACAAGTCTGACACTCCCTTCCGCTCCGCCCAGAGTGGGGGGGGTCATTTGATGATTTCCCATCCGGAAAAAAAAAAAAAAAAAAAAAAAAAGGCATTGGTCCCGGCTGTCAGTATTTTGTTTTTGTAGATCTTTGACAGTCGTTACAAGTAGTCGTCCGAAAGTATGAAAACCAGTCTTACTAAGGGTTTATCGTATTGCCCAGTACTAATTGGGTTGTGGAGGTCAGATAGGCAGTCGCTCAGTGTGAAATACTGGTATTCAGCTGCATCCTGTTAGACTGGATGGCGACCCCAACATAGATAGCAGATGATGATTAAAAAAACAGGTTGGCAGCGAAGGTTTCGATTTAACGTCCTTGTACAACTCAACATCACATTATTTTTATGTCTACGTAGAATTATAAAACCTTCCAACAACATTTATCTAATAATTATGGTCCCTTATGCTAGAACCACACATGGTTCAATTTTGCTTGACAATTTACGAGGCAACCTACTTATTGAAACATTATGTTCAAACAAAAAAAAAAACAATTAAAATAAAAAAATTCTAGTGCGAGCAGGCAAATATATTGTCTAATTGGTTAAGACATCCAGTGTACTGAACCACCGGATGTCTTAACCAATCAGACTATAAATATATTCTCTAATTGGTTAAGACATCCAGTGTACTGAACCACCGGATGTCTTAACCAATTAGACTATAAATATATTCTCTAATTGGTTAAGACATCCAGTGTACTGAACCACCGGATGTCTTAACCAATTAGACTATAAATATATTCTCTAATTGGTTAAGACATCCAGTGTACTGAACCACCGGATGTCTTAACCAATTAGACTATAAATATATTCTCTAATTGGTTAAGACATCCAGTGTACTGAACCACCGGATGTCTTAACCAATTAGACTATAAATATATTCTCTAATTGGTTAAGACATCCGGTGTACTGAATCGGAAGGTCGCAGGTTCAAACCCTGCTCGCACTAGAATTTTTCTTTCCATGTCAAAACAGCTATAGTTCCCTACGCAGGGTTTGCGTATAAAAATATTTAAAAAAATAAAAAAAATCTGCTATTTATGTACTCACTGTTTTGTTTTGAGGCGTTCCGCAGCAAAGGTAGAATGTGCTCTAAATAGTCCTTAAGATCTGGTAGATTCTTGTCCCAAGACTGTTTCATGCGGAGCAGGGTCTCCTCATCTTGTTGCCGCGCCAAGTTGTACTGGAACTCTGTCAAAGAAAAATATATTGATGAAGTAAAATGCAAGGATATTAACAGACTTTTTTCAACATTTGGTTTTGAGTCTGATGAGAAAATGCGACTGATTTTTGAAAAATTACTGGCAGTACAGTAAATTACTGGTAGGTATATTTTTTTAACGATGTCACACTCTAGTAATTTCGCGTTTCGTGGGTGCGTTTACAAATATTTAGACTCATACACAAACAGCCACCCAAAACACCCGGAACAGCTACCTATAGGCCATACAAATATTTGTTCGGTACGGGAATCGAACCCGTAACAAGCAGCGCAGCAGCCAAATCGCTCAGCCACTGCGCCAACCGTGTCGCCACATCTATCGTCGTGAAACCTATTCAGATAGGCACAAATGATTTAACAAAGCATAATCAGATAAAAAGAAGTAACGGGCCGTATGGCAGCGGGCCCAGTACCCGTTTGTGGATGTCACATTTCTTCATCCAGATATCTGGATCTAAGATATGCCGGTTTCCCCACGATTTAACACAGAGAATGTCGAAATGTATAAGGCGTTTATCGGAGTGACCTCTTAAGTCAATCGACCCGTAAATTTGGTAATTAGCCACTCCACCTTCGCTAACCTAAAATTATAAAGACAAATACTGACGATGTTGGCGAGAATTTGTGCTAAGAGTTAGGTCTTGTTGATTTAAAGACTGCTGAATTGGAAGCTGGTATGCCTATTTTCACTAAAACTAAATAGCAACTAAATGAATATGTAAATTAGACTGGATTTTCAACCTTAGACGTTAAGGAGAGCTTTGTATTAGGGCATTTAGTTCTTTGGGGTATACGTCAAAGCGCAACTATTTTTAAGCGTAACCAACGAAGCGCAACTAAATTAATCCACGAAACCATTATTTGCGCTCACACAAATAGAGAGGGGTATGATGGATTCATTAATCTTGGTTGCGCTTTGAGGAATATACATATAATATTTTTAATTTGAATTTGTGAGTGCAACTAATGGTTGAGCTACGAGGAATAATTTAGTTGGACTTAAAAATAGTTGCGCTGTGAGGAATACCCCAGTTCTTTAACATGAGTTGAGTCAATCACGTGATTACCTACATGTTTGTGAGCTATTTATTTTGGAATAGTTAATTAAATGGTGGTTAAAGCAGACTCTTCATTAAATATGGATAATTCGAAAACGTAACCTAATTAAGTATAAAAATTAATTACACTTTTACCTTTTCTAACAACATAATGATAAGAGTCCCTTTATCATAATTAATCAGTCACAGAAACTGTATTAATTTTTTACTGTTTTTCTAGTGAATTATTTCGAAATAGCTTTACGACTAAAGCACAAGGTGCTAAGGCCATTTTCACAGCATAAAATTGGTTGTTATTTCGAACTACGACGTTCTCAAAATATGGCTAACGTTAAAAGTCACTATAAGTTATGCTGATCATAAAGTCTCTTATTTCCGCTGCAGTGCAGTCCAGCGTTTAACTAGCACTTGACGTCTGATCGTAAGCAACTACAGCAAAACTTAACTGACATTTTATTGTTAACCAGCTTAGAAGCGTCGGGTGTGTTATTTATCGCTATTTCTAAATATAAAATTCATTTATTAGGGTTCGTTCCAAACGGCAAAACGGAATCCTTAGAGATTCATCCTGTTCGTTCTTATATCACAGCCATTTTATTCCGGGATTGTTGGCACCACAGCGTTAACAATTGACCTAGGAAAAAATGTTATTATATTGTTTGCTACTACGGAACCTTTTGTGCGCGAGTTCAACTTTAATTTGGCTGGTTTTTTTTTCTTTTCTTTACAATTGGGGCTGCGTTTCCACCAGTGATTGATTCGAATCGATTGATTGATTTATTTGAAACTAACCCATAATATCGCGTTTTTCAGAGCTTAAGATAAGCTAGCTATGGATAGGTAAGATTTTCGTATTAGTCGCTGCACATGTAAGCTCATCTTTAGTGGTAAAGCAGTCACGCAGCAATTTGAATAAAATATAATTATAAAAAGATATTTCGCATATTGTTCCTTCAATGCCAATGTTGAATTTTGCAAGGATATGTCTGATATACTTAGTCCTTTCATATGTTTTTGTCTTTGTCAAAATTTCACATTTGGGAAAATAACAAAAGCAGATCTTTTTGGTTGCATTGTTGAGTATTCTTCGTCTTCTGTCCCAACACAGCTCTGTTTAGTTTATTTATTTATTTATTTTAATGGACAATGTACACAACCAATGTTACCATTTACTTCTTTTGCATGTAAATATACGGGAAAACTCTCGAATGAGACCCCTGCGGAGTTAATTCTTTGAATGCATTTAATTTAAGAGCTACTTTGTGTGCTTACCCGAATCGTCTTTTAACCAGCCACTCATCTTTTTATGTAAGCGTAAAATCTTCAGCGATGTTTTTTTTTGCTTCATAAAAATTACAAAGTGCTCTTATGAAAGATGAGGAATTAACTTTTTACAAACATTCGTCTCTTGTGCCGTATTATTAAAAGTTCCTCTTTACTTTATAAAACTCATAATGACTTGGGAATTTTATTTCGTGAACAGTGGTCGTCTTGTGTCCGTATTTGTCATTCGACTTCCGCCCTTCTTCCGGAGTTTTGAAACCCTCAATTTATTTTTAAATTGGGTATTAATTTTTTTTGTTATCTTAAACAGATTATTTTCCTGTTGGAATTGTTTTAACTCTAATGCCAATTAAGGTATTTTCAGAAAAGGTCTGTAGGTTGTAATTAAATTTCAGGATTTATTTTTAAACTTCCTTATTTATATTTGGCGGCCAATAATTCAATTTAAATTATTCAAAGTTCCCAATTTCGCTTCTCGTTTTACGTGATAGGCAATATTTTACATGGAGTGACTGCCTAGGTAGGCAGTCACTCCATGTAAAATAATTGTTTGTAACATCTGGTTCAACTAGAAGCCAATCCCAACATATTTGGAAAAACCCTAGACAGATGATGGTCTGACCGAATATACAGGGTGAAAGGGAGACCGACGCGAAAACGCTCACCATGTATTCTGAGCTGACATAGACATTTTTCGTCGGTTATTAATAAAATCTGCTGTTTCCTACAAAAGTGTAATACCTACACGGTCAAAAAATATGGAACAGCTGTTTTTTTTTTTTTAAACCGATGAAAAATTTATATGTGGGGGGGGGAATGATGTTCTGAATACGTGGTAAGCGTGTTCGCGTCGGTGTCCCTTCCACCCTGTGTATTACCATCGCACATCCTCTAAAAAAACTGTCATAACACAAAAATAGCAGTTTTGAGACAAACGCATTTAAAGTTTTTTGTGTTCTTAACGATACTTTGCGCCAAAAATTTTCGCTTGTGCCATTTGGCGACTTATTTTGGTATCCTAATGGCGGTTTTTTTTTCAATTATAGAGCAAGGACAATTGAAGTCGAGTAGGGTATTATCTAAAAATCTACATATTTTATTGTTATGACAGTTTTTTAGAGGACGTGCGACATGTAGAATGACCTGTGGGAGTGAATAGCACCAAAACTAAAGGCTTTGCTATACATACGAATACATTCATTTTAAACAAAGGTAGATACCAAATTAACAAGTTTACCACCATAGTAAATAATTCAACATAAACCTTACCTTTTAATGTACAATTAGTGGCGGTCCCGCAATCGTAGTTGGTTGCGAATCTTATCCTGTTCTGAGCATTATCGCCGAATGTGACAAGCTGAAAAATAAGGACACATTAGAAATATAACCATGTTAGCTTTTCGCTCGATACGAGAATACACGGGGTGTAAGGGACACCGACGCGAAAACTGCTACCTACCACGTATTCAGTACAATATTCTCAGTTATTAAAAAAAAATCAGCTATTCCATACATTTTGACCGTGTAGGTATTGCACTTTTGTAGGAAATTGATGATTTTTTTTTTAATAACCGATGAAAATTTCTATGTGGTAACCGTTTTCGCGACGGTGTCCCTTCCAATCCGTATTCAGCGACTGTAATATTCTAGTTATACAAGGATTTTTGGGGGCTTTAAGGACGCTGTAAGAAGAGCGCTGTTGTTTTTTAAAACTGAAAAATCAAGACATTAGTTTCTATTTTGTCCAGACGCCAACATATATTTGTACAGCTGCTGTAGCAAGAACATCAGCGACTATACGGGACGTCAGATTACAGAAAAACAAAAGAAAAAGGGGAAAACAAATCTTTTTGGTTGTAAAAATTAACGAGGGGAAATGAGTTATCGGAATTTGGTTACTTTGTTACTGGCATCCTAGTTCATTATTGTTTTTACTAGCTACAATTGCTTTGCATGTTTTTTACGTCTTGACAAAACACCTAGGCTTTTTTATCATATGTGTCCTAAATATTACACATGAGACTGATCTGCCTTTGATTTGAAAAAAAAAAGCGTGATTGTATGTATGTTATTTAATCAACAAAATTAATGCAGTAACTAGAACGACACTTTAGCATAGAAATGGTTCTCAGTAAGGTAACGCCGCCGGGCACCTAGTCTAAAACAGCGGTAAGAATCATATTTTACGGATAACACTCCACAGCGGACATCATAAATAAAAACAAAGATTTATATCCAATTACTTTCCACTATCTATCGTAATAAAATAACTAAATGAATTTATTATATCTCTCAGGTGTATTTTGTGCGGAGCTGAGGAGTTTTCACTCTCTGAACGCTTATTTTTTATTTTTAGCCTCGTGAACTAACGTGAATTATTTTATAGGGTAAAACAGTAGTTTCGTGTTACTTGGCGGTTGGATAATTATGTCTGAGATAATCTACTGCCTCGTTGATCTTTTTCTAGATTTAGTGCTGTGTTTGGTTTAAACTTATACTGTCACTTCCGGGATATCTTCCGTGATTGTTCATTATTTTGAGCTCCCGATATCTCAATCACGGAAGATATCCCGTAAGTGACAGTATAAGTTTAGTTGTAAACCGTGAAAGCTTAAAACAGTGTGTGTTCGGGTTCTCATTGAAAATTATTCAATGTAGACAGAGGAGGCAAAACCCTCAAACTACAAAATAATTCAATCACTCTTTCAATTGGCTGTATAATAAAGAGAATCGAAGCACTTAAAAAAAAAAGAAACCAGTTGTAATGTCGAAAAAAGGTGAGATAGCTGGAAAGTATTCCGAATTTAATAGAACTTTAACAGTTGTTTGGGGGTACACTAGGAAAACTATCCTAAGTTTTCGACTTCGAGTCAATATAGAAGCGCTTTTGCAGAATAACATAATAAAGTCAGTCTGTCAAAGCAATTGCGTTGTTTTGCAACTGTGGTTAGCGGCTGTGGTTACGGTTCAACATGAATGATGTAACCAAGGTTTTGTAAAAATATTCTGATTTAAAAGAGTGTCCATGGAGTTTCTTGCCCGTTCCTCTCCATAGAGATCTACGCTAGGGAATTGGCAACTGGACTGTAGCTACATTTCATTGTTGTCTTTGTTTCGACAATTTAAAAGTGCCTGTAACTCGCCTACTTGAAATAAATGCTTTGATTTTGAATCGTGAAAAAAATGCCCAATGTCCAATACAAATTTCAGTATTTACTCAACTCAAATGTATGGGGCAGATGGTTTTTTTTTGTCATGATTACGTTGTTGGCCCCATGGAGTAAGTTGTTCAGTTCCATCACACCATAAAAATTACCACACCTTTTAGATAACACTGTATATGATTTTCTTACTGAAAGTTTGACAGCCAGTCTTACCAAGGGGTATCGTATAACCCAGTACAAATTGGGTTGTGGAGATCAGATAGGCGTCTATCGGGCGGCGTGGAATTCAGCTGCATCCGCTTAGACTGGAAGTCGACCCCAACATGATTGAGAAAACGCTAGGCAGATGATTCTTACCTTGATCCACTGATCAGTGTCAAGCAAAGTGTCCCCAGGTTGCAGTAAAAGCTTCACTTTGCGCCGGAGCACGTCGTCATCGGCGGCGAGCGCATGCGCGGTGAGCGCGCTCTTTACGTCAGTCGTTTGCTGAGTGACGAACATGCCGAAAGTTTTGTCGCGCTCCAACTGTTAAAATAAAAAGTTATTTTAATAAAATGGGCGTGTGTTATGTGCTAACTGGGTTGTGGAGGTCTGATGGGCAGTCGTTCCATGTAAAATACTGGTATTCAGCTGCATTCGGTTAGATTGGAAGCCGACTCCATCATAGTTAGGAAAAGGCTTGGCAGATGATGATGGTGCTGGGTGGTAAAGTCATTGTTGGTACACACCGTAAGATGGTTAGGATAGATTGGATGTAGAAGGTGGAGAACATGGCGTTGTGACGCACCTTGGGAGACGCCTATGTTCCCTGGTCTTCGCTAAGCGGAGTTGATTGATTGACACGGCAAAATCCCTTCACAAGTTAATTTCAACCGTAAGTGACATTACAAATAGAGTTCAGAATTTTTTCAGTTTAGTGGCACGCATGTGTACCAACGTACTAGTGATTTAGAGGTTTTGAAAATACATGATCTTTTTAGGATGAGTTGTAACAACAATGTGAGCATAACAATTAAATTAAAGTAAGACGACCAACGACCAAATGCCAGCAGTGGACGTCTTTCGGCTGAAATGATGATGATGATGACCAATATAAGCTATACGTGTAGAAAAAGTAGTCATATATGAACAAATAAAACGATACTATATTTTGGAACAATACTGTAATTTTCTTTATCTTGTGGTTAGTGCCTAACCTGGTGTCACACTTTTATGCCGCCATTGGGCCTCTGACTTAACTTTTATACCGTAACTAGCGACCCGCCCTGGCTTTGCACGGGTGTAATATATATATATATTATACCTCTTGAAACACTCTATCTATTACTGAAAACCGCATCAAAATCCGTTGCGTAGTTTAAAAGATCTAAGCATACATAGGGACAGACAGCGGGAAGCGACTTTGTTTTATACTATGTAGTGATAAAACATTGATTTTTACATTTTACGCTCCATCCCGACCAAACGAATTGTAAGCATTAAATATAATGTGTGAAAGTTAAAATCATGAAAAATACGAATATAAAAATTAAAACCAGTTTATTAAATGTCTAAAACTAAATTTCACCAATATTTGACACAAAATTACGCCAAAAAGACGAACAAAATAATATTTTTAAAAAATTGTTTGAAATGTCATACGTCCTGATTGTTGTTAAATTTAATGCCATGTTAAGCATTTCATTAAATCGGAAGCTATGTTTAAGTCCCGAATCGGATTAAACATTTAACAAATAATTAATTTTGTGACTAAAAATAATTAAATACGAGATTTAGGTCGGCAACGGTACCTAATTGAGTGGCTTTGTGTTATTTTCGAACTGTCGAGTTAATTTTATTCGCATATAAAAGTAGCTAATTGATATTTTATTTTTTACGCGCGTTACGTCAATTCTGCGAAAGGGATCTTCCAAACAACTGGAACGCTAAGCTTGGGTAGGCTGACGCAGGTCCTTTTTTTTTTTTTTTTTTTTTCCGGATGGGAAATCATCAAATGACCCCCCCCCACTCTGGGCGGAGCGGAGGGGAGTGTCAGACTTGTACTGACTAAAACCCATCCATGTTCCTTCTTTGCCCGTTATGTTCCAGGGCCACGGTATCTCTTTCGAACAGTCCCGCAGCCCCGGCAGGCGTCGGCCCATGCGGACCCCTACTTGATTGCTGACATCTCTTTGAGGCGCGCGTGGAACACGAACGCGCCGTCGACACGGCCCGTCGTCATAAGACGGCCGGACGGCGAGCTAGCCCATAACTCGCCGTCCACAGGCCAGCGCCTACGGTGGTCGGAAGCAACCACGTGACCTCCGACGCCCAGGGCGTCTCCCGCGGCGGCTGGGACGTGAGGTTCTTTCCCTCTCACGTCCTGCCACCTCCTTCACTAGCATGACTGCTTCACAGAAGGAGGTGACGGCTTCCCATTCCCTCTCGCTCCGGACCATGGCTTGAACCAAGGCCGGACGCGAGAGATCGCCGCCGCCAATCGCCGCTGTGAGGACACGGCGGTGCTCCGCCCAAGTGGGGCAGACCTCCACGGTGTGTTCCACCGTGTCCTCCGGACGATCCTCGCAGTGGAAACACCCGGGCGTTTCTTCCCGCCCGATTCGATGCAGGAACCTCCCGAAAAAACCGTGTCCGGTGAGGACCTGCGTCAGGCGGTAGGTGAGGGCGCCGTGGCGCCTCTCTAGCCACTCCTCAAAGAGGGGACTTATCGCCACTATGGTGGCGTGCCCTGCACGGGGTTGCGACAGTCGCTCTCTCCATGTCGCCATGAGATCACGCCGGAGGTCTGTCCGCTGAGCGGCAATTTGTCGCGGCAGCGGAGTTTCTCCCCGACATAGTGCTTCCGCGCGCCATTCATGCAGGCGCGCGAGGACTATCGCCTCCAGATCCCATGGCGGCAATCCGGCAAGGAGGCTAGCCGCCTCGCCGGAGATCGTGCGGTACCCCCGGATTAGCCTTATGGCTATCACCTTTTGGGGCGCGTTCAGGTAGTGGGCGGCTTGCCGCCTCAAAGAACGCGCCCACACCGGGGCCCCGTAAAGGGCCATGGACCGCACGACCCCCGCGTAAAGCTTCCGGCAGGAGGCGTTTGGACCCCTCAGGTTGGGCAAGAGCCGCTTGAAGGCAGCCCCTGTCCGTTCCAGTTTGGGAGCCAAACGTCGGAAGTGCTCCACGAAGTTCCACCGGCTGTCGAGGACGAGTCCTAGGTACTTCAACGTCGACCCGACGCCGATGGAAACCCCTCCTGCCATCAGTAGGGATCCCGACGGTGGCGCATTCCGAGGCCCATGAAAACACATGGCCTCGGACTTGTGCAATGCCACCTCGAGACCCAATTGCCGGATCCTCTCCACAACTATCGCAACCCCGCGTGTCATGTTTTCGGCCGCCGCCTCGTGCGACCTCCCTTGTGCCAGTACCAGCGTATCGTCAGCGTAACAAACTACACTGACGCCGGTAGGGAGGTCGGCGCGCAGCACCCAGTCGTAACCGATGTTCCACAAGGCCGGCCCCAGAACCGAACCCTGTGGAACACCGCACGACATCTCTCGCCGGTTCCATTCTCCGCTCCGACTGGGGTAGATGACGGCCCTATCCGTCAGGTAGTCCCCGACCACACGACGAAGGTAGGTCGGCACCCCGTGATACCGGAGTGCCTCCCCAATGCAGCTCCAGGGCATGGAGTTGAAGGCGTTGGCGATGTCAAGAGACACCGCCAAGACAACCCCGCCCCGGGACACCGCGTCCCCTGTCGTGAGGGCTCTCACGCGCATGATGGCGTTCACCGTCGAGCGCCCCTTGCGGAAACCAAACTGGTGTTCCGCAAGATCCGGCCCCATCCCTGCAAGGTGCCCGGCGAGGAGGTTGGCAATGACTCTTTCAAAGAGCTTGCCCACCTCGTCGAGCAACACAATGGGCCGGTATGCGGACGGAGAGTCCGCAGGGCGCCCTGGCTTCCGGATGAGGACTAGCTTCCCCGTCTTCCAACGAAGCGGGAACTGGCCTCTCTCCAAGCATGCGCTTAGGAGCCCTTCCAGTCGGGGCCCGAGAGCCTCAGAGGCCAGGACCCAGGCTTTGCCAGGCAAGCCATCGGGTCCCGGGGCGGTATTTCTGGCTTTCAGCCTGCGTACCGCCACTCTCAGGTCTACCCCAGTCACCTCCGGAACGTCATCGTCGTCATCGGTGTGGTCCGCTTCCGGCACCGCATGCGGTGACGGAGCCATAGGCGGGGGAGGATGCTCCCCTCGCGAAGGGAACAGAACGCTCACCACGTCCTCCACGAGCTCAGGCCGGAGACTCTGCGTTAGCGGGGGGGCCCGGGTGCGGAGTTTGTCCCGCACCATCTTGTAAGGGCGCCCCCACGGATCTCCGTTCAGAGACTCCAGCATTTGGCCCGCTGACGCAGGTCCTCACCGGACACGGTTGTTTCGGGAGGTTCCTGCACCGAATCGGGCGGGAGGAAACGCCCGGGTGTTTCCACTGCGAGGATCGTCCGGAGGACACGGTGGAGCACACCGTGGAGGTCTGCCCCGCTTGGGCGGAGCACCGCCGTGTCCTCGTAACGGCGATTGGCGGCGGCGATCTCTCGCGTCCGGCCTTGGTTCAAGCCATGGTCCGGTGCGAGAGGGAATGGGAAGCCGTCACCTCCTTCTGCGAAGCAGTCATGCTAGTGAAGGAGGTGGCGGGACGTGAGAGGGAAAGAACCTCACGTCCCAGTTGCCGCGGGAGACGCCCTGGGCGTCGGGGGTCACGTGGTGGCTCCCGGCCACCGTAGGCGCGGGCCTGTGGACGGCGAGTTATGGGCCAGCTCGCCGTCCGGCCGTCTTATGACGACAGGCCGTGTCGACGGCGCGTTCGTGTTCCACGTGCGCCTCAAAGAGATGTCAGCAAATAAGTAGGGGTCCGCAAGGACCGATGCCTGCCAGGGCTGCGGGACTGTTCGAAAGAGATACCGTGGCCCTGGAACACAAAGGGCAAAGAAGGAACATGGATGGGTTTTAGTCAGTACAAGTCTGACACTCCCTTCCGCTCCGCCCAGAGTGTGTCATGTGATGATTTCCCATCCGGGAAAAAAAAAAAAAAAAAAAAAAAGCTTTGGTAGGCTAGGCTATTTCAGGGAAGTCAGCTTTAGTTGCATAATCAGCCTATAATGTTCCCACTGCTGGGACACACGGCCTCCTCTCTAGAGAGGGAATGGTCTATAATCCACCACACGGGCCCAGGCGGGTTGGTAGACGTCACATGTCTTCGAATTTATGGCTCTAGGACATGACAGTTTCCTCACGATGTTTTCCTTCACCGTTTTAAGAGCAGTGGTGATGAAATTAATTACACAAAGTAATGCTGCTGTCTGGGTTCGAACCCACGACTTACTGTGCGTAAGTCGGGGCCGCCACCACAGGGCCTCCGCTGCTCTCCTTAGCTTTAGTTGCCTTCCATGCAAATTATGAAGAATTTTTGATATGGAGCTGCCTACGCGTTCGTTCATGAGCCAATAAACCACTCAATAATGGTGAGTTGGAATCAAAATCATATTGATAAGGTACTCGTATTGCAGTCCCAATGGACTGTAAGAAGAGGGTGAGTGCACCAGTGTTAGCGTACAAACAAGTGCATTACAATTAGTATATGCATCGATGGCTGGTCTTCGCTGATATTGCCAGCTATTACCGAAAACGGTCAGGAAGGCTAGAGACCTGCCATACTCAAAGTTGATAATTTTGCCACTGACTCTTACATTCCCTTAGCTGCACTTTAAAATATTGTTGAAATCTAATTTTTGTAACTTACAATTTATAATTGTAAGAGCCTTCACCGTACTTGGTACGATACGGATAAAAGAAATTAAACTCTCACATCCTGCATGGAACGATGGATACGATTTTTGAGGAAGGCGGCTGTACACTCTCGCCGAGACGCTACAAGGCAAGGCGAGTGCGAGAGTGTACGCACGACGACCAATCAAGCTATGCAAAACTATTTTATGCGGATCTCTCATTGTATAGGAAGTCTATACAAAGCGAGGCCAAGTTATACTGGAAATGTACAGCTTCATGTGCCGCCGTGTGTACATAGGAACACTCATCTAGCCTCGGTGTTCCTAGCTTAGCCGTAAACCCTCGCACTCACCCTGCCTCGCCGAGAGTGTACAGCCACCTGAATGAGTGAGTGAATTCTAGTCATTCTCATTTTATAGAAACGGGAGAGTCTAAAGATTATATTGGTCGATATAATTCTTTGCAATCAATTATAAAAAAATCACTACCAACCTTTGCCGCCAATCCTTTACTATTCCCACTAAGTTCATTCCACGCAGCATTAGCTCTCTGTTCGCAATGATCCACGTAGTCTAACTCCACCAGATCCACGAGAGACACCAGCCATCTTCTGTCATCAGCTGCACTGGATGAGGTGCCGCATTGCAGAGGAGACAGGAGCGCGTAGAAACAAATGAAGAAGAGTGGGATTGGAGGCCTCATTGTTGATCTGTAGGACAAAAGAGAGGAGTTAGTATGAATAAGAACTGGTCACCCATTCGATGGGTGCAAATCTTCGAACTTCTTACTACTATTATGACCTAGCTTTTGCCCGCGCTTTCGCTCGCGTTAATTTAGAATTTGACAATCAATTCGGTTTGTAATAATATAATTCAATCATGATTCGAAAGACACGTGGTGTCATCTATTATAATAAGAACGTTATTGTTGTTTTCCTCGGGAACAGTAATATTTTTCGGGATGAAAGGTATCCCATGTCCGTTTCTGCACACCTCACAACGTATATCTATGCAAAATTTCAGGATGATCGGTTCAGTGGTTTAGGCGTAAAAAGGTAACAAACAAACGAACTTACTTTCGCTTTTATAATATTAGTAAAGTAAAAAGGACCTCGTGGCTAAATAATAACAGCCGCTCTGGTCGATCTTTAGGTTAAGCCGTGCCTACCTAGGTTGGTCTGTTGATGGGTGGCTGCCCATTACATACCGAGTTTCCTCCGTGCCTCGGAAAGCACGATAAGCCGTTGGTCCCGGCTGTCATCTATAGATCTTTGACAGTCGTTACAGGTAGTCAGTGGCCCAAAAAGTCTGACAACCAGTCTTACCGAGGGGTATCGTATTACCCAGTACTAACTGGGTTGTGGAGGTCAGATAGGCAGTCGCTCCATGTAAAATACTGGTATTCAGCTGCATCCGGTTAGACTGGAAGCCGACCCCAACATAGTTGGGAAAAGGCTAGGCAGATGATGAATATTAGCAAAGTAAAGTAACGAAGGAAGTAAGGATGTGAAAGTTTGTGAGGATGGATGGGTGTTTGTTACTCATTCCCGCAGAAAAATACTAAATGGATTTGGATGTTTGGCAAACAGATACTATATAACCTGGATTAACACATAGGATACTTTTTATCCCGGTAGTGCGGATCACCCGTGAGACAAAGCCGCGGAGATAAGGTAGTGTTTAATATAAGTTCACAAAAAGCCATTTTGAATGTGTATTTCTATACAAATAAACTGTAATCTCCTCCTTAAGATCCTCGAACCAGTTGTTTCTTTAATCATTATTTTCTTGAACACGTACGCTACGTTCAAATTATCAGATCGCACCTTCTTGCCGGCCCATTAGAAGGAGATTTGATGAAAGGCCCACTAATCTATATTGGATTCGCACGGATTTAGTAAAATCCGCTCTCATTGAGGAAATCCTCCCTTTATTACAGTACAGACTATCAAATAAATGGAGAAGTAAGTAGAAAAGTAGCTTTTTGTTACAGGACATTTTCCCATGTCCTGTTTTATACTTGCCATAAAATATAAAGTTAACAGGTATCCCTAACTTATTGCACATAAAACAACACATTCCATGATTACTTCTGACTACAAACTGTAACGTGATTGTCCAATTTGATGTCCTTTTTCATGGTATCTCAGTGTCACCATGTCATACATACAAATTCCGTAAACGAAAAAGTTTTGTGAATTTATTCATTTTTGCGAATCAATCTCAGGAAGGATGGAATCCAAATCATTTCGCTGTCATGAATTTTATTTTACATTTATTTGAAAAGTTGACGTTCGGGTATCTCATAAATGGTCATTTTATGAAGCAAGGTTGTTTTTTATAATTTGGAAAGAATCTAATTCAAGAACAATTTCAGTACAACATTAACTCGTTTCCTCTAGGGATGAATTTCAATATCTAATCCTGGAATACACAAAACAAATCGCCTGGACACACAATGATCTTAGAACCTTCCATCTATTAACTCAATATTATGAAACCCAAACTTCATTTAAACCACCTGCGCAGTATCAATTATCTTAGCAATAAGGGCGAACCCCAAAAGCGTGAATTAATGAGGAAGCCGCCAAATTAAAGCTTTTTTTACGTTCAACCATTAGAAATAGGGCTATTCATCCTTTTTTCGCCTCAAAGGGTCACGGTGATAAAAAGAAAATTAAAGACCAGGCTTTCATAAAGCGATTGTTGCTTTCATTCAACTTCTTTCAAACGAGATATTAAAACTACATCAAGAAGAGGGGAAATGCAAAAGATTTTTTATGCAAATTACATCCTGAGTTATTACTGCAAATCCGAGAGAATGCGAGCTTTAGAGATTCTGAAATTAAATCATTTGTTTCACATGAAACGAAGACAAAAAGCGATTTAGCGGCTGCGCAAATAGGACAAGCGTCGTGATTACTTTTAAAATTTGGACTTTTAGTACGTGTGAGATGAAAAATTCCAGCTGTAAAGGCAACACTGAGAGAATAATCACAATTTATATAAAATTTCGGACATTAGAATAGGATGGAACAGTAGCACTACTGTTCTAGGTGCTCTAAATTATTATCACCTACTATATATGTTACGGCTAAAAGCCGATGTAAGGTTACACCTGGTTCTACCCGCCTATACCTAGGTGCGGCCGGTAACAGTTTGTTAAACTTAGGTATATCCTTTTTATTGCTAGGACACACCAACCAAATGGATTGGGTTAGGTTAGAGCTGTGACCAAAGGCGCGCGAGCCGAGCGAGCGCAGCTAGCGGTGCCTCGGCAGCGGCCGGCAAGTGTTCATCCAAATTGGTTGGCTCCAAATTTAAAGGCGCACCTAGCTATAGCCGGCTAGAACCAGATGTAACCTTACTTCGGCTTTTAGCCGTCTAACACTACTATAATATCATATAACTACTACCTTACGGTACTGTGATAAATGGGAGCAGCTGCCAATTAAAAGTTCAGCTGAATTTTACTCAACAAGACGTGTTTACTTCAGCGCGACCACAACAGATCTGTATCAAATAACAACAAGCGTTTCATTTTTATAAACGATTCTAAATTCGCGTGAGTGATTGAAACTAACCAGAGCGTCATATTTTTTGCCTTTTTTGCAACCTTTACAGAATGTTAATGTAGTGTATACCTGATTTAAGCTTCCTTCATGACACAAGAGTACACATAAACCAGTAATTTACGTCTATTCAGTCCTACATCGACTCCTTATTTTAGAAAAGCAACGGCAGTCTCTTTCTCATTAATGCAAATGTTCCTTAACTTTCTTTGACAAACATTTCGAGTATAATAACTCAATTTCCCGGACTCGTTCCGGTTGAATACCGGTGTCAAGTTGTGTGACCTATTTCAACAAAATTTGCGTATTATACGCCACGTCAAGTTTCCAACGAAAGGCAGAGCTCAATTGAGCGCAACGGGAGTGCGGAAGCCAGCCGTCCTATCGATGCGACTGTTCCTATCAACGCTGGTAACGACCTGACCGGTTTTAGATTACCAATTTTATCTCGTACAACATAAGACTCGGTTTCGCTTGTTCTGAAACGGCCTTTTCTTTTTGGTAACGCGCCGTACTTGACCGCATTTCAGATAATGGTCAGTGTGATATGGGGAACACTAACATGATTTCAGAAGACGTGCTCTATTTGGTTTGGCTTTAAGGGACAACGTACGAGAAAGACTAAAACTATTGGACGTATGTGTAAAGAAGCATTGTTTAGGTTAAATTCTTTCAAAATATTAGAAGGTTTCACATAAAAATCTTAAAAAAAAATGTAATTAAAATCACGGGTGCACATTGACATTCACGCGTAAGTTTTCTGATAACAGGGTGTTAACGGAATCTTCACGAAGCCGTCAACCAAGCATTCTGTACATCAAACTAAGTAACTCTACACATTTTTTTTTGCTGAGAAACGTTTTTATTTTATTTTGGGGTGAAAAATCACGTTTTACGGTCGGACTCAATTTACGCTCACTCAACGCGCTCAAAACGTGGGGTCGTGGATGTATTTAAAGTAAAGTAAAGTAAACATTAAAAACTTTTCATCATCATCTGCCTAGCCTTTTCCCAACTATATTGGGGTCGGCTTTCAGTCTAACCGGATGCAGCTGAATACCAGTATTTTACATGGAGCGACTGCCTATCTGACCTCCACAACCCAGTCTGTACTGGGTAATACGATACCCCTTGGTAAGACTGGTTGTCAGACTTTTTGGGCCACTGACTGCCTAACGACATTAAAAACTTTTATTTAAAAAAAAAACTTGGATATCTCCGTAACTAGAAGGTTCCCAGGTATGATCTAGAACAAGAAAATGATCGCAATTACGAAGAGAACAAGTACGTTTCGACTTCGTTAAGGGTACTTTTACGCCCTTTTTTTCGGATGGGAAATCATTAAATGACCCCCCAGCTCTGGGCGAAGCGGAAGGGAGTATCAGACTTCTACTGACTAAAACCCGTCCATGTTCCTTCTTTGCCCTTTGTTCTAGGGCCTATTACTTTTACACCAGGGACTTTTACACCCTTTTAGGTGCACTTTTGATCATTTGCCAACGCGTATAGGCGACACATCAAACTAAATGAAGGAATATTAAAACTACGACAATCTTAGACGATCACCCAAAATTGTCACGTTTACAAACTTTAGTGGCAAAAAATAAGGTACTTGAAAGTTTCCAAGAATCACCATCTCTGACGAGGGAACATAAGGATAGTCTGCATGTGAATACTGATATGACTTTAGAAGTTTTAGTTGAAAATGCGCTAACAGCTGATGCAGATAGCAAAGCATTATCTTTAATGAAAAGTAGTGCTTTTTGAGTACTTACTCTTAGTTCAGATAGATTAATATAGTTACAAGTTTAGATGACAGTGATGTGTTCAGACTTAAGAGCATTATTAAATGCTTAAAAGGTTTTAAGTTCAGTGTTAAGCTATGTTGTTTTTGTTTTAACAGTCTCCAAGATAATGTGAGCTGAATTACTTTGTGAAATATCAATTCAATTGCAGCAATATGAGGCCAATTTTGTTTGGTCAACTCCAATCTTGAGCTTGAGCATACAGCTAGGCTGCTGTCTTGACTTCCGTACGTTTTTTCTCAGGTGACCACTGATAACCAGCGCTCCCCCCATAGCACAGTATCATGCTGAGTGGTAACCTGCTTGTCGCAGTCACAACGTGTAAGCTGTCAACTTTTTTTGGACCGTCCTAAGATTTGCAATGAGTTGTATATTTTATTTTTTTTATCTTTCATTCTATAGTTATATATAAAGATAAAACTTCTACCGGTTTATTTATTAACTAGAGTAAACTAACTATATACATTATTAATGAAAAACTAAAATGAACTTTTACCTTTTATGAATTTCCAAATCCATTCCAAGCAAATCTTACCAAGCCAAACAACATCAACACAAAGTTCACAGAAAAAAATATTCCAACAAAAAATATCTTCAAGGTTCTCTTCTATTAATCTTATATTAACTTCCCCTCTAATCCCCCAAATGCACTACATAATCTGCATACTTTCCCTCGTCCTATTAATTTTTCAAAGGTTTGTAACTTTCTAAGCGAACTCATAGGGTTTCTTCGTAACTGATCCCTTCAGCCCCTCTCCCAAGATATTCCAATCACGTATGATCTTCAATTACTTTCGTCACGGTCTGGTGATCCCCGGCTTTGTTGTGGCTTATTAAAGAAAAGGGGGGAAACAGTCATTAGTATACCAACATACCTCATATTTAGAAGGGATGAAGAAAGATTTTTTTGCAATTGAAAATTGTGAAGTCCTGTGTAAAGTGTGGAGGTGAAATTGGAAAATAAATTGGTTTGTTACTCTCTAGTGGAGATAAAAAGGAAATATTTCATAGTTTTGAAAATAAGCGTTGCTAGGAGGATTTAGATCATTAGTTTGAATACGTAAATTCTGTACTCTGTCTAAAATAACTGAACTTGGGAACAAAAGAGGATTTCATGAGGTAATACTGCATATACGAACACAACATTTCTCGTTTTTTTGTGCAACTATGAGATATTTTCATCGTAATCCCCGTCATATCCATGTCATCGAATCGCATGTCACTAAAAGAGTGATGACTATAAATGTTGATTGACGGAGAAGGTGAGGAAGACCAAGGAAAAGGATGAATGAATTGTGTTGGGAATGAAATGAAAGAAAAAGGAGTAAATGATAGCGTGACGATTGACAGAGGAGAATGGAAGAAAAAAAACGTGTTGCGCCGACCAAAAATAACATGGGACAAGGACAGGAAGATGATGAATCCCCATCATATCCACTCAAACAAATCTGCAAAATTTGTAATGAGGTGAGAGAACTTAGTCACACTAAGTTGCATAAATTAAACTCTAATGTGTGCAACTTAGTCATTCGCTTAATGTGTACGTAGTTAGGTTAAGTTAACCTCTAATGATTAGATTCACATTAGAGTTTAATTTATGCAACTTAGTCACAAAACCTTACTACAATTTTTGCATCACCACTCATTGTCATAAAATAAGAAACAAAAATTCATATACATGAGAAAAATCCCCAGGGATCTTAATAACTACTATTACACCGACTGCACAAATGTAAAGAGATTATTTTACAATTTGCATATACCCTGTTCTTGGCTCCACACATTATGGAGGCACTTAAGCTTTTGTCTGGAACTCGTCTAGAAATTCTGAGTATACTGAACCCACTAAATCCTATTAACATTTACAATGTATAAAGGTAACAGTATTTTAAGGCACTACCCACGTATTAACTTTTTTAGAACTTTGTAAATGAAGTCAGAATGTTCTTAAAAGGTGTTGTTTAGTCTTGCGGTTGTCAGGTTAATTTAGAATTCATTGCGCAGTGACTTGGTTTGTGAAAAAGCTAATTATGTATCTGGCAGTTTAAATTAATATTAAGTGGATCTTTACAGGCTGGCTTATCAACAGCTGGATGAGTACGGTCGAGGATTGAGTAGTGGCGTGCAATTGGAGAGCCCTTTCTTCAAGCAGTAGATTATAATGGGTGTAAAAATATCCTTAACGAAGTCGAAAGGCACTTGTTCTCAACGTCATTGTGATATTTTTTTTGTTATGGATCATACCTCGGAACCTTCTAGTTATGGAAATAATGGAGGTCAAAGTTCTGACTTTACTTAAAAAAAAAAAACAAAAGAAAAAAAACAAAAAATAAAAACAAGCAAAATAAATGAATAATGAATGAATAAATACCATAAATCCTGTATTATTAAGTGCAACCTTTTACAAAATAGCAGTAACAAAGAATACTCGTAGCAAGCACGCAGGAAAAACAGATAGTTTTACAAACTACACCTGTTTACTGAGAATTTCTTTTAAAAACATTTATTTGCGACTGAAGCGAACAAGCTTTGTGCGGTGCATTAACAATGTTCTTGTTAACCCATCCGACTAGAATGTGTGTGTAATGCTAACAGCGATGCCATAGAATAATACAGAATATCAGCTCCATACAACGAGTGGAAACAGGCGCACGCACAAATAGACGCGTACGTACGGCGAACCGAATCCCAGTCACGAGTGTGCTTGCACGCCCTGTACGTGAAGCACATCTATGCGTCCGAGCGCTTGCACTCGCTGTACGCGAAGCGTGTCTATGTGGGCGTGCGCTCGCACTCCCGGAACGAAGTCTGTCGTGCATATGCACTCGCAGTACGTGAAGATTGTCTATGTGTGCGTGCGCTTACACTCACTGTAAGTTTAGCATGTGTATGTGTGCATGCGCTTGTACTCACTGTACGTGAAGCGTGTCTATTGTGTGCTCGTGTTTTCCTTTCTTATCCATACAACCGACTCTATATTCGGTCTTCTGTACTATTCTGCGTAATGACAATGCCACGGGTTTATTTCAAAATCCCGTACTTCCATAAAGGATTCTCGTTTGGTCCTAACCGTGTTGTACCGTGTCAGCGACACACGAGGCTTGTGACATGATTTCTTAAACATTTATGTCATGATTTTAATGACTATGTGCCCTGTATAGTATATTGCCTGTCACTACTAGGTGGTATGGAACCGATTACAGGTAAATTCATATAGTCTCCACCAGTGACGGACAATTTTACGTCAAGGTGCACAAGTGCGTATATGATTAGTTAGACTAGCTGACCCGCGGAACTTCGTAGAGTTCGAAAGAGTGGGTTAGAGAGAGTGGGTCGTAGGTACCTATAATACAATTCTAAAGGAGCACATCACAAACGCATTTCAATAAAAATGCACACGCGGTACTTGATCATTATTTTTCTGCGGAGTTATTTTAAACGGTGATATCTTCTAAGATACTCATTGAAATCAAATGATGTAAGGACAATTTTGTTCAAAATTAAATACTTGTGATGAATAACAAATTTATTTGGATACCTAATAGTACAACCATATTTTGCCAGTTATGAAGTCCAATGTAATAGGGGGTGAGCCTATTGCCGTCAACCGGGCACATATTCAGACTCCGTTGCTGCTACTGAGAAATTCCTGATGGAAAAACCCAATAGCACTCTGGTTGACCCGAGACAAAGGTGCACCTAATTCGTGTCTATAAATAACAGAAAAATATTTTGCCGCGGGCATAAGCTAGTATTTAATAAAAATAATTTTCTGTTTTTAGTATTTGTGCATAGCTACCGGGATAAAAAGTATCCTATACGTTAATCCAAGTTATAAACTATGGTTGTGTTAAATTTCATCCAAATCCGTTCAGTAGTTTTCGCGTGAAAGAGTAACAAACATCCGTCCATCCATCCATCCTCACAAACTTTCGCATTTATAATATTAGTAAGATAATGAATTTTCAATTCACGATCTTTCACTCAGCAGTCTAACCCTACCAATTGGATTATTGCCGCTTGTACCTCTTATGCAGAGACAGGGTAATATTGCATAATTCAATTGGGCAATCACAAACACCTGATAACTATAAAATTACAATAGCAATATCCGCCAGATTGGTATCGTACTGTTCAGCAAGCCTGTAAGCCAATAACCTGTATGGGTTCATGCAAATTAATGCAACGATCTGCTTCTGATCACCAGCTGCCGTATTAAAGTATTTATAGAAACTTTTGTAGGTAAAGAAACGAATTTTATAATAGTGTGACTATTAGAAAGTGACTACCTGTTGACGCGGAATCGGTTTGAGCCGGTTAAAAAGAGCCATATCCATGAGAAAAAATGTCATACACCTCAATTCTGTTCGGACGACGTTACTCATAACCGCGCAGAACGAAATACGACAAATGTGGTGAAATGTGAACGGCTCCGACACATTTTGCGTCCATAAGTGTGGCTATGTCTTTGTTTTAGTGAAAGTACACACAGATTATTAGGCACCAATTAGGAAAAAATCCGCCTGTAACAAAGAACAGGCCAGTGTCTCAATAGTCTTTTTTTTTTTTTTTTTTTTCCGGGTGGGACATCATCAAATGACCCGGCCCACTCTGGGCGCGGAAGGGAGTGTCAGACTTGTACTGACTAAAACCCATCCATGTTCCTTCTTTGCCCTTTGTGTTCCAGGGCCACGGTATCTCTTTCGAACAGTCCCGCAGCCCTGGCAGGCATCGGCCCTTGCGGACCCCTACTTATTTGCTGACATCTCTTTGAGGCGCACGTGGAACACGAACGCGCCGGCGACACGGCCTGTCGTCATAAGACGGCCGGACGGCGAGCTGACCCATAACTCGCCGTCCACAGGCCCGCGCCTACGGTGGCCGGGAGCCACCACGTGACCCCCAACGCCCAGGGCGTCTCCCGCGGCGGCTGGGACGTGAGGTTCTTTCCCTCTCACGTCCCGCCACCTAATTCACTAGCATGACTGCTTCGCAGAAGAAGGTGACGGCTTCCCATTCCCTCTCGCTCCGGACCATGGCTTGAACCAAGGCCGGACGCGAGAGATCGCCGCCGCCTATCGCCGCTACGAGGACACGGCGGTGCTCCGCCCAAGCGGGGCAGACCTCCACGGTGTGCTCCACCGTGTCCTCCAGACGATCCTCGCAGTGGAAACACCCGGGCTTTTCCTCCCGCCCGATTCGGTGCAGGAACCTCCCGAAACAACCGTGTCCGGTGAGGACCTGCGTCAGGCGGTAGGTGAGGGCGCCGTGGCGCCTCTCTAGCCACTCCTCAAAGAGGGGACTTATCGCCACTATGGTGGCGTGCCCTGCACGGAGTTGCGACAGTCGCTCTCTCCATGTCGCCATGAGATCACGCCGGAGGTCTGTCCGCTGAGCGGCAATTTGTCGCGGCAGCGGAGTTTCCTCCCGACGTAGTGCCTCCGCGCGCCTTTCGTGCAGACGTGCGAGGACTATCGCCTCCAGATCCCATGGCGGCAATCCGGCAAGGAGGCTAGCCGCTTCGCCGGAGATCGTGCGGTACCCCCGGATTAGCCTGTGTCTCAATAGTCTGAACACAATAGGCTTATTATGCTACGATTATAACATGACATCACGCCTTGTTAGGATGGCTTTCGGGAGAAATGGTTAAGCGCAGGAGGACCTAACAGTACACCCACGGTTCGACAGTTATATTTAAGTCCCATGTAATAGAGGGCAAGCCTATTGCCATCAACTGGACACAAATCTAGATGATCCGGATGCTATGATTATTTATAAGTTATAACCAAGGCATGTTGCCTTAGTATCTTCTGACAAAATTTCACTCCTACAGCTCTCTAAACAGTACAAAATTATCGCCGTGCGACACATTAAACGTTCGTTTGTTACGAGATTACAGCAACAAACTCCACACAATTGACTACGATAAACGATCCTTAGCGGGCACTAAATTAAGGCCTTTGAGAGGATGTATTGAACAGCGCTCAAATCCTCCTATATATAAATATACACCGGCTGTTTTAACGTTCACTTCAAGTAATAATGGCCTGTCTATCGGTACAGGAAATTTAATTTGGAAGGATATTGTTCTAAGCTGGCTAGAGAAGGAACAATTATTATTGTTTTGTCAAACTATGTTGTGTTCTTACAAGGGGCTTATCTTCGGGGCTGTGAATCAGGGAAAGATTTCTTTTTCGAAGATATTTTTGTTTGGGCCCGCCCCCCCCAGATGCAAGGCCCGTTAATTTCTTTCGAAAGCGTTTACTCCTGGATGGAGCTTCTGTTTTGGCCTTCTTGCATCTTGTGGCCTTCAACTGATCATCGGTTCACCTTGTGGGTTGTGGGAGGCCATCCAAAACTTCGATGTAAACGGCTTTTCTTGTATGTTATTCTCTATTTTTCCTTACTTTTATAACACGCGTGGAAGAGTTAGGGAGTCGATATTAGACAATGGGCTTTTTAGACACAATTACCAAAAGCGCGCCATTTCAATTGGCCTAGCACTGAATGATTAATTTTGTGCATTCAAGTGTAGTATTAGTAAAATTGTACTCGAAACCCAGCGGCTAAGCAATATAATAGAATTAGAAGCGCCTTAAGCGAAGTATACAACACATTATTATATTACCTAAAAGCCTGCAAGTTATCCTTTATTTTCCGGCTTAGAGCCATCTGTGCTCAGTATTGCTCAAGGAAGCAAGTAAAAGCCACCAGGGACTTAACGAAAAATAAGATAAGTACCGACCTATTCTGTGTACATATCTAATTTTCCTCAAGTAACTATAGAACGCTCACATTTCTTTCTAAATGTAAGAGGTCATTGCCTCGCAGTGGAAAAATTGGCGGCGTCGGTAATTTAGGATTCTAGAACTACTACTCAATAGGTTTATTGGTGGTTTAGTAGTATTATGTCCTAATCATTAAAAATATAATGGCATGCAGTGGATGTTAATTGCTGAAATTAGTCAAGTGGCAACAAAATTTGGATTAACATAATCAACCACGAGCCACGAGGCATGAAAGTAATTAATGCTATGGAAATGCAGCATGTGTTGAAGCAAGTGTGGTGTAACTCTCAAGTTATACGGGAACGTTGCGCTTTAAAAGAAGATATAGGGACAAAAAAATTAAAAGGAGTATGCTGAGTTGGTTAGGCCATAAGGAGAAAAAGAAAGAAAGAAAAAATATTTATTTGTCGCAGGGACATGCGTCATGACATGCGTCATGACATGCATCATACAAAATTACAAAAAATAAACAATAAACTATAAATTCAACAGGACGGAACAAAAAAAAAGAAAGAAGTTAACAGATTGCACGTCGTGACTGCGACAAGCAGGTTACCACTCAGCATGATGCTGTGCTCACAACACAGCGCTGGTTTTCAGTGGTCACCCGTGAAAAAAACGTACGGAAGCCAAGACAGCATAAATATTTTTTACATCAATATGAAAATAAAATAAACAGTACTTGGGTTATAATATAAAACAACTACCTCTAGGAAATATAATAAACACTACAAAAAATATACAAGTATGTGTGCAGGCTAACCAAAATAAACACAAATACAAGGCAGATGCGAGTGGTAAAGCCAAGGAGGGACGCCATAGAATGACATACACCTTATTGGTGAGGTTCTTCAGAAAGGTCAGGTGCGTAGTACTAGCAACCGGCGTGCGTGTATGACCAGATGTATGACCGTGGACGAGGCCAAAGGAGTATGTATGGATCGTAGCAGGTAACGTTGTGTTTTTTGCCTACCTCCATGGGAAAAAGGCGTGAGTTTATGTATGTATAATCAGCCTAATAGGTTCCCACTGCTGAGACACAGGCCTCCTCTCTGTAAGAGGGAGTGGGGCCCAGTGCGAGGTGGCGGACTTCACAAGTCTTCGGATTATTAGTTTTATTGCTTGTTCACTGTTTGAGATTGAAGCTCCGTTTGTGATGTAGAAAGTACATTCCAACTTCTAACAGCATACAGTTAAAAGTTTTCATATCACATAGGGATTCAGTAAACCAGTTTATTATGAGTCCTTCGCCACTCGACAAATGTTCACAGTAAGCATAGCGTTAAGTCAATGCAATTGAAATTTACTTTACATTTGCCTTCCGCTTCGCTGTGTCACTGAGACCGCCCATGCGTTTGTCAAGTCTTCCCCGCAACCGCCTCGTTCAAAGTGTACAGCCGGACAAACTATTTAGTGTACAGGCAAAAGTATTTATCTTTTTATTGCACCTACATTTATAACACACGTTAGGCATTGTTAATACACTTACACTTACTTACTTTTTAAACCTAAGTCATGAGTTTAAGAGCGATGGAAAAGAATTGTTAACTTCCCACACTCACCACTGTTTTTTACCAGAATATGCAAATTAGCTGTCATACTCAGCGCCATCATCAGCTGTATACCAAATCAATCAATTCAGCCTGTCGCAGACCACTGCTGGACCGGGGCCACTCCCTAGCTGCGCCACAACACAAAGGGTGATGTGGCGCATCCCGTGCCTTTCGCATGGCGTCTGACCCAGCCACATTTTACGGGGGCGAACCACACTATGCTTGCTGATACGCGGATTACACTCCAGGACTCCCTTGCCAACGTTTTCTTCGTGTACTCGTATACTAAATAGCTTGTTTGACTGTACATTATACATGCAGAACCACAAACGCATTCGAGTACGCCTAAACGCAGCAAACGAGACGCGTTCACATTGTTAGTCTGAACTGGTGCTTATGTTAAGAGCATGTTCTATGGTTGGACGGATTGCTAATGGCTATTGAAGTATCGTCTCATTATTTGAGTATACAAGTTTTGTTTCCTCATTGGAGTTCTGTTGAATATGAGACTAATTGAACGGAAATTCGACACTGCGTTATTGGGATTTTCATTTTATACTTTGAAACGCGAAATTTTATTGAGAGTAGCTATTTGCAATTTGTCAGCCTTTTATGAAAAATATCTGTGAATGTTGTTAGTCATTCGGATTTTTGTATTTATTTTATTCAAAGAGAAATATTAATTAGTTTTATTTAAGTTTATTTTTTTGATATACACGGTAGAGTCCCGGGACATAAATGCACAAACGAATACCACGTATTCAGTTCATCGTTCCGTTAATTTTGACCGTGTAGGTATTTCGCTTTTATACTTGCATAGGTACATATGTATATTTACATACTTTGAGGAAGAAAGTGATTATGGCATGTAACCGTCTGGTAAAAAATGTATTCGCTAAAAGACGTCTTTAATTGACTTTTCCTGTAACAGTATTTTTAAATCCATCCAAAATATTTCATCACGTTCGATACTTCTGCATTTTTTATCGAAATCATCATCATCTGCCTAGCCTTGCCCCAACTATGTTGGGGTCGGCTTCCAGTCTAACCGGATGCAGCTGAATACCAGTATTTTACATGGAGCGACTGCCTATCTGACCTCCACAACCCAGTTATTACTGGGTAATACGATACCCCTTGGTAATACTGGTTGTCAGACTTTTTGGGCCACTGACTACCTAACGACTGTCAAAGATTCACAAATGACACCCGGGACCAACGGCTTAACGTGCTTTCCGAGGCACGGAGAAACTCGGTATGTAATGGGTGGTCACCCATCCACAGACCAACCTAGGCAAGCACGGCTTAACCTAAAGATCGATCCGAGCGGCTGTTATTATTTAGCCACGAGCTCCTCCATCGCATTTTTTATCGAAATAACGCAACAAAATTTATTTCGAAAGCCAATAATTTTCGCTAACGCGGCCACAAATTCGTATGAGAAAATGCATATATTGATAAGTCGGTCGCAATCCTTCGCAGTGGGTTACTGCCATGAAATATGCATACCGATGCTCGCTCGATGCGAACCTATTTCCATTTGCGATTGCATATAATGTGAATGCTAGACACTGGTACTAAATATGAAATACTATCCATAACTCGTCGTTTGCAAAACTCTTTAGTGCACAAGTCTAACTAAAAATTTAAAACTTTAAAAGTGTTTTATGACCCTTTTTGCTCGCTGTCCGGGTGGTAAGTGGCCATTGCTGTAGCGTTAACAGTTTATGAAATATTCCTGTTTATGAAATATTTTGTTGGGAAGAGAAAATTGAAGTTTCTGAAGCGCTCAAATGAGATCGTTAATAATATCTAATGCGATATAAAAATGGGATATTACGTAAGTAACTTATCCGCCGAGCGGCCGTAAGCGAGACTGCTGAGCATGAGGTCATGGGCTCGATTCCCGGGTCGGGTTAGTGTTATTGGGTTTTTCCATCAGAAATTTCTCAGTCAGCAGCCACGGAGTCTGGACTTTTGCCCGGTTGATGGCAATAGGCTCGCCCCCTATTACATGGGATTTAAAACATAACTATTGAAATGTGGGTACGTCGACTACGCTATAACACAAAATATTGATATTTACTATGACCTTGAAGTTCAGGTGAATTTAAACATAAAAAATTTACAGTGTTTGGTGAGTCAATTTTGGTGGCTCTTTACTTATTTGGAAACCAAATAAAATTATTATTCTTAAATTTAGGTTAGCGTTTCGAAATTACTTAAAGGGGTGTCCCCTTTAAGTAATTTCGAAACGCTAACCTGACAGCAACGCTAACCTTACTTACATGACAGATCTTCTATTTTAGAAGCAAATATTATTTATTAGACTCTTGAAAATACATTTATTAGGTAATTGATTAAATCAGACCCATTGGAAATTAGTATTTTCGATACGTTCTTTGCCTTTCTTAAATATCCGGCTATTATCATTTTATCTATTATATTTCCAATAGAGGCCTCGCCCACGGCGACTTTTTTATAGCGATGCTGTCGCGCATTTGTGTCGATAGAGTCGCGATGCTATCGCTGGCTGTGTACCTTCGTCCAACTCTGAACGCGCGATAATAGCGATGCAGAAGCGCGTTTAAAAAGTACGCGACAGCATCGCTACAAAAAGTCGATGTGGGCGAGGGGCCTAAGGAATGCAATGAAATGAATTAAAATTTTTTGAATAGACACAATTCATAGGATTGTAATAAAGCTCACAGTCAGTTTGCAAATCAGTAAAAGTAAAAAGAAACTGTCTTCTTTGTTACTTTTGCTGAAATTCGTAGATATTGCAATTCGAGGAAATTTAAAAAAAATCTGAATTAAACTGAACTAGTTGTTGTTTAACCTTTTGAACACCAGAGCATAAACGCACGCGCGTGCTCTCCACGCCAAGCCACAATTTCACTTACCATTTTGTCACATATTTGTGTCGTTTGTCGTACAGGGTACGCGCTTGCTTGTCACGTATATGTGACAATGGCGTTCAAAAGGTTAAATAGACACACCGAACGAAATGAATATATAATATTAATGAATTTATAAAAATATCAACTCACGAGCCCAATTCATTTATCGTGTGGCTGATCAAACAAAAAGGCAGAAAGACTTGGACCTTACATCTCGATGTTATCGAAGAAACCAACCAAGAGACTATATCAGAGAAAAAGGACTGCGACATACATCTGTATAACAAACAAAATAATTCCGGCATTCCTAATCCGCTTACCAACAGGGATAATTTATGACTTTACCATCCCGAGTCGTTCACAATAATAAATAATATTGGAGAAGCATTAGCTGAGGACACTAAAACTGTATAACACAAAGCTGGAGTAAAAATAACAAACAAGAAAAAGAAAGAAAGAAACAATCGATTAGATTAAGACGAAAAAATATTGACACAAGATACACACAGCAGGAAAGGTTACACAGACAATCCCGGGGGACTAGCACGACAGTGCGGAGTTAACGTACTTATCGTAAATTTCTACGATTTTAAGAAAGAAAATACTAGTTTCTCACCTGATATTTGTTTAGTTTAAAGAATGATTTCCACCAAACGACTCGCATCGCATCGCATCGGATCGGAAAGGATCGCGTCCGGTGGGATATCGACGCATACGGTCGGGTCCGTACCGTCGCTTGCGAACGTATCCGTTTCTGCGCCTACTTAAATAGTATCGAACCGATCGCGTGAAGACGCCCGTGGTCAAGCTGCTGTGCGCGGCTTGGTAATATAGAGTTTAAATACTGTATCCACGATTTAATATCATCAAAAGATTGTAAAATCTGCTCTGATCCGAAGCGATGCGAGCCGTTTGGTGGAAATCATCCTTACCCTTAAGACGTTCTTATCCACGGATTAAATAAAAAAACAAAATGCTGTAGAATAGTTACATAGAACCACGAATTCAGTACATCATTCCGACCCCCCCCCCCCCCCACATAAACACAACAAAAGCAGCTACACCCTGTATTCATAATTATCGTTGTTATTTACGTTAAGTTTACTCCGCACGGTCGTACAAGGCCGACGGTAGCCAAAAAAACTTTCTTGTTGACACGACAAACGTAATCCAACCTCGAAGCACATTCATAAAAACTCCAATATGTGTCCGAGAATCCGAAGCCATCAACTTGCCCAGCAACCTAATCGTATCACGATAAATACGTGTAAACGAATAAACTTTGCACAAACAAGCGTCGGAATTCGTAAAGAAACTTTCGAACTTCCGACGGAGCCAACGTAAATTCGAAGCGAGTTATCGGGCGGTAGTCATTCGCGGTAATGAGTTAAGAACTTACCTGTGGTCTCAGAGTCGCGAAGTTTAGTGTACACTGATGATCTGATCTTAGTTTACAAGTCTATTAGCAATGTTTTGAATTCAAAGGAAATTAGATGATTATGTTTAATTTGTGTTTAGGTTTTATGCATAATAAATATACAGGATGAAACATAAATAAAACGGTAAATCTATCGTGTGGTCTCACAGACCATGAAACTGCACAAGTTTTGTTCCATGACTTTTAGAAAATCATAACTTTTTTTTTAGTTTTACCATACATGTTGATCAGCTGATTTTTATTTTATTTTATTTATTAGGTCTACCAACAATTGTTTACACTAATCTACAAACAAAAATAAAACGTGCGTTTAAACTCAACACGCACTGTGTTGAGTTTAAAAACAGTTACTTAAAAGTAAACACCACATGAACAAAAAATAACACTAATAAATAAGTAATTATGTTACTAGTAAGCTACATATTGTAAAAGTAAACTTCGTAAAATATTTAACTATGTATTAGTAACATAAGCTAAATATTAAAAGCATCATTTTATTTTCAAAACGTTGTTTTATTTGCGAATTTCAAGAACTCGTAGAACAAAATTTGTTTAAGTTCATGTTCCGAGAGACCACAGGGAAGGTCTTGCGTTTATTTTGTTACACCTTGTATATGTCTACAGGGTGTAAACAGACCTTTCACATAGCCGTCAACCAAGCATTCTGTACATCAAACTAAGTAACCCTACGCAAAAATTATTGCTGGGAATCGACTTTTTTTTTATGTGAAAAATCACGTTTTACGGTAGGACTCGATGGAAAGCACTTAAAGCATTGTGCTTATGGATGGATTGAATAGTACGGGGATCGTGGACGTGTTTAGAGTACATTAAAAACAAGTACATAAAAAAAAAAATGGGAAAAAGTCGGAACTTTGACCCCCAATATCTCCGTAACTAGAAGGTTCCCAGGTATGGTCTTGAACAAAAAACTGATCGCATTGACCTGGAGAACAAGTGCCTTTCGGCGTCGCTAAGGGCCTTGTTACAACACCCTTGTATTGTATTGTATTGTATAACGGGCTGGTGTCCGCAACTCCACGTCAAAGCGCGTATTTTGCGTGCGGGTGGGAAATCTATTCGATCCACCCTAACTCCCCGAAAAAGGCCAGCAGCGCCTTGGTGTTGCTGACAATCTCGCGGAGAGTACCTGGGGTACCGAAGTACTTTGCCCTGTATGTTACAACACCCTTTATAATATAACTCTTTAAAACTTTTGAAGAAAATCTCACTCAGACCCGTAAATTGACACTTGAGAACAAATCCATTTGACTATTTCTAAACTACTTACGAACGTCTGGAAAGAATGAAATCGTCTTCAGAAAAAGATTGATTGCTTTTCTGTCATCCATTCTTTTACAAAATGAAGTGAAAAATCTTCAATCGAAGTCAAATTTTATCTAGGTACAGACTTTAATTAAACTGCCTTCACAAGACCTTTAATGAATCACTCGGGATGTCTAAGTTCTAAGAAACTTTGTAATAGGACAGTACTATGTGTCTGAGTAATTAATTTACCGCGGTGACATTGTTGTTTTCTAAAAACAAAAGAAGTTAGGTAAAAAGCTTGCTTGTATTTAATCCCTGTGTGGATAACAGATGAGAAAAACAAAGTTGGAGTTTTAAAACAAACAACATTAGAAGGTGTAAGAATACAGAGGCGTAATTATGAAACTGTAGTTGAAGATACAGCGTGTACAAGAGGAAATTATTATATCCTCTAAGCAGACGACATTAATGTTTATTTACCTAAACCTAGACAAAAGATGCAGAAAAAAGAAAAACAAAATTGTTAAGCTGAGATTACGAAAAACATTACATAACATAACATAACATCACGCCTGTAATCCCCGGAGGGTCAGGCAGAGGTGTACCTAATAGGGCACCCACATTTCGCCAATTATGTTTAAGTCCCATGTAATAGGGGGCGAGCCTATTGTTAATTGCACAAATCCAGACTCCGTGGCTGCTACTGAGAAATTCCTGATGGAAAAACTCAATACCGCTTCCCGATCTGGGAATCAAACCCAGAACTTCATGCTCAACAGTCGCGCTTGTGCCCACTAGACAAACGAGGCGGTCCTGTTTAATCCTAACAATTTTCAATAATTTCATTCGAGTCTTCTACATTTAATCCAATTAATTAATCAGTATATAATTATAATTTATTCAGCTTACAGGCTAGTTCACTAGTTCAATGTATTTCCTCAATGCCGTTTCGTTGGGCATTAATTTGATAAACACTTGGATCAAAATCCGTTGACGTAGGCGAACGAACATAAATCCCACACTAATCTAGTACTTGCAAGTCTTCATGATCAAGTTACACCTACCTTATGCCTTTTAAACCTTCTGCTGTGATAAAATTATGTTCACGCACGATCGCGATTTATACTAAGTACTAGAACTTATGACATTATTTCGAATTTTTGCGATATTAAAGCTTGTGAAAAACTTTATTTATATTCATATACAATTTTAATAATATCATATGCACTTTTATATTAAAATAACTAAATTAGAAATAAACTAAAAAATTGCGTCAAAAAACTCCTCCTCAACGCTGTCACCTGGTAATGTCCCTTGGCGGCGTTGCCACGTTGTATGACAACGCTAAGCCTCTGGCTAAGGTAAAAGCCAGCCTGCAAGAAATTTCCTTGAAAAGGCTGTGAGCACTAAAAAAATATAAAAAAGTAATATATTTAATACAGTGAATTAGGATTATATGGCAAGGAGGTGTCTGATGAGATGACGAATAATAGAGAAGTATGGAAGAAAAAGACATGCTGTGCCGACTTCAAAAATGTTTATATAAGGGCAGGAGAATGATGACATTTAATATAGTTAGTAGTTTTATTTACCTACGTTATTTATCAGCTCCAAAATGAAGATGTCTACATCACACAATTTTTATTTTTACTAACAAAATGTTAGCATACAATTATGTTGTCAGCAAACAAGTTAAAAGATCTAAGGACCAGATTTTATAAAATAAAATAAAAACTACACTCGCTCTCAGACAAACAGTTAACTTAGAAGCTCTCGAATAAAACGCAGCAACAAACTCAAGAGCACCTAGGAAAGAGCGTGCCTTTGCAACTATTGGATAAAATCACCTTCAACAAATATGGACTGGCTTCCATAAAAGATTAAAGGATTTCAATTTTTCCCATGTTTGTTGAAAAAAAGTGTTCGAAGGTAAGGAAACAAGGGAGATGTGAGTGGCATCGCCGGAACGAGACGCTCTAGAAGGACACACACTGACCTTATTGGTGAGGTTCTTCAGAAAGGTCAGGTGCGTGGTACTCGCAACCGGCGTGCGTGTATGACCAGATTTATGAAAATAGACGAGGCAAAAGGAGTAAGGATCGTAGCAGCTGGCATTCTGTGGTTTCTTGGGAAAAAGGCGTGAGTTTGTCTATCTATTTGTTACGGTTAACAGCCGAAGTGCGGCTACACCTAGTTTTAGCCGGGTACAACTAGGTGCAGCCGGTTAAACTTAGATGTATCCTACTTATCTTCGGATAGAACATGCAACCAATTTGGATCTAGCGCTCGCTCGGCTCGTTTTCTCACAGTTCTAACCTTTTTTTTTTTTTTTTTATTAAGCGGTGAAAAATGCCTAACGCATACCGCACCGTCCAGGGAGACGATTTGGTTATGTGGGGTTTGCACCCACTAAAAAACACCGCCGTGAGCCTACTCTCGCCTTGACGAATGGGCCGCGAGAACTGCTACGCATGACGTTCGCAGCCCATCCAGCGCAACCCACACCAACCCACAGTTCTAACCTAACCTAACCTAACGTAATCCATTTGGTCGGTATGGTCTAGCAATAAAAAGGATACACAACTGTTACCGGCCGCACCTAGATATAGCCGGCTAGAAATAGGTGTAACCTTTTTTTTTTTTTTTTTTTTTTCCGGATGGGAAATCATCAAATGACCCCCCCACTCTGGGCGGAGCGGAAGGGAGTGTCAGACTTGTACTGACTAAAACCCATCCATGTTCCTTCTTTGCCCTTTGTGTTCCAGGGCCACGGTATCTCTTTCGAACAGTCCCGCAGCCCTGGCAGGCATCGGTCCTTGCGGACCCCTACTTATTTGCTGACATCTCTTTGAGGCGCACGTGGAACACGAACGCGCCGTCGACACGGCCTGTCGTCATAAGACGGCCGGACGGCGAGCTGGCCCATAACTCGCCATCCACAGGCCCGCGCCTACGGTGGCCGGGAGCCACCACGTGACCCCCGACGCCCAGGGCGTCTCCCGCGGCGACTGGGACGTGAGGTTCTTTCCCTCTCACGTCCCGCCACCTCCTTCACTAGCATGACTGCTTCGCAGAAGGAGGTGACGGCTTCCCATTCCCTCTCGCTCCGGACCATGGCTTGAACCAAGGCCTGACGCGAGAGATCGCCGCCGCCAATCGCCGCTACGAGGACACGGCGGTGCTCCGCCCAAGCGGGGCAGACTTCCACGGTGTGCTCCACCGTGTCCTCCGGACGATCCTCGCAGTGGAAACACCCGGGCGTTTCCTCCCGCCCGATTCGGTGCAGGAACCTCCCGAAACAACCGTGTCCGGTGAGGACCTGCGTCAGGCGGTAGGTGAGGGCGCCGTGGCGCCTCTCTAGCCACTCCTCAAAGAGGGGACTTATCGCCACTATGGTGGCGTGCAATAGGTGTAACCTTACTTCGGCTTTTAGCCGTAACATATGTACTCGTATATTAAAAAAGTGTTCCAAATGTTCGACAGTATCTAATGTAAATCTGGATCCAATTTTTTGCCGTTGTAGAATTATTTGACCCAATCTGATCGAAAGAAAAACTTGTCTTGGTCAGTTCGAACTAAACTATCTTCACAATTTCGCCGAAGACCCAATAATATTGTCTTAGCTGATAGGATCTTTGTAAAATGTTATTTTAAGCGACACCCTAAAATTTTTGCGTATAAATGACAATGTTGTGTCGAGAGAAAAAAACCAGCCAAGTGCGAGTGGGAGTCGCGCATGAAAGGTTCCGTACCATCGTAGTAGAGACAAAAATAACAAAAATTAAATGAAAACTAAAGACCTCCCTTTGACAAGGTGACTCCTTCCACCAAAGTTTTACTAGGAAACTGAGTGATTCAGCTGCGTCCGTCCGTCTGTGTGTCAGCGAGCTATATCTCATGATCCGTAATAGGTAGACAGTTGAAATGTTCACAGAATGTGTATTTTTGTTGCCGTTATAATAAAAAATAACAAAAATTAAATGAATGTTTTCATTTAGTTTTTGTTATTTTTTGCAAAATAACAAAAATTAAACGAAAGTTTTGAAATGTTCACGAACATTCTCGGCACTCAGTTTCCTCGTAAAACATTGGTGGAAGGAGTCACCTCGTTTCACAACTGCGCTATGCCTTCTCGCACATCTTTGGTAAAATCGCACCCTAAATTCCGTCAAAAATAAATTGGTTCATTCACATTTCTTAATAATAGCAGTCGTTTCGTTTTATCTGACCTAGGGGTTTGGCAATATTACTTGCCACTTATTCGTTTGGTTTCATTAAAATATATTTTTACAGCAGTGTTTAATGTACCCGTAGGGACGCAGTTGATGGCTGTGTGTAGTTATTAGTATTATTTTTCAGACAAAATTGACCTTTAGAATAAGCTGTTTAAGTATTTTTCTGTAATTTGAGTGGGAGTGAAGAATTTTCAGATAATCAGATTTTCGTCGTGACTAAAAGCAGCTGGGGGCTTTTTTATCTATATTTCAATTATTATCATTAACACCTGAAACAGGATATTTACCATGTTTATTGTTTGTTTTGAGTTCCCGATATTTAGGTGCTGTTGCAAGCACCATAAATAAATAAATAAAATAAACATAGGCTATATTCTACCACAATTTAACAATTATTAATAATAAAAACTATTAAATAATCCCAATGAATAAATATAAAATAGTAAATTTGAATTTAAGTTTTAAATTAATAACATTATTAAATAAAAAGTTGCAAGCACCATGATCACGGATAAAGTGTCGTGTGTTTGTGGGTGTGTGTAGTGTCGTGTGTGTGTGGGTGTGTGTAGTGGTGTGTGTGTGTCGTGTGTGCCTGTTATGTGTCTGTGTTTGTCTGTGTGTGTGTTTGAGTGTGTTTGCGTGTGTGTGTGTGTCCGTCTCAAGTGTTAATGATAATGTTGAATAAACTTCGAAACGAGGTGTGAACCTGCGATGAACATTTTAAAAACAAATGAGATCGTTTTCGAATTGTGTGCTTTGACAAGTTACTTAACAAAAGAAAACTTAAACGTCACTTAACTTCAAGAAAAGTTTTATAAGTTTAGCCAGGACGACTAACTTATATGCAGAAACAGTCATATAAACAGCCACATCACATAATCATGGGGTCCAACTAAATAACGTAACGGGGAAACGTTATTTCCTTATTACGTTTTTCCTGTTATTGCGTGGGCTATCCATCAATTAGAGATATCTCGAGACTGGCTGCTTATTACTTGCTTTGCTAATAAAATCAATATGATTATTGGGAAATTGTATTAGCGAACATTTCTTAGAATTATTCACGGTCCTACATTAGAGCCTGCGTAAGTAATATCATAATTATAATTTACTAGCTTTACCCCGCAGCTTCGCTCGCATTAATTTGACAATCAATTCGGGTTGTACTCTGCTTGTAATAATATAATTCAATCATGATTCGAAAGACACGTGGCGCCATCAATTATCATAAGAACGTTATTGTTGCTTTCCTCGGGTACTTTGTTCCGGGATGAAAGGTGGTATGTCGCTTTCTGTACACCAGACAACGTATATAATATGCAGAATTTCAGGATGATCGGTTTAGCGGTTTAAGCGTGAAAAGGTAACAAATAAACAAACTTGCTTTCGCATTTATAATATTTTGTTTTGAAACCTTACCGAACGTAAATCAAATATCGACGCCTCAATTTTAGTTTATCGTAAAACGGCTAAACTCTAAAGTAAAAACAAAATTCCGTAGTGAACCGATCAAACAATGATGGATTTCGGAGCCTGGCTTTTCTCACTCGCCTATCGAATGAATGAAATGAAAGGAGCAGGTGACCGTTCATACCACAGGGACCAATGTGATTTTAGAGTAGTTACGTAAAAATATAGGTAATATTACATGTATATGGGAGCTACATCTGCCAACAAACTGCTTTACAGTTTGGCATAAGTAACTTTTTTTTTTTTGTAATTGGAGGTTACCACGAATAAACGCTTTCTTTTCTTTCTTTATCAGTATAGTGTGATCGTAGAATGAAACAAAAATGAACAACACAACAGTCCGATATCAGCTTAATGAAGAAACTGTAATTACTATTTAAAAAAAAATCAAGTTAAGACTTTTATAGCAAGTCTTTTGAAGCTGTAAAGCTCATAAAATATAGAAGAGAGCATTATAAACTTAAAACTTCGTTAAAATTATACTCCTAAAACACTGGTCTGAAATAAAACCTCATTTCAGTCACTGACCCGGATTAGATTTGAGATTCTGCCAACTTTTGTGTCTTGGCAGTTTTGGAGCGTAAGCATATGAATGGGACAGTAATCAAATGATGAGATCAATATTTGTTGCATTAGATATTATATACGGATTTAAAGTGCTACGGGAATGCTGTCTCAGTATGAAACTGCAGCGGACTGAAGTGTACTTTAAAACTTGTAAGATTATATGTACCATTTGTAATTTTCTTTTGTTTTAGAAACGTTGCCCCACTCTAGGAATTTCTCCTGAACCGTGGGTGCGTTTACAAACATATTTTAAACTCACATACACAAACAGCCAGACCTGGAACAACTACCTGTAGGCCATACAAATATTTATTCCGTGCGAGATTAAAACCCGCTACACGCAGCGCAGCAGCCAATCGCTCAGTCACTGCGCCAACTGTGCCGTCAATTTTGAATCACAATTTTTTTATGTTCTACCAGTTGTATTCCAAAAGTAGTGGACACGGTTTTGGTCAGTAGTAAAACACACATTGTTTTAGTATTGGTAAGTCCGAAGTAATAAAAAAAATCTACTTGTAAGCGTTTTATGTCCTTTCGCGTATTTTTTTTTTCAGACTAGTCTGCAGTGGACTGAAGTGTACATTAAAACTTGCAAAATTCCATCTTAACATGTTAACAAGAAAAGCTAAACAAGTTTGTGAAATAACTTAAGCTTATTTCAAGTTTGTAGTAACTTTACACTTTGACACTTTAGGTGTCTAATCTGTGTCGTGTCGACGGCGCGTTCGTGTTCCACGCGCGCCTCAAAGAGATGTCAGCAAACCGGAAGGGTGTCCGTAAGGGCCGATGCCTGCCGGGGCTGCGGGACTGTTCGAAAGAGATACAACGGCCCTGGAACACAAAGGGCAAAGAAGGAACATGGATGGGTTTTAGTCAGTACAAGTCTGAAACTGCCTTCCGCTCCGCCCAGAACGGGACCCCGACATTTGATGATTTCCCATCCAAAAAGAAAAGTGTCAAATCTGTTTCAATGAAGTATTTAGAAATATCTTACTGGAGGGATATCCAACTGGGTCAGCAAACATGGTGAAGAAACGGGCATTCCGAACCTGAAATTTAATTCAAGAAGACTAAACAAACTTGATTTATTCTTTGTTCAAACACCGTTGAAACATATTGAATGACGGAAACTCAAGTGTGACAATTTATTTTTAATGTACTGTGAACTTATTGGGCCTTACAATCCCTTGCACTCAATCTGTTGAGGTTGCCAGTTGACGCATCATTGGGTTTAACCGTCACCCCTTTTGCAGCCATAACACACGTTTTGAATTTTAAATGGGAAAACTTGCGTGAGTTTTCTCCATAATGTTTATCACTTCTGTAAACGATGACTGCGTTTGCACAGGTGATAAATATTACCAATATTTGAGGAATCTTTTTATCGTATCAAGGTACCGATGGTGATCGCAGTTAGTTTTGATACGCCTTTATTACTAGGGCAGCCCCAAAAGTCGGGATGACGTATAACGAAGTAAAGAGTGAGAGAGTGAGTGAGTGAGTGAGTAAGTGAGTGAGTGAGTGAGTGAGTGAGTGAGTGAGTGAGTGTGTGTGTGTGTGTGTGTGTGTGTGTTACTAACGTAGTTTTAAGTTACTTTTTACGAAAACAATTTGTATTTTATCATATGTATGTTAGTCTGTAAGGTATATATTTATGTATGGGCCAGTTTCCTGGAATTAAATGTATGTTGTTGTTGTTGTATAAATAGCCGCCATATATTATTACTTGGTTTGCTCCCATCAAATAGTGAACACTACTGCACTGGTGAACACTGTTACTGAATTTTTGAATATGAAGAAAATTGCCATAAACCCGAGTTTTTGAAATTTACATCGAGTTAAAATGGGCAAAAGTAGAGTAATAAAGAAAACAAACTTTATAGGACTGCCCACGTACTGTATCTTTATAACAACGTGTAGGTTTAGAAATAATGTTCGATTAAGAAAATCTGAAATGCTTACCTATAGTATTATAACAGATGTACGATTTTCACCCATAACGGTCAGTAGAAAATAAAGAACATCACCTAGGATCCTAAATGACCCTTAACCCCTATAAGGAAGTTTCAAATTAGGTAGGTACAGTGGCCAGCGCATCCAGTTTCTACAAAAGGTCAATTCGAATTTGATTTTGAACTTAACCTTCAACATTATATGGTTTAAAATCATTGGCAGATATTTGACAGTTTATGGTAACTTGATGGGCCACTTTTCATCCTTATCACTAAGGGCGTAAGATTGAAAGGTGATAAAACGTCAGTGAATTCGGCAGTAAGTAAAAGTTTTTTTATTTCTGCTTCATCTTATGAAGTAAGATTTTTATTTTAAATAAAGACAAGTGCAGATAACTAAACTTGGTATAGTGATGAATCTTATAGTAGTTAATGAAACCACCATACATTTTCCTACACGTTCAACTTTGAAGAAACGCTTCCCCTTTCAAAGCGGACATTCTTTCAAAGAAAACTTTCTTGAAACTTTAACTTTGTAATCTTGTAGGGGAATTCTTTGCTTCTAACTTTTTTGTGTGCTAACAACCGTTTCCCTGATGTTATGGACATAGTTTTGGTCAGAAAGTAAAAACTTAACTGTTGTGTATCAATTATGTGGGTACTTGTAAATCTACTTGAGAAACAAGTTTTGTTGAAGTACTCCACATGTAGAATATATCACTTTTTAGTAGGTGAAATTCCGCGCGTGGGACAAAGAAGTGGATGGGAGATGGAGCTAGACATCCTGTATAGGTCCTTCTCTTTACGTCATGATAGGCCACCAGTTATCGCGTCATGCCATGGTCATGCGATCGTCATATGACTATCATGAAATTTTAATGAAAATCAGAACCTAATTTATATTTATTTATTTATTTATTTAAACTTCATGAACAATAGTGATACATAGGCGGACTTAATGCCACAAGGCATTCACTACCAGTCAACCTTTCGGTTAAATAAGAAAACATTGTTATAGGGTACAAAATAAATATATAAAAAATAACTTCTTGCTTCTTGCTTCCTAATTTATACTCTCAGAAGCACAGTTAAAAACCATTGGTGAGTGTAATCCGTAGGTAGCTACAAAATATTTATTTTTGAACGAATTCTAAACAATTTTCACTTTATGAAAGCAAACGGCTCAGCCGAAGCTTTAGTGAGGTTTTCAATTTAACAATCATCTGATTTTCATCTCTTCTTCAAAACAAAAACTTTAGAAGAAAATCCTTTCATCCTATAAATATTCACATTTCAGTACAGCATCAAACGCAGACATCTCGTTATTTGTAAGAAAAATATTTTATAAAAATCTCGGGTTCGCGTAATAGTCTTGCAAACAGAAGAATATGAGAGAATATTGTATTTATACTTATTTAGGTGGAATTTTGTGTTTACTTCTAGTGAACATCCTTTATTGGTTTCGGTATTCTTGAACAGAATTAATTTGTTATTTAAACCCCATGTAATAGGGGGCGAGTCCATTACCTTCAACCGAGCACAAATCCAGACTCTGGCTGGTTTTGAGAAATAAAAAAAAACCCAATAACACATGGCCCGACCTGCAAACCGAACTCAGCAGCCGCGCCAGCGACCACTAGACCAACAGTTTTCGGATGATAAATACGAAACAATAGCCGATTTTTTTTAATATTTTATTAAAACCAGTACCCGTTACTTAACACTTTTTTTTATAGAATATAATACAAAGCAACCGTTCCTCTCATTGTATATTCTCTCAATAATAAACCTAATAATCCAATCATCTACAAAATAGTTGGGATCGGCTAATTTCGGTCCTTGTCCGTTCTTCTAGAATCGTTCAATCACAACCCCAATTGTGAAGAAAGTGCCTTTCATAGAAAATCAGAATTCATACCACAATACAAGAAAATTCTTAAGAAAATATTCGAACAAAGCAGATTTGATGTTATTGTGACTAAAATTACCTTTTTTTAGAGGGTTTTGTTGATTACTTGTTGGTATTGTTTATAGTTTTAGAATAATATTTAGGTATTAACAGTAGATATTCGACCTTTAGTATGTGGAGCTCGTGGCTAAATAATAGCAGTCTTTCGGATCGATCTCTAGGTTAAGTCGTGCTTGCCAAGGTTGGTCTGTGGATGGGTGACCACCCATTACATACCGAGTTTCCTCCGTGCCTCGGAAAGTACGTTAAGCTGCTGGTCCCGGCTGTCATTTATAGATCTTTGACAATCGTTACAGGTAGTCAGTGGCATAAAAAGTCTGACAACCAGTCTTACCAAGGGGTTTCGTGTTACCTAGTACTAACTGGGTTGGGAAGTCTGATAGGCAGTCTCTCCTTGTAAAATACTGGTATTCAGCTGCATCTGGTTACTCTGGAAGCCGACCCTAACATAGTTGGGAAAAGGCTAGGCAGATAATGATTCGACCTTTAATATGTACTCAAGTCTGAAGGTTGATAATGTCGCTATTTATAATAGCTGCAAAATATTTAGCAGTTTTGGAAGCGCACGAGAGCCCGCGAAAGTCAAATTTTCTTACGTATTTTGCAATTTGCAGGTCAGTGTCAGGTCGGATGTTGATGAAATATGAGTCGCGCAAGTAACACGTATGTAGTTACAGAATTATAATCAATAAAATCATTAATACAACCTCCTTAGTTTATTTAACCCCACTCAATAACTATTTCCTGAAAAACTCATTCGAATTTATCCAGATTATGATTGTTGTAATTAACTGCAAATTTGACCATGTAAGACTAATGTACCTGACTATATTATTATTAATTGACTTCACTTTAATTTCTTTGTTTTGTTGACATTATTTTGTTTGTATTAATGTTTTAACTTATGTAATAATTTGCACGCCGTAAGGTAGACTGTAGCCGATCTCACTAATTTATGTCTCATTGATTTAGTCAAGTCAGAGGCCTATGCCTCTGACTTGACTTACAGTAAAACCATTTAGCTGCGTGAGCTGCGTCTACACTGGGCGAACCAAGCACGAGCGAAACATGAATTCGCTTAGCGTTGACGGAATTGGGGGCCTCGAACGAGCACTATAGCTAAGCAAATTCATGCTCAGGTTTGTGCTCCGCTCGTGCTCGATTCGTTTAGCGTAGATGCACCTTTACAATACCTTATTAAAAGGTTTTATTGCAATTTTATTTACCTTTTATAGGATATTTCGTTTTATTTTTGAAATTCACGGATTTTATTTCAACGGAGGATATCTCGTCAAACATCATTCAACATCCAAATCAGATGAAAAGTTATGACGTTTTATCCGATACTAATTCCCTTCAAAACGAACACAACAAAAACAAAGAAGATCAAATTTCGAAATAATTAACAATAGACCTCCAACTGAAACCAAAAAGCAATTTCCGCGACTCGTTTTCAAGTACCAAAATAATCCTTTATATCTTAACTTCAGTTAAGTTACCTCACACAAGATAAACAAAGGTATGTAAGTAACAGTCGTTTCCTAACAAAAGAGGGATGTGATACCTAGTCGTAATTATGTGTGTAAATAAAGCTGTGCACAGACTTGCGAAGCTATAGCGTAAGACATAATCCCAAAGCAAATATTCACAATTCAACAATATTCACTGTTACACGCTAAGAAAAATATTAATACGGTATTTAGGTTATCGAGCAATATTTTTTTCTAAAGGTGCTTCCACACAGGAGCATTCGCTTGTCATGAAACAAAGATTCGATTTTGAGCAGTATGTTACAAATACACGCTCAGATGAGGGGAGCATTCGCCGGTACAATAAAAGATTCGATTTGGTACAGAAACAAGTGATTGTTACAAATTGTATCGTTACATGGTGCGCTCGGTTTCCTCTCTCACTGAAGTAATGATTGAATCTGAACTGTTACATTACAAACGAATAATCCGGTGAGGAAGCGCCTTTACAATAACGATGAGCAATAGATTACGAATTTCCTTCAAAATTCTTCGGATTGTAAATGAAGAGGTGTGTTACGCAATTTGGGTGCCGAATTTAGACAGATCATGACTGAAAAGTTGTGTGGTAATCGGTTATCGTTGTATGGACATGTGTTTCGAAGGAATGAGGAAAATGTAGTCGGGAAATTGTTAAGTATGAATGTAGATGGCTGTAAGAATAGAGGAAGACCAAAGAAACGATGGACGGACTGTGTGAAGGATGATATGGCTAAAAAGGAGGAGACTGCTGAGATGAAAAGTAATAGAGAAGTATGGAAGAAGAAGACATGCTGCGCCGACCCCAAATAAAATGGGATAAGGGCACGAGATTGATGATGACTTTATGATAGCTCGCACGCTGACTGGCAATAAAATAGCCAAACAGAAAACAAAAATCTACTAAAATAATTGTGTTGACTCCAGACAAAACTTATCAGTCTTCGACTGCTAAAATTGTTTATCTAGTGTACTCATTGTACAAATATACACAGTCATACATTGTTGAAGAGTATAGGGAGATGCTTAAATGTAAACACATCTGTGTTGACGAAGTTCCTCTCTTGAATAATTATGATGGATCATTCGCAAAACATTAGCATATAAGCAGAAAGTTTGCAATGAGTTTGAACTACATTGGTGATTAGGAAAGGACATAAAAAAAACTGAATTGTTGTTCTGATAAGGAAATTCGTGATTTTTAAAGAGGACTTAATAAAAAAAATTACTTTCTTTAAGTCTTATGGAGTTACGGTGCACGGAGAGATCTAGTGGCCTAAAATGCTTCAGCAGAATCATAGTAGGATAATAATATATGTACAAAATCATTAATTTAACTGCGTCTGTGACCATTTCAAGAAGTTTAACGCGATTTATATTATTATCCTATTAAGATTCTGCTAAAGCGGCCATTTAATGCCCCCTAAAGGGCACAAAAAGATTGTCATCAAGGTTGATATCACACAAAAAGGATCAAAATCATAAAACCTACTTTGTTTTTTGACTCGGACAACTAACAAAGGTCCAAGGTAACAACACTGAAGTAGTAAACGATAACTTTCAACTTGTTGAATTTTTAATGCATCGTACCTGTGAACGGTTCACTCACATGATCTCTTTGAATGTTTTACAGAAGTCCCCACTTCACCGGCGCCCTTCGATATAAATGATTCATGACTAGACTCCAGGAATGTTGGAATGACTCTCAATGTTGTTGAAAGGGCCGTGAAAAGGCTGTATAAATCTAGTACAAAGTTTGGCAGAGTCTTTAGAATGTTGACTTTAGTTCTTATGACACGATTTTGTTATTTACGGCAACTTTTTAAGGTTTTCAATGGCGTTAAAGTGTGCACTGGCTGAATTTGCGTAGAGTTGTTAATCTATATTTTTTTAAATAAGGGTATATAAAATTTAAGCAGTACTCATATGAAGATAATCTTATATATAATATAAAACTCGTGTCACGGTGTTTTTGGTCGCACTCCTCCGAAACAGCTCGAGTGATTTTTAGGAATTTTTTATGTGTTTTTGGTAGGTATGAGAATAGCTCGTAAAGTATATTTCACACCGCTTGGTGATAAGGGCGCGAGCAAAGCCGCGGGCAAAAGCTAGTATTTCTAAAAATAAAATCTCAATAACGCATATTCGTATTGCCGAATACAGACGATGTTTACCGAAACGCATACTTTTCCTGGAAGACTTGTATTTAGGTCAGTTATAAATTATTTTAAAATTTGTAACTGATCTAAATACAAGTTTGATTTTGATTTAAAAGAGTGTCCATGGAGTTTCTTGCCCATTCTTCTCCATAGAGATCTACGCTTTGGAAAGTGCAACTACAGTACTTTCACAAGCTATTATGCCGTGTGACTGTGACTGTAGCTTCGCTTTATTTTTGTTTTTTTGACATTCAAAAGTGCCTGTGAAGGTCTAATTGAAATAAATACTTTGATTTTATTTTGTTTAAACTGATAATTAATGCCTTAGTACTTGTTGTTCTCAATGCAAATGGAACTATTTTTCGCCCTTGAGAGAAAAATAGGTGTTTTTATAATTTGTTTTTCTCTATTATGCAGATTCTTCGCGTACAGTCGTAAAATAGAGCATTAAAGTAAAACTCCACAACAATACTGGCACGTACGAAGTTTTATTCATCTTTTGTTATATTTTCTTCCATACTTTAGTTCTGCAAGTAGAACGCCATGTAATCTTGAAACACGTAATACAGCTAGAAATATTCTTAAATATACGTACTGTTTACTCCACATACCGGGTTTTATAACCTGCAAAGAAGAAAAAGTTTAAATTAGTCACACATAAGGCACTTCAAGTACGTAAATAAAGCTTAATTTTCGTAAACTCTCTTAGGAATTGGTCTTTATTTCGCGTGTAAAATGTTAAAAAGCACCCGTTTCTCAGACGATGATCGAGTAGCGTAAAATATATATAGGTTCCGTATCAGTAAAATTAGCTGGAAACTGGTGCCCTGACACAGTAAGGTCGGACGAAATGGACGGATTCCGTAAGAACTGGAAGGAGGTCGGGCGGGTTTGCGAGAAATGAAAAGAGTGAAGGGAGAGCTTTGCTCAGGAGTGACAAAGAAAAGGCTATGAAAAAAAAAATGTTAATAGTTGATCGCATTCTGTCTGCACTAGTTTGTCTCAATGGCTTTCAATTAAAAAAACTTAGCGACTCTCGCTTGGCGGGCAGTACACTCACTGAAAGACTCGCTTGGTACACACGCATTAGAACGTACCTGAGTGTGAGTGGTGCGAGTAATCACCCGTCTTACTCGCGCTCGAGCTGACAGCCCAGCGAAAAAACTGTCTGAACATCTCGATTTTCGTTATTCGCCGACAGTTTGACAATAAATTCCTACAGTTCTAACAAAATAATCCACACATAATCCTGTTCAAGAGTAGACGACAATCTATCATCCAATTAGCAGTTCGCAGCTAATCCAAATAATGAACAACATGTTATTTTAGCCAATCAGCGAGCGTCAACTGAGTCTATTGATTCGTAAACCAATCAATCGGGCTTAAATTGTCGCACAGACTTACGGCGCGAATTTGGATTATTCGGTTTTGTTATTACGCAATGGTGATAATATGCTTTAAAATAATTTATTCCGATTTTATTATTAGTTCTAATGTCATGTGTTTATTCGGATTAAGTCAGTTTTGATTTGTTAATTTTATGTAGTTTTTGCCCGTTCAAGGGTCAAAAGTTATCCTACGAGAATGTACTTCCGGGATAATAAGTATGTGGAAGTATAATTATGTCCTAACAGATCTTTTCGACTGCCTCGTTGGTCTAGTAGTCGTAAGCGCGACTGCTGAGTATGAGGTCCTGGGTTCGATTCTCAGGTCGCGCAGTGTTATTTGGTTATTCCATCAGAAATTGCTCAGTAGCAGTCACGAAATCTGGATTTGTGCCCGATTGATGGTAATAGGCTCGCCCCCTTTTACATGGGCCTTAAAACGTAACTGGCGAAATGTGGGTGTATTATTATATACACCTCTGCCTAACCCTTCGGGAATTGCAGGCGTGAAGTTATGTTGTGTAGATCTATTCGTATGCCACATCGAAATCCTACAAGATAGTAGGCAGACACTGGCAGACAGATAGAATTACTTCGGTATTTTATTAGTAGCTATGGATTATAAATAAGCTACGTACCATAATTTTCATTTTCAATACCATTACCGTCACATTTATTTTGAAGAAAACACTAAACCTCGTTTATTTACGTTAATGCAAAACTGATCTTTATGAACATTTCATAATGACGTTAAATAGGTAAACAATAACATCCTTTATCTCTCCAAATCTCAAATCTCAAACTTACCCCTTTTCAATTGAAAAAAAACCTCAAAATTCAACTAAAGTTAGGCCACATCGGTGTTAACAATCAAAAGGAAGATGATCTCTTCAGAAATACTCTCGGAAATCTATGCTGAGGATTCCGACTTGGAATGATGCTATTGTTGTGAAATCTTTTCTCTGTGCATGGCTTAGGATCAGTACCCAGCTATTCAGAGTGCAGACTTAGAGTTTGAATCAAAACTCTCAGTAATCTTTGGCAAGAAGATTTAAAGTCAATGTTGGTAAAATAGAAGGTGGTTTCTTCGAGTCTCGCCTTTATCACAATGATTGGTTACAAATAAACAAAACGGATTTATAGCCGAGTGCAATTAGCCAAAAATACTTAAGAGGTGGAACGAAGTTTTAGTTGTCGGATTTTCATAGGACTTTTTTATCGAGTTCCTAGAGGTGTGGAGAAGCACCAATTTCAAAAGAAGTCTAAAGCGCAGGCCACACCGCCAGCTGGCGGGCGGGCGAGCGACGCGAAAGACGCATCGTTTCACCTCTTTTCATACTTTGGTTCACACCGCGAACTATGGTTGTTATGGTGGTTTGGTTGACTGGTAGAAAATGCCTATGGCATTAAGTCCGCCTCTGTACTTCTGTGCTTAAAGTGTTAATAAATAACTATCGAAAGATACGAACGTAGTATGAAAAGGGCGTCGTTGGCGTCGCTCGCCCGTCCGCCAGCTGGCGGTGTGGCCTGCGCGTTAGTGTTCAAATCTGGTATTTTAGAATTAATTGAAAAAAATTGAAATTAAAAAAAAAACTTGATAATATATGCCTTTATCGACAACAATGAACAAATAAACAGACCAAATTGGCATTTAATGGATGCACATGGGTCACACTATTACGCAACAATATAAATTCATCGAATTTTAAGTTATACATAAACGGCAAAAAAAAAACAAACGAAAAATCAAAATAAAAGGTTTAAATGAAACGTGCGATGAATTTTTTTTAACCTTTTTTTTCCACACTTTTAGGAACTCAATAAAAAGTCCCATAAAAAATCCGACCACAATAAACTTCCTTGCACCTTTTTGTCTAATTGCACTCACATAACTCACACTACTAACCAATAACCCAACTTAGCTAATAACATTTTAAGTCTGGAAATTTTCAAACAAAAATACTTGCATTTTAGATAGTGAAAATGTTACTCCTAGTTCGCTGGAGGCAAAATCTGCAGGCGGCAAAAGAGACGCAATTTACTTGAATGCTAATTTCGAGCAATTTGCGTCAGCTAACGAGATATTTTTGTGACGAAGCAAAGAACTTTATTTGTTTGATTGCTAACAGAAAAAACTACAAAACCCTTGCTATAAATTTGTGTTATATTTCTTTATTAGTAAAGTTTTTTTTCATGATTTATTACTTACGTAGATATCAAAGATTTAATTAGGGCTTCATTATTTTGTAGGTATAAGTGAACTTTGTTAGAACAAGTACAACATCTATTCTAGAAACATACGTGAAATACGGTTAATTACACGAACATAAACTTACGTCGTTTTCCCAAGGGGATTCTTCTAATAGTATAGACACTGTCACACTGTAACAGCACTTTCATACTAATCTTCTTACCAATATTATAAATGCGAAAGTTTGTTGAGGATGGATGGATGTTTGTTACTCTTTCACGCAAAAAGTACTTAAGGGATTTGGATGAAATTTAGCACACAGATAGTTGATAACCTGGATTAACACATAGGATGATCTTTTTATCACGGTATTATGAGCCCGTGGGACAATATCAAACTACACGCGGGCGAAGCCGCAGGCATGAGCTAGTATTCACGATAATTTATACAATTATTGGCCAATGACTGTTAGAAGCACAACAAAAACTAAAGTAACTACTCGCAAGTCTGTGCAATTTATATAACTGACAAGGAAGGTCTCAGATTCTATAACAATTACGTAAAATACATTAGATCCTATATTATATAACATCTTGACGCAATTTTCTACCACAGTGAACGGTTTCACATTATATCTCCGTACATTGGAGCTAAGTTTTAGCTCTGGACACATTTAATTGGTTATATTCCTTGAGCAGCAAATTCGTAGTGTCGTTTTATTAAGGAAATTCGGAAAGGAAATTCAAGTTAATTTCACTAATTGCAAAGTAACATGCGTCTTTCTGTTTCAGTGACGGCGTTAAGCGACCCAAATCAGTCGAAATAAGGACGTTGGTAAGCAATTTATTTTTACCAAAAAAAATTTAAGAACATTTTCTGCGAAACTTATAATTGTCCCGATTTCATTATTCTTCATTACAGTCCGAAAGAGAAAATTTCATCGCTACAGTAATTATTTTCCATCGAATCTAAGAGGTCTTATTGGATGAAAGGAATAAATTAAATTTTGAAGAACTGGACGCCCTCTCGATATTCATAGCGCTTATTGGAGACACTTTTCCCTATGAAGTGTTTCATTATTTTATACATCTTTGGAAATGAAAAAAACTAATTCCATTTTTCTTTGCGTAAATTTTATGTTAAATAATATTTTAGAGATTTTTATTTTCGAGATTTGCTTTTAATATTTTCTGAATGTAGATAGTATTTTTAACCAATTTTGACTCAAAGGAAACGTGATAAAGACCTAATATTTTAGTAAAGCGAGCTAAATTATTCGAGTGTCAATAGTGTCAAAGAAGAGGATTTACTGGAGCGGAGCGTTGTGAAAATATTTTCTGTTAAAATATTTTAGTAACCATTTTCAACTTACGACAGAAGGCTTGCTATTTCTCCTACACTTTCAGCCTGAGGATACTTTACTAGTCTGAATTAGAGTTCCTCGTAAAGCCTACTTAAAACAGGTTTGAGCTAAAATTTTAGCCCAGAGGAGACGTGACCTAAATAAACCAGCTAACTTTGTGGACTGACAAACTGTGAAGGACTCAATATAAACTGTACTTACTTTACTCATTTAATCTCATACCCTTTTTGTCTGAGGACGTAAGAGAAAGTTTGAGGTTTGTCAACCAAAATAATTAAAACTCTTGCTAACAAATTAGGTACGCACGACGGTCAATCAAGCTACGCAAATCCAGTTTATGCAGATCTCTCATTGTATAGAAAATCTATACAAAACAAGGCCAAGTTATACTGTAAATACGTACAAAGCTCCTGGAGTTTACAGCTCCATGTGCCAACGTGTTTACCTACAAACAATGTTCATTCGTTGCAAAAAGAAATGATTAATTGTCCAATATTCTAGCGACATTGACGTCCAGTCAGATGAACTCAAGAACCTTTCTAAAACACAAATGAATACGACTTATCAACAACCGTTGGTTGGATCTAGAAGTGTGTTTTTTTTGTATAAGAGTACCTGATTTAACAAAGATGAAACTCCCTAAGGAGGACTAGCGCATAAATGGTCGCAAGGTAAACGAAAAGAAAATCTCACCGAACACACGCCATTGTTATGTACTAATACGACAATCCATCATACAGTGAAGGTACGTAATAGTAACAAAGATAGTTAGTTAGTTGACACTTCCCGTGATCCAAGGTTTCGATTTTACCTTGGCTTTGCGTTGCCATACAACGTGGCATCGCCGCCAGTCTCTTAGGGACATTACCAGTTGACAGCGTTGAGGAGGAGTTTTTTAACACCAATTTTTAGTTTATTTTTAAGTTAGTTACTTTAGGTTATATTTAATTTATCAGTGTATAAAATATTATTAGGCTTATACAAATAAAACTATAGTAACAAACATCCTAAAATCCAAATTCAATCCCAGCTAATGGCATACCTCCGAAAACATCGTACCAACAACACTCCAACACCATAATGGCGTGTTTATGCGAATTAGACTCATATGCATCATTATTTAGAGTTTAAACTCACTACATGGTTACTTAACCGTTCTTTGATAGCCCATAGCACCGCTATTGTGTTACCCGTTGCCCATTACCTCTGAATTGATTTTCTAAAGTTCCCTTGAAAGCCACAACCCCACATTATTTTCGCTTGTTCCTTTTCTCCGCACTAATAATGGCTCTTTGACCGCCTCGCAACAATTTTCCAACTAGAGCTTAAGCTTTACTTTGAAATCATTAAAAGGGTATGTTGTTTTTAATTCTATTGGGGTTTATTTTAAACGTAATGATTTTGACATTACTTCCGAAATTAAAACAAACATATGTCTTTTGATGTAAAGTTTTTTTTTAAATAGGTACAGAGACTGATAATAAATTCAGGTGCAAATAGGTACAAAGCTCTATTGAACCGCAGTGTTTGCCAATTTGCCAAGTCAGTACCACTGTTAAAGTCTATTAATTTAAATAAGACCGTATTTGCGAATAAAAGCTTATGACGTCTTTGTACGATCACCAGAAAATTTCCTGAATATCGCTTCACAAACAGCTTTCAACATTTACACAGTGAACGTCAAACAAAAGTATGAACGTTAGCACACATCATGCCTACATAATTTAAACGAAACTCCTTATGTAGGCAAGAGTACCTACAACTGAAGAGTACATTTTCCAACTGTCTTTTGTTTTTAAACTGAAGCTCTCAGCAATTCCTGTAAAGTTAAATTCGTGAGGCAATGCTAACAGGAAAAACCTAGTACTAATGTTGTTGAATCCAATAGAAGTTAATAGGAAATAATAACATGATTCACAGAATGCAATATCCAATGAAAGAGAAGCTTCACTATTTCACACAACTGCAAACTAAAATAGCCCCAAAATGGATTAAACTAAAACGCGCGATGACAATCGGACCGCTTGGGCTGAAACTATACGTTCAATCTATGCCAGTTTGGCTGGCATTGCAATTAATATCGATCCAGAAGTTAGCCAATTTGTAGATGAATTTCAAATTGAGGAACAAGTTATCATATATGTTGAATTTAACACCCTGCTAGATTGACTACCGACTTTCGGTTACAAGGATGGGACAGATGAGGAGTACGGAGAGTAGGGACATGTACTAAAATGTGAAGACAAGAGAGAACTTGAAACCTATGTTCAGTAGTAGATGGTGAGCTGATTGATTGAGTCATAAGAAAACCTGTTTGACCATTTAAAGATCTTGACAGTCACGATCAACATGTAACAAAGAATAGATGAATCGCAGGTCAAGATACTAAAACTAAAATTATACAATCAGCCAAACCAAGGTCACACGCTAGGAATTTTCATAGAGCTCAAACCAATTGACCTTCCAATCATAAACACTAAACACTCAATGAACTCAATCATACAAGTACTGATACAGATCGTATTCCAAATAAAGACGTATCATTTTGCCCGTATCTTGTTATTAAGGTAGCGTTATCTGATTGAGATGGATATAGACGGAATAGTAATGAAAATGTTCCTCTTGTGTTTACTCCAGGCTTGAATTACGACTAACATAATTCTAGCAGCCTTTAATATTGCTACGATTATCATAGATTATTTCGCCGTAAACGATCGAAAGATATACCTACATCTTGATTACCAATTACTCAGCCCCAAAAGGGACAGGAAATCAGTCATTGAAATCCCTATCCGCAAAGGCAACCAATCAATTGCCGTTGAGAGTAAAATATTAATAAATTCAAACACAACAATAACACGTAAAGAGTTCCAAAGGTACCGTGAAATATTTGTAAGTAGATACAGTACGTACGTATCCTTCGATTCGGTCCCCAAGGCAGAGCTACTATCCGGGGAGATTACCCGGATTTTTCTCGGTCCGAAAACTGGCGAAGTTGGAAGTTTGCAACCTATCGAGCTACTTTGCTCGGAGTGTGACGGCAAATGTATGTGTTTGGAAACTTTTTAAAAAGCTCTTTGTGTGAAAATCTATTGGTCGGTGCGTTCTTCTCTTTTGGATTATTTTAACTGCACTTTTGAGTAAAGGAAATGTTCGATTTATCTCGGCTGCTATTTCACTTTGTGGATTTAACAGGGATCTGCTTTTAACTAGAGCTATTATGGCCGACACATGACAAATAATCGTTTTATAGATGAACATGTAACCTGGAGTTCGAACTCAATCAAGAACTAAGGAGTCTAGATCCAGAAAAACCAACAACTTTTCCAATGTTTGCACACAATAAACTTTAAACTGCATGGCTAACTGCGTATGCTGTTTGTATTACTGTATCGCCTTTACCTTCTGACTTTTAAAGTCCTGGCTATCTCGTGTTACTTCTTGAAGTCGTACTTACTCCACACGAGATACAACTATACCAGATACAAAGTCAGAACCCACATCTGAACGTTCACAATAAACTTTACCTTTAGTACCGTTTTCTGTTTTAACAGTTTCTTGATTCAGAAGCAAGTTACTAGTTGTTTTACCAAACATTTGTCCGCTTTTATGCTCAATTACTGTTTACTTAGTTTCTGTGTAACATTCAAGGTATATGTTTGGTGAGACGTTTGTTGATATGATTTTATGTGAAGCTGTTTGTATATTCTGCGAGATGAAACGCTCCAGAATAGTTGATCCTACTCAAGACATGTTGAGGATAATTCATTGTTGCCTTGCTAAATCATAGTTTCCGAGTAAAACGGTGGTCGTAAACGACGATTTGTGTTTGTGCTCTAAATCAGTTTCAAAGTGATGTCTTTACAGAGAGTGCGGGGGGGTGGGGCACATAAGAGTTAAAAAAAAACAAGTTAAAACTTATCAACATGAAGATAACACAGAACATTTAACAAATTCTAATAAAAATTTAATACACACTGAAATGTCAAAAATGTATTGAATGTCTGATAAAACTGTCGGGAAATTTAAAAGCGAAATTGCCGATTGTACAGAACCTCAGGTTTCAAAATGTTGCTTCACCATATGAACGTATTGTTCCTGATTCGATCATTTACTAAAACTTTTTTTTATAAAAAAGACCTTTTATACACGTGCCGTTTAATTCTAAGCATAGTAAAATATGGCTGTATCGTATTACCCAGTACTAACTGGGTTGTGGAGGTCAGATAGGCAGTCGCTCCATGTAAAATACTGGTATTCAGCTGCATCCGGTTAGACTGGAAGCCGACCCCAACATAGTTGGGAAAAGGCTAGGCAGATGATGAGTAAAATATGTCTGGCCACCAATATTGTCGAACACTAAAAAAATTTAAGGAAATAAGATAACCGCAAACAATTTCCAACTTTGTCCGAATGGTAGCTGTCGAGAACGAGATTCGATTAACACCTGCGAATTTCTGGAACATTTTTCGACGCGGCCGGTGTGAACTCAATTGAGGTTATCAACGAACCATACCCCTCGAGTTTCAAACAAAGTTGCCAGGTCATCTGGAAAACTAGGATGTCCCTAGAATTTTAATTATTTAGATTGGAATCCGTGTTTTAGAGTTGAAACCTTTCTTTACCAAGTAAGCATCGCCGTGGGTAGCTGTCATTGTACTGCTTGTACATTCATCCTCGTAATTACTTTATCATATTTGACTACAACTTCCATTACATAGAGACTTCACTAAGGATGGACCTATGTATCTGTCTACCGTTTTAAAATGTGCAAGTGACATTCAACATTGGATTCCTTTTTTTTTAAAAAGGTATTTGCTCCACACTAGGAATTTCTACTGTATCGTAGGCGCGTTTACAAACATTTAAACTCACACACACCAGACCCGGAACAACTACCTGTAGGCCAAACAAATATTTGTTCCGTGCGGGGATCGAACTCGCGACACGCAGCGCAGCATGCAGTCGCACAGCCACTGCGCCAACCGTGCCGTCACATTAGGATGATAAAACAGTTACATAAACTATTCACGGACTTATGCGCTGCTAGTACCCCACACGAGTTACCGACCGTAAGTAAGTAAGTAAGTATAATATCTATTGTTTGTTAAAACAACCGGCTGTTATTTGTTGATCTTTGACAGTCTTTACAAGTAGTGAGTGGCCCGAAAGTCTGACAACCAGTCTTAGTAAGGGGTATCGTATTACCCAGTACTAATTGGGTTGTGGAGGTCAGATAGGCAATCGCTCCATGTAAAATACTGGTGTTCAGCTGCATTCGGTTAGACGGGAAGTCCCCAACATAGTTGGGAGAGGGCTGGCATGCAGTTTATTAAAACTGATGCTATATTTATCACAAATCCAGGATTAATTCAGCAATACTTTGTGATAAAAATTCGTACAAACATTTTGGCAACCATTTTAATTCCGCAGCGCACCTATTGCTATTTAATAACTTTCAGGGGTTGAATCATGATAAAAAAAAACTTCGATAATATCCTTAGAAATGTACCAGAATTTCTATTTATAAATGTTACTCATGAAAATACTGCATTGGCGAAATTTTTATGTCATAGTACGAATCGGGTTGGGTGATGTGAATTGGAAGAACCTTTTATGAATGAATGGATCCACTTAGATGTGTACTAAGTAATGGCTCACGTAAATGTATGAAGAAATTTCTGGGTAAAGCGGATATTTTCTTTGGTGAAATAGAAGATTGCTTGAGCCATAAGAGTCTCGAGATTACTGGAGTGAAATGAAATTATGAATGACGGAAATATTACTTACTCTTCTTGGTTATTTAGTTTTAAAATATTATAGGTAAGTACAGGAGGTAGGTAAACTAAAATACGAAATATATCATGTAGTATAAATAAAGATGTGCGTGTGGATTGAGAGATCTTTTCGAAAAACTCTTCCAATCCCAACCAAATTATAAGAGGATTTAGAAAATAATTGTGAAAACTTCATGGTAAGGTATAAAATTTGTGAAACCTAAACAAAGAAAGTTAGAACTCATTAACTGGATCTCTCAATCTGGACAACTGAAGAAAAAGCCATAACACGTATCCAAGAATATACTGCTTATGAGTTTATAATTTGCATTTTAATTAATTGTGAAGGATTTGTGAAAGCTGCTAAACAAAATTTCGATTCGTTTCAAAGCCACGTTTAAGATTTATAACGGTTTATATGGATCACTCAGAGGGGACAATTTTCAATTGAGTGATCTTGTAAAACACGACCTAATACTGAAAAAGTATGAATAATTATCATGTTTATTGCAAATTATGCTTCTGGGAAAATTTGTGAAACAAAAATCGTGATTGAAATCTTACTGGTTCAAGAGAAAATTAAAATCTTGTTTTTTGTCAATCGTCCCAACTGAGAGATCATTATTTTGAACTATATTTAATAAACCAAAACTTATAGGTAGAAGGTAGATACATCAGAAATTGTGAAAAATGTTGTACTAAAATTTGACGAATCAGTCGTCCCTGTAAGTGTTATACTTAAAAAGATAAATAATTTTTTACAATCCTTAGACACTTAACATAGCCGAAAGGCACTTGTTCTCCTCGTATTTGCGATCATTTTTTTGTTCTAGACCATACCTAGGAACCTTCTAGTTACGGAGATATTGGGGGTCAAAGTTCCAACTTTTTTACAAGTTTTTTTAAATACATGTTTTTAATGTAAGATTTTTATTTTACAGACCACCACGACCCCCGCACTATTCAATCCATCCATCAGCACAATGCTTTGAGTGCTTTCGATCAAGTCCTACCGTAAAACGTGATTTTTCACCCCAAAAAAAAAGTCGATTCCCAGCAATAATTTTTGCGTAAAGTTACTTAGTTTGATGTACAGAATGCTTGGTTGACGGCTATGTGAAGGGTCTGTTTACACCCTGTATTATCTAAATGGTCAAATTATAAGCACATTCTTTTTCGAAAGCCATTTGAACCTTGAGAACTTTAAAATAACATAAAATCACGCCTATTATCCGCGAAGGGTTAGGCAGAGGTGTACTTAATAGTAAACCCACATTTCACCAGTTTTGTTTAAAGTCCCATGTAATAGGAGGCGACCCTATTGTCATCAATCCGGCATAATTCCAGACTCCATGGCTGCTGCTGAGAAATTCCTGATGGAAAACCCCAATAACACTTTGCCCAACCCGGGAACCGAACCCAGGACCTCATGCACCATACACCACCATACCATACAACTTTAAAATAAAATTCAGATTTCCCCCGAAGCATCCAAGAACCACGTTAAAACAAAATTTTATTCCCACACCGAAATCTAAAAGGAAACTGAACACCATCGAAAGGAGATTTGGGTCCATACGACCAATAAATAAAGGAAGTTTTACATTGAACATTCGGCTGCCAAACATATGTTGTATGCAGAAAGATAAGCAACAATGGATGATATTGCAAAACTTGGAACACGGCCGCGAAATAAGGGGATATGCAGATGCGATACGTGCATGAAAGTTCTATTAGGCTGTGTATACAAAAGGTAATAGTTTCCGTATTGGATTTGCGTAACTTCTAACACAATGTTGGTGTGTGTTACTGGACTTCCATGGCCCACTTGGAAGACTCTAAACCGACTTCGTAGCATGGTGGGCCACTGCAGGTACAACTTGGTCCGGTGGTGGTATTCCGATAAAGCTGAGTGCGACTGTGGAGTCTCATTCCAACCATGGACCACTTCCTGACCTGCTCTTTGTGCAACTCCACATGCACTTTAAGGGACCTGTCCGAAGCCACCACCAACGCCGTCGATGTGGCTGAGTTCTGGTCGAAACAAATTTAATAAAATAATCATGAGAATCATCGACACGCAGAAGACTGGACTAAGAAGGCATTTTACAACTAAAAAGATGGATATTTTTGAAGTTGTACATAAAAAATAACATATTTACCTAACTGAACAGATGTGGGTGTATTATGTGTAATTATGTAGACAATTACACCTCTGCCTAACGCTCTTGGAAACCAGTGGCGTGATGTTATGTGTTTTGTTTTAACATAAAATAGACATATTGAAAAAACACCTAGAAGAATCATAATATAGTAAAATAAACCAACAAAAATACATTGTTAAAAATAATATTTCGATGTATTGAATTAAGCCCAATTCGATGCATAAAAGTACTAGTTACATTCGTAATATTAAAATGCCGTTGAATGTACATAACATTCAACGGCATTTTAATATTACGAATGATATCCATTTTCTCCCTGAAATGAAATTAATAATGCTGATGTGAAATCCTGCAGTATTTCTGTTCCAGGAAATATAAAATTTAAATATCAAAACAAAATGTGTCGAAAATAATAAACAATGTTTAAAATACTTTATGTCGAAACTCATCATCATCATATTCCTGCCTTTGACCCAGGTTACTTGGTGATGGCGGTTTTTTTTTTGTTTTTTTAGTTTGCCTTAAATGTCCCACTGCTGGGCAAAGGCCTCCCCCATTCCCTTCCAGTTAGAAAAAAGTTATAAAATAATAATTAAAAAGAATATTATTGAAAGCAATTAACTCTTCATCTGAATTCTCAGACTTATCATTGAAAGAAACATTGTCGTTTCAATTTAAATACGACGGAACCTAAATACCCGGAAAATGTAGCAAAATAAAACGCATGCAGACACTTGAAAATCCAAGTGCCTATTCCCGTCACGGTCGACGGTTTCGACACCATTGAAACAAATGACGGAACGCCACAATTCACAGCAAAGCTAGAATTTACGCGACACGAAATATTCGCGATAATTTTTGAAGTTATGCATCAATTGTGATTCTACACGATTAATGCAGTCCATTGGGTTGTTTGTTAACAAAATAGCTCGTCCATAATAAATCAGGGATAGTGTTGATATTTCGGACGTTTGGCCGTTTGATGATGACTTTCATATACATCATTTGGATGCAGTAAGTACATACTAAATGCATTTTCCTTTGTTTATTCAGTGAACATTTATTCCGCATAAGGAAATTTAGAAATTTGAATTGCAGTGTACCTGCAACCTGCATGCAATCCTTCCGGAACGCTTGTGAATTTATCGTGTTAAGTTTCGGTTTAATAGGCAGTGGACACCAGACACTGACAGAAATTTCAGGACAGTGTCTGTCCGGTGCGTTGTCTGTAGCCACGTCCAGAATTAGCCCGTACCAGTTTTACAGCACCTTTAGTAGGTACCGTCACATTCATCTTTTATAATCATTAAGAAAAGTCAATATTTATTTATTTATTATTTATTTATTATTAACTTACACACACTATCTTTACAGGATGACCCCAATACAATAGTGGTTACCAAATAACCACACATATCAGCCAAACTCCTCGCATTAAAAGGTTCAGTGTAAGTTACTTCCTTCCTACAAGATTAAAATCCATCGTCTTACAAATCCGGCCTCTAATAACAGTGTCATCCCCAATGACTCCCAACAACAAACAAAACTGATTGGAAATTAAAGCTTCAAGATGTGGTTTACATCTAAAGAAGCCTGTTTACACTCAAGGGATAACTGAAGATTGGACACTTGCCAAGAGAGCCTTGTTTTGATGAACAACGAAGGCAACAAGGCGTCATGCTGAATTGGAATTACTTTCTGACAGCTTCCCTTTGTTCAACCGCTGACCGGAGATTGTTACGACAAAGTATCTTACTTCCTTAAAGAGAAAATCTTGTGATGGAGTTTGTGGTGATAAAAATATGCTTACGCCGATGTGGGTGGTAAAAGTTAAGTGGTTACGTAACTATGGAAGTTCAAGGTCAAGGGTAAGACATGTTGATAAAAACAGGCTTGGAAAAAAAAACTTTCATACTAATATTATAAATGCGAAAGTAGATTGGCTCAACCGATTTCGGATTGCGGATACAATTTGGCACACCCGTAAGTATAGCATGACCAATGTTAGTTAGGACATGGGATACTGTTTATTCCAGTTTTGTCATTCCTATGGGATGATTTCCGTCCTCCGCAAGGGCAAACCCCTGGATAAATGCTAGTATAATCATAGGTACATTGAGTCAGTATGATTACTGGTGAAACTAATGAGTATCATTATTAACTAAAAGAAAATTTAAATATGACAAACAAATCCCCAAAAAAATCTGTTTTTCAGTATTATTGTCAATACGTTATGATTACACATTATTCAAAATTTATTCAAACGAAATTCTCGATTATTGCAAAAAACAAATATTCCCACTATGTAAAGGTCTTGCAAACAATGAACTTTAAAGTACCACAATTTGTTTCTAAAAGAGCTGACAACTCAAAAAGGGTGTAAAAAGGTCACCTTAACTAGAGTGCTAAATTCTATTTAAATAAAGAGATGGAAAGAAATGCGCACTTTTTCTCCGAGACATTACACCAATCGTGTATTCATTCGGATAAAATAACAAGCAGGTGTGGTTAATTTCACTGGAAAAGAACAGAAACATTTAGGCCTGTTGTATAGACACGTTTTTTTAGGGTTCCGCACCCGATGGGTGCCAAAAGGAACCCTATTACTAAGGCTCTGCTGTCCGTCTGTCCGTGTGTCCGTACACACTCAGTGACAATTTCAAGTATCAACTTGAAATTATCACTGACTTGAGTTGTATTATTATGGCCGCTATAACAACGAATAATAAAAACAATATAAAGTTATAAAAAAATATTTTAATCGGCGTATTTTTCTCGGTCTTAATAAAGATGTTATGGAATTAACCCGTCGTGTTAGAGTCCAATATGAGATACTCATTAAGCCGTTTTTTACTGTTAAAAACTACGGATCTAGGTATAATTTGTCAGTCAACAATGACGACCATAGATACATCTATAGACTGTATTTTATGTTATCCCAATAGTTTTGAATATTTTTTACCATAGGAAGTTTGTTGACAGACACGGAGCTAATGGCGGAGGTACTACCGAAGACACTTACGGACGATCAATTTTCAACTTTATTACTCAGACAATAAAGGTGTGTAGGCAGTTGTGGTTTTATACAAAATTTAAACATGAAAAACTACGTTGTTTGTCTGAATGTACGCACGGCGGCCAATAAAGCTATGCAAAACCCAATTAAGCTCATACAAAGAGAAGTCAGGTTATACTGGTTTGGTAGAGCTTGATGTGCCGCCGTTTGTACATACATGATAAAATATATGGTAGGTAATATAGTAGGTCACTACAGGTGAATAGTGGTCGATAGTCAGTGTATTCGGTTGTACCATGTCCGAAGAGCCGCCATGACCGTCTTCAAACGTCCATAGCCATCCATACAGCACTGACTGTACATTTTCAGGGCAAAACCAACAGTACTTTTTCACGGTTAAAAAAAAGGGTGTAGAAGCGGCCTTATTCTTAAAAAAAAAAACACCCAAGGCGTTTACGCCGGCGCCGGCGTGAGATGTCAGCAAATAAGTAGGGGTCCGCAAGGGCCGATGCCTGCCAGGGCTGCGGGACTGTTCGAAAGAGATACCGTGGCTCTGGAACACAAAGGGCAAAGAAGGAACATGGATGGGTTTTAGTCAGTACAAGTCTGACACTCCCTTCCGCTCCGCCCAGAGTGGGGGGGTCATTTGATGATTTCCCATCCGAAAAAAAAAAAAAAAAAAAAAAGGCGTTTACATTATTGTGCACAAAAAGCCAGAATGAATGATGGAATACGAAGGGCTTTCAAATGCCACAATTTATTAAAATACATTACAAAGTCCTTTAATTTTAATGGCTGCTGATATTTTTTCATTTTCATTAATCCTGACGTTTGCTGTTGCTGAAAATAATATTGATGTGTTTTGAGTTTACAACGCAATTATTCAATACTTTTAAACATTCTTTGAGTATTATTACTTACTGTATTAATTTTTTTAGTTTTTCTTATCAAAAGATTTCTTGTAATTATGAAAGAATTTAATTCATGTAACTCTCTCTTTGGCTTTGTTGTTTTTCATCAAGCTGAACAATAGAGGTTCTTTGATAAAGCTCTTCAAAGAAACTGACGTGACATGTGCTAGACTATTCAACCCCTCATTACAACAATGTCGGCTGAAACAAAACATTACTGTAAACAAATAATAGATACGTTATACTTTGAAATAATTTTAATTTCATGAGGAATTAAGCTATAAGAAGGTATGATTGACTTTGATTTGACCTAACACTACGGTTACGTCGCGTCCTGCATAGACGCGACGGCGGCGGCGGCAGCGGTTAAAAAAAAGGTCAAAAATAGATATAATTTAGGCCCAAAACTGAAAAAAAAACGAAAACAAACGGTACGGTAGCCCTAGAGAACTCACCCAGTGTAAGAATAAAATAATGTAAAGTAATTTATTTTGTTTTGTGAAAATCACAGGACTGGTATTAAAACAGATCATGCGTAAATAAAATCCGCAGGATGAATCAAATTCTTGAAACATAGACATAATGTACTACTACCAGTGAATTCAAAACATCTGTTCTCAATTAAGTACTAATTGAGACTGATCGGCATCAATAGACTAAAAACATTGAACCGAATTTATAAACATATAAATCAATGTTTGAAAGGAAGCCGAAATACTTAATAATACATACTACACTCCTATAAGAGTAGAGGAAGATAAAAGAAACAATGGATGAACTGTGTGAAGGATGACATAAAGGAGATGACTGCTGAGATGACGAGTAATAGAGAAGTATAGAAGAAGACATGCTGCAAATTGGAATAAATTAGGATAAGGGCAGGAGAATAATGACATACTCCTCTTGTAATGTTGTGACACATTACTTGTAACACACCCTGTTGTGTGGTGATGTCACGTGACTTCGTTTTTTTCGGTTCTAGTACATCCAGCATTTCCTCACAATGTTTTCCTTCACCGTTTACTTGATAATACACGTGCAAATATTCATGTTCACATTAATGAATGGTAGAACGAGTTAAGATATTAATAGATTCGAGGATAGTTTGATATGTTTGTATGCGGTCTCTCAGATCTGACAGCATATCTAGGTTAGGTTATCAATGCAGTCAGAGAAATGATAACAGCATCCTTTACTTGGTAGTATGAATAAGATGTGGTGAATGAAATATTTAGTACTGCATGTTTAAGCATGGTTGTATTGTCGTTCTGTTTGAGAAATTAATATTATATTCTACAGGTTCATATTTTTATGCTTTGCGAAGGGAGGTGGAGCCAGGATTGGTGTAAATAATAAAAAAATAGAGATGTGAAGTATTCTTTAAAGTACACAAAATCAATAGTTCAACTCATTAACAATATTGTAAATATATGTGTACAAAGGTGGACAAATACTTATTCAATAATAATATTTCTGGTTATATGAGATAATAATTTGGATGAACGAGAATTGTGTAATAATACCTTACTACGATTTCATTACTAACACGGTGTATTATTTTTGAAACATTTCTTGGGAGCTAAATTAATTTCGGTGCCACCAGTAGTGTGCCAAACACGATTGCTTATCTAAAGTGTCTAGCTTTTTTGGGAGCTAACGTTTCACGTTATTCTACTTCTTTATATCCATCATCGTTTAAAAGCCATGACATGTTTCTAGTTCCACTTTAGGTACGAAATACTATTATTTTTAGGATTCTTGCTAAAAATGAACAAAATTATAGGTTACAAAATATGTTTTACTTGAGTTTGCATTGTATTAATACACGATAAAACCCACTAATGAAGACTCCTCCATTTTGATTTTGCGCACTCATTCAAAAGCATCTAAAACACAAATATATAACCCTTGTCCTAGTTCCGAAACATTTGTAACCGAAATTATAGCACAAAAAGGAGCATGACGGCACAATAGTGCAACTCGGGGCAAAAGGTCAACACAACTGCAAGTCATAGAAGTGACTAATAGATCGAGTTTTGACACTTAACATAAGGGGCAGGCCTAGAGTACACTTCTATTACTTTATGTACTATAGAACAAATTATTTTACCTCACTGTCATTAGTATACGATCAACATAAAAAGCAATTCATTATTTTAGCTGAAAGACGTCTGATGATGGACATAGGGTGAAGCATCGTCACATGACCGGTCCTGGGCTGTTCTCATTCAGGTCTGTTCAAAAGTTCTGGCGGAACAGGTACGCGGTCCCCGCACCAGATCCTTTCGTTCACATTTATGTCGGTTACTTTGGTTTACCTGTGGATCTCTCCATTTCTTATTCGACCAGGTAAAAAAGTATTAACGGTGACGCTTCGCCGTATCTCGGCTCGCCCGATGATAGAATGAGAATGGGGTACTTACTGGCAGTGTGCTGGAAAGATTATCGGCTGGGTACCAAATAGTTTATTCGACGATACATTATAGTGGTTTGTCATGTGCTGTGCCATTTAGAACGTTTAATATAATCAGATGGTCAGCGTTAAGTTAGACTCTTTTGACATTTTGAAAGGGACGAGATACTAAACGTTTAAGTTCGACTAGTTGGTTCGTTTTTTGGCACCATAATTTAGATTTTCCTCGACTGATTTTTTCTTTGATTATTTTGATGACTGTGTTAGTTTACTGTTTTTTAATTTATCAATGTTCTCAGTAAGTCTATTAACTGATCTCGGAATTAATTTAAGAGAGCAGCAGGCACGAGTTCAGTATTAATAAAGTCATTTTCTTGTTCATACAAATATTATTAGTCGGTTCAAATATTTAACTAAAACGTGTGTTTGTTTGTACTGTTTCTGGCAGGCACATGACGGGATGTTTATGTTAAATGCTAAATAAATACATGTCCGTTTAGTTAATGAATATTTCAGTAGCACAAATTTGAAAATTAGATTTATATAAACTGCGAGTTCGTGGTGAGAAATAAGTAAATCACATTAATTTTAATGCTGTATTGGTAACTGGTGTTATTTGAATGAATTAAATTAACATAATTATGTTTCGTCCGGATTTGAATTTAACAAAAAAATGTGACTACATAGTATAATTTTAATTTAAGGTGGAAGTGCCAAACGTACGAAAATTTGAATTTCGCGGGCTACCCTGACGCTTCTAAACCTTAACCCAAAAAACATCAAATCCTAGTATTGGGTCGTAAATAAAAACATAATGGCAGTATTTAAGAAACGCTTAGCCAAAAATATAAACAAAAAAACTTAATAATTGTAGTAATGTTCATCCCTTAAAGAAGAAAATATTACGCAATAAGGGAACCTAGGTCTTTTTATACTGTATACATACGATAAACACTACTCTTACAGAGGCATTACTAATAGCTACACACTCCTTTGTAAAACCCATTTCTCCACACATCCTCTAAAAAAATCTATTTACATAAGCCTGGCGGCTTTAAAATCTTGCTTGTAGTTACGCACGACGGCCAATCAAGCTATACAAAACCAGTTTATGCAGACCTCTCACTGTACAGGAAATCTATACAAAGCTAGGTCAAGTTATACAGGAAATGTCCAGCTTCATGTGCCGCCGTGTGTATGCTGTATGCATAGCCCCAACCATTGTCCATCTTTCGTCTTGCATCTTCCATGCATTCACAATAGTAGTGCGCCTTCAGGTACCCATTGTTGTTGGACAAGCAAGCAAATTCCGCCATTTTTTATTCCGTTTTCAGAAACAATACCCCAGTTTTTTTCTGCCGTGAACAAAAACCACGGATGGAAAACAATTGTCTGTTTTCAACGTGGATTTGGGAGACTGAGTTTTTGGGACTTACGTCCAAAAAGGTTTAATTGTTGGATTGTGACGAGGTAGTTTCAAACACCGTATGTAGGTACCGTACACATAGCGACACATTCTAAAATAAATGAACGTAGACGAATTACACTAAAGCGGCGCGGTGCAGGCACGCCGTTCTTTCGTTTCCTTATAATTTCCACACCTGCGCTGCGCCTTCACCTTAGGCGCGAATTACATAGAAAAGGCGTAAGGTGAAGGCGCGGCGCAGGCATGAAGCCGCTTCAAAACCGTTTTCATACAAAATGTACGTAGGCGACGTGTCATGAATTACACTCAAGCGGCGCGGCGCAGGCACGCCGTTCTTTCGTTTCCTTACAAATTTCACGCCTGCGCCGTACCGTCACCTTACGCCGTTTCTGTGTAATTCGCGCCTTACGCTTTTTCTGTATAATTCGCGCCTGAGATTGCCTGCTTGACTGCTTTTGGGTAGCTTATGTCAGCGCCGTAAATGTTTGGCTTTGCCACCATCCTTATGCTGATGGAAAGCCACTTAATTTAGTGCCTCTCGTTAGTAGGTAAGGAATGTATTATTTTTAGTGGCTCTTAGGTTTTTACATTTCCGAAGCTAGCTTACCCCCTTTCCTTTTTCCAGTATTACTAATAAGTAACATGTGACAAGGGCAGGAAGTATGATATGGATCAATGAATTTTAATCGAGCTTTATGAAACAGATTTTTATCCTCCTACACATAACACATAAGTGTAGCCATTAAGCCAAATATTATGACTATTTAAACTTTATTACCCAGCTTAATAATTTTAAGTGCCTATTGTGCGAAGCAATTTCAGCAACCACATAAAAACATACGCTTTGATAAAACGGTTATTACAGAAGCAAACATCGACGCTCGTTAAAATCCATAACAACAAAGTTCAAAGTGTAAAATAATTAACACGGTACACAGCTATTGTCTTTTCAATTAAAATCAATGTCTTGTGAGCAGATATTTTAGATAAAGGCACCTACTTAGTCTCAGTTGGTTGCCATTCGCTTGGGTTTTTTATGTGGAACATCTATATGCGCGCCTAGGCAGTAAAACCGACTCCTATGCTGTACCGGAAGGTGGCATGACGCTGTCATGGCGAGATGCCTCCTCTATGCCACGCCAAATCAATCTTTTCCTATTAGAAAAAAGTTTGTTTTGCTTGTAATCTATTTATTCCGCTTTCGAAAGTTCTACGCTACTCAATTAGTGATGTAGTTGGGTAGCATTTAGATTTGATAGGTAGATACCGATAAAAGAAAATACTCGAATAAAATATGACTGCATTCTTTATTTTACTCCATATTTCTTTATATATTTTTTTAAAATGATGTATTCTAATATTAACATGTTTCACATCTCCCGGGCGTCTCGTGACGGTCAATTTTTTTTTGTAGGTCCTGGGGACTTTTTTAGTGACTGCTATTTGAACTCAGAGGGAGGTTTCATTTACATTGATTATGAGTATAATGCGACACCGTCTTTCGCAGTTTCATTACAGTGACTGTTTTATGCATTTTTTTTATACTTCGAATTTAAAAAACATACCTGGTCTATTAATTCTGTTCAACACAACATTTACATTTTTACCTAAAAATGTTTTATTGGGTCAATAAAAATGTTTTAAATTTTATTTCATATAAGGATTAACAAATGGTATTGTCCACAACTGTACTAAAAAAAACTATTCAATAAAATCCGTTTATCTTCTGCCAATACTGATGAGGAAACGTCAAATAGATCGACGTCACTGTGTCTAATACACGTCCCGTTTTCGACAGAGAATTTCAAACCGTACACGCATATACTGGTGCGTGTAATGGAACGACGATTATGCTCGGATACTTGATGAGTCAATTGCGTTAGCCGTTCGAGCGGTAGGAATCTGACGGCAGTATGCGGCTTTTGGCGAACGAGTACGAACGGCTGACGAATGAACGAGCCACATCTAGCGAGCCTTGGGTGTTTAAGGGATGGATATATTGAACGTGAAGCTTGATCTACATATGTTTATGATTTATAGTACTATGATCCTAATGACGCAATGGGTAATACATGCATAAACTCAATTTTTGAGCAGTGACCACTTTTCAAATCTACGTCCCTTTGTAATAAGGTTGAAAAGTGCTCGACCGTCAGTTAGCGCGGTAGTTCAGATGCCAGCACATCAAGCAATCCAAAACTGTCAAATTTACCCAATCTACCTTGAACCTAATACTTTAGCGATAAAGTTGAAAATATATTACAGAAATTTGACAGATTGTAGTAGCTTCATGTGCTGGCGTCTGTACATACCTACATGAAACTAAGCCTTTTTTATAGAAACTGCAGGACGTCACCTACTACTTATCCATACGTAAAGTATGCTTTTGTTTCATCCATGTTATTTACCTTTCTGAAGAACATCACCAGAAGTCAGTGTATGACTGTTTTCATTTATGTTTTCAACAAGGTGTGATTATTGTAATTCAGCTAATATTTTGGTAATTCAGCTAATATTTTGGTAATTCAGCTAATATTTTGGTAATTCAGCTAATATTTTGGTAACTCAGTTAATATTTTGATAATTCGGCTAATATTTTTCGACAATATGTGAAGATACAGGTGAAATAAGAATTTTTCTGTGATACCAGAAAGTTCTTACAAAACTTCAAATTGACGTAGCATTTTTCTAACGCTCACAGCTCGTTAGGAAACTCAAAGAGACGTTTTGGAGAAAAAAAGAAGGTATAAATTGTGTGAAAGTTAGTTTTGATTGTTACGGAATTATGCTTCAGCAAAAATATCTGCAAGGATACACCTCATTAAAAGTTCCATATGTGATGATGAAAGTGAACAGAATACTTCTATTTATTTGTAAATAATATTATCGATCATTTGGAAAGCTAAATCGGTTGTCAACAATTCGTATAGACTCCAAGTCATGACCTACACAAAATGAGAGATTTCTTTTGGTGATCTGCCGTTTTGTCGATTCTTCCGTCGAAAAAACTCGTTTCTACGGTGGTCATGCTACGCGTGCTAGCTTAGTTCTGGAACCAAAGTCAAAGACAAAATTACATTCTTTCGGCGAAGCAAAAGTCAAACATGTTATTTAAATATTGGATTGACTTTCATCATCTGCCTAGCCTATTCCCAATTATGTTAGGGTCAGCTGAATACTAGTATTTTACATAGAGCGACTGCCTATCTGACCTCCACAACCCAGATAGTACGGGAAAATACGATATCCCTTGCTAAAACTGGTTGTCGGACTTTCGGGCCACTGACCACCTGTGACAATTGACAAAGATCTACAAATGACAGCCGGGACTAACGGCTTTACGTGCTTTCTGAGGCACGGAGGAAACTCGGTATGTAATGAGTGGTCACCAACCACGCCAAGCACGGCTTAACCTACAGATCGACCCGAGCGGCCGTTATTATTTAGCCACGAGCTCTTCTTATATTGGATTAACTTTATGCTATCGAAAACTTATGTCAGTCGTGTCGAAACGTTCGAAAAGTACGAAAGTCGTTACCTACAGAAATACGAAACGCTTTGAACGCAATTGCGACTTGTCTTGACCCTCTGCTCTCGACTCAAGCTAAATCTAAAGCCAAAAAACAACGCAAACTTGTGTCTTAAATGAACACAAAATCTAAGCACTAACTACAAATTCTAAGAAATGTTAGACAGACAATTTTAAACATCTACCACATTTCAAAACCACTTAAAAACAAAATTACTTTAACCTACGAGATCCACAAGTTCACCCAGGTGATACCGTCTTTAGAACAAGGTCATTTATTGCAGTGCTCAAAAATTTCAACGAAAAGATTCACTCAGACTACCAATTTTAGATATCAATTCAGTAATCCCCCTCAATGTGATTGCAGAAAATAGAAGCAAGATTGTATTACTGTTTGATAATGTAACTTCGGTTAAACTAATCCGTACTGAAATAACATTATTAGGATGTTTGGTACCGTTTTTGCATTATAGCGTTTGGTGGTAAACACGGCGAGCTCCTACTGATTTTGAGATCCTAGTGTTCGATGTCATGTTCTGACAGAAGTGTAATAAAGTTGAATTAGGCTAAGATGCAGAGGTGTACAGTCGTGAAAGGTAGACAAAACCATATACGAGTCTATCTATAATGTTTCGTGTAAGTAACCCGAAGAATAACATAACATCACGCCAGTAATCCCAGAAGGGTTAAGCTAATATCTAATAGTACACCCACATTTCGCCGCAGAGGTATACCTAATAGTACACCCACATTTTGCCAATTATGTTTAAGTCCCATATAATAGAGGGTAAGCCTATTGCCATCAACCTGGCACAAATTCAGACTCCGTGGCTACTACTGAAAAATTCCAGATGGAAAAACCCAGTAACGCTTTGCTCGACCTGGGAATCGAACCCAGAACCTCATGCTCAGCAGCCGCGCTTGCGACCACTAGACCAACGAGACAGTCAAAAATAATAAATGTACCATTTACGCCATAAAGACAAACCCGGATATTATAGGTCTAGAAAGACACAAGTGAAAATATAACACCAAATATCATCAGAGTATAAAAGTCAAGCAAAGAAATCTATTCCTTATACCTAAGTGGATAAGCTTCATTGCACTATTTTTATCAGTTTGAAATTTTCGATTTCCCTAGCCATAAGTTTGTTGCTGCTGTACCAGTCTTCTGGGAGTACAGGGTTTCACTATGTCTGTATTGGATTGAAATCTGATATTGTATGTATAACATTTCCTCCTATTGATAAGGAAGGAAGTGTGGCATAGGAAAATTGTGTGGAATATAAAGTAGGTGTCGCCGAAAATTTGTACAAAAACTTTTTTATATTTTTGGTTCAAATAACGTTCAGGAACTGTACACAGTTTTGACGTGACTCGGCGATAAGATCAAATATACAGATGGTCTGGGAGATGTTACTGACAACACTATAGATCAGATCCCGACAATGCCAGTAGTAAATGCCAACGCAACTGGCAGCCTTGATAACACTGACTTACGCAAGATTATAAACTCTCATGAATATGATTTATGTGTTGGCATTAAAGCAAGCTCTTCATACATACACTCAGGCGTAGGTATAAAGAGATACTAATAAATATAAACATAATTATTCATATATTACCACGAAATAGACCAGAGTGTAAATACCTGCAAATAAATACAACCCCAATACCACAAATTGTTTCAGGAACAATGAATACTATGGCTCATTAAACATAGCAATGGTTTTGCAAAATACTTTTATGGCATTGAAAACTGCAAATTAAATTAAATGGAAACGAATAACTTTGCAACTAAAGAAATTATAAAAAAATATTTTCAGAGTGAAAATGAAATTATGGAAGTGAGTTAAGCAAGTAAGACAATCACCAATTAAAACTTTGCTTCGATTCTGTAGACGGTGAAGTAAAATCGATAAAGAAAAGCAAACAATCTTTCGATTTGTAACTTCTCGGAGTAGTTAAGATGAAGAATATAGTAAAACATTATGAACCCATTACAAAAATAAAGGCGAATAAACTTGGACTTGTAAATGCTAATTAACGAAATGAAACAATCGTGTCCAAAACCGCTTGGTTAAACTTTGATTATAAAATGATTAATGTAACAAAGGTATCAAGAATATTGACCAATAACTAGATTGTAATATTAATAAAGCGATAATAATAACAGCTCACAAAGGCAGCACAAGAAAAGGACCTTGGGTACTTTTGTGTGAAGCTTGGGCTAACCTTCCAACAGACATGATGATGATGATGATTATAATATGGGAGCAAAGTGTGATTTGAGTGTGAAACTGCAGTTTCGGTGCATTTAATAAAATATTCACGAAGTTTTTAATTCACTGTCATTCTTTCTGGTGATGGTTTGAGATGACATAAGATTATGTCTGGACTTTAAAAGAGCTTCCCCTCTGTTTCGGCTGTTCCTTCTCAGAGTTGTCAGATACGAAACACCGGCCTCACATCACTTTAAGATCTAAAATGTATTTGAAAACAACTTACAAAAATAAATATGATTAATTATGAAAGATGGAGTCGAATTGAAAGCAACGAATATTAGCTTGGAGTTACTCTAGCAGTAAAATAGAGAAGATAAAAACTCAAAGTGATCATATCAACTTTAATAATAAAGAACCTGGCTTGAAAATTAAAACATACAGCGTTAAAATAATGGATACCCATTTCGTTAATAGTATAAAGCTACTGTACACATAATGGCGCATTGGGTTCAACGTATCTACCTGTTTCACAGGAACTAATGAACGCGCGTTGCGTGTTCGTTAGAACTAATAGTATAAAATTGTGTATGCTCCCTGAATATAGTGGGGTCTAAGGTACAAGCGGAAGCGGGGAACACAAACAGAGTTAAAGAAATAACTGAATTGCTAGAAAGAAAAAAAAAAATTTTTTTTGCTTGGAGGTATAAATAACATTAACATGCAACCACTGTCTTGTTCGAACCATTTTAGGAAAGCGAGTCTGTTAGAGAATTAAGGGATAGGTATATGTAACCTTTTAAAATAATATTTGTGTTCCATAATCGTTGGTCCGTATTGTTTAACAAAATTTAAATCCAGACTCCGTGTACTTGAAGAAAAAAAAAACAGGAAATAAACCAACAGATATAACAGTTCCACCGTAAAAGTTTCATATACGTGTACCTGCCCGTAACTGTAAAAATTGTAGGATTTCTCTAAGCCTTAGACCGTTACAGGAAACCCGAAACACTTCGGCCTAAAATTAACCCTCCAATGAGGCCCAATAAAGAATTTATCCTCTTCTACATCTGTCCGTAAACTCAACACTTTATAGGTACTCTCGAACTAAAATCTCAGCACTTTCGAGATTGGACAACGTGTAAGGAGCTTTGTGTAAACTCTTAAGAAAATCAGCGAAGCGACAAAACAAACTATAAGATTGAATGTCTCAATAACTTCTATTTATTTGAAGTGTTCTACGTTATCGGATTTCCGGGTTCTGACTTTTTCAACAAAGACCTCGTTTTTCTTGTAAAGAGTAAAAACGGCGGCTAAATGCATCAGCTTTGCAAGTTCCTTGAAGAATATTTCTTTGTATTGTTGCTTTGATATTTGATAAAAAATGAGGGTTCTTTGCACAAAGAACTACTACTGCCGTTCAGTTGTTATTTGCATTACATTGATATTTTACGTACATGTATACCTCTCTTTCATCGACAACATTGTCTCTGTAAATCCTGTAGAAGAAAATGATACTTAAGAAGTATCGTTTAGAAACGGAAATGGTATATCAACTAGCAAGAAGTAAATGTAGGCCGAAGATTCTGTTACTATCAACAAACATAAGTACATTTGACCAGATTAGAATATGAAAGGAAGTAACGATAAACGTGCTTTTGGCACAAATCCAAAATATATAACGTCATAGAAATTTAATATAATTTGTACGTACAGATATGAACAGAGCTACCTTTGATAGACAGGGCGATTAGCGAGTTCCACGGACTGACTGAAATGTTTAAATGATAGGAATTCAAACTTTACACCAAATGACAACAGCAAAATTAACAAGCACGTGTGTAAACCTTTCCAACTATCTTCGTGTACTTTCCTTGACGGTGTAACTTTAGATAACTGAAGACGGATAAACTTCTTTGTATCGGGCCGTTGTAAACACCGCTTCAAGACACGTGTACACGTGTTCGATTTTTTGACCCGCGTGTACGCGCGTTAGTCGCTCATACGCTCCGAAAAATACGCTAGTCTCAACCCAGTCTCACATGAAGGAAACGGGTATGTCGGCGACTTGCGTACGCGCTCAGTCGCCCGATGACACTCAGGCAGTAGTGTAAAAAAGTGGCACAACTCGTGCCGCCTACAAAGTTTTTTGACTTGATTTGAAGCCGCCAACTAGCCACCAGCAACAAAGTTCCAGACATGTCAGATTGTCGGCGTTTTGGCGACTTTGTTGTGTCGACTCCCTAAGGTCCTGAACGGGGCGTAAGATAAAGAGACCCACGCTTTTCTCTCAGAACTTACACGGAGGCATTTGGACAAGATTACAAGACATTACGCTGCTCTATGAGTGCAAACGTTTTGCTTAGATTACAATCCGGCCGCTGAATTATCAACCGCGGAAGTTTGTGACTTGAAATTATGATTTTTTCTTGGCCTTTTTATTGTCAGTTCGGGAAAATATAATTTTGAATAAAAAGATTTGATTATCTACCAACCCGCGAATGTGAAACTAGTATGATAACCTGGATTTACTTGTTATTTGCGTTTTCAGCAGGAGCGCGTCCGTGTTATTTGGAAACAACATCATGACTAAAACACGGTACTCAGTGCAGTTTAGTTGAGTTGATCGTGTGCATACTTGAACTCCATACATTATTAACCGGTGTTCAAACTGCCCGGGTACTTGTACTTTGGTTACAATGTAGTTTAGCCGGCAATCAATTTGGATGAATTTAGCGGTTGATGTAAATAACGTGAACGGAGTCAGATTAAGCATGGTGAATAAGTACTCATTACATACCGGGTTTCCCCCGTGCCTCAGAAAGCACGTTAAGCGGTTGGTCCCGGCTGTCATTTATAGGTCTTTGGCAATCGTTACAGGTAGTCAGTAGTCCAAAATTCTGACAACCAGTCTCACCAAGGGGTATCGTATTACCCAGTACTAACTGGGTTGTGGAGGTAAAAGGTAAGATACTGGTATTCATCTGCATGCGGTTAGACTGGAAGCCGACCCCAACATAGTTGGGAAAAGGCTTGGCAGATGACATGTATTAGGGGTTGCAAGCTGACGTTTCTATAACTCAACACCATAGTACAAAGAGTTACTTGTATTCTACCAAAACACTGCTTAAACACGAAGCAGCTAAACAAGGGATATCTAAGTGGACCCTCACAATAGTCCCGTCACTTAGAGATATTAAGGTCAGGAGTGTTGCACTCGTCGTCCTACTTACTTATCCATGTGTTCTATCGAGCGATACCCTCCGAGAACGACCACTTCTCGAATGTTCCAAACAAGCTACCGGTTCTTCACCTATGCAAATGCTAGTGCCCGTTTTGAGGAGCAGTAGGGACACATAAATAATTGCCAAAATTTGTTGGATTTTGAACATTCGGTCAAGCGTTAAGAGCGTTTACGACTTACGGCATTTCATACAAACTATCAAGTCCTTTTTTTTCATATCTATCGTTGAATTACTGCCTAATATCCATATGCCATAGAAAATTTAGAAAAAATATTGACCTCGAAAAACTATTTGTGTTTAATTGACAACAACGCGGTTCGACGCAAACATTTTTTTATATATTTTGTCTAACTAGAGCACGAGTAACGTTTTAGTGTTCTGAACATTTGCCAAATGGGTCAATGGCATCGCCGACAAAAAAACTTGTGAATATATCGGATTAACTATTCGCATTTTTGTCCGATTCGCCTTTTATTTTTTCGATTGTACATTTGTATGTAATTTCGTATTCTAGCGCCTTTCGGATGAAAGGTCCTAGTTTTTCGGATGAGTTCGGTGACCTCGTGAATTTTTGATCGAGGTTTTTGTCGCTATGCCTGATTTTATGTCTAGGTCCTTTTCTATCTTTCGATTGTTCCTCCTTGTAGGTACAATAAATTTGGTTGAAGATTTCAATCCATGACCGAGCGTTGAGTCAATCTGTGCAACGGAAGATAACTCAAGAACAATAACCAATATAATAAATAATACCTTATGAATACTTCGGCGTAAAAACTCAGTGGTTTGACTGAATCGTTTAATAGAAACAATATTTAAAAGGATATCCTATATTAGAAGGCTCATTTCATCTCATTCTACAAGTTTATTTATATTATTTTTCATTTATTAGAGTACCATATTTATTTTGTACCGAAGGCAAACATTGTAAACTCCCCGGCTTTTACCCATGCAAAAAAAAAACATGACATGCTTTCAATTTTCTGTCGACAATATTTTTACTCAAACTATATTTTTGTAACATTTCCCATGTATGAACCAGACATGCAAAGCCAAGCCAACCAAATTCAAAACAACCTTCTCCCTTTTTTTGAAGCTGGTAAAAGAATGGACCAATCCCTTAACTGATATTGCAGAGCACGGTGAACTAAGCGTCTGTTTTACCGAATTGTTACCGTTTTCCACAACGATGTCATATCTAACCGGGAACGTGTAGACGGAGCGAAGAGATTACGTCACTGTCATGAGAGGCCACCGAGATTTTATGGAAAAATGCTTAAAGGTAATATCAGTATTAAAGAGAAATGTTTCACAAGCACTCCTGTAGGAAATATGGTGTGGGTTGAGGATTTCATATTGTATGGAGTTCGGGAAATTGATAACAAGAAAGTATGGAATTTAATGTAGTTGTTTCGATATAAATATTTTACCAAGAATTAATATAAAATTATTGGAAAAGGTGACGCTGGACAATATTGAAATTCATCGTACTTTCCTACAAACTATCAATCATAATTATTGGGAAATCTTCCCGTGGGTGTCGTAAGAGGGTACGTACTAAGGGACTTACCAGAGAATGGACAGCAGCAGTCTCTGTACTTTTTTAACAACCGTACTGCGATCGCCAACCCGCCTGCCAAGAGTGGCGATTATGGCAAAATCCCCCCTTTGGGGGTGGCCTATGTCCAGCAGTGGACGTCTTTCGGCTGAAATGATGATGATGATTAGGAAATCATCGAAATCACATTGCTTGTAAATCACAGTATCCGTATTCTATACGCAAAAAATGAATCAAAGAAACTGTAGATTCCGACAATACCTACTATGCTACTCATAAATCCCATAAATAAATTATGAGATTTACTCCGCGAACAGCTAACTATAAATAAACAATGCAGACAAGAGATCAAGGCCAAAACAGAAGCGTAGGAGGCAACGGATACTATCAAAAATTGGATTAAAGATGATTCATGATTGTATCGCGATCCGCCATTTAATATAAAAGCAAAAGAAATAATCTTTCTCCTTTATTTTGTTAAGAACGAAGGATAAATTGGATGTTGCGTCACAAAGGAGAATGACAAACAATTTGGATTTTACGCAAAGCGATATTGTTAACAATGAGGTCGTATTCTTTTTTATGCTTTTCAAAATGATTCCCATTCATCATTGTTAGCGGAATTGAGAGTTATGGAATGATACTTCAATTACCGAAGTCGACGGGAACTCGGACAATGGCAATCGTCTATTATAAAGTACTTTAGCTGTATCGTCCAATTATATCTTGTGTCTTCTTTTATAGGTTGCTCAGGGCTACCGATGATGTTTAAGAAAACAAACCTAACATTAAATGATTAGTCCCCGACCCTTGCTCGAACCAACCCGCGTGGCTGAGCCTGTAGTCCAAAAACAGCCCCCAAATAATGACACCACTCAGATTCAGCCTGTCCTTTAGCTGTCTTCCCCCAGCGACGCCCTAAGCCGAGGCTCGTACCAGGGGTGCCCTTAGCGTGTAGTCGCTTAGTTTGTAAGGTTTTTGCCCTGGCTGGAGGCCTTACACTCAAGGCACCCACAGGATAGTCCGGTTAAGCAGTGGACAACCTCCTAGGTTGAACTGCGAGAAGCCATTTCAAAAAAATATTGAAATGATTAGAGATCACCATTCACTTGCCCTAGCCTATGTGAGGTCGCCGCAACATGTCTTCTACTTCTATTCTTTTCTCTTCTCTATTAATCATCATTGGACTAGTCAACTTCTATCAAACAAGCCACATCATCCTTCACAGAGTTCATTGATTGTTTCTTTGGTAGCCGTCCCTTTTATCTTTACTTGTTTGTGTCGATCCTCGTCACCAGTAATTAGCATAAAACGATTCGTTCTGTGAATTCATTTAGATGCTTATCAAAATGATAATAAGAGTATCCTGCAGAAAATTCCATGTTGCTGTCAATTGGAATCTCTAACATGACCAAAGACATCATCTGCCTAGCCAATTCCCTTCTACGTTGAGGACGACTTCCAGTCTAACAAAAAAAAAAAAAAAAAAAAAAAAAAACGCCCTAAAATACTGATATTCAGCTGCATTCAGTTGAATGCAGCTGAATATCAGTATTTTACGGCCTATCTGATCTCCATCACCCAGTTAGTACTCGGTAATACGATACCCCTTGGTAAGACTGGTTGTCAGACTTTCGGGCCACTGACTACTTAACGACTGTCAAATGTAGATCAGTTTCCTCGGGCACGGAGGAAACTCGGTAAGTAATGGACGGTCACCCATCAACGGACCAACTTAGGCAAGCGCGGCTTAACCTGAAGATCGAACAGAGCGGTTGTTATTATCTAGCCACGAGCACCTCATCATGACCAAAAACAACAAAAGGTAATTAACCCCTTTTTTTTTTTTTTTTTTTTTTCCGGATGGGAAATCATCAAATGACCCCCCCCACTCTGGGCGGAGCGGAAGGGAGTGTCAGACTTGTACTGACTAAAACCCATCCATGTTCCTTCTTTGCCCTTTGTGTTCCAGGGCCACGGTATCTCTTTCGAACAGTCCCGCAGCCCTGGCAGGCATCGGCCCTTGCGGACCCCTACTTATTTGCTGACATCTCTTTGAGGCGCACGTGGAACACGAACGCGCCGTCGACACGGCCTGTCGTCATAAGACGGCCGGACGGCGAGCTGGCCCATAACTCGCCGTCCACAGGCACGCGCCTACGGTGGCCGGGAGCCACCACGTGACCCCCGACGCCCAGGGCGTCTCCCGCGGCGACTGGGACGTGAGGTTCTTTCCCTCTCACGTCCCGCCACCTCCTTCACTAGCATGACTGCTTCGGAGAAGGAGGTGACGGCTTCCCATTCCCTCTCGCTCCGGACCATGGCTTGAACCAAGGCCGGACGCGAGAGATCGCCGCCGCCAATCGCCGCTACGAGGACACGGCGGTGCTCCGCCCAAGCGGGGCAGACCTCCACGGTGTGCTCCACCGTGTCCTCCGGACGATCCTCGCAGTGGAAACACCCGGGCGTTTCCTCCCGCCCGATTCGGTGCAGGAACCTCCCGAAACAACCGTGTCCGGTGAGGACCTGCGTCAGGCGGTAGGTGAGGGCGCCGTGGCGCCTCTCTAGCCACTCCTCAAAGAGGGGACTTATCGCCACTATGGTGGCGTGCCCTGCACGGGGTTGCGACAGTCGCTCTCTCCATGTCGCCATGAGATCACGCCGGAGGTCTGTCCGCTGAGCAGCAATTTGCCGCGGCAGCGGAGTTTCCTCCCGACGTAGTGCCTCCGCGCGCCATTCGTGCAGGCGTGCGAGGACTATCGCCTCCAGATCCCATGGCGGCAATCCGGCAAGGAGGCTAGCCGCTTCGCCGGAGATCGTGCGGCACCCCCGGATTAGCCTTATGGCTATTACTTTTTGGGGCGCGTTCAGGTAGTGGGCGGCTTGCCGCCTCAAAGAACGCGCCCACACCGGGGCCCCGTAAAGGGCCATGGACCGCACGACCCCGGCGTATAGCCTCCGGCAGGAGGCGTTTGGACCCCTCAGGTTGGGCAAGAGCCGCTTGAAGGCAGCCCCTGTCCGTTCCAGTTTGGGAGCCAAACGTCGGAAGTGCTCCACGAAGTTCCACCGGCTGTCGAGGACGAGTCCTAGGTACTTCAACGTCGACCCGACGCCGATGGAAACCCCTCCTGCCGTCAGTAGGGATCCCGACGGTGGCGCATTCCGAGGCCCATGAAAACACATGGCCTCGGACTTGTGCAGTGCCACCTCGAGACCCAATTGCCGGATCCTCTCCACGACTATCGCAACCCCGTGTGTCATGTTTTCGGCCGCCGCCTCGTGCGACCTCCCTTGTGCCAGTACCAGCGTGTCGTCAGCGTAGCAAACTACACTGACGCCGGTAGGGTCGGCGCGCAGCACCCAGTCGTAACCGATGTTCCACAAGGCCGGCCCCAGAACCGATCCCTGTGGAACACCGCACGACATCTCTCGCCGGTTCCATTCTCCGCTCCGACCGGGGTAGATGACGGCCCTATCCGTCAGGTAGTCCCCGACCACACGACGAAGGTAGGTCGGCACCCGGTGATACCGGAGTGCCTCCCTAATGCAGCTCCAGGGCATGGAGTTGAAGGCGTTGGCGATGTCAAGAGACACCGCCAAGACAACCCCGCCCCTGGACACCGTGTCCCCCGTCGTGAGGGCTCTCACGCGCATGATGGCGTCCACCGTCGAGCGCCCCTTGCGGAAACCAAACTGGTGTTCCGCAAGATCCGGTCCCATCCCCGCAAGGTGCCCGGCGAGGCGGTTGGCAATGACTCTTTCAAAGAGCTTGCCCACCTCGTCGAGCAGCACGATGGGCCGGTATGCGGACGGAGAGTCCGCAGGGCGCCCTGGTTTCCGGATGAGGACCAGCTTCCCCGTCTTCCATCGAAGCGGAAACTGGCCTCTCTCCAAGCATGCGCTTAGGAGCCCTTCCAGTCGGGGCCCGAGAGCCTCAGAGGCCAGGACCCAGGCTTTGCCAGGCAAGCCATCGGGTCCCGGGGCGGTGTTTCTGGTTTTCAGCCTGCGTACCGCCACTCTCAGGTCTACCCCAGTCACCTCCGGAACGTCGTCATCGTCATCGGTGTGGTCCGCTTCCGGCATCGCACGCGGCGGCGGAGCCATAGGCGGGGGAGGATGCTCCCCTCGCGAAGGGAACAGAGCGCTCACCACGTCCTCCACGAGCTCAGGCCGGAGACTCTGCGTCAACGGGGGGGCCCGGGTGCGGAGTTTGTCCCGCACCATCTTGTAAGGGCGCCCCCACGGATCTCCGTTCAGAGACTCCAGCATCTCCTCGCGGGCCAAGTTCTTGGCCCGCCGGACAGCCTCTTGGAGGGCGGTCTTCGCCGCTCTGTACCCCTCGTACAGCTCTGCCTCAATGGCTGCCGCATCCGGAGGGCGGATGCGGAGCCTGCGATGCCTGGCGTACAGGCGCCGCGTGGCAACGCACGCCTTGCGCAGAGACGTCAACTCTCGCGACCACCAGTACACCAGACGCCGGGCGCTTCCTGGCCGAACTCGGGGCATTGCCACGTCGCAAATCTCGGACATGGCCTCCTGGAACCAACCCGCCTCGTTGTTGGTGTCGGCAGGCCTGACTGATGATGACACCCAGGCCTGCACGATCGAGGCTTCCAGGAGGAGCTCCTGGTCCAGCTGCTTCAGCGCCCATCGCGGACCACTCGGGGCCTGTAGGACCGGCACGCTTGAGGACTGGGTGAAGACGTCAAACCGGATGTACCGGTGGTCGGAATAGGTCTCCACCCCCTCCATGACGCGCCAGTCAACAACACGCGGCGACAGAGCGGGGCTGGCGAACGAGATGTCCACCACCGACTCGCCCCGCATCCGCACGCACGTGGGGACAGAACCCCGATTTAGGACGACCAGGCCTGTCTCCAGAGCCCAGTCCTCCACCATTCTACCCCGCACGTCCGTGTAATGAGAACCCCAAGCCAAGTTCTTGGCATTGAAGTCCCCGAGCACAAGCACGGGGAGGGAATGGCTTCCGATGACGACACTCAACTCCGTGAGGGAGTTGTGGAACTCGGCGAGAGTTCGGCTCGGGGAGAAGTAGACTCCCACTACAACGATCTCCCCGAACCGTGCTGCTACGCACCCCTGACCCTTCCTGACACTCTCAAGGGTCGGGGTACCAGCGGCGACCGACGCAATTATGGTCACTGAGCCGCTAAGGTCCTCCACCCAGTCATCCCTGGGCGGGACAAAGTACGGCTCAGCGACCACGGCGATGTTAATCGACCACTGCGCCATGCTCTGGAGCAACAGATCCTGAGCGCAGGCGCAGTGGTTGATGTTCGCCTGGAGAAGGCGTAATGGGGCCGTTACTGGCACTCCATTTCAGCCCCCTCCCGGGCCCCCTTCTCGGTCACCGAGTCGTCCAGACCCAGTATGCGCAGGTCTGCGCATTTGACGGGCCTGGACACTCGGGCCTCGTCCGCATTTAGGGACGCTCTAAGCTTTTCAGCCAGAGCGTCAGCGGACGAGCCACGGGTTTCGCCAGGGATCTCCAGCACTCGAGCCCCTGTTGCGGTGACTCTAAGCCGGAGGCCCCCGGTGATCCCGAGCTCTCCGAGATCCACTGTCGCTTTCGCCTTAGCGAGCACGTCGCGGTAGGTCACGCCCCTCTTTTCCGCGTAATTAACCCCTTACAACTAAAATATAATTGGCACTGCTCACTCGCTACTAATAAAGTTTTTTTATTAGTAGCGAGATTTTTTTTTTTTTTTTCATTTCTTTTCCACTTCACTGAATATAGTAGAAAAGATTAATTTTACATTAGATCGCGTTTCTTATTTGATTACACCCGAAGTGTTTCCCAACTTGTAAGAGTCAACCGTTGTGTTAGCTGTATTCTTTAGTTTTAATAAAAGCTTGATAAATGAAGTGTGAAACAATTTATCATCGCACTCCGGGGTAACTAATGGAGTTAATTAGTTAGTCTATTTTATTTTTGTCCTCATAGAAGTTGTGAACTTGTGTGTGACGACACGGTTGGCGCAGTGGCTGAGCGATTGACTGCTGCGCTTCGTGTCGCGGGTGCGATTTCCGCACGGATCAAATATTTGAATGGCCTACAGGTAGTTGTTCCGGGTCTGGCTGTTTGTGTATGTGAATTTAAATGTTTGTAAACGCACCCACGGTACAGGAGAATTTCCTAGTGTGGGGCAACGCTTTATAAAAAAAAAAACTTTATAAGTGAGCACTGTTTTAAGCTTTCATAGTTTACAACCAAACTTATACTGTGTGTTGTTGTATCGGGAGCTCAAAATAATGAACTATCATGGAAGACATCTAGTAAGTGACAGTATAACTTTAAAAGTGTTTGAAATACTTCATCATCATCATTCTCCAACCTTACCCCAATTTATTTGGGGTCGGCGCAGCATGTCTTTTTCTTCCATACTTCTTTATTACTCTATTATGAATACTTCGTTTATGAACATATAGTCAGGGAAATTATGTGTCCACCAGTGGCGAAGGTTCCATACAACTCGATTCCCTTTGAAAAATGGCACAGTCAGTTTTCTATAGACAAATAATATAATCGCATTAAAGATATGTATCAATCTTTTTCTTTTTCTTGTTCTAATATATTGTATTATTCCACCTTTTTTTTTGTTTTATATTTTTCAAAATTGTAATCTTAATTTAACCTTATGTACTTTTGTATTGTATTGCTATTATTTTTTTTTTTTTTTGTTTAATTGCAAATATCTGGCATTAGTCCGTTCGCATTTATTTATACAAATATCCCAGTTATACAGGGAAACCTATAATTGGCCATATTAACTGTAACACGTATATTTTGTAAAATAATTTTATGGATCGCTGTTGGTTACCTAAATAAATAAAAATAAAAAATAAAAAAATCTCCGGCTTACCTCTTAGAAAAATTGACCCTTCGCTACTGGTGTCCATCCACATTTCGCCAGCTATGTTTAAGACCCGTCTAATTGGGAGCGAGACTATTGCCATCAACCGGGCACAAATCCAGACTCCGTGTGATTCCCTTGGGAACGAATAATTTCTGACCACCATGCGAGCGCAGTCACGGGTAAAAGCTAGTTATGAGAAAATTGAAACTATACCTCATATTATGACACTTAGAAAATTACGTTTCCTCAAGGAAAACATTTTCTTCGTTATATTTAAATTCGCCCAAAATTACTTACGGCTTACCAAAGTGGAGTATTTACCCGTGTAGCTCAAGCAAAAAATTTAGCAATTTACGATGTGATTGCTTAGACAAAACTCCAAGCGGCGGTGTTATGAACAATCATTATTTTTTACTTTTTTCGACGTGAATGGGAACGGTTTTTTTTTTCTTGTTATTTCTAGGGTTCCGTACCCGAAGGGTAACCAACGGGACCCTATTACTAAGCCTCCGCTGTCCGTCCGTACGTCTGTCAGCGGGCTGTATCACATGATCCGTAATAGGTAAGACAGTTGAAATTTTCACAGAATGTGTATTTCTGTTCAAATCATAAAAATAAATTAATAATTAAAGGGGGCTTCCCTCTACGATGGTACGCAACCCTTCATGCACGAGTCCGACTCGCACTTGGCCGGTTTTACTTTATCTTGTTGATACTTCTGCTGTATTACGTCGTATATGATCGATAGTTTGTTGGAGCAATTCTTCTTCGGATAATAATATTATACAACATTACGCAAGTAATCCCCGGTTAAACTCCCCAAAGCTGTGTCAGTCTCGGATCTATGCCCAGTTTTTGCCAGTTATTTTGAAGGGGGAGCTCCATATTAGCCCGCGAAATTCAACGTTTTTTGCAATTAGCAGGTCAGTGTCACGTTGTATGTTGATTCAAATATGATTCGCAGCCGTAACAAATATGGCTTTAGAGTTATAATCATTTAAATCATCAATCCAACTCTCTAAGTTTATTTAATCCCATTGAATGACTTTTCGAGGGGGATTATAAGATTAAATGAACTTAGAGGGTTGGTTTTAATGATGATAATTCTGTAAATACATGCGTATTACGGCCGCAAGTCATATTCTCTACAGCGTACAACTTGACACTGACCAGGAAAATGCAAAAAAAGTAAGAAAATTTGAATTTTGAGGGCAACCCTGGCGTTTTCACCTTAAGTCTAATATGATCAATGAATGAAGTGTGTGAGTGTTCTAAAAATTTCCGTATCAATATAGGACGCAGTTTTGTAGAGTAGATCAATCAACATTTCGTACTACAGGACCAAATACTAGGGCTGCGGGACTCTTCGGGGCTGCGGGACTGTTCGGGCTGCGGGACTGTTCGAAAGAGATACCGCGGCCTTATAACACAAAGAGCTAAGAAGGAACATAGGGTTTTAGTCAGTACAAGCTCTGGGAGGAAGGGAGTGTCTGACACTCCCTTCCTCCCAGAGCAGGAGGGGCCATTTGATGATTTCCAAACTGAAAAAAAAGGACCAAAAAAAAATTTAATATTTTGATTTAAAAGAGTGTTTATGGAATTTCTTGCCCATTCTTCTCCATAGAGATCTACGCTTTGGAATGTGCAACTACAGTACTTTCTCAAGTTATTATGTCTTGTGACTGTGACTGTAGCTTCGCTTCTTTTTTTTTTGACATTCAAAAGTGCCTGTGATGGTCTAATGGAAATAAATGCTTTTGACTTTGACTTTTGACCAAATACTAGGAACAGAGTAATTCGAAGATTCGATACTTACGGAACCAAGTATACAAGCTGATAAAATAACTGATTAATAGGTACGTGGGATGCATTTAAATACTTCTCCGCCTTTCGCATTAACCGTCGTAGGGGTATCTTTAGATTGTCATTCCACTTGACTAGGGGCATTCTGTACGACTTTTTCCTTTACGTGACCCTAATTTTAAGCATTTCTTAAGATTTCCTGGTCTCAAACTGAACACTTCATCGTCTGAAATATTTTAAAAATCATTCTTCTTTTTTCCCTTAAGTAAGTGTATTTTTATTTAAAACTCTTTTTCTAAGTTTTGAGTAATCATTAACAAATTAAACAACAATTTGTGAGTAAAATATAAAAATAAAAATGTCTTTGAGAATGTCCTTTGTTCCTTTGAAATCTTTCTTCGAAACAATTTCTGAACTTTTATCCCAGAAATAGATTCTGCTATTATATCCAGTTACCCACAAACGTATACAGCGAAGTCTTATAAATAACCGATGATACAAGCAAACCGATAAATAGGTCGATCTAAATATAATGAAGTTATTTTTATAAAAGAAAAATGACAATCTAGATCAAAACAGAAGTTCAAAATAATTGTCGCTTCTTAAAATAGTCGAATACAGAATAAAGAAGGGGCACGGTCCATACAAAATAAACCCACTTCCTACAAGCAAAGAGAAGTATCTCAAAAAATGATAAAAACCGGTATAAAAAGATGGCATACTTCCGAACTCCATCCTTACAGTCTATCATATAAAAAAAAAGCTGTGAAAACTCGTTCAAGGGCAGTAGTATCTACAATGAATGTATATTGAGAAATACTTGGCTGTCTTGACAGTAAAACATATTGATGCTCAATAAACCTGTAAGTAGTTCCAATTATATCCTCCGATAGTTTTGTTTATCTCGAGGTAAAGCTGATACTGAACAATTATATTTTCTTCCAAGCTTCTCTTTCGAAAGTATGTATCAAACATTTTTTACATAACAACTTTCAAATATTTGACAAAAGATTATTTTTGCAGCTATCAGTTCCTGTCGTCACTCAGTACGCACGACGACCAAACAAGCTTTACAAAACCAGTTTATGGGGATCTCTCATTGTATAGGAAATCTATACAAAGCGAGGCCAAGTTATACTGGAAATGTACAGCTTCATGTGCCGCCGTGTGTACTTAAGCCGTTGTCGATAGTGAAGCCTTTGGTTGTTCCGCGTCGAAGTCATAAATAAATTACCGAGAACATTCGCAATTCACGGTTTGGGCTGGTTTTGATGAAATGCATCAGATATCGCAACTGGGCCCACAACAGTTGCTTTAATACATTTGACCGTGTAAGTATTGCATTTTTGTAGGAAACACCTGTTTTTTTTTTAAATTATTGATGAAAAATTTTTGTTTGGGGGAGGGGTTCAGAATGAAGTACTGAGTACGTGGTACCCCACCCTCCACCCCATATTCTTTCTAGTTTGTGGATCATCAACTTTTTCATCAATGTCGGTTCATTTAAGTCCTAAGTGTTTGTTTTTTCAAATACCACATTATTTGGGAGCTTGTTGGAGTATAAATGATTGATCATGGACACCAACCCGCACTGCACCACTAGGTACATTACGAACCCCTCACGCTCATAGCGAGTTGGCGTGTTTCCCAGCAGTGGGCACATTAAAAGCCGTATGTTATGCTATGTTCTAGTTATCGTTCTGTAAGACCCCCCTCTCTAATCAAGCACAAAAAGACCCTAATCTGACTCTTAAACCCTCGGTACTTACTTCAATTCTAGAGTTTTCTTACGAGGAATCAATATGGTAATCTCTCGAAACAAACAAGCAGCTCAGTATGCAATCGTTTGGTCAGAATACATAAATAATTTATCATTCAGTATTGTGTACATTGGTGAATCGGAAAAGCATACATTTCGGACGATTTCATTCGTTATTCGTGAATAAAAGTATTTTTTTAAGAGCAATTATTGCGATGAGTGTCATGACTGTGAGCTATGAGGTCAGCCACAAAATACGCAAAATTCTTTTCCAGCATGTTTCAATCATCGTGACACACTTTTTTTAAAGGTCACCTTAAAAGTGCCTCATTGGTTTAGTGGTCATAAGCTTAATTGCTCCCCTCTTTGAGGATTGGCTAGAGAGGTGCCACGGCGCCCTAACCTACCGCCTGACGCAGGTCCTCACCGGACACGGTTGTTTCGGGAGGTTCCTGCACCGAATCGGGCGGGAGGAAACGCCCGGGTGTTTCCACTGCGAGGATCGTCCGGAGGACACGGTGGAGCACACCGTAGAGGTCTGCCCCGCTTGGGCGGAGCACCGCCGTGTCCGCGTAGCGGCGATTGGCGGCGGCGATCTCTCGCGTCCGGCCCTGGTTTAAGCCATGGTCCGGAGCGAGAGGGAATGGGAAGCCGTCACCACCTTCTGCGAAGCAGTCATGCTAGTGAAGGAGGTGGCGGGACGTGAGAGGGAAAGAACCTCACGTCCCAGCCGCCGCGGGGGACGCCCTGGGCGTCGGGGGTCACGTGGTGGCTCCCGGCCACCGTAGGCGCGGGCCTGTGGACGGCGAGTTATGAGCTAGCTCGCCGTCCGGCCATCTTATGACGACGTTCGTGTTCCACGCGCGCCTCAAAGAGATGTCAGCAACCGAGTAAGGGTCCGCATGGGCCGATGCATGCCAGAGCTGCGGAACTGTTCGAAAGAGATACCGTGGCCCTGGAACACAAAGGGCGAAGAAGGAACATGGATGGGTTTTAGTCAGTACAAGTCTGACACTCCCTTCTGCTCCACCCAGAGTGGGGCATGAGAGTGGGGCAAAAAAAGAAAAAGCTTGAGGTCCTCGTTTCGATTCCCAGGTCGGGCAAAGTGTTATTGGGTATTTCCAAAATGAAAATTTCCTCGAAAATAGAGAGATTACCATTACCAGTGGAGCTCGTGGCTAAATAATAACAGTCGCTCGTGTCGATCTTAAGGTTAAGCCGCGCTTGCGGAGGTTGGAACGTGGATGGGTGACCGTCCATTACATACCGAGTTTCCTCCGTGACTCGGAAAGCACTCGGTTAAGCCGTTGGTCCCGGCTGTAATTTGTAGATCTTTGACAGTTGTTACAGATAGTCAGTGGCCTGAAAGTCTGACAACCAGTCTTACCACGGGCTATTGTATTACCATGTACTAACTGGGTTTTAGAGGTCAGATACTCAGTCGCTCCATTTAAAATATTTGATATTCAGATGCATCCGGATAGACTGGAAGCCGACCCCAACATACTTGGGAAAAGGCTAGGCAGATGATGACGAGAGAGATTACCATCATTCTACTGAATCCATGGTAAAACTTTGGCACACGATCCACCGTATTTAAGAGGTAAAAGTAAAACTACAAATTACGAACTTTAATCGCAAATCCGGTCCTAAGCGACATAAACCAAAGTCGTACGAAAAGACCAAATTGTACTACAATCTACAAATAGGGTCTTATCCTGATCTTCAGTAAGTGAGCCACGCGACAAGAAAAGTACGTCGTAAAAAATATCTGGAAGATCAAACTTTTAGGAATTCCGGAAATGGAACACCCGGTCCTATTTCCTTTTCTAACGTTAACGTCAACAGCCAAGAAGGCACCATTTTTCATCACTTAGGACGATTCTTCTTTATTTAACGTTAATATTATTCCATTGCAGGACAGAAAAGAGATGAGGAATTTTTTATTGTATTGTTTAACTTATCATGTTGCTAAGTGTTGCTGTTGTTGTACGTGGGAGAAAAAAGGACCCTATACAGTGCTATACCAGGCTATAATCTATCTCTCTGTGCCAAATTTCATCCAGATCCGTTCAGCCGTTCTAGCGTGATTAAGTAACAAACATCCAAACTTTCAATAGTATTAAGTAGTAGTATTAAGGTTTTTTTTTAAATTTATTCTATCTATATAAATCAGGACATTCAAAAAAAAATTAAAAATAAATATTTTGTATGAGTCAGCATTTCAAGGAATTAACATCACGAACATGCTATTATTAGTTTACTCCAAAGCACTCAATAAAAACCACTGCATTTCTCCAACAGTACCAGGAATGCATGTGAATGCGCACGTCTGCCAGATTTTGCATGTTTCATACTTTCTTTTGCAAGAAGCAAGACTTCGCTCCTGCACTTGAGCGGGAAGTGTACATGGAATATCTCAATAAGTCCACACAGTGAGAATACCGGGTTTTATTAAAACCGTGCCTTGAATATTCGGAGAAGAAGTTTCCCCATGTATTTATGTTTGTAATAAAAATAGTGTTTTGCAAGCTGGCTTTTTTTTTATTTTTTTTTTTATTTTTCGGATGGGAAATCATCAAATGACCCCCCCACTCTGGGCGGAGCGGAAGGGAGTGTCAGAATTGTACTGACTAAAACCCATCCATGTTCCTTCTTTGCCCTTTGTGTTCCAGGGCCACGGTATCTCTTTCGAACAGTCTTGCAGCCCTGGCAGGCATCGGCCCATGCGGACCCCTCCTGGATTGCTGACATCTCTTTGAGGCGCGCGTGGAACACGAACGCGCCGTCGACACGGCTTTGCAAGCTGGCTTCGTAACAGTTAAGTATTAGATGCTTATGTGGTAGAAGTTCTAATTCCTCGTTCACGACCTCAGACGTTGCAAGTTGCGTCAATCGACACACGCGTGAATCACTTGTTTCCTTGAGCGTGTAGGTCGTGACCGGGCAGTAATAGTTTTCTTTCGTTACACGTGTCCTAGATTATCTTTTGTTTATCAGTCTAGAAAGTCTTACGTTAAAGTCAAAGGACTTAGCTTTTTCGCATACCTTTACTTAGGGACCTAGACCTAACCACGTATTTTGTTCTTAAAACAAACTTGACCTTATCGAATTTCTGGGAATTTCTTATGCGCAGATAGTCTGAAACTCAGAGAAAAACTAAGTGTAAAAAACCGACCTTACAATACAGGCAATAAATACAAAAAAATATATAATAGCCAAACTTCATTGGTACACCGACTGTACAAAGTCCTAGCGAAGAAAAAAACCGTTGATTTATGTACAAAAAGAAAATACAACATAACCTTGTTATGATATGACAGGGCCTGGGTTTGTGGCCGGTTGATGGCAATAGGCTCGCCCTCTATTACATGGGACTTATACATAACTGGCGAAATGTGGGTGTTCTATTAGGTGCACCTCTGCCTAATCCTTAAGGGATTACAGGCGTGATGTAATGTTATTATTACGTCCCTTGCATTACTCTTTTTCTCACATACTGTTCAGAATGAACGGTAAAATATAACAAAATAAAACCTGTTTTACTAGAATCACCACCCGACCACAAATATGACGTCATCACTGGCCCTATATTAAAGTCGTGCTCCGAATATGACGACTGTTAATGAGGACAATAATATAATATACAAAAATAAATTATGCTATCCACAATGAAAATAAATCTCTTTGACACGGAACAACGTGGTTATTTTGCTGAAAATATTTTAAAATTAATATTTATATAGGTATTTCATCATCTGCCTATCTGAACTCCACAACTCAGTTTCTGGTATCTATCTACTTTTAATTATAATTCATTAAATAAAATAATACAGGAATATTTGTTACTTATCATTAAAATAACATACGGTCTGATTAAAGTGGCCAGATGAAACTGGATAGCCATGACAGAAAACGGCCAAAAGTTGAGAGATTTGAAAGAGACTTTACACTCAGCATTGGGTGGCCGAAGGTTAAAGAAGAAGAAGACTCAAAGTATCATTTTTTTTCCTGTAAGAAGCTTTATTATATGAGTAGAGAAAGACCAAAGAAACGATGATGGACTGTGTAAAGAATGATATGGCAAGAAAGGAGGTGTCTGATGAGATGACGAGTAATAGAGAAGTATCAAAGAAGAAGACATGCTGCGTCGACCCTAAATGAATTGGGATAAGGGCAAGAGAATGATGATGAAGGTGTGGTAGGATCATTTCCTATATACACCTGAAATAACAAAGATTAGAGACCTTAGAACTCAAACAATCCATTTTTTTCCGAACGTCATGCATGACCAAAGCATGCAACATGGCTTTTTCAAGCAAAAAATTCACCGTCTAAAAACTCATAAAAGCTATTGATAATGTCAGACGAGACCCACAGTGCGACCATTTGTCAAAAGCGACAATGAGAACGCGTAATTTGTCAAAAATGTTCTATTTTTGGATGAAAGCAAGCTTCACAAAACTGGAGGAGTCAGATTTTTAACTTCAACGAAATATCTGATATAATGATATAATGTCAATGCAATTCCTTGAGGAAGTGAGAAAGAGGTGTTTTCCCCATCGTCACTTACTTTTGAAAATTCTTTTTCCTGTTTGACTACTGAAATGTTACTTTGTTTGACAGCAAGTTAGTGATTCTACAAACACTTAAACTTTTTTTGTGTACTTTTTTAAAAGCTTTTATCTTGTTAGTTTTTATTGGTCAAATCTTGCAACTGAATTCAAAACCAGTTCCCCCCAACCGATTGAGCTGAAATTTGGCACACACCTTCGGTTCTGGTGACAATACATTTTTCTTTCAGACATGACTTGATCCTGCAGTCCGGATTGTCTCCTCATGAGGGAACTCCTCAACGGTTAATAGCACAGACCGAAACTTTATATAAGCGTTCAATGTTGATAGATAAACCTAATTTTCTTCTATTCATTTTAACAAAGCTATTTTTTTTTTTAAAAACTCGATTTTTTCTATAAATCTACAACTATCTTTCCTGCTACTTTGACGGCATCGCCAGACCAACGTGATTTTATTTATTAAAAAAATCATTTTTATTTGTATAGCTTTGGCTTACGGGAACGCTACTTTGGCCACCTTTTGTTCAGAAGTTTACTCCATATGCCATTGCGTCTAGCATTATTATAGTACAGGTTAATTTTTATAATAAAAATTCTTATTTAATCAAGCACATATAACAAAAGTTTCCACACAAAAGCAAAGTGGGTCAGTTTTAAAAAGACTGGCACGTCGTTGTTTTAAATGAAAACATTGGACCTAAGTTTTTATACTGCCATTAAAGCCTGGTTTGAATAAAGATAAAAAATTCAAATGTAAATGTCACAACGTTTTGTTTAGACTCACGCTAAATATTCATATCCAGTATTTTACGACTTATTTAACAAAACAATGGCATATATAAAATTTTGAAGGCAGATGAATAAAAAGTATTTATTTTTCAGAGAAAATTTTCGACAGGTGGCTGGCTTGTGAAGTTGGCTGGTTTCTTATCGTGATGTACAGGAATGTAGGCCGTTACGAAGTTTTGCAAGTACATACAATTTTTGGGGCGATATCGTGGACAGCAAAATGTCCCCGTATGAATATTTTTGTAGGTCAAATTGCCTCTTGTTTCAAGAGTCAGAATCAGAATCAGAATCAGAATATTTATTTGTAAAACATAGGTATTACATAAAGGTCTTAGGTTAATTAAATGGGCGCTATGTTTTGCCGTGAAGGCGTACAAATATTATTGAAAATAAACACAAAAAAAAAAAAACTAACAGAAACGGCAAAATAAACAAAATCAAAGTCCTTATTCGCAGTTATGTAAAAAAATAAAGCCTGCGACCTAGCCTTTTATATATTATACAGTCCATTTTATTGAAGCATTTGCGAATTGAACGTTTTGTAACATAATATCACGGCAGCAATCCCCGAAGGCTTAGGCAGAGGTGTACCTAACAGTACACCCACATTTCGCCAGTTATGTTTAAGTTCCATGTAATAGTGGGCGAGCCTATTGCAATCACCTGCGCATAAATGCTGACTCCGAGGCTGCTACGGAGAAATTCCTGATAGAGAACCCTATAACAATTTGCTACAAATTACGCTATATTCATAACATTGTTCATTGAAATATCTGAACAAAACTTCAGACAATATTCAAGCGTCTAGGGTAATCTTCTTCGACTACAGTATTACCTTACTACAAGGTCCGCAAGATTGCACTAAGACTTTAGTATTAATTTCACCCTAACCACAACGTTGCATCGAAACCGTAATCCTCCGGTAGATTGAAAGCAGTAATATGGCATCGTAAGGCGTCACGCCAAGAATTTCATATAACCAAGGAGGAAGGCGTGGCTATAGTAATGAGATACCCATTTGTCTTTTTAAGGCTTCACCGAAATGTTGAAGTAACGACGTTCTTATAAAACTCGGGCACGACGTCGGCCAAGCGGTTGGAAACATCATTTTTCTCCTATAATCTGTTCCAAAACTTTTTGATGGTAGTGTAAACAAAACCTGTTCAGGTTAAATTCTTACGCAGTCGTTGAATAAGGGGAATTAGGAAAATATTCAACTGAAAGTGTTTAGAAGGTTTTAATTTGGTACTGTTTTCGTCAATTTTATTATTGATGTTATTCAAAGCACTATTAGATTTTAACTGACGACGACAAATGAGAACTCGTATCCTCATTTATAGTCATAATCAAAAAATATTTCAGGTGCATTATTTCAAATGAAAGAATTACATTGGTGGTGGTGGTTCAGCAATGGGTTTTGGGGGTACGAAGAACAGGGTGTAAAATTCTACATCCCCGATAGAAAAGCGAGGATCCTCCGACCAGACGGGTGTTATGTCTGGTGGGCTACTGCCCGACAGTTGTTGTCTGGTTTTTCTAAATACTCTTAAGTCGCGGATAACTTTAACTGCGTGATTTAGGAATTTGATGTTAGTTATTCATTTGTATCATAGATGGCGCTGCAGCACTTTTTGATCAATGTTGCTGTAGGACCTTTCGTAGTGCCGCTACAGGTTAAATTAGAGTTCTCTGTTTCTCGATCATTATAATCTGGATCTCTTCAAAGTTCGAGTGAATCGGTTTCTTCTAGGTAAGCGTGCTCCACCCTAAGCTGCGTCATCGGTACACATCAGGCGAGTTCCGGCCAAGCCGGCTTAGTGTAAAAGCAAAAAAAATCGGATTTCGCCATTCAAATAATCAAATCAAAGTACTCAATTTGAAAATGGCACTACAAATTGAACCACAGATGCATTATCTGACTCATTTTCAAACATAATCATCAAAAACTTTACTGGTGCCGATTTTCAAGCTTTCAGACGTCGGTAATGAGTCGTTTAGAGAATTTCATAAAGGAATCGTGAATGAGATTTTAAAGGTGTTGATAATGTTGGCTATATTTTATGGAATGGTTCAGACGGTGGATGATTATGCGTTGAAGACATTTTGGCGGTAGACAGAGGCCTTGCTGTCAAGGATGCTGTGATTTAGTCAGTTTACTGTATCTTGATGATTGCTATTTACATGTACCTATGTATTATTAAGTCACGTGGGTAAGTACCCAAATCAGTCTTACGGACAGAATGCGGACCGATTGCGGCCTCTGCTAGATACTTCAGTAGGTATGTAGACCTTCACGTGGACAATGACGGGGTGGAAGAATGATGCGAACTTGATTTTTATCATTGGTTTAATACCAAGAAAAAAATTACAAAATAAATATGTAGATATGCGTATGGCGATTTTAACGATCTGTGGGCGAGTGCCGCGACATCGCCGGTCGCGGCTGGTGAGGTCGGTGTCGTACGTGTGTGTGCGTGAGCCGTTGGTGAACGCACACATGCTAGGCGTTAACAAGATACATTATCTGTCAGAGACCGATATCCCGAAACGCGTTTGTAATTTAATTTGTCTGGGCAGTTTTGCCGAACCACCGAACCTATATACTTATCCCCTAAGAAAGCATTTATTTGATAGTGAAAACTCACAATGACCAGGGGGGCTAAAATCATGATATGAAAAATATATAAATCATAATATGTTAATAATATGAATTACGTTACAATTCGTAAAATGGTCACAATGTGACAATTTATAATATTAACTGCGTCTGATTCTGTTGAAGCGGCCATTTTAGACACCTAGTTATGAGTAATTTCAGACGTGGCCGGCCAAAAGAAAAACAAAAGTAAGCACCTACACTGAAATAATATTTTGTACCTACCGAGTACCCTAGATACCTTTCATTGTTATTCTACCTCTGGTTTTGCAGTAAACTGACCGTTTTGCTCGTTGAAATAAGGTTCATCTCATAGGTATAATACATGCGAAGCGACTGTAAAAACATCTGCATAGCCTATTCTTAACTATGTTACGGTCGGCTTCCAATCTGACCGGATGCAGCCGAATACCAGTATTTTACATGGAGCGACTGCCTATCTGACCTCCGCAACCCAGTTAGTATTGGGTAATACGATACCCCTTGGTAAGACTGTTTGTCAGACTTTCGGGCCACTGACTACCTGTAACGACTGTCGAAGATCTACAGATGACAGGACCAACGGCTTAACGTGCTTTCCGAGGCACGGAGGAAACTCGATATATTATGGGTGGTCACCCATCCACGGACCAACCTAGGCAAGCGCGGCCTAACCGACCGATCGTTCCTAGCGGCTGTTATTATTTAGCCACGAGATTATTTAGGCACTGTAACAGGAAACTTTTTATCTTTCTGAACACACGAACATCGAACTATCATGTTCAATAAATCGGTTCACTTTCCGTTTTATGTTTTACAACCATTGTTAGTAAATCGTAATATTACGAGAGTTTTATACCTCAACAGGGTATAAAATCTATTTTACGATTGGATGTAAACTGAAAATTGCGGTCCCTATACGAAGTCATAATATTAGAGCGCCATTAATATTTTATAATTGTAAACCTTGATTTCAAAAATGATGACTGAGGGATTATGTAGTAGTTATATTGTTTCTAGTGGTCTTATCAAAAATACATAGCAACATCACGCCCGTAATCCCCGAAGAGCTAGGTAGAGGTGTACCTAATAGTACAACCACATTTCGCCAGTTACGTTTAAGTCCCACGTAATAGCGGGCGAGCCTATGGCCATCAACCGGGCACAAATCCAGACTCTGTGGCTGCTATTGAAAAATTCCTGATGGAAAAGCCCAATCACACTTTGAACCCAGAACCTCATGCTCGGCAGTCGCGTTGGCGATTACTAGACCAACTAGGCACTCAGTAGCACATGTAAGTATTTAAATCAAACTCACGAAACACACAGAAGGTCAACCAAATCGGAATTCAGGCCATCAAAGACCCTTATCCATCTAAAACAATTTACATCAATAAACATTCTCTCATACAACCCAACATTTATTCACGAAAGGAAACATAAACGTGAAACGTTTACATTACTCCAGATAAACCTATAAAAGTATGGAGATTGCTTCTATAAAACTGTTGGCAAGAACATATCGACAACTGAGATCACGCGGGAATTCGGTTTGATCTATCATGCTCTGGAGTACTTACCTACCTAAATACTATACAGGGTGTAAGGGACAGCCCTCCACAAACTGACAGGGTGAATTCAGCTCCTTATTTTGAATCATATTCCACCGGACATTTTTCCGTTTTTTAATTTTTCATTTACTATTCCTTTATTTCAATGCACAATTACATTCCCTGTACGCAGCACTCCATTTTTGTAAATAATACGGCTAAAATTAAAAATCTAACAATAGATGTTGAAATAATCTAACGAACGACGCGTGAAATCAGCTGTTGACTTCCTTCCTAGCTACAGAGTTCATCGAACTCGTCGTCGCGCTTGCTGTTCGCTACGCTCGTTTTGCCACGGTAACGATACATTGCGTATGAGGAAATAAAACAAATCAAATTTATTGGATTCCCATAACATTCCTGAAATAATTTCTTGTACCGGTCATCTTAGTATGATATACTGAATTCACCCCATCAGTTTGTGGAGGGCTGTCCCTTACACCCTGTATATGTTTTGTTGTTTGTTATTTGCATACAAGTCATCAACTGTTTTGGCAACATGTTCTTCCTTAAGCAAGCTTATTTGGTAAATTTGTGAAGGGCAAAACAAGGTTGCGTCAAAATGTCTTCGCAAATATCGAGAAATCCCACTCGTCATGCTCAAATAAATTGTGATTGTAGTAGGTTTATTAGCAGACTAGCGACCCGCCTTTGCTTCGCACAGCGCCACCTATCGGGTCCAAAACTATATCTAATGTAGCCTATATTTTAAGTTAAGCATCTAGCAGTAGAGCGGTGAAAACTGCGTTCAAATCTATGCAGTAGTTTTTGCGTGATGCGCGTACAAACATACAGACAGAAAGACAGACAGACAGGCAAAAAATCTAAAACTGTTGTTTTGGATTCTGTTGCTCTAATAAAGACCCCCCATATTACTTTTTTTCAATATCTTCAATGAACAGACATCGGGTTGTTACAATTTTATTATATCTATTAGAGGAGGACGGACCCTTATAATTAAGAAACGTTTTAATTACGTAACGTTTGGTACGTGCCTATCCTAAGAATGATAAATGGAGGAAGACTCTATTGGTACCTATGTACAGAAAACGGAGGTTTTCCAAGTCGTAAATTTCCATTTACTGAAGAGAGAGAGAGAAAACAGTCAGAAGGGAAAATATCTGCAGTATTTTCTGGAAACCTCGATTGTCTGCTAAACTTTCTGACATAATAAACATGTTCAATTCAAAGTCGGAACAGCGACAAAGTTTTAACAAAAAGCAAAGTGTAAACGTCTTAGAACTTTGTCACCGAAAAGTTTTTTCATTAAAGCTTGTCAATTTAGCGGCAATCGACACCAGTTGCCGACAAACACCTGATTCGATCAGGTTTCGATAAATAAAATTGTATAATATTTGCATATTTTATTTTCTCACAATTTTCTACGTAAAATGTTGTTAAGTCATGCAAAATGCACGCTTAACTTGGCGAATCCAATATTTATTTTGCTTTGCTCAAATATTATACGGAAACAGCCGTGTGGTAATCAATTTTGCGTGTGTACAAAGGATGAATTTGATATTTGAGTGATATGATAATAGATTTATTAAAATATCAATTCGACGCACACACAATGTTTTTTTTAAGGTTAGCTGTTTAGATGGATTATCTTATATTATCTTTTCTTATTCATTACCTACAGTCACGTAATGCCAAAATAAAACTACAGAAATTCTGAAAGATTGAAGCTCTTACCATCATTTAAAAAAGTCAGGAAAACGTGTATCGTGTAGCTTGAGTTACTCGAAAAATGCTTACTACATTCAAAATATTGGACCACCAATATCAAAGCAGTAACTTACCTATACAAATAAATTTATAGCGTCTATATTGGTTACTTAATCACCGCATGCGCAACCATAAATGGGAGTTATGAACGTTTTTATTAACCCTAAGAATAAACTCTATTTGAATTGGAGCGGGCAAGGAACTCTAGTCTGTAATGAGCCATTTAGTTCGAACCGATAGCTTTTTATTGAGATAACATGGAGGCAAAGCACTAAAAGATTGGACAATATCCCGACCTCCCGACGATAGTAAAAACTCTCCGCAAAAGTTGACAAAAACATTGAATTAAATATGGACTATTAAAATGACTGTCTTCTATCTTAGAAAGAGTTTCCAAGATTTCAGCATGAAGTGATAAATTATTTAATTTTATAGCTTTGGCAACAAAAGGAACAGTATTCTCCTGTCGTTGATAACGGTTAAATGTTTATAAGTGCCTCGTTATTCATTATTATCATTTCCAGTTTAAAATTAAATAGGTACACATTAAATTATTCGAATAATTTAACTAATAAATAAGCATTGTGGATAATTTCTTAAGATTCTAAATCACTGGCGCTTTGTGCCTGAAAGCATCACAAATTAAACTATTGTTTTGCTGAATTAATTTCTAAATGTGCATCAAGAACAGGTTTTCATAGAACAGATTTATAATATGACGAAATCAGGTTAATTTTAGACCTATTTTCTACAGTACAATGCTTTTAAAGTACAGCAATGATGGTACAATTAAATATTAGGCTTTACGGAAATCTCAATTTCCTTGACAAACTTTTGTTTTCAATTTACTCTTTCTCTTTGTAAAGCGATCTCAGACTCAAATCCAGGCAAATGAATATAAATGACGCAAAGACAGCAAATTCAAGCATTTAGTCTTGTTATTTTTCTTTTATTTAGATGGTACGACTTATTAAATTTCTTGGGCCCAGTAGGTAGCCACGTTAATTGCAGCGTCTGTAGCATTTTTTAAGCTCTCTAATGTGCAGGTATAAAGACAGGACACATTGGACATTCCAACAAGTGGGCCATGGTCTGATCGGTGGCACCGCTGAGTGTCGGAAGGATCTTTGATCTCCTATTTTACTAAGTTTAGTCTTGTGATGAGGAATCTGTTTTTAAGCAGAATCCTTTTAAGACTGCCTGCACAATACAAATACTTGGAGAGGTTTGGATGCATGGCATGCCAATTATTATTGCTTTTCCTGAATGTGCATATTTTTTCGGGCTGGTCCTGCATCGTGAATCCAGGTCTCGATCTTAAAACTAAATATTTAGCATAGCATTGAATGTCATGGATTTCCACAAAGTAACTCCTGATTATATAACTTAATACTTGTGTTGATGATAAACTTGTGCATGCTGACTAAGCGACGGGAGTCAACACATCTTTACACAACGTAAACTGCAAAAGCTAATGTTGAAGATGCATCCACTTGATGTGTTGCTAATTAACAATCTTCTCTTAGGCTCCGCTTACATGGACGACTTTATCACTAATTGTTGCTGCGGCAATATGAGATAGCAGGGAAATCAGGGAACTGAAAAATATTGCTCATCTTTTTTAATTCTCATGAATTGTTTTGGCAATATTGTGTATTACTATATTTTGTATTAGTGTATGTCGCTAAAGTGAAGTGAAGAATATTCAATGTTTTGCGTAGTTTGTTGTGTATTCCATAGAAATCGAGGAAAATTGAAGATATATTCTGCAAAAATTACTCATCATCATCATCTTCATTTCAATTCGGAATCACCCACTGTTGGGTATAGGCATCCTTCCGTCTGCCATTCTTTTCTGTTTTGTGCGTCTCTTATCCATCTGTTTACCGCGATTTTGACGATATCGTCAACCCAACGCGGTTTTTAACGGCCCTGGTTTCTTAGGCTTAACCTTTGCCACCATTCGGTCAAAAACCTTACTCTATCGGCCATCTCCATGTCCAGTCAGATGCCCAACACCACTTTTGACATATGCCCTGTCCCCGACTTCGTAGACTTTGGTCCGACGGCGCATTTAAAACAAATCTACAATATTTGATAATTCAAATATTGTAGATTTTTATAAATCCGCCGTACCGTATCATCATAGTTCATCATAGTAGGATGTGAAGTGGGGGCATATAACAGCATCCTAGCGTCTCCTTTGTCGGAGGAGGCTAGGATGCTGTATCGGCTGTGGATGGTTATTTACCAGAACGAATAAGGACATAAGAAGTCATAATTACTAACTATTATTAACTGTGCATTACCCATTGTTTAGTGTCATAATTATAATAATAACTGTGCATTACCCATTGTTTAGTGTTAATTATAATAATAACTGTGCATTACCCATTAAAATAAATAAAGACTAAAAAAAAAACATGATAGTTATAGTGTTAGTTAAAACTCTTTAACACAACTGCAAAGCAATTTTAGATGCCCGTGTAAGCGCATCTTTATATTTAAGTTAAACGAAAGTTTAGCGTGCATTAATTACAGCTCGAGAGAATGCAGCATAAACTGGAAAATAAATGGATCTATTTAATTCTGTTGAGTCAAAAGAAAGTTACGCTTCAGAAAAGTTAGATAATATTTTCATAGCTGTTTTATGTGAGGGACTATTAAATCAAGATTTGCAAGTGAATCATTTGCACTGAATACTGAAGTGCTTATTATGTTGTCTGCTTCTTTTCATCGCGTTAGACACTCTTAGTTGTGAACTTGTGACTTGTTTCATCTTTCCCATTCCCATCTATCATCATCTTCTTAACTTATACTGTCACTTACGGGATATCTTCCGTGATTGTTCATTATTTTGAGCTCCTGATATTTCGGCGCTGTTCGCGGGTTGGCTGAAGAATGCGGGATGACTGAAGATGATCGCGGGTTGGCTGAAGAATGCGGGATGACTGAAGAATGCGGGTGGATGGAAAATCAACAATCAACATCATCATCTTGTTGTTCCCTCTTGAAAGGAATGAGAAGAGAAATCCATACTCCGACAGTACGTACTAAAAATACTCTTAACGCAACTTATTTTTACTGCTCACTAAGTGATAGCCTAGTGGCGTGACCGTCGGACTACCAAGTCAGTTGTTAGTACAAGTTAGGTGCCTTCAGGCTTGGTATGTTGAGAATCTATCAGAGCGCATCGCTACTGCATTAAGAATTGAATTTGAATTTTCAATCCTTAGCTCAATATATGCTATGCTCAGCTGAGAATCCAGTGCGCTGCAAAAGAAAACCTCGCGAAAAAAACGCCCGTGAGCACGTGGGTTTAATATTATTATAATTAGTTTGTATCAACAACGAAAGTAAGAAAAACAAAGCGAATACTATAAGCTATAGTGGGAAGACCTATTCTAAATAATAGAATTTACTTAACGAAACTATCGGAGCAAAGCCCTTAAAATCACAAAGTGAATTTATGTAACCTTTTCAACTACTGAAAGTTTTGCCAATTGTCATTTACACAAGACGATACCTATACTGTATGAATGGTGTCGAATTTTCAACTCTCGGTTGAGCGACGAAAGTCGAAAATCCATCAATGGCCTTTGTTTAGTTAAGTGTTGCCTAATTTTAGAGCATTAACCTCTTACTTATGGAGTGTGTAATTTGTCAATGTTTGGAGTAATGTAGTAACTTAGTAAGGAATATGAGATGTTTGAATTACAAAGCTATCACACGAGTTCCCTTTGTGGGAATTGGGATTACCTACTCGATTTGCGTGGTTTAATAATTGATATGATATTCTAAACCTATTAGTGTATTATGGGGGATTAACATATTATTTGGGTATGTCATCGTATACACTGAAAGCTTCAGGTATATTAAATTATGTCAATTTTCTTTTGCTAGGTGACAATCACAGATTCATTATAATTTTACTCATGGCTAAATAATAACAGCCGATCGGGTCAATCTTTAGGTTAAGCCGCGCTTGCCTAGGTTGGTCTGTGGATGGGTGACCACCCGTTACATACCGAGTTTCCTGCGTGCCTCGGAATGCACCCGCAATTCTCCGAATTCCCGTAAATCTCGGAATGCAGCCATTGGTCCCGGCTGTCATTAGTGGATCTTTGACAGTTGTAACAGGTAGTCAGTGGCCCGAAAGTCTAACAACCACTCTGACCCAATGGGTATCGTATCACCCAGTAATAACTGGGTGGTGGAGGTTACATAGGCAGTCGCTCCATGTAAAATACTGAAAAGAGTCTGTAAATGAATGTCATTTACTACCACGAGGGCAGACTGCATGTCTAGGAAGGATGTATTTACATTTTGTATGGTGACTTCCCTAACTGACAAAAGAAACTAAAATTGTTACTTCAGACTAAACATAGTGAACTACTTGAGACTAAACATAGGCGGAATGTGGATGTACTATTAGATACATGTTTGCCTAACCCTTCGAGGATTACAGGAGTGATGTTATTTATTTATAATGATTTATATATAAATTAAATACCTATGTACGTAACAACAATCCGCATTAATCTCACTCACAACAAAACAGTGTGCGATCCGTCACAATTCCATATGTCGGCCAGAAATCATTCTGTCGCGAATGCTCACTGCGACAACGTCAGGTCTGTATTGACGTTACACCGAACTGTAAACGTCACAGCTGGGTGATACTAACGTGACGTCGTGTTATACGTGATGGAAATCCGAGGCTTTTACTGGAATCATCTTGTTCGGATTTTGGACCAACAGTAGATAAAGTTTGTTGATAGCACAAATAATTCCGTTGACAACCATCACTGACAAATTTACTTCATATTTCGTCCAAGACTTGCGTTATTATGACTTTTTTGCTTTTAGAAGGTAAAGGTAAATTAGCTAGCGCAACTCCTCAGACGTGATGAGTATTGCTATCGAAAGATGATAAAAAATGCCTGAATTAGAATACATGAATAAGTAATATATGAACGTGTTCTTTACCTTCTGGTCGAGCTCATAATAAAGCCATATTTACATTATACACATTGCTTGCTTTGTTCCGATACAATATAAAGTAACCTACTCGTCTACCGTCTGTCACCACAATAAATTATTTATTAGATATTATTTGTTAACCCTTCAGCTTCCCTTCTGTCAACTCCTTTTGACCATTCAGCGATTCTGATTGGTCAACACGGTCAAGTCCACAAATATTGTGTGTTTACGCAGAATGAACCGTTTTGTACGTGGCACGGCTTTGTGGTCTCAGCTGTCTGAACGAAGGGAGTATCGGTTTTTCTGCTCAGTTCGTTCTTTTTCTTCACAGTCGTTTTTTTCACAAGAATGGATGTGGTGAAGGGTCCAATAACAAAAGTAAGTATTTACGACTAGTCCCATGTCCGTGTGCATTATCGCTGTAGTACCATTGTTTTACATCTTCGACCAGGCACTTTCTTTTAAAGATAATGAGACTTGAAGAAAGTGCGCGTTATGGAGTAATGCGGAACTATGGAGGAGGGATGATCTAAAACTGCTAAGGGGCTTTACCCACAGCGCGTCCATTCGATGTAAACCGCGCCCGATGAAGAGCACCGTAATAAGTTAAGTTATTTTTATTGTTCGATTGCTGTAATTGCTATATGGCATTCCAGAGAGAGGCTAAACAATAAAAGTGTAAAAACAAAAACTGCAAGTCAGTGTATGAACTGTGAGTCATACTACAAGTCAGTGTACGAACTGTGAGTCATCTTGCATAAATCGGTTTGACAAGTTACTCCTCCGCCAAAGACTACAATAACAAACTCCCCTTAGAGTGTAAATCTAGGAAACTAGTGAACCGTTTTAATGTGTACGTTTATCGCTGAAGTTCGTTTTTTATGGCGGGCTCAAAGTCAACAAAATAACCTTGTGATAACTTCAGTAACAAGCTCGAGCTGTGTCCACAAAAATGTTTCGAATTTGTTACTTCGAAAAGTCTGATACCTAACTAAATAAAATCGTAGACAAGATCGACAAGATCGTCTCTTCAATGACATGAAAACGTGCCAAAAATAAGTTCAATTCGCGGTAAATATGAATATGGCACTTTTCATTTACATAAAACTTCATTGCCATCAGCAAAGACTATGTTTACAAACTTCTTCGATATGAGTATAACTTCCAAAAAAATAATGCGACAAATATGTTCTTATAATAATTTATGACGATTAACTAGACCGCACAATTTTATTGGAAGTAATAAATTAGGAGATCACATCTGTAACTATGGAAATGAGAGAAAAAGAAAACAGAATACATTTGCTTATTTTACGTCCAATGTAAGAGTAGTCGTGAAACAGACACTGAATCGAGGAACGATTTAATTGAGATAGATACATCGCATGATAATGATACGGAGTCTTCTTCAGTGAAATAAACGTTTCTACAAATGTTAAACCCTAAGATACTTGACGAAGATTTACGATGTATTATAAATTAATTCCAGAATTCAAAATAAAATATGTAGTGAAAAGTGCGATAGTCTAGTGAGCTTTGTGAACACAATAACACTGGAATGCAAAATTGTAGGTGCATTACACTTAATACCTTTTTTTGGGGAATGTCACTCACTCCGGTAGGACAACCTACCGGTAAGCAGATCAATCTAATACAAAACAATTTTATAAAAGCAGACACTAAAACGATAAGGTTTCAATCAATAAAGCCACTAATGAAAGCCAAAAGTACGTTTGAAAACACATATCCCAATATACTTACAGAAAGCCCCAAACAGACCACTCCATTGATAGAACACCATTTTAATTTAACAGAAAGCGATACAGAGACAAATAGAACAAATACTTTTAGAGAAATCACTGCGGAAGTATCGGCAAGGAGATGTGAAACAATTCCACTGAAGGAACATCTAAACTGGTACATAATAGTGCACTTTAGTGCCAGATATGAGGGTGTATATTCAAATAAATGACACAACAAAACTATGAAAGTACTAACTTTTGTCGTCAGGATTTTTATTGCGGTTTTAAAATTCAACGGATACTAGACGATTGTTTCGAAGTCAGGAAGAGATAAAGATAGTTTAGAATGTAATAATGCAGTTAAATAACACATAGATTTAAAACTAATAGAGGGGTGAGTCAAGATGGGCAGACGACATTGTTTAGATCACGAGAAATACCCTGAATGAGGCTGACTAATGAGTATAAAGATTCTGGATTGACACAAATAAAGGGAAGCCTGTGCCTAGGCTTTATTTGTGCCAATCCAGCAAAGAGTTTTGTCGAGCTGTGAATGATGATTATGATGATAAATGATGAGATCAAAGAAAAAAAAATACAATTGATGCAAAAACTAAGCATGTTTTAAATGAAAGTGGTACAGACAACAATAATGTTAATGTCTAGCTGTCAGCTCGTTTTTTATCTGTGGTTGCAACAAATAACAAAGATGTTAAACTCAAGTGAGGATCTCTCTCTCAAGTTCATGACTTGAGGAGTGATAAACAGCTGTCTGATTTATACTTCGAAATCAGCACAAAGATTTACAATGCTGTTAGGAATCTAAATGGATTGTTTAAAAAATAACTGGTGGTTACAAAAAAATCTCAAAGACAGACACACAAATAAATGATAACAATTATCACTATTAGTGTACAATTATCACTTGCTACAGTGAAAGAAAACATTGTGTGGAAACCAGCATGCCTGAGAGATATTTCTCGACGGCATGTAAAGCCAAGTTAGAGACCCAATGGGCGGGCATAAAAACTCTGAAACCAGGTTAAGCACTAACCATACGATAAAGAAAGAAGAAGATGATAATATAACTCATAATTTAAGAATAGAAACTACAAGCACTACAGTTTATGAAACAATGAAGGTCTAAGACAAAGGCAAAATGGAGAAGTCATAGCCAATCGAAATGACGTAAAAAGTTAATGTACTTATGAGAGAATTGTACACATTTATTTATAATGTCACTTACGGAATATCTTCCGTGATTGTTCACTATTTTGAGCTCCCGATATTAATAAGAGCATAAGTAATAGTTTAGTGTGTGTGTGTATGTGTAGTAGTTTTGAGAAGGTTAAAACAGTGTGTGCGACCTACATCACAAAATGATCCCTTAACAAAAGAGGTCAATACTGAAGATCAGATCGAACGATTTAGGCTTTCAAACCTTATAGACATCAAATAATGGAAGTATGGGAGCATTTTTTCACCCATTTCAACCCACACGCACATACTTACGAGTATTTACTAAAAGCTTTTTATACCCGGCAAATGTTCACCGACCCGATACATAAAATGTATTTGACATCCGAAGATGGGATCAATTGACTCAAATATTCCTTGTCCTCTACTAAAAGAATCGTTTTGAATATCTTTAGTGTTGAATAAAATAGAAGTTGTAAAAAACAACAGAGAGTGGCGTTTTGTAATACAAAACATTATTCTTGAAATGAAAATATTCTGAAAGGTCATGTTAACTTTGCAATAATTTTATTTAGCTTGAGTAAATTTGGCTTGGAATAAATTGGTAATCTATATGGTGGGAAATTGACTTGGGGCCAATATGTTACGCAAGCCGTTGTCTGATACTGAGTAACTGAATATTCATTAAGACTTTTAGCATAATCATAATCATAAAGAATAGTAATTTTTTCTAAACATTAAAGTTTTATTCCCGTTTACATCATATAACATCACGCCTGTAATCCCCGAAGGGTTAGGCAAGGTGCACCTAATAGTACACCCACATTTCGCCAGTTATGTTTTAATAGGTGGCGAGCCTATTGCCATCAACCGGGCACAAATCCTGACGACGTGCCTGCTACTGAGAAATACCTGACAAAAAAAAACCCAATGACACTTTGCCCGACCTAGGACTCGAACCCAGGACCTCATGCTCAGCAGTCACGCTTGCGACCACTAGACCAACGAGGCAGTCGTACGGTAAAACTTACGGATTTATGGTGGCAGATTATTGTTTTTTCACACACACAAAATCAAGGCGGTAGGCAGAAACTACAGGCTACCTGCTAAAACCCTTACAAACACCTTTTGTACCGTCCACATTCTAACACCGGGACAAAAAATACGTACGTCGATTGCGAGTACTTCGCATCTGACCTTTCTGAAGAACATCACTAATAAGGTCAGTGTATGTCCTTCTAGGCTCCCTTCCCCCCCTGAAGTCCCGGATTATTTTATTTTTACTTTTCTTTGGTTAGTAGTCAACCTAAAAGGGGTATTGCACTAAGCAAATTTGGTTAACGACTTATGTTACCGAATGTACGACAACTTTTTAACCTTATTGCTTAGAGCATAAGGGTGAAAAGTGGGAGTCCCTAAGTGCACTTGGTAGTACCAATATTCTCGTGCCGCGGCTTATAGTTTACGTTTTAATTGAAAACGGATTAATATACGAAAACCAGTGTTTCACTCTAAATACTTAATGATTTAATTACCCATACTCCCAAGAGCTTAAAATTAACTAAACGTTGCATTTGTTAATACAATATTAAATTTGCTTAAGTTACCATCACGCTCATTAAGTATTCTGTTAAATCCTTAAGCAAAATCCTTTAGCATTATTTAGTTATAGTATAGAGAGTCGTATCGACATGAACAGTTACAAGCATTCATATCTTATACAAACTGTCAAGTTTTTTTTTTTTTCGAAATGATTGAACCGATTTTAATGAAACTTCATACGCACAACAGAATACATAAGTATAAAAAGTTGACGGAGAACATTTTCGAAAAATAGTGTTACGGCTAAATTAGAACGATTTTAGATTTTCCATAGAAACAGAAATTTCCAAATATCTTTTTTTTTAAAAGACACTTTCGAAAAGTTCTCTGTCAACTTTTTAGACTTATGTATCCTGCTTATGCGTATGAAGTATCATTAAAATCGGTTCAGTCATTTGGAAAAAAAAAGGACTTGAAAGTTTGTATGAAATTGTCGTAAGTCGTTAACGCTCTTAAAAGGAATTTTCTCGTAAACTTACGATTGCAACTTTGACAAAAAAAAAATTAAATCTTGCGTAATTGTCAAGAATTTATGCTCTTGATTGAACAACAGTAAATACTGCGCTCAATACACCGCCTGTCTATTTACTTGATTTTCCGTTGGAACCCGTAATCAATCATGTTTAATTTAGTTTGAAAACCTCATCAGGGATTCCAGTCGAGGCGACCAAAAACCGGGAATCACATCACGAGTTGCAAACAACCAGTCTCCTATACATTGTGTACCTGTGCTGTGTACCTGTGTTTTGTTGTGTACCTTTTACGTGTGTATATATGTATACTCACTCGCACAATCAGCTCGATGTATGCCACTCGCAGTCCTGCGAACAAAACGGAGTTTAGATTAGTTATGTGAGAAACGTGAACGATTTTCAGTCAAGTTAGTCGTATATGCGTTTTTGTGGGGTCTTTATATGATTCTTTTATCGACGCTTTACCGTTTGATGTTTGAAAGACGATGGGGGAGGCTGATGTTTTTTGACGGCAAAGGATTTGCTTTGGATTGATATTGACAGCTAACTTTTCTAAAGATGATACAAGACAAGAGTGAACGATTCACACGGAAGACAGTTCAATTTTGTTACATTTCAATATCATATTCATATCTTTATTTGCATTTTATAATGTGTGAAGATCTTACAATGAGCTTAAAGCTAAGGTACAGTTACGGACCCTGTAGGGCACAGCAAAAAGTATAATATTTATGTGTGAAATTAAATTAATACTGATTCATATAATACCTTCTCCTTCATAACGTATCGGTGGCAAAAAATTAAAATTTGTTTAGACCAAAACTCAGCCACGCGAACCCCGCTCACTGATGCAGTGAGTAGGCCATCAGGTGCGCAGGTGATAGCATGCGGTGCAAGATGGAAGGTGGCCCATTGTCTGTGGGGAGACGCCGCATACGCACTATGATACCGATAAAAATACAATGGATTGAACGTGCATCTGCTGCAGCTCCTTTCAGTGCTTTTTCTATAATTCATTACGAGACTGGAAGATACTGAGTGCTAAAATCCAGCATAGTTAGTTCACTAATGAATATATTTTTCAATTTTGATTAATTTTGTGTTTAAACCAGTGAATACGTTTCACTTCTTGTGAAAGATGCCAAATGAAAGGTAAAAATGAGCGGAAGATGGAGCGTCTCGGTTTCAAGAAAATCTTAAGACAGTTCAAGCAGAAATGATAAGTGAAAATAATGATCTCGTAAAATATGATCATTTGAATTCTAAAAGTTACGTTAACGACAGTTTTTACTGCAGTTTTCAACTATCAGCATCCGAATCGAGTTTACGATGAATTTCAAACCAGTGAAACGGAACTAGGAGTAAGCTTTGGATTGGAAAGTCAGAGTTTCCAACCGTGGGATTGACATCAGTAGTGCTATTTCAATATGTAAATAGCCACGCGTTTCGATAAACAAATTGTGGACGCTGTTGCTGACGTTATTTTTAGTACCTAAAGAAAACAAAAATCCTTTCTCTATACCCTGTTTATAAAACGATCCGTTGAGTTTCGTGTTCTTTGAAAATTTGGGTGCAAAAATTCGGCGCGTCCTTTAATACATGTGACTTAAATCAATCCTACTAATATTAAAAATGCGAAAGTTTGTGAGGATAGATTGATGTTTGTTACTCTTTCACGCAAAAACTAATGAACGGATTTGGATGAAATTTATCATACAGATAGTTTATAACCTGGATTAACACATTCGATACTTTTTATCCCGGTAGTATGATCCCGTGAAACCATTATCTAACTCCACGCGGGCGAAGCCGCGGGCATAGGATAGTAAAACATAACTGCGAAATGTGGATGTATAGGCAAACCTCTACTTAGTCCTTCAGTGTAATACAGGCGTAATACTATCTTAAAATCTTGTTCAACTAATCACATTAATTGCTCAAGTCATGCGAAAACTCTTCAGAATCATTTTGATTCAAAAACAAATAATACTGGATTTAATATTACATCCTCATCATCCAGTATATAAGTACATCCAAGAAGCTTTAAACATAATTAATAATAAACAATATGCAATAGGAATATTACTTGATATGACGAAGGCCTATGACAAAGTACAATTTCAAATCCTCTTAAATAAATTATATGGTATAGGAATACGCGGAAAAGCCCACGACTGGTTTGCATCATATCTAGAAAGTAGAGAGCAATTGGTTGAGGTAGAATTCTACAATAAAAAAACAAAAGAAGCACAGCTCATAAGATCGGATGTCAGACCAATACAAGCTTCAATTCCCCAGGGAAGCGTTATAGGATGTCTTCTATTCCTGATCTACATAAACGACCTTCCCAAAACCATAGAAGAGCGGTGTGTTTTATTTGCGGACGACATTTCAATCCTCACGTCATGTCAAACAAATATAAATCTAAATGAAAAATTAAATTACATTTTTAATAATATAATTAACTGGATGAATGATCATAATCTCGAAATAAATTTTACAAAAACCAAATTAATAACATTCCATCCACGCCAAAAAAATCAGATAATTATAAATTACACAATTAATAATATTAAATTAGAAACAGTTAATGAATTCACCCTCTTAGGTTTGACAATAGACACAAATATTAATTGGAAATCGCACGTACTAAAATTGAATTCAAAAATTTCAAAGTTTTCATATGCCCTCCGGGAGATTAAAAAGACTACCAACCTGCAAACCGCAATAGTCACATATTATGCATATGCCCATGCTTGGTTCACTTATGGTATTATTCTATGGGGAAATAGTACGGACGCTTCTTCCGTATTTATCCTACAAAAACGTCTTATAAGAATAATTACGAACATAGAACAAACCGACAGTTGTAAACCATACTTTAAAGAACACAAAATCCTCACCTTGATTGGCATATATATTTTGGAATTGTGTAAATTGGTGCGTAAATATCCTGACACATATAAAACACGAGGAGATACACAAACAAGCCATTCGTTTCGCCATAAGAACAGATTAAATTTACCTCAGTCCCATCTTAAAATGCACTCTTCTAGTCCTTATTCTATGTCAATTAAAATATACAATAAATTACCAGAGAACTTAAAACAAATAGAAAAATCTGATATATTTTTAAGCAAAGTAAAACAATTTTTAATTAATAAAAGCTATTACTCATTGGACGAATTTTTAAATGATAAAATTTAACTATTTCTTGACTAATAATTTGACTAATTTTACTGTAGGAATACCAAACTATTTCTGGGTTTTGCCTTTTCACTATTATTGTATATTAAATAAACAATAAATTATATAATAAATATATGACATTTTAAAACAACAAATATGCATCCAATAAAACTGAAATACAATAATATTACAAATTATAAATACATAAAATAAATAAATGAGTGTTAAAACCAAATATAATTATTATAATAAAAATAATAAATAATTAATTTCAATAAAAAGCAATGATATAAATATTATAAAATAATCTACTTATTTTCCAATTTCCTTTAGTCTTACGGAATTAAACGGTTTAAATAATAAAAATGCACCCATTACATAAAATATAACAGTAATATCATAATATAGAATAAAAAAATGAATGATATAATCAAATATAATAATTCATTTCTTAATAAATAAATGATATAATTAAAATAAAAAATGGTAAGTTGATAAAAGCGCTCTTCCTCTCTCCTTCCTAATTAATTTAATTTTGCTGTGCCCGACAGGGTCCATAATTGTTTCTTCTTAATTGTTTTTTACCACCTGTATATGTACATTATGGATTGCAATAAATAATTTGAATTTGAATTTGAATTTGAATATTTGCACCATGAAAATGCAATCGCGAAAAAATCGTAGTTCAAAGTGCTATTAGGCATTCCTACCACATAAAAAATGAAAGATTAAGCCATAAACATGTTCCGGCTTGTAGAAAGAATCTGGCCGCTTGTTTGCGTAAATCTCCCAAGCATCTCGGATCCCGCAACGAATTTACGTAATCACGAACAAAAATACGAGCAACAATAAAAATACGTCATTCATATGTCTTGGGTTGCGTTAGTGTTTTGTTTTTATCTTGATACTTCGAGTTGAATTGTGTTATTCTATTTCAAGACTCGGAAATTGAGCAGTATCTTTCATTGTTTTCTGGAAAATTCTATAAACAAAGTATGAACACCGACTTCTCCTAATAAACCGTCACTTATCAAGAGGACGGACCGTAGAACTTTCTGATTCCCGGTACAAAATTTTAAACAAGCGCCAACTTATCAAGCTGTCAAAGTATTTTGTTCGGCAGTTCCGTAACACGAATTAACTCAACAGGTACTTTGAAAGACGGAAAACATTAATTAGGGCAGTTGCTACGTGTAATTTACAGAAGTAGTATAAGTGCCTAATTATCGTGTCTGCAAACAAGACCTAATGCAGTTCAAGGTATGATCGTGGATTCATCGTTTACTAATTAGGCGGCGTTAACAGAAACTGGGGAACCTTGAAAGTGGAACAGATCGATTATGTTCTTGATGAATTACTAAGATCAGACTCAGGCTCAGGAGACTAAGAGCAGCTTATTAAGATTAAGTTATATAGGTACCGAACTGTACAATATGAAAGCAAAATTCTACGGAGTACTAGGCTTTCTATTTTTTTTTTCACATGGGAAATCATCAAATGACCCCCCCCTCCACTCTGGGCGGAGCGGAAGGGAGTGTCAGACTTGTACTCACTAAAACCCATCTATGTTCCTTCTTTGCCATTTGTGTTCCTGGGCCGCGGTATCTCTTTCGAACAGTCCCGCAGCCCTGGCAGGCAACGGCCCATGTGGACCCCTACTCGGTTGCTGACATCTCTTTGAGGCGCGCGTGGACCACGAACGCGCCGTCGACACGGCCTGTCGTCATAAGACGGCCGGACGGCGAGCTAGCCCATAACTCGCCGTCTACAGGCCCGCGCCTACGGTAGCCGGGAGCCACCACGTGAGCCCCGACGCCCAAGGCGTCTCCCGAGGCGGCTGAGACGTGAGGTTCTTTCCCTATCACGTCCTGCCACCTCCTTCACTAGCATGACTGCTTCGCAGAAGGAGGTGACGGCTTCCCATTCCCTCTCGCTCCGGACCATGGCTTGAACCAGGGCCGGACGCGAGAGATCGCCGCCCCCAATCGCCGCTACGAGGACCCGGCGGTGCTCCGCCCAAGTGGGGCAGACCTCTACGGTGTGCTTCACCGTGTCCTCCGGACGATCCTCGCAGTGGAAACACCTGGGCGTTTCCTCCCGCCCGATTCGGTGCAGGAACCTCCCGAAACAACCGTGTCCGGTGACGACCTGCGTCAGGCGGTAGGTGAGGGCGCCGTGGCGCCTCTCTAGCCACTCCTCAAAGAGGGGCCTTACCGCCACTATGGTGGCGTGCACTGCACGGGGTTGCGACAGTCACTCTCTCCATGTCGCCATGAGATCACGCCGGAGGTCTGTCTGCTGAGCGACAATTTGCCGCGGCAGCGGAGTTACGGAGTACTAGGCTTTGATACAAACATATTTTAAAGCCTCGAAGACCAATTTTCGTCATTGACTAAGTGGTTTCTGAGTTCTGATCCAGATACAGTATGAATAGTTACAAACTTATTGGTGAGGTTCTTCAGAAAGGTCAGGTGCGTAGTACTCGCAACCGGCGTGCGTGTATGACCAGATGTATGAAAGTGGACGAGGCCAAAGGAGTATGTACAGATTGAAGCAGGTAGCGCTTTGTGGTGTCTGCCTACCCTCATGGGAAAATGGCGTGAGTTTATGTATGTGATTACAAACTTATCTTCAAACAGGAATAGCGACATTCATCTTATGGAATGGTATTCTTTTAACAGAATGAACGCAATACTATTTGGATAGTGTACAGTGTATATCCGGGATTACTTACTATACGGAACTTGAAGAAACTAGAACTTTCTGAGCGTTAAAGCGTTTTTGCCATACCTATTATTGGAATCAAATAGCTCGTAAAGTAGGACCCATTAATATTCATGATAATTTTAATCCGAGGTGCTAGACGACTGGGATTATTCTAGTTGTGAACGGTCCTTTGTGCCTATTGGCTCTGTTCTGTCTCCTGCTTGATATAGGGAGATGTGGGAACTGTGTTTTTTTGTCTCGGTGCTTTTCTGGCGGTCGCCACTGTTGATTCTGGCTTTCAGGATTTGTAGTGGTTAAGAATGGTGTGGTGGGCTTGTTCAAAAAAAAAAACAAAAAAAGTGTTTCGTCAATGTCAACAAAGGCATCAGACGCTAAATTGGAAAAGGACCCTTAAATATAACAAGTCGTAATCGTAAAAAGTTCTTAGGTATTAATGGTTATGGCTCGTTTATTTAAGGGCTTTTTTATGAGGCTTGGCTACGGTTGATATTATTTCTGTTGAAATTGCCAAAACTAAACAAGGACATCAAAATTCCGAGATTTGAAATTGAAGATTTTTTATACATCGTGTTTCCAACAAAAAAAAAATCGTCACTTTCGCACCGAATAACTGCAAAAAACCTTTCCAATATTTAATCATTTCAACCTTCGTTTTTTCTTGCTTGATCTCACAAGATCAGCTTCGCAAAGCAGTTCCAACTTTCTTCGTAACTAATTTCTAAAATATAAGACATCAAGATTATAGGGATCTTAATCTTAAATATTTATGACCATAGAAATATAGATAAATTCAACTAAGGTCAACTTTAATCCAAGTAATGGTGTCCTGTGGAAATTTATTTAAACCCTTGATTGGGTTCTTGATACAGATGACTGTCTTAAGACAAAGGGGTTGTTCAGGGGTGGAATAATTAATAGTAGCGGTGCCTTAAAATTGTATGATGACAGTTTGAAAAAAAAAGAAAGAAAAAATATTTATTTGTCGCAGGGACATGACATGCATCATACAAAATTACAAAAAATAAACAATAAACTATAAATTCAACAGGACGGAACAAAAAAAGAAGAAAGTTAACAGCTTGCACGTCGTGACTGCGACTAGCAGGTTACCACACAGCATGATGCTGTGCTATGGGGGGCCCACAACACAGCGCTGATTTTCAGTGGTCACTCGTGAAAAAAACGTACGGAAGCCAAGACAGCATAAATATGTTTTACATCAATATGAGAATAAAATAAACAGTACTTGGGTAGTGTTTGGATTTTGTTTCATAATTGTCTACATGTTATTAGGTTTTGTCAGTACGGTAACTAAATATTCAAGAACAAATACGTTTTTCTTGTCACTTGCTCGGTGACTAGATGAAAGAATCATAGATGTCTGATATTTTACAGTCATATAATCATGAACTTTACAATTCCCTTTCCAGTGATGACTGGGAGTGTGATAAATATTAGGCTTCTCCATCCCGCGTAGCATGACCACCGTAGAAATGGGTTTTATCTACGGACGAATCGACAAAATGACAAATAACAAAAGAGAACTGTCATTTTCTCGATTCTTCCGTCGAGAAAACCCGTTTCCCGTGGTCATGCTACGCGTGCATCAATTATCTTCTTTGTAAGAAAGAAAAAGTATTTATTTGTCTCACACAGGGAAAACAAAATGGTTAAATTAACAACAAAACAAAATTATATATTATTTCCTTTATTCATTCTTTGTCTTGTCTAATACATTTTTAAATATTTTTACAAAGAAAAGTAAACAAAACATTTAAAAATATAAAAATAGATGGCCTATCGGCATCAGGAACAAGGTCTAGGTTGCCGGTGGTCAGGGCTCCAGAGAGAGGAACCGCCTCACTATGCGTGCCGTGTCCAGGAGTACTGCTTTCTGAATCAAGCCCTTGACCCAGCCGCGCAATGAGAGCCTCCTAAGGTGTTGGTCGAGGCTCTCTGCTATTAGTCCATTAACCGTAACGACTATCGGTACAATGATTGCAGAGTCCACGTCCCACATGTCGACAACCTCGTGTGCTAAATCAAGATACTTGATTTTTTTATCATTCTCAGCTTTCACGAGATTCTCGTCATGTGGGACAGTGATATCAACAATCATTGCACGGCGCTCTCGGCGATCTATCACCACAATATCAGGTTTATTTGCTAAAATAGTCCTGTCTGTGATGATAGATCGATCCCAATACAATGTGGCATGACCATTCTCGAGAACTGGGTCGGGCAAATACTTGTAGTATGGTACTTCAGAACTCACAAGGTTGTATTGCAAGGCAAGTTGCTGGTGAATAATCCTAGCTACTAGATTATGTCTGTGCAAGTACTCACCGTTAGCAAGACGAGAACAACCAGAAACAATATGTCGGATGGGTTCACCGGGACGGTGGCATGCCCGACAGATGTCAACCGTACCGTCCTTGATAATATTATATATTATTATTATTATATTATTATTTCTTTTAAACATAAGAAAAAAAAACTAAGTTGGTCCTGTACGACGCCAAAAGGTGCTGCAAAATTTAAAAAAAAAACAGCTTTTCCTTTTCTCCATTATTCGGCGTCGCAACTTCTCCCGTCACAACACCAAGAAGATTGGGTTTGCAAAAGGTCTCTCATTATATTTGAATACCAAGTCAAAGTAAGGTGGCCTCTAGCTTTTCTGTATCGGTAGGTTTAGCAGCACATATTATGGTATCTATTACACACAAGCCATCTGAGCAAGTCCCAAAACACCATGAATTAATCATTAATCGCCAAACTTACACTATATACCTGAATGGCGTTAGTTTAAATCTCTCTATCCGTGAGTACATCAGACCAAAGTTCCGATAGATGGTCCCCATGTTTCACACCTATCCATGTAATCAATTTGCCGACTAGCTGAACGGTAAACTTATTAGGAAGTTAGATACCCATCACAGTTAGTTGCATCCTTGGTATACGGCGTTAGGGTTCTTGCTTCGTTTAGTTATGAAGCTGTTTCGATAACACTAACGGATCGGGAGTTTGTGGGCAACAGAAAAGTTTTACCACAAAAAAAAACTTACTTTGTAGATGAATATGGTAATAATTTACTAAGCATTAACTTCAGGGTACTTGTCATTTAACCAACAATTGCTACTATGGGATATCAGTCTTCTCAGTATAGCCTGTACAGTTAAACCAGAAAAGTTACGCGTCGTTTCGGTAATTTCCTTATTTTCGAATTAGCCCACATCCTTTTTTTTTTCCGGACGGGGGAAATTATCAAATGACCCCCCCCCCCCCCCCCACTCTGGGCGGAGCGGAAGGGAGTGTCAGACTTGTACTGACTAAAACCCACCCATGTTCCTTATTTGCCCTTTGTGTTCCAGGGCCACGGTATCTCTTTCGAACAGTCCCGCAGCCCAGCCCACATCCTCAGACGTAATTTTTCTAAGTTTTGTTACTGTCACGCTTTGTAGTAGTGCATATTTTTTTGTCTGTCAAGTTATCTACCCTGGTCACACCTCGTCATCGGACACCCAAAATGGAAAACTGTTTTAAAATTGTATCTAACTATGCTTTATACAAATTAGCCAAGTACTTCAAGGGTAGCAACAGCTCTTTATAAGATCTCAAAATCCCGTGTAAGTATTCGTTACCAAGATAACCGATGGTTGCTGTAGCGCATACTCTTTCTGGAACAACTGTACGTACCCATCGACGCTTTATTAGACCTATTCGCTAGACAGGGTTTATTAATTGGTATTCTAGATAGTTTACGTACTGTTTGTTTCGGAACCCGCTAGCAAATATTACTCAAAGTTTCAGGCTTAGGTGAGTAAACTTGATAATTTACTATGTGGACTTGTAAACTCGTGTCGGACATTAGCCTTGTTTTTCACTTTTATTACTTACCTAATTTATACTTTGATGAAGTGATAGATATAGATGAACGGTTTTGCTTGTTTTTCTTCACCTTAGGGGTCATCCACAAATTTCGTCACACGTTAAGGGGGCGGGGGTCAACGAAGTGTGACGTTGTGTGACAAGAGGAGGGAGGGGTCCTAAATTTCGTGACGTAACATTTCAAAATTTAAACAAAATTTTAACTATCAACGAAAATCTTTTTTTTTTTTTTCAAATCTTATCTGTATGGACATATAAAATTGAAAATATGGGATGTCACACTAGGAAGAGGGGTGTTTCAGAAATGTGACTAGCTGTGACAAGGGGAGGTCAAAAAATCATGAAATTCGTGTGACGTAATTTATGGATGGCCCCTTATTCTTTTAATTTCCTCGCGTGTAAATCCTCATTGGATTTGTAAGTAAACAACCTCTGCCCGAGAGAGGTTAGGCAAGGCCTAAACTTAAACCACACGGTGTTTATGCAGGTACCTATATTTAGAGGTTTGGGTTGCGCTACTGTGCTCGCCGCTCCCTTCATGGTTCATACTCGCTTTTATTATACTTAGTTAAGGGATCACACAAAATCGGCCCGATACGGTGCTTACCGAATACCGCTGCTGCACACGCTGAAAACTATATCTTTCTCGCAGGTAGGGAACGATAATCTATCCTAGTGGTGTCAGGTCGAAAAGGACTGATACGCACTGTCGAAAAGGTCGATGGATGCGCATTCCGACCGCCACCGCACCAGATGAAAGTTAATGGTTTTTTTTGCCACAGCTTGAGTATTTCGTTTCTAAATGGGATGACTGATCGCGTGGTTCAGAAGTGGCCGGTGATCTGGTCAGCCGTGAGAATTCACTGACTGCAGAACTGGTCAACATGGTAGCGCCTGAAATTGGCGATCATTGGACGTCTTGCGCCTGATATGCTGATGATGATTATGAAACAGTCCCGGAAAGAAGTCTCACCTAAGGCGATTCCCACACGACATGGCTCATCCGCGCGATCGGGCGGTGTGTAAGGTGAAGCGGCGCAAGCGCAGCGCAAGCATGACGCCGCTTCAAAACGTTTTCATACAAAATTTACGTAGGCGACGTGTCGTGAATTACACTCAAGCGACGCGGCGCAGGCACGCCGTTCTTTCGTTTCGTAATAAATTCCACGCCTGCGCCGCGCCTTCACCCTACGCCGTTTCTGTATAATTCGCGCCTTAGGCATCAACAGATTTCATACAAGCCAATGCGGACGAGCGGTGTTGTGTGGGAAACCCTAGTTATAAATAAACACACAAACATTAAAGCCTTCACGTCTTACAGTAATTAACATTCTATACCCTCAACTTTCAAATGTTCTTACCGACTTAAAACTCGTAACACAATTTAATACCTCTCCGTAAACCCTTACGTGAAACGCCAAACTTTTCCGAACAAATTTCCTGTATACACCATTAAGGGATTTACACAATTAACAGTTTAAGTAGTCGTAAATCTTGTATTGATTATTGCTCGGACACCATTAATCCTGGCTAAGCTTCTGAAAATTAAAGTTAAACAAGATTCCTGACGCGAATTCGGCTTAAAGTGAGATTTACATTGTTATTAAGAACGATTTTCAGCTTAGTTAGGTATCGTGATATTTAAATTTTACAATGTTAAATGTGGATAGGTTTAAAAAACTTAAATTGTAGAAAGGGGAAGAGGCAAACGAGCTCGAGGGTAAATAATAACAGCCGCACGGGTCGATCTTCAAGGTTAAGCCATGCTTGCCGAGGTGGATCCGTGGATGAGTGACCATCATTACATACCGAGCTTCCTCCGTGTCTCGGAAAGCACGTTAAGACGTTGATCCCGGCTGTCATTTTTAGATCTTTGACAGTCGTTACGAGTATACAGAAGCCGAAAGTCTGACATTCAGTCTTACTAAGGGGTATCGTATTACCCAGTTACTGGATTGTGGGGTCAGATAGGCAGTCGCTTTATGTAGAATACTGGTACTCAGCTGCATACGGTTAGACTAGAAACCGACCCCACCATAGTTTGGGAAGAGGCTAGGCTGATGATGATTGAAGAGGCAAAGGTACATCTTTGATACATGGACGTAGCGCTAATCACCCTGTTCTACTAGATAGTAGAGTTGTGTGTTCGTGAGCTGAAGCATAAGAGCTGTTCGTGCCCTTAAGTTCTCTGTTAAGAATATTTTTCGAGAAAACACTTCTTTATCTTTACTCTTTCTTTAACCTTTAATTGGTCGCGCCTAAAAAGTTACGTAAACGGTCACGTAGAGTGCGTGACACCCCGATCATATAAATCAAATACGAAATACAGGCAAAATCATGATTATGCTCGATACTTGATCATAATGGACACGTGTTTTTATGAAGCTAACGGGAAGTTCAGCGCTCAAAATTCAGAATTTTAAAAGTTCTAAACAATTAAGAATGCGCTCGGACGCGACCAATTAAGGGTTAAACATGGTATTCCGATTTACTCCGATAAATTACACAAGGAACGAAGCAACGAAAAACACAGCAAAGTTTATGACCACAAAAAAACCCGTCTGACTACGCAAAACTGAAAAATACACTTCAAAAACAAATGTACCGGGACCTCCCTTAAAGATGCTCTGCGATGAAGTTTTCGCATTTATACCGTCATAGAATAACCCTCCTCCTGCGGCAAATCATTTATATCACGGTCTGAAAACTATACAATCGAAATTTTCAAACATTAACACGTAGTCTGACAAAGTTATGTCATTTTTACACATGCCCGGTGTTAGTGTCTAGGGATTGTCTGGCACATAACCACGTTAGCTCGTCTGGCCATACGCCATAACTCACTTTTATATTCGGCAACTTAGTTCGAAGAATGATACGTTAACTTTTCATAACTTTTGTTAATCCTTCATTGTTTCAGCTGGGTCTGTTAAGGCCTATGTTCACTTACATAGGTAAATATACATAGTTACCGCAAGAAATACTTGGGGAGCTTCAACAAATCTTAAGTGTCTTTTGAAGTAATATGTGACATATTAAGGCCCGCTTGCACCACATATCACTAAATGTGTTTAACGTTAAACCTATTCAACATATCACACTGTCTCCGTCATCTTACTGTTTCAAATACGTGTAATGTTAAACGTATTTAATCAGTTAGTGCAAGCGGGTCTTAGCATAAGCATAGCATAATCAGCCTATTAATGTTCCCACTGCTGGGACGCAGGCCTCCTCTCTATGAGAGGGAATGGGCTATAATCCACCACGCGGGCCCAGTGCGGGTTGGTAGATGTCACATGTCTTCGAATTTTTGGTTCTAGGACATGCCGGTTTCCTCACGATGTTTTCCTTCACCGTTTTGAGAGCAGTGGTGATGAAAGAAATTACACAAAGTAATGCGCCTGGCTGGGTTCGAACCCACGACTTACTGCTCGTAAGTCGGGGTCTCCACCAATGGGCCACCGCTGCTCTCTGCGGGTCTTAGTCAAAGATACACACACACACTACTATTAGTTTTAATTATGTTATCGTGGCTTTTTTGGTGGGGTCTCGTATTTTGTATTTCATTTAGAACTTTATCTGAGGAACTCGTTGCTAAATATTACCAGCAACTCGTGCCGATCTTTAGGTCAAGCCGCGCTTGCATAGGATGGTCCGTGGATGGTCGTTACAAGCAGTCAGTGGCTCGAAAGTCTGACAACCAGTCTTAGCAAGGGGTATCGTGTTCCCCAGTACTATCTGGATTGTGGAGGTCTAATAGGCAGTCGCTCCATGTAAAACACTGGTATCCAGCTGCATCCAGACGCACACCTAAAGATAAAGGATAGGCAGATGATTTCGAGCTCAATCTACTAAACAATCTCCGAAACATTAGTTGAGAGTAAAATTCGTAACTGACAGACGTAAGTATGAAACAAAAAGTTAACGCATATTCCACCAGTTCTATTAACCAACTCCAAAACAACAAGAAAAGTTTCCCAAGGCGTATGGGGGCAAGCCTTCCTTAACATATATCATTGTCCTAGCGATAAAATATTTGCGGGGCACAGTAACCTCTGCTCGGCAAGCTGCCAACAAACTAGTAAATACTGCGGTTTTTCTCGCTTTTTCCATTTATTTGGCAGGTGTTTAATCCGCTTTAGTAAGGACTGTGAATGAAACTAAAGCGGTAGATTCGGATGTGATTTAATTTAAAAAGTTGTAATGGAATGATAAGGAAATTACGGGTTTAAGTGGTTTTCGTGACACTGAGGACCTCGTGGCTAAATAATAACAGCCGCTCGGATCGATCTTTAGGTTAAGCCGTGCTTGCCTAGGTTGATCTGTGGATGGGTGACCACCCATTACATACCGAGTTTCCTCCGTGCCTCGGAAACCACGTTAAGCCGTTGGTCCCGGGTGTCATTTGTAGTCAGTGGTCCAAAAAGTCTGACAACCAGTCTTACCAAGGGGTACCGTATTACCCAGTACTAACTGGGTTGTGGAGGTCAAATAGGCAGCCGCTCCATGTAAAATACTGGTATTCAGCTGCATCCGGTTAGACTGGAAGCCGACCCCAACATAGTTGGGAAAAGGCTAGGCAGATGATGAAGTGGTTTTCGTGAATAGTGATATATACGACTGCGTTTACTATTGTTAACAATGTGATTGCTGGCTGGCTATTCTTTTCATCACTGTACGTTATTTTATACTGACTGTGAACAGCGTTACTTCTGCCCGAAGTCCTACTAATATTATAAATGCGAAAGTTTGTGAGGATGGATGTTTGTTACTCTTTCACGCAAAAACTACTATACGGATTTGGGTGAAATTTAGCACACAGATAGTTTATAATCTGGATTAATATATAGGATACTTTTTATCCCGGTGGTACGATCCCGTAGGACAATTTACGAATTCCACGCAGGTGAAGCTGCGGGTAATAAGCTAGTAATATATAAAGACCTTGGAAATACTGCTACTTAACCGCTCACACAGCGTGTTCCTTTTGAAGAATTTTCTTAGCAATTTATGGTCAATATCTTTATTCATAATTCAATTAATAATTAATCATAATGTAATCAATTTAATCAATTATAATTTAATCAGTAATCACATTATTTTTTTAAAATTTTATTTTGATATGTTGTATATAGCATTGAATGTTGTGATAATTTTTCTGTTTTGAATTAATTATTCATAGCATGTAAAAGTTCTAATATCAATAATTTATAAATGTGTAATGTAAAGCCGTTTTCTGTGCAAGTGGTGTTAACCTGTAATAAATTGTTGCACTTGTAAATGTTACTGTGGTCATTAAATCCGAAATTTATATAGTGTAAGCAATTGTTGGTAAACATTAATAAATAAATAAAAAATAAATAAGAACACGACTAGTGCTTATTCTATCCCATTATATCTTAAGTACTTGGGCGACCGATCTCTGCTCGAATAAAAATAGAGAAAACGAATTTTCCCAGATATTAGACCTAGCTAGATCGATTTTATTTTGCCCCCGTAAACGCCTACATTTAATAGTATAGGATACTGGGTTTATGACCTACTAGCTTACGCCCGCGGCTTCGCCCGCGTGGAGTTCGATAATTGTCCCACGGGATTATACAACCGGGATAAAAAGTATCCTATGAGTGAGTCCAGGTTATAGACTATATGTATGTTAAATTTCATCCAAATCCATTCAGTAGTTTTTGCGTGAATGAGTAACAAACATCCATGCATCAATCCATCCTCACAAACTTTCGCAGTTATTGTATTAGTAAGATTCTGTAGTCCCTAATTTTATATCAAAGACTGGCTCAAACGAGTAACATGTACACAATGACTCAAATTAAATCATCATTGGCTTGTCCTTATCCCAATTTATTTGGAGTCGATGCAGCAAATCTTCTTCTTCAATACTTCTCATAAATAAGTGACCCGTTTTTTAGCCGTATCTTCCATCTCTACCTTTACCTTTAAGTCAAACACCTCAAAATTCAACACAACAACTGAACCAAGGCCACTAAAGGTGATGAAATGAAATACAACCCCATAATTCCCCATTTATCGTTGAACAGTACGTCTGAATATCAAGGTGTAACTGACAGACATTCGGCTTTATTAAGTTAATTCGCTAATAAATAACGTTCGTGTCGACGTTACGGTTTTTATGAGCTTGAGCCAAAAATTGAGTATGGGAATCTGCGAGGTCTTTGGGCTTGTAAATTGTGATACTGCATGTCATTCTGGATTACTTTAAGGGTAAATTAAAGTCCGGCCGTCTTATGACGACAGGCCGTGTCGACGGCGCGTTCGTGTTCCACGCGCGCCTCAAAGAGATGTCAGCAAATAAGTAGGGGTCCGCAAGGGCCGATGCCTGCCAGGGCTGCGGGACTGTTCGAAAGAGATACCGTGGCCCTGGAACACAAAGGCAAAGAAGGAACATGGATGGGTTTTAGTCAGTACAAGTCTGACACTCCCTTCCGCTCCGCCCAGAGCGGGGGGGGTCATTTGATGATTTCCCATCCGGAAAAAAAAAAAGGGTAAATTAAAGCGTGTGGTAGTGACAAAGAGATTTCATAGAAATAATACATTTCAAGAATAATGCTGTGTCTCAGTGAGGCCATGACGAAGTGATCTCTACGCTGCCATCGACGACGCCCACCGTGGAAGTGATGAAGTTGTTGTAGCAGTTATGTTTAAGACCCATGTAAAAGGGGGCGAGCCTGGTAATCGAACCCAGGACCTCATGCTCAGCAGTCGCGCTTGCGACCACTTGACCTGACCAACGAGGCCGTACGTCAAAGCAAAACCAGCCTGCAGAATAAAGTTTTATTTTTCTATCACCAGATGGCGGCCAAAAGTTGTATGTGCTAAGCTCAGTCACATCACTCAATACGCCTTAACCAAACAAAGCGTCTGGCAGAAAATTTCGACGATCGTTTCTAAAGTCTTTAAGTGCTACGTTATAAACAGCTGCTACCTACGCTCGACGCTCTTGATAATCCCTTAGGCGCCTGTATCGACATCTATGAGATTATAATGCAGGCTTAGCTTAGAAGGGAATTAAGGCTAGATCGGCGAATTGATTTTAATCTGCTGTTTAAGTCAGCTTAGTCTCATTTATGTAGCCTATGTAGTAATTAGCACATTCACGGGAACTGTTGTATATGGATTCTGATTTCTCATCTAAACATAATATATGATTAATGTGGCTTTTTGTGCCTGTCTGCGTGGCTTGCTGTTCCTTTAAAGTTTGCAACGAATTTGATTGTATGCAGTTGGATAATGTGTTTGATACATTAATAAAGTTCTCGAGTGGACACCGTGTATCGGCAAGCGTAAGGTGGGACGCCGGCAGGCTAATTGGCGCGACGATCTCCGCAGAGTGGCTGGTAGCAACTGGATGAGTTACCGAGAATCGAGTTAACATGAGTGCATTTTTTTAATTCGACGGCACGGTTAGAGCAGTGGCTGAGCGATTGGCTGCTACGCTGCGTGTCGCGGGTTCGATCCCCGCACGGAACAAATATTTGTATATATGTTTGGCTGTTTGTGTATATGCGTTTAATTGTTTGTAAACGCATCCACAATATAGGAGAAATTCTTAGTGTGAGGCAAAGTTGGGGAAAATTTTATACGGTCTCTGTCCAGCAGTGTACTGCTGCAGGCTGATGACGATATCACTCAAATATCAATGTGACTGTTGATGTGAATGTGACATGTCGCTATTGCCACAGCGACACGACCAATGAAATCTAAACATGACTAACACAACTGTTCTATACAATAAAGCTTTCATTGAAACATGCTTAGATTCTCATCTTTATTAAAGAAACTGACAACTCGTGTGAGTATCCGCTCGAAGCTGTCAACAACAAATTGAAAACTAGTTCGAACTTAGACACTTGTGTAGGTACCGCCGGAAGCAAACACATACGTAATTAAATTTGACGTAGGTCACCCGACTATTAACTTAGCCTTAATAGAGATCCCGAGTTCTAGGAATCCAAATTCAAATTCTAAATTGTCTACTACCCGCGCTAATTTGCAAAAGTTTCAAGACTGTATGGAAGTGAGAGTTGGCCTAAATTAATAGTCTAGACCAGGCTTTAGGCTTCTTGGGTAATATTGGACGGACACAATATATTACTTGATTAACCTAATACTTGTCAGTAAGATCAAGGCTGTAGATTATTATGATTTATGAGAAAGAGTTTATCTCTAAGACGAGTGCGAAGGGAAAGATTTTTCTAGTTGTATTTAGCTCTTGGATTATAATTGCCCGAGGAAAGTGAGAGCTTCAGTGACAAGACTTTCTCTTAGCCTAGATAGATATAGAAAAAATTACCACAGTGTAGCCTAATTCAGTTGATCCAGATATGCCAATAAATCAAGTGGAAAAAAACAATCTTATATTTCGCCCTTAATTACAGCTTTCTTGGCCAGTGTAACCGTAATGATGGTATCAATAAATTGTGACATTTCTAGTCTGTAAGACATTTGCTTTCAATTAGTTCCCAATGAATTGCTTGAAGTATTGTTTGAATAATCAGGACATTTTACTGAAAACTTATTCATAAAAATGTTTTGTTTCCACACTTAAAAATGCTCCTGTATAATACACCTATACGAACAACGTTTTGCGTGTGTTTTTAAAGAGCACACAAGTAGCATTCAGTAAAAAACGACATGATAATAATATAGAACACTTAATAATCCTGACCAAGTTCCAAAATCACTAATAAATCGACAAGCATACGTCACCACACCCCGCTGACCGCGGAATTACAAGTCACTTCTCTGTTGCCATGTTATCACCGATATTGAATCGACGCTATCTCGTTTGCAACGATCTCCAAACCTCCATGTGGGTTCCAAAAGTAGTGAACAGTTTCTAGTTACACATGTCTATTGACCGTTCTTTGTTGTGTCCGATGTTAGGTCCGAATTAATTGCTACCAGAACCGCTGAAATCTTATTCAGCGGTTCTGGTTCTGCACATATGATGGTTTTTTTTAGGTTCGATGATTTTTTTAGTTTCAGTTCCATGTACATCTTTTATTCTTTTATTTTTGTATAAAAATCGGAAACCGGTTCACAGAATACATCTACCTACCAAGTTTCAACTGTGTAGTCCTAATAGTTTCGGAATAAAGTGACTGCAACATACGGACAGACAGACAAACATGACGAATATATAAGGGTTCCGTTTTTTGCCATTCGAACCCGACCAAGTTCGAAAATTATTGACAAATCAACAAGCAAATCATACGCACCCCGCTGACAACAAAATTACAAGTCACAAGTATGTTGCGATGCTATCACCAACATTGAATGGACGCTATCTCGTTCCCAACAGTGTCCAATCCCCCATGTGGGTTCGACAATGGTCCCCAATTAATTGCTAACGATCGACCAAACTCATTACTTGGACACTATGCTCTCGCTTTCTTATCTAAATAGAATGAATGTTTTTGATATTAGTTCGGAGTTGTTCGTGATTTGTGTGGGCCTTTTTTTTTTGGATGAGTAAATACGGTTTACCAAAGAAGACATAAGTTTGGCGGTTTAGAAAGATTTAACTAGCTCCAATTTTCTAAATGAACGACTCTTTGCGAATTCAAAAGTCCATGTTACTAAATGGTTTAATTGAAATGCTTTGAGTTTGAGATGCTTGGGTTAAGGCGAAAATAAATCGTAGCTCGACTATTTTAAAATAACAGTTATTTTTGAGATGGCTATAATGTGCGTGCGCACGGAATAAAACGACATATGTGCCAAATTTAAATTAAATTTAAAACTACTTTGATATGATAATTCTCTATCTTTTAAAGCAAATTCCATTGAATAACTCTTCAGCGTTACGCCGTGATGTCGAAAAAAATTAAAAAATAGACTAAACTTTGCAATTTTTTTGTCTCGAGAAAAAATCATTGAATCGTGTATTCCTTTTACATTATACTAGACTAAAGCGTCAAACATCATATTCCACATACTTAACAAGTTACACGAAATAGAAAAACCACTTTTTTTTTTCAATATGTCACCTTGAAAGAACTTGTCATCATTTTGAAGACACAACGGCTTGTTAATTTTAGAAATAGAACTCGATATCCCATAACACAGAAAGTCAATCATAGAATTACAAACCAACATTGACAAACACAGTCTGTATCATTTTTTTCAGTCCCTGATCTGTGAACCAGATCGTTCGGATTCTAACATCATCAATCACCTCGTAAAATTCGGAAATACCCCAATAACATCTAGGTTTTACGATCAGCTAAATCCTAAACAAGAATACTACACATCCTAAACGTTCCCAGCATATCAAATGCCAACGAATTAAGAAAAGCATTTGGCACATTACATTATGATCACAAATACGCAACTGTAGGATTGCTGGCGCCCTTAGAACTGAGCCATAGAATAAAAAATAATAAGAATGTAAAGAAGCGACGGTCGTTCCTGACGCATTCTTAGGGCCATTTGCGGGGTATTCCTCAGAGCGCAACCATTTTTAACCATGATGAAAAATAGAGAGGGATATGATGGATTCATTAATGATGTCTACGAGGAATAATTTAGTTGCGCTTAGTTGGATGCGCTTAAAAATGGTTGCGCGCTCTGAGGAATACTTCCCATTTGCAACCACGACTTACAAAATGCGTTTATCGTTTACCATATTAAAAACAGCATTCTGTCTATTAAACAGAAACAGATCGATGTCTCAAATACATGACATCACGCCTGTAGTCCGAGAAAGATTAGGCCGACATGTATCTAATAGTACACCCACATTTCACCCGCAATGTTATTAGTCCCATGTTCTAGGAGGGCGAGCCTATTGCCATCAAACGCACACAAATCCAAATTCCGTCGCTACTACTTAGAAATTCCTGATGGAAAAACCCAATAACACTTTGCCCGGCCCGCGAATCGAACCCAGGACCTCGTGCTCAGCAGTCGTGATTGCGACTACTAGACGAACGAGGCCATCTCACATTCGTTTAGTGGTAAACGCAGTTAGAGAATTTTGTGATGCAAGTGGGTCTAAATGCTTCCAGTTTTGGGTTATTAAAACGTTCAACGTGGAACTGAATTATCGAGTCTGTGTTTGATCTTCGTCAAATAATTATAAATGATAAACTGCCCCTGCATTTAAGCATCAACAAAACAGACAAAAGTTTTGACTTAAGAAGCCAGGGTAGCCCACGAAATTCAAATTTTCTTTTGTTTTTTTTTTGCATTTTACAGGTCAATGTCAGGTTGTATGATGATTAAAATAGAATTCGCGACCGCGAAAATTTAAATTTCGCGGTTTACCCTGGCGCTTCCACCTTAAGCAAAAACAAATTTTAAGGACTTCATGGGTTGAGATGAGTAGTCCACCGACTTCACCCAATTGTACCCAAAAATACATCAGTATGCTTCGATTTCTTAATCTATGCCTGAGGTCTGAGATATGCCAGACGCTAGACCAATCAACTTTATCAAACATATTCTTTGAAGTGGACTGCGTCTGTCGATAATTGCGTACGCTGTACATACTGCTACGCATCTGGTATACGTTAGTTGACCTTTGGACCTAAGTCTTTGATAAATGCAAGATAAATTTACTGAGGCTTGATTGTGTGATTTGTTGAACAGAAGTAGGTCATTGTGTTGTTAGGTTTAAAAACACTTGGGCTTGATTTTGATGGTGATTAAATCTTGGTGTATTTTTACAAAGACTCATGCAATTTTATTATTGCTTAGATCCGATTTTGAGATCATTCATAGAACACTTTAATGCTTGAGGTTCGAAATGAAATATACACGATGTAAATAAAGGACATCCATGTTCAAACTTCGATCTGATCTCGTTTGGGGGGCGAAAATGGCCAGATATCGCACAGGACAGAGAGGCTTGGAAAGAAAAAGGGGAGGCCTTTGCCCAGCCAAAGAGGCTAACAAAAAAAAAATGTTTAAACTGTTACACAATTCTAGGCCCCCGAGCGTAGAATTATTTGAATTTACACAGAATTAATGGTTAACAGTTTGTCCCTCGATGACCACGTCTATTGATTGGTAAAATTGAATGATTAACTTAGGGCAAATTAATTAAAGAGTACACTCTCACGCAAATTTTTCAATAACTACATACTTACATAAGCCATCAAAGAACAATAACACCATAATGACAACATTACATACATCATCTTCATCATCATTTCAGCCGAAAGACGTCCACTGCTGGACAAAGACCTCCCCCAAGTGTCGCCACATCCCGTCCACATTACATACAAGACAACAGAATGTAGGGCAAATACGAAGAAACTGAACAAAAGATTAAGCGAGTCGATTTGTGCAATAAATTGTGAAGGACATAAGTCGAGGTGGGAGAGAAACGAAATACAAATTATTCCACAAGAAATATGTTCAGGATCAACCGTATAACATATTCCATTAATAGCTAAAAATGTCACTTTTTACTGACCGTTTGAAGAACATCTTGACTTGATAATGGCTCATTTTTAAGCTAGATTTTAATATCTACGCGGGTAGTCTGTATTCTTTAGAATGATCATAGCCAGCTAGCGTTGGGGATTATGAAAATCTATTACAGGTTACACCAATATGCAAAAAATAAACTTTTTTTAAATTATAACACTCGTTTTGCAAGGTTGGGCAGAGGTGCACCTGTGGTACGCCCACATTTCGTCAGTTATGTTTAAGTCCCACGTAATAGGGTCCGCGTCGCGGGAAACACCTGGATAAGGGACTCACAGAACCGGAAAGTTTGGCAAAAAAAGGGGAGGCCTATAACCCATCAGTGGGTGATTCCGGGCTGATATGATGATGACGATGATTAGGGGGCGAGCCTATTACCATCAACTGAGCACACTGGGCTTCTACTAAGAAAATAATGATTATCTAGTTTTTTTTATCGCTTTATATCAAGTTAATTGCTTTAAAACAGCTTCTTCTCAACTAAGAATAAAAAAATGACAGCCCATAGAACTTTCGATTCTAAATTTAAATTCAAAAAAGGCTAGTCATTAAACTCTATTCAAAGACAAGTCAAAACAAAAGAAGTACTACTAAACCTTTGTACCAAAAGCTTACTCCATCTTGTTGTGTAACAAATAAGTCTATACATCTGCAAATCATTCCGTAATAAAAGTGTACATCAATAGAATGCCGCGTTAGGTGGCAATTGGGTGTCATAAGCGAAGCGGATTCAGAAAGGGGCGCTAAGCGATTTTGAAATTTATAAAAAATAAAAGTTATACGGTCGTTTTTTTTGATATCATAAACCCCGTTTAATCCCATATCTCAATAAAACTATGTCGGATCCGGTCGTTAGTATGGACATAAAGTGAATCGCAAGTGCGCCAGTGGTGACATCACGCGACCTGTTTACCAGTCTACCCACACCACAGCTTACTTCTACAGAGCCCTGATGTTTACAGCTCGAGGCGAGGACGACAGTCAATGTCTGATCGCGGCGGAGTTGAGACGTCATGGAACTGTACCCGATTCATTGTGCCCCGTGGTAATCTCAAGTAATTCGTTAGTTTTACTAGTAACAATGTATCGCACCCAGTGTGTTTTCATAGCACGAAACCCATCGTCTGCCCACATGATGTACGAGCCTTACGGAAAAAATCCTGACATATCCGACAACTATATTTCGTATTCAGATAACAATTAAGCATTTTCGTCAAATTATGTTGAGTAATAAATATCAACGCCTCAATATGTTTGAAGAAATTAAACTTAACACTGCTGAAAGCATTTCAACTTACAATAAAACAATGTGGGATCTTCATACATGATTTGCATACGTATATTTGCACTGGGTAAATACCAAATTCAGCTTTAGAATAACAGCAAATGGAAATTAAGCTTTAATTAAAATAATTTCAATTTCATAGACCGAAGTGCTTAGAGTTGTACTAAAATAATTTTGTACCAGGGTTGAATAACGTGTGAACGTATTGTTTTATATGAAAATTTAATGTTATTTAATTAAGGAGCTCTAAGCAGGTGTTACTTTGTGTTCAGTTGCGAGATAAATTGAATTGTGCTAGGATTAGCTGGTTATAATAAAACTTATTAGTTTTTAGTGGATTTGAAAATATCTCATAAATACACACACGCACACGTACTTTGACTGCCTCGTTGAACGGCAGTTGTCGGTAGCAGCTTGAAGTGGAGATTTGCAGCCGGTCGATGGCAATAACTCGACTTATGCAACTGGCGAAATATAGGAGTTCTTTACATACACTTCTGCCTAAGCCTTAAATGAAACAAGCTTGATGTAATTTATATAACAAGAATCTCTGACAACGGCTCACTGTGTAAAATTATGTGGTCCTTTTGCTGAAGTATCAAAAAAGCAAGAAAAAATGACACCCGTCGCTCTGCTCGTCATTAAAGCAGCATCCTAACACCATATTCCAGATGCCTCGCAACTCACAACACCGGTACAGTTCGTGATATGATCGCCCACTATCAGTTTACTGCAGGCATGTTAGTAAACAATTCCTTATGTAGCGTGCCTTTGTTATTTTAGCCTTCGTCGTAAATGGACCTATAATGTGATATTAATTAAAGCTATTCTTCTGTAACAATTATTTTTGGAGTTCATTTCCTCTATTATTTACAGCACCCAAAAGGGTCCAATTAGACCAAAAGTAATCTGTATTCCCATCTTCCACAGAATCTTAACTTAGTACTTACGTTAAGGGAACTGGTAGCCAGATATTTTTTTCGACATGTTTTTTGGCAAATAACCACCACCAACCAATTTCATTTGTTTTACTTTTTTATATAATTTTTGTTTCTAATATTTTATACGCAAACCCTGCGTAGGGAACATAGCTGTTTTTGACATGGAAATAAAAATTCCAGTGCGAGCAGGGTTTGAACCTGCGACCTTCCGATTCAGTACACCGGATGTCTTAACCAACTAGACCATCGCAACCCGCTCACAGATCCCGAAATTTTTCGTTCCATTAATAACGTCTTACGGTGACGTTAGCGCCATCTATTTAAGAAAGTATCGAACTAACTTAAACCAACACGTTGACATTGCAGTCAAATCAATGTTGTATAGAAGTCGCCCTACCAAACTAATTTTTAATATTTTATACGCAAACCCTGCGTAGGGAACATAGCTGTTTTCAAACCCTGCTCGCACTGGAATTTTTCTTTCCATGTCAAAAACAGCAATTTTTGTTTCATTCTTAATTCAACCGTTTTATAACAACATTTTCTTTCTTTTTTTTTTCAGTTGAAAGTTATAGTTTTATTCATGATTCCGAAGAAACAACTCCATACTAACACTGTTTTAAATCGGGAGCTCAAAATAATGAACAATCACGGAAGATATCCCGTAAGTGACAGTATAAGTTTAACTATATACTAGTATTATTAAGGTTTTAAGTTTGTATTTAGAGGTTAATCTTCGGAAGTACTGATCTGATCCCGAAAAATCTTTCACTAACTGGAAACTACATTATCCCCGAGTGTTATAGGCTACATTTAAAACATTCCCGTAAGTCAAGTACCGTACATAACAGGAGCTAAGCCGCGAGCAAAGGCTAGTGATAGATTAAATTCGTAATCTTCGACATCTTGATTTAATTTAGGAGCTTATCACTTGGCCAAATCCCTTAAAGGATCTATATCAGCCTGACTTTAAGCCCTAAGTTCAAAGTCTGAAGCATCGTTAGACATGCATCATAAATTAATGTTTCAAAATACATTCTGCATTTTTATCGGATCTTTGCACTCTCTCTACATCACAATATATCAGCAATATCATCATCTGCCTAGCCTTTTCCCAACTATGTTGGGGTCGGCTTCCAGTCTAACCGGTTGCAGCTGAATACCAGTATTTTACATGGAGCGACTGCCTATCTGACCTCCACAACCCAGTTAGTACTGGGTAATACGATACCGTTTGGTAAGACTGGTTGTCAGACTTTTTGGGCCTCTGACTACCTAACGACTGTCAAAGATCTACAAATGACACCCGGGACCAACGGCTTAACGTGCTTTCCGAGGCACGGAGGAAACTCGGTATGTAATGGGGTGGGTGGTCACCCATCCACAGACCAACCTAGGCAAGCACGGCTTAACCTAAAGATCGATCCGAGCGGCTGTTATTATTTAGCCACGAGCTCTTCTCAATATATCAGCAATATTTCGTATGTAATGTGTTTTTTTGTGAAAAAAAAAATAGCATACCAAAGAGCTAGCTTTGTTTCTTTTAAGTTATTTCAGTTGCCAATTCTGTAGGGCATCAATGTCGTTTTATTTTATGTAGTGTGAATGACACTGTTTATTTTATATTTAGAAAGGAGAGACACTAAAACAATGTTGCTCTTTTCGCCGGCTTTGACTGGCTTTGACATTCATAAAAATTTAAAAAAAAAACGGTTTGACAAACACTGAGAGTCTGAGATAAAAGTACTGTCCATAAATTATGTAAAAAAAAAAACAATAAAATGCTTAAATTTTTCTAAATAATACGTAGCAATTCTTGGATATTTCGCTCCTAAGCCGATCCCCATACTTTTTTACTAAAAGTAATGGCCATTTACTTGACATCGAACCACTATTACAACCAGTTCACTCTCTCACGCCCCGACATTATTGCCCTGAAACTTTTATTTACATTGACTTGTATTTAAATTATTTCCCATTCACGAAGGTGCTCCTAAGTCAACAAAGTTTCTTTACCATGTTTTGAACTACGCTTCACCTATTCCATTGTATTTTAAACAAGAAAGAACTCTATTTTGTGAACTGTAGAAGCAGTTTTGGTTTGTGAAATTATGGTTCGAAAATCCCATTAGAATCTGTTCGATGGGAGCTTTTGAAGTGAGCAAATAGACATTTTGTCAAAGATTTTAAGCTAGTTTGTGATTGTTCCCAACATAGCCTTGATTTGCCAGAGGCGAACTTTAGAAGTTTAGTAGTCCGTGACTAATAATTTCCTAGGCTCACTCCTACGCTAGTTTTGAAATATACTAGCGTAGGGGTCGATACCGTGGGCACAATCAAGGAAAAGTTAATGAAAATTACCCTCAAATTTCCATCTAACAAGTATGTAACATCACCCACACAACAACTACCCTTGATTACGTGGGTACGTAATAAAACAGTTTCGATTTCAAGTACTACACAGATACCGCCCACTTATTACTAACACATCGTTAGCAGGGTTAAGCTACTAATATTTCAAAGCTTACGCCTTGCCTACAATTGTTTTTCGTGCCGTGAAATCGAATCAGTTGGCGAATCGCCCACTTGTAATGGTAGTACTTTTTAGCATTGGGAAAAGTCACATTGATTTGAGGCAGAATTTATGGCGTACTGTCGGAAGGAAATTTGGGACAGATTTTTTAAACAGTTCCATTCAGTACGAGGACTTTAGTGAGAAGGAAAATCTTATTTACAGTAGATATTAGCACTGTAAACGCTAACATCTTGCCAGCACCAGAAAGAAAGACTTCTAGAATAGTACCTACAATAAACGATCAAAGAGAAATAAGTATCTTATTGTTGACCTTGATTTATAAACATTCGCGAATAAGCCTAATTTATCCGACCACAAAGCCTCATCCAATATTTATATCAAAACTTTTCCTGTACCTTGTAGCCGAACGAACGAAAACATTAAAGACTTATCTCTTATGTTTTCATGTATCCCTAGTACACGAATCCTAAAACACATTTAGGTACATCAAAGCTGTCGTTTCTCCTCATCAATTTGATTCTTCCTCCGCAGCTCCGGTCCAATACTAGACCAATAAACTGGCTTTGTTTACTATACCTATAAAGTGTTTTATAGCCACTATTTATTTGGACGGTACAAATTTATTGTCTGTAATATCATCCCCACTTATCAAAGGAGAGTAATCGCCGAGTGTCATCATCTGACACGTTATTAGAAAATAGCGACTTGTAATCTGATATTTTAATGATGAACCTGATCGTGGTTGTGAGAAGAAATTGCTTTGAATTCAAATGGAAAGCCATTGAGATTGACATATTACAGTAAAGTGGATTATCTTGTTTGTGATTCTGAGAATTTTCGGGTCATAGGTACTTTAACTGGTATAATGTACTTGTAGTCTGCAATATGTACGGGAATTCCAAGATAATATTATAATACTCTTAGTTCACAATACGCAGAATTCGACCTTTTTCGGATTGAAGCACTAGGGAGATAATGATATGCCCAGAATCCTTTGGAAACGACAGGTGGTTGAATTTTTGGTCCTGACAAATAGGAGTCAAATCTATTGACACGTTAGGACACGCTTCAAATAAATTTATTCAAAATGGAAAAATAAACTTTTTGTTTGTAAATACAATATCTTGTATATTTTGTAAAACTTTATTGTGTTTTCGACCTCGTATCTGTTTTGCCACTCTTAAGGTTTGAATATCACACGTCTTGCACGTCACACAAGGTGTAAACGGACCCTTCACGAAGTCAACCAAGCACTCTGTACATCAAACTAGATAACTTTTTTTGGGATGAAAAAATACTGCTTACCGTGACTCAAATATAACGTAAGTATTGTAATGTAAGTGATTTCAATTAAAGTTATAAGATTAAAAAAATGAATTAAAATAAAAACTTGTGGAAACGTTGGAACTTTGACCTCCAATATCTCGGTAAATAGAAGGATCCCAGGTAGTACCTGGGAACCTTCTAGTTACCGAGACCCAGACCTTCTAGGACCACACCAAAAATATGATCGCAATGACGGGGAGGACAAGAACAAGCCTTTCCGCTTCGTCAAGGGTCTGTTTACGCCCATTATAACGACACGTATTTTATGTACAGTTACATAGTTTTAACCTTAACGTGAAGTTCCAATTTATTGGAAAATGTCAAAAATGATAATGGCCGACTCATCGACTATGCGAACCATTTAATTTTAAAATAAATTTATGAAACTCAAGGGGATTTACCGCATGCTTCCGTCGAGTTGATTAACTGATAAAATCGAGTTCATGATTCTATAACTCGGTATCGAAATTGCCGCCGGCAGAGGTCTGCCGAAATCTGATAGGATCTAAATTCATAGCACTTATCGAGAGATTCAAAAGGCGCCTTTTTATCCTGTACATTGAATATAATCTGGGTACTATAGTACCCAAATTATATTTTTGAATGTGTACGACACAATACTAGATTCTTTAATTGCTAGATTCGATTAAGGCGTTGAACTTCATGGGTTGTAATTGGAAGTGGTCCAACTGGTTGAAAAATGTCTAGTGTTAAATACAGGGTTGCGGGACTGTGCGAAAGAGATACCGTGGCCCTGAAACACAAATGGCAAAGAAGGAACATGGATGGGTTTTAGACAGTACAAGTCTGACACTCCCCTCCGCTCCGCCCAGAGTGGGGAGGGGGGGGTTATTTGATGATTTACCATACGAAAAAAAAAAAAAAAATGGGTGTAAACGGACCTTTCGCGAAGCCTTCAACCAAGCATTCTGTAAGTACATCAAACTGAATAACTGCGCGCTGGGAAACGACTTTTTTTGGGTTGAAAAATCACGTTTTACGGTAGGACTTGCACTCAAAACATTGTGCCTATGGATGCATTGAATAGTACGGAGGTCGTGGAGGTATAACTTATCTATTTATAGTATGAGCTATAAACAAAACAATAGACAAACTTCGACAGATACAAGCTTAAAGTTACATTCCGTTAACATCTAAAGTTCATTCTTATTTCCTTAAAAGAGAGCCTGTGAATAAAGATTGTTCGCGTATGCTGGCATCACTCCATAATCCATAAAGTGAGTCTAGTAAGTTACTGTTGCTCTTTGTTTTATTCAACTATTTCGAGTAAGGAGTAAAGTGGCGAAGAGTTAGTTGTGTAGTCGGAGGGTTCCGTAGAATTATGTCTTAAATTTTTATTCATGAACGAAATTGGAACATGTCTGTTCTTCTTCTTCCTCTCTCGTTTTGGCATGAACTGTAAACTTGATTTGAGGCGTGGTAAAACATAAAATATTAACCATTCGACAAAAGCGAGGCCGACCGTCCACAATGCGCCCTACACACTTATTCATAAACATTAAATATTATAAGACTACTTTAAGATTAGTTAGGTATACTTTGAATTTCAATCGTTCTGTCTTTTATTTATATATTTGCCATTTATGAGTAGGGTTCGCATGGCTGAGTTGTGGACTAAACACATTTAAACTTTTTGCCATCGATACGCTAAGAAGAATCGTCCTTTTAACCAAGACACGGTTCTTTTTAAAATTAAGAAATGACATTCGAGCTGAGCATGAATCAACTACTGGGTATATCTGCCCTAATCGTTTATATTTTCTAGCTCCTAAATTCCGATATCGTCTCAAAGGTATTCGTAATTCATGTAACACTGACAACTGATGGGTCTACAGAGGATCGCCGCCATTTCGATATATCGCATAAACCGATCCGAATTACATTAATAACTAATGTTCGATCTCTAGTTAATAATTTCTTCAACTCGAAAGTTTTTCTTAAGGATTATTTAGCCTACATTATTATATGGGACTGGACGTCTATAATACGAGATACCTAACGTTTTCTCTGTAGGATAATAATTATGAGAATTCCGTCTACCTAGACTGAATTCTCGTTATTATGTCAAAGTCAAACGTGCTGGATAGAGGACCGAACCATTTTCAAATGTCAAAGGTTTAAATAGAAGTGCACGGAACCTTGAAATATCCGGATCATTAAAATAGGATAAGGATGTCGACACGCGACGTTTCCGTACAAATGCTAGGTCAGCGATTGTGAAAACGTAGGAAATAAAAGTCTGAAGAACAGTAAACCGGGAGAATCTTTGCTCGATTTAGGTATTTGTTGACTCCGCGTTATAAGTCATTTTGGAAGATCCAATTGAAATGTTCGGTCTTATTATCGTTTGATTGAAACAATTTAATCTGTGTTTTATAACGATGGTACGGATTTATGAAATTATGGCGATAATACACGAGACCTGTTTTGTGAAAATAAGATACCTGCCAATTATTGATCCAACGTACTTCAAGTTTTAAATAGGTAATAAATATGACTATTTATGGCTAACACGATTTAAAAATACTTAGTTTTCAAAGCTTTTACTTACATTTAACACTAGAAACGGGATAGTGTTAATGATAACGTAAGTAAAAGCAAACTAGAAACGGGATGCAGTACTAACTGGGTTGTGGAGGTCAAATAGGCAGTCGCTCCATGTAAAATACTGGTATTCAGCTGCATCCGGTTAGACTGGAAGCCGACCCCAACATAGTTGGGAAAAGGCTAGGCAGATGATGACTAGAAACGGGATATTTACCATGTTTACTGTTTGCTTTGAGTTCCCGATATTTCGGGAAATGTTAGTTGTTATTGATAATGTTAGTAGTGACCATAACAGTTTAAAAACTTATATATTTTACGTACAAACCAAAATACATTATTTCTACTATAAAAGTTTTACCAAATCCGAAATCACTTCAAGCTTTCCCGAATTCTAGACTAACTATCAACTAAATAGTTTTAATAAATAACCCAAAGGACCAGTGTGTACTTTAATTAAGTTTCGTAATAAACATGAATATATTCAGACAGCGTAACTACACGGAAACTAAGCAGAGTTCTTACACACAAGTTCCTCACCGTTGGGACCAGACATTACTTTTTACTGCAAACATTTAGAATTTTAGAGGTCTTTCGAGTTCCATGATTAATTTAAGTAGACTCATAGGACCAGATATGTGGTTCTCATGAATATTTTGAAACAAACCATACTTCTTACTTTTGCTATACAGAGTGGAAGGCACACTCGACGTTAAAACGGTTACCACTCATTCAGTACATCATTATTCAAAATCACACAACATCATTAAAAAGTATTTAATAAACTCACACAGGACAAAACAAAAAAAGATGAGATTGCAATAAATACAAATATTATATAAAAAAGTAAACATAATAAAAAGATAAAACAATTAAATTAGTCCTGTACGAAGCCTATAGGTCCCTATCTCAGCATGGTGCTGCAACGTTTAAAAAAAATCACAGCGCTGGTACTACCCCCTACATAGAAATGTTAAAAAACAGCTGTTTCCTACATAAGTGCAATACCTACACGGTCAAAATGTATGGAACAGTAGATTTTTTAATAACCGATAAAAAATCTCAGAATGATGTACTGAATAAGTGATAACCGTTTTCGCGTCAGTGTCCCTTCCACCCCGTAAGTATATTAAGTAATACACTTTGTGTGGGGCTCGCCGGGAATTGCGGGTTGATACCAGTCGGGGGTGTGCGCGAATGTACTTGTATCTCCCGGGCCTCCGACACATGGTACTTGGAACAGTGGGTTTTTAGACAGTTAGAGTCCGACATAACCCTCCGCTCGCCCCAGACGGAGAGTATCCATGAGGACAGACACACTCAAAAAAAAGGATGGATAGATGGATGTTTGTTACTCTTTCACGCATAAAGATTTAAGTGAAACTTTACAGAAATATCAGAATAACATACACGCTATAATTTATTTGGGGACTAACTTATGCCCGCGGCTTCGGCCGCGTGGAGTTCGAGAAATGCCCACGGGTTCGTACTTCTGGGATAAAAAGATATTGTGTCAAAAAATAATAATTTACGCGGACTAAACTGCGGATGGAAGCTAGTATTATCATAAACGGGAAAGTAAGAATTTTGTCGGTGTGTCTGTCCCCTTGTCACGTCCTAATGATGTACATATTTCGATGCATATTATCGCACGGATCCCGGTAATACTCTCCCGTGTTATATTTTCCGGAGTCCACGCGAACAAAGCCACAGGCAAAATCTAGTCATTTATACTTTAGATTAATTTTTGTATATTATATTTATTTTTGTATAAATTGTCCTGGATTCCCGTAAATGTTTACGAGTAGTCCGGTTAAGCTCGTATAATGCCGACTATAAAGCGGATTATTTTCAGTGATTTACATAATTGTGTCAATTAATTATTTAAAAAAACGCAGAATGGTCGCGTAATGTGTGAGAAGAGGAAACATTTAAAAAGGTCATAATTTTATTTCAGTACCTAGTCGTACTACGGTTGAAAGGCAAACCAATAAAAACGAAATATATTAATTATTCTGATCCTTATTGCTCTGGCAAAAGAAACATATTAGGATGAAAGTCATCATCAAAAGAACAAAGGACGAAGCAAAAATAACCAGACAACTAAATACAACACGCAGTAAACTGAAAACACAAGTTACACACAGAAATCAGATCTCAAGATCTCAAGTGTGTATACGGCGTCTCCACAGACAATTGCCCACCTTCCATTTTGCGCTGCATGCCCTGACACCTGCGCACTTGACGATGTCATGACTGCATCTGCGAGCGGATTTGGCATAGCTGAATTCTGGGCCAAATATACACCGTAATTTTTTAGTCGTCTTACAACGGCAGCCCACTTCATGTATCCAATGACTACTAAAACTTCATACAAAAAAAATAGGAAGAATAATTTAAAAATAAAAATATTATTCAGTATTATGGTGCACGACGTAAGTTGAAATACCCTTTTCCTAGCGATGATCTACTCGACTCGTGCCTAGGTAGGTATGTTCTACCGTTTGACAAGTAAACATTTTTAACAGGATGTTTCATAATTCTAATGAATTATTTATTTTTCTTTGTACCTATTATCTTAATTAATGGTAAAACAGGAAATAATCGCACCTAGAGATATTTTATGTCGGATACATTGAGTGGACCACTTTTGTAAGACGACTAAAAAGTCACGGTGTATTTAATGGAAATTTGTCATCGACACGTTAAGAAGGAGATAGAAATCAGAGAACACAACAGGTATACTTACTTCTAAAATTAATGTTCGTAGTTCTAAGTGTAACAACTAACAGAACTTAACACCTAGCAGTACAAAATCTTAGCAAGCATCACCGACTCGAAACAAAACATGTTCATCGCACATTTATAAGCAAACGCAACAGTTTGCAAGATCCCAGTAATCTTCAGTAGTTTCAAACAAGAATAGCTGATGAAGGTACAACCAGAACAAACAACTTCTGAGGAAAATAGGATAGATAGGACATACCCTAACACTTGTACCGGAGATAAATTACGGTCAGTAAACATGAAACTAGGTACAACGACTTCTGCTGTTCTGCGTAAGCTTTCGGCCGGAAACACCACCTTCGGCTTAACCTTCGGCTTCGGCCAAAATGTAACAAAGTTTTTTGGTTTTTAGCCAGCGCAGTAATTAAAGGAATTGTTACGAATGCGCGATGGAAGAGACGCCTCTTCCATAGCGCTGAGAGGCAGGGGTCACACATTTCGAATTGTTATTATTTTTGATAACAATTCGAAACAAGTCAAGATAAACTTTTAATTTAAAAGTTTAAAGATGTTAATATATTGTTGTCTTTTGATCTTGAACTGAATTTTAAACTTTCGGCTTCGGCCAGAAATCATCCTTCAGCCGGATACTAATAATTTTCATGCGAAGGACCCATGTGAAAGTTGTCTTTGCCTCTTCGGTCAAAAGGTTTTTTTTTTTTCCGGATGGATAATCATCAAATGACGGGGGTCAGTATAGCCTGTACAGTTAAACCAGAAAAGTTACGTGTCGTTTCGGTAATTTCCTTATTTTCGAATTAGCCCACATCCTTTTTTTTTTCGGATGGGGGAAATTATCAAATGACCCCCCCCCCCCCCACTCTGGGCGGAGCGCAAGGGAGTGTCAGACTTGTACTGACTAAAACCCATCCATATTCCTTCTTTGCCCTTTGTGTTCCAGGGCCACGGTATCTCTTTCGAACAGTCCCGCAGCCCTGGCAGGCATGACCCATGCGGACCCCTACTTATTTGCTGACATCTCTTTGAGGCGTACGTGGAACACAAACGCGCCGTCGCCACGGCCTGTCGTCATAAGACGGCCGGACGGCGAGCTGGCCCGCGCCTACGGTGGATGAGAGCAGATTTAGTTTAGCTTTTTACAAATAATTTCATTTCTGTCTGAATTGAATGATTTGTGTTTGAGTCTGCTAAAGTAAAGTTGTTACATTTCCATATCTTACCTAGTTTATTTTTAATTGCATTATGTACGTTGCATCATAAATAATAGCATCTTTACTAAACCTATCATCAACTATAATTCAAATTCTGACAACGATAGAACGCAATAAATTTTAAAAAGCGGAACTACATAATAACTTCATACCTAGTAATTTCCATTCGTTCACACTCCATAATAATAAATCATTCAGCCCATCAGTACTGGCCAGTTTTGTTTAACTTGCACCCACGTGCTAGCGAGTGAATCATTGATTCATTTGAGTAAATATGTGATTTGTTAATTGCTTGGTTTTAATTGGATTGAATTCGATGTCTATTTTGGAATTTTTATTGGGGAATTTACATTTTGATTGGTGTCTTATAAAGGGTGGTGTTCGGTTATATAAAAAAAACAGCTGTTCCATACATTTTAACCGTGGAGGTATTGCACTTTCGTAGGAAAAAGCTATTTTTTTTAAAATAACCGATGAATAATTTCTATGTCGGGGCCGTCGGGGGGGGAGGAGGGGGGGGGGGTACTCAGAATGATGTACTGAATTTATGTGGTAACCGTTTTCGCGTCGATGTGGGATTCCACCTCGTATGTATGGAAAACCATACATCTTCATTTTTGTATGACACGCTGATTTCTGTTTAATAAGGTACTAATCTGGTGGATCTAAAATCCCATGGGGGACTGCCTCGTTGGTCTAGGGGTCGCAAACGCGACTGCCTTGCAGCACGAGGTCCTGGGTTATATTCCCGGGTCGGGCATAGTGTTATTACTATCCACTACTATTAGGTATACCTCTGCCTAACCTTTCGGGGATTACAGGCGTGATGTTATGTTATGCATCTAAAGTCATGTGCTGAAGTCATAGTTATTAGCTTGCATGTCGAGGTCACTTATACCGTGTATTAAACAATATCGCATCATTTGCAAAAAAAACAAAGCTTAGATACCTTATAATAACAACAAACACATAGCTACTCACATAGACATACACAATTAAACAAACATTGTCTTTCTTACAGACAGACAATCATTTACAACTCGGTTCATTCATCTCGATTCACATAAATAGAACGATAGTGGCCGGCACGAGTACGTGCGTGGGTTTCATTCAATAAAATTAACTATAGTAGCACTGCCACACATACTAAGGCAGTACTCATACCAGAGCCAAAACTGTCTTGAGAATGATACAGGCGAGCCACCACGTAGAAAATAATGATAAATAAAATAAAATAAATCCAGAACGCAAATTGCCGACGTAGCTTATAAAGCTGCCAGACTAAAGTGGGACTGGGCAGGCCATGTCAGCACAGCTGTGGGCCCGAATATCGCAAGACTGGAGCCCTGAAACAGCTAGACGGTGTCGCGGTAGACCGAATAGAAGATGGAGGGACGTCTTGGATGGCTTCCTCGTGAATTGGCGAGAAGAAGTACACCATCGTGAGAAGTTGAAGGAATCGGGGGAGGCCTTTGCTCAGGAGTGGGACAAAACGGGCTAACAAAAAAATAAAAAATAATTGTGTGTTTATTTTAGGCATAATACCCATATACAACAATCTATTCTCTATACTAATAATATTAAAAAGGGGAAAGATTTTTTTGTTTGTTAGTACCAAATAAGTTTCGAAACTACTGGACAGATTTTAACCATTTTTTCACCAATAGAAATCTAAATTAGCAGGAAGTAACCTATGTTACTTCCTGATAATTTATATTATATAATATGCTATAATTTATGTTAAAAAAAAATAGAGATCGAAACTCACGCGGGTGAAATCGCAGGGCGCAGGTAATAAATTGAATAATAATAACAGTAAAAATAATTAAAAACGATGATGGCGAGCAAAATCATTATCATCATTCTCTTACCCTTATCCCAACTTATTTGTGTGTGTGTCTTCTTCTTTCACACTTCTCTATTACTTTGTCATCTCATCAAACACAATCGAAATCAAATAAATAAACGAAATCAACGCTGGCAAAAACCTACAAAAAACCACCGTTTGACAGAAGACTGTTTTGTCTCTGGTGTGAGTCATGTCCTCAAAAACCTTGATCCCCGTTTTCAATAACAACAAGGAACACCAAAATCAATGCCTAATTAAAAGCGCACTCATCATCATCATCTGCATAGCCTTTTCCCAACTATGTAGGGGTCGGCTTCCAGTCCAACCGGATGCACCTGAATACACTTATTTGACGTGGATGAACTGCCTATCTGACCTCCACAACCCAGTTAGTACTGGGTATTTATTGAAAAGAATACAGAAAACTCACCGAACTTATCTGTTATTACTATTATTTGAAGTTTCAAATCAAGTCTGGAACTTACCTGAAAAGAAAAAAAAAACATAATTGATATAGACAATAATTGGATTTTAGTACCTCAATGTTTTAATTGAATAAACAAAGGTATTTAGTTGCTAGAACGTTTTTGTTATATCTATTTTACATGGACTCGACTGCCTGAACTCCACAACCCAGTTAGTACTAGGCAATACGATACCTCTTGGTAAGACTGATTGTCAGACTCTCGGGTTACTGACTACCTGTAACGACTGTCAAAGTCTACGAATGACAGCCGGGACTAACGGCTTTACGTGCTTTCCGAGGCTTTCGGAGGAAACTCGGTATGTAATGGACCACCAATGTAATGGATCCACGGACTAATCTAGGCAAGCGCAGCTTAACCTAAAGATCCATTTGAGCGGCTGTTATTATTTAGCTACGAGCTCCTTTGGTAACATGTCAATCTGATACGTTTTAGAATGTTCCATCAATAAAATTTCACTCTGGATTAAATATGAAAAACCATGAATGATGCATCATCATCATTATTTCAGTCGAAAGACGACCACTGCTGGACATAGGCTTTCCCCAAGTGCCGTCACATTGACCGGTCCCGTGCGACAATAATGCATAGTTCCTTGCAAAATGTCTCTTCAGCTGAACGGCTAAAGTTAAATAATATTTAAATCTTTTTTATCGCTGTGCTTAGTGTTAGTTAAAACGGGCATTAAAGTGTTAACACCTCTCAAAGAAACCTGTACAAATCTAAAAGAACGTTTATTACAAGAGCGCTTTAGCAGTTTCAGGAAAATTGTTACGTATTTCACAACAGAAGAAACGATTAAACTGTAATCATTTCAATCCTCTCAAAAAATAATTAAAACTCCTTTTTACCTCTTGACTTTTTTATTGTTCAGAGACCTAGCGATCTTGTTTATGCCGACTTCCTAAGAACTGAATAAAAAAATCTTCATAAAAACTCGTGGTTGTAAAGATGTAAGGCCAACAAAATAAATTGCAATATATCCGACTTGTAGTAATTTATTTTTTACGTCTCAGCTCATTATCTCGACACCGGTCTAGATCTACTAGACGTAGAAGAAACGATAATGTTTTGGGCTCATTACAATAAACCAATTTGTTTCACTTAGATGTACAGGTTTGGTCTAACTGGAGCGAATCACGAGCGGGATGCGGGGCGGCAGTCGCTCGCGCCGTTTGTGTCAACTAACTAGTATGAAGGTGTTCAATAGTCGCGTGACTTCTTAATCATTCTAAACAAAACAAGCGCGCAATGATTACCCTGCGTCCCGCGCAGGCTTCGGCAAAGTGTGGCCAGAGCTAATTAACAACTGAATTAATAACAAGAATTTGTGTGGTATACTAAAACTAAAAAAACCCGACTACTGAAATCACGCTCTAATTAAATTCGGGGTTTACAAGGTAAAATCGACTCCTCGTATTGTTTAAGTCGGTTAAAATTTAGCCAATGTTACGGGGGCCATTATAAGGAATCGATTGACACCTTATTCATTAAAAATCGGATGAATAGTTTAAGCGCTACGGAGGAACATACGAAAATACAAACATACATACAAACATAGACTGCTAAAATCATTACCCTTCCTTCCTTTAGGCTTCGCCGTAGTCGGGTAAAAATAAAAATTTTGGTACGTTAAATAGAATTCTAAGTTTTAAAAAAATCCTTTTGCTTTTCACGTTTTGCCCCACACGCCACGAATAGGTACACTTAAAACATTTTAAAACTAAGTGCAACAACTTTTGGCCACTCCATCAGTCAAAGTCTTGGAAAGAAGTAGTGCCGACCTATTTACCGACTTAGAAAAATACGTGATACTCAGACTTATACTGGAATTGGTATGGACATTTGATGGATAACTTGTACGTGGATATTCTACAGCGAGTTTCAAGTAGGATATTTATTCTGCTTTGCTTGAATTTTAGAGTGTCGGCTCTAAGGCGCAAATTATACAGAAACGGCGTAAGGTGAAGGCGCAGCGCAGGCGCAGCACAGGCGTGGAATTTGTAACGAAACGAAAGATCGGCGTGCCTGCGTCACGCCGCTTGAGTGTTATTCACGACACGTCGCCTACATACTTTTTGTATGGAAAAGTTTTGAAGCGGCATAATGCCTGCGCTGCATCTGTGCCGCGCCTCACTAAAAAAAAATAATGAAACCATCATACCCCTTTCTATTTTTCATTATGGTTGCGCTTTGAGGAATAAACGTATAATATTTTAAATTTGAATTTGTGAGCGCAACTAATGGTTGCAGTTTGAGGAATAATTTAGTTGCGCTTAGTTGATTGCGCTTAAAAATAGTTGCGCTTTGAGGAATACCCCCATGATTGATTAACGAAGAAATCTCGCTAGAGGTTTCTCAATGGTAAAGTAACATATTTGTTAACAAGGCGGCATGTTAATAAAAAGTTATAATAACGTGCCTCCTTGCTAACAAATAGGTTAGTTTTCTAACCTAAGGGGCATCTATTCTTAGATCAGCACTGAAGGATTAACGCCCTTAATAGTCTGGGGATATATAAATATGGATAGGGCTTATATAACAGTCATTGTTCTATACGTGTACATATTTATCACGTAACCCAAACTTAGACAATACATACTTAGACGTTCATAATATAATGTACATGTTCATTCAACGAGGACAGATGGCTAATGAATAAAAGGACAATTTAGTTAATTGGCTAAATACAATGTGTCCCTCTCAGTCATTCAACAGGTGTAATTAGGTGATTTTGAGCGAAATACGTTTCGGAGATGTGTGTCACTAAATGGATATATACAGAAGCCTAATTGTTGCGTAGACCTAAATTAGCTTCAAATCTGTCTTAGGGACAATCATTATCTTCCCAGTCTGTTGGGGTCGGCTTCCAGTCTAACCGTATGCAGCTAAATACCAATATTTTACATGGAGCGACTGCCTATTTGACCTCACCTCAGCCTATTTGGTATAACTCAGTTAGTACTGGGTAATACGATACCCCTTGGTAAGACTGGTGTCCAGACATTCGGGTCACTGATTACTTGTCACGACTGTCAAAGATCTACAAATGACAACCGGGACCAACGGCTTAAAGTGTGTAATGGATGGTCACCCATTCACGAACCAACCTTGGCTTACCTTAGATAGAATAACGGAATAAAAGGTATAGATGAATGTATGATCGCTGTTGCTGGCAAACTTATTTTTCCTCTATACAATCATCCCAACATTTCAGCCGAAAGACGTCCACTGCTGGACATAGGCCTACCCCAAGCGTTGCTACATTGACCCGTCCCGTGCGTCTCGCATCCAGCGGATCCCCGCAACCTTCACCAGGTCATCGGTCCACCTAGTGGGAGGCCTTCCGACGGAACATCTTCCGGTTCGCGGTCGCCATTCCAGAACTTTTCAGCCCCATAGGCCATTCGTTTTGCGAGCAATATGCCCTGCTCATTGCCACTTAACTTTGGCAATTCTTCGGGCTAAGTCGGGAACCTCTATACAACGATTTTCTTCAATTCAAAATCAAAAGCCATGTAGGTGTTCAAATATGGCTGAGAATAACCAATTCCTCAAACCATATACAATAAGACAGTTTGCCTACAACACTTTCTAGTGTTTTAACTGAGGAGAAGAAGTGGCGAAATAAACTACCGAGAAAAATACAGGGTGGAGGGACACCGACGCTAAAATGGTTACCATGGAATCAGTTCATCATTCTGAAGCCCTCCCATATCAACAAGAAGTTTCCTTGTAACTGGGAGCTGACTGTACCGTAGCAAAAAAACAGTGGAAATTTATGGTTGAAGAAACAGGAATCAATGTATGAAGATTAAAATAGTTACGAAAGGGAACTTTTTTTCACTTGTTTTTTAAGTCTTTTGTTTAGTTGGCGAAACGGGAAAGTTACCATACGGGACGTATCCGAAATATTTCGTCGGTTATTCGAAAAAAATAAAATGTTTCCTACAAAAGTGCAATACGTGCGGTCAAAATGTTGTTCTTTTTTTTAAAACCGATGAAAATTTTCTATGTGGGCTTCATAATGACTTAGGTCGTGTAGGTGTGAGAGATCTATTGAATACGTGGTAACCGTTTGTGCGTCTATGTCCCTCCCAACCTGTGTACGTGTTATGATTAATGTGAGCTTTCTGGAGATTCTTATTCTGTGTAGGTATGGGCTTCTCACGAGTACATTCGTAGCGAAACTCGATATTACTACCTAATATGATACATTTTCTTCGGTTTCTTTGAATGTGGTTATTTCTAGACAGTTGCCAATGGAAACGCGAGAGTTATACCTTACTTTATTCAGGTAGAATCACTTACTAGGCCTGCTTCATAAAGTAGATATTGTCGGGGATAGTGCAAATCCTCGGAACTAGCATTGGATAATTCCGCGTTTCTGACAATTGTGGCCAATTTCGCATTGTCGTGGCGACTAAATTAATGAATTTAATAGCTTTCTACTGTTAACAATACATAGAACACATAAATTGTTACTATTCATGTAAAAATGAGGTCAAAAATCGTAGAAGAAAAAAAAAACTAATAACCTTCCCCTGTAAACCTACACGTAGTACAGATACGCGCACTTTACGTATGGTAGATTCGCGGATTTGCACTCTCCCCAACGATATTGTATTTATAAATACTTTAATGTACACAAAATAGATGCGGAAAGAATCAACGTCATACCTGTAACCCCAGAAGGGTTAGGCAGAAGTGTGTGCATTAGATTGTACACAACAAAAAATATTTATAACAATTTTTTTCAGTGGATAAAAATACTCTTAATTTTATTTATGGACGTTTCGGATGATAAATAAACTCTTCAATTATCCCTGATCCATCGAATCGACAGGAATTCGAGGAGCCTGCAAACCCTTTACGATGAATTTGCTGCAAGAATTCAAATTAAAGCTATAACATTTAGCCCTAAATTCTAAACTATAAACATTGAACAAACAAATTCTAATTTAGTTATTTGTTGAAAATGGATTTAGGGTACTCCCTAAATGGAAAGGACGTGGAAATACCGCGCATTCTGGTTTTAATAGTACACAAATCGGATAGGAACATGAAAGGTGCTTAACGCTGGACGAGCGTAATTTTTTGAGATGTGAGTCGCGTAAAATGAGTCGCGGAATTTACACTGCATTCGGTTTTATATTAAAGTCCTGTTTGTACCACACGCGACGCAAAATGGTCTTTGTACGAAACGCGAGATATTTATTAAGATTTTTATTCAATTCCCGAAAAACAATGGATGTCACAAACAGTGAAAAGTGCACACATTTCGAAATTGTGCATGCTTTTTTTGCGGACGTTTTTGAGACGCTACGTGTGTATCTTGGGTTTTTTATGTCAATGCCTTTAAGATTATTATTTAACGTTTAGTTTCTGCCGTTCAATTCAATGCTTTATTTTCTTTGTAAAAGGTTATTTCAACAGCTTATCTTGAATTAACATCGATAGTGATATCGGTATTCGCTAAGCGTAGAGTAAATCCGAACCGGAACATGATGAGCCTGCCCTAATTTTCTTCTGTATCTCTTTTGTGTCGTCCTCTACTGTATAAAAGACAAATATAACTTTAGTTTAGTTTAGTTGATAAACTCAGGTAATTAATTGATAAGCAAATAGAGTACTAACTTAAATAGTCTATCTGTTCAAATTAAAACTGTAATTCTTTTGCAAATTGACTTAGAGTGTAATTTTTGTATTTAGAGTGAGTGGTAATTAGTGACCGATACTTAAACACGTGATCGTACTCATAATAATAAACAACTTTCCCAAAGAAACATTTTTGTTTTAGGAATGAGACAGGCGGCTATAACAGCTGATAGGTCACACGCGTGTGCTAATTTTAGACGACTGTTGTGTTATTGTGATTAAAGTGAATGAGTATAGAAAAAATGTTTCTTTGGGAAAGTTGTTTGTTATCATGAGTACAATCACGTGTTTAAGTATCGGTCCCTAATTACCAGTCACCCTATTTACATTATTTTCCCTAAACATAACACACACAAACAAACATAAACAATTATTCATACATAAACATAATTTTCACCAACTAAATGACTGAACGACCACTAAACTAACAAAACGCACCAACTGTAACAAAAAATGATAAACAGTGCGGCTGAATGGAAAATACTTTGCATACTGAACAACAATAGATAAAATACTCATGCATCGGTATTTCCATGGCAACCGGTAATTGGGAACCACTCATTGTACATTAAGAGCATCCAGGCAGCATACCTTTGTCGGAACATTCATTGTGCTCGCCCTATTATTGGAAAGTTATGAAAGGAAATACACGTGAAAGAAGAGATAATTATCAATCATGATGATTGAGGGACTAAAGCTCCTCATCCGCAAAGCCTACTTTTGGTTGAGGAGAAGAGAAGCTTATTTATAGAACGTTTTTTCGACGAAGATAGAATACAAGAAAGAAAGTCTTTGTAAGATCAAAATGTCAATTGAAAAATAGAAGACCGAAAAACCGGCCAAATGCGAGTCGTATTCACAAGCGCACAGGGTTCCGTAGCACCAAACAATTTAATCAAAATATTTTGAAGGCTCATTCATGTGTTGTATTGTATTACATTCGATTAATGGTTTTAGAAACCTCAATTCATTTCTAAATACCTATCTATAGACACCCCGCACTTATAGGTTTGTTTTTTTTTGTTTTAGTTCCATTTGTGGGGAGTTCCATTTATCATTTATTTATAGTTAATAATTTTATAAAAGTCGTAAAGGGGTTCACAGAATACATCTACCTACTAAGTTTCAACTGTGTAGTCCTATAGTTTCGGAATAAAGTGGCTGTAACATACAAACGGACGGAAAGGCAGACAGACAGACATGACGAATCATTCGGCTATAACAGAACCCTAAAAACATCTCAGTGTGCAAAAGAACAATAATGTTTCCCAGTCATAGGTAACCTTTCCCGGGTTAGAGAAAACAAAGACGGAGGACAGTAAGGGAAACTCAAAAGGATCTCTAAAAGGGTTATCCCGACAACACAATACATCCTCATAGACAATGCATATGTGATTTACACGGGTTAGCGGAATCTAATTTGAGAAAAACTTCCTTATGTACGCAAGGTCGAATCAACAGCTAGCCTCTTTGACCCCGATATGTTAAAATACAGGTAACATTTTATTTTAATACTAGCTTAAGCCCGCGGCTTCGCTCGCGTTCTAAATTTGACCATCAATTCGGGTTGTACTCGGCTTGTAATAATATAATTCAATCATGATACGAAAGACACGTGGCGCTATCTATCATCATAAGAACGTTATTGTTGTTTTCTTTGGGAACAGTACTTTTTGTAACCTATGTCCGTTTCTGTACACCTGTCAACGTAAATGCAAAATTTCAGGATGATCGGTTCAGTGGTTTAGGCGTGACAAGGTAACAAACAAACTTACTTTCGTATTAGGATTATTAGGATAGGATTTCAAGTCTTTTTCAAAACTAACTATATATACAGGGTGTAAACGGACCCTTCACGAAACAGTCAGCCAAGCAGTCTGTTCTCAAACAAACAAACTAAGTAACTCGACGCAAAAAAATATTGCTGGGAAACGACGGTTTTTGGGGTGAAAAGTCACGTTTTACGGTAGGACTCAATGTAACGCGCTCAAAACTTTGTGCTGATGGATAAATTGAATAGGAAAGGGGTCATATAGGTAAACTTATAACTAGTATTTTTTTTTTATTTGTGATATAGTTGGAACTTTGACCTCTAATATCTCCGTAACTAGGAGGTTTCCTGGTAATGTACAGAACAAAAAATTTACGGCAATGACGGAGAGAACAAATGTCTTTCGGGTTTTTTTTTTTTTTAATTTTTATTATTGGATGGGAAATCATCAAATGACCCCCCCCCCACTCTGGGCGGAGCGGAAGGGAGTGTCAGACTTGTACTGACTAAAACCCATCCATGTTCCTTCTTTGCCCTTTGTGTTCCAGGGCCACGGTGTCTCTTTCGAACAGTCCCGCAACTCTGGCAGGCATCGGCCCATGCGGACCCCTACTCGGTTGCTGACATCTCTTTGAGGCGCGCGTGGAACACGAACGCGCCGTCGACACGGCAATGTCTTTCGGCTTCGTTAAGGGTCTTTTTACACACATCATCATCATTCTCCTGTCCTTATCCCAATTTTTTTGGTGTCGGCGTTGCATGTTTTTTCTTCCAAACCTATCTATTACTTGTCATCTCATCAGACACCTCACTAAGGGTCTTTTTACACCTCATCATCTGCCTACCCTTTTCCCAACTACACATATTGGGGTCGGCTTCCAGTCTCACCGGATGCAGCTGAATACCAGTATTTTACATGGAGCGACTGCCTATCTGACCTCCACAACCCAGTTAGTACTGGGTAATACGATACCCCTTGTTAAGACTGATTGTCAGACTTTCGGGCCAATGACTGCCTGTAACGACTGTCAAAGATTTACGGCTTAACGTGCTTTCCGAGGCACGGAGGAAACTCGGTAAAATGGTCACCCATCCACAGACCAACCTAGGCAAGTACGGCTTAACCTAAAGATCGACCCCGAGCTCCTCTTTTTACACCTATTATAGATTATTACAATTAAAAATGATGAAAGCAACTAAAATAACTAAACTCAACGCTGTCAGCTGGTAATGTTCTCAGCACGCGTACCATGACCACCGTAGAAACGGGTTTTGTCGACGGAAAAATCAACAAATTGTTTCAAATGAAATTCTTCCGTCGACAAAACCCGTTTCTACGGTGGTCATGCTACGCGTCCAAGAGACTGGCTGGCGAAAAGTTTTCATTTTTTATTAATATGCCCGGTATCTCCTCCTTTTGTGTGAAGGCCTCTTTTTAGTCATACTTCCCGGTTAATTTTGTTTCTTGTCACGGTATTCACATTATTTAGTTTTTGATAGATTTTAATAGTAAATTCCGTACCTATCTCATTAACAACTAAATTGTAATTCAATTACAATATCATTCATTCTGAAACAGTGTATTTACTGTTATTAAAACGATTTTTTATACCAACAATATTAATTAACATTTCGGAAATACAGTAGGATTTGTAGCCGATGAAATACTATGATCTCATTTCATATCGGTTAAACGAACAAATAAGGCCTTTATTGCAATGATAATTAATTCATTTATGTTTGAATCATTACATTCGCTATCTCGAACACTGGTCATTAATCAAAAATAATGGTTTTACTTTATGTCTGGAACTTTGAGAGATATAAACGGTTTGACGGTAAATGGGATTGACAAGGTATAAGTATGATTTACTAAGGACTGAATAATCGTGCGGTGTTCCACAGGGATCGGTTCTAGGACCGGCCCTGTGGAACATCGGTTACGACTGGGTGCTGCGCGCCGACCTCCCTACCGGCGTCAGCGTAGTTTGCTACGCTGACGACACGCTGGTACTGGCACAAGGGAGGTCGCACGAGGCGGCGGCCGAAAACATGACACGCGGGGTTGCGATAGTCGTGGATAGGATCCGGCAATTGGGTCTCGAGGTGGCATTGCACAAGTCCGAGGCCATGTGTTTTCATGGGCCTCGGAATGCGCCACCGTCGGGATCCCTACTGACGGCAGGAGGGGTTTCCATCGGCGTCGGGTCGACGTTGAAGTACCTAGGACTCGTCCTCGACAGCCGGTGGAACTTCGTGGAGCACTTCCGACGTTTGGCTCCCAAACTGGAACGGACAGGGGCTGCCTTCAAGCGGCTCTTGCCCAACCTGAGGGGTCCAAACGCCTCCTGCCGGAGGCTATACGCGGGGGTCGTGCGGTCCATGGCCCTTTACGGGGCCCCGGTGTGGGCGCGTTCTTTAAGGCGGCAAGCCGCCCACTACCTGAACGCGCCCCAAAAGGTGATAGCCATAAGGCTAATCCGGGGGTACCGCACGATCTCCGGCGAGGCGGCTAGCCTCCTTGCCGGATTGCCGCCATGGGATCTGGAGGCGATAGTCCTCGCGCGCCTGCATGAATGACGCGCGGAGGCACTACGTCGGGGGGAAACTCCGCTGCCGCGGCAAATTGCCGCTCAGCGGACAGACCTCCGGCGTGATATCATGGCGACATGGAGAGAGCGACTGTTGCAACCCCGTGCAGGGCACGCTACCATAGTGGCGATAAGTCCCCTCTTTGAGGAGTGGCTAGAGAGGCGCCACGGCGCCCTCACCTACCGCCTGACGCAGATCCTCACCGGACACGGTTGTTTCGGGAGGTTCTTGCACCGAATCGGGCGGGAGGAAACGCCCGGGTGTTTCCACTGCGAGGATCGTCCGGAGGACACGGTGGAGCACACCGTAGAGGTCTGCCCCGCTTGGGCGGAGCACCGCCGTGTCCTTGTAGCGGCGATTGGCGGCGGCGATCTCTCGCGTCCGGCCCTGGTTCAAGCCATGGTCCGGAGCGAGAGGGAATGGGAAGCCGTCACCACCTTCTGTGAAGCAGTCATGCTAGTGAATGAGGTGGCGGGACGTGAGAGGGAAAGAACCTCACGTCCCAGCCGCCGCGGGAGACGCCCTGGGCGTCGGGGGTCACGTGGTGGCTCCCGGCCACCGTAGGCGCAGGCCTGTGGACGGCGAGTTATGGGCTAGCTCGCCGTCCGGCCGTCTTATGACGACAGGCCGTGTCGACGGCGCGTTCGTGTTCCACGCGCGCCCAAAGAGATGTCAGCAACCGAGTAGGGGTCCGCATGGGCCGATGCCTGCCAGAGCTGCGGGACTGTTCGAAAGAGACACCGTGGCCCTGGAACACAAAGGGCAAAGAAGGAACATGGATGGGTTTTAGTCAGTACAAGTCTGACACTCCCTTCCGCTCCGCCCAGAGTGGGGGGTCATTTGATGATTTCCCATCCAAAAAAAAAAAGGACTGAATAATTGAGTCGTTTGTTCCGTGTGGATACTAGATTTGTTTTGTCTTAGAGAAGAGGTCTTAAAAATAATTAATAGCTCTAGCTGAAATTAAATATTAAACTAGAAAAACAACACGTCTGGCTTGTCAAAAAGTGAACTAAAAAATAAAACCAACTTCAAAAACACAAAAAAGTGAAAAATATCTTTAGCTTCTGAAGTCGGTGAATTTTTTTTTTTGTTTGATTCAGTTTGTTTGCTGATATTGTGTAAACAATAAAAATCCAAACGATTGCAGCAATCACGACAGATTTGCTGTCTATTATTGAAGAGTTCCATTGTATATCTCCGAAGATCAGCATCAGATCTTCACCAAATTTTAACGGGACCACATCTAAATCGGTTTACAATTGGCGACGATATTATCGCTGAACATACACAAAAAAAAACAAAACAGGCCCATTGATAACCTTTTTTTGGAAAACGGTTAAAAAATCATTTTAGTGATGAATGAGAACAAGGTGGGTACTGAATAGTTTAGTCACTGTACAATTAAACCGCGATTGTATCGGAAAATCGTCAGTCGGCGGATAGTTCTGTGGAACATTTCTTTGCTGGTCCTATCAGGTACACATCGAAATAGGTTTAGGCGTTAAGAAATTATGGCGGAATAAAGAAACACATGAACCCTCAAAACATAACACTCCTTTTTTGAGCAGTCCTGTAAAAATAGGGAGGAACAGACGATATTAAACATACAAAAGTGAATACTGCTTTTTTTTTTTTTTTCCGGATGGGAAATCATCAAATGACCCCCCCCCACTCTGGGCGGAGCGGAGGGGAGTGTCAGACTTGTACTGACTAAAACCCATCCATGTTCCTTCTTTGCCCGTTATGTTCCAGGGCCACGGTATCTCTTTCGAACAGTCCCGCAGCCCCGGCAGGCGTTGGCCCATGCGGACCCCTACTTGATTGCTGACATCTCTTTGAGGCGCGCGTGGAACACGAACGCGCCGTCGACACGGCCCGTCGTCATAAGACGGCCGGACGGCGAGCTAGCCCATAACTCGCCGTCCACAGGCCAGCGCCTACGGTGGTCGGAAGCCACCACGTGACCCCCGACGCCCAGGGCGTCTCCCGCGGCGGCTGGGGCGTGAGGTTCTTTCCCTCTCACGTCCTGCCACCTCCTTCACTAGCATGACTGCTTCGCAGAAGGAGGTGACGGCTTCCCATTCCCTCTCGCTCCGGACCATGGCTTGAACCAAGGCCGGACGCGAGAGATCGCCGCCGCCAATCGCCGCTGTGAGGACACGGCGGTGCTCCGCCCAAGTGGGGCAGACCTCCACGGTGTGTTCCACCGTGTCCTCAAGTGAATACTGCTGCGATAGCAAAGTCCACGCACGTAATAAAATCAGTCACACCAATTAGTTCATAAACGGAGATAATCCGGTGTGACGACAGTACACGCTAAAACAACGTGAGAATTAACTAATATCAATTAGTCATACTAATCCCAAACCAGACTTGAGCGATGCCAGGACTTCGCTGTAATTGAACAAATACAAGGCTGAATAAAATACTTCCAACGCAAGACGACAGTGAGAAATGAGCTGAAGTTACTGAAAAGACTTCTGTAAATCATCTTTTGATAAATTTCAAACAAGCTTCTGCCTAAAATGAAAATGAATAAGTACAACAATCAATAATGATGAGCAACTTAGTTAAAGAAAAGTTTAAAGTTGAAAAGGTTTTTGAAACGTTTGAAAGAAACAATCTCATTTATTACGAACAAAACTCGATTTTGGATTATATTGAAAAGTTTCAAGTAACTTCAGTCTTGTAAGACATCTAGTCGTGCATTCTAAAGTGAAATAATAGGAACTGATTGAAAATATGATAATACTTTTTCTGAGTTTGGGGTTCAAATTTGATATTGATGTGTGTGAGAATTTGTTCCAAGAAAGCCATTCATTAAGATTCATAAATACCTAGCAACCGTGTATGTTGTGGGTGTGCTAAATAATTTATAAGCTAAGCCAGTCTCGGTTAGACTGACTAAATGTATGATTACGACAGAGGTCAGGCCAGTGTAGCAGGTGCAGGTGCAGGTGTAACTATAGATTTGCAGTTTTTTGGTTTAGGCCTCCAAATATACAGTTTTTTTATTTAAGATGCTAGCTCTTTTTTTTTTTCCGATGGGAAATCATCAATTGACCCCCCTGCTCTGGGTGGAGCGGAAGGGAGTGTCAGACTTGTACTGACTAAAACCCATCCATGTTCCTTCTTTGCCCTTTGTGTTTCAGAGCCACGGTATCTCTTTCGAACAGTCCCGCAGCTCTGGCAGGCATCGGCCCATGCGGACCCCTACTTGGTTGGTTTGCTTCTCATTAAGATTCAGATAAAATATCAATTTAATTTCATACATCCTTAAACTCCCGCCTTTTTCCATGAGAGTAGGCAGACACCACAAAACCCCACCTGCTGCGTATCCTTACATAATATATTCTTTTCGGTTCTTCCACGTCCATACATCTGGTCATACGCGCACGCCGCCGCGCCGGTTGCGGATACTACGCCACTGACCTTTCTGAATAACCTCACCAATAAGGTAATTCATTCAGCATTCTAAGGCGTTGCCAGTCGCATCTGCCTTGTAAATACTTTTTGTTAGTCGCCTTTCACTAATCCTGTCAACACGATCAAACCATCTCAGCATACTCTTTTCAATTTTTGTCACTGCTCCTTCATAATTTCATAGCAACACGAAGAATTAAAATTAACTCAGAGAAAATAAGGAAATCTTCAGAGAAATCGTGACCACATAGAACATTATGTAACGGAAGATAATTCATCATTCACGAACCCGGCAACCGCGTGAAATCTCATAAATATGAGCCTAACCGCTAAAGCATCTGTCTAATGGCACCCCGTGCTTAACACAGAGTACGTGTTGGGTTGAACGGAACATGAACTCGATTTTGGGAAAAACTTGAATTAAACATAACATCACGCCTGTAATCCCCGAAGGGTTAGGCAGAGGTGTACCTAATAATACTACGCCCACATTTCGCCGGTTATGTTTACGTCCCATGGAAAAGGGGGCGAGCCTATAGCCATCAACCGGGCACAAGTCCAGATTCCGTGGCAGCTACTGAGAAATTCCTAATGGAAAAACCCAATATCACTTTGCCCGATCTGGGAATCGAACTCAGGACCTCATGCTCAGCATTCGCGATAGCGACCACTAGACCAACGTTGCGAACTTATGTGCTTTTCCTTAACTTTTTTTATAAAGTAGACCATGTATCTACCATGATTGACTGCGGAAGCGAATACGGAAAAAATCGATTTGTGTCAATCAAAAGAGGTATAAAAACAAATATCCACAAAAATACGGACAGTGAGCTTAAAAAACGAACTTCGAAAACGACCGCGAATTTGAAGCAATGACTTTTACACGAACTATTAAAAAGTTCAGCTCCAAACCGTGTTTTAGAAAGAGTTAAAAAATGTTTTTCGAGACGATTGGTTGCAGTGCGAAATAGCTGCGGGGAATGGCAGCAATTTGCCAGGATTGCTGAGGAGTAGCCAGTGACCATATGAGTTGATGGTTCCGTCCTGTGATGAGTGGCTTTGAGAACCACTTTTGCACTTTAGGGGTTATGAAGCTGGTGCAATTCAGTGCAACCGTCATTGTGTTCTCAGTTTGACCAGTCAAAAAACCATAGCGGGGCAAATTACACGTGTAAACTTTCGTAAACACAAATTCACATTAAAATACTGACCGAAACTGATGAAAAATGATGATAAAAAAAAACAAAAATATTTTTATATGCAAATGCTTTTAAGTAAATTCTTTTTTAGTGGCCGTACACCCCACAGTGCAGGTAGATACATTTAAAAAAAATATTAAAGTCTAAATTAAAGCTTTTTTTTAATTTAGACTTTAATACAAGTTGTTTTCAATACAAGTGCTTATATTGTTGTAAGCACTTAAGTTAAATAGTTAATTATCTCTATGTTTACTAGGATTAATGAAATGTATATTTTTTAATTCCTATCAGATCACGTCTGTGCAGTTATCAATTAATTTAATTTAACCCTGCAGAACACGTGAATTTGAATTGGACAAGACCCGCTAAACCTGTACAATTACATTAATATTCATGAAACTAAGTACAGCAATACCAGAGAAATCATTTATTGGAAACCAGGAACACTTAATGAGAATAGCATACGGGTATTAGGAGTACAACCCGGGTACCCGACCCGTGTGCCGATAAATTCCTAAACGTAGACCCTAATGACAAGGGACTTGGGACGCTGGTGGTATTTTAAAGATCTTGCGAAACCTTTGGCCCGAAGGTCCTCGGGTTATAATTTTGTTGGTAATATCCTGATAATGTTGGCGTGATATTTATTTTATCAACAAAAACAAATACACGGTAAAGAGAATAATTTTGCTCCTTGTTATTTTTTTTTCAAATGTTCTGTTTTTGAATGTTGCACTTAGCACGAAAAATAAACTTTTTTTTCTTCATTAAGCATCGTATAACGAGAGAAACGAATTATGGATCTCGATCCTAAACTTGGTTTTGATTTTTGTCTATGAACAATAACGGCATCATTTGGTCTTTGAGAGGACGAATCACAGACAAAGACCGCAGATCTAAAAAAAAAGTCTATAAATTAAGATTCATCATCAATTTCTTGCATTACAGAGCCACCTGGTAACGATTCAAGAAATACTAAGATAAAGTCTATTCAATTTCTTGTTTACATTTTGTTTTTTCTTTTAGATCAATATCTACCCTATTCTAATGTTCATTAAGTTGATTTCAGAGGTATTAAAACTACGAAGTAAATATTATTACACAGATTAAAAGTATTGAATACAATGTTTTAAGTTGTAGCAAAAAGAGCAATGTGAACTTTATGAAAAACACAAATGTAATACAGGGTTGAATCACACCGAGGCGAAAACGGTTACCACGTATTCAGTTCATCACTCTGAGCACCCCCACATAGAAATTTTCCATCAGGTATTAAAAAAAAAACAGCTGTTCCATACATTTTGACCGTTTCGCGTCGGTGTCCCTTCCAGCCCGTATTTTTACATATTTGAAACTGAAACAAGAACGTGTCAACATAGGTACATAATTTAAGGGTTGAATGAGTTAGTACATCCCACTAGCTTGTTAATATAGCTTGATCTTTAAAAATGAGGTACCTACGCATTTTATACAGAAAATACTCCTACGACTGATATAAATTATAAGTAAGTTGAGATTACTGGCATTTCAAAAGTATATTAGCAGTGTAGGCTTTCATTTACTGAATAAGATCAGATTTTAAATTACTTTCACTTAAATATCGCTTGATATTTTCGCATTATCGTCATAAATAGTAAATACTTCTAATATTTTATTTTTATTTTCTTCAATATTATTGTTTTTCTAGAGGAGCTCGTGGCTAAATAATAACAGCCGCTCGGAACGATCTTTAGGCCGTGCTTGTCTAGGTTGGTGTGTGGATGGGTGACCACCCATTACATACCGAGTTTCCTCCGGCCTCGGAAAGCAGGTTAAGCCGTTGGTCCCGGGTGTCATTTGTAGATCTTTGAGTCGTTAGGTAGTCAGTGGCCCAAAAAGTCTGACAACCAGTCTTACCAAGGGGTATCGTATTACCCAGTACTAACTGGGTTGCGGATAGGTAGTCACTGGCATTCAGCTACATCCGGTTAGACTGGAAGCCGACCCCAACATAGTTGAAAGAAGGCTAGGTAGATGATGATTTCTGTTTTTCTACAAGATAAATGTCTAGAAAAATCGTTTTCAGAGTCTTAAAAATCCGAAAGCCCTAGAACTTATTTGTTAAATCTTCAACATAATTGAAATGTTTGTTGATGAAAATACAAATATTTTCCTTCCACGGTTTTCATTTAAGGCCAGCTCCAGCTTTCGTCGAGACGGCGCCAAAGGCTATCAGTCTCTAGTACAAATAGAAATTGCTTTGTTATTGGGATTGCAATTGCTGTGGTCATGGGAATTGAGTTATTTGAATATTATGTTAATCTAGAATGTTTTTGGGTGTAGTGGTTGTCACAGACGAATTTGCGTTTAAGATGATTGCCAAATGGGTAATTTGGATTTGAATTGCAATAAATGGGGCTGATAAAATTTTAATTTTGCTATAAATCATATTTATGGGTAGCAGCATTAAAATATAGAATTATTTTTAAAAAAGATAGAAACTGGATGAACTAAATAGAAATTCTATCTACTAGTCGCAAGTATAATAACAAATAATAAATAAACTAATCGTCTCTGATTAGGTCAATGATAAATAAAACAGGTGTAACCTATTAAAATTTTATTTCAATTTCATCGACTCGAAATAAAATTGAATTTATCAAGATCATTAATGCAACGTTAATATTGAGATTATTCGATAAATCATAACGATGCTTTCCAACATTTTTTTTTCAACGTTTCAGTGTTTATTAAAGTAATAATTTTTACCCAGTTGAAAATATAGAATCAGAATCAGAATATTTATTTGTGAAACATAGGTATTACATAAAGGTCTTAGGTTAATTAAATGGGCGCTATGTTTTGCCGTGAAGGCGTACAAATATTATTGAAAATAAAAGCATACAGTAAAACAAAACACAAAAAAAAACTAACAGAAACGGCAAAATAAACAAAATTAAACACTTACAAGAAAATAAACAAAAAATAAAAACTATTTTAAATTTCACCTAAAAAGAGAAACAGACTTAAAAATATTTAAAAATTACATCAAACGTTTATTGCACACAAAATGTTAAAAATTATCATTGAGAAAATCTTCTACAGTATAATAACAATTTTCTATTAACACCGAGGATATATTTTTCTTAAACTTTAATAGTGGCAAATTTTTTATGTTATCGGGTATTTTATTTTATATACTAAATCGACATACATTAACCTCTCTTATACCAATGCGGGCAGGGCAATTAAGACAGAAATAAAAGAACTTCATCTTACATTCTGCTTTTTCTACGTTTTATATTTACATAAAATATGTTTTGGTAAAATTATAAAATCAAGAGAATCAAAAATTATTCCGTATTTTGCTACGGCCTCACCAATTTTCCCAATAAAAACAGAAATTAACGAACAGTTATTTAAACTCGAAATAAATTTTAAAAAATCTTCTCAATTAATTTTCCGTTCTAGGAAATTCTTCGTTATTGAGTAGACAATTTTCAAGTTCCGTTTACCCAAGAAAGACTTCATTACTGTGATATGTTTCCTCATTTATAAAATGGCAAATAGTTAGCATTAACACTAGAAACGGGATATTTACCAAGCAATAGTTTATCCGTAATCATGGTGCTTGCAACAGCGCCGAAATATCGGGAACTCAAAACAAACAGTAAACATGGTAAATATCCCGTTTCTAGTGTTAATAATAATATTAGTGACCAGTGACAGTTTAAAAATTTATATAGCAAATAGTTTTAACAAACTTAGGTTTCCCTTAGGTAACCCTGCTCGCACTCGAATTTTTCTTTCCATATCAAAACAGCTGTAGTTTCCTACGCAGGGTTTGCGTATAAAAATATTAAAACTTAGGTATGTCGGAAGAACCAAATAATGAAATAAAACCTTTTGTAACCAAAAGTGCGTACTTATTCAAACAGGGAGGTACACCTTGATCAACATAGTAGGTGTGAACTAACGAATACGAACCGACGAATGGCTTCACGAAGCCATCAACCAAGCATTCGGTAAATCAAATTAAGTAACTCAACCCAAAAATTATTGCTGGGAAACGACTTTTTGTTCGTGGTGAAAAATTAGGTTTATCAGTACTCAATGTAACGTACTCAAAACACTGTGCTGATGGAAACTTCGAATACATAAAAAAAAAAGTTGTGAAAAAGATGGATCTTGGACCTCCAATATAACTGGTATGGCCCAGAACAAAAAGACTAGACCAACGAGGTCATCTTCGTTTATTAAAAAATATCAGAAGTTTCCAGGAAGTGTAAAAAACGTAGAAGTAAAGATACTCAAAAAATAACAATGTTTCAATTAACTATACTACTAAAACAATAACTACGACAAATTGAAATTTGGTCAATCAATTGTTTCACTTAAACAATGATAAACAGTGAAAACGAGCGTCCCTCCGAATTTAGTCGAAGTAAGCTGTTAATTTGAAAGCAAATTAATTGACGAAATCTGGTCGCGACCCCTCCTCTTTCCAATTAAAGATTATCTTAATTCGACACCCCTTTGCTGGAATGGCTGTGAGGCGAATTTTTGGTACAGAGTTAATTTTTTCCTTTAGTTATCTTTGAGATAATTATAGGCAAAAAAAGACAATGGATTCAGTATTCTTGGGGACCAATAAAATACAGGGCACGGCGGATATAACCGAAATGCTTTGTCCTTTCTCTCACAATTAGTAGGAATTCATTGATTCGAATTATTGGTTACATTTGCACAAAAGTTTTAAATTAAAAGAATTTTGTATAAAAAAGTGAGTAAAACATTGGGCATCAACAAACAGAACCCGCATTGCTGTCAACGAGAAAAATGTCCCAAAAGTCTGACAGCAATGAAAAAGCTGATAACATAACATAACATCGCGCCTGTAATCCCCGAAGGTTTAGACAGAGATGCAATTAACACCCTCATTTCGTCAATTATATTTAAGTCCCATGTAATAGGGGGCGAGTCTATTGCCATCAACCGGGCACAAATTCAGACTCCGTGGCTGGTACTAAGAATTTTTTTTATGGAAACACCCAATAACACTTTGCCTGACCCGGCAGTAGAACCCAGGACCTCAAGCTCATCAGTCATCAGTCCAAAACTGATACTTCGACTTAAAAATAGGTCAGCCCTTAGTCACGCTAAAAGTCGACCAAACGCTTGGCGATGTCCAAACTTGGAAGTTACTATCTAGATCTATAGCTACAGTTATCATCTTTTTTTACGACACAACATAAAAAAGCCAGGCTTTATGACGACGAATTGCGAGAAAATATAACTGCAAATCTCGCGGATTAATTCCCCATATCATAGTAATATAGAAGGAAGACCATTCCCTTTCTAACTCTGCGAGATTCATGCAGAAGCTAATCAGGTTCTGCCCTAAGCCTAATTAGGAGACATCCAATTACAATCAGTAATCCGTACCTATCTCACCTTTATAAATAAGAAAAGGGCCCTATTCGAAGGGTTCCGTGGAACCGGGTAAACAACCGGGGTTCCGGGTTTTAGGCTTATTTAAATCGAGAAAAAATCGTCCAAGGAAAATAAGGTCCTTCGAATTTGCATAATCCCGTATTATGATGCTCTTGTTTAAAAATCAGTATGAAGTGGCTTGTTTCCCGGTTTTTTACCCGACTGCGAAGCCCAAAAAGAGGGTTATTTTTACCTTTTACCGTGACCGTTGGAAGGAGAGTAATGTGCCGTTTTACACAAAGTGGTTTAATTTAAACTTGGTCTACGTTTTTAAACAGATGACAGGGAAGTTTAAGGCCCACCTATTGGAAAACGGTTTTGGAAACTTTCCACATTTTTTAATGGTTAAGAATGTGCCTGGTTTTGTTTGGCTTATATAGGGTTTCCTTATTACAAGAAGTGTTTTAAACAAGAGCTTTAAATTATCGGGGCATGCTTACCCTACTGCGTAAGAAGTATCGAGTTTTTTTTTTTTGTTACTTATTATTACTGAAAGTGCGCAACTTTAGTAGGTATAGGTGGTACGAGTATATTAGAAGGTATCTACCTAAATTACCACTTTGGTAGACAGTAAAAAGCCATGCCTTTTTTTTAGGATGTAAAATCATCAAATGACCCCTCCTGCTCTGGGCGGAGCGGAAGGGAGTGTCAGACTTGAACTGACTACAACCCATCCATGTTCCATCTTTGCCCGTTGTGTTCCAGGGCTGCGGTATCTCTTTCGAACAGTCGCGCAGCCCCGAAAAAGCCATGCCTCCTGTGTCGACTGAAAGATCCTAGAAGAAATCATTGGGCATTGAAATTGAAATTGCAACTCTTGGATTCCGTAATTACAATGACATGAGTCTTGACTGACCAATTTCATGTACATTCATAATTCCATACATTTTGACCTTGTATTGCAGTTTTTTATAAACCGTTGGCATTTTCGACTCTAAAATCTAGATGTTCCACCATTTATTAGAGAGTAAAGTAAACGCCGGTAATACTGTTTTATGTCTTACTAGTCTTACCCACTGGTAAGGACGAGAGATTTATCGGACTGGATTGCAATACTGGAGAATTTTACACACGTGGATAAAGTTTTGCGTCATCATGATCAACGAGAGCAATTGAACTAACTTACCAAAGACGGTATCATTATAAGGACTAATTAATAATCTATTTACCCAGCACTTTCTAAGGGTAACTGACGATCTTTAACTACGAATTTCTGATTGAATTTGATCAAGTTCAAACGGTTGATTACTTAAGTTAATATTTGATTTTAATAAGGCGTTGTGAACGTTACAGATTGAGATATTAATTATTATGATTAGATTAGGTAATTAATTTCTTTTTTTCAGATAAGACACAATTAATTAAAGTTCTAATTATTCTACGGTTATCAAATCGTGCTAAAATTACATTAACGTTTTGTAATTCTAATAACGTTAAAATAATTAATTCTTATTCTTTATTACCCACAAAATAAAAAAATATACATATAAATTTAAATAATAATATAATTTAATGGTAAGCTTAACCCAGAATTGGGTTTTCTTACAGCAAACCAAATTTCGATAGCGAGATTGCATTAACAGTACATTTTATTTTAATATTTTTATACGCAAACCCTGCGTAGGGAACTACTGCTGTTTTGACATGGAAAGAAAAATTCAAGTGCGAGCAGGGTTTGAACCTGCGACCTTCCGATTCAGTACACCGGACGTCTTAACCAATTAGACCATCCATCCATTTTGGTTAAGACGTCCGGTGTACTGAATCGGAAGGTCGCAGGTTCAAACCCTGCTCGCACTAGAATTTTTCTTTCCATGTCAAAACAGCAGTACATTTTATTATTTAAATTAATATTTTTTTTACACTACACTACGTACATACAATATAATGTACATATATACGATACATAAATCAAATGCAGGATCAAATTAAAACCATAAACATTATCAAGAACTTCATTTAATACAAAATACGTAAATCCTTAACAGCAAAAGCAAGTAGTAGGTATTAAATGTAATCTGATATTAATATCAAAAATTTCATTATTAAATTAAATAACACAACAAAACACCACATAACACCACATTTTAACAGTTAAATAAATTCAAATCGTTCAATATGCATTGTATTTCTATTAACATTAATTAACGAAAACTTTACAAATTATTGTGGTCAAAACTAATTATGATTGGAATTGCATAGATTTTTCTTTTGACTGTACTTTAGTACCGATGACGAATCGAAACTATGAAAACTAAAATATTTGAAACAGTTGTGAATCGTGATCTTTTTTCGATGAGTAGTTAGGAACAGTGACGAGTCGGGCGTAACTCTTTCTATTTACAATAACCAAAATTTACACACCACTAATAGATACTTAAAGAGCAGCGGTGGCCCAGTGGTGGAGACTCCGACTTACGAGCAGTAAGTCGTGGGTTCGAACCCAGCCAGGCGCATTACTTTGTGTAAGTTATTTCATCACCGCTGCTCTCAAAACGGTGAAGGAAAACATCGTGAGGAAACCGGCATGTCGTAGAACCAAAAATTTGAAGACATGTGACATCTACCAACCCGCACTGGGCCCGCGTGGTGGATTATAGCCCATTCCCTCTCATTGAGAGGAGGTCTGCGTCCTAGCAGTGGGAACATTAATAGGCTGATTATGCTTATGCTTTTATATGACTGCCTATCTGACCTCCACAACCCAGTTAGTACTAGGTATTACGATACCTCTTGGTAAGACTGGTTGGTAGAATTTTTTAGGCCACTGACTACCTGTAACGACTGCCAAAGATCTACATATGACAGCCGGGAACAACGGCTTAACGTACTTTCCGAGGCACGGAGGAAACTCGGTATGTAATGGGTGGTCACGGTCACCCATCCATAGACCAACCTAGGCAAGCTCGGCTTAACCTAAAGACCGATCCGAGCGGCTGTTATTAGATATTTAGGTACGAGCTCTTTCAATAACAACAATTAAATGCAAGACTTATACAATTACACACAAAATATAAAATATAAATATAATTTATAAACGTTAATTGCATTAAAATGGTTTATCAGCTCAGTTGCGAAACACATTTTTCTATACCAACTCGAAGGTCTTTCGAGAAGATTCGATATCCATTGCTTTATATTTTGAAAATATCCTCTGCTTGAGAACGTAAATAACGCAATAAATATTATTGTCAACATTATGGATGTTCACTTAGCTGTCATAATAATGTTTATTAACCAAAACTTCACACATCACTAATAGATATTTCGCAAGCTCAACTCGGCCGATAACTGGCCCTACTGCCCTACGCGGCGACCCATATACCTACCACCCATTTTAAAAAACACACACGTAGATACATTAACCTAAATAAATAATGTTTTATTATGTATTCTGACGCAGATTGCCATAGGTATGTCTGTATTATGTTCTCTGAAAAATGTGCTCTGGTTGGATTTTAAGTACTTTTTTTTATTAGTCGTAGTGGGTGAAGGCTACCTAAGAATTAGTGTTGTGAAAAGACAAAAAGATTAATAAATACGAAAATAAATAGATTTCATCATTTCAATTTTATCGATGAATGTGTTAAGGGCCTGAATTATAGGGCGCTGGTGCGTTTAGGTACTGAGCTTGAGAGTTTAATATTTGGCCACCAATACATACAACAATACATTTCCTTTATTTGAAGAATAAATAAAGGAAATAATTATATTATACTATACAATACACCATACAGGGTGGAAGGGACACCAACGCTAACGAAATTTAGAAACTTTTCGTTGGTAGTAAAAAGAAGCGCGGCGCAAACGCGTAGTGTGGTCGGTTGCTAAGATTTCAGAACGTTCGTTTCAGTTAGCTACTCGCAAGGCGGTAAGCCAAGCCACCAGTCTGCCAGTGCATACTACGTAGACTTTATTTTAGGTTGTCGAGTAGACAATTTTTAAACACTTAAAGCATTTGAACGTACGTTGTGTTATCAACATGAAGATTATCGTGACTTGAGATATGCAATGAAAGAAATAAAAAGTATTTATTTATCCCGCATAGGACAAAACAAAATTATTAAATTAAAAATTATATAAAAAGTAAACATAAAAAAAATATATAAATAAAATAATAATAATTAAATGAATTAGCCCTAACTACCGGTAGCTTGGACCCTGCTCCCGACACCGGCGGACCGCTATTTTTTATATTTTTAAATGTTTTTTATATGGTTTTTTTTTTTAAGAAATACTTAAATTTAACATTTTAAATGTTTAAAATGGGTAGAAAAATTAATAAAGGACTTAAATGAATTAAATAAAGCCAAAAGGCGTATCTCGGCATGGTGCTGTAAGAATGGTGTGCAGGTTATCACTCACTCGGTCATTGAGCTAATTTATTATTGATCCATCACTCGAAAGAACATCTGCACACTGAGTTAGTGTTTGAAAATTAGGACTTATTCAGTTTACTGCTATTAGATTGCTCATAAATGCTTTTATTGAAGACCACCACAGAATAGTCGTGAAACGATAGTCAATAAAAAACCGTCTTTACTATTTTAATTTAATGTTCTGTGGTTAAAAGCATTTACACTAAATCAATAGGTAGGTCGTATAAACGGTTGAAAATAAGATATTTTCTTGGAAGAAGATTAACGGTTTCACATAAGTAAAGATTCTAAAAATTAATCGACTGTTGCTTCGATAGTATCACTCATTATTGCCTTAGTAACAGATAGACTAAAAACTGAAACTGAATATGCTGTATGAGGCTGGCACAAGCAGAGAGGCCTTTCCCAGCAGTGGATGAAGTCGGGCTGTGGATGATGATGATGAACAGGTAGACTAACTTTAACTGAATAATATTTGACTCAAACAATGATACATTGTAATTACTCTATCAACAGCTGGAAAAGTTTGCTTTGTGATGCTTCATTAATGACAGAAGTCTCTTGCCACAAGAATTTGATGGTGGCTACGGAACGGCACTACGGAAAATGTTGACTGTATAAAAGTTAAAAAGCAAGCACGAAAAACTAGTCCATAACGACATCATCTGACTCTCAAACGTTAACCAACACCGATCCTCTGTTAGTGTCATTTAAGCGGCAAAAGATTCATGTAGCATTGTAGGTACATATGTCGGATAATTTTGACATAATGTAAAAGTTAAAAAGCGATCAAGCAAAACTAGTCCATAAAGACGTCATACGACCCACAACTCGCCGACTATCTGATTCAAATAATACTATTAAACTGTATCGCCAAGTCGCCTTTGTCCATTCACTCGATATAGCATTATTGGCAAATGTCACGTACAGTACAGCCAGCGTTTGCTTAGATCGTTATTGTATGGCTGGGTCAGGCAATAGGAGCTTTTGAAGACTTTATAGCTGAATTAAAAGTCAGCTTTTCTCTTTGATTTATATTCGAACCTAAGGGCGAAAATTCGCGACGGCACGGTTGGCGCAGTGGCTGAGCGATAGACTGCTGCGCTTCGTGTCGCGGGTTCGATTCCCGCACGGAACAAATATTTGTATGGCCTACAGGTAGTTGTTCTGGGTCTGGCTGTTTGTGTATGTGAATTTAAATGTTTGTAAACGCACCCACGATACAGGATAAATTCCTAGTGTTAAAAAAAAAACAGTTATTAAGGCTTCTGACTGTAGCTTCATTTTATTGTTTTCTTTGTTTCGACAATTCAAAAGTGCCTGGCTTACTTGAAATAAATGATTTTGATTTAGTATGGATACGTGCCCGTAATTTATTCAAACCGGTTTAACAAACAACATCAAATTCCTAGTATAAAAAATTAGTAATAAAATCACTAAGTAAACATGGCTTAATTGTAGCATATTAACCATTTATATATTGATAAAATATTACACATGATTTAAAATATATTTGTTTGCATGTAATTTAATTCTTACTCGTTACTTTCATACGAAAATAGGAAAATGATTTTTGTTTTCGATCAATGCAAAAAAAAAACGTCACTGGATTTTACAATTTCACATTGCTTACACAAAATATTATTTTATTTTACAAGCGTATAAATGGAACTTCACTATATTATTACAGAGTCTATTAATAGATTGTTGTTAAATAAATGTCTAATAAAAATATCATAAAACTTTGTCTGAAGTAATTAGTGACAAAAACTTATCTCATTAATTTGAAGCAAATAATCGTATTTATTGAAAAGAATAAAGAAAAACTCACCAAACTTATCGGTTATTACTTTAATAGTTGAAGTTTCAAGTCTGGAACTTACCTGAAAAGAAAAAAAACATAATTGATATAGACAATAGTTGGATTTTAGTACCTCAATGTTTTTAATTGAATAAGCATTTAGTCGGTAGAACGTTTTTGTTTTATCTATACAAATAAATAAAATTGAAGTGTCTGTTTGTAATTTCATAATAACAGCTTTTTTCTGAATGCATATGAAAGTAATTTGTACTTTAAAAAAAAAAATTGTTTGACTGTCTGTTTGTTCCGGATAATCTCCGAAACGACTTTACCAATTTCGCTGGGACATTTATTGGGCGATAGCTGATGTTATAAGGAGTAAACCAGGTTACTTTTATTTTAGAAAAAGGATAAGGGTTCCGTGATCAAAAATTAACCGGCGTGCCTTAGTGCCGTGTTGATATTCTGGCATTGCAATAATAATTAGGCATTCAATTAAGTGGCTTAGCGTAAGTGAAAACAGGCATAAAACAATGATAGCTATAACATGACATCAAAGCTCCTTGAAGGGATTATAAGTAAAAAACTCTTATTATTTAAAAAAAACAAAACGTATCTTTCTACGTTTTTTTTTTTTTAAATAATGAGGGTTATTATACCTTACAACCAAAATTAAGATCACATATCAATAAAAGTATCACGTGCCCATTCATATCCATACACCAATCTAATTTTATCGATATACCTGCCTGATTTTCAGTCCTAACAGGCATCCTAACAAGTAAATTCAATTAGGACGAAACGTGAGCCACTGTTCATTTATTAATAACCGAAATTGATTTGATATTTATCTCGAACATTCGTTGAGAGTAAATGAAAAGGAAACTCGGATATGAGAAAAGATTTTTATCAGCATTTGTCAGGTTTATGTGTGATGCTTGTGACGATGGTGTGTACCACAACCTGGTAACGCGTAGCATGACCACCGTAGAAACGGGCTTGGCCGACGGAAGAATAAACAAAATGACAGATTCTTTTGTTGACCCGTCATTTTGTTGTTTCTTCTGTCGACAAAACTCGTTTAAGGTGTATTTTGGCGAATAAATGAGGGGGCTTTGTTGTTAAACATTGATTTTTTTATGAAATTATATTGACTGGCTCGTTGGTGTAGTGGTCGCAATCTTGACTGCTGAGCATGAGGTCCTGGGTTCGATTCCCAAGTCGGGCAATGTGTTATTGGGTTTTTCCATCAGGAATTCTCAGCAGCAGCCATGGAGTCTGGATCAGTGGCCGATTGCTGGTAATAGGCTCACCCATGAGAACATGGGACTTTAAAACATAACTGGCGAAATGTCGGTGTACTATTAGGTACACATCTACCCAACTCTTTGGGGATTACAGGCGTGATGTTATGTAAGAAAGCATATACTGAATAAAGAATAGGTATTATCAAGAATATCCGGGCTATTGAGCTAGAAACCAATAAATATTAAGGCTTAATATTTTCTATGGATTATCTGCCCCGGCTACCCTTCGAACTATGAATTGTATCCGTAATAACTTATTTACCAAAGTATCAATAAAAGTGATATAGTATGGGCCAAAAATCAAAGGCCGAGGTAATCGTAGTTTTAGGCTGTGTTATGAATTTTCAAAACATGGTCTGAAATATGATTGATGATAACGGGATCGTACCTTTTTCAATTCACAGTAATTTATATATTTACCATCACTGACGACCCCCTTACATTTATGTGTATTCCATTTAGGCGATTCTCCGACTGCACCGCGCTCCGTCGCGGAGCGTAGAATAGTCATTGCATGCCGACTGCGCTAGCAAGGTGCAGTGGGAGACAGTAGCGAAGCGTCAATTTTTGTAAGAAGTAAGCCCGAGTACATTATCTTTAATTTGATTATATTATTTGTCTATAGAATACTGACTGTGGCATTTTTCAAAGGGAAGCAAGGAGGAATCGAGTTGTATGGAACCTTCGCCACTGGTGGAAGAATCGCCTAAGACTGACCATAACATCTATTAGAAAAGAGCTGTGTAACAACAGTACGTCCATAAGATGACAGCCGAACGATATTGGTATTATATTCCATTTGGTCCTGAGCTAAACAAAACAAATAAATAGAACATCATGTAGACGAATCCTACAACATGTCAACGTCATAGATACCGACAGAATACCAATGAAATAGCTCACAAAATAACTATTACGTGATAAAATCCATACAAATATAGGTTCCATCAAAATTCAATTCCACTCACCAGTTAACTAGAAATCGTATGGTATTACAGTATCAATATTTTAAATGTGAAAGTAAGTTTGTTTGTTACCTTTACACGCCTAAAACACTGAACCGATCATCCTGCAATTTTGCATATATAAGTAAGAAACGGACATAGGGTACCTTTCATCCCGAAAAAAAGTACCGTTCCCGAGGAAAACAACAATAACGTTTTTATGAGAATAGATGGCGCTTCGTGTCTTTTCAATCATGACTGAATCATATTATTATAGAAACTTAGTGTTTTAAGAGTTAAATTGTAAATTCTAACTCAACTCGAGCGAAGCCGCGGTCAAAAGCTAGTATAAAATAAAATAAAATATAAAACACACCTGGCTATGCCCGAGTAATCAATCAGCTTTAAAAAATATTTGCCAATCAAAAGCTTTTCGATAGAGACTAAAATATTTAACTAATGCTTTGATTGATTGGCTTAGTTTGTTATTTTCTAGATTCACTTTGTGCATTTTATCTTATATATTTTTTTTCATTTGTACCCATTCCACGTTCATTGACAAGAACATTTTGATTGAAAAAGTTATATTAAAGTCTTAATTTACATGTGAAGTTGTAATAATACTCACTCTAGTATTAAGAGCGTTAACGTCTTACAGCATTTCAAACATTCGAGTGATTATTTTTCGAAATGACTGAACCGATTTAAAGGAAACTTCGTACGCCTAAGCAGGATCTAAAAACTTGACAGAGAACATTTTCAAAAAATAGTGCTACAGCTAAATTAATCCGATTTTAGATTTTACATAGAAACAGAAATTTCCAATTATATTTTTTTTTTAAAGACATTTTGAAAGTTCTCTGTCAAGTTTTTAGACTTATATATCCTGCTTATGCGTTTCATTAAAATCGTTTCAGTCATTTTGAAAAAAAATCACTGGAAAGTCTAGTTAGTATGAAATGCCGTAAAACGTTAACGCTCGTAAACGGTTTCAAACAAGATCTGAGTAGACATTCTGTGATTGCAAAACACCCACGCGACCAAAGTCCTACTTATTAATTTTGTCATATTAATTTTGTGCCAGTTCTACAGATCACCTCCTCCCGGAAGAATTTTTAAATAAATTAGTCTCATGGTGAACTAAAAGTCAACTTCAACTGAACGTAATCTAACTAAAGCCGCGAACGCAGCACTAAACTTGACGCACTTCAGCTAACAGGGAAGCTTGTATGTTTCAGGCACCTCATTAATGTTTCAAGTATTTTGTGCTAAGCAGCTTGTGAACATTAGAGATTAAAGTTTCGGGATGAAGCCTAAGGTGGGTTATATTAGCCTTTAAATGTAGAGTTGAGGCCAAGATTCTGTGCCAGGGCTGCGGGACTGTTCGAAAGAGATACCGTGGCCCTGGAACACAAAGAGCAAAGAAGGAACATGGATGGGTTTTAGTCAGTACAAGTCTGACACTCCCTTCCGCTCCGTCCAGAGTGGAAGGATCATTTGATGATTTCCCATCCGAAAAAAATAAAAATAAAAAATGACCAAGATTCTGCAGAAGGGACAAGCATTCGAGTAAAATAAAAGGAAGTCTGAAAATGGCACCGGTGACTGAAAAGTTGCGTGGTAATTGGTTGCCATTGTGTGACCATGTGATGCGGAGGAATGAGGAAAATGTCGTGAGGAAATTTTGAGTATGAACGAGGAAGACCAAAGAAACTCTGGTTGGTCTATGATGATGTGATTAGAAAGGAGGTGACTCATCACAGAGAAGTATGGAACGAGAAGACATGATGCGGTGACCCCAAATAAATTGACGGTAGGAGAATGAAGATGGACAAGCATTAATTACCCTTGTGCACAGCATTTTGTGCTATCACATGACATGCTTAACTTGTCAAAAGGTGCTTAAGGATCGAATTGATCATAATCATCTACTGGCGTTTACTTCTTAACCTAACCTACCTCTACCTTCCCGAGGGGAAGCTGGCAGGAATCGGCTTCTTGAGTGCCTTCGAGCCTACCACCAACTTAGATGAAGGGTTATTGCGCTGGCACCATTTCTTATCAAGGTGTAATTATAAGTATCGATATGGTAAGGCTTTGGACGACTTTTGCTTATTTGGAATTATTTGTCCAGGTCTTCCAGAGGAGAAGAGTATTGGTCTAGGGAGCTGTCACCGAATAATGTGAAGAGAATCACTTATACTTCCCACCTCATTGCAAACATTCTTTTGTAAGGTATGGTCCAGTGAGTTCTGGGAACCTTCTGGTTACGTTTTTTCTCTCGATTAAAGGACGATTTCTACCAAACGGCTCGCATCGCATCGGATCTTTAAACGATATTAAATCGTGTACACAGAATTTAAAGTCTATATTACTAAGCCGCGCACAGCAGCTTGACCGCGTCGTCTTCCGCGACACGCGAACATAGCAGAAAGTATGCCGCGAAGCGCGATCGGCTCCGTTCGCCTGTTGTCGTATCCGATCGGTCGTCAACACGGTAGGAATGAAACTATTTGACTAGGCGCAGAAATAGATACGTTCGCAAGCGACGGTACGGAGCCGATCGTATGCGTCATCATCCTGCCAGATGCGATCGACTGTCGCCGTATCCGTTCATATCCTTTCCGATCCGATGCGATACGAGCCGTTTGGTGGAAATCATCCTTTAGAGTAAATCTTATAAAAGTGGTTTATAATGATGAGTGCAAAAAACTCCTTTCCACGTGTTCAGTTATTTCAATTACAGGGTACCTAACTTGAAGGTTTTCTATTCTGAAAAGATACTTCTTGTTTGAATAGAAATATCTTGACGGGCAATTTTACTCACCAAAGTGAAATAAAACACCTATTCCACGTTTCAATTACATTAAGTAATGAAGAGTGAGCATCTCAAACAACATCTCTAATTAACGCCAACTCAAAGTAACCAGATTATTATTAATAATAATAATCATTACCCTGATGAAATTCCCCAGCCTGTACAATATAATTTATCTTGTACAGATCGTTAAGTAATTAATACTAAATGAATGAGCTTACGATAACTTTGATTAGTAAATTACAAACTGATTATTTAGAGAGAAAGAGGAAATTTCTGTATTGGCATACATTAACTCACGCCTTTACATATGAGGGTAGGCAGAAATTCCCGAATGATACAATTCTTAAACACTCACTTTTATTTTTCAATATTATTCATTAAATCAAAGGGAAAACAACACTTAATTTCCAATTCAAAATCAATGGAAAATAAGTAAAAGTAAACAAAAACAGGTAAACCACGACGATTAAAACGCAAACAGGAAATTACATTTTTATTTACATTTACATTGGGTCTACAAACAAACCAGTGTAAATAATTTTACTACAACATTTTTGTCCGAAATACACTACCAATTTTCATCGATATTTGATTGCAAATAGTCAGTGAGAAAAATGGTTGTGTGACATCGCCCTAACAACGTGTGATCTATTTTTACTATCAAAGGCGATACTTACTCGACACCGCTCGTCCGCGCGGTCGGGCGGTAAGCGGAACCCACGTCGCAGTGGCTTGTATGAAATCCGTTGATTCCTATTAACATACGTCACCGCCCGACCGCGCGGATGAGCGGCGCTTACCGCTTTATTGACAGTAAAAAAAAATATATATATATAAACTAAAAAACCCGACTGCACAACAAAAAACAAGCGCATTTGGAAGCAGGTGGGACCCACTGAAATATAAAATTATTAAATCATGCATTTTCAGTCGGGTTTTTTAATTTTTATAATTACTTTTTTTATTTCCAGCTTTTCAGTTTCATTTTTCACTTTTATATGGTTTGTCATTTCGTATAACCTAGGCGTTTAAAATGAAAATTGATTTTCAAATACTTATAGTTTGTCGACTTTATTTTTTTTTACTTTTCACAATATCGCGTCTTATTGTTGAATTTTAATTACTGCCATGTCTTTAGTGACACTCGCAAAAATCATCAATAACGGCTCACGCGTTTGGTCTCTAGAGTGCCACAAAGGAACTATCATACATACACATATAGAATAAAAAACACATTACCTTCGTCAGGTCGGGTAAAAAAGAAAAATTGGGAACCAACCAAATTGAAAACTGTAAAACGTTTTCATCACAGCAATATCTTTTAAAGTACCTGCAGGCTATGTCGGCGGATTGCACTTGATTCTCAGAAGTGAAATATTAAATTATCCCAGTCACTAGGAGTGAAATATAGCTAGCTTTGGTGAAGACATCTTCTGATAGAGGATTTTCCTTTAACATTTTGATGCTTTGTCAAACCAGGTATTTTCTGCTTTAGTAAGGAACTTTTCTGCAAAGAAACGAGTTGCATCTTATTGACTTTCGTACACCACTACTAATAAAAGGCTTCTGAAAAAAAATTCTTGTAACTTGGTGTATCTAGATGTACATATTTCAATTGCTATCATTTGTAATCTGTCATAATATTGGTAATTGGAATTATCAGAGCCTCTTTCAGACCTAAGAGCCCGTAATAACTGACATTCTATCATCGATTACGAACGGAAAGTCAAAAATGCGGATTGACTTAGGCTACCCTGAAATCAAAGCAGTTGCAAGTCGTTATAGAAATACCATAAAATCTTTTTCACTTGTCCACTGGCCCTTCTGAGATATTCTTCCTTCTGGCAAGTTTATTGTATAAAATATACCAAGGGTAACCAACGGAACCCTAAAAAGCCTCCTCCGTCCGTCCGTTCGTGTGTTTGTCTGCGGGCCGTATCTCATGATCCGTAATAGGTAGAGTTGAAATTTTCACAGAATGTGTTTTTTGTCGCCGCTATAACAACAAATAATAAAAATAAATCAAAAATTAAAGGGGGCTCCCCTACTACGACGGTACGGAACCCTTCATGCGCGACGACTTCACTCGCACTTAGCCAGTTTTGATTCTTACCACAACGTGACATGTTCACTGTAAACCATCGTACATCTGATGGAGAATGGAATAAAATATAGAGAAATTGAAACCTTTTCAAAGTCAACGTTAGCTTCACTTCAACTAAATAAACCTGTAGATAATGCTGCAATATCTGCTTAATATTGCTGGTGACGTTTGAGTGTTGATGCGAACACGGCTGATTGCAAATACGATTATACGTATACATATATATGTATATCTAGTGTTAAGATAATTAGGGCGCATTTCGCGGAGCTTCGTTGTGATGTTAAGCTAATCTTGCTAGGAAGGACACTAATGAAGCGGCTTGATGAAGTAGATAAGATTCCTGACTGTGTTCAACGTAAAATGTAGGCAATATGCATTCATAATGAGTTTGGGATGGAGTGTCGCTTCTATGCATTCTTATTCTACGGTGTTTTTTTTTTTTTTTCGCAAGGGATATTATGAAATGACCCTCCCGCTCTGGGCGGAGTGGAAGGGAGTGTCATACTTGTACTAACTAAAACCCATCTAAGTTCCTTCTTAGCCGTTTGTGTTCCAGGGCCGCGGTATCTCTTTCGAACAGATCCGCAGCCCCGGCAGGCATCGGCCCTTCCTGGTTGCTGACAACTCTTTGAGGCGCGCGTGGTACTCAAACGCGCCGTCGACATCATCGCCATCATAACACGGCCGGACGGCGAGCTAGCCCATTACTCACCGTTCATAGGCCCGCGTATTTTACGGTGTTGCCTTTTGCTTGTAACGCACTGTGCGCCAAGTCTTGACGATTTGGTTTTATGTGACTCAGCAGGCAGAAGTAAACTCCTGAATAATAGTAATTATTTTGAACCTGAATTCAAGTAGTACAACACTTTTGTAAACAAAGTTTATTTCTAAAAATATTTTCTTTGTATTAATAACGAAAGAACGTCAAAAGTTCTTTAATTAAAGACTCAGTAGTTACTAGACAAAGACTTAACATTAAGCTTCAGGCCTTTGACCTAGATTTCCTGTACCTTAATTATATGATTCTTTACCTTGTCTGTGAGTCCTGTGACAATATATATAAATACAAAAACTAAAACGGAAAGTAAATTAAACTTGGCCAAAACATTTTCTCACAAAAGAAGAATATTCTTTTGATGCCCGTAAAGTTTAATTTCGTTTTATTTTTTGAACGAAAACTGTGTATTTATGTTTATCATTTTATATCTTTATTATCCAATCCTTTTATGTATTGTTGGGCTGTTTGTGAGGTTTCCGTGATCAATAAGCTTGGTTGTTTATTTTCGTTTAACTATTGTGAACTGTGAACGAAAACTGTGTAATTGAAATGGAAACGTTCTGTAAACATTTATATGTTATCGGACTTTTTTCCGATCGTTAAAAATAAGAACGAAAAAATAGCTGTTCAAATAAATGTTGTTGAACTGACAAAATAAACAATAAACAAGATTCATTTGTTCAAGACTTAGACATAATTACAATATTATTGTACCTTAAATTAAAACTTAGTGGCAACACACAAGAAATGTGCAACCGCGCTTAAGAGGGAATGCGGGTGGTCTTTTCTCCATACAAACGCACTCGCCTGTTTTCTTTCTGGTTTATGACTTTAAAGCAATGTTTTGTTCGCACTCGTAGAGCGACTATCGCCTAATTTTCAAATGTTTCTCCGCCAGCATTTCCCCTTAAGCTAGGAGGACTCCTGTGCTATAAGCATCACCAAATGAGTGACATTTCCATTGTAAGTCTGTTACGCAATACCCCACTAGTGGCAACATTATCTTCTATGCGTAGCCTGCGAGATTAAAAGTTGAATAAGCAACAAAGCTGTTTATTCCTTTACTTTATCTCTAAAGACCTTGGACTTGAGCAATAAAATGAAGTAATCGATTAAGCCAGAAAACAGCCCTACTCCCAAAATTCTTCAACAAACAGGGGCTTAAAGCCAGGTTTAATAAATACGTAATAAGTGAACGGCCCCAATAGGAACAAAGGAATAAATACAGCTGTCAAGTGCTTACGGAATTCATTCATAATTTTCAATATCCTAAAAATGGGCGCGTAGGAAGCGGACTCAAGTTTTTACGAGTCTTGGTACTGGGCCAAGATTGCCTGGTTTTAAATATTGCTACCTACGGAACCTCCCACGGTTTAGTACTTTTACGATACCCTGTGACGTCATACTAGTAATATCATGGCCTCGGCATAAACAGACTGGCGGAGTCGAGTTGTGAGTCATTGTATGTTAAGATTTCTTATATTTACAACTTGATATACGTTCTGACTTAAAATACAAAAAATAATACTTATATGTTCTGACTTAAAATGGAAAGACACCAACTGATTACCCATTTTTAGCTGTAAATATCACAACAATAAAGAACTTTTATTAATGCATACTACATCGTATCTACACCTGAGTTTAGCGTTATTTATTAATTGTGACAATCGATTATCGTGGTATGGACATGTGATGGATGAGGAAAATGTAGTGAGGAAAATGTTGAGTATAACTTAGATGGCTATAAGAATAGAGGAAGACCAAATAAACGATCGATGGACTGTGTGAAGGTAATATGGCTAGAAAGGAGGTGACTGCAGAGATGACGAGTAATAGAGAAGTAGGGAAATAGAAGACATGCTGCGCCGAGCCCAAATAAATTGGGATAAGGACAGGAGAATGATGAAGACTCAGACCATAACCACGCTGACTGGTAAGGCGATCGTGATGCGATAACGATGTGCGAAATAAATAAATATTGCACATTGCTAATGTGAAGATGATAATGCGTCCACAGCCCACAGTATGAGTTTGTTAAAAAACCAGCCAAGTGCAAGTCGTACTCACACGCACAAAGGGTTTCACTTTTTTAGTTTCAGTTCCATGTATGGGGATGCCCCATAATCTTTAATTTTTGTATAAAAATCGTATAGCGGTTCACAGAATACATCTTCCTACCAAGTTTCAACTGTGTAGTACTAATAGTTGCGGAATAAAGTGGCTGTGACAATAATGTAATAATGGTTCCGTATTTTGCTATTCAGCTACGGAACTCTAAAAACGGATCGCGAGTTTTTTCGTGAGGACATCGAAAAGAATCCAAACATTTTAGGTATTTAACGATACCCTATAGTCTAAGTTAACACATTCGATAGTTTGATACCAAAACTTCCCCTTGTTTTTTAGCCGTATAACCTTGAACGAAGTTGGACTACCTCACTACCTTTATGGCCAAACTATTTTATGGCTTGTCTCTATGATCGACGGCTGTTGGAAACAGGCGTTCCTGAATATAACATTTCTCGGAAGTGTAAGGATCCTTATAGCTGTTCGACATCAATATCACGGAAGGAACTAATATAATATCAAGAAAGTCTGATGGAAATTGTATTTAGGCTTCTTGTTTGCGGGACATTTTGCCAGCTACAGATTCCGAACTTTCCGTAGTTTTTGTGCTTCTCATCTTCTTAGCTTGTCCATGGCAAATTTTTATTAAATATGTTTGGCCCAAAATTCAGCTATGCGAACTCCGCTCGCTGGTGCAGTCATAAGATCGTCAAGTGTGCAGGTGTTAGGGCATGCAGCGCAAGATGGAAGATGGGCCATTGTCTGTGGAGACAGCTTCAGCAGATATGCTTCTCATAATAAGTCTACTTACGGTAAAAGATTTACAGCAATAGGTTGTCTTATTGGAGCCATAGTGCTAAGACAAAGATTAAAGCCGTCAGCAGGAATTACCTTAAAGACGATAGAACACTAATTTACATTCTGTAAAGGTCGGAGAGATGAGTGGCAATTTTTATGTTCTTGATATTCCTGTACATACAAGGTGTAAACGGACCCTTTTCGTACATCGAATACAGTAAACAAACTTAACTTTTTTAGGAGTGAAAAAATTACGTTTTACAGTAAAACTCAATGTAACGAACTCTGATCATTGTGCATTGATGGATGCATTTAATAGTAAAGAGGTCAAGGAGGTATTTGAAGTAAAATTATAACCTTTAAAACTAGTACGTATTAAAAAAGACTTGTGAAAAAGTTGGAACTTTCACCTCCAATATCTCCGTAACTAGAAGGTGCCAAAGTTTGATCCAGTAAAAAAATAATCGCAATGACGGAGAGAACAAGTGCATTTCGGCTTCGTCAAGGGTTTTCTTACAACCTACATTATAAAGTGGCTCTCGTATCAGTCTGTGTGATCGCTTTGTTCTTATAACTCCGAAACGGATTTTAATGCCGATCATTTGGTAAATTTATTCCAAAAGGCATAAGAAATATGAAACTTAATTCAATGAACTGAAACAAAATTACCTCACTGTATATCTAACACACTATCTACATGAACACAATATCTACATAAAAGTAAACATGACCTGTAATTAGGAATTTCATCAGCCCCTTATCAATCAAATCAAACAATCTTATCTAGCCCATTTCAGGCATGAAGCAATGTGTTCCGGTATTTTTACAGCGTTATCAAACGTTGAACGTAACACGTAAGTGTGTAACTGCCCTACTGTAGGGCGATGTTGTAAAATTACCCAATCTCGCGCTTGTAAACATAGCTTTATGGGTAAACAAAAGAATGAAGTAACTGGAGTAGGTGAAATTATTTAGGATTTTTTATGTTAAGATGCTGCTATTTTGTTTTTATATGCTCTGCGCTTGTGAGGTACTCTTGAGTTTTTGAACATGATTAGGTTGTGATGAGCACTTTGGCTAATACGATTTTTAGCCTTTGCTTAATTTTCAGTGTCCCAAGATTTCTACACATTTCTTCAGTTCAGTTCAATAAGCCTCTAAAAACCGTTCATTACTATGAATAACTACATACTTACTACTTACTATGAATACGGGGTGGAATAGTCACCAACGCGAAAATGGTTACCAACTTACCACGTATTCAGTACGTCATTCTGAGTCCACTACATAGAAATTTTTGGTCGGATATTAAAAAAAACACTTCTGTTCTGTACATTTTGACTGTGTGTAAGTATTGCACTTTTGTAGGAGACAGCTGTTTTTTTTTTGATGATTAATCGATGAAAAGTTTCTATGTAGGGGGCTCAGAATGATGTACTAATACGTGGTAACCGTTTTGGCTTCAGTATCCCCTCCATCTTGTATAATACTGGAGTTAGAGATGCTCGATTTACTGCTTATTTTCAAATCGAAGCAAACTGTTTCGAAAGATTAATTATTCAGCGCAAAAAAAAAAGACGTGGCTTTGTCATGTTTTCGATCATAACTATAAGTGCTTCCATCATTCGTTGATCTAGTGGTTGCAAACGCTGAGCATAAGAGCCTGAGTACAATTTCCAGAACGGGCAGTGTCTTTACCATCAGAAAATTCAAAAAACCTGGTTTGTGCCCATGGTACTAGGAACGAAGCCAATCACTTGAGACTTAAAACTCTGATGAAATGTGGGTGTATTATTGAGACGCTTCTGCCTAACCCTTCGGAAATTACAGGCGAAAACTTTAAACCTCACACACTCCACGAGAATAAACTTAAGCTCTTTTACATCTAAAACGCTTCTATTTCTAAACAGTATAATGAATAAGAGCCTGCAAAACAGCGTTCTCAACTGAAGAGCTATGAGAGCGGAGTCGTGCGAAACGTGTAGGACTCTCTGTCTCTAACAGCTGAGTGTTCAGCATTTAGCTTGACAATAGCTTAGAGACCTTGGTGCTTAGAGCGAGCGGGAAATGGAGATTTGGAGCTTTCTTTTGTGACGGGGTTTGAAATCATTTCGATAGTTTTGTCTGGTGGATTATGGAAATGTGCAGAAATTCTTTGCCAAAATGGTGTTTATATGTTGTAAAGACCACAAAGAGGAGCTCGTGGCTAAATAAAAACAGCCGCACGTCGATCTTCACAGTTAACCTGCGCTTGCCAAGGCCGGTCGGTGGAGGGGTGACCACCCATTACACACCGAGTTTCTTACGTACCTCGGAAAGCATGTTAAGCCTTTGGTCCCTGCTGTCATTTGTAGATCTTTGACAGTCGTTACAGGTAGTCATAACCCGAAAGTCTGACAAGCAGTCTTACCAAATGGTACCATATTACCTGGTACTAACGGGGTTGTGGAGGTCCGATAGGCAGTCGCTTCATGTAAAATACTGGTATCCAGCAGCATCCGGTAAGACTGGAAGCCAACTCCAATATAAAAGGCTAGGCAGATGTCAAGTTGTAAAGAACAGATTATTGTTTCACAAAAATATATTTCACATTCATACTCAAAACTTCCCTCACGACAATTTCCTCATTTCCTTCTCTTGAATCTTTTACAAATTGTTGTTCTGTCCAACTTTTTTAGCAAATTAGGAGAGAACATACATAACTTCTAACAATATTTACTAAATCCCATACCCAAATTAATATGAAAACCCTTCAACAGTTATTAATATGCAGCTATACATCACATACACAACTTAGAGGCTTACGGCACGCCCCAAAACTTCGCCTTGTGTACTCCTAAGTTGTTTGCAGAGGTCCAAGCAACGGCATCTGGGAGCTTACTTTGTGTATGTCTGTAAGTCTGTATGTTCACGCTCCGGGCTTTAGGGGTAAATAGAATTATGAAGCTTCTTAGTACGGTAGGAAATTAATTACTTGGTGTACTTCCTCTAAATGTAGGGTCAAGAAACTGAAACAGATACGTGTTTGTGTATTCATATATAATGAGTTGAATGGTGCTGATCTATGCGTGAACGGGCGCCGTCAGTTGGGACTGGTCATCTCTTAGCTGCCAGGTTTTATTTAACTACTTTTTCACATTGTTGATTTAATCTTTTACTCTGGATGTGCACGTCTTTCTACATGAAAGACGTGCACATCCAGAGTAAAAGATTAAAGTAAACGTTCTCACACATACGAGTATTACTATTATCTCAACATGAATGATGTAACCAAGATCATAAGCATAGCATAATCAGCCTATTAATGTTCCCACTGCTGGCACGCAGGCCTCCTCTCTATGAGAGGGAATGGGCTATAATCCACCACGCAGGCCCAGTGCGGGTTGGTAGATGTCACATGTCTTCGAATTTTTGGTTCCAGGACATGCCGGTTTCCTCATGATGTTTTCCTTCACCGTTTTGAGAGCAGTGGTGATAAAATAACTGACACAAAGTAATGCGCCTGGTTGGGTTCGAGCCCACGACTCGTAATTCGGGGTCTCCACCACTGGGCCACCGCTGCTCTTAACCAAGATCATGTAAAAATATTTTGATTGAAAAGAGTGTCCATGGAGTTTCTTGCTAATTCTTATACAAGTGATTTTGCTTTGTTTTTCTGACATTCAAAAGTGCCTGTTATGGTCTAATTGAAATGAATGTTTTGAGTTTGGGTTTACAGGGTTGAAAACATCGACGCACAAACGGTTACAAGTTTTCAGGTGGCCTACCATAATGTCTTAAAGCAGGAGTAATGCCAGTGTGAGACAGAGATGGCGCTAAACGACCTGTATAGCTCTGTCTATTTCCCACACTGGCATTACTCCTGCTTTAAGACGTTATAGTAAGCCACCTGTAGGTACATCATTCTGAACCCTCCCACTTAAAAATTATCAATCAATCAATCAATCAACTTTATTTTTCTCACCACAATATACACAAATTATTTTACATCGGTCAGATTGTCGTTGGTAATTTTAAAAAAAAAGTGTTTCCTGCACAAAAGTTCAATACAAAGTACACTTTTGCTGTTTTGATATGGAAAGAAAAAATCGAGTGCGAGCAGGGTTTGCTTGGGTACGAGTATAAAAAAAAAAAAATATTAAAAGTACACTTTTGTTTCTAAATTACTGATGAAAAGTGTTAAGTATTTTATGTTATGTTTTTATGGGTAGTGTTTGGGGGGAGTTCTCCAGAATGATGCACTAAACACGTGTTGATCGTTTGTGCGTCGATGTATTCCACCTCGTATTTCATGTACCCAAACTTCATAATAGTCACAAGAATTTTGATATGTGGGCAGACCTGGGATTAAATAAATCTAGTGTCAATACGTAATAGTGTCAATAGTGTAATCTACTATTAACTTTTGTAATTCCATTACAGAAAATAATATCATACAGCTATTCACAACTTGATATGATATTTGACAACAGATATATAAATATCCAATAGCTAAATATACAGGTTGTATATTTACGAAAAAAAAAAAAAATCTGGACCTTATATTAGGTACATACAAAGGTTGACAACAGATATATAAATATCCAATAGCTAAATATACAGGTTGTATATTTACGAAAAAAAATAATAATCTGGACCTTATATTAGGTACATACAAAGGCATGTTTAATTAGGCAATTACCTACAAAGCTTCCATATCTTGTTTGGTTCCCAAAATATCTTAGGTTACGGTCATGTCACGCTTGTCTAGTAAAGTATCATCGTAATAAGCCTACGGCCAATATGAGGCATGTCTAGACATAAAATGAAATGCTAAGGCTCAGTAACAAATACAACAAAGGCCGTGTCGTATTCAACATCTTATTAACAGATATTAGACATAATATAACAAATCCATTTTCAAACCTATGTTTTTTTACAGCTGTTTTTTTTTTGGTTTGCCTCTCCACACTCCTTCCACTACTCTCTCTATTGCTCTTCTCGATGCAGTTTAGAAAACTTGTTCATTTAAATTGTTGGCGGCTAAGGGCCTAAGAGTTTAGTAAAACTATCCTTTATTACCAAGACACGTAGGTACCAAATCTCCCAACAAAATACACGAGCATGTCAACGTAACGTTTCACAAAATACTTACCCGTCGCACCAAAGTCACAGCGAGCTATTCCACTAAATCCCCCTCAATTTGTCATAACGAGCCAAGCTATTTGACTTGCTATAACCGTCCACCACTCACTGTAAACGTTTCCTGTTAACCGACAATTGTTTCGCACCACAGTACAAGTTTGAGAATTTATAGAGCATTTCTTGATCCTTGTTCCTGAATTTCGAAAATGGATTGTTTGGTTCACTCTCTGATGTTCTTTTTTTAAATTGTGGAACTGATCGTTTGTATCCTTGTGGCCATTTTATTGTTCTTCTTGTTCTTAACGTGTCGACGGTGACAATTGTTTTGTCCAAAAAGTAGCAAAAACTGTTTTAAGGTTTCACGGTTTAAAACTAAACTTATACTGTCACTTACGGGATAACAAACGAACAAGAAAAAAATATGTTAATAATGAACAATCACGGAAGATATCTCGTAAGTGACAGTACTACTATAAGTTTAAAAAGTAAAAGCTCGAACACCATTTGCTGACAAAGCCATTAGCTACTTTTTTGTTAGTCATCTTGGCTTTTAAATCACAAGATAGTTGCTTTACACATTTCAATGGACGAATATCCACCTGAAACCTTGTTATTTTTTATTGATATTATTTGATGTCATTAGATGCGATAGCGTCTGTATTTTCCCAAAACGTACTTCATAACAACTACATTAGCAGTTCATAGAATTTCATTTAATATCGGCCAATCACGAGCATACACTTGACAAATATTGAGCGCTTGGGTTTTTACATTGGCAAAGCTATGGCGGTAAAACTATCTTCAAATAACCTTTAGGCTGTTTCTAAATAAGCACCTACTGTTTTTAATTAAAAGATAATGTATGCTAATGAAGTCTAGTCATCTAATAGACAGATGTCGGCTTGTTTAAGATCAATTTTATTACTATGCAAATAGTCATCTGATGTCTTAGAGCAAAATAAAGACGTAGAATATATTAGCAACTACACAAAACATACCATAAAATCTAACAGAAAGGGTAACTATACTAGCCGATGAGCTGGCAATCAGAGCAAATGGCATTACTCAGAAACATCGAGTTGATTAGTTGAACATACAATTCTAAAGCTTCCTTCATAGCTTATGGATTTTTGACATAACTCGGATAGAAGGTGAAGGGAAACTGCTGAAGAGGAGGCTGTGGAGGTCAGCATTAGAATTGGTCTTCAAACTAATAATAAAATACACCTAACTAAGGTGGCATCATGGTGTTTTCTTGTCGGAAGCATTACGTGGTTTTGAAGTGGAAATTTTCATGTTTTTTTAGTCCTCCGCTATTCTTTTCTGATGGGTTTCGTTGCAGGATCCAAGACAGTTGAATAATTTTTGTCTTGGTCGAGTTTTGTTGCCTTGGTGCTTTTCTGGTGATCGCCACTGTTAATTCTGGCTTTCAGGAGAAACAGCTTCATCAGCACTGATATAATATCGACCGTGCCTAGGTGTGGCCTTACTATAAAGTTCAGATGGGACTATTTCAAACGTGGTGACGTCGTAAAAGTCTCATACGAGAACACATAAAAAAACTAAACCTCACTTTAAAAAGATCATGCAAGCGTAAAGACGCAGTTACTTGTGACTGCACACATGAATTAGCAATGAGGGATACTTCACAAACGTTGGCACAACGCTCTTGAGTGAACTGAGACACTTGCGCACACGCTTAATTCAAATCTGTATGAGTTGTGACCGGTCTTAGACCGCTTTGATGACTTAGACCAGGGGCTCTCAAACTTTTTCAGTTCGCTTTAGTAGTTTAATATTTTGTCTCGGCGCCCTAGCTAGTCGAAAAAGCAGAGTTTTTTTTTATAATTATGTTGACACACGAAAATATATTTGAAAACCCGACTTCAGATAAAGATTTTGCAAAGGGAATGAGAATTCTTATCTCTCTCTTTATTCTCATATTTAAAGTTTGATACTCATTTTGGACCGACATCCAAAACTCCACAAAATCGAAACACGTAAACCTTGTTTAAAGGCTGCTGTCGCAAGAGTCCAATGAGACTCTCTTCTTCTTGGGAAGTGAATTCTAGTGGATCTTGTGCATGGAAAGGATCTTGAATTCACACAAATATTTCGTTATCGTCTTCGGCAAAGTATTTCAAAAACCATTAAGTGAGCTTCGAAAGGTGTTCCGTAGAAGCGGACTTAGATTTTTATCGAATACCTAAGTACAGTATTTTTAGAGGATAGTAAACAGGAGTGCCTCACAGAGTCCCACTTCACTCTGTACGGCGCACCAGAGCGCCACGGAGCACATTTTGGGAACCCCTGACTTAGACGATTATCACACGTACACCGCCCGACCGCGTCGACGAGCGGTGTCGTCTGAGAATCGCCTAGGTTGCAACGCAGAGAAAATTACTCGGGCGAACAATACACACACATGGACGAACGATACAAATCAAAGCTGTTCCTATGCCATGGGCAAATGTTTCTAACGCACGAAGTTTTTATTGGCCTAGAACCAATATGCGTATGCGTATCAGCGGGTCTAATTCGAACCAGGCAACAATCGCTCAATTTATTTCAACGAACCAGATGTAAATTAAGCATTAAACAATTACAAAATTCTACTTACAAAAAGTTTCTAAAATCTTACTTTTAAAAAATTCATTAAAATCAATAGTGTAGTGTCTCTGGTGTCCGCAACTCCACGTCAAGGCGCGTATTTTGAGTGCGGATTAAAATCAATAAAATACTGATCAACCTATACAACGTTTTAAATGTTAGATGTCAAGTCTTTTTTTAGAACAGAATAAGATTAACCAAATCAATAACTAGAAACCAGAAAAAAAGATAAAAAAAAATGTCTACACAGAAACTTTCATAAAAATTCTCTCCTTCAGCATAACATCTCAAAAATAGACAAGACCCGAACCAATCTCGTCGATATGAATGAATAATCTCCTCCAAGCATCACTATCAATAATTCATTGAACGAAATTGTCACCACAGATGCAGAGAATATAAATAATATCGCGTGACATGCATGCGTAGATCAGGAGCTGGTCCAATGTATGAGATATAGCGGGAGATGTAGCGATCACATTGTCTTTATACGGTGACGTCGCCGATGGCAGCGGAGAAGTCTCTGCAGACACTGCAGTGACAAGAGACGCGAGATCGACGTGAGATCATCAAAATTTGAAGAGACACGAAGAAGAAGCGGAAGACGGAGAAATATGGCTAGTTCATACGGAGGCGATCAGTACAATATTTATAGGAAAAAAGGCGGGATCACACGTCAATATCCCAATTATGGTTAAAAACAAATGACATATCGTATTAATCATCAAAAAGACAAGTTGCTAAGCAACCGTAGAAGTGGCGTAGGGTCAATTTTTGTAAAAGGTAAGCCGGAGTAGATATCTTTAATGTGATTTTATTATTTGTCTATAAAATACTGACTGTGCCTGTTTTTAAAGGGAAACCGGTAGGAATCAAGTTGTATGGAACCTCCGCCACTGCAAAAGAATCTACAGAAAACGTGAAACGAACGAATGAGCGGTCATTTTCCAGACTTCAAAAGATTTGCCTAACAATCCCACCCTCTTATAACTTACATCAGCATATTGTCCGAGGGGTAAGTGATAGACACTTGATAGCAGCAATTGAGATCGCTGACGCAGATTCTGGGCGAGGATAAAGTATCTAACGTAGAATTACGTTCTAACTTATGTTATCTCTTCTGGAGCAATTTAAGAGAATATGTTGTCGCCGTTTTCTGTTAATTTTGCTTCGCCGTAATTTCTATAAACCAGATTTTTTGGCACTTGACGTATTTTTTTGCAAATCCTATCAACAATTTTGCCGCACTCGACAAAAATAGGAAAAAAGAATCTATCTTATTTATTCCACTATAAAACCTGACATTGATTGATGTCTTGCCTAAAAAAATTCACGAAGTTAACCTCAGAAGAGCAACACATTTTCGACTCCCTACCGTTTCGCTAGTCGACTTCGATCAATCTCAATTCTGGCACGTAAATGTCCGGCTTCAACACGAACTAGATAACCAATGGAGAGATAACTTACGACTAAACTGTTTGATGGACATCCACTCAAAGTTGATACTGGTGAGTATCAACTTCGCAGAATAACTCAATGTGGGTAAAGCTGAGAGCAGACTAGACTACCGGTTCATGAAAATGGTTGACCACAAGCCCGGTCTAAGGCGTATCCCTCTAAAATATATGTAGATCAGAATGTGAGGTTGAATTTTGAATTTTAACACCTTCATTCTTACGTCGCTAGCCGACTTTATCTGGGTTGTAGATTTCGTTAGTAGCATTGTTACATGTTTGTTCATTCCTTTTACGTAAAATCAGTCAATCCATGAGCGAGTGAGTGATACAATGAAATACCTATGCCTCATTAGTGCTCCAATTGCTTACTGCTCAATAAACTTCAATTTATCACTATCTTAATAAGTCTTACTTGTCTCGACTTATCGATCTCAAGAACTCTTATTATTTCTGGAGCGTTTCGATCTTTAGCAGAAGCCAAGTTCAGAATAAAATATCACTAGAGCTTAATCTAAATAAATGTCTTTGTGAAGATACGACTGAATTGGTATAAATTAAAGATGAAAAAGAACGATTGATTGTCGTTAATGAAGTGATTTTTAATCCAAAGATAGCTTGAAGAAACTTCTAGTGACTGGATTTTGGAGGTCAGATGCCAGTCGGTCCATGTAAAATACTGGTATACAGCTGGTATACGTGTGTATGTACATATATATACCTACCTATATATATAAGCAACTACGTTGGGGTATATATATGTCGGAACCGGTCATTAGTACGGACATAAAATGAATCGCAAGTCCGCTGGTGGTGACTTCTCGCGACCTACTTACAAGTCTACCCCCACCACAGCGTGGATTCTACAGAGCCCTGATGTTGCAGCTCGGAGGCGAGGAGGACATTGAATGTCTGATCGCAGCGGAGTTGAGACGTCCTGGAACTGTACCCGATTCATTGTGCCCCGTGTTATTGTGTTAAGTTGTAATCTCAAGTAATTTGTTAGTTTATTATAAACGGTGTATAGCACCTAGTGTATTTTTATTGCACGAAACCCGAACCTCGTCTGCCCACATTATGTATGAGCCTAACGGAATAAATCCTGACTTATCCGACATAGGGTCTAACTATTCATACACGAAATATTTTCAGGGAATCATCTAACGGCTATAACAAAGCCATTTCAAGGGTTTTTTTTTTATCTGAGTATATTTTTTATAAAAAATTAATAATTTAAAATTACTTGACCCACAAAATAAATACTGGCTCCTTATTTTTAAGCATCCATTACGGTAGTTTACTACGTCGTATTTACCTACTGTCATTGTTAGAATATGGGAGTAAAGGTTTTATGAAAAAGTCTCAATAAAATTTAGAATTATAATAACTTTGTAAAAAAAAAACACACTCAGATAATTTTTTTTTCGTTGCTATAGCGACTTTACGACTTACAGAAGTTACTCTTAACATATTTCGTGTATAAAAAGATAGACCTTATATATATACCCCAACGTAGTTGCGAAAAAGCTATGCGGATTTACATACACAAACTCAAGCCTTTTTGCCATGGGGGTAGGCAGAAACCACAGAAAGCCTGCTACGATTCTTAATTATTCGTTTTGCCTCGTCCACGTTCATACAAATGGTCATACACTCACGCCGGTTGCAAGTTCTACGGACCTGCCCTTTCTGACGAACCTCACCAATACCGTACACCACGCCCCCTGCGTTGCCGAGCCAATCCGTGAAAATTTGAACGTAAGAAAACAGTACTGTCGCAAAATTTTACAAACAGTTTACAAGACCACTCACTGCCTTGTAAATATTCCTTTTGTTAGTCGCCTTTCATTCATCCTCTCCACATGACCAGACCATCTAAGCTCTATTAATACTCTTTTTAATTTTTGCCACTACATCTTCTTTTAAACCGCAACGTTCTCGAATAACTTCATTAGTTAATTACGTATGCGGAATTGCAGAATTATTTTGAAGAAAGTTGGTAGAATCTGTGAGAGTTGTCATGGAAATGTGACTTTGTGCCTACATTCCTCTATGAGCTCCTAGGTCTAGAGGGGATATTAAACCGTGTGTCAATCAAACTGATGAATGTCTGACATTCAAAGTATTTAGGGTACGCTTTTAGATTTATGTTCTCCTTTAGGATACCTACTGCTTTCTTCAGCTTTAACTATTTTTGTCGACATCCTTACAGTTTTTTTTATGGATGTATGCTATTATCCGGATCTCCACAACTGAGTTTTAGACATAAGAAAGACACTCATAAACATCATACCTCTAATCCCTGAAGGGTTAGGCAGATGTGTATCTAATAGGACACCCACATTTCGCCAGTTATGTTTTAAGTCCCATGTAATAGGGGGCGAGCCTATTGCCATCAACCGCACAAATCCAAACTCCGTGGTTGCTACTGAGAAATTCCTGATGGAAAAAGCCCAACAACACCTTGCCCGACCCGGGATTCGAAGCCAGGACCTCATGCTCATTAGTCGTAATTGCGACCACTCGACCTACAAGGCAGTCTAGGCTCCTCTTCTCAGTATCCTTATACAAAAGTAAGTATATGGAATTTGGTGCAATCCAGATAAAACTGTCCTTACCCAAAAGCTATTAACTTTTCCTCTTCATTATACTTGCAATCACGTTTTTAGTCAAAAAACAGAACACCATATTGGTCTACTATTCAAGTCATGGAAATACTATAGCCAAATTTTTCAACTCGGACTATCCATTTTCCCCGTATCCGCCTTTGTAAACAGTCGTCAAAACAAACCAGATTTCGTCCGGAATACTTTTGGTCCAGTCTCATTGTTAGCGGTCCGCGAATGGAAATCCCTTTACAACTATTCGGCTTGAAAGGGTAGAATAATTACCGGTGATTTCGTTTTTCCTTTTTACGTGTCCCCGGGTTTCAATAAACTAATTTGTACACAGGGTGAATTTTTCAAGTGAGCGTGGATGACTAAATCTGAAACTATGAGGAATAGCGAAAAATACTCAAAAGGAATCTTGAGCCTGATTTAGATAAAAATTAAAACTGCAACATTAGATTTTTGAAAAATCAATACACCTAGCCAAGAATCGAATCCATTGATTTCGGGAAAAAAACACACTGTATTATTACGCCATTCGATGGTAACGCTAATAACTATCAAATTCTGGGAAGTATTGACATACGGCAAACTAAAGCAAACAGTTAATTTGTCTCTAACTCGATCGAATGGTGTAATAATACAGTGTGTGTTTTTTTTTCCGAAATCAATAGGTTCAATTCCTGGCTAGGAACACGTGATTTTTCAAAAATCAATGATTCAGTTTCCTTTCGTGTATAGTTTTGGATATGGCCATCCACGCCCACTTGAAAAATTCATCCTGTATAGTAGCGGTACTTTCATACAAACTTAAAAGCTTCGCTTGCCCTTATAGCCAACTCTTCAAGATTTTAGAACAGTCTACTCGCTTTATGGGCTTGCCGTATTTTTGGGTCAAAGACACGCCACTGTGTGGTAGATAATTAGCAAACCACTGTCTGATATCCATCAACCCGCAATGAGTTGTGGTGGATAATGATGACCCATAGGCCAGTGCCCTATTATTCTGATTATGCTACTGACATAGCATCTATTAATAGTTACTGGGATCTATTAAGAAGCTATACTATATTAATAGTATTGTTTACCTGTACTAATACAGTCAGTGCTTAATTAACCTGCATGAACAGCACCCAGTCTTGACACAGCTTGGAGGTTTACTCACCCTGAAAAGACAGAAAAGCATATATTAATTTTTGAACAAATCATGTTCACAAAAATAACAAAACTAATACCATCCTCTGATTTAAGTTTTGGTATTTCAGAAGGAGATTTATTCATAAAATGCTAGGAATTCTGGATAGCATCAATCTGCAAAGGTCTCAACGAATATTAAATATTAACGAAATACCTAACTCCAAGATATTTTCCCAGTAGCCAAAAGTAGCGAAGTTCTAGGCTAACAAAACATAAATACAGTCGTGCAAGCGACACGACACCAAGAAGAATTCCTGTAAATAACCAGGATTGCAGAATCAAAAACGAGCAACCAGAATCGTGACTTGGAGACCGAAACTTTGCTCATTAAACATTGAAAGGATTTGAATTAAAAAATCTAAATAAATTGGGATCTAGACTGATAAACTGTAGGGTACCAGGGTGTCAGAAACACAAAGGAGTCAACTAAACGGCGCGTGACCAGAACGCGTACCCCGCGTCACGGATTCCTGATTGAGATTGATTCAATCCAGTTCATGGTTATATTATAGTCACATGTCTCTTGTTCATTGTCATTTATATTATTACTCCGCGTCCTTTTATTGTTGTTGTTAAGATCGATTTTCTATTGGCTTATAGGTTGTTGACTTTTAATATCATGGCCTAAATAAAGCGAGTTTATATTTGGACGATAGAAGATGGCCCATCTGATGGATTGTGGTCTATAAGTGCGTCTATATGGGTATATTGTAATACTAAGAGATTTGAAAGAAAGAAGAAAAAGTATTTATTTGACTCGCACAGGATAAACCAATGAAACAAAGCTAAAAAAAAAAAGAAGTAACCAAGAAACATAAGACATAGGTACATTAAACTATATTGGTCCCGTATTAGGCCAAGGGGAACCCCCTATTCAGCATGCTGTATGTAACATATAAAAAAAAATGTCACAGCGCTGGTATTCGGAGTCTGTTGTCAATATCATAAGACATTAATGTTCTTTTAACTGAACACGCATTCTGTATGAGACCGCAACACAACAATGCCTAGACACACAAATAGACCTCCTAATTAACAGCTATGAGTTACCATTTGGAAGATGTTTATCGGTTTACGATAATTAGATAACGATCTAGCAGTCCATTAGCCGGTGCAATGGAAAAGGCCTTCAATTCTCATTACTGGAACCAATGATGTGAAAATTCCATTTCGCACGAACAAACAAACGAATAACTAGTTGAGTTGTGTGAGTACATTCGGAAGAAGCTGGCAGTTTCGTCACAACGGTAATGTTTTCCCCATGGTTTGTGTTTTTATTTTGGTATATTCGTGGAAATGTTTATTTACATTAATTTAATTTTGATATATATTTATAGTATTTGATATATATTTATAGTATTTTATGTATCCTTGTAGTTAATCTTATTATTATTTAAAATTATTTTCAGATTTACACCTACCACTGCTTGTCTTTGCATCACCCAAAGGTTGACTGGTAGAAAATGCCTATGGCATTAAGTCCGCCTCTGTACTTATGTGCTTGAAGTGTTAAATAAATAAATAAATAAATAAATAAACTAGTTCGAAGAGACTAGAATGTTCACAGTCGGCTTATGAAAACCGTTGAGTATACTTAGAACCTTGTCATATAATACAAAAAGTGTAATCTTTGACTACACTTTTATGACTTCTTCGACTTACTTTTTTTTACTAATTATACAGCGTGTAAACGATCCTTCACGAAGCCGTCAACCAAGCATTCTGTACATCAAACTAAGTAACTTTACGCAAAAATTTTAGATGGGAAACGACTTTTTTTTTGGGGTGTAAAATCACGTCTTACGGTAGGACTCAATGTAACGCACTCAAAACATTGTGCTGATGGGTAAATTTAATAGTACGGGTGTCGTGGAGGTGTTTAAAAATCTAACATTAAAAACATGTATTTAAAAAAAAAAACTTGTTGCAACTTTGACCCCCAACATCTCCGTAACTAAAAGGTTCCCAGGTATGGTCTAGAACAAAAAAAAATATCGCAATGACAGGGAAAACAAGTACCTTCGGTTTCGTTAAGGGTCTTGTAACACCCTTTAGAGACATCTGCATCAATCGATAAGTCATCATTATCTGACTAGCCTTTTCCCAGCTATGTTCCTATCAGTTTAGTGTCTAGACGTATGCAACTGTATATCAGTAATTTACAAGGACCGACTGCTAATCTGAACTCCACAACAACTTGACATTGGGCAACGCGATACCCTTGGCAAGACAGAATATCAGACTTACGGGCATCTGACTACCCGTAACGATTGTCAAAGAAAGTTCTACGAATGACAGCTACTTACGGACCTACTGCATCAATTGAGAAATCACGAGTGTATTAAATCCAAGTCCAAAAATGATCAATGTTTTCGGAAGCACGTTCACAAACATTACCATTAGTACTGTGACAAACCCCATTAAAATTGAAAGACGCCGACTGGCAAGGTTAATAAATAATTATTTAGTGTGGAGAAGAGGAGATTAAATACCAACTAGCGTAGCCGAAACGATTCATCTTCAAGGATTTTGTAATTTTGTGGACAGTACTTCCTGATTTCATCAATTCGTTGACGGTACTTGATCATTTAGATTGTGTGTTTTAATCTTTGGATGTTTACACTTTGTATTTAATCTGTTCTTATTGCTTTAGAGTTCAAGATTAAGACCATTCCAATCAAGACTATTTTACTACTAATTGGGTAAGCAGTAATTGAAACTCTGCCCTGTAGTGAAAATGTGGTGCTGTTCTACAAACGATGGGGCACTTAATATCGTGTCCTGCGTGTCCTGTTGTTTGTTCACTACAGGAACTGATGGACGCTACCGAAAGCGCCAAACTAGTAGCTCAGTTCTGGGCTGACACAATTTCGATTGCCATCGACATGCTAAGAAGAAGAAGCAGTAACGTTATAAACTCATTCTAATATACAATATTTACTTATTTATTATAAGACTTCGTGATTTCGATTCCGGGAAAATCCTTCCAAATCTAGATACAATGGTAGTAGTGAATTAACCCAACAATTAACCAATAAACTTCCTTAAAACTTCATAATAAAGTCAATCGGTTAAAAAAATAATCCAGATAGGATTTCAATTAGGTCACCCGCGGAATAACGATAAGGCCTCAATTCCAGGCCTACTTTTCACACTCCCTCTCAAGAATTAAGTTTTACTTGGCGACCTGCCAATCACACCCGGGAATACTGCAGACGTTTTCTTTCTCTGAGGGAGCGTTTAGACAGCCAGCAAGTGCTCAAGCAAGTTCAAGGTGAAACTGATTACTGGCGAGAGTTCACTGGAATGTAGGTCTCACTTAGGCGCATACCATTGTGTGCTCCCGCTTACTTGGAGCAATTTTTATTGAGATTCCAATGTCGCTACGCTATTCGTAATGGAATATAAAGTTATGACAGTACTCGATGAAAATTGTTAAGTTCAAACGAACTTGCCGAGTTTTGTGTAAGATAAATACGAGAAATGGAGACGTGAGTAAAATGTTAGTATAATAATACTAAAGGAATGGTATGAGAGAGATTTCTCTCGTTCAATTCCTGTTTGGTATTTCGTCGTAATTTTTCTGAAAGTATTTAATCTTGAGAGGTATAAAAATATTAGCGCTGGCAAATAGATACTTAGTCGACTTTAATAAAAACAGTTATAGTGATACTTTTTTTTGATTTTATTAATCAGGTTTTATTTCTTCTCTCGAAACCAGTAATACATACAATTAATTAATTAAATGAAGGATTTTTTTCAAATAAAATCCTCATTACTGTCTTCATACCGCGAAATCAAAGGAATTTAATTTAATGAATTCCCTCGTTCGCTATTCCTGTCATATTTTACGTCGAGTTTACCAGAAATGCCAATGTAGGTACGATTTTTTGTAAGCTTCTCTACAGACACATTTTTCTGCAAATATAGGTATCCTGGAATCCCGATGCTGTTTGAACTTCTAACAAAAATAAAATCGTGAATCGAATACTTAAGTCTGACTGTGACGTAATCTAGATTTTCGTCAAATAAAAATATGAAGGAACGGGTCACAGAAAAGACGAAATTGATTCTGATTAATGCTATTGTTCAAATTTGAATCATCTGTTAATAGAAATAAAGACAAATATTGGTTCTGACAATCCAAACCCGCACTGGGCCAGCATGGTGAGTTATGTCCTATAAATTCCGTCTCACAGATAAAAGGCGTTTTTCCCAGCAGTGGCATTACTATAAGCTCATTATTCTATGCGGGGATATGGAGGAAATAAACAAATGATGCTTGTCGAAAACGGTCCAATAGAAAATCTATCTTTTTGCTTTTGTACGGAAGCCTAATCCATTTTCTAAAATGAAAGCCTAACTTTCTCCTTATTACATCAGCTATTTGCCAGTTAAAGTCCCGTCAAAATCGGTCCAGCCGTTTCGGAGATTAGCCGAAACAAACAGACCGACGGACAAACAAAAATTAAAAAAAAAAGTATTGTTTGTTTAAGTAACCGTTTTCCACCCCATATACTTTCATATAATACATTCTGTAAAATGCTGTTATTTTTTAATTACAAACAGACGCGTTCAATTTTATTAATTTTTATAGATGTCATAGAAAAATCTTTTGTAAAATTTTCAATAAAGACTGTTAATGATTGTGAAGAAAATTTAGATGGATGTACTTTGTTTACTAAGTTCATGCGTCATTGCTTTCTTTTCTCACTAATTAACTTTCATTATGTCTTCAAGTTTAAATACAAAGACCAACTTACACTCAAAGTACAACAATACCACAAAAGTCTTTATGTGTCACTATTCCACGAATGAAATAAAGAAGACATTCCACAAGCGCAAGTTTGACAACGTGAGCATTGTCATCAAAATAGATCATAGACTAAGTTCTTTCATTGATTTAGCAGTAACATTTATTCTCGTTGATATAAGGTTTAATTTAGAGGTAATAAACGTAAGCTATTTTGATGACCAATCACTTGTCTAGACAGTTTCATATTTGTCCTTGTCATTATAAGTAACAAATTAACACATGTGTTAAGTAGACATCTTATAAGAGGGCTACTCACATGATCGAGTTTGCATGAATCGGCGTTACGGGGTGGCCAAATGGAATAGTATGTAAATATACCTACGTTCTAGAAAAAGCAGGTCGGCTTGGTTTGAATTGTACCTAGCCATCATCTGCCTTTTCCCAACGATGTTAGGGTCGACGCCCAGTCTAGTCGGATTCAGCTGAATACCCGTATTTTACATGGAGCGACTGCCTATCTGGCCTCCACAACTGTTACTATATTATCCTTTGGTAAGACTGGTTGTCAGAATTTTTCAAAGATCTACAATTGACAGCCGGGATCAACGGCTTAACGTGCTTTCCAAGGCACGGAGGAAACTCTGTATGAAATGGGTGGTCTCCCATCCACGGACCATCCTAGGCAAGCGCTAATGTTATTGCCACGAGCTCCTCGAGCTCCTGAGCCCAGCCGACCCGAAGTAAATACAGCGATGGTAGGTAGATAGCTACTGCTGAATCGAACAAGTGTGTAATACTCTTTGTTGTTTATGTGGCGATAATTTTGACATTTGACGCGACTGTTGATGTATGAGTGTAACAAACTTTCTAGTAGTCTCTATTTGCTAAATGTTTTGTAAACGATTGAATTTTAAGTCGTGTAATCAGAGTCGCAATTGATTATGTTTGTTTATATTGTAGCAACTTTTATGATACTGAGGCAGGATTGAATAATGTCTTTTGCACGATTTTCATCATTATAATTTGTTATGTGTGTGATGTAAAACACAAACAATATTTTTTACCTCATTATCACATTATTCGCAAACGCGACAGTTATTCTCCTTTCACTACTCACAAATACACACTTTATCCTCGTTATTATTGACATAATAAATTCGGCACGAATATAAAGTCGCGTTCAAAATTCTGCGTATGCGTCTCATGTGCATGGGGCGATGCGCTGAGAATAATAATAAGAGCACAAGTGTTCAAAACTGACACTAAAAATTCTCCGGATCTTAGAGCTAGAGCTTTATTCGTATTTTATGCTACTCCAACAACGCCTTTTCTATGTACCTTAATCATTTGCATACATGCAAACTGCACCATACGATACCTAAGCATATACCATTTATACCTACTAAAATACCGAACTAGGGTAATTCAGCAGAAACATAAACTTTCACTACCAACCGCGAATAAAGCCCATTTAAAATTACGTGCATTAAATGAATTGAACACAGAATATTTAAAATAAAACTTTAAATTACTTTAACAATACTGACCAAAGTTACCATACAATTATACGATCCCATCCTGATGCATACCATAATCGGCCTCTCTATGAGAGTTAATGGGCTGTAATCCGCCACGTGGGGCCAGTACGTGTTGGTAGATATTACATGTCTTCGAACTTTCGGTTCTGAGGAGGCCTTTGCCCAATAGTGGGACACTCAAAAAGGTAAACAAAAAAAAAATGCGCCTGGCTAGGTTCGAACCCACCACATAACTCGTAAGTTGTGGCCGTTACATTTGCGCCACCGCTGCTCTACGTGAATAATGCTGACCAAAGTTGCCATACAACTGTATGATGACCACCAATTAAAAGAAGACTGCAAAAAGTACGTTAGTAGTGAATTCTTTGCGATTCAGAGTGATCCGAACACTAACGAACGGAGTTCGGGAGTCGGGTACGAAAACTAGGAAATTTTATTCTCGAAATGTGGAAGGACTTTTTTTTCCGGGATTTCATCTACAATTTGGATCTGAGTTTCTAGGTAAAATTTCTAACTTGTTCTTGAGGCAGCAGATTTGATTTGGGCTGATTCTTTATTATGATTTTGATTAGACTACTAGACCTTAATTTTATTTCAGATTGAGTGGTCCTTGATATTTCCAAACATTCTTATTGCATAACGCTATTGTGAAGACAAGACTTATTCGTTAACTGGCGAGTGTGAAACTCGTGAGTACCCGCGTGTTGGCACCTTCCGATTTTACCTATCTGACGTTAAAGACGTCAGATGTACAGTCAGCTACAAAAACTTCTCATAAAATATATTATATAGGTACCCATGACTTAACGTTAAAAAAAAACACGGAGAAAACATGAGAAGGTTAAAAGTAACGTAAAACCGAATCAGCCAGCGCGGGCAAAGCTGCGGGCTAGTTATTAATGGTTATTGGTTTTTCTTTATAATGTGCGAGCGAGTTAACGACAAAAAAATTAGGTAAAATCGGAAGGTGTCAACTCGCACGCACGCGCGAGTTTCACACACGCCAGTTGACGAATAAGTCATTGTGAAAGTACAATTTTTCCTCTCATTCGTATCGTTACTACAGACAGTATTGCAAAAGTTAATGGCTAAAAATTCGTCACTTCCAATTTTGGGGCATAGAGGTCTCTCCATGCATCCACAACCTGCAGTCACGTATGAATAGCAGACAAGTATGTAAGGACAGAACCAAAAAAACCAGTCATAATTATTAGGCATACGTTTACACTAAAAACAAACTCTGATTTCGATCAAAAACCAAACGAGAATATCCAATCCTTTTAAACGAAACCGAACGGAGTCAATTCAATGTTCATTTAATTTTCCGCAAAGCTCTCGGCATGGCATTCTGAACATGAGCGAAACCAAAATGGCCAACGCACGTCATTCCGTTAATTGGGATAGAAACCAAGGCCAGATGTGCAATATCGACAGCGATTTTTTTCATAATTGCAGGGACAGACCCGACGAATTAACCCGAATCTCTCTCCTCCACCATTTATGAACCCTCATATATTATACCTTATGAACTATTTTCTTCGTTAGTTGTAGATACCTCCCATTTAATGTTATGGCTTGTAATCTTAGGTATATTGAAGAGAGAATTGGTTGGGACGGTATAGTCCGTAGTGTATCTTTGTAAATTTATGATTTGGAAAATTGAACTTAGGCGATTCTCCCACTGTATCGCGCTCCGTCGCGTAGCGCGGGGTCGCAGATCATAATACTGTACGCCACGCCGACGCGTTGTCAGTGTGTTGTCCTAGGCGTGTTTTCTATACTAATAACTTTCTTACAATGTTAAAATTTGCGGCCCTGCGCTACGCGAAAGAGCGCGGTGCAATAGGAGAATCGCCTTAGTTCTTGTCATTTTAGAATCTAACATGTTCAAATTCAAAATATTTTATTAAAAAACGTCGAGAAAAGGGGCACGATTCGGTTTGGTCGTTTCTTATGTCGAAGAATCGACAAAGAAAGACCCTGGTTACTCTTTTAAAATTGTTGAAACCACTCAACAATGTTAATAGTTATATGACCGTTCATTTCTAGCCTTGAAACCCTAAAATAAAACACGTTCGCAATAAAAAAATAAAGAAACATTCAAGATACTTTATGGCCACAAAGTCCCAATGTGATGTTAAAAGCCTGACGTCAGACAATTCTCATTCTTTTATCATACTCAGTTATATTCGACATAATACAGGGTAATCCACTGCAGTGGCGATTTATTTAACCGCTATTGAGAAACCTAAATCATATTTATTGTCTAGCTACACGCGTATTCTGTATTTCAGCTAATGTTCTTGGCAGTGGACCAGAAATATCTAAATTACAACTTAGTGGCATAATTTGTAAGGCCGAAAAGTAACGTGGTTCCGTTTGACGCATAGTCATATTTTTTTCCTTGGTAGCAATTCGTAACTGGGTTAATTTTTTCTGATGTAAAGGCGGCGGGTAATTTTATTTTGATCACATTTTTGAATATTCGTCTCGGTTTTTGAGAACTCATTTAGTTCTTGGAAGGGAAAATGAAGAAGTATTAAGCGAAAAAAAATCACAGTAAGGTCTTCAATTATTTGGACAAAATGAATACTAGACAAAAACATCATTTCAGAAATAGTAGATAGTAAATTGGTCAGAACAGCAAAACTAGCACAAACAAAAAATACTACAGCGACCAATATGAGCTTTGTCAATACTTCATACAATTGTTAATCGATTTTCGATTACGACTGTACCTGCTAGCAAAAGGTGTTAAATATCTCGGAATATTCCGAGATATCGTTGCCTATCTGTGCGAGACTATAAAACGACAAGCAAAAATGTTCATAAAGACGACACTCAGGTGATTGATGGATGTTGATTGATATACTGCTTTGCTTGCGTAGATATTGGAAAAGTACTCAATAATGTTGAGAATTTAAAAAGTAAATGTGATGCAAAATAAATTCCTTGAAATGATTTGAACTGCTCTCTTCACATAGCTCTGGAAAACATTAACGAATTTTGACCTTTATGAACGTTGTTAGTACATAACCCAATGAATCCGTTAATATCACCGGAAAAGCAGACCTTGAACAGCAGTTACTGGTCCTAAGGTACACTGAACTTTAGAATCTATTTACACGATAATATAGGCCCAAATAATAATGTCCTTCCACCAAAGTCTTAAATCGAATAAAAGTCAAGATTACATCTTTAGAGTGGAGAGCGATATCAAATTGAATAAGCATACATTTCTCTGAGAGGACATCATCGTTCCGAGAATTCTATTGTCAATATGGGATAGAATAAAAATTTGAATACCAGATGTCGGGATGCATAGAATTTTATTGCTTTTAAATTATTCCTTTCTGATATTTGTTCTTGATGTGCAGTGAGGAATGAATATTGAAATTGCCATTGTTCTATTAACAGTTGATAAAGATAAATCAAGTACATACTAAATTAAGTTATAAGCTTTAGAAATGGTTAAATCCGGTAAGACTGGAAGCTGAACCCAACTCAGCCGGGAAATGGATAGGAAGTTGATGATGAGAAATATCCGTCTTGCAAAGGTCAGGGAGGAATATTCAGAGATACTGGTCAATCAATAGTAATTAGAGAGGTACCAGAAGAAGATGAAATATCTGCAAAACTAGTAAATGATTTGAGTCTTCGTTAAGACTACTAATGAACCAAATGTTTTAAGACTGTCATATTTCTCATCCCATATCATCATCTGCTTTTTCCCAACTATGTTGGCGTCGACTTCCAGTCTAACCGGATGCAGCTGAATACCTGTATTTTACATCGAACGACTGTTATCTGACCTCCACAACCTATCACTATATGAGTAATACTTTGTAAGACTTTCAAGAGGGTTGTCAGACTTTCGGGTCACTAGCCTATAACGACTGTCAAAGATCTACAACTACAGCCGGGACCAACGGCTTATCGTGCTTTCCTGGGCACGGAGGAAACTCGGTACATGATGGGTCACCCATCCACGGACCAACCCAGGCAAGCGCGGCTTAACCTGAAGATCGATCCGAGCAGCTGTTTTTATTTAGCCACGAGCTCCTCATTATGTCACACTATATGTGAAGTGACAATTTTGTGTTTTCAGATCTGGTTTTCGAGGTCAACATAAAAATAACGTCCTTAGGAATTTACTAGTCGCTTAGGTATGTACAAAATTGTGTATTCAAGTGGATACAATATTGTGTTTGTGAAATTTATAATAGGTAAGAAATGATAACCATAACAAAAATTACAATGATCTATTACATAAGACTAGCAAACAATTCACGGATTGTTGTTTGTTTACAGACCTATCTGAACGCAACGTAATTTAAAAATAATTCTGCTTGGATTAATTTGAATTGTAATGTAATTAATGAGCACAATATCATTTATTATTTACTAAACTAAAAAACTAACTAGCTTAGTGTAACTAGATATCCCGCTATAATGGCTCTTGCAGTAGCGTCGAAATATCGGGAGCTCGGGAGTTTTTTTTTTCACGAAAGATGCGGCTTGTGGAGAAACAAAGATCATGGGTTGTTTGTCCCTTCACATTTCAACCCGGTAGATCACCTGCCGCCCGGATACGAACTGCAGAGGCCAAGATGGAAATTTCCTAACTGATATAATCTGGTTTAATAGGGTATCGTTCTCTGCAGGATATGCGCCACCTACTGTTCTGCCCAGCCTGCACAACCACTTGCACCTAATGTTAGGGCTGTGCAGGTGGATACACATTGGTCTTACACAATTAGAGATTAATCGACAAGTAAAGAAGACTGTTTGAGTCGTGGTAATGAAATAAATTACACAAAATAACGTGCCTGCCTGGGTTCGAACGCACGCTTTGCAGCTCATAATCACCAAGGTTTGAAAAATGGTAAAATATTAGGTACACACCCAAACGTTCTATCTCTTCACAATATATCTTCCTAATTAGTAACATTAGTTTGACCTTCGTAAACTAACATTTTTTCGGTGTCTTGTTATCTGGTTCTTTTCGTTGATTGCCATCATTACATGGTCCCTCTTCAAGCAGATATTTATCTTATTTTAATGATGTTAAATGTCCTGTATATTTAGTAAACTTAAATACACTAGTTTTTTTACTATTAACATTCCAAAGATCATTATGTAAATGATTGATCACAAACTCGTTTGGTGATTAATGTCGTACCGTGGTAAATTAATTAATTTGTGAATTTATAATATTGATTACTTACTGAGATTTGATTTTGGTATCGTAATTTATCATTAGAACTTGAGTAGGTCGATCACCTAATAACCCAGTTTAATTGATTAGTTTTGACATTAAGCTACGCTAATACTCAATAGCTTACTTCCTAATTTCCTATACATCGTTATTGAGTACGTCAATCATCAGAATATCATCAAATTAAAGAACGCCACCTTCCCACTTCCTTACATGCCTTCTTTTTGCTTCGCCCTTGCTCAAATTTTTGTTTTTTTTTTTTTATAAAATATACGTGGGTCACCATCATCGTACTACCCTTGTCTTATGTTACTTGAGGTTGGCGCAACACATGTTTTTTCGCCTTCCATTCTTCCCTATTACCAACCCGCACTGGGCGCACGTGGTGGATTATAGCCCATTCCCTCTCATAGAGAAGAGGCCTGTGTCCCAGCAGTGGGAACATTAGAGGCTGCTGCTATGCTATTCTCCCCTATCGCTCCATGTAAAATATTGGTATTCAGCTGCATCCGATTAGACTGGAAGCCGACCCTAACATAGTTGGGAAAAGGCTAGGATGATTCTCCCCTATCAACCGTCACGGTATCATCTACTCCATTTTCTTTCATATCATTCCTAACACAACATTCAACATTCATATTCATCACTATACTGAATTTCAGTCTAAACAGGATGTTTTGCATCTAACTCTAACACTATAAATCAAAATATCCATAACGATCCTCTGCCTTGGCCCTTGATATCTCCGTGACGTCATTTGTTTGCCAAACATTAGCTAATCCATCATGGCTTCCAGAACATCGCGTCACTTCACACAAGACAGTTTCGTCATCGCATTCTTTGTTAGCAATAAAAGTCATAATGGCTAATTCTCTATAAATCCTTTATGTAGATAAACGATTATATATCAATTATTTTGTATTAAAAGTTTATAAAGTCTATCCGTTTTGCTCTTTTATCACGAGTGTCGTCAACAGTGTAAATCCCTCTGACCTTGGATGACCTGGTTATGTATTAAAATTATCTTCATCATCTACATCGGGATCAGGTTCCGTAATGAGATAAGACATTCTATCTAAAGCAATCGTTGGAACTACGGATGCTACAAATAAACACGGTAACAGCTGATAGAGTTATCACTCAAACATTTGTATAACTTCGTGTCGTAATAACGAAAACTTTACCACTTGCCATATTGAGTACGCACGACGGCCAATCAAGATTTACAAAGCCAATTTATGCGGATCTCTCATTGTATAGGAAATGTATACAAAGCGAGGCCTAGTTATACCGGAAATGTGCAGCCTCATGTGCCGCCGTATGTACCTGTTCTAAGAATCAACAATCGCAAGAAGATACCTTTTAAGTTTTAAGTTTATCTCTAGTTCTGAATGATGCTTGCTTGATTTAATTGTACGCGAAAGGTGAAGGAGCTAATATTGGACCATATCATGGGAATTGGAAAGGCCTGATTTGTTGTGGCTTTCTTTTCATTCACTTATCTCATAGCCACGGACTACAGCCTGCTGGTCTGTCAAATATTATGTCCTAAACAAAACCTTTGCATTAGTGGAGATCTAAGTAGATGATTTAGTATCGATTATAAATTAATCAGAAAAATATACGTTTTGGACTCCGGACATTAGCAAGTATTATCCTTATCTAAATGTCACATCCATATCTAAAGGGACAGTCGCTGTGCAATTTTACGCTCTATACCTATAAGTAAATATGACTGAGTCACGACATTTGCTTGCGTCCTCGATTAACATATGCATATATTGCTGTCACCTTTGGGATGGCTCAGCCAAATACCAACTAGCCACACTCGACTCTGTTGAGCGCAGAGCCAAGAGGCTCATTGGTGACGATAAGCTGGTTGGTACCAGGCTTCATAGCCTAGCCCACCGGCGCAAAGTTGCATGTTTGTCGGTCTTTTACAGATTGTACTTCGGTGAGTGTGCCCAAGAGCTCCACGAGCTCATTCCACCATTTCCCTTCTACCATCGGGAGTTTAGACGTACTGCAGGTTATCACCCATACCTTGTCGATGTTCCACATATTCGCACGAAGCGCTTTGCTGCATCATTTATTATGCGCACAGCCAAGGAGTGGAATTCCCTGCCTGCGTCGGTGTTCCCAAGTTCATATGACCCCAATCTATTTAAGTCGCGAGTTAATAGGCTTCTTTTGGGTTAGCTCGTTCCATCGTCGACCTCATCTCTGTCCTCTGGACTAGATTGAGGTCAAGAGTAAACCCATTCATTATATAAAAAAAAAAAAACATTATAATTATGTGGTTTTATGATAATTTGTTTGTAGAATAACGTCAACGTCATCCATTTAACTCTATAATGAGGAAAAGTTTCTAAATTCCACCACCAAAAACCACAAGCAAAGAAATTACCATAATTGTATTCTAAACCACCGAAACTTCACATAACAGAACACAACAAACATAAATCCTTTGTTACACTCTCGCACTCAAAAAGTTCCGCATAATAACTTCGAAATACCTGCACGAAAAATATCCACACATCTTATCTACCGGGGAGTAGTATGGAAACCATTAATAATGATAACACATCCGTTCTACCTATTTCAGCACTCCGGATGGGCCTGCCCGAACTTGGGGATCCGATTACCGAATGAATGTATCACCCCATATCAACCTGTAAAGCTTACACACTCCTATCCAACTTCCAATGACATGCAGGATGAAATCAGGGGTTGAATTGGAATTTTACGCAACATGATTCGAAAATTTTTGGGAAGCGAAATTAGACAAGATAGATAAACCATTTATTCAGTGCACACAAAAGACATAGCACAACACACAAAAGCACAATTAAATGGTACAAATTACATGCCTATATAAAAACAAGGTGCCAACATACAGAAAGAAAAACATATTTACGGAAGAAGTATAGTAACACCATGACATACTTCAAATAAAATAACTAGTATACAAGGTGCGGTGTGCGTCTCGACGTTGCAACCAAATGGGAGCCCAGCTCAGCATGTGTCAGGCATGCACCTGACGCTGATATTCTGCTGGATCCCGAATTAAACGAAATTCTCAAGTTGTTAGCGTATGGCTGTAGTTTTCGGCTTTGAGTGGTATATGAATGGAAACGTTGTTTCATTTATGATTGAGTTATGAAGTGCAGGGACTACTTTGTCAGCCGGTGAGTTTGTTACTCGTATGTTGTGAAGTCGTTCAAACGCCTTATTTGTGTATTTTATGTAGTTTCTGTTATTGTATGTCTACGGTAACGAGCTACTAAGCAAGTTCTGAGTACATTACGTTGGTGAGACGTTTTATAACAAAACCATATCTAAACGAATGCTCATTTCTTAATGAAGGTAGTCCAAAGTCCTGCCCTGACTCGATGATGTCCACAAAATCCTTAAGCTACCTAAAATCTAGAATAACAAAGACGAGCATTAAAAGTGTGGGGCGATAACATGATAAACACAATTTATTTCATCCATGTCCTCTCGTTTTCTTGCATTCTTTACTAAACCATTGTGAACCGAGCGTCTATTTAACCAGACACTTATCCGCCCACATAGTGAACAAAACACACCCGTATTTCATAGAAAACCATCTGTTTGTCTGTTTATGCAACTGCGCCAACAGACTGCGCCGATAAGTTCAAATATTTGATCCAAGATTATTCGTACAATCGTGCAGCGCTATACTTCGCCTTTGTGGGAAATAAATTTAATGGATGTCTCATTGTGGCTTTTCGAAAGAAGAAAAATGGAACACGGTAATAAGTCGAATGACTTCGCTTCTTTGGCCTTTTGCTCGGTAGACGGAATTTCAAGTAGGATCATCATTTATGCGGCACCACTTCGATTGCGATGTTTGTGCATACGAGATTCTTGTTTGTGGACGCACCTACGATGGAGTTGGATTTGCTAGTGTTATGTTTGAAATTCGTGACTTCTCACAATATAGTCTGTACTTATTTGGGGAGGAGAAAGTTTCTCGCTAATTGGATTAGCCTTTTTTTGTGTTAAGCTCTCACATACAATACGTGAGTATGAATTATTTTCTCTTTCTAAGCTTGGTGTACTTATAGGCCCACTAGACTATACATACATTTTTAGAGTTCAACGAATTTGAATTATCTTTCTGTGTCTGTCGATCGTGTCATGACAAAATGATGTTTAAAATAAGGTTTGCTGCATGTGTTTTGTAGTCAAAGCGGGTTTTAGTTTATTTTAAATGGTATCAAGACCATTGCTTTACACTACCTGTTCCCTAGGCGTGTATACCTGACGATATATCCTGGTTATTGGTGTGTGTACAGACACAAATTTCCCATGTACAAACACGCAGTACTGGAACCACTATCTGTATGCTGAATAAATATTGGCAGGCATGAGGCCAAGTTCTACAGCTGTGTTAATCGAGCCGTCTAGTTTTGATCATTTTGTAGCATAATGAGTAGTTGTGGTAGAAATAACGTTCCCGACGTAAGGTGGCTGTACACTCTGCACACAGCCAAGCCTCGGTGTTCCACGCTTGGCTTTACACTCTCGCACTTGGCCTGTCTCGGAGTGTCTCGGCGAGTGTACAGCCACTTTTAGAGTTGTACAAGTGTAACACTGACGAACCCACGCAGGCAGGCCCTCAATTAAAATACAATATTTTATCACCAATGCAGAAACATCAACATCCCGAGGAAACCAGTATGTCTTAGAACCAAAACAACTCGAAGACTATGTAACATTCACCAATTCACACTGGGCCCGTGTTTGGAATTAACGTCCACTCTTTCAGAGCCAGGTTTCAGCAGGATGATCATATCATTTATATTGACTAATAATGCTATTATAGTATCATGCATTTAGTTTGTTTGTTTATTACGTTCTTCCATTGCATTACCACATTATTCGGAAATAGCATTACCAAAACATTCCCACCATTTTCAAATCCATGTAACAGAATTCCAAAACAGACTAATCGAACAATGTTATTAGCTACTGTTTGGCAAAACGTGTATTAACAATGAATTGTATTTACAAACACTATTATGGCTAGAAATGAGAGATAATTAGCTTTTCACTTCAACACAATATGCGGTTTGTTTGCATCGATTTACACTTACCTATGGGGTATTGTTTACTTTTGTAGTGAAATTATCATTAGCTAACCCTTTCTACCACTTATAAAGGTCGGTTTTAACTTTAACCCGATGCAATTAAATATAGGTAAGCACAGTTAAACCAGAAAAGGTGTGCGCTTCGGTAATCTTTATGTTGGGACTGTCAACGTCGAGCAACAGAATAATCCCACACAGAGGCAAAGTTTATAACTTTAAAAGTTGTGCTTTTTAGTGGTGCACTATTATTGCGCTTTTGGTTGGAAAAGATCTCTCTGTCAGGTTACCTGCTGCGGTCGCAGATAGTCCAGTCATCTGTCACTCAAAAGATCTGAAAAGTTTTTTTTGGAATTGCAAAGATTTGTTAATGTATATTTTTGTAATACAAATAGACGGATACTTCCATGTTTTCTATATTCAATGTCATGATCACGCAATCCGAACGATTTTTCGCGAAGCGCATTCTTAGCCTAGGTGATATGTGGGTAGGTATCTACTAACACGCGTTTCCACGTTTGAGTGGCTTTACATTTGGGAGTTTCCTGCCTTTTGAGTGTTTCCCATTTCCCATAGCTTTTACTTTTACTGCTCATACTCATACTGGTTGTAATTATTTTGTTGTTTCTTGCAATTGCTGTCGTCTATCTAATCTTTATGTTATTTTTTTCGTTAATTTTTAATTAACTTATGGTATTTTCCCAGCTCAGTTCATAGAGTCCATACGGTTATAAATAACGAGCTCGTCCACATTATTATGATGTAACCTTTTTGCTGTTTTTTTTTTAAATTATTATAAGGAATATTGAAAATGTTATTATTGAATATACATTCTTGCCTATTACCATTAATGAATAAGAAATATCGAATGGTGCTGTTTAAAATAATTATTAAAGTAATACGACCGGCAATTTCTCATTCATTAGTAAGTGCACTGCTGCACAACAGTTGAAGAAGACCTCTATAAATGACCTTAGTACAGCAGTACGCAACCTACTAAGATCTTTATAGGCAAAAAACACTTCAAAAAAATTGTACATCATCATCATCATCATTTCAGCCGAAAGACGTCCACTGCTGGACATAGGCCTCCCCCAAGTGTCGCCACATGTACGTATTGTATTGTAAGTCCACTTTTAACTCGTAATTCTACTTTTTTTATCCGAAGCGAGCACAAACGAATGTTTTATATATTTTTTTTATACATATTTATAAATTTATAATGTTTAATCATGATATCGAAACACTAAAACATAAATACTAACACATGAAATTCTTTTAAAATTGTAAATGTTAATTGGAAATGATTTTAATTTAATGAAATTTATTTGTTGATTGTCTAAATACGGTTATTTATAATTTTTAATATTATATGATTGTGTGGAATTAATCAAGCGTTACAAATAAATACTGTATACATAACTGATAGGCTTCTGTCAGGAATTTGAGTGGAACTGTGTTGATACGGAGATATTGGGGTTAGACTCAGATATCTACACTTTTGTGAGTGACGCACACGGTTCGCGGAGGTGGCTTGATCACTGTGTGGTTACCAAAGCGGCCCGTGAGTCTGTAGTTAATGCGAGTGTTGTATACGATACATTATGGTCGGACCATTACCCGCTTGTTCTAGAATGTCTATTCGATAATGTTTGTGAAAAGCAATGGAATTCTAATTATATGGAAAATGTTATTGTTTGGGGAGACAGAAGTCTTGAACAGTCTCAGTCTTACACAAAGGCATGTCATGAAAGACTTAGACTTATTGATTTTCCTGAAGACTTCAGAATCTGTAGTGACAAAAGTTGCAATCAAGTATGTCATCGCGCTGTTATAGACAATATGTATAAAGATATAGTTAGTGCTTTATCCGAGTCAGCTGCGGTGGGTCGGGGTCGCAATAAGCGTAGAAAAAAGAAAGTAGTGGTAGGGTGGAATGCGCATGTAGGTGAGGCTTACAGGGTGGCCAGGCAGAAGTTTCGACTTTGGGAAGACCTTGGGAAGCCTTCTGCTGGTCCCACATTTTGTGATATGCGTGAAGCAAAGAGAATGTTTAAGTCTCGCTTGAAATGGTGCCAAAATAATGAAGACCAAATAAAAATGGATATTTTGGCTTCAAAACATTCAAGCAATGATTTTCGATCGTTTTGGAAACACACAAATAAGCTGAGCAGTAAGCCAGGCCTCCCTGTGTCTCTCTATGGGGAGAGCGATCCCGTAGGCATTGCTGATCTCTTTAAGGAACATTTTAGAATAAAGTCTCCACTGGGTCCCTGCGTTTCCGAGCCTGATGTTGTTGACCATGGTGACCTTGGAACGAGATTCACTGCTAGGGACGTTAAATGTGTTATTAACAGTATGTCAAGAGGCAAGTCTCCAGGTCATGATAGTCTCAGCATTGAGCACCTCAAGTTCGCGGGCCCTCATTTACCAAGAGTGTTAGCAATGTTTTATAACTTTTGTGTGAGTCATGCGTATTTACCTTGCCATATGACTAAAACTATCGTAGTGCCCATTATTAAAAATAAAACGGGTGATATTGCTGACATAAAGAACTATAGGCCCATTTCTCTGGCAACAGTGATCGCGAAAGTGCTTGACGGCCTGCTTAACAGACAACTTAATAACTTTGTTCAGCTGCACGACAATCAGTTCGGATTTCGATCCGGACTATCTACTGAAAGTGCTATCTTGTGTCTAAAGTGGGCTGTGAGGTACTACTCGGATAGGAAAACTCCTACGTATGCTTGCTTCCTCGACCTCTCCAAAGCTTTTGATCTGGTCTCCTACAATATCCTCTGGAGGAAGTTAGAAGAATCTGGTGTTCCTCCAGAGTTGATTAACACTTTTAAATGCTGGTATAGAGGCCAGATCAATCAGGTACGCTGGGCCGGGGCTTTTTCGGAACCGTATAGGTTGGAGTGTGGGGTAAGGCAGGGGGGGTTGACTTCCCCCACGCTCTTCAACCTCTATGTCAATGGGCTGATCGAGGTGCTCAGCAGAGAGCGTGCCGGCTGTTACATTGATGGAGTATGTGTAAACAACATTAGTTACGCCGATGATATGGCGCTGCTGAGCGCCTCGGTTTGTGGTCTTAGGAGATTGGTGACCATCTGTGAAGAATATGCTTTACTTCATGGATTGGTCTACAACGTCACTAAAAGTGAAGTCATGGTCTTTGGTGCCGGTGGTCGATGTCCTGATGCTATCCCTCCGGTCAAGTTGAACGGAATATCGCTTGTGAGGGTATATAAAATGAAATACTTGGGACATCTCTTGACCGCTGACCTCAGAGACGATGATGATATTGAGAGAGAAAGAAGGGCGCTGTCGGTAAGAGCTAATATGATCGCTCGCAGGTTTGCACGTTGTTCTGTCGTTGTAAAAAGAACCTTATTTCGTGCATATTGCACCTCATTTTACACGTGCAGCCTGTGGGTAGATTACACTCAAAAATCGTACAGCGCCCTTCGCGTTCAATATAATAACGCGTTCCGGGTATTGATGGGGCTGTTCCGCTTCTGTAGCGCATCAGGGATGTTTGCTGATGCGCGTGTCGATTGTTTCTACACCACGATGCGTAAAAGATGCGCTTCCCTGGTGCGCCGGGTGCGGGCCAGCCCCAACATTATACTGCAGTGTGTGGCGAGCAGACTGGACTGTTTGTGTGTGAATCGTTGCTGCAAGCTTTCTACTTCGGTGTTAAGCTTGTAGCAGGGATTCGCATAAATCTATAATGTGAGACAGTGTTAGGTTAAGTGTGTAGGTTAAGTTTACTAACATAGTTGTAAGGAAATATTGTTACTAACTTTGTGAGTCCTGTTACTTGAATTAAATATAATAATAATAATAACGGGCCAGTCTCTATTTAACACATTTTATCTCCTTGGGCAATCCACTATCCAGAGGTGTATGAAGATTAAACCACGACCCAGGGAACTACCCAACTAGTTTCAAATGTACAAACACCTATTTAACTCAAACTTACTAATAGCTAATTTCAACACATAAATTACACCAACATGTGCAACGTTCGTCCAGAAACAGGGTCCAGACTTTTACTTGATTAATTAACCCTGTAAACGCGAACGAAGGATGAATTTAGTGGGCCGTGTCACTGCATACATATTAAAGGAGTTTACATAGGTTGCCCCGTTGCCCGGTTTGTGCGGAAGTGTTGCCGGCTGAGTTACGACGTCTTTTTAGGGTTGAATATTATGTTGAATATGAAGTACTGGGTTGTCGGCGCGGTTTATCATTTTGTAGATTTTTTGTGGGTTAAATTCTGTTTCGTGAATAAATTTTGTGGAGTGTAGTGTTAGTTTTCTGTTTGTTTTGTGAAATGTTACTGTGAGTTCGCACTGGCGAAATATTAACATAAAATGTTTCTGTCCCTCTCTTCTGTTGTCTCCCTGTCTTCTGTTTATCAGGCAACATGATTTATGAAATTAATTCGTCAGAGCGAATGCAGTTAGACATACAATAACTTTAATATTGCAAATTCCTTTGACTTGGTCACAGGTTTTAGCAAATTAACCAAAAACATTAAATTTAAGGCTGATTTAACAACTCAACATTTATTGTTTTAAGCTTTCACGGTTTACAACTAAACTTATACTGTCACTTACGGGATATCTTCCGTGATTGTGATTTTGTGATTGTCTTGTCAACCCGCGATCATGGCGCTTGCAACAGCGTCGAAATATCGGGAGCTCAAAATAATGAACAATCATGGATGATCTCCCGTAAGTAACAGTATAAGTTTAACTCATCATTTGGAAACTGCATATAGCCAATTAAGTATGTATGTACCCAGATATAATATACCAACAGAAAATCGACAAAACGCCAGTAGTATTATACGAATTACGAAGTCATTCGCTGATGTAAATATGCGCATACATTTAACTAACAATAGAATGAATGAACACTGTTGAACTGTTCTAGTGGGAGACGTTTAAATTATGCTTTAATTTTAGTACATGGCGCGGTTGAGTTTACATTTTAATACAGTTTAGGGTTTACCTACATAAATATCTCCTTTCGTGATTATTAGTAAAATACTGGTTGTTAATCAATGACAGTGGAGGGACAAAGGAGCTCTTAAGGAATCCATCTAGCACCGAATGCCCTGACACCTGCGCACTTATGACTGCATCAATGAGGTTTTTTTTTTTTTATAAATGGCATCTCGCAGCTCAACTTAAGAGCATTTACGACTTACGACATTTCATACAAACTTTCAAGTCCTTTTTTTTCGAAATGACGAAACCGATTTTATTGAAACTTCATACGCGCAAGCATGATACATAAGTCTAAAAAGTTGTCACAGAACATTTTCGCTTTTACTGAGTTGTGAAGGTGAGCCAGGCAGTCGCTTCATGTAAAATACTGGTATTCAACGGCATCCGGTTAGACTGGAAGCTGACCTCAACATAATTGGGAAAAGGCCAGGCAGATGATGATGACTAACACAACCAATAAAATAATATCGTCAATACACGTGGATCAGGTCACTGCCATTTCGTTACATCATATTATTATTATCTACGGTACCTACTTCCGAAGGATCGTGAGTCTGCGAACAAAAAAGGAAAGAATAAAAATCTCAATGTTAGTACCGACACCCGTCTTGAATACCGTGATATTAAAATTGTCTCGAGGGAATTGGTTACGTCTTTTCTGGGCTTATCATACATGTTCCTTACGCGATAGGGGTAACATTCAAGCAGAAAATGTTCAGGAATTTTAGTGGCGAGAAAAAAAGAATTCATGATAAAAGATGGCCGAGTTACCAACAAACTTACAGTGAGTGCTATTCTTACATAAAAACTTTCAGTTAGTTTAAGCTTAATAAAAAATGTGTTCGCTGTGGTCACATAATTGGTTTAGCAAAAGTCTCTTGAAAATGGCGCCGGAATAAATTCTGAAAATGAACACATAGCCAAAAATACAAAAACATCAGCAGCGATATCTATGACACTAAAAATGAAAGGGACAGGAGGATGAGAACTAAAAATTATGCACGGTGCAGTCAAAACTATCCGCGAGTTAAGCATACACATAACTATATATGTAAAGCGTAGGTCACACCACCGCCAGCTGGCGAGCGAGCGAGTGGGCGAATGAGGCATCGTTTCACATCTTTTCTTACTTTGGTTCACACAGCGGACTGCCGAAAGAGTCGAACGAAGTATGAAAAGAACCTCGCCCGCCTCGCTCGCTAGCTGGCGGTGTGGCCAGCGCTTAAGACACTAGACAATAACAACACCAGTGTGGTCGAAGGATCCTCCCTTTTCAACAGAGGATAAGGAACTTTGCACCCTTTTCCGCATACCCCTCTAAAGACAAGTGGCCAGCATATACGTAAGTAAAGGATATGTAAGTAAAGGATCACTAAAGACAAAATTAAAAAACATTTTACAGGAAAGCAAACTCGAGGAGCACGTGGCTAAATAATGAAAAAAAAACAAACTTTTATGAACAAATTAACATGTTTATTTATTTGTGTTTAAATTAAAAAATATTTGAATTTTCTGTTTTTCATATTTCAGCTCAGTTTTGTATTAGTGTTTTCTGTTTTTCATACTGGGCTGTTTACTTACGCTAACTCCGCCTCGAATGCAGTATCAGGGTTTCCCCACTTATATCAAAATGTACTATGATATGATTAAACCATAACAGTAGAATTTATAAGAAGTAGCTATTTAAGTAAGATGGTTCATTGGTTTGTAAAAGAGCGCCTCTCGCCATCAAACGTAAAAATTTGGCGAGTTTAGAATTAAGCAACACCTCTGTACTATAGTCTCATTAAATAAAATAAAATAAAAAATAAATAAAAAAAATACCTACTGATTTTACGCGCTGTCTACCGTACCATTAATATAAGGTATTTCTGGTTATATATTATTCTAAAAGTACTGTTGTGTTTTGTTTTAACCCCTCTAATATATGGATACGATACATATCAAGGGTCAGGGGTACATAACCCTGAAGGGAGCTCAACATAATTTAAAATTAAATCCGAAGTAAGTTCCGTGATGACGGAAAACAACGAAAGGGTAGTCGAATGTTAATAAATTAGAAACTGTGTTAAATCAAGGTCTGTTTGAGAAAATTTAAATAAAATCCATCCAATTAATAATATTGGCTGGCTAAGTTTTATTCGAAAAAACAGTATTATGAACAGACCATTCCATTTTATTTTTCGATGTATTTACACATAACATAACATCACGCTTGTAATCCCCGAAGGGTTAGGCAGAGGTGTATCTAACACAAACACATTTCGCAAGTTATGTTTACGTCTCATGTAATAGGGGCGGGCACAAATCCAGACTCCGTGGCTTCTATTGAGAAATTCCTGATGGAAAAACGCCATAACAATTTGCCCGACCCGAGAATCGAACCCGGCAATCGCGATTGCGACCACTGGACCAACGCGGCATGTAGGTATTTATTTTTGAATCAAGAATATTTCATCCATCATTTCAGTGTCAAAGCTTTGGAAGTGTTAACAATAATTTTGGGATGGGACTTCGTCATATTTCACGATTCCTAAAATTGATTTCACCAGTAATATTATTTGTGGACTCTAAATTAAGAAAGGGCAAGATCAGTCACGGTACTCAACCGGCCTTAGAAATTACAAGTCACAGTTAACATGAATTAATCGATTTATTTAGTGAAAAAAAAAACAATGGCCCTTTCTAATGGGTGCAGTTGATGTCATCAGTTCCGGATCATTAAGGTCTCGGTAAATAAATATTTTACTTTAATGTGGATGGGTATATGAGTAGAGGAAGACCAAAGAAACGATGGATGGACTCTGTAAAGAATGATATGGCAAGAAAGGATGTGTCTGGTGAGATGACGACTAATAGAGAAGTATGGAAAAAAAGTTTGAAAACCTAGAAAGGTGGGTTTAAAGTTAAGAGGAGACAGGGCCTGCTCAGACCGATTTAATTCACAAACATTTTGACGAGGTCGACCTTTTGTATTCCCCTTTTTTCTCCTCGAAAACTGAGCCGATTCAATTATTTTTGACATTAAAATTTTAAGAAGGAGGATGTCTAGGTTCCAATCAATTTCTTTTATGTTAAAAAACTTTTATAATTTGTCTGGTAGTCCTCTAATCACAGCCGTAAAAATGGGGCATTTTTTGTTAATTTTGGAGAGTCATATTTTCTTTACTTATTAGTTACTGAATAAAAGGAAATGACAGGGGCGTGTCTACACTAGTCTTTGATTTAATGAAACGTCGTTTTATCTCTGTCCTAAACGTAGGTCAAGAGTAGTCCCATTTAATATAAAAAACGTCGATTTCGACAAAATTTGTATGGAGAAATCGCAGTCCATCTCCCCTCTTAACCAATGTAATATTAAACACTTGATATGTCAACTTGTATCACCATCAATACAATGCCTTCTTTATTTAAATACCCATTGAAAACGGACACACATGAGCTCATAAGAAATACGATATCTTCGCATCTCACGATTCCATTGAGAAAATTGATGGCAGTTAACACGACCGGAACCGGCTTGGCGGGACAGACCCGGCATTGTATGCTAATGCATCCATTGAGAACGGATCAATCAAGCGAAATGAATATTATATCGGGTTCGGACCGGTCAGTTCGGTGTTGACCGTTTTTTTTTCGGGATTGTATTTCATTTCCGTATGTTGAATGGACGCGTTCATTTCGCTGTTTTTTCTTAATTGAGAAATAAAGTGCTCAGTTTTATGTGTGCGTATTTAAAAGAGAAAATTTTGGAGTCGATTGAGAAGTTTTTTTTTCAGCGCGTGATGTTTATTAGTACATAAAACAGTATATTTAAAAAAAAAAAATGTTTATTTAACAGAAATACCTTTGTCTATCAAGTGATACTATTCCAATAGCTTGCAAGTTTACCTACTTACTTAAAGTTGATATATTATAAATGCCGTCTTGTTAATAAATGACAAGGTTTTTTATTAATATTACATAATATTAATTTATGTCTGTTTAGATAAAACATGGACGTTACATTCGATTTAATTGGCCACCTGCACGTTTATATTTTTTTTTTCTTATTCATAACTCGGTGGACATATTTACAAGTAGAGCATAGAACGCATTTAATTAAAATGAGTAGATAATTCTGATACTCGTTTTATTGGCACCAATTAATTTTATTACGTAGATGCATTATTTTATGAGTAAAATATTTTTGACAATAGGATTTTAAATCCGGCTGTCATAAAAATAAGGAGCAAGTATATTTATAAAAGGACTTAACATAACATCACGCCTGTGATCCCCGATGGGTGAGGCAGAGACGTACCTAATAGTACACCCACATTTCGCCAGTTATGTTAAAGTCCCATGTAACAGGGGGCGAACCTACTGCCTTCAACCGGGCACAAATTCAGTCTCCGTGGCTGCTACTGAGAAATTCCTGATAGAAAAACCCAATAGCACTTTGCCTGACCCGGGAATCGAACCCAGGACCTCATGCTCAGGAGTCGTGCTTGCAACCACTAGACCAACGAGGGAGTTATTTATTAAAGGAATTAGGTAAATTTTCAAATTTAGATTCTATACGCAAATACACGATAACCTGTAAATACAAATGATCGTGTTAAGCGATTTTAATCGCAATCGCGTGTTTATTAATCGCCCGTCTATACACAGCCTTACACGTCAAGTGGCGCTAAAACTTTGCAGACACAAAGTGAACTTGACACAATTGACTATTTGCATATTCGTGTACAGAATGCGTATGTAGAAAATAGTTTTATTACTTAAGGAAACGGAAATCCGCCATTTAAAATCGTACGGTATTAAAGTTTTACTAAAATTGCATGTGAAATCACTGGCTGTATTGTCTTGCATTTTAAAATAGATCCGTGATTGTGAGTTCGTTGAACGCACGTGAACTTAGGTAGTAAAAACTACGGAAAAAAACCTAGTTGTGTTCATGCATCTATAATGGGTTCCCCCATTATTATTTTTTTTAACCGCAAGTAGTATTCTGGTAATTATCAAAATAAAATAAAGGAACATCCGTATTTTCTAACTTTCTTCACTTTATTTAATACTAATTACTAGACGCATAAGAAAGAAGTATTATAGTCATTAGTAGGACCTTGAAAATTCACAGACAACAAGAATTTACAACGCAGCCTCACTCAATTCTAAAATTAAATCCAAAACAAAACCATAAAACTATCAGAAACAGCTCAGCATCATACTCAAACCGGTACAAAATAAGTCAAAATAATGTGAAAATAAGGCGAACCAAACAACGAGTCAAACCGGTTTTCAAGGAAACTGTAGACGAGTGTAGATATTAGTTTCAAAGGCTTTGCCACAAGACCTAGCTGTGGTATGACGATAACCGGGAATGTTGTAGCGAGGTACCAAGTTACAGATGTATGGGCATTCTCCTTTTCAGTGGGACAAAGCCGGCGTAAGATATGTTTGCATTCCCTGTTAAGACTATTACGTAATACCTGCTGGATTTAGGTGTTCTGTGGTGGTAAGATTTGCAGGCTTTTGTATGTAAAATGTTTCGTTATTTGATTGCTTTACTTTAGTCAATAACTTTACCTTGATCAATGATGAAAGTAAAGTTGCCTTAGTCATTTTGAATTGAGTTCGTTGTATTGATTGCACATTCTAATGAATTACTTTCTGGTTATCCTTAACGATGACTGCTTCTTGCTGATGCTGTGTTCTGATCTGATTAGTGACTACAAACTAAATCTCTACGGGAAGTGCCTGACTAGAGTTGGTTAGCGCGACCTTTCCGGTTTATTTTTATTTTCTTACTGTCCCTTTCTGTATACGTCCGTTTCCTTATTTCTTTTAAAGTCGATATGATTCCGTGGACAATAGTGTGGGTTATGCGTTTGTTTACTATTATACCAAAGCTAACTATTATTATTGTAACATCTTACTGTTTTTTGTCCCAAATAAATAAAATAAAATGAAATTCTTGATACTGGTCAATGTCTCCTAATGTTACTTCTACTGGTTGGCGATTGAAAAGTCTAGTAATTGGCTTTCTAGGACGATTATATGGGACTGATAACATGACACGTTCTAGCAACTGTTCGCATTCAACTTGACTATTGACAAGTCATTGACAGTATGTCATCGACTTTGATGAACCCGTCTTCTAGTTATAATAATTTTAATGACCATGAAAGTTTAAAATCTTTGATGAACTTGTCTAAAAATTAACCAGAATACCGGGTGAGGAATGAGTTGATTGATAACAACCTCGACGATACCAGAACCAGAGCCTTGGATCCAAGTCATATTAGCTCAATCACTAAAATTGCCGACAGGCTTATCATTGTAATAACGTAAAAGAATTGGATAATATCATGAGAAAATCCGCTCAAACAGAAAATAAAAACTTTTCCATCAAAGATCGTATCAAAAAGCAATCCAGACAACGTTAACTACGTGTTTCCAATACAATTTAATCAGAGGATCCGTAAAATTAATACAACAACCATTTATGTATCGCATACGATAACCAATTTGCAGTTACCACAGAAATGAACGAGCAAAATGGCTGAGTGAAGAACACATTCAGCTTACGTTACGATAACATAATGGCCATGTATTTGCCAAAGGCGGCACAAGAGAAATTTCTAGCAGAAATTTCCAGGGTAGGAATCACGTTTGGTTGGGGCTTCCGACTAGATCGATGAGGTATTTTAGTATTTTCACAAAATTGAGCGTCTATTCATTGAGTCGGACTATGAGCTACGTGACTGATAAATCTATGGATTGGGAACCTCGGCGCTTTATTACAAGGTCCTAACCTAATCAGCCTATAAATAACGTTAACGGCAATATGCTCGCTCCCTATTACATGGGGTCTTAACATAACTGGCGAAATGTAGGTTTACTATTAGGTTTACTATTAGGTTTACTATTAGGTTTACTATTAGGTTTACTATTAGGTTTACTATTAGGTTTACTATTAGGTTTACCATTAGGTTTACTATTAGGTTTACTATTAGGTTTACTATTAGGTTTACTATTAGGTTTACTATTAGGTTTACTATTAGGTTTACTATTAGGTTTACTATTAGGTTTACTATTAGGTTTACTAATAGGTTTACTATTAGGTTTACTATTAGGTTTACTATTCGGTTTACTATTAGGTTTACTATTAGGTTTACTATTAGGTTTACTATTAGGTATACCTCTGCAAACCCTACGAGGATTACAGGCGTGTTGTTAAATAAGTTCCCAGTACTGGGTCACAGGCCTCTGGGAATGGAGAGTAGGTCCTATTCAACTATGCGGGTCCAGTGCGCTGTTAAACAGACCCTCAAAAAAAAATCGAGAATTCAAAATGACAAAGAAATGCCAAGCCTAAGACTGATAACTATCTCCCACGGACTGCCCATACAGCTGGTTGAATTCCGAGAGAGGAATTACCTCCGACTTCGACAATTTAGTTAATGAGTAAAACGATACCTGGAGCAACACTGGATGTCAGGCTCTCGGATTTCTGATTACCCTTAACGACTATAGGAAAGATAAATGATTAGTTAACAAAAATAGAAAAAGATTGTAAGATAAAGTACCTAGTGTCTCTCTCAACATTAAATATTGTACATTTTAGTCGAATGAATTTAGCAGAAAATGTACTTAGCAACATCAGTAATTACGAGTATCAAGTTGTACGTGTAACAACAACGGAAACAACAAGTGTAAAGAACAATGACCGATTAAGTAACCCCCCAAGGCTAAACAAGCGAGAACTTCTTCAAGATTACGCATATTACATTCACAGTCAGAAATTACGTGAAACACATTGACCTGAATACTAATTTTGTTGGCACGTCAAACACGCCGCGTAACGTTAATGTGTTTGGAGATGAAACTCGTGTGACGTGTCCCATACATTGAAGGTCGGTAAGTATCAATGCATGTTTAAACACCATCGACAACGACCCAGTGACAAGGAAATCAACTTCTTCTCTTTAATGAATCCCAATTAAGACGAAAATACGGCCAATTAACCGAATAATTATTTAATAGCTTTTCGTACAACTGGTATCACTGAATTGGTAAGATTGCGAAAGGACGCCTACTTAAATAAGTTCCTTTAATGGAATGATGAATAAATAATTCGTTATTTAATAAAGGTCGGAATCCGAGACATTGCGGAGGAAAAATTAAACAAATATCGCTTAGCCGAAAATCTTTGGGACTCTCTCTCTATAAAATATTAATCATTTTAGTAGACTAAAATGTACAATATTTAATGTTGAGAGAGACACAAAGTACTTTATCTTATAATCTTTTTTTTTTCTTTTTCTTTTTTAGTAGTTGCGGGTAATCAGAAACCCGAGATTCTGACAACCAGGCTTGCTCCAGATATCGTTTTACTCATTAACTAAATTGTCGATGTCGGAGGTGATTTCTCTCTCGGAATTCAATCAGCTTTATGCGCAGTGCGTGGGAGATGCTTGTTGGTCTTTAAGCTGAAGTAATGATAATGATATTATCTCTGCCTAACCCTTCGGAGATAACAAGCATGATGTTATGTTATGATGATGATCATGTCAACCAATACCTATCCATTTGTTGACTCCGTGTATCAAAGATCAGAACTATATTTTCGAGCCGTTTGGGGTTGAAACTCTCGGACCGTGGGGTCCGAGTGCTCGCAGCCTTTTCAAGGAAATTTCCAAACGCTTAGTTGACACTTTCCGTGACCCAAGGGCTGGCTTTTATCTTGGCCAAAGACTTAGCTTTGCCATACAACGTGGCAACGCCGCCAGTCTCTTGGGGACATTACCAGTTGACAGCGTTGAGGAGGAGTTTTTTGACGCAATTTTTTAATTTTAAATAAGTGTAAGTATATAATATTGTTACTATAAATAAGATCAGAATAAACCCAGCTATTGTCAATCTAAGCACGACTTGAAGATAGTACTATATCTTAACGCGGAGACATGCATGAATCCCACACAAGTACGATAATGTAATTAATTCCACACGCGTGTGGGATTCCCTTTAACGGTAAAAAGTTAAGTTAATTGTCGAGTATTTAGGGTAACGTAATACCTCAAGCGGTAAGCATTTACTACGGTGTCGAATTGTAGTAAGCTTTGTAATTCGAACGATAGCCGAAAGTGGATCAGCTGTTGGGCTATTAGCTAGTGGACCATTTTTTTTAGAAAAGGCTATTAGGGGATTACCCACGTAAAAAGAGTAGGGGCACTGACGTCCCCCCTATGGTGTCATAATTCCATTCTGCTATCACTAATCGTTTGGTGATCATAGATCGTGGTTTTAGAGTCTGGAGATACGTAACAGCATTTTTTCCGCACGAGCAATTGCCCATAGTGTTTGTACACAACAGTTCATCATCGATCGTTTTACGAGCTCGAAAAAAAGAAAGAGAGAAAATAAAATTGTGTAAATCACGTGGCGGTCACCCAGTCATGACGAGAACGATTGACCTTCAAGACTTCAATACAGCTGCATAATACATTATGATCTGCGTGATATCCATGATCTCTCTATAATAATCTAAACACACGTTGACACTACATAGATCAAGCGCTATATTATGTACATAGATAGCGATAATAATCTCTCAGATTAGTATTTAATTCTTACCGATATCGAAGCGATATTGAGGTCATTTTAGTGAACTAAATTATTATTTTATGATTAATTAGAACAGGATGTTTTAATAATCGACACATTTTCTTGGATAATATTTATTTATTTTTTATTATAGGTACATCAACATCTGTGTATTAACATACTATCTTAAGTATAGGTTTTTACAGTCGTAGATTATTTATTTTTTATTTACTGTAAATGCTGGTTGACCTAATTCCTTAGACTTAGGTCAACCAGCATTTACAAAAATAAGTGATAACATAATATTTTTTTATAAAATTCTGATTTAACGCTGGCATTGACATAACAATTTAATCTGTCACGGTACGGGGTCGCCCACTTGTTTAAACGCACGCGTAGCATGACCACCGTAGAAACGGGTTTAGTCGACGCAAGAATCGACAAAATGACAGATCAATAAAAGAAATCTGTCATTTTGTCGATTCTTCCGTCTATTCTATTCTGAGAATTCTATCAATAATGGGAATCTAAATTATTTCCGAGTGTCATAACTCATAAGCTATATTTAAACCCTTTCCGTGGGATAATTTACAACTATAAGGCGAGCGAAGGCGTGGGCAAAAGCTAGTTCATGAATAAAACCATTATAAACTATCAGAAATAGTAGATACGTTAACTGTTACCAGATTCACGGAACAAATTTCAATGCAGACTAGTAGGTAACATTGTGAGCAATTTGCACACACAGTTAGCTGACGAGTTTAATCATTCTTCCATGATGACGTCACTGGTGCGACGAACGGTTGTGCGTAGCAATATTTATACAACACGACAGACAGTTGTGCAATGCTGACGTTTGTTGGAGAAATTCCAGCCTTGGAAACGAATGAAACGATGTCGTGGAAAAAATGGTAATGGGCCGTCTTTAATTTTTATTGCGTAGGGAGTGTTGTCTCATACAGAGATGGCAAAAGTCGCTAATTAAGTGTAAGCGAATTTTAGACAGCTAAATTAGTAATAGAATATAATCAAATCACGGTGAACCTGCCACTATTTACCTAGGTTGGTCCGTGGATGGATAACCGCCCATTACATACCAAGTTTCCTCCGTGCCTCCGTGCCACGTTAATCCGTTGGTCCCGGCTGTCATTTGTAGATCTTTAACAGTCGTTACAGTCGCAGTCAGTGGCCCGATAGTCTGACAACCAGTCTTACCAAATCGTATTACCCAGTCAGTACTAACTGAGTTGTGAAGATCAGATAGGCAGTCGCTCCATGTGAAATACTAGTACTCAGTTGCATGGGTGGACTGGAAGCCGTCCCCAACATACTTGGGAAAAGGCTAGGCAGATGATAAGGACAGATGATGATCACAGTGAACCAGCCACTGTGTTTTGAAAATTTTAGTGATGTTGACATTATTAACAGAAATAACAGGATCAAAAATATTTTGTATGTATTCTCCGTATTGACGGGAGTTCAATCAGCCCTACGCCAAGGACTCTTGTAAATGAAAGAAAACAACTATAAACGAGTCTTAAATAATTTAAACACTTCATAAAAATTAATCTCATCGGGATTACCCTACTAAACTCATTAACTTATCCATTTATAACAATTTATCATCACAACGAGATCTTCATTTGACTAATTTCTAAGCAAAACAGATTAGTAGATACTATATCTTACAAAACATGTCAGAAAATTATCTGACAGCTTCACCACATAAGTTCAGTAAATAAGTGCGAACTAAGTAAACATGTTTAGTGAAGCCTAGTTTTGTTATCTCTAGTAGAACGTGAAACTTTAGTGTTGGGACTGATAAAAGTTATTTATTTAATTTGTAATGGTTTTGAAGTAAAACGAGTAGCAACTGGTTCAGTAGTTGATAAGAGAACAATGTGTGTAGATAAATGATACCGATAGAACTTTTTGAAATATTGGGAAGCGAGAAACAATGGGGATGCGCCCAATTTAAGATTTTTAATGTTTAAATATTTTTTTTTGTGCTTTTGTGTGCACTTGTGGCATGGGTCAAATAAATATGTTTTCTTTCTTTCTTTCTTTCAATCAATAAGAATTTGACGTTGCGGAAAAGGGTTTGTTATTTCACATATCCGGTTCATATCCGTAACATTGATACAGCTGATACGGCGGTAGCTACACCCCTGCTTTCTAGCTTGTATTGTACCACTGCAGGGTACTCCCTCTACCTGCCTCCACCTACCTAGCACACACACACACACATACACACACACACACACACACATACTCTTATAGTCCAATATAAAGGGTGTAAATAGACCCTTAACGAAGCCGAAAGGCACTTGTTCTCTCCGTCTTTGCGATCATTTTTTCGTTCTAGACCATACCTGGGAACCTTCTAGTTACGGAGATATGCGGGGTCAAAGTTCCAACATTTTCACAAGTTTTTTTTAAATACATGTTTTTAATGGAAGAGTTTTACTTTAAACACCTCTATGACCCCCGTACTATTCAATATATCCATCAGCACAATGGTTTGAGTGCCTTCCATCGAGTCCTACCAAAAAACGTGATTTTTTACACCCAAAAAAAAAGACGTTTCCAAGCAATAATTTTTGCGTAAAGTTACTTAGTTTGATGTACCGAAAGCTTGGTTGACGGCTTCGTGAAGGGTCTGTTTACACCCTGTATGATATGGGTTCAATAACACGAACAAACCCCTTCACCCTGTTAACCCACCAGCACAGCTCACCAAACCATAAGTGTTACTCCCACAACATGCAACGCCACTGCAACACTAACTTCCCTTAATCACAGTGAGTCTCCAGCGAATCAGACTGTGATAGTAGTTAACACTAAAATTTCTCACTAAACTTCAAATTAAGCCGTGAATTCGCGTTTTAATTGCGGTTGCGAGACCACGAGTTTTCGAATTCAAATTACTTTGAACTTTACTATAAAAGGTATTAGCGACTACACGAACTATAGTGCTCCATTATTTATGGAAGAATGGGGAACTTTTTCGAAACTGTTAATAAGTATCAATATTGGTGATCAGTTTATGTGCGTGAACATTGTGGTTCTTCTTCTTCATCGTGTGGTTAGTGCCTAACGTGGTGTAAGAGTTTTTATGCCGCCCATGGGCCTCTGACTTGGCTTTACATGCCGTCGAGAACTATCTCTCAAGCTTGCTGGTTTTCTTATGATGTTTTCCTTCACCGAAGCAATTGATAATTATACAATACGCACATGAATCTGAAAAATCAGAGGTGCGTGTCTTAGTTTTGAACTTGAGACCTGTGACTTGGCAGTCCGACGGTCATACCACTAGGCTATCAGCTTACAGTAGTAGTAATAGAAGTGCTTTAGGTGACAGTAGAGGAAAGCTTATAGTTCGGTAACACAAAAGTTGCATTAAGTATGGTATCCTGGTCGCAAGCACGACTACTGAGTGGTCTACTGGGATCGATTCCCGGGTCGGACAAAATGTTATTGGATTTTTACATAAGGAATTTCTCAGCTGCTGCTTGGAGTTTGCCAGTTGGCGGTGTGATACCACCGTGTCTCGGAAAGCTAGTTAAGCCGTTGGTCCTGCCCCTGATCTCTCTCCGGTCCATTCCCATTGCCGTCCCATCGGACGGAATAAGAAGAAGACGCGAAGGAACAAGAGTGCACCAGTGTCAGCGCGTACGCTGGCGCACTATATTATCTCCCGCGCCGATGTCCAATCTCCGCTGAAATAGGCCGCCGTGACCGAAAAATAATCAGGACAGGAGTACTATCATTATAAAAAATGTAAGATGTATTCTTGAAAGTTTAATTTAATATTACGAGCAAAACATTGTTAGTCATAGTTTCAGTTTTTAAAGAATACTTCTAGCCAGAAAAACACAGGCAAAAAAGAAACTTACGGACACTACCAACATACATAAAGGTTCAAATACTCTATGCATCAGTAGCGAAGGATCAGTTTTTGTAAGAGGTAAGCCGAAGTACACATCTTAAATGTGATTAATATATTATTTATCTATAGAAAACTGACTGTGGCCTTTTTCAAAGGGAAGTCGGTAGGAATCGAGTTGCATGGAACCTTCGCCACTGCAATGTATAGTACTGATTTTACAGTTTCGACAATCTCAACTTTCCTCAACAATTTGTAAAAATAAAATACCACTCCATTGTGTATAAAAGTTCATATCTACAATACTTTGCAACATACTTATTCAAAGGCAATGAGAATATGAAACGCACCTTATTTCATATTCGTCTCGTAACTTTTCGAACATTCTTATCTACTTAGAAACAAAACCTTTGTATATTATGGTAACTGAAATAATTTTGTTGAATATACTTTTCTTGGAGTTCGCGACATTGACGAATATAGTTTTTTCATGGTTGGTAGATACGAAAAACTTGAAATAGCTACTTTTAGTGCGTACAGTAGGTAGTGGCAACGGAACCAGTACAAGCTCAAATCAAATCAAATATTTTTATTGGAACAAAAACACATTTCACAAAGTAATTCCGTACGTAAATAGCTGCATTAGTTAAAAACTGTGTCGCAGCTCTAACGCCCTCCTCCAAGAGGGAGACAACAGCGTTCCAGATACAAACATTAAAATTAAAATAGTAAAAAATTAACAAAATCAAAATCAAAGCATTTATTTCAAGTAGGCCAGTTACAGGCATTTTTGAATTGTCGAAATAGCAAAGGAAAGTGTGGGAGTGTTGTATGTGAGTGTAGTGCGTGTCTGTGGAACGTAAGTGTATAGTGTGCTTGTGGAACCTCCCCACGAGCACACTCAACGCTACGTGTATTTGGTGTGCATGTCTACGAAAGAAAGATCTTTACGGTTTGACTAAGTTCTCCTATTCTTCGTATGTGAGATTATGAAGCCATTGACGAATATAGTGTTCTCATGGTTGATAGATACGAGAAACTTGAAATAGCTAATTTTAGTCCATACAGTAGATAGTAGCAACAGAACCAGTACAAGCTGGCCTCTTATTCTATTAAAACTCTGTACTAAGCTAGTCCAGGTTAAGGTCAAAATGTTACCTCCAGCGTACGGTCGACTAATTGATAAGAGTGTGAGAGTGTACAACAAGCGGGTACACCGAGGCTAACGAGCGCTGCTATACACTTTCGCACTGGCTCTGCCTCGGAGTGTGTCGACGGAAATGTACAGCCACCATAACATGTGGTCCCTCGTAAGAGGTCTCAAGAGAGTAGGTATACAACGATATGGAAATAAATTAAAATCCCACAGAATGTACAAATAAACTCACTGACAAAGACTGAAAAGATTTCCGAAACTCTGAAGCACGATATTAAAAATGTATCATATTATCTTCATATTCTTTCATAAAAACATTTCTATCTTCAGCCAAGTCCAATATACCAAATATAGCAAGGCTTTTAAGTATTCCCTCAGTAAAATGGGCTTCTTCATCTGTTGATCTATTTTAATACACCACCATTTTGTAAAAAGATAATTTTATTTTTGGCATGACTAGAAGTAATTGGTTAGGGGAAGCTTGTACAGATTCATTTCTCAATTTTAATATCCAATTTCTTACTCGCTGTTACTTAAAGCAGAGCTTTTAAAGGCTTTTTATTTAACCTTCATAAAAATAAAGAGTAAAATATGATTTAACATTTTGTGTATTGACGGTTTTTTCGTGGAAACACATCGAAAGTGTGGGTTATAAATTGATTCGCTAAAATCAAAAGTAAAATAAATAATAGAAAGAGAAGATAATTAGTACCAACCAAGAGCGTAGACAACGATATAATCAAAACAGAATAGTGCTTTAATAATACAGAAAACAAAAGACTAAACGATCGAAGTCGTGTAGGTGTACCTACACGACTCCGCTCGTCCGCGCGGTCGAGCTGTGAAGCTGATCTCGCGTCGCATCGGCTTGTATGAAATACGCTGAAAGAAAGAAAGAAAGAAAATTCATTTATTTGGCACATGCCACAAGTGCACACAGTATAAAAAAAAAAAAAAATATAACAAATAAAAAACAAAAACTTAAAAAACTTAAAATCAAAACAAAAAAAAAATAAAAATCAAATAGTGTGACACTGTGTGCCTCACGGCTGCGCCAAATAGGCCCAGTTCAGCAAAATGCCGGACAACTAGTGCCCGACGCTGGTTTTCAACTGGACCTGAATTAGTGAGGTCCCGGATGTGAAGCAGTTTTATATTTTGTGTCAATGGTGGTAGTGAATAGGTACTTAAATACCTAACACACGTTGATACCTAACACACGTACACCACCCGAACGCGCGGACGAGCGGAGTCATGTGAAAATCGCCTAAAACTTCAGTGGGACTCAACACCAAAATAGCCAACAAACAATTCTGCAACAGACTTCAAAATCTCGAAGGACCATTATCTTTTAACAATTGCTAATATTAAACGCAACCAACTTAGTTATGCAGTCTACCGCATCCCAGTATACCAAATTCCTTTAAACTGTCGTTGAATGTCTCACCAAAGTGGGTCATTCAGACTTGAGAGAATTCACCGAGATAACTTCCTTAGACAATTTTCTTCGGTAAAACAAAAGTTTTTATGACGACACTAATGTTTATTAAGTTAAGTTTCACTCTATTAAGAGGTCTGCTTCAGCATTTTCTGGGAATAACGTTTTTCTTGGGGAAATGAGTTTTGGGGAATAATTTTATAATTACCTTTTCGAAAGGTTATGAAAACTTTGACTGAAGAACAGCCTTAAAGCTGATACTGCTCATGAACACAGGTACATTATAGATGAAACAACAGCTGGCCCTAAAATACAATATCACAATCAATTCCAGTAAGAAATCTAGAATTGGTACATGTACATGATGGTGAATAAATAAGTAATAAAATGAAGACAACAGACACGTAAGATTTAAAGGAAATGTCAAAAGACGAAAACGAACAACCACCATTAAACAAGACGAGGCATATTCAAATAAGATTACCATAGATTGGAGCCGTTGAAAATGTTCATTGTTGATTAATTAAGTAAGTCAAATATGTACAGGAACAAAGTGGGTAGCTAACGAAGTGTTCAGTCACCTACAGAAACCAAACAAATATAATTACTGTCAACTGACAAATGACGTCACACTTAATTAGGAACGCGACAGTGAGTGGCTTTGTTTTTGATTTTGGAGGTGAGGATCTTGGAGAAGATAGATTTGTACGATCTTTCGAGAAAACAATCATGATTGATTATGACCACTCAATAACTTCAGTTCACGATATTATTGAAAACATTGAGTCTACATGATCTGACCATATTGACCATATTTAAGAAATCTTATAAAGGGTGTAAGGGTACTGCCCTTAACGAAGCCGAAAGGCATTTGTTCTACAATGGTCTACAATAAAAAAATGATCGCAATGATGGCGATCCCCATCATTGCGATCAATTTTTTATTGTAGACCATACCTCGGAACCTTCTAGTTACGGAGATATTGGGGGTCAAAGTTCGGCATTTTCGGCATTTTTTAATGCAAATTTTTAACGTTATAACTTTACTTTAAATACCTCCAAGACCTCCGTACTATTCAATGCATCCATCAGCACAATGTTTTGAGAGCGTTCCATTGAGTCCTACCGTAAAAAGTGATTTTTTACCCAAAAAAAAAAAAGTCGTTTCCCAGCAATAATTTTTGGCTAGAGTTACTTAGTTTGATGAACGGAATGCTTGGTTGATGGCTTATTGAAGGGTCCGTTTACATCCTGTAAAAACAAACGCGACATCTAAATAAATGATAAATGGTGTGTAAGACGACATTGTCAGAAACAGAGAAGTTACGGAATAGTATCTATTCCGTGTGAAAAAGTACTGAGATGACAACTAACAGCGATGAATTGAGGAAGTAGGCTTCCTGCGCCGACTCCAAATAAATCGGCAAGGGGTAAGAAGAATAACTATTCCCAGCGGGATATCTTAAAGACCACTTCTGATAGCTAACTAATTAACATGACTAACTATAGCCATTAATATTTGTTCTTTCTCACAAAATAACCAGTTTTACAATGCAGTAATCGTTTATTTACATTCCCATTTCACCATGTCAGAAACAAACAACCATAAATTTTGCTCCGTTCTACTGACAAATGTCGTCACCAGCAATTATAAACGAGAATGCGACAGAAATATTTTGACAAAATGTGGGAAACCAGCATAACTCTTAACTAGGGATATTTTAAGACACTCATTTGGAGGGGATGACGACACATTTGTTAACTTTATTAATAGGGTTTTCGTAACAAAGAGACTGAAATAGAAATCTTGTTGAATGAAATTTTGGCGATGGCGAATTTTTACCCGATTACGAAGTAGGGTTATTTATGTGAGATCTTTGATAGCTTAAGGAGTAAATGATAGCGTAACAGTTGACAGATTTTATGTTCTATGTTAAGGGTTTTGGCTTCCGCACTTAGTCCTTAAAGTGGACCGTTGTACGTTAGCCATGGCGGCCGTTAATACAACCAGCCCACCTCCCTCCAGAAGCTGATCAAACTTCCCGGTCTTCTCAGGACATATGCAAGGAATCTTGGTGTTCCAAGAGTCTCCTCGCAGATCTGGGTGACGCCGATGCACTCGAGGAGTACGAGCGCCACCGTTTCCTCCGCCTCCATGGACGCTCTGCAGAGGGGACTGTCAGTGATACCTAGAGTGTGGAAACGTTTGTTTAGTGAACAGTGTCCAGTGATGGTCCCCGCCACCAGTCGCAGGCTATCTCTGTCCAGGCGCAGAAGGCGCTTGGTCAGTTTCCTATCCAGGCATGGCGTAGCTTCCTTGGATTGCCTACACCCTAGTGTCGAGGTCCACTATTTCTCCACTTGTGATCCTTGTCCGCTATTTCTACGGTTGACAGAGGAGAATGGAAGAAAAAAACGTGTTGCGCCGACCGCGACCCCAAGTAAAATGGGACAAGGGCAGGAAGATATATCTTTGACAGCTTCATTGTGAAAACTTGTAGTATCTAGTACTGCACCCCAACTGCGTAACTCACATTTCTATCACACCCCAAAGATGTTCAAGGAAATTCATCAAATTAATCCACTGACTGATAATAAATTGTATCTGAAATATTAATTTGCTCAGCAGTGTAAATAAAGTAATAACTTTTTCACGGTCATGTAAATACTGTTGAATTGACAAAATTAATAGCATTGGTATTGTGAGTGTGTGAGGCAATTACCCAGCTGCACGCTGATATCGACTCACCAGTTTTGTCATTCGTAATTTTGAAGTTTCAGAAAAATATTTAAGGCAAAATATTCTCATTTTTAAGTACGCGTAGATAGCCAAATCCGAAACTATAGGGAATACCGAAAATACTCAAAGGAGTCTCGAGTCTGATTTTGATGAAAACTAAAAGTGCACCTTTGGATTTTTGAAAAATCAATATTTCTAGCCAGGAATCAAACCCATTGATTTTGAAAAAAAAAACACACTGTATAGTATCCCTACATTTTGTAGGCAACAAAATGTAGGCAATGTATTTTCATAAAATTCAGTATTAAAAGCATGTTACCAACACGTGGGTGGAAGGATAAACTCATACATGATTGTGTCAGCTCTAGAAAAAGAATTTACTTTATTAAACCGCAATATTGAGAATTCTCAGAAAAACACACCCATGTGTAATTTTATTCGTAATTTATTTATTGAAGTACTGGAGAGATGACTTAGTAAGGTAGGTTATAAATGGGTCCTACGTCAGACCTAAAATTAGACGTCATTTTATTTAACCACAAGAGAATTCTTAGAAAAATAAGCTGATTCATTCAACGAAAAGTATCTTAGTTCAGTAGGTTATTCAAAATAACAATATAAATGCGAAAGTAACTGTTTGTCTGATATCTTTTCTCGCTTTTCGCTGAATGGATTTTTATGAAATTTGACACACAGGTAGCCCATTATCAAAGATATCCTTTCTCCTATTATGGATATCTTTAATTCCGGTAGTATTTACCAGGGTTCAAGTGATAATTATCATACTAATAACAAAACCATTATCAACATAACTTTACTTTTTTTCGAACACTATTTGCTGTTTCCACGCGTATCCAAACGAGGTAAGTGTCAAATTATAAAAAAGTATTTTGTCAACAAACAGAATTTTTAGTATATTTTTGTTGGGTAGGTGATGCTGTTTCACTATTTAAGACGAGAGTGATACAGTTACGAAAATTTCCAAAAATAAACGCCCTGTTTGGATTGAATTCGATTGCGTTATAAAACAATTAAAGCGGTTTGAGTCAAAAATTTGATCTCTGTAGATCAAGTTATGTATCAGCATGGATAATTATACGATAATTATGATGATTAATATGATTATCAAAGAATATAGTTGTCTTAACATTTCCTTTATTTATTTTCATACAAATCTTATACATTTTTAAATATTTCTTAAAATAAAAACAATGTAAAAAAAACATTTAAAAATATAAAAAATTGTAGCCCACCGGTAGCGGGAACAGGGTTCAAGCTACCAGCGGTCAGGGCTCCAGAGAGAGGAACCTCCTAACAATACGAGCCGTGTCCAGGAGTACCGCTTTCCGAATCAAGCCCTTGATCCAGGTGCCTAACGAGAGCCTCCTCAGGTATTGGTTGAGGCTCTTGGCAATTAAGCCATGGGCTGATACAACTATCGGTACAATGACCGCTGAGTCAACATAACACATGTCGACAACCTCATGAGCCAAGTCAAGATACTTGATTTGCTTATCTTTCTCGGCTTTCACGAGGTTCTCATCATGCGAAACCGTTATGTCAACAACCATTGCGCACCGCTCTGATCGATCCACCACCATTATATCAGGGTTATTGGCTACAATAGTCTTGTCAGTGATGATGGATCGATCCCAGTACAATGTGATACTGCCATTTTTGAGAACTGGGTCGGGCACATACTTATAGTACGGTACTTCCGATTCCACAAGGTTGTATTTTAGAGCAAGTTGCTGATGGATAATCCTGGCTACAAGGTTGTGTCTATGCAAGTACTCTCCGTTAGCCAGACGAGAACACCCAGAGATAATGTGACGGATTGATTCGCCTGGACGGTGGCATGCCCGACATATGTCAACCGTACCCTCCTTCACAATAAATCTCCGGTAGTTATTCGTCATCATAACTTCATCCATAATTGCACAGACAAAACCTTCGGTTTCTCCGTAGAGGTCCCCGGAACGTAGCCAGGTTACAGACGCTGATAGGTCTACATCTTATTTATCTTGATTATTACGATCCCTGGTATTTTTTCATGGGATAGTTGCCAACACCAACGCGACCGAAACCTCAGTCAGAAGCTAGTAAAATATAATATATATGTTACGGCTAATAGCCAAAGTGCGGCTACACCTAGTTTTAGCAGGGTACAAATAGGTGCAGCCGGTTAAACTTAGATGTATCCTACTTATCTTCGGTTAGAACATGCAACCAATTTGGATGTAGCCTTTTGTTACAGTTCTAACCTAACCTAATCCATTTGGTCGGCGTGTCCTAGCAATAAAAAGGATAAACAACTGTTACCGGGCGCACCGAGGTATAGCCGGCTAGAACTAGGTGTAACCTTACTTACTTTTAGCCGTAACATATACATTTCAGTACATTTTGTTGTAAAAAAAGACCTGATCTAACTTCTCAACAAGACACTGACTTAAGACTTTGTGTATTCAGCTGTTTAAAGTTACGAAAGAATGGGTAACAATGGACATTACTTAACGGTACTTTGACGAAATAGGTGTGTTTTGACGCTTGTCGAGAATTTGTAACTTTGTACGTAAAGAGCGTGTTTGTTAAACAAAGTCGATGTTTGACATGGGAAAATTATTTAAATCTTCTTGTTTACTTACTTTTAGGGGGTTCTTGAAGAGGATATAGAGTTACTTTGTGTGAGATATTTTGTAACCCTTTTCTGCTAGTGTTTTTTGACAAGTTCTATTTTAAAAATTATCAATTTTCTTAATGTGTCACTATTCTTGGTTAGTTTCTTGAAATATTAAAACTGAAATTAAGCAGACGTAATTGCCCAAGTGTGGGTTACTATACAAGTATACACGTATATATCAGATCTAATTTTATTTGTTTTCTCGTTTTATCATTCAAATTTTCTACACTTGAGTTTCATTCAAGATTCAAGATTCAAGATTCAAGATTCTTTATTTTGCATGAAATATGGTACATGATGGTCTTATAAAATAAAAGGTTTCACACATTTCGCTGACTTCCTTCAGCATGCAAACTTAAAATTAAAATACCTAGCACAATGTACTCTTGGTTTAGGTACCTAGTACTAGTTAAAAATTTAACAAAATGTTATAAAAATTAGAAAAAAAAAAATAACAAATCAAAAAATAAAATAAAAATAGGAACAAAAGCTACTTAACCATTACAAATGGATTTATAAGTCATTACCGAGAATTATCAAATTAAAATAATTTTACAACTCCACTCAAACTACATTAATAACCAAACGCGTCGTACGACGATCAATCGGGCTATGTAAAACAGCAGATCTCTCTATCATTGAATGGAAAATTTAATGGGTGTAAAAGTACCCCTCGTTACGGAGATATGGTGGTCAAAATTTTTCACTAGATTTTTTTTTAATACAAGATTTTAATTTTTAATATTTTTTATACGCATATAGAAATTGTTTGGTTTGGCGACTTCTATACAACATTGATTTGGCTGCAATGTCAACGTGTTGGTTTAAGTTAGTTCGATACTTTCTTAAATAGATGGCGCTAACGTCACCGTAAGACGTTATTAATGGAACGAAAATTTCGAGAGCTGTGAGCAGGGTGCGATGGTCTAATTGGTTAAGACATCCGGTGTACTGAATCGGAAGGTCGCAGGTTCAAACCCTGCTCGCACTAGAATTTTTCTTTCCATGTCAAAAACAAGATTTTAATGTTGTATCTTTACTTTGAATACCTCCACGACCCCCGTACCATTAAATTGCATCCATCAGCACAATGTTTTGAGTGCGCTACATTGAGTCCTACCGTAAAACGTGACTTAACACCCCAAAAACAAGTTGTTTCCCAGCAATAATTTTTGCGTGGAGTTACTTAGTTTGTCGTACAGAATGCTTGGTTGACGGCTTCGTGCAGGGTCTGTTTACACCTTGTATACAAACCGAGGCCATTTTATACAGGAAATGTGTAGCTTGATATGTTGTCGAGTACGCACTGGCAGACACGCATTGCGCTCAGCTGATCAATTATTAGCCGCATGACATTAGAACGCACTGTTACTGCATACAATAGTCCACGATATGTCTCATTATTGTCGCTAATTTTGACGTTAATTTAGCCATTCGTCTGAGTTATATGGATGACTAGGTGTTTCGGTGTTTATGGTAAACTTCCAATTCAAAATTTCATCGATTAAAAAGAATTAGAAGATTATACTTTATTTCCAGTATTCTGGAACACTGGAAATAAAGTTATCAGTGTGTTACAGCAAAATTAGACCTGTTTTAGATTTTCCGTAGAAACAGAAATGTGAAACTATCTTTTTTTAAAAGAAAGAGAACATTTTTGAATGTCCTCTGATAACTTTTTAGACTTATGTACCTTGCTTATGCGTATGAAGTTTCATTAAAATCTGTTCAGTTATGTCGAAAAAAAAGGACTTGAAAGTTTGTATGAAATGCCGTAAGACGTAAACGCTCTTATCGTGCTTTTCGAGACACGGAGAAAACTCGGTATGTGGTCATCCATCCACGGACAAACCTAGGCAAGTAGAGCTTAAGCTAAAGATTGAGCCGAGCGGCTGTTCTTATTTAGCCACGAGCTCCTCTCCTTCAAAAGTATACGTACTAATGCCGCAAACACTTCAAAGAATTTTCAACCCAGAAATCTAAACAGAGCAAGAACAGAAATTGGAGCATCTTCAACATAAAACAAAAGACAAGCAACGGAGATATTAAATTTAATAGTTGTATTCCAACTGATGGCTCTTTCAGAAGACCTTCGCTCCCAGACAAATGACACTATTGACAATAATAAGTGCAATAAAGAGAATGCTTAAATGAATCTGGGACAAGGTTTGCACTTTGAGCGCTGGTAAATTGCATTGCGACGCAATTCTGCATGCCGGAATACCAGTGGCGAGAATTTCTTTGTCAGTTTGGTACGAAATGATGTTGACCTATCTTCTTTCATTTTCTTATGAGGAACAAAAGATGACGTAGATACATAAATATTATACCTGCAAACCCTGAAAGGTTAGGCAAAGGTATATCTGGATGGTTAGGTAGGTATAAAGGTATATTATGCCCACATTTCGCCAATTATGCGAAATGACCAAAGAAACGATAGATGGACTGAGTAAAGGATGATATGGCAAGAAAGGAGGTGACTGCTGAGATGGCGATATTATTAAAAACCTGTTGTGTCCCACTCTCGCCGCAGCGCAAAGGTCTCCTAACCGTCCTTCTATTTTTTTCCATGTGCAGCCACCTGGACCCAATCCTCTAGGTGAGAATCGAAAATAAACCTTACTGCTAGTAACTTCAGATGGTATTGATGGACGCTAGGGATAGTGCAAATCTTGAAGCAAAGTTCTGGAAAGAGGTAGGTGCTGTCAATGTCAAATTGTTACCATTGATCGATTGACTTGCCGAAGCCACGGCATCAATTTAACAAGTTGCAAATAAATAATAAAGGTCTGAATCTTCATCGACTTTTCTGATCCACAAGAATATTATTTTAACATCCAACATAAACAAGCTTACAAAAACGAAAATTAAAAATAAAAATTTCGGCTTGCAGGGACGTAATATTAAACAAATTAAAGATTTTGTAATAAAGGCCGTGTACTCAATGTTCTCGAATGATAATTATGAATGAGGTTTATTAAAAGCCCGCCGTCCACACGGCGACACATCAAGCTATACATTTTCAGTCTAACATGGTCTCGCTTTGTATAGATTTCGCGTACAATGAGAGGTCCGCATAAACTGGTTTTTTATATTGATTGGTCATCATGTGTACTCGTATTTCAGGGCCAATATGAATTCCATTGTCAGTCATTAAATGGAAACGTAAACACGTATTGCCCAATAATTCAAGGAAATATATGATTAAGCTTTGTAAACGTTGGTTTATAGTTTCGATAGCTTGAATCTTTTATGTCAATAAATAAATGATTGCTTTAATTAAACAATCTGCTCAATGTATCAAGTATTTTCATTTAGCCTTCACAATTTGTGTTTAATTTTTTCTTATTTTAAATATTAAAACGCACCCCGATCAAACTGGACATGTCCTTGCTAAATGGCTTATATTCTGCACTATGGTCGTAATTCTAAGATAATTTATTATAAACGGTACTTAGTCGCACTAATCAACGCTATTTTCATGAAATTCGATGTATGAATACAAAAATGTTCTGACAAATTACATGCCTTTAGCGGTAAAGGACTTTAAATTCTGTGGACATCAAATGTTTGGAGATGTCAGAGATGTTGTGTTTTGTATATGTTTAGCGTTAAAATCATTTAGTTATTTAAAGTGACTATTGACTTCATTGATTTACGGTACAGTTTCCAACTGAAATCCACTAACACCTATGCAACAATTTGGTATTCAAGTGCCTCTAACTATCTTAACTTGAGGACAGGCAACGGGCAGTTCTAACTAAGACAATTATGCTCCAGAATTCTAGATTCTACTTCCCTGCAGATACAATACCTAGGTTTATGTTGTCTTTGTCTTAACACAACTCCAGTCGACAGCGACTATAATCGCATATCTACATTTAAAGTATAAATTTAATTATTCTGCAGCCGATTGGCGAAAGCACATAACAAGCACATACTTGAATTTTGCGAAAACAAAAGATTATGCGGTTAGACCTAAAGTTTCTTGGCAATGTGTCAACAGCTAAGTTTCTTTTACGAGTTAAGGGGTTTTTTTTTACAAAGTGTTGCCCTACTCTGCACATTTAGGCTGGCCTTATTACAGTTAACACTGCACCACCTAATGGTCGAATTAGCTTGCACAGTCCGTCGTTACGAGCTTTTTTAAACAAAGCACGATGCAATCAGTAATTAATGTTGTATCGACCGTTCCCATTGCTTTTAAAATATGCAGTAGAACATCTTTGGTTCATTCTTTTATTAATCACTTAAGCAAATGTGAACATGTCTTTATGTTCGGTGTCAAAAGGATATGGCCGGCTATTCGAGCGGAACGTAAGCACGTCGAAACGATAGCGAAGCGAAAAGGCGAGAGGCGAACGGGTTTCCATACAAAAACCAGCCATTTTGTGTGGACAAAATGCGGGTTAATACAGATAAGTGTGGCCTATAGAAGGCGTATTTTTATAGAGAAATCAGGGCACATAAATAATTATGGTAAGAGCTTGCCTCGTTGCCCCTTACTCGTGTTTTGTACACCTGCGCGTAAATAATAATTTTACGATTTCATGCGTAGGGGATGAATTTCTTGGCGTTCTCATTAGACAAGAGTTCGTCTGATGACAGATCCTAGAGCGTACTTCCTATGTCTAATAGTAGTTTCTCAAATAAAACTTTTTTTGAAATTCATATTGAAACATTTAGCATCAGAAGCAATGGATCAAACAAAAAAAAAAAATCAGTTGACTTGATAACCTTCTCTTTTTGGAAGTCGGTTAAAAATAACCGAATCTTTACTGAAACATTAATAAAACAATCAGAATATTTTTCTGATTTGTTTTTTTTTCCTATACTATATCTAATTTTTGTACCGAATAACAGAGAGAGAGAGCAGTGGTGGCCCAGTGTTGGAGACCCCGACTTACGAGCAGTAAGTCGTGGGTTCGAACCCAGCCAGGTGCATGACTTTGTGTAAGTTATTTCATCACCACTGCTCTCAAAACAGTGAAGGAAAACATCGTGAGGAAACCGGCATGTCCTAGAACCAAAAATTCGAAGACATGTGACATCTACCAACCCGCACTGGGCCCGCGTGGTGGATTATAGCCCATTCCCTCTCATAGAAAGGAGACCTGCGTCCCAGCAGTGGGAACATTAATAGGCTTAATAGGCGGAACATAGTATTCCAAGGAAATTGATATGAGCCTCATTAATGAACTTCGATAATCCTTAATGGTATTGATATAATCGTCAGACTAAAGTGGTATTAAGGAGAAAGACCAACAGATCAGTAGATAGATTTCGATCGACTTAATTATTGATGATATTCAGAAACTTTATTTGCCGGTAGCAAAGTGTTATTGGGTTTTTCTCAGTAGCAGTCCGAATGGGAAGTTGGCGGTATAATACCCCCGTGCTTCGGAAAGCTGTTGGTCCTGCGCGTGATCTCTCTCCGGTCATGTAGGATTGTCACCAGTCCCTCGGATTATGAGATTATGTTGGTCCCGGCTCATTTGAAGATGAAGAGGCCCGAAAGTCTGATAACCAGTCTTAACAAGGGATATCGTATGAAATACTGGTATTCAGCTGAATACGGTTAGACTGGAATCCGAACCCAACATAGTCGGGAAGAGGCTAGGCAGATGGATTATTGTAACCTACCTACTTGAATTCCAATAACGCGACGCTTGGTCTAAACTAGAATGTATAAAGAATGGCTTAGCTAAGTGGAATCTGATGCGATGTGTCATTAGCGCATTCTTGCTTCCCATACCGATGTGTTAGTTGCTGGGTTTTAGTTTGCCGTTTGATATGATATTATTACATAAGTAGGTATGTAAGTTTCGTCTGTACTGTATCTAATCTATGAGTGCTTTATTGAATTTGATGTTTTTCAGAGCAAATGTATCAAAACCTAAATATTGTGAATTTGTGATTTGTATGTTGTAAATGTATTTTGTACCTACCTACTATATAGTTAATAACTTATGGATCATTGTTATACGCATTAAAATTACTTTGTACCTACTAAAATCTATCTATATTTAAAAAAATCTCGTGTCACGTTGTTTGTTGTCGCACTCCTCCAAAACGGCTCGACCGATTTTAATGCAGTTTTCAGCAATAGATAGAGTGGTTCAAGAGGAAGGTTTATATGTATGTATATTATATGGGTCGCTAGTGTTATTATAAAGTTTCTAGTACAACAGTAGATGTACTCTACCAAATTACTAGAGATAACTGGAACTGACAATAAAATCCTAGAAGCAAAGAATATCAGGTCTGTTACGGTTGAATATAACACAAGATTGTTGATAAAAAGGGTTAGCCCACCATTTAGATCACGAAGTAGCGATTTACTTTGACCTTGTATAAAATGATAGCGTAAATGTGGTACTGATGTTATGTAGAATAAAACGGTATGGTACGTAAGTAAATATGATATCTACTAGAATAGGTAAGTTTCCTGAACGCAAATATAAGTTTGAATTGATGTCTAGACCCATCATGATCTTTTAGCTCTTGTCCCAGGTTGGTTGGGGTCGGGCGCAACAACGTCTTCTTCTTCGAATCTCCGTTTTTTATTCGTGGTTAGTGCCTAACCTGGTGACGGAGTTTTTATACACCCAAGGGCCTCTGACTTGGCTTTACATGCCGCCGAGAAATAACTCTCAGGGACGCTGGTTTGGTTTCAACACGATGTTTTCCTTCACCGAAGCAGGTGATAATTATACAATACGCACATGAATCCGAAAAATGAGAGCTACGTGTCTTAGGTTCGAACTCGAGACCTATGACTTGAGCCTTTGGAACGGTCACACCACTAGGCTGTCATCATCATTCTCTTGCCCTTATCCCAATTCATTTGGGGTCGGCGCTGATATGATAATAACGCTATACCCAGTACAGACACGAGCATAGCATAGCATAGCAGCAGCCTATAATGTTCCCACTGCTGGGACACAGGCCTCCTCTCTATGAGAGAGAATGGGCAATAGCCCATTCTCTCTCATAGAGAGGAGGCGCGGGCCCAGTGCGGGTTGGTAGATGTCACATGTCTTCGAATTTTAGGTTCTAGGACATGCCGGTTTCCTCACGATGTTTTCCTTCACCGTTTTTGAGAGCAGTGGTAATGAAATAAATTACACAAAGTAATGCGCCTGCCTGGGTTCGAACCCACGACTTACTGCTCTTAAGTCGGGACCGCCATCACTGGGCCAACGCTGCCCTCAACACGAGCACTAATACGTAAACACTTAACATCTTTTAAAAGTGTTTTCTACTACTTTTTTTATTAAAAATTAAAATGTTGTTACAAACATAGTATTCTGGAACTCATATTTTTATGAAAAAGATCCTATCTCCAAGTTCCAATCGTTATATCTCGCGAAAATTGCTTTTTAATTTAGGAAAGTGTTTACATACATATTGGTGCTCGTGACTGTACGCATAAATAAATGTTCTTTCTAGTTGTGACATTTACAGCTAAAAATGGCATTGAATAGTGCGAACGTAATCAGTTGGTGTGCCTCCATTTTAAGTCATAACTTATTAAGTTGTTGTTGTTGTTGTTGTTTTTGTTGTTGTTGTGTTGTTGTTGTTGTCTTATTTTAAGTTGTAAATAAGAAATCTTTACATACAATGACTCACAACTCGACTCCGCCTGTTTATGCCGAGGTCATGATAAACTAGTATGACCCCTGTCCTCTTCCTTCTTACATTTATATTATTATTCATAACTCTTTTAATCCCGTTTCATCCCAGTCATCAGAGCGAAGCGAGCGTCTACAACGAAAGCAAAACGATTCTTTTTCAAATTTTCTTTAACTGAAAAACATTAATCAATTCCTAGTTGTTGCTCATGAAAAGGTCACAGTATAGTTTCTTCGTCGGTATACCAGGAAGAAGAGAATTTCTGGTCAAATGTTTGTGAGAAATAAAACAATTTCAATCGTCTTTTCTGGAATAAATTATCAACCTGATTATTTCCATAATCAGACTTGAATTTGCTGTTACAAAATAAAAACAGGGAAACATAGTACCCAGATAACAACGAACAATAAAATTCCTGTCCCAGAAAGAAAATTAAATTAGACCCTTAGCACTCATTCCAGATCTTATCTTTATGACTAACTAGGCCTATTTCAGTCTGGGTCTATGAATATACCCCTATCCTTTTATCTAATTAAATTATCTCGGTTTTACCTGAATCTTCATTACCTACCGCTTTATATCCTTGTACAGCCACGAGCACCAATATTTATTATTATTATTTATTTATTTATTTATCACCAAATTTTAGCCACATTACAGACCAAGTCCAATATGATGCTACAATATATAATAAAACAATATAAACAGTAAAATTACATTTTAAAAAAATATATATATATTAAAAACCCTTAACAATTTTTAGAAGGTTTTTCTCCTATTGTTCTGATTAAACTTTCATTTTGTTACGAACATAGTATTCTGGAACTCATATTTTTATGAAAAAGATCCTATCTTCAAGTTACAATAGTTATTTCTCTCGAAAATTGCTTTTAACTTTAGGAAATGTTTACATATTGGTGTTCGCGACTGTACAAAGTACGTTTATACATGTTAATTAAAATTATGGTCGCATTCTAGGTATGCTAATAGGAAGGTACATTTAAGTTATATTGTGATGTTTCCGTAATAACTCATGAACGTAACTACGATGGTATAATGGTTATTCAATGTTTTATTATTAAATTCTAATCTAATTTCTAATGTCAAAGTCGTCTAGGATTTCAGAATGTAATTAGGTAAACCAGTCAGGTCCTTACTAATATTATAAATGCGAAAGTAGGTCTGTCTGTTCTATTTCACGCCTAAAACATTAAACCGACCGTTATAAAGTTTGACTGACAGTTAGCCTGGAAACTCAATGAGGTTATGGAATACTTGTCATTCTAGATCGCAGATGAATTTACAATTGTTACGAAGATACGGCCTCTCGCAGTCTGGGAAAATTAATGTTATTTCATACTTGCTGTTTCCCGCGACCTTCGTCCGCTTTCCTTGCGTTTTGCACAGAAACCTTATTATTTTTCTGAAATAAAAGTAGCCTATGATAGACCTTATAACGTCAGCTATCTGCCAGTAAAAGTCCTGTCAAAATAGATCCCGCCGTTTCGGAGATTAGCCAGAACAAACAGACAGATAGACAAAAATTTAAAAAAATGTATTTTTGTTTATAAGTGCCGTAACATATATTTTCAGATGCATTCAGTAAAAAGCTGTTATTTAGATATTACACAGAGACACTTCAATTTTATTAATTTGTATAGATGTACAGATGAAACATACAAACTAAACTAGCGTTCCACCCCAGCATCAAAATCAATCAAAAGTCATCTATTCGAATTAGGCTGATATCAGCACTTTTTGAACGTCAAAGCTTACAAGAGACACAGTTTACAGTCTCCCAAAATTCCGCGTGGATGTGCATTATTTTATAAATCTTTCATAATAAAAATTCTAAACGACGATGGCGAAATCCCCATCAAAACTCATCATGAAAACAAATGCACGAATGGAAGCCTTTTCGACTTGTAGTACCGATAATCCGATCCACATCGTAATTGTTCAGACTTTGCTGTTGTTAACAATTATCGGGATCCATATCAATTACCCAGAATTCGAGCAGAAAAGTACTGGATTAAATAACGCGGAAATACATTTACCCAACAGTTGGACCCCGTATTATTGGGTTACAATCGTGGATAAAAAATAAGCAGACCAGGTAATTGGTTCGGACGTATTGCGAGTTTATAAAGTTTAATAAGGGGCATCTACACAGTAAATATTTTCTATTGCAGATTGGCCCGCGTGGAGTTCCGTAATTGTCCCATGGGATCGTTCTATCGGGATAAAAAGTATCCTATGTGTTAATCCAGGTTGTAGACTATCTGTGTGCCAAATTTCATTCAATTCCGGTCAGTAGTTTTTGCGTGAAAGAGTAACAAACATCGATCTATGCATCCATCCTCACAAACTTTTGCATTTATAATAAGTAGTATTTTTCAGTACCGGCCTGGGCCGGTGGATGTGTGGTGATGGCTTTTTCAATTTATACTTAGCTAGGTACTTTCTAAGTTTAGCTTGAATATCAACTATTTTTCGTAAAGGAAATCATCGTGAGGAAACATGAACTTTAAGTCTGAAATCACCAAACCGATCTGAGCCAGAGCGTGGTGATTATGCTCGAACTTTCTTTATATGAGAACACGCTTTAGCCCTGCACAGCCCTGGACAGTTTTAGGTTGCTATAAGTCATCATCTGCCTAGCCTTTTCCCAACTATGTTGGGGTCGGCTTCCAGTCTAACCGGATGCAGTTGAATACCAGTATTTTACATGGAGCGACTGCCTATCTGACCTCCACAACCCAGGTTAGGTTAGGTTAGGTTATTAGGTTGCTATAAGTACTAAGTCAATAATGGTTTTTCGGTGTTGCGATTTTTAGATTACTTCGTAATTATAATAAACTAGCGGTCCATCCCGACTTCGTACGGGTGGACATTTATTTATCCCTAATTCCCCCCCTATTTTTTCTAGTAATAAATGTAGCCTATGTTACTCAGTGATAATGTAGCATTCAAATGGTAAAAGACTTTTTGAAATCGGTACAGCAGTTTTTGAGTTTATTCGTTACAAACATACAAATATTTCCTCTTTATTTTTATATTATAGTGTAGATGTAGGATAGACATTCTTAGATCGCTTATAATTATGTGAAACGGGTTTCTACAAACACCCATTTTGATTAGGCAAATGGAATACATTTGCATTGTAATAACTGTACCTGACACGATTTAATTTTTAAAATAGGTAATTATTATAATGAGACAAGATTTTATTCCTTGCAAACATCACATCAAAAGCTCAACATCACACACTCCACTCAACCCTAACTCCGCTGCCCCATGTTCACATCTAACCGTTAACAGAATTTATTCATCAAAAGACGTTCGCAGTACAATTGCACATTTGGAGCACAACCCTCATGGTGCCGCGTTTATTATTTAAGCCTGACGAGAATTTACGATTTACATTTAGTAAAATGACGTGGACAATTTGCGAGTGGATTTTGGCAGTGTTAAGTGACACTTTTGAACTCCAGTTTGGGGTTGAATGTGCAACGTTCGCTTAAAATTAATGACGCGGAACGTCAAACATTTTAGTGTTGATTCAAATAAATTCACTTACGAACTAACTTTTTGAACCGTTCTGAAGCTCCAGTTTTCCTACTCAAATAATGCCCTCAAATTATTCGTTTCGTATAATTTTCAAGTACGTACTTCTAACCACTCTTTATGCTAACAGGCCATTAAGATCAAAAGGTGTTCTACCCAATCAAAATCCTCGTAATTTGATACCGAGTGTTACCTACCAAGGTCGTACAGGTTAATATCCCGAGCCTAACGATAGAAACTAGATACAAAATGAGAATTGATAGCTATAGCCTAGTTCTAACAAAGGTGTCCGGACCAAAATAATACCAATCGTAGTACAAAACACTCGTTAAGTATATTCCTGAACTATTTCTCTCAGTCAATTCTCACACAACGGAGACAAGCTGCAAGAATTATTTATGAGTTCGCGCCCGTTTCCCGACCCTAATGATACATTGGCTGTGCCAGCCTCTTTGAATTCAGGGTCGCTGGTACATTTTCGGATAGAAACTAGTATTCCTTTGACCCCAGAACAATCGTGCCTTTGTTCATAATTCAGAGCGGGTATCAGTCGGATTCTAGGGTGTAATTGTTCTGAAGAATCTAAATGTGTCGAGGTGGCCATACTATGCTATAGTAAAAGGTTGACAGTCTATTTCATTCACAATGGACTATTCCAAAGATATAAGTGGGCAAATTCTCCCAACAACATCAGAAGATCATCATCTTTATTTTTCATTGATGTAACAATATTGTATAGCTCACTCAAACTAATACTACAGCTAATAATAAAAATCTTATTGAATCTAACGTTCCACCTATCTTGTATGAGAAGATATAAATCTTATGACTACTAAAGACCAACCTCTTTAATGAGTCCTCGCGAAGGTATCAATTTAAATGGAATATACCGAATGCAGCGTAAATTCCGCGACTCATTTTACGCGACTCACAGCACAAAAAAATACGCTCGTTTGGCCTCAGCCTTACGTGCGAGGTATTCTGCCTATATGTAGTTGCGTAAAAAGTTACAAGCCTCTCCCCCACAATGATCGTAATATATTTCTCGCCACTGAAACTTAACAGCCCGTTCGCATGAAAACAGTTCGTTATTTTTACGGTACGTTAATTTCACGATACGTTTTTTTCTGCGGTGATGTCTGATGGCGTATGTACACATTTTTAGGGGCGTTGTCACACGAGATGGCGGATCGGATCCAGTAAAACAGTGTTACCCGAATTGCCCAAATGGCTCGAATTTAATGGTTCAGAAAATATAATGTAATGGACGATGGCTGTGTGGAAGAGCTTTAGTACCTTTTTGGTGGGTAGTGCAAACAAGTGCATGGGTTTAGTTCACGTTCATCATCATCATCATCATCATTTCAGCCGAAAGACGTCCACTGCTGGACATAGGCCTCCCCCAAATGTCGCCACATTGACCGATCCGTGTGTGTAGTTCACGTTCGTTCTGCTAAATAATTTATTTAGGGCACACATCTCGACATATCGATGCATCTGAATTCTCATCTGGAATATGTAACAGGGATCTTGATTTAAATTCTGCAAATACTGGTAGGTTCTGCAAATGCTCCGTGAAAGCGATGGTCTAACAGGGTTAGAAATGAGGATATCTGCTACTATGTGTTGGTATTTCTACACACTGTTCGCTTAGAAACCAGAAAACATATTCTGATTTATGGTGGTTGTGGTGTTCACTAGAAACACTAGTTAGGGTTTTGAATAAAACCACCAAATTATCAGTAAGTAGATGAACTACTTTAAGGTTACGTGCACTCGCTGCCCGGGATTAGTGAGGACTAATCGACACGGAACCGTAAAGCGTCACGCTACGTTTATTAGTATATCACAGTGGTTAAAATAGGGGGCCCCACTCATCATCATCATCTGCCTTTTTCCCAACTATGTTGAGGTCGGCTTCCAGTCTAACCGGATGTAGTTGAGTACCAGTATTTTACATGGAGCGACTGCCTATCTGACTTCCACAACCCAGTTAGTACTGGGTAATACGATACCCCTTGGTAAGACTGGTTGTCAGATTTCGTGCCACTAACTACCTGTAACGACTGTCGAAGATCTACAAATGACAGCCGGGACCAACGGCTTCACTCAATTTTCCTCATTTCATAGAACAATACTTAAAAATATCAACATGACTACAGCCATTTTTTGCGTAAAGTTAATTCGAAACGCGAACAAAAACGCTAATTTCATACTTGCTTGACATTGACCTTCTAAAACTACAACTACGTGACTACGAGGAAAAAACATTGGCGTACAATTCTAACATACAAAGGTATATTATAATGAATGAAATGACGTCACAATTGCTATAAATAATTCTCCGACATACGAATTCCCGTTAGACCTTGTAACTAAGTCATCTTTTCGAACTACCCGCAAATAAACATGTTTTTATTTGCATGGACCGCTATCTGAATTGCGTCAATTTCTGCTTACATGAACAAATAGGTGCGCTACAAATGTATTTATTTTTATTTATGACTTTTTGTTTCGTTCATTCAGAATAAGGAAAACTAATGCTTATGCCTTTTTTCTTTAAAGGCAAGTATACACTCATCAGTCGTGGAAGCATGTTGCAAAGAATATTCCAAGTGTCATTCGCACTTAGCTTATACTTTTGTGCAAGCGTCTTTACATTAAATAGTGTGGGATCGAACGAACGACGAAGTCCATTTAAAACTAGATCATACCTTTACCAGGTTTATTAAAGTTAGTTATAACTTATATCAGAAACTACAAACAACAATGTCATCTTTATTATCATAAAACCACGAAACACGAAAGCTCTCAAAACAAATGAACTCGTTGATTAAACAAAAGTAACGAAACAATACTTACTTGGTAACTCCATAATAGAGTTAGCCCTTCGGGGTTAACACCTAAACAAACTCTGTCAGTTACCAACACTTGTGACGGCCTGTCCAAAACTCGGGACAGTTTTATGTCCATAAAACACAAATTTTTGGTCAGGTTGGAACACAGCCAGACTCTAAATGGGACATTTAAAAATAGTGGTATTACACAATCGATGTACACACAAATATTTAAAAGAAAGTACACGTTGAATTTATTTTAAAAAAAGAATGTGTGCAGCTCGCGGTAGCCGGTAGATTCGGTTAACCGACTGCGAGAATCCAACCGGAACCTAAAACGGTCGAGGATTTTCGGGAATTCTAAACTAAAAGTAAAAACCAGCCAGCTATTGACGAAACTACGTACACGAAAATACAAGTTTCAGAATTAAAGTTCCAAATTAACTTCGATGCGACAAACTAAGGAGTGAGACGAGACTGACCCTCTGACTAAAAAGAGGTCAAGAGATCAAATACTACCATCAAGTTGACATAGAGGCGAATTCAGTCCTCAAGTTCTAACAAAATTACCTCATTTACACGAGTTGCAAGGATTATCCAGCGTTTCTGTATTACGTAATATTTTCTTAGAAAATAAGACAGAATATTCCAATTTACCTGAACAATCGCGGTTGCCATTAAAATCTATATTTTTTCCATCTTCAGTCAACGTTTTATCTGACAAAGAATTCGCCTCAATCGCGTTTTATCATTCCGAATCACAAATAACCCAAAAGATTTTGTGAATACAAAAAACTGTATTGAATTTTTCCTACAGCTGTTCTCCCGTTTTAATATTGTTTTATTCATGGAATCAAATGTTAGTCGAAGGGAAATCTCCAAATCTCCATCTGCAAGAGTGTTGACACTGATTTTACAGTTATCAAGTTCTTTAAATATTTATAAACTCCCCGCTTCAGAATTTTTCATGAATCTCGATAGAGGTGTTTTGAAATACTTTTTGTAAGGTCTCGCTTTGTTGTTTCGGGTGTTGAATATTTTAAACTAGAATAGCGGTCCGAAAACGACTTCATAAAAAGCTTCAGAGTTCATACGCATAAAATATACAAATCGAGTGAGCCAGAAGCCAGAACATTCAAAGTAAGGCCACAGAATAAAACTTCTGTTTCGAAACCAACTCATTCAAATTGTTTCTTTTCAGCCAGACATTAATTTAAATTACGTAGTCAAGTTCTAGTCGTCGTCTATGCTTTGAAATAATGTCACCATTTAAATTATCTATTAGTGTCATAGAGTAATCAGAACTATATGTCAAGACCTCATTAGTTAGGTGTCAAACTTCATCTTAATCATAATTGTTTGTGGTGCACGATTTTAATTGTTTTGTTCTCATTTTAAACATGTGGTACTATTAACCCTAGATTCTTTTGACCCAGAACAGTAATTAGAGATGCAGTTAATTAATCAGAATGCGATCTGACTTTGCTAATTGATCAAGTTGTTTGCATCAAAACTAAAGACTACCGTTGACGGTCGGGCACAACCCTGACTGTCAAACTGTAGAATTTTATAAGGATTTATTGAAGACAAGAGGCGATAAATAAAGTCTTAATGATAGCAGTTTTGGAAGGCAGATAATTCGATACTATAATATTTGCAATATTTCCCTGAATTGAACAAGGCCCATAGAAAATATTGATCGGTCCACCACGTTACCTGTCATGTTTACCTGTCTGTTACATGACATTAAAGCAATGATAGTCTAGTGGTGTGACCGTCGTACTGCCAAGTTATAGGTCTCAAGTTCGAACCCAAGACACGCACATCTGATTTTTCGGATTCACTTGCTCGGTGAAGGAAAACATCTTCAGGAATCAAGCTTGCCTGAGAGATATTTCTCGACGGAATGTAAAGCCAAGTCAGAGGCCCATGGGCGGCATAAAAACTCTGACACCAGGTTAGGTACTAACCACACGAAATCTAAAGACGATAAAGATGTTATCAGTCATCACTAGAATACTTTATTCATTATCCATTGAGGACAGCTTCCAGAGAAGTAAGAGAAGTACTTTTATTTCTTAAAATCGCAAGTGGCTTGTGTAGATGACTCTGTTTACGTAAGTAAAGTAATGGACTGGAAACCCGCCACAAAACAATCTTATAATTAACGCCACTTAAACTTAAAAACTAAAACCAACCATGGTATATTACAATTGCAAGAGTCAATTTTGCTTGTATGACGTCGGAATTGTAAGTCAATTAATGGGCGGTGGAATTTCAACTTTGAAGTTTTATGTATAGGGTTGGTAATTCAGTAATGTTGTAAATTTACTTAAGGCAAATACTCAAAATTTTCGCACAAACTACCATAAGAAAAACGGAGCCTGTAGTAAAATTTCACTTCCCTTTATGCGAGATCACGTAGTAATGAACACTTACTTTTTATTCTCTAGTTACCCAGATAATTATTTTTCTGGACAAACTGAAACAAAACGCTTGTAACATTTTTAAGGACCACCTCGCACCACACTGGTGAGCAAGAGGTCCTGAGTTCGTTTCCCGGGTCGGGCAAATTGTTATTTGTTTATACATCAGAAATTTCTCAGCAGCAGCCACAGAGTCGAAATTGGTACCCGGTTGATGCCAATAGGCTCGCCCCCTATTACCCGGGACTTTAACATAACTGGCGAAATGTGGGTGTACTATTTATTACAGCTCTGCCTAACCGTACGGTGATTACAGGCGTGATGTTCTGTTATGTTTAAAACATAATTCTGTCTCTGTCATCTTCAAACGATCGGCAGAAACAGAGTCATTTTTAAAATGCGTTTCGCGCTAAATTAATTAGTGGTGGTCTTTAAAACTGCCTCAGTCCACAAAAGAATTTCAAGCCAGATAAAATGCTGGTTTTGGGCGATATATATTTTCATTTCGTTTAGAGACCATAAAACAGCGAAAATATCAAACGCTGATGTAGTAGACGCCTCGAGAATATTAAACTGGATGGTACAGCTTTCATCAGAACTAAACATGAGATCGGGTAAGTACATAGCTTTTTCTTTTTTTATGGCGTTATATACTGTAACGCCTATAAACCTGGAAAAGCAAGTCTGCTATCTAGGTCTGAAGGAACAGAACACAGCAAACAAGATTACGTTTTAGTACACATATTTTGGTGTTCAGCAAAACTCCCAGATTTGAAAAAGTCACACAGACGTCAAGTTAATAAAGAAAGAGCTCTTAAAATGGATGCGCTAAGATAGCCCGCAAAATTCATCAATTTCTTGCGTTTTGTGCAATTTGCAGGTCAGTGTCAGGTTGTATGTTGATTAAAATACGATTCGCGACCTTAACAAATTTTGACGGCACGGGTGGCGCAGTGGCTGAGCGATTGACTGCTGCGCTTCGTGTCGCGGGTTCGTTTCTCGCACGGAACAAATATTTGTATGGCCTACAGGTAGTTGTTCCGGGTCTGGCTGTTAGTGTATGTGAGCTTAAATGTTTGTAAACGCACCCACGATACAGGAGAAATAGTGTGGTGTGGCTAGTGTTTTTCCAACGTTTTTAAAAAAAATAAAAAAATATGGCTTTATAGAATTGTAATCATTAAAATCATCATTAAGTTCATTTAATACCATTGAATGACTAATTCATGAAAAAGTCCTAATACAGCCGGCAAATTGCAAAATCGTAAGAAAATTTGTATTTCTTGGGCTACACAGTCAGGCGGTTCCTCCTACCTTCTAATGCTAAATAACTTAAGAAAAACACAGAGTTTAATGTACATGACTTTCCGTAAAAAAATCCTTATGCTGATAATTCAGAACACGGAAGATAAATCGAGATTAATCGCGAATAAAAGACCAAGGGAGAGAATTATACTAATTATTAAAGTTTTATCTTTTTTCAACGATCTGAGTGACTTGGAAACGAAAGGTGCTGGCTCACTTATGCAAATGAGTTCAGAATTTATGGAGTGAATGAGATCTACAGTGCAAATATTGTTGTACAAATTTTCCTCAATCTCTCTTACTAAAGATGATATGTTACATCTATTTATTATCTTCAATGGTAAGTAACCTGTACTGTAGTTGCAGATGTTACACGATAATGATTTGATGATTCTGTTTCACATGCATTTCAACTACATAACATCACGCCTGTAATCCCAGAAGGGTTGGGCACCTAATAGTTAGGTTAGAAGTCCCATGTAAAAGGGGGCGAGCCTATTGCCATCAACCGGGCATAGATCCAGACTCCGTGGCTGCTACTAAGAAATTTCGGATGGAAAGACTCAATAACACTTTGCCCGACCTGGGAATCGAACCCAGGACCTCATGCTCAGCAGTCGCGCTTCAATTGTCTTGCGAAAAGAGATGGTTAAACAGACTTTTATTTTGTCTATCATTCTGCTGCATTCCGAAGTAATATCAAAATGAATAAGTAATTGAAATGTCAAAATGAGAATGTATAAATAGCAAATTATAAAAGCCCAATTATAAAAAATAATAAAAAAAGGTTTATTGCAGAAACTTATACAACTTTTACAGTTAATCTTACATAGAGACCTCCTTTTAAGTAAAAGGTATCCTGTGCTAGGAGATCCCGCTCTTCAATGACAAATTTTGTAATGGTAAAAGTGGTGTACAAATAGAAAATAGAATTCAAATAAAAAATCACAAGTAAAATGTAAAGAAACAATTACCCCGCCTACTTTGAGATTCAACTCCTGATTGAATTCTTATATTTACTCGCAAATGTTGCATTATTTCCACCAGCAACAAGAAAATATCCCGGCAATAATACTTTCGAAACAATGTACTAATATGTCTGCAAAACATCAACCGTAAACACCCAAGATAAGTAAACAATAATACATTTTAATACCCAATGCTCTCTGATCTTTGGAAACCCCAAATACTTAATGATAATTGAAGATAATTATTGACATTACTTAACTGACTTCAAACAAGAATATTGAGTAAGAAATATCTCGCTTCAATGTTTTCTAAATAAAGTGTGTACGGGACCTTCGAATATAAAAACCGTCCAGGTTTTTACTCGACTGTCCCGAAGAAGAGTGTAATAAACACTGTTTTAAGCTTTCACGGTTTACAACTAAATTTATACTGTCACATACGGGATATCTTCCGTGATTGTTCATTATTTTGAGCTCCAAGTTTTAAAGAGTGTAATGTTTTTGACGACAGTTACCTCTCTCTACTAGTAAAGGTCTAGTTATAAATAAAGATCAGATAGTGCTTTCGACTTTATTAATTTTGAAGATGTTGCCATCCCGAAATAACTTCGTCTCCTAAAAGCATTTAATAAAATGTAGGACAAATATTTCTTGAGATCAAAGCGCGTATAATTTCTTCTTTAGCTACTGGCGGGTTTTATTTTTTGTTTAGACAATAAAGTATTGTATAAACTCTTTTAATAAAAATACGGTTAAATTTAATTTTGTTGTCTTTTGAGTGACAGCTTTTGAATTTTTACGCAAAATAATTTTCGTGGGTGTAACAATTTTCCTAACGTTTTTCTATTGTAGTCAACTACAGTCTAGCTAGATCAGAACACTGTTATAATATTGTTGACGTTTCTCATTATCCTAGGCTTTACAGTTATTTTTTTGCCTCCAAGGTAACTGCTACAGAGAGCAAAACAAAAAATTAAAAAAAATCAGACGTAATCTTAATCCAATAAGTATTAAGATTATGTCTGCTTTTTTTTTAGTTTTTTTTTGTCTCTGTGTGTCTATGATACGACTGGTTAAGATTCTTGGGCGTGTCTTTAATAACACTTATCGAAGCGACCCCGAATTTATGTCAAAATATTTTTATATTTTTGGAATTTCAACTCTGTCTGCTGGACCGACCATTGAAAATACAATAGTGCACTTTAATTTAAGCATTCTTAAACGTGTTCCCTAGTGTGAGTTAAAACATATTATTCAGTTTAGTAGGATTTCTTAGTATTCCATGTACCTACATCAATCATAGCAGTTAGTTGTTAGCTGTTTAACGATGTCATTTATAACATAAAACCTGTTAGTTAACACGTGCTTTTATAAATCAAGAAGAAACGTTCCGTGATTGGCTGTCGACATTGACCTTGTGTGGTTACCTCACAATTTACACCTTGGCAATGCCAGTCATTATATTACGTCAAGTAATATTTTGTAATATTTTAAATTTTAAACAGTATTATGACATTCTCGATGTTGTTTAAAAAAGCCGCTAAACTGAAGTAGAAAGAAATCAAGTAGAAACAAAATAATACGGAATGTACAAATAATGTTTATTTACTGATTCCTGGTAATACAATGTTTGTGTCTCGCTTTTGGATTTATGAACAGCCACTCGAAAGAAAATAACATTTACAGGCCCATTACAGTAATCATACTGTAAAGGATACATCCACTATAACACTGAAAGTGGGACTGGGCTGGTCATAGCTGAGCTGTGGATCAAAATATAATATCCACTTTGTGGTGCCCTGACGCAGTCAGAAAGCGTTCGTAAAATATGGCTCGACGAGCTGGACAAAACAAAACCGACGAACGGTGGTCCACATTAGCCCTGGATCGAAAGATATTGCAGTCATGGGGAGAGGCTTTTGCCCAGCAGTGGGACGATACAGGCTAACGGACGCTGTATGACATTGTGACAAAAACTGTCTTAAACTCATATCACCCTTTGTTAAGGGTCCCATCAAAACGTGGGACAATCCAGCACAGTTAGCAAAATAATTGGAATAAGAATAGATTAAAAAGAAAGAAAAAATCCCATTACTGTGCATTGTACCGATAACAATTCTACCATTCTCTAGTTTAGCGTGATGATTATAGTCTGATAAGATACGGTTAAGCATAGTTAGGTATAGTAAAACAACTATGTTTCATCTATACAAATAAATAAAGAGTATGTTTTTAATTTCAAAATAATAGCTTTTTACTTAATGCATATGAACGTAATATACGGCATTTATAACAAAAAAAAAAAAAAATTTTTCTCTCTGTCTGTTTGTTCCAGCTCATCTCCAAAACGGCTGGACCGATTTTGACGGGACTTTTGCTGGCAGATGATGTTTTAAGAAGTAACTTAGGCTACTTTTATTTTAGAAAAAGCATTAGGGTTCTGTGCAAAAAAAATTAAAACCCATGCTTTTTTTTTAATGAAAATCCGATTCAAACAGGGAAGTAATATTTTTATAATAATTTCAAACGGACGAAAGTCGCGGGTAACGGCTTTCTAGTAGATAATAAAAATATGGCGACGATCAGGTATCATTCAATGCATAGCGGAAACATCTGATACCAATTTGTTGTTTATTTTCCTCGTCATCAAAACTCACCCATGTTTTTTAAGTCCTTTTTTACCAACGTCCAGGTGGTTTTAAAAACGTCTACTAATCCTAAATAATCTCATTTCTCCATCTGTTTCCTCAATTTATCTTCTACGAAATTACTGTTTTAAGTAACGTTATTAAAAGACGTCTTTTCTTGCACAGAACTTAAGTTCAACGTCTTCAAAAAGGCCATTGCTATTTAAATTATACGGAATTTTTTACTAATATTTTGCGAGGAATTCAAAACTGGAAGGAATATTCTAGACTTAATTTCGCTCGAGACAATCGTCTTTTTTGTTGAAGAAAAGATCTCGGCAATTATTTTTTTGTTAACCGTCCTGCTTATCGCAAGCTTTTGCTGTGGTGGTGTGACTAACATATTAATGGGAAACATTAATTTCCTCCATGTATCCGCCCGTATAATTAGCAACTAGATTTTGTGGTTTTCCGTGTGATGTAACAATCACATAACTTTTATAGTGTTTTATCGACATAATTTCTTTTGCAGGAAAAACTGTTATTAAAACCTAATAACACCACTTTATAACTGTAGGCTAATGACTTTATATTGTAGATTTTTAGTAGGTGGGTTTTAGTACTTAAAAATTATCAGTTTCCATTTTAGGCTTATTGTGGATTTTTAAAATCCATGTTACTCGCCTATCAACAGGCGTACCCACCACAAATGCTACCGGTTCATTTTCACAAACGCAAGTAAGAAAATTGGCGTTCGCTCTCAAACTTACATTACTATTCGAAAATTGTACTCGGCACCTAAAATTCTTGAACACCTAAACTTCGAAAGGGTGGCGTAGAGCAATCTGGCATTTTCACTCATCCCTTTTTTTTGTTTGAATCATTGAAGTGCCCGGTTATTGAGGAAGCATGACAAAACTCCGGGTTTTCGGGTCAGCCCCCACAATCTCGGCTTACAATCAACAATAACAGTTTCTATGGTGTATTTCTCTGCCACAGGTTTTTTACTACGTCGTAAAACCTTCGAAGAGTGAAATGCTTGTTTAGGTTCTGATTGAAGATTGTTGATCTCGTGTTTTTGGTGCGACCTTTACAAAAAGAGAATTGGAGTCATGTACTGCGCTGAAATTAACTTGCCTAGTTATATTTCGTGGTTTTCCTTATGAAATACAAAATTACCTACAAAATTAATAATAGAATCATTTAGGCATGACAGCCCGTTGGTGAGGTCTCCAGTCACCTGTACACTGTCTGTGTTTTTAGTTAAGAAAAGAATAGAATAGAATTCTCTTTAATCGAGTATCCATGACTCAAAAACTGTTAGTAATACTTACGACTATGATAGTAAACACTGATAAAAAACAAAACAACACAAGAAATAACGGTGGATCACTACTGCGACAACCCATGAGTGATAGCACAGCAGCGACCTACATAAACACAGTCCAGGCGACTGGCAATCATGTTTAAGATACTGTTGGCGCTGCCCCACACCCTGCGCACCAGGCAAGCGCATCTTTTACGCATTGTTGCGTAAAAACAATCCACATGCGCGTCCGCGAACATCCCCGATGCACTACAGAAGCGAGGCAGCCCCACCAGCATCCTAAACGCATTATAATACTGAACGCGGAGAGCACTGTAAGATTTCTGCGCACATCTAGCCCACAGGCTGCACGTGTGTAATGAAGTACAGTTAAGTACTAACATAGGTTAAGAATATTGTTACTAACCCATCTTGGTTATCTTAATAAATGAGTAATATGTATTTAATTTAAAAACATGATCCACTGAACGGTACTATGGTGATCTGAAGGTAGGTAAAAATTATATAAAATTATGTGAGTTTGTTCGTAGCGTTGCAAAATTTGTTTTAACTTTGCTGTGCCCGACAGGGTCCATAATTGATTCAATTTCATGTTTTAACATAACATTATGGAATGCAATAAAGTATTGAGTATTGAGTAAATTACTTTTTTCGCAGTACAACTATTTTCTATTATCTGATTAACTGAATGAACATGTCCTTAAATTACCTATTTATTGTGTTTGTTTTGTAAGAATCGTGTTTTGTTCTGTAGATGTAGATACGCAATGAAATAATTACTAGCCAATAGATCGATACCATAAGTTAAAGAGCATCAATCTACAGCTGATTGCCATGATTATAAATAATTCATTCGCTTCATTAGAGCACAATGTGCTGTTACTAATGAGAAACACTAATCAAGCTGGAAATGGTGTTTAAGATACCTACTTAGGCTATCAATCGTAGATAGGGTTCCTAGATATACAAAACGTTTACTGGGGAAAATTCCGGATATTATAATAAAATTCCGGACTTTTACTTCTTTATGAATGATTGACAAGTGCATTAAAAAAAAAACGTTTTGATGTAGAAAGATTAGAAGCAGACCATTTGCTTACAATATGAATTACTAGTTTATGCCCGCGTGAAGTTCGATAATTGTCCCACGGGATCAAACTACCGGGATAAAAAGTATCCTTTGTGTTAATTCAGGTTATAAACTAGCTGTGTGCAAAATTTCATCCAAGTCCGTTCAGTAGTTTTTGCGTGAAAGAGTAACAAACATCCATTCATCCATCCATCCTCACAAACTTTCGCACTTATAATATTAGTAGGATAGGGTATAAAAATGCTACTTATAAAATTATTATCTACATAAATGCAACATTAATTTCATTAAACAATACCTATTTTACTTTTGGGAATGTTTACCGGACTTTTTAAAACTCCCCCCACATTCCGGACCCTAAGCTCTAATTCCGGACATGTCCAGTAATTTTGGATGTATGGCAACCCTACTCGTGAATGTCAGATTGGCAAAACTTGTAATTCGTAATTTGTAATTCACACAGTGACACTGCAGATTACTTCTTATTTTTTGAAAGTATAAAATTACAAAAAAAGTACTATTGTGTAGGTATTTAAGTTTTAAATTAGGAGTTCGAATGTTTTTTAAGTGTTTACGTATCTTGTCTTAGGTCATTGATTGACATCTGTTTAAATAAAGTACTGTTTATTTCGTTTGCAAGTGTAACTCCCCATTAACACATTATTTTGACGATCATCAGTTATAAATTGCGATAAGTGACTAATAATAAAGTCATCATGTAGGTAATGTCACTGTAAGAAGATAATCTAGCCACATGTATGTAGGTATCTACATAATGAATCTCAAGAAACTGCAATATTGACCTTTAAACTATGTTACCAACACGCAATCTTATCGCGAAATGATAACAACCTGATTCCTTATTCATTTATAGCACATAATCTTGTTAGCACTAAAAATGCACGACTGTGTACTTTAGTCAGTGTAGAATCCCCGATAAACGTGGCGTTAGTCAACCGAAAAGACTGCGATAACTTAGTAGGTACTTCCAAGATTTAGATAACATAACAAACAAAGAATTCAACACGATAAACATTTCTAATGTTAATAGTAATACAAAACTTAGTTAAAATACAATGAAGTACTCACCAAAACGCCGGTCAACTTGGCAAATCCGTGACGTAAAATAACTTTTCACAACTTCCCAAACACTTTTATTCACACTGCAGTCACGAATATCACAAAAAGTTGACACTGAACGACGTCATTGTTGCACAAAACATCACTGTTTTTAAGTTTATGAACACTACGAAAACGGAAAGGCGGTAAAGTCGCGGGAAAGTGACGCGCTCAACACGTCGACACCACGCGGCGATCGCACGCAAACTGAATGAATGAATCGAATACCTATTCGAATGTCGAGATCGAGTCAAGAACGACTCGCGTGTGAACTCGATACAGAAAGCGCGTAAATGCGTGACGAACCGGATCAAAGTATCGGACCACCTCAGAGGGTCGTAGTTCGCACTTTTTACTCATAAGAGTAAATTCTATTTTATTATTATCTTCTGCAATTTTGTATTGAGTTAAACCGGTCACGTAGTCTATTTACGAACTGGTTCTAATACAGTTTTATGAGTCTTTTTCGACGATAAATAGTAACTACCCACATATTCCACAATACACATATTTTTATGTGAATATTGCAAAGCTTTTGGTTTGTTGTGATTTTTTGCCCATGCATTCCGAGAACTGTGATTGGAAATATTTGCGAGTATTGAGTGCATTCTACTAATAGGTTTAAAAGCCATTTCGCAGACCGTTTACATTTTTTCTGTAATGATTTGGCATGTCTTATTGCAGACTAGCTCTTATCCGCGACTTCGTTCGCGTTAAATTATATTATAAAAAAGATATTACTTCGCTTTGAATCAGATTTTTTTTGAACGGAACCCTAATTCCTATTCTAAAAATATAATAAAGTAGCCTTAATTACTCTTTATAAAATCAGCTATTTGCCAGTAAAAGTCCCGTCAAAATCGGTCGAGACGTTTCGGAGAATAGCCGGAACAAACAGACAGACAGACAATAATTTTTAAAACATGTGTTTTTTGTGATATGCATTCAAAAAAAGCTGTTATTTTGATATTACAAACAGGCACATCAATTAAATTTATAGATTTTTTTTAAAGCCAACATCAGCAGGTAGGTTACACTACCAAAACTGACACTATATAATAACTATCTTCCACATCGCCCTTCCCAATTACTATCAAATAAAACTAAACGGTATAGGTACCTCTTAACTTATTAGTAATCACTCTAGCCAGCCACATGCTTCTATAAAGCGATCTACATAACATTATTATGTATAGCTGTTTTTGACATGGAAAGAAAAATTCTAGTGCGAGCAGGGTTTGAACCTGCGACCTTCCGATTCAGTACACCGGATGTCTTAACCAATTAGACCATCGCACCCTGCTCACAGCTCTCGAAATGGAGGCGCAGGTTTTTCTCGAGGTCGCAGGTTCAAACCCTGCTCGCACTAGACTTTTTCTTTCCTTGTCAAAAACAGCTATAGTTCCCTACGCAGGGTTTGCGTATAAAAATATTAAAAATTATTATGTATAGGTTTGTAAGTACATGTTAGACGCTCTAAAAGTCTAGCTTTCACCAACCTAGTTTAATATCAGTGCATTGCACCGGCACTAACTTCCGTTCACACATTTGTTCTGATTATGTGATAGATAATCACAATGGACTGGTGATTTCATTGTAGTCGATTGAGTTGTATTTCATAAAATTACGAAAGAATAGATAAAGTAAGGAAGGTTGCAAGGAATGAGTATATTAGAGGAAGTTTAAAAGTTGCGCCAGTCTTCTTTATCGTGTGGTTAGTTCCTAACCTGGTGTCAGTGTTTTTATGCCGCCCATGGGCCTCTGACTTGGCTTAACATGCCGTCAAGAAATATCTCTCAAACATGCGCCAATAACAGAAAAGATGAAAGGGAATCGACTGTCTTGGTATGGACATGATGATGATGGTGATGAGGAGGGACAAATCGCATGTGACTAAAAGAGTAATGAATATAAAACATGTTGATGGATCGAGAGGGTGAGGAAGACCAAAGAAAAGATGGATGGATTGTGTGAGGAATGATATGAAGGAAAAAGGAGTAAATGATAGCGTGATGACTGACAGGGGAGAATGGAAGAAAAAACAGGTGTTGCGCCGACTCCAAATAACATTGGACAAGCGCAGGAAGATGATGTACGCCTGTGAGCAACCAAGGGTAGGTAGTCTACCAATACGCCACTTACGTTACGCCGTTGGTCCCGGGTGTCATTTGTAGATCTTTGATAGTCGTTAAGTAGTCAGTGGCCAAAAAAGTCTGACAACCAGTCTTACCACGGGGTATCGTATTACCCAGTACTAACTGGGTTGTGGAGATCAGATAGGCAATCGCTCCATGAAAAATACTGATATTCAGCTACAGCCGGTTAGACTGGAAGCCGACAAAAAAGCCGGAAAAGCTAGGCAGATGCTGGTGAATCTGCTCCATGCGCATTTCAATGACATAACATAACATCACGCCTGATAACTTCCTAAAGGAAAAACTCAATAACACGTTTCCCGACCCGAAAAACGAGCCCAGGACCTCATTCTTAGCAGTTGCGCTTGCGATCAGTAGACCAACGAGCAAGTCAGTATGTATATTAGTGTCATCATTATCTGCCTAGTCTTTTCCCAACTATGTTAGGGTTGGTTTTCAGTCTAACGGATGCAGCTGAATACCAGTATTTTACATGGAGCGACTACCAGTACTTGGTAGTGCGATACCCCTTGGTAAGACCGGTTGTCACACTTTGTGGGCCACTGACTACCAGTAACGACTGTCAAAGATTGACAAAGCCGGGACCAACGGCTTAACGTGCTTTCCGAGGCACGGAGGAAACTCGGTATGTAATGGGTGGTCACCCACCCACAGATTAACCTAAGCAAGTACGGCTTAACCTAAAGATCGATCCGAGTGGCTGTTATTACTTAGCCACGAGCTCGTTGATTAGTGTGTCGCATTACGTAATTAGCCTGCTGGGCCCCAATTGACTGATAAAATAATAATAATAACCTTTCCTTATCATCTGTGCTCGTAGAGACCTTGACTTGTCCGGTCAGAGGGGGCAGTGTAAGCAGAGTTAACAAATCTCACGGTGTTTTCACAAACTTAACTCGTTATGGTTCATGAGTGAACATGGCCTTTCATCATAATTTCTAATTATTCATGAGGGAAATTAGAATTTCCCTTATAAATATATCATGAATGAATTTTAATCATTACTACATCAATCTAATAATCTAGTCTAGTGTATCTTTATGCGAAACCAAAGAGCTTGGAGACGCATGATCGACGGTCGCTGCTGAAGCAAATTGTTAACACTCCATCTTCTTATATATAAAATTCTCGTGTCACAATGTTCGTTCCCGTACTCCTCCGAAACGGCTTGACCGATTCTCATGAAATTTTGTGAGCATATTGAGTCTGAGAATCGGCCAACATCTATTTTTTTTTTTTTCATATGGCAAAACAACGTTTGCCGGGTCAGCTAGTATATATATATATATATATATATATTCAAATTCATATTTATTCATTTGCGTAAAACATGGTATACAAAGGTGTTACATGAGTTAAGGATAAGATCATACATGTTTTTCTTAAGACTAAAGCATGCAAATTGATTAACACAACTTATGTTCACAGTATTCCTTAATGCTATAAAAATTATTATCATTTAGCCATTTAAACAAGAGAATTTTAAACTGTCTGCCATTTAGTAACTTAAGTTTACATGGTAATTACCAAACATCAAACAAACAAACCAATCGTGTCACTGTTTACTCGCACTTCATAAAAAATAAACCTGTACAAACTGACGGCTTTGAAGGCGGTTCGTGACAAAAGTTGTGTGTTCCAAGTACTGCCACACTATATGTAACGAAAACGCTTGCACCAGACCATGGACTGAATATCCAAAGCGTCCCTACACCTGAACAGAGGACTTAAGAACGCCATAGACGCTGCTATTTATATGACCACAGGGTTCAAGAAATTCGATAAGTTGCACCATTAGTTACATCGATACGAAAAAAAAAGAAGTACTGCCTTCTCTAGACAATTACATGGTCTATGATGTTTTACGAAGAAACTATTTTACAACCTTCGTTTATTTTATTTTTTCTTTATTTCCATTTACAAGACTGAATGTCCAAGACCTTTCGCCTCAGTGTGAGACTTCATTTGTTATGCAAAAAGCATCAAATTACTGTTGAATTAATAACAACGAGCTAGTTCTTTAGTAAATATGACCCATTATCCTGAAGGTTTTGACTTCATCTGGTTTTGTTAACTTAATTCTTATTCTTCTTTTTGGTTTTCTTGCATTATTTTGCTTGATCTTGTGTATCGTCGTTGGAAAGCACTTGAATACACACATACAAACATAATCATCTGCCTAGCCTTTTCCCAACTATGTTGGGGTCGGCTTCCAGTTTAATCGGATGCAGCTGAATACCAGTATTTTACATGAAGCGACTGCCTATCTGACCTCCACAACCCAGTCAGTACTGGGTAATACGATACCCCTTGGTAAGACTGGTTGTCAGACTTTTTGGGCACTGACTACCAAAAGACTGTTAAAGATATACAAATGACAGCCGGGACCAACGGCTTAACGTGCTTTCCGAGGCCCGCAGGAAACCCGGAATGTCAAGGGTCACCCATCCACAGACCAACCTAGACAAGCACGGCTTAACCTAAAGATCGACCTTAGCGGCTGTTATTATTTAGCCACGAGCGCCTTGAATAATCACCGTTTAATCCATACTAATAGTTTGAATGCGAAAGTTTCTCAGTGTTACGGACACTGTCTGATTCAACGGATTTTTGATGATTTGGGACACAGGAAAAACATTGCCAAGGTTAACATATGGGATACTTTTTAATCGAAGGGCACGTACAAACGGCCACACATCAAGCTATACATTTCCAGTATAACTTTGCTTCGCTTTGTATAGATTTCCCGTACAATGATTGATCTCCATGAACTGGTTTCGTATAACTTGATTGGTCGTCGTGCGTACCCGAGGAATAAATTCGGAGTTCTACGCAGGGGAATCCATGGTCATGAGCTAGTTATTTATAATGGTTTCTTTCTACAGTAATTTATTTTATGTTCCTATAAAAAAGTTCTATTTTCTGCCAGGCGTGTCTAGGTTACAGTTATTATTGGAACAGCAAAAATATAAATAACGTCACGGATCAAATTTTCCAGCAAACGATCCGTTTCTAATTCTGAATTTGTGCGCACAATGTCACCATAAATGTCAAAGTTTAAAGCTTACAATGTGAAGGTCAAGTTCGAAGAGTTATATATTTATTTTTCACATAGGCTTTTAGCTCGTTAAACCTATGTTTACGTCGCTCAGGTTATGCTCTAGGTCATTTAGGTGACTTCCAAATAAATGGTTGGTACTATGTCATCTTTCTTTATTGATTTTATCGCGTGATGGTTTGTTATGGAATCCTAAATACTAAGAAACTGTTCTGCATAAGGCTGAGGTCACGACGAGCGTAATTACACGGTGTGTGGTACACACAGGACTTTAGTATGAAACCGAATGTAGCGTAAATTCCGCGACTCATTTTACGCGCCTCACAGCTCAAAAGATTACGCTCGTTTGGCCTCAGCCTAATCGGCAAAGTACTTACTATTTCTGTATGGATGGTCTGAAAAAAACATAACCTAACAGAGCTGGGATGCTAAAAAGACTACTACTTTCTCCATAGCGACCAGAGCATCCAATAAGTTAAAAAGGTACCTGAGGGTTGGTTTAGTGTACACCTCTGCTCAGCATAGTAACTGTGGTCTGATGAGATTTTCTCGTCTCTGTTTTCGTCTCGTTGTGGCCATATTGATGTTTTATTACTGTCATGTCTATAATGACACTTGCAAAATAAAAAGAAAAAAAATGAGTGTGTGTGTTAATTGTGTTTGTGTGTTAAAATGTTTTGAGTATGTATATTTCGATTAAGGTATATATCTTTGAGTCTTTGTTACCTGAAATAAATGGATTGTTATAATTATTAAAGACAAATCCATCAACAGCGACGTAAGAATCGTCAAAATCGGCCAACGCGTTTGGTCTCTAGAGCACCACAAAGGAACAACATACATAAACTGATAAACAATTACCCTTCTTTGCTTCACACAGTCGGGAAAAAGGGTCCTTGGTTTTTGTTTTAGTGTACCTGTGCTCAGCTTAGAAACTGTGGTTTGATGAGATAGACTTACTCAAAAACTTCACTTAATTTTGAAGAATGGTCTGACGACCTTAATTACACGCGATTTACAAGGCTGATTAATATTCCGACAACTTTTTAAATTAGTTCTCTTAACTTTTCTAACATTGATTAGTTCATGTTTTCCTGCTAACAATATTTTCGTACCTTCTTCTGACTGTTTTTGAGAAGTTTGTTCCGACTCTAAGAACTTTATTTTTGTTCTTTGATGAAGCCCTTGGCGTTGTTTGTTTTTGTTTTTTTTATCTGTGTTTTTTATATAGGTAGCTTTTTCTTCATAGAGATGCGTTCAAACTGGTACAAACAGATTGCGCACCGGACTCCGGACATTGGAATCTGACCGATTATAATTTACTAACCAACTTATATGTGCAGTTGGGAAAACACAGAGCTAAAATAAGCCAGTGTGGGCCGGGTGGCAACACTAGCCACCGACGAAAGCCGGGCTTACCAAGTAAAACTCTGCTTATTAATTGCTTCCACTAATTCCAGTTATGAAGCCATATAATATGTGGATTCTATACATAGACGATTATGTCTACCGACAAACGATCCAGTTAGGTAGGTCTAACTTCGAGAAAGAGGTTAATCGTCGAATCCGACTCGGCAGGGCAGCGTTCGGGAAGTTGCGTGGTATCTTCTCGTCCAACTTACCGCAGTGTCTCAAGACAAAAGTCATACGGGACCGAAACGTGGTCGCTCAAAATGGGCCTCATCAGAAGGCTTAAAGTCACCCAAAGGGCAATGGAGAGGGCTATGCTCGGAGTTTCCTTACGTGATCAAATGAAAGAAATGAGGAAATCCGTAAGAGAACCAAGGTTACCGACGTAGCCCGAAGAATAGCCAAACTTAAGTGGCAGTAGGCAGGGCACATTGCTCGTAGAACGGATGGTCGATGGGGCCGGAAAGTTCTGGAGTGGCGACCGCGAACTGGAAGACGTTGCGTTGGAAAGCCTCCCACTAGGTGGACCGATGACCTGGTAAAGGTTGCGGGGATCCGCTGGATGCGAGACGCACGGGACCGGTCAATGTGGCGACGCTTGGGGGCAGCCTATGTCCAGCAGTGGACGTCTTTCGGCTGAAATAATGATTATGATGATGATACATAGTTCGTAACGTAATACAAGGTGCCAATTGAAGTTGCTTGCTCAGCAGGCCATACAACATTATTTTTAGTATATGCGAAACCTGAATATAGTTTGTTCAGTTACTTAACTGAATCGATTCCAATAATTTTTAAACCATGTTATACTTTGTCCCAAAAATATTTAAAAAAGGTTACAAGTTGGACACCGAGAGACACTAAGTACCTATCGCAATCATTTAGGTACTTACTGCCAAATTATTATTATCAATAAGCTCAAGACGACGCTGGAGGCGCGAGCGCGGCTGCGCCGCGTGGTGAAATCGTTTTTGTGCGGACGACCAGGTAACAGAACAAGCTATAACTATGTGATTTTTCATGATACAGTTTAGAAATTTTATACATAGATTATTTACAGAAAATACTAGACACGTGTTTCAGGTTTCGCATATACTAAAACTAATGTTGTATATAGCGTGTCTGGTAATTAGTGACCGATACTTAAACACATGATTGTACTCATGATAACAAACAACTTTCCCAAAGAAATATTTTTTTCTAATACTTATTCACTTTACGCTTCTCCTTCTTCTTATTCAAATCATAGGCTGAGTAAAGTCCTTTTTTGAGATTTCATCTTCGTTGATAGAATTGTTCCACCCCTAAGCTGAGAGGAGACTTCTTCAGTTTTGGGTTGACCTGAAATAAAAATATGCCGAGTATATGTGACATAAACGGTCATATCTTTTGATCTCGTTGACTTACAAAGTCAATTTACAATTTCAGCTGAAAGAGACCGTAGACCCGAAAATTTGATATAAATTTCTACTTGATTCCTCTACGCGTTCCTGAGAAAAAGTGTCTTGACAGACAGACAGGCGGACAAATAAGTGATCCTAAAAGGGTTCCTTTTTCGTTTTGAGGTAAGGAACCCTAAAAACCAAAAATTAAAATTATTCAATGGAATCTTGGTATCTTCCCCCTTTAAACTGCTGATTAACTAACGACGACAAAAGTAAACTTCGGTATGAACCGAGATTTACCTTATCAAGGTAAATCTCGGTTCATTCTTATAAAGGTAAGTATTGACGAGGCCAAAGCAATTAATGATTTCAGTAATATTTATTAAAACTCGTATTAGTAGCAATATGTATTAAGTTAAATTAATCCTTTGAAATCAAAGTAAACTATTACCAACTCGTTAACACATCCGAGATCTTAGTGAACACTTAATTAATTAAGTTTATTCAGCTTATTAAGTTACAGTAAGCCTTCCTCGACGGCAATACTTTACTCTGAGCTGGCCCAGCATAGTATATACGTATTGTACGGAGTTTCCATAGAAGGAGTGACCAGCTTTATGTATTAGTTTAGTTGCCACACACGTATTGCCTACTATACCCACCTTTGTCTCTGCACGGTACCATAGTAATTAAACAGAACGGCGTCACGCAGCTGACAGCTGAGAGGTCAAAGGCGCGCGCGCGCAAATTTCATACGGCTGTCGTGTTATTGTGATAAAAGGGAATGACTATAAAAAAAATGTTTCTTAAGGAAAGTTCTTTGTTACCATGAGTACAATCACGTGTATAAGTATCGGTCAATAATAACCAGTCACCCTATATACCTACCTAAAGAGAGATATTTATGTAGACAATGTAATTTTATACTTAGACATTTTCATATTGACGTTCAATCTCAGCGTGGTAAAGTAATTACGAGATCAACTGTACTAACCTACTCAAAAGATCTTTTATAATCTTAGATGTTGATATGACACGTAGAGAAGTTATTTATACCTATTATATATATTTGTCTGCCATATTAAATGTTACCGCAAACATGACAACACAAAAAGAGTTAGTACATTTTTCTTGAATTTAAACCTGAAAAGATGATTCATTCTCATGTAAAATTTTCATTTCGCATACCTTTATGGTTGCAAGCGTCCACTAAAAGTTGAATGGTGGAATTTTAGTTGAAAAGAACTTAGGGGCTCAGTTCAAGTTATTGTAGAAAGTTATAGTGGAATATGAAAAACCAGCGCAGTAAAAGCAGTGCATTATTCATTTTGGTAAAAATTTGTGTAGGCAGCATTAAAGTTCGTTAAGTTGGTACCAACACAGCGCATTAACGCTAAAACGGTTACCGCGGATTCAGTACATCATTCTGAGCATGATGTAGAATAGAGACATTACATAGACATTTTACAACGGTTATTAAAAAAAAAATTTGCTGTTCCATACATTTTGACCGTGTTGGTATTGTGCTTTTGTAGAAAACACCCCGTAAAGTTAGTTTACTATACTTAAATAAATAAATACATTAATTCATTCTTTTAGACGGCTTCACTCTGGGTGATAATTATGATGGGACACTTGATATCCTGCATATCCTGTTGTCTGCACGTAAAAGGAACTGACGGCCAGTACTGGAAGCGCCATACTCTTAACCGCATTCTGGGTCGAAATAATTAAGATTTTCATCGACAAAGGTACCTATACTAATCACATAACATAACGCCTGTAATCTCCGAAGGGTTAGGTAGAGGTGTATTTAATACTACTACTACCCACATTTAGCCAGTTGTGTTTAAGTCCCATTTAATAATGGGCGAGCTTATTGCCATCAACCGGACACACGCCCAGACTCCGTGGCTTCTACTGAGAAATTCCTGATTGATAAGCCCAATAACAATTTGCCCGACCCGGGAATCGAACCCAGGAACTCATACCCAGCAGTCGCCATTGCGACCACTATACCAACGTGTCAGTTCTTAGTAGTGTTGAAATTATTACTTTTGATTATAATTCTAGGAAAATAGCGAATACTGTCTTCATCAACGTCCGATATTTATTAAATTACAACTAAGTTCAAAACTCATAAACTATTATTAGTTTGATTTAAACCTTCGCAGCTTTGGACTTTGAAATTGGTTGTGCTCAACTTCGGCATTATGCATTCCTAAGTAAACGTATTCAATGGATAGGTCCAACGTGGGAGGAATAATATTACTAGATTTAGGGCCAGTCTATTCAATTAAACACGTCTTTATGATTTAAATGGAATATTAATTAATGTTATTTAGTTTTAACTAGTGGCCTGCCCTTGCTTTGCACGGTATTTACGTCTTGACTAAACTTTGAGGTGTGTTTGCTATTTACTGATGTTACTAGCAGTGGCGAAGGTTCCATATAATTCGATTCCTACCGGCTTCCCTACGAAAAATTGAACAGAAAAAAAAAAAGAATGTTGATTGTGTCTCAAACGGTTACATTTACAACTGTGAATGAAACAGCCCCAGTGAGTAATTAATAATACTTGTGTTGGAGTTGTCTCGCGCCTTCCCTCAATTGATAGTTTACAAAATTGAGACTTTATAAAATTAATTTTGAACAATATTTTAAGACCAGAGAGAAAAAGATACAACAGTCAGTATTCTATAGCATAAAGCATAAGCATAATCAGCCTATTAATGTTCCCACTGCTGTGACGCAGGCCTCCTCTCTATGAGTGGGAATGGGTTATAATCCACCACGCGGGCCCAGTGCGGGTTCGTAGATGTCACATGTCTTCGAATTTTTTATTCTAGGACATGCCGGTTTCCTCACGATGTTTCCCTTCACCGTTTTGAGAGCAGCGGTGATGAAATAACTTACACAAAGTAATGCGCCTGGCTGGGTTCGAACCCACGACTTACTGCTCGTAAGTCGGGGTCTCCACCACTGGGCCACCGCTGCTCGTAATCGAATTCTATAGACGAATAAAATAATCACATTAAAGATATGGACTCCGGCTTACCTCTTTGGCCCTTCGCTACTGCTAGACAGTAGACACATTATTTTACTAGCCTATGACGTGTTCTACTTCTTGGTAAAGGCCTTCTATTTCTCCTTCCAAACCTCTCTGTCTCGTACAGTATCTGATCAGATCGTCACACCATCTTCACGGCGGTCGACCTCGACGGGGATGTTCCCTCAGGTGTTAGGTGTCCAGTGATTGACGATCTTTGCCCACCTCTCAAGGTGCATTCGTGCGACGTGACCAGCCCACTCCCACTTCAGCCTGGTTAAGTATACACACAAACCTTCCGAAATAAATTTTCTAAATTATGGTGACAACCGACGACGTTTAGAAGAACGACGCGGTAACACAGATAGACACAAAAACTTCAATTTCTAATATGTCGTACTTGTATAGTTAAAGATCTGACCTTTAAATGGTTTGTGAATTTTAGCGAGCCAAACTGCTTAATGGAAACTTCAACCTCTGCTTAAAGGTTTTAGTACATAATTAAATTAGTCCAAAAACCTTAGTAAATTAATATTTTCAGGTCGTTACTGCTCAACGTAATAATTAAGTCAAGCACAGTAGGTATTAAGTACGTTTGCACACTGTTGGCGATTTCAGACCGATATGTCGATATTCTATTTAAATTATTATTAACACTAGAAACAGGATATTTAACATGTTTACTGATTTGTTTGAGGAGGGGCTCGTGGCTAAATAATAACAGCCGCTCGGGTCGATCTTTAGGTTAAGCCGTGCTTGCCTAGGTTGGTCTGTGGATGGGTGACCGCCCATTACCATACCGAGTATCCTCCGTGCCTCGGAAAGCACGTTCAGCCGTTGGTCCCGGCTGTCATTTGTAGATCTTTAACAGTCGTTAGGCAGTCAGTGGCCCAAAAAGTCTGACAAGCAGTCTTACCAAGGGATATCGTATTACCCAGTACTAACTGGGTTGTGTTGTGGAGGTCAGATAGGCAGTCGCTCCATGTAAAATACTGGTATTCAGCTGCATCCGGTTCGACTGGAAGCCGACCCCAATATAGTTGGGAAAAGGCTAGGCAGATGATGATCACTGATTTGTTTGAGTTCCCGATATTTCGGCGCTGTTGCAAGCACAAACAAATCAGTAAACATGGTAAATATCCTGTTTCTAGTGATAATATTAGTGACCCTGAGTTTAAAATTTCTATGTAAACGTACAGTACATGGTTTTTTATTACATCATGCCTGTAATCCCTGAAGGCAAAGGTGTGTTTATAGTATATTCACATTTCAGCAGTTATCTTAAGTTCCATGTAAAAGGAGGCGGGCAAGTCAGTGGCCCGAAAGTCTGACAAACAGTCTTACCAAGGGGTATCGTATTACCCAGTACTAACTGGGTTGTGGAGGTCAGAAAGGCAGTCACACCATGTAAAATACTAGTATTCAGCTGCATCCGGTTGGACTGGAAGCCGACCCCAACATACTTGGGAAAAGGCTAGGCAGATGATGATGTAAAACGGGCCTTATTGCAATCCAACGGGTACAGCTCCAGAGAGAAATTCCTGAAGGAAAAACCCAATAGCACTTTGCTCGACCTAGAAATCAAACCTAAGACCTCATGCTCAGCAGTGGCACTTTAGACCACTACTAAACATACGAAACAGATGACACAATCTGGTGTTACAAACTTTAAGAATTTATTTTTAATATTTTTTTTTACGCAAACCCTGCGTAGGGAACTACAGCTGTTTTGACATGGAAAGAAAATTTCTAGGCCGAGCAGGGTTTGAACCTGCGACCTTCCGATTCAGTACACCGGACGTCTTCACCAATTAGACCATCGCACCCTGCTCACAACTCTCGAAATTTTCGTTCCATTTAGAATTTAGGCTACAACAAAATTTCTTTCAAACTTCAAGGGTCCTTTGACATTACACCCCAGAAATCCAATTACCTTCTCCCGTCAAATAATTACGAAACCCATTAACACCGTTATCAATATTATCCCGATAACACATTCGCCCACACATACAATTCAAAGAGCCACAAATAGCTAACTATTAATAGATTTTATCACTATCACCGCATAATTTAAGCTTGCTTAGTTATTAAGCTGGTACTGGGGTCTTTTTTTTTTTTTTTTTTGATGGGAAATCATCAAATGACCCCCCTCACTCTGGGCGGAGCGGAATTGAGTGTCAGACTTGTAGTGACTAAAACCCATCCATGTTCCTTCTTTGCCCTTTGTGTTCCAGGGCCACGGTATCTCTTTCGAACAGTCCCGCAGACCTGGCAGGCATCGGCCCATGCGGACCCCTACTCGGTTGCTGACATCTCTTTGAGGCGCGCGTGGAACACGAACGCGCCGTCGACACGGCCTGTCGTCATAAGACGGCCGGACGGCGAGCTAGCCCATAACTCGCCGTCCACAGGCCAGGCATTTATGAGTACTTCACTCCCTTCACTAATTTATTTATTTATTTATTTATTTAAACTTCATGTACAATAGTGATACATAGGCGGACTCAATGCTAACCATTAGTGATCATCATCATCATCTGCCTAGCCTTTTCCCAACTATGTGGTGGTCGGCTTCCAGTAACCGGATGCAGCTGAACCATTAGTGGTATGAAAGAGATAAAACATGTTACGCAAAAAGTTTAATATTTAGAAGTTTTATTCGTACTTTTGAACTCATACAGACTATGTAGTAAGCTCAAAAACCATATTGAAATGCCCAATGATATTATTAAGAAAGATACGCTACGTTCATACTGAGCGGCGTTGAAGTATCGTTGCGTTGTTACGACTGCGATAGATAATACAGAACGTATGATACAGAAAGAGATAGCTGTTGCGTTTGAAGTACTTAAATTACGACAATTGTTTGAATTTGTCTGCAACAATTTGCGCGCGCTAGTGCAATATCTACCTCTTTTTATTTATAATATCATTGTGCAAACTGATTTTTAACCTAAACTATAGTATTTTAAAGAGGAGAGCTTGTAAGTTTGGATGTAGGGGATTATCTTCGGAACTACTTATCCCATTCCGAAAACTCTTTCACAAACGGAAAACTACATTATCCTCGAGTGTATTAACTTTCACGTCAGATAATTTAACACACCAGCTGCGGCAAGAAAAGAAAATCATAAACTTTCATCTGGTGCGGAGGCGAACGGAATGCGCATCCATCTACATTTTCCACAGTGCTTTTTGACCTGACACCACTAGTATAGATTAAAACGCTATAACTTTGCCTATTATATATATTTTTTTATATTATATTTGTCTCTATCGAACTTCTACAAATACCGAAGATAATCGTTCCGCACCAGCGAGAAAGATGTAGTTTTCACCGAGCACAGCAGCGGTAAGTACCGTATCGGGCCGCTTTTGTGTGATCCGCAGTGAAGATGTTAAGCAGCGGGAAAAAAGTTTTTTTAAAAACGTTGAATTGACCTAATAATTTTATTTTTAGATTGACACTTTTTATTTATCTAGTACTAGCTGTTGCCCGCGACCTTCGTCCGCGTGAAATTTTATAGCCTATAACCTTCTTCGATAAATGGGCTATCCAGAACTAAGAAAATTTTTCAAATCGAACCAGTAGTTCCTGAGTTTAGCGCTGTCAACCAAACAAACAAACTCTTCAGCTTTATAATATTATAGTATAGATTTAATGGTCCCTAGTCAAAAACCGCTTGGGAACCACTGTACTAGAGTCAGGCTCAGGGATGTATTGCTACATCTTAGGTAATTCAACATTCAACAGGTAAAGTTCGTTAACCCTAACAATTACGACTTATGTGGTTACGCCTTTAGGGTCTAGAACGCCTCAGAGATAATGTTGAGCTAAATTAGGTTAGTCCTGAGGTTTCATGAGATGCGACTGTCTGAATATTTTCAGTTCTATCGTGTTATTTGTCGTATCGTATTTGTATCCAAGGCGAGTTGATTCCAAACCGCTGTTCGGATGATGAGAATTTTTGTTATCTATATGCAATATCAGTAATCTCAGCTTACCGCGGTCCGCTGCTAAACATAGACCTCTTCTAAGCTGCGCCACAATATTCTGCCTTCCACTTCCACGTCATCTATTTTGACCCAGCCACCTGTTAGGTAAGGTCATTAGTCCATCCAGCTTGGGGGCATCCCACACCATGCTTGCTGATAAGCGGTCTCCACTCCAGGATTTGTTTAATAATAATAATAATAAATAATAAAATAGTTTATTCACCAACAAAAGTTACAAATATATATAAACAATACAAATGTTGCAAAATCTATACAATAATTTATATAACCCTGCCTCTTAAACTAGGATGTACACCTGTATTTTAAGAGACAGTGTTCCACCGAGCAGTTCCTTAAACATAGTTTGATATAATAGGTGGGAGATTTTGTTATAAGTAATTATAAGTTACATAGATTTATTATGTGAAGTGTAGGTGTGAAGTGTGTAGGTTTGCATGTGATAAGAGGCGTGTACGCTGTGTGTGTGTTTGTGTGTGTGTGTGTGTTTGTGTGTTTGTGTGGGTGTGTGTGTGTGTGTGTGTTTGTGTGTGTGTGTGTGTGTGTGTGTGTGTGATAGATGAAGTCTAGCGTGAGTACGTGTTTATGTTTGGAGAAAATAGGCGTGTTTGTCCTTTTATAGTGAGTGTGTTAGACAGTAAGTACTTGTGTTATTAGGCGATGTATGTGAGTAAAGACTCAGTGTAGGCATAGTCCTTTTGTAATAGCCACTCTGTTACTGTGGGCTTAAGTTTGTGTACGTTTAAATCAATAATATTTATTTGTGAGTTAATTTTTTGGTATATGTGTGTACTTAGTGTATAGAATTGATGTGTTGCGAAGGTGGTTTTGTGCTGGGTTCTTGGAAGAAGATTTACTCGCTTATTTGGATTTGGCGAAGGCAAATCGCCATGTATTCTAAGAAGTGATCTGAGCACATAGAGTTGCCGTACCGTCAGAACTTTACAGTCAGAGTACAATTCTGTGGTCGGGTACCTGTAAGGTTTTTTAGTCATGACTTTGAGAATAGCTCTCTGTGCTCTTTCTACTCTCAAAATACTCGTTTTGGTTGCACCACCCCACGCAGTTATGCAGTATCCAAGAACTGACTGACACAGAGCATAATATACCATCTTCAGTGTGTCAAAATTAGCCGAATCTCTAAGGGACTTAAAGATGTGAATAATGCGCAATGTTCTTGTGGTAACGGCTTCAATTTGTTTGTCCCATCTTAGGCCGCTATCAATCTGCACTCCAAGGTACTTTGCACTGTCAGCTCTGGTGAGTGCTGGACAGACACAGGGATCGTTTAAATTTGGGCATGAGTGAGCAATTACAGAGAAAGTATGAGAAGGTGCAGTGTTGCGTCGGATTGCGAAAGGGATGTATGTTGTTTTGCTTAAGTTGAGTGTCAGGAGGTTTAAACTAAGCCAATTCATTATTTTGAACAAGGCATCTTCTGCTGTAGCCTTGACCATGTCCCATGTAGGTCCGTAGACAAGTATCGCTGTATCATCAGCATACGCATAGATGTTACAGTTGGTAAGGCACATCCTGCACAGCTCGTTAACGTAAATTTTAGTTTGCTTCGGTAAACGTGGCCAGCCCACAGCCAATTGAGGTTGCTTGCTCAGCAGGCTATACAACATTATTTTTAGTATATGCGAAACCTGAATATAGTTTGTTCAGAATAAGTAACTGAATAGATTCCAATAATTTTTAATCAACGTTAAATTTTGTCCCAAAATATTTCAAGAAGGACGACGCTGGAGGCGCTCGCGTAGCGAAAAAAAAAAATCTTTTAAATCTTGTATATAGATTCTTTACATAAAAATACTAGACACGTGTTTCAGGTTTCGCATATACTAAAACTAATGTTGTATAGCTTACTCACGTTCCTTACCAAATAATTTCATTAATTTTCTTTTAAAGAAACTCCAGAAGCATAGCCCGCCACTTCACAATGTAATTAAATGGTTTACATGGCCCTAGCTGAACTCTTCACACTTGGAAACAAAAGCTTTTAAAAGCATTAAACCAGCAAAAAAAAAACAGATCTGCATACTTATCAGTACGTTGGAAGTATTAATTACATTCTCTGGTCTCCCAGCACGTTTCAGCAGGCATCCATTTAATCATTTACCGGTGGCTGATCTCGTTAATGTGTGATGGCCGACATAAAGACGCATTAAGTCCATATGTCCTTCGTTACAACTCATTACACTTATCGGATTTCGATGCATTTCGGTAGTTTCGGGGCCGTTTTGGGTCAGTAGGCTGGAATTTCGGAAATGTATGGATTTAAACTGCTGTTCATGGCTGTGGGAAGATATGGTCATACCGTATAGTGTTCTTGAATATGTATATCGTTCTGAATTCGAAGACTATATACCGACCGCTTTAATGAGTCCTCGCGAAGGTATCAATTTAAATAGAATATTCTGAAGGTTGATCACGTATTGGTTCAATTAGTATCGTAATTATTACGATACTAATTGAAATACCAATAACCATAATAAATAACCATAATCCACGTAGGTATTACGACGTAATATCTACGTGAATTATGGTTATTTATTATACTTTGTTGACGCTTAATGTTCCTTTGACAGGGCAAGGCGGAGGACTCATTAGAGCGGTCGGTCTATAGCATGGACGTCGATGATCTGAATCAAACCTTTTTTGGTGGTTGGGCTTCCTAACTAATATTATTAATGCGAAAGTAAGTTTGTTTGTTACGTTTTCACGCCTAAGCCACTGAACCGATCATCCTGAAATTTTGCATATACGTTGTCAGGTGTACAAAAACGGAATTAGGGTACCTTTCATTCCGAAAAAAAGTACTGTTTCCGATGAAAACAATGATAATGAAGGCGTCACGTGTGTTTCGAATCATGATTGAATTATATTATTACAAGCACAGTACAGGGATCCGCTGGATGCGAGTCGCACGGGATCGGTCAATGTGGTGATACTTGGGGGAGGCCTATGTCCAGCAGTGGACGTCTTTTGGCTGAAGTGATGACGATGATGATGATGGTGAAGCAGAGTACCACCCGAATTGATTGTCAACGCGAGCGAAGCCGCGGCCAAAAGCTAGCGCGTAATAAATTGATCATATCAAGTAGGAAGGTATGCTGTTTTAGCCCTGTGAATAAACAGTATATCCCACACTAAAACGTTTAATAGCCATTAGTGTAACCGCGGCTGGCAAACAGAATTGTTCACTCAGCGGCATTTCTGTTGAATATTGTGTTAATTAAGTGTGTACATACATACATAGGAGCTCGTGGCTAAATAATAAATAACAGCCTTTTGGGTCGATATCTAGGTTAAGCCATGCTTGTCTTGTCTGTGGATGGGTGACCCATTACATACCGAGTTTCCTCCGTGCCTCGGAAAGCACGTTAAGCCGTTGGTCCCGGCTGTCATTTGTAGATCTTTGACAGTTGTTACAGGTAGTCAATGGCCCAAAAAGTTTGACAACCAGTCTTACCAAGGGGTATCGTATTACCCAGTACTAACTGGGTTGTGGAGGTCAGATAGGCAGTCGCTCCATGTAAAATACTGGTATTCAGCAGCATCCGGTTAGACTGGAAGCCGACCCCAATATAGTTGGGAAAAGGCTAGGCAGATGATGATGATGATGATGATTTAGGTTAAGCCGTGCTTGTCTAGTCTGTGGATGGGTGACCACCCATTACATACCGAGTTTCCTCCGTGCCTCGGAAAGCACGTTAAGCCGTTGGTCCCGGCTGTCATTTGTAGATCTTTGACAGTTGTTACAGGTAGTCAGTGGCCCAAAAAGTTTGACAACCAGTCTTACCAAGGGGTATCGTATTACCCAGTACTAACTGGGTTGTGGAGATCTGATAGGTAAGTAAGTAAGTATATTTATTTGCATAAAATGTGGTATATACAGGATGTTATAAAAATGTTATAGAACAGGACACATTCCGCCATAATAATAGCATGCAAAATCATCTTTTACATAAGATAGTTACATCAAAATGAACAGTCATAGGCAGTCGCTCCATGTAAAATACTGGCATTCAGCTGCATCCGGTTAGACTGGAAGCCGACCCCAATATAGTTGGGAAAAGGCTAGGCCGATGATGACATACATACATAAACTCACGCTTTTTTCCCATGGGGGTAGGCAGAAACCACAGAAGGCCACCTGCTACGATCCTTACATAAATCTGGTCATACACGCACGCCGGTTGCAAGGCTGGTTGTCAAGTGTGGGTAATATTAAAAGAAAACAGTAAACATGGTAAATATCCCGTTTCTAGTGTTAATGATATTGGGTAATATTGCTTAAAAGCTTCAAATGGGACTGATTTGAGCTACTTCTTCTTAGCGAGTTTGTTGACTGCCTCGTTGGTTTAGTGGTCGCAAGCGCGACTGCTGAGCATGAGGTCCTGGGTTCGATTCCCAGGTCGGGCAAAGTGTTATTCGGTTTTTCCATCACGAATTTCTCAGAAGCAGCCACGGAGTCTGGATTTGTGTGTCCGGTTGATGGCAATATGCTCGCCCTCTATTACACGGTACTTAAACATAACTGGCGAAATGTGGGTGTACTAATTGGGTACACCTCTGCCTAACCCTTCGGGGATTGCAGACGTCGTGTTATGTTATTAGCTTGTCGTTGGCGACTTCTTTTAAATATGTTTCAATTCCGTTGAAACTGCATTTATCTAGGCTCTCAGATAGCTTCTGCAGTCATCGTTGAAACCTGCTTTTAAATCCTGAAAACAAAAAATAAATAAAAAGATAGCCATAATAAGAGAAGAAATCTGAAATCAGAGCTCACATGGTAATTAATTCACTCCAATCAAAGCAACGCACATGATACTGCGTAATACCAACATTACAGGAATATTCGGAAGGTCAAACTGAATAAAGAACCTCAGTTAGGAGGCATTTGATCAGCGGTTAATGTTTACCAGACATCGGGAAATTCAAAGACATGCTTTGTTCGTATCACAATGCGACCTTGCTTGCCAATCATTATCTGAACACTCAAATGAATCAACATGCAATGACCAGCGTATCATGGTCTTCAGCAAAATAGTGAACTATTGTACAATGTCTATTGAAATTGGCATTTGTTTTTGCAATTATCGATGTTGTTAGGTGTCAAGATATGGTGGATGCTTTTGCAGGTTCTAGATCATTAAAATCTTGTAGGGTTATCAAGTGGTTTCGTTTAATTTCCATTGATCTATTGATATCAAGTTGTTTTGTTACAGAAGGGTCTCGATATGAATTTGATAGTCGACCGACCTCGGCAGGCGTATACTATTACGCAGCTTTAATCAACCCGTGCGGTTGTTATTATTTAGCCATAAGTCCTTTGGCAACGCGCAATAAGTTACCACAAAACAATTATTTATTTACTAGCTTTTGCCCGCGGGTGCACCTGCGTAAATTTAGAATTTGACAATCAATTTGGGTTGTACTCTGCTTGTAATACATAATATAATTCAATCATAATTCGTAAAGAACAAACTTATATTACTTTCGCATTTGTAAAATTAGTTAGGATTAACTTAATTAGAACCCCAAATACTAATAAGACATTTTACTTAGGATCTTCGTTCTGTGTAAATATCCTAGACAACCCAGCGAAATCTTTGATCGGTAATTTAAAAGAAACCAGCTGCTTCCTACATTTTGACTGTGTTTATGTTATGGAGTTTTGTATAAAATAGCAGAATCTTTTGGTTAATTATTTGCACGTCGGTGTCTCTTCCTCGTCGTCTTACTTCCTTGTCCTTGTTTACTTAGGGTCAGCGCAAGCGCAACACGTTTTCTTCTTCCATTCTCTTAATAATATAAATATAATAAAAAAAACCACATAAGTATATAAAATAAATAACTTCAAAAATATACAATGAATTCATGAATAACAATGTTGACAAAGAATCACTATTCATTGCCGACCTTTGTTCCTTTGACGCGTAGCACGTTTTGTCAGAGACAATGATAGAAGCATGGTCGCTCAAAATAATTATCTTATCAACGAATACAAGTCCAACTGGCTTCGGAAATTTTAATGTGTTTTGTTTCGACCTTTGTGACGGATATACGTAAAATATAAATAGTATTGAGATATACTGGTATACGCACAGATTTGAATCGTTAGAAGTCACGGAGTCTGGATATGTGCCCGGTTGATGGTAATAGGCTCGCCCCTTATATACGGGTCTTGTAGCGGCACTACAAAAAGTGCAACAAAAACATAGTACAAAAAATACTACAGCGCCATCTATGACACAAATGATGAACTAAGATCAAATGCCTAAATAGTTCTTCGCGACTTAAGAGCAAATAGAAAACCCGACCACAACTGTAGTGCCCAACAGACACAGCACCTGTCTCGTCGGAGGATCATCCCTTTTCTATGGGGGATGAAGAACATTACACCCTCTTTTCATACCCCTTTAGACTTAAAATTAAATGGCAAAATTTATTTATACTATTGGGTACACCTCCAGTCCTCTACCTAACCCTTCGGGGATTACAGGCAAGATGTTATGTTACGTACACACCGTACATAAGTATAATGAAAAAATGTTTAAGGACATTGTGAAGAGTGAAGTCCTATCCAGCGATACCGCATGTACACGATTTTCAGCTTGAGTGACAATACTCTTCAACCGTCATTGTTAACGAAACAGCAAGCCTACCATGAAACGATGGCGATAGACGACCTGTATTTATAGCTCTGTCTCTTTCCCACACTGGAATTACTCCTGCTTTAAGACGTCATAGTAGCCCCCCAGGCCGTGATAATTTTTAGGGTTCCGTAACCGACGGGACCCTATTACTAAGCTCCCGCTGCCCGTCAGTCTGTCTGTCAGCGGTCTATATCTCATGATCCGTAATAGGTAGACAGTTGAAATTATCCCAGAATGTGTATTTCTGTTGCCGTTAAAACAACTACTTATAAATTAAAAAATAAAGGGGACTCCCCTACTATTTGCACTTGGTTGGTTTTTTTAAGGTGGCAGGGCTAATCTAACGATTTCAATTTATGTGTAAACGTAAACATGAGAAGAACTGAGTTTGCTGTCACGGCTGTGGTAATGGTTATGTGTTATGTCAATTTACTACCGCTAAATTCTATTTGTAAAACTAATAGAGTTATTAGTAGGTTTGGAGGATAACGGGCTTGATTTTAGAGTCGTGTTTAAAATTAATTAGGCACCACGGTAAATAACGCCAGATGGAAGGCCGGCTTGCACCATAATCTTATCTTATCTTACTAAATTATAATTGCGTAAGTCAGTGTGAATGGATGGATATATAGATGGATGGATGTATGTTGCTCTTTCACGCAAATACTACAAAACGGATTTGGATGAAATTTAGCACACAGATAGTTTATAACTTGGATTAACACATATACGATACTTTTTATCCCGGTAGTATGATCCCGCACCACAAAAAAAAAAATGCAAATACACCGTTTTGTTTTTGACAATCGTATGTAGTGGTCCCAATCGCAACTGCTGAGCGTGAATCGAACCCAAGACCTCATGGTCTTGGGTTCGATTCACGAGTCGGGTAAATTGTTATTGGATTTTTCTCAGTAGCAGCCACGTAGTCTGGATTCGTGCCCAGTTGATGGCAACAAACTCGCCCCCTATTACATGGGACTTAAACATAACTGGCGAAATGTCAATGTACTGTTAGGTACGCCTCTGCCTAACTCTTCGGGGATTACAGGCGTGATGTTATATTTTATGCTTATTTATTTTTTCAATCAAATCGTGAGGAAACCGGCATGTCGTAGAACCAAAAATTCGAAGACATGTGACATCTACCAACCCGCACTGGGCCCGCGTGGTGGATTATAGCCCATTCCCTCTCATAGATAGGAGGCCTGTGACCCAGCAGTGGGAACATTATATGCTATTTTTTCAAGTCTAAAAACACACAAAATACTTATATAAATACTTACTTTAAAAATGTATTTAATACAAAACTTTTAATTAGTCCGCTAGTTTACTGTGCGGTTCACAATTAGTTGCTAGTCCCGTCCCATGGGTACAATTGAACTGAATACAGGATTATACGGGGAAATTGTCCAGTAATAAACAGATGTGCTTTAATAACTGTTTCTGTGATTACCAACTTGTTTAGGTGTTATGATATTGGTATGTGAAATTAGGTTAATATGTACTTCCTCTTCAGCCTATAATGTTCCCACTACTGGGACACAGAACCCCTCTTTGTAAGGTCATCATCATCTGCCTAGCCTTTTCCCAATTATGTTGGGGTCGGCTTCCAGTCTTACCGAATGTAGGTTACAAGGAGCGACTGCCTATCTGACCTCCACAACTCTGTACTGGGTAATAACTACCCGAAAGTCTGACAAACAGTCTAGGTACCGCCCTTGGTCAGACTGTTTGTCAGACTCTCGGGACATGAACTACCTGTAACGACTGTAAAAGATCTACAAATGACAGCTGGGACCCCATGCTCAGCAGTCGCGCCTGCGACCACGACACCAACGAGGCATCCAGCACCTTTGTGTAGTGTAAAGGTGGATAACAGTAACGGAATTTAAAAACATCACTTACATACCTACTTCATAAATCTAAGCTCAGTGTAGTTGTCCTTAAAAATATGATGCCAATATGCCAATCTACAACATTATTTTTAGTATATGCGAAACCTCAGTATAGTTTGTTCAGCATAAGTAACTGAATCGATTTCAATAATTTTTAAACCATGTTATATTTTTGCCCAAAAATATTTAAAAAATTTAAAAGTTGAACACCGAGCTAATTTAGGTACCTACTGCGAAATTATTATTATCAATGAGCTCAAGACGACGCTGGAGGCGCGCGCTGCGTGGTGACCTCGTTTTTGTGCGGTATATCTTTGTGATTTTTCATGACACAGTTTTGCAATTTTGTACATATCTCTTTACATTAAAATACTAGACACGTGTTTCAGGTTTCGCATATACTAAAACTAATGTTGTATGGACAGGTGTGTGTAGTAAACATATGGGATATTGATTTAGCGTTATATTGCTTTAGTTGCTCCGTCAGCCGGGACTTAGGTAGTTCAGTGCCCAAATTGAGTAAGTTATTACAGGGTAGCATGGGGCAACATTGATAAAGCGCTATCAATGGATGGATTAATGGATATAAGCAAATATTGTAAGCTGTAGGAACGGTACACAGTAGTGACCCAGTGCAGACGGCTCCGGTGTCCGTGTTTTAAGTCTTGTTTTCGAACACATTCTGGCACTTCAATTTGTGTCAATGGTTAAATGACGAAACTACTGTAAAATTATATAATTTTGTGGCTCGTTAACAAACATTTTAAATACTGGTATTCAGCTGCATCCTTTACGCGACATTAAACACACAGGACCCCAGAGGTGAATCTCGCGACAAGCTTTTGATCAACATCTGCCTAGCCTTCTCCTAAACAACTTGAGGTTGGCTTCCAGTCTAACCAGATGCAGCTAAATACCAGTATTCTACATGGAGCGACTGCCTATATGTCCACTACTCAGTTAGTACTGGGTAATACGATACCCCTTGGTAAGACTGGATTTCAGATTTTTTGAGAGGGACAAGCTTTTATATCATATAAATTGTATAATGTTATAAATTGATGTTTTTGATTTAATTTTAAGTTTATTTTCTTATATCTTATTTACTTAATCCAGGACAATCGAAGGCCTGCAAATGGAAGATCAATATCAAAGCACAAAAAAATAGGCGTATGCTTAAAACCGAATTATCATGCTTGACCGTCTTATTGACCTGAATCTCCTCTAGTCTCACACCGAACTACTATAAATAATGTACCGTCATAGAAAGTTTGAGGCCTAACTTAGGGCCTCTCCATTTAATGGGCGTCAGTCAAAAAGTACTTACGAACACAAGTTTTAGCATTAGGTAAATAAGATTTATGTGTCGTTTCGCAGCTACGTGTAAATAATACTAAAGAATGATCTAACTTTAGTCGCAGTTACTCGTATATCTGCTTTCACTAACAATAAACAACGCCTAAATAAATTGTCTTAACAAAAGCACACTGTAGGATTTTCAACGCTCGACTCAGCGCAGACATTTGAAAATTCAACGTGCAATTTAGGCGTTACATTTACGTGACACTTAAGTGTTAGTGGAAACAGGTATTAATGTTTAGTAATTTGAAGAAACTCTCGTCTATTTATAATGAAAAACTTTGTAAACGGACTTGCGAAGAAACGAGACCGTAATAGCTAAAAGTTAATTGCTTCAAAAAATCAAGGACGCAATCAAGAGGCCTAATATCTTATTCAAAATTTGTATTAAAAAAGTTTGTATGATATTACGTAAAAAATAAAACACGATCTTCCTGACTGATGAAGTTTTTCCTGGGCTAGACTTACACGAAAATTACCAGAGGCCCAGAGATAGAAGTTAAAATAAATGACCGTCTGCATTAGCCTTACTAAATTCACGTCGATAGATCGGCGCTAGATATACTTATAGCGTTTTTCGATTCCTTGTACGAGTATCTTTGTCTGTTACTACTTCATAATAAAGTCTGTAAAAAAAAAACATCAATTTAGAAGCTACGCACGATGCCCGTTCCACAGACAGATACTTCAAACTTATAACACTTTATGTTTTGGTCAAGGGTTGAAAATAATATGATACACATACCTAACTATTATTATATGTCGGATATGTCAGGATTTATTCCATAGGCTCGTACATCACGTGGACAGACGATGGGCTTCGTGCCATGAAAACACACTGGGTTGCGATACACTGTTTCTAGCAAACTACCGAATTACTTAAGATTACAACTTAACACAATAACACGGGGCACAATGAATCGGGTATAGTTCCAAGACGTCTCAACTCCGCCGCGATCAGACATTGACCGTCGTCCTTCCTCGAGTTGGACATCAGGGCTCTGCACAAGCACGCTGTGTTGTGACTGTTAAGTAGGTCGCGTGATGTCACCACTGCACACAGGCGCGCTTTCTAATTCATTTTATGTCCATACTAACGACCGGATCCGACACATATACTCGTATTATATTAGAAGCAGTTAAAAACTGTATCATAAAGAAATATTAAACAATGACACATTGTATAGGACAGATTAAATATTTATGTTTCACGAACATTTAAAAGCACAAATTATCATGTTATTTCAAATAAATAGCATCGTCAGTATTAAACTCTACTGCTACTCATCAACTATGTATTCATTAATAGCAATGTTACCGCAACCGAAAATGTTAAAATAGTATAAAAGTTATTATAAAAAAAAATGTGCATAAAGTAAGTGGAATATTTATTTTGACTTCGTAAACTCTAAAGACCGCTTACATCACAAATCACTAAACGCTTTTAAGGCTAAATTTATTTAAAACAACATTCTGTTTCCGTCATCTTCAAACGATTGACTGAAATAGAACGATATTCAAAAACGTTAATGTAACGCTAAACTCATGTAATAATTCGTGGTGCAAGCAAGTTTTAGTCCCACTTGCAGTCCCCTGCTTCAATTAATTTCAATACCAAACTACGTATGGAACTTACGTAAGGCTAAGGCCCGGACTCCACTAAAGTGGAGACGAGCGGAGATGTGTGAAGCGGAGAGGAGAGGAGATGTGCAAAAGGGCACGACACTCACAGCACACCGCTCACCGCACGCCGCTCACAGCGCACCGCTCACCGCACGTCGTTCACGTCTCTTCTTGTCTCCGCTGGCCTACACAATTACGAGACATCTCCTCTGCTCTCTGCTCAACCGTTTCCACTGATGCTAAGCGGAGATGAGAAGTGTAAATAACGAAATTCTATTGGTGGTTTAAAACACATCTCCTCACTTCTCGTCTCGTCTCCGCTTCGGTGGAGTCCGGCCCTAAATTTCCAATTTCGAACACAAACCCGTCATATTGTAGCAACACTAATAAATACAGTATTAATGCGAGCAGCTCTCGAGTTCTTTACGAGTTAGAATACGTATGCTAATTGCTGATTAGATGTGGGAATTGGGAAAAGTTGCCAGTTGAAGTATGTAAAATCTGGCACGTGGTACTAGGCACGAATCCTCAGGCGGGCGATTGCACACAAACTGAGATATCGTTAAATTGCTTTTTGTGCATGGCGACAACTAAGTCAGTGAGATGTGGGACATAGGTTAGTGGATATATTTTTTTGTTTTACTTTATTCTACAGGATGGGTATATAATCGTGGATCAAACGAAACAGGCCGATAGTTGGGGTTATCAGGGTAATTTTTTGATAGCACAATTTTTATACAGGAATGTTCTAAAGTAACAAAGAATTTTTCGTGAGCCAATACTCATAACTCATGGTACCCACTGTCATAAAACCATTATATTGATGATACATTTTTTAGAAGCAACTAAACACCATTTATTGTTTTAAAACAGGTACCCATTTTACTCTTATTACCAATTTATTACAATTTTTTAAAGAAACACTCTAATAGTAATTACTTTTAAGGAGAGAAGTTAGGCTCTGCCAAAGAGATATTTTTACTGCAAATAACCCCAACTATCGCCATGTTACGTTTGATCCACGATTTTTTACCCACCCTGTATATTGTTTTGAGACAGTTCGGTTTATTTTTCTGACGAGACACCCAGGGGAGAACGGAAGGACAAAACGTGTTGCGCCGACTCCAAGTAACATGGAATACAGTCAGATAGATGATGAAGATTTTAAGCCAGTTCGAGAAATGTATCGTAAATTATTATACACGCGTAATTGTTGAAACTGATATTGTAAAATACATTTTTTACTTGAAAAAGTCTCGTTACAAATTCAATCACTGCGATATTTTGTTTGTATAAAATGTGGAAATTACTTTTTTCGTAGAAAAATATTTTTATATGCCAGTCTCATAATACAAATATTTGTAGAGCTACGATAGGAATTTGTTTCCAAAAGTTCAATTAATATAGCGTTACGGAAATGATATTTAACCAGGGATCGATTAATCGGGTTAAAAGGTTAACCGGTTAGACTATGTTATTTATGTATGACCAACCATTATACGGGTAAACCCTTAAAATACATGAATTAACCACTTAAATATTGCTGATTAACCAGAATGAAAGAAACAAAGCACCGAGCGCGGGGTAACTCCGCCAATTTCTTACATATTTTTGTTGTCAAAAATGACCTCTGTGCGTGAACCGGTAATTATAGACTGATTAACCCTGTGATACGGGTTAACCTTTAGTCTAGGGTTACCCCCCCCCCCCCCGCCCCCCTAAAAATAACCCAATTAATACCTCTATACGGGAAACCTTTTCGATCCCTCTATTGAAAAATAGATGATAGCATTAAATAGTTTTTGATAGCATTAAATAGTATTGTTGGAGCTGCTGAAGATTGTATAACTATCATTGCATTGTATAAATTCAATCTCTTTAGTATTATATAGCCGCCTAGCCCATATTGTGTGATTACTATGTACTAGAAAGCTGTCATTCGCTGGAAACCTGCGTTTTTTCTTGACTTGAATGTGTCCTGGCGGTTAGGAGTATGTCATGCTCACTCAAATGTCTCGCTGATGGTGGCACGTGTGTCAGATCATTTAGTTCCCTTCAAAATGGTTGAGTTGAATGGTGCTGATACATGCGTCATGTTCGTGAACGGGCGCTGTCAGTTGTGACTGGTCATCCTTATTTGCCACGGCTTATTTGAATTAATTATTTTATTTTTGAATTGTTTTTACTATGAACACTTTTAACGTACACATCTGGCTGCATCGTTCTCACATAATGTACCATCTCAACATGAATGATGTAACCAAGGTTTTGTTAAAGTATTCTGATTTAAAAGAGTGTCCATGGAGTATCTTGCCCGTTCTTCTCCATAGAGATCTACGTTAGGGAATGGGCAACTACAGTACTTTCACAGTTTTTGTGCCTTGTGACTGGGACTGTAGCTATATTTTACTGTTATCTTTGTTTCGACAATTCAAAAGTGCCTGTAACTGGCCTACTTGAAATAAATGCTTTGATTTTAATTTTGATTTTGCTGTTATCTTGAATATGCTTTGCTTGCTTCAGAATGGTGCTAAGTGAAGGTGTACCACCTAGATTTTGATACTCATGTTTGTACGACAACGCAAATCTTTTCACACAGACATTTATAACAATACTCCAAGTCTTGGATTTCCTTAAGAGATGTTACTATAAACTTTTAAAGCTCGTGATAAATGTTCCTCAGTCCAAAAATTGCATCAGTATATCTTACTCACATTTTGTTCTCTAAAATAAGCAACCTTTTTGCTTCCTGTGGGTATCGTTAAGAAATACTTTAGTTTTCAGGGCACAATGTGCGCGATATGTCTTTCTATTGGTGTAAAAGGTTGTAGCCAAAAGATATTGGTTCTTCTTATACCTGTATTTACCTACTTATACCTGAGTAAGAAAGAACCTGAGATGGACCACTCCAATTGTTCACTCCATCATCTTCCCTTGTCCAATGTTAATTGGGGTCGGTGCAACACGATTTTTCTTCCATTCTCCCCTGTCAATCGTAACGCTATCATTTACTCCTTTTACCTTCATTTCATTCCTCACACAATCCATTCATCTACTCTTTGGTCTTCCTCTCCTTCTCCATCCATCAACTAATTAATATTCATCACTAATTTAGTCACAATTGTTCACTCCAATTTCAGTCAATAATTTCCTCAAAATATTTTCCTACTCCGTAAGTTCTCCAAGGACTCACAACAGCGGCAACAGTAATCACTATACAAGCAGATGATTAGAGAAACGACGAAACTAAATTCATCAGTTAAAAAGGTTAAGCCAAATCATTTAATCACATCACATTCAATTAACTGTAAAAGCTCCAGAAGGACCCAAAAACAAAAGGAACAACGAAAACGAAACATCCGCGAAACACAACAGTAGTATGCACCCCGCGTACTAATTTATGCGAGCAATTAGCAGTAGAATGTATTTTTCTCCCTAGAGTGCGCTGGGACCTACAAAATATACATAGTAGAATATTTTACGTTATGCTCCTACATTATAAATTGGATCTTCCGCTCCGCTCTGTCCTTCGGGACGACAGTAGCGAAGCTATGTTCCAACCATTACTCTAAAGATATGCGAATCTTGGTTACAGAAATGTTTTGATAAGGATGTGAGTTATGTGATGTGCGTAGGTAACTGCTTCGGAGACAAAAGAAGGAAATCGTTCGGAATTATGTACGATTGTACGTGTTTTAATTTATGGAGCTGCATTGAATCTGGGATTCGCATTGCCAAATATTCTTTGGTGTTCATATCGAGATAGCGATACGTTGAGATTGACAAAAAGATTAAGAAAATTCACAAAAAGTAGTTTCAAGTTCCCGTTTCAAGTGCTCAATCACACACTGTGTTACGGACATACCCGTAGTAACAAAAACTTTAGCTATGAAACATCTTCAGAAAATGATTTTCGAACGTCAACGTAGAAATTTGACGACATTGATAAATAAGCTTTTCCTTATATTTAACTGCAGCTGATTGTTTTAACTGCCGATAAAACTCAGGGGCTCGAGAATTACGTAGACAGATCTCTTGTATTTATATTTCATAGTTAAAATGCCCCGTACACCGTGTAGGTACAATTAATTCGTAATTTAAGTATCAGTCGGCAATTCGTCCTCACATCAAAACAAACCAACATCGCAAACCATTATTTATGCTCTGCCTTCTCGAGAATTTCATGCTCGAGCAAGTTAAGCCATGTCTTGTACCGATTTCTCGGTACACGGCGTATCAAGCTTCCCGTCAGTCTTGTGGCCAGGGAAGGCGTTTTGTGAAACAGACTGTGTACTGATTCTTGTGAAAGACGCTGCATATACGGATTTGTTATGTTCGGAACTGGGAAGATTTTTCCCTGACTTTAAGAAGAATGTCTCAAGTTCTTGTGGAATGCTTGTTGAAGAAGAATATCTCAAGTCTAGGAGAATGATTGCTGTTAGCAATGTGATTGCGGGGCCAACCGTTGAAATGTCACTCGTGGTGCCCACATAATGTGCAACTTATTCACTACATGTTTTCACTAAAACTACATAGAACATCTCTAACATAGCATAGCATACAAGCAGCCTATAATGTTCCCACTGCTGGGACACAGGCCTCCTCTCTATGAGAGGGAATTGGCTATAATCCATAACGCGGGCCCAGTTCGGGTTTGTAGATGTCACATGTCTTCGAATTTTAGGTTCTAGGACATGCCGGTTTCCTCACGATGTTTTCCTTCACCGTTTCCGTTTCCGTTCACTAATTCACACCTAAATAAATACATTGTTATTATTACAACATAACATAACGCCTGTAATCCCCGAAGGGTTAGGCAGAGGTGTACCTAATAGTACCCACATTTCGCCAGTTACGTTTACGTCCTATGTAATAGGGGGCGAGTCTATTGCCATCAACCGGGCGCAAATCCAGACTCCGTGGCTGCTACTGAGAAATTCCTGATGGAAAAACCCAATAACATTATTGTACTATTGTATTGTACACACAGCGGCACATGAAGCTGTACATTTCCAGTATAACTTGGCCTCGCTTTGTTATAGATTTCCAATACAACGAGAGATCCGCATAAACTGGTTGTGTAAACTTTGATTGGCCGTCGTGCGTACTATTGTTATTAACACTGTTTAAAATTCGACTTGGCGCTGAATCCAGCGTTAAAAATCAATCAGTGTGATATTTTCAACTGGTCTTCTCACTTTTAGTGGTTCGATTATGTTCAGTTCAACTTTATATATTCGAAGGTCGTATCTGATAGTCTGACCCCTATCCATTTTTGAATATTAACTCTGTCAGCTTTTTATTTATAAAGTAATCAATCATATTTAAAAACTGATTATTTACGAGCTACTGTTAGTTTAAGCATTGTTATCAAAATGAAACTATTCGCAAACAAAATCAATCATCTTTTCACTGATAATGAAAACAAGGCGTAAAAGTCCTGATAATTCAAGCACAATGTACCACCAGCTCAATTCCATGCAGTATAGTTGTTTTGCCATTGCAATTTGAACCGTATGTCGATGACTTGAAAGCCGAATGACTCCTCTCTTGATTTGCTGCGACTGACTAAGTAACCTCTAATAACTCAACTTACCCGAACTATATTAAGGCGTCCATTGCCATTGCGCTGATATTAACTACATAACTTTACTCATCTACGTTCACTAATTACTGCACTGTCAATCTAGATCGCTATCTATACCTCTAAACTAATCAGTTTTAGGCTATCTGTGTTGTTATCAAATCTATTAGTATACTGATTGTCCTGGTGATTACATGCCCTATACTTAAGAAGTGCCCTATAGATATAGGGCATGTAAGAATAGGCTCCCCCCTATTACATGGGACTTAAACATACCTGGCGAAATGTGGGTGTACACCTCTGCCTAACTCTTCGGGGATAACAAGCGTGATGTTATGTTATATTACTTGATCAGAAGTTAATAACTGAAACGACCTTTTCAACAAAAACTTTCGTTTTAAGGAAGTTCTTCTGGGTTTGGGTTTTAAGTTTTGATCAGAATCAACTCTTTTTGTTTGTTTACACGATTACGGCGATTCCAAAAAGAAGGGTTATGATTTTAGCAGTCTTTGTATGTTTGTATTTACCTATGTTTCTCCGTAGCACCTAAATTATTCATCCGATTTTGATGAATAACAATAAGAGGAGTCGATTTTACCTTGTAAACCCTGAATTTATTCAAACGACTAATCGACTCCTCCATTAGAGCGTGATTTTTCAGTAGTCGGGTTTTTTAGTTGTTTGACAATAAATTAAAATATGTACAAATACCTCATGACGTTCCCAGTCTGCATACAAAAATTAATTCAAATATATCCAGTATCAAAACGGTGAAGGAAAACATCGTGAGGAAATCGGCATGTCCTAGAACCAAAAATTCGAAGATATGTGACATCTACCAACCCGCACTGGGCCCGCGTGGTGGATTGTAGCCCATTCCCTCTCATAGAGAGGTGGCCTGCGTCCCAGCAGTGGGAACATTAATAGGCTGATTATGCTTATGCTTTATCCATTAGTTCAGTCACAGGACATTATTTTTCATTTTCAGCATTTTTCAGCTCACTACTTCAAAAACTTTTGCTAATTCGAGAATTAGTAAATTAGTTATAAATGATGATCTATTTCGTTAACAATTTTATTCTACTTATTTGTAGTTTTTTTTTTTTTTAAATTTCGATGTTAGGATTTATTTGTTAGTTTAAAAATATTCCTATGAACTAGTATTACCAGAGCTTTCATTTATTATCGTATTGTCGTCGCCACTTTGTATAGAGTACGAAGTGATAATACATCCATCTACAAGGAAGAATACTTAATCCAAGTCAGAGCCAACCATGACGAAAATGGCAAACGTGATAAAATATTCAACTGCACAGGATGGTTATAATACAAAGTACAAGGCTTAAATTATGTCGCCGGCGAGTTGAGGGTTATAAAATTACCACCCCTTTTCTGACAGCTTTAGAAAGAGAAGGCTTACACCGCGGCTGTTTATTTTTACCTTGCCGCATATCCGCGTCACAAAATGATGTACTTACTTTGTGGTAGAAGTTTGTGCGTCGATGTTCCCTTTCACCCTACATATTTATCTACATTTCATCATCATCATTTCAGTCGAAAGACGTCCATTACTGGACATAGGCCTCCCTCAAGTGTCGCCACATTGACCGGTCGCGTGCGTCTCGCATCGTATCTATATTTATTCAGGGTAATTTAAACATGATAGTGAATTGATAGATTGTAGTGAAATACTTATGAAAGTAAAATCACAAAATACACATGCACTCTGGCAAACAGAGTTCTAAATACGTTATAACCGCGTCTGATGAAAGTTCTAAACCCGTTATAACCGCGTCTGATGAAAGTTCTTAACCCGTTATAACCGCGTCTGGTGAAAGTTCTAAACCCGTTATAACCGCGTTTGGTGAAAGTTCTAAACCCGTTATAAACGGGAATAATACGCTGTTGATACGTTCTGCTGGGCATAGTAGTCCATGTCATGTTCCTTTCTGTGCCTGATTAATTCGTAGCACAGTCATGGCATGGTACGATGTAGTGGGCAGACTCCTTTAATAGTGAGTAAGTAGAACCTCCAATTGCTCAGTTGGTATTTAAACTCTCAAAAATCTGAGAGAGCTGCAATTGTGCTTTCATTTAAGGCTCAATTTACACCGCCGCGAAATGGAATGGAAGCGTCTTTTTGCAACGAAATTGTATTATAATGAACTTTATGTCAATTGTATAACATACAAACTAAATACGAGCCAAAAAAAAGGTTACGCGTCTTCCGGGGAATCATCCCGCATTCTCGAGAATTCCCGTAGCTACTGCCGGTGCCGTCTGCTGAATCCGTGGGAAGAGGCACGAACGGGGAGTCGGTCGGGTCGGTCACAGTAGTGCTGGTCGATGGAATGCGCGAGAATTCTCGAGCATTCCCGCTAATTCGCGCGCCTTCTCTTGTCATGATGAGGCAAAATTGACGCTTCCATTCCATTCCGCGGCGGTGTAAATTGAACCTAAGTACTCATTTCAATCTCAGTTGGTGTTAGTAAAAGGGCTTTAGACAAGAAAATTATGTGAAAATATTATCTAGGTACTTAAGAAATCCTATATTTCAGAACTTGAATCACTGAATCGGATCAAATATATCATCTAGAAAATGTTATACCAATCCCGAAAGAATAAATTACCTTAAAAGAGTCTATCTTGAATCCAAGAACACAAGAAAAAAGAATTATCGAATCAAGAAGATTTCATGGTTCTTTATCTTGCCTAAACCACGGTCACTGGTCCCTGTAATTTAACAACCCTTTAAGTTCATATAATCCCATTGAATGACTATTAAATTTCATGAAAAAGTCATTTGATGTGATTAAATGACCTTAGAAGAAAGTGTTGGTGATTTTAATTATTATTATTTTATTAGTTAAGCCATATTTGTTACGGTCGAGAATCATATTTTAATCAACATACAACCTGACACTGACCTGCAAATTGCAAAAAACGTAAGAAAAAATTAATTTCGCGGGCTACCCTGGCGCTTCCACCTTAAGAGTTAAGGACATTTACGTGCAAACTGTAATCGTGAATAGACGATTTTCAACAATTTAAAAAAAAAACTTCTGTTTCGTACAAAAATGCAGTCAGCTATAATATATGACAGCAGATTTCTTAAAGTCGATGAAGAATTCGACGCGGGAGTTTCAGGAATCATATACTCAAATTCTTTGTAAGCATTAGTTTGTAACATCACGCCTGTAATCCCTGAAGGATTAGGCAGAGGTGTATAATAGGGGGCGAACCTATTGGCTCACATCCAGACTCCGTGGCTGTTACTGAGTCATTTCTAATGGAAAAACCCGATAACACTTTGCCCGACCCGGGAATCGAACCCAGGACCTGAGACTTAGCAGTCGCGCTTGCGACCTCTAGACCAACGGTGCAGTCACTTTGTTTGTGTGTGTGTTTGTTTACACCGTGTATACACAAGATAGAGGTTCCCATAAAATCATTACAATATTATTACAACACAAGTTCCGTTACTTTGTTTGATAAGATAACACATAAAAACAGCTTACTGGTGGGTGATAAGGAAGCTTCAATGTTGGGTCATTCTGTGTTATGGGATATAGACCTATGATTTGTCCATAGTTTTATTGTCTTTGGCAGCAAACAAGGTTGTTGGTGGTAATGGTAGAATAAAGAACAAACAGATTGTGTTTCCGTAATGCTTGGAAATAATAATATCCCGACTTAATTTCGGTCAGTGCCCCAATCCAACGGGGCCTAGCCAAGTCTTCATCGTAATTATCATCTGCTTAGCCTATTTCCAAACTATTTATTTATTTATTTATGTACACACAAAATACTTAACGAGACATTACATTAAGATAGAAGAGCACAAAGGTACTGCTTATTTCATGCGAAATCTCTTCCAGCAGACTTGCGACTATGTTGGGATCGGATTCAAAGGCTGCATAGGAATTAGATAGAAGGTATCGCAGAAATTGTGTGTAGAAGTACTTCGAGCTTCTCTCGTACAAAACACTCATTGTTTGTACGGTTTAGGCGCAGAAGGCCTAATTCTCAAAATGGCAACAGAGTCGCAAAAGGACTAGTTCTCAAAATGGCAAATTCTCTAAAAGCCTAATTCTCTGAATAGCCAATTCTCTAAAAGTCTAATTCTCTGAATGGCCAATTCTCTAAAAGTCTAATTCTCTGAATAGCCAATTCTCTAAAAGTCTAATTCTCTGAATGGCCAATTCTCTAAAAGCCTAATTCTCTGAATAGCCAATTCTCTAAAAGTCTAATTCTCTGAATGGCCAATTCTCTGCTGAGATAACTAAATGCATCAGGAATATTTTTCATGTATATTAAATCATTATTTAGCCATATTCATTAAACCGTTTGTACGTGCTCGTATGTATAATTGGGTCTTAAAAGACGGAGAAGCTATCATATAAAGGGTGGAATGGACTACGACGTAGAAACAACCACGTATTCAGTACGTCATTCCGAACCCCCCCTATTTAATTTAGGTGTTATTCTTGGTCCAACGTTTTATGCTTTTTTTTTCAAACAATATATAATATATTTTTTTTTAGTTTCAGTTTCATGTATGGCAGTCCCGCTTAATCTTTTTTTTTTCGTATAAAGTAAACCGGTTCACAGAATACATCTACCTAACAAGTTTCAACTGTGTAGTCTTAATAGTTTCGGAATAAAGGGGTTGTGACATACGGACGTACAGACAGACAGACATGACGAACCTATAAGGGTTCCGTCTTTTGCAATTCGGCTACGGAACCCTAATAACGCGTTGTGCCGACCCCAAGTAACATGGAGCAAGGTGATGATGAAGTATTTACAAATTGAAGAAGTACGTTGCTCACTGGTAATGGAATAAAGCAATAAAAATGCTTTACGAATGCATATTTGCACAATCACAACAAGGATTTTAGCAAATCAATGTAAAAAAAAACGCTTTAAAAAGTATATGTTTCTATAAGGAATTAAGAAGTCAATGACGTGTCTCAAATTAAAAATTAAAATCTTGGGAAATCATCAAATGATAGACCCCCCCCCTCTCTGGGAGGAGTGATAGGGAGTGTAGTATCCTCTTGTAACTTCCTATTAGGTTGATAACACAATTTACTAACTATATCACAGGCTCACCACATCACCAAGCCCCCAGTCCAGGGTACGCACCACCTTCCAACTTCCCGCCATTCGTGGTGACTGACAGTTGTCATTAGTGACAGCTACCTGACTCTTGTGGCTGTGAGACAGTATTTCTATATCTATTAAATAGATACACTACAGGGCAGTGTCAGTCTTCTACTGACTAAAACCCATCCATGTTCCATCTTTTGTGTTCCAGGGCCACGCCCTGGCAGGCATCGGCTTTATGCTTGGCTACTGTTTTGAAAATATAATAAAATCTCGTAAGTTAGGTAGGCCAGGCTACACACAATAATATTCCAACCCCTTTACAACTGATTCATCCCTTCAGGCCGCCACTGTGTCATAAAAGTAAGTTCCCTTTAACTTGAACATACAATATCAACGAAATAATATTGTGCGACGTCAGAACAACAAAAGAGTATGAGATTTCTCCATTTGCCATTTCAATTGTAATATAAATAAACATCTGAATCAGCAAAAAGAGTACTACATAACATTTTGCCGTCTTCGAAATTGTAAAAGCTTTTAACTCTAATGCAGCAAGATTCTTAGTGGAGGGATTCTTTTAATATGTCCGACGACATGAGTCTTTAGAGAGTTGAGAGTCGGTGTTCAACAATTTTTTTGGATACACACATCATCGTCTGCCTAGCCTTTTCCCAACTATGTTGGGGTCGGCTTCCAGTCTAACCGGATGCAGCTGAATACCAGTATTTTACATGGAGCGACTGCCTATCTGACCTCCACAACCCAGTTAGTACTGGGTCATACGATACTCCTTGGTAAGACTGGTTGTCAGACTTTTTGGGCCACTGACTACCTATAACGACTGTCAAAGATCTACAAATGACACCCGGGACCAAAGGAAATACAAACAAATGAATGACTGAACGCAATTAATAAGTAAAGCCCAGTGCTTCGAAACGGAGTACGTAAGGAACTCGAGCTTTTCGATCAGAAAGGAAGGATCTACTTAAACTAACTTAAATTTAATGCTTATGCTAGACATTTGCTGAATAACAGTCCACAGTTTATTCTGTTTGGTAAGTATTTACAAAATGGAGGATCTCGTGGCTAAATAATAACAGCCGCTCGGATCGATCTTTAGGTTATGCCGTGCTTGCCTAGGTTGGTCTGTGGATGGGTGACCAACCATTACATACCGAGTTTCCTCCGTGCCTCGGAAAGCACGTTAAGCCGTTGGTGCCGGGTGTCATTTGTAGATATTTGATAGTCGTTAGGTAGTCAGTGGCCAAAAAAGTCTGACAGCCAGTCTTACCAAGGGATATCGTATTACCCAGTACTATCTGGGTCGTGGAGGTCAGATAGGCAGTCGCTCCATGTAAAATACTGGTATTCTGCTGCATCCGGTTAGACTGGAAGCCGACCCCAATATAGTTGGGGAACTCACCCTTAATCTTTTATTCTTTTGATTTTTGTATAAAAATCGTAAATCAGTTCACAGAATACATCTACCTAACAAGTTTCAACTGTGTAGTCCTAATAGTTTCGGAATAAAGTGGCTGTGACATACGGACGTTCAGACAGACAGACAGACATGACGATTCTATAAGGCTTCCGTCTTTTGCCATTCGGCTACGGAACCCTTAAAATGTATTCTGCCGACCCCAAGTAAGTATTTATTAATTGAAGAAGTGAGTTGTTCACTGATGGTAATGGTTTGAAGCAATAAAAATGCTTAACATATTTGCAGAAGCGTCAAAGCGTTTGCGTAATACAAATTAAAATAAATAAATTGTGTTTTAATTCAGGCATAATACCCATATACAACGAGAAGATTGAATAAAAACAGTAAAGTAGAAAATCATACAAAAATATCATTAAAAAGGCATTAAAATCAAAAGCAAAATAAACAACCAGTAATCAGTGTGCACATTAATTTACCAATACACCTAGTATTAAAAGGTTTAAAACTATGTGTTTCTATAAGGAATTAAGAAGTCAACGACGTGTCTCAGATTAAAAATTAAATCTTAATTAATTGCGACCTTTTCTAATATTCCATACGATAAAGCCGAACAGACGTTAGTCCCTAAGACAGTCCAGATAATATAATCAATTAGACCCTTAACCAAGCATTCTGTACATACAATTAAGTAACTTTACGCAAAAATTATTGCTGGGAAACGACTTTTTGGGGTGAAAAGTCACGTTTTACGGTAGGACTCAATGTAACGCACTCAACACATTGTGCTGATGGATGCATTGAATAGTACAAATCTTACATTAAAAACATGTAAATATTAAAAAAAAAACTTGTGAAAAAGTTGGAACTTTGACCCCCAATATCTCCGTAACAAAAATGCAATGACGGGGAGAACAAGTGCCTTTCGACATCGTTAAGGGTCTTGTTACGCCCTTTATCAAGTTCAATTAGCAGAAAGTAAAGAATAAACGTCAATATTTTTTTCAGTAAAATTGGAGCCCAATTCTGTAATTATTCGAAGTCAGATGTCTGTTTTTCTGGAACCAACAGAATCTAAACTATTTAGTTAGTATGCATGAAACGTCCTATCATAAATTGAATATAAAATATACGGTTTATAAAATGCTGCAAACATTTTCTCTTGAAATATTTATGTGCTTATATGAGATTGGGATACAATCTCTATGATGTTCATGACGTAAAAGCAATTTGTCAAATAAAATTCTGCGATCTTATAAGTGCATCTTTGATCGCTTCGCTCTCTTTGTCGTTCAGTTATCTCCCGAATTCGAATTTAATTTGATAGCACTTAAATACTGACTTCAAAGATAAAACCAAAGTAATTAACTTTTTGTAAACGATTGAATTTATGTTCAAAAGGGGTGAAAAGCTTTACAATTGATTGTGATCTTCAGTGATTACATCTTGTAGACGTCTAGCTCTAAATATTTACAACATAGGTAGGTACTTTAGTAAGGTATTGATAGTTAGTTATACGCAGATACCTTAGAGAATAAAATAGAACCTTGTTTTTATGCAAACCATATAATATAGTTAGAGCACTTAAATAAATAAGCTGCAATTGCACTTGAAAAGTTTTTCTTTCTTTTTTTTAACACTTTGCCCGACCCCGGAATCAAATCCTGGACCTCATGCTCAGCAGCCGCGCTTGTAATCACTAGACAAACGCGGCAGTCTAATACAAAGTCGAATACAAAGTACCTACACTTAAAAATAGATATAATTGACTATGTTACTGTGTGTCACTGTTTTTCTCTCATAAAACTACTATGTAGGTTACACACCAGTGGCGAAGGCTCCATACAACTCGATTCTTACCGGATTCCCTTTGAAAAATGGCACTGTCAGCGCATTCTATAGACACATAACATAGCCGAAAGGTACTTGTTCTCCCCGTCTTTGCGATCATTTTTTTGTTGTCGACCATACCTGGGAACCTTCTAGTTACGGAGACATTGGGGGTCAAAGTTCCAAATTTTTCCCAAGTTTAATAAATGTTTTTAATGTACGATCTTTACTTTAAATACCCCCGTTCCATTCAATGCATCAGCACAGTGTGTTGAGTGCGTTACATTGAGTCCTACCGTAAAACGTGATATTTCACCCCAAAAAAAAAGTGGTTTCCCAGCAATAATTTTTGCGTATAGTTAGGTACTTCGTTTGATGTTTTGACATGGAAAGAAAAATTCTAGTGCGAGCAGGGTTTGAACCTGCGACCTTCCGATTCAGTACACCGGACGTCTTCACCAATTAGACTATCGCACCCTGCTCACAACTCTCGAAATTTTCGTTCCATTAATAACGTCTTACGGTGACGTTAGCGCCATCTATTAACCCTGCTCGCACTAGAATTTTTCTTTCCATGTCAAAACAGTTCCCTACGCAGGGTTTGCGTATAAAAATATTAAAACTTCGTTTGATGTACAGAATGCTTGGTTGATGGCTTCGTTAAAGGCCTTGATACACCTTGTATAATCACATAAAAGATATTATGTTCACCGGCTTACCTCTTTACAGAAATTGACTCTTCGCTACTGTTACACACACTAGTTAATTACTTCGGCAACTCCGTCCTGTGCTTCTAACTAGATCCGAAAGTACTAAGTCCTCTGTGCTGTAAAGGACAAAGTGAATAAAAACAGGTAAGTAAAGGATTAGGATTTCGTGGATAAAAGTAGACCTTATTAGTATCGATTGGAATTTAGCTCATGTAAGATGGATTTATCTTGAAACTTATAGGTAGGTTTTTTCATACTTTGGTAGAATAGAAAAGCCTTTTTGGCCATTATTACCAAACTAATGACTAACTAGCTGTTGCCCGCGACCTTAATTCACGTGAAATTATTAAAACAAAATATGACTTCGCCTTTTTGAATTGAATGTTATTACAATTTAACAATTTCAAGGGTTTTATTTTTTTTGCACGGAACCCTAATTATTAAAAAAAAAAAAAGTAGCCTTTGTTAGACCTTTTAACATCAGCTATCTGCCAATCAAAGTCCTGTCTAAATCGGTCTAGCCGTTTTCGAGATTAGCTGTAACAAACAGACAGACAAAGGTTGAAAACAATGTGTTTTTGTTACAAGTGCCGTAATTATTTTTTTATTTTGATAGTACATACAAACAGACACTTCAATTTTATTTATTTGTATAGATTTATAGATACAGGGACTGTATTAGAGTCATTGTGTGTTACAATCATCATTTTTCTTAGAGAAAAATGAAGCTATACAAAATAATGGACTCTGGCCCATCCCTTATCCGTCACTGAGATTTCCGAAAACGGTCCCAGTTTAGTGCATGATTTTCATTGAAATGAGATAATTTTACATTCGTTCGTTTTTCGTTTGTTCGATCTTAAGATCTTATGTTAGCATTATTCTTTCAAATAAATGTATCATTAATTCATTCGTTGAAATGCCTGCAAGTTATGAAAAAAAACACCTTCTTCTTAACGTGTCGATGACAATTTAAATTGGGTCAGCCCAAAATTTGACTAAACAAAAACTCCTTAAAAAGTGGTAACTTTCAAGACCTTTTTTCATCATCTGCCTAGCCTTTTCCCAACTATGTTGGGGTCAGCTTCCAGTCTAACCGGATGCAGCTGAATACCAGTATTTTACATGGAGCGACTGCCTATCTGACCTCCACAACCCAGTTAGTACTGGGTTATTACCCAGTACTAACTGCGATACCCCTTGGTAACACTGGTTGTCAGACTTTTTGGGCCACTGACTACCTATAACGACTGTCAAAGATCTACAAATGACACCCGGGACCAACGGCTTAACGTGCTTTCCGACGCACGGAGGAAACTCGGTATGTAATGGGTGGTTCAAGAATTTTTTTATGAATACTTTATGGGGCTTATTTTCACACTAAAGTTTATCTGAGTAAGTTACAATATGTTCTTAACGGCCCAACTAACTAGGTACCTACATTACAGTAGCGAAGGGTCAATTTTTGTAAGAGGTGAGCCGGAGTACATTTCTTTAATGTTTTTTTTTTTCATTTTTCAAAGGGAAGCCGATAGTAATCGAGTTGTATGGAACCTTCGCCACTGCTACATTAAATTACTTATAGATTTTCATCGAAGCGAACAGAAAACATACACTTTCAATTTTTATTCTGAAGTCTAAATTAAATTGAAACCGCACACATCACAAGACAGACGAACATTGAAAGGAAATAGAAAAAAAAAATACATTCACATTACACATACAAAATGGAACTCGCTGGGTGTAATAATGAAATGCCATTTTCGCTGTATGTTTATTCTTCTTTGAAGAAATTGAAAGGTGAAATAGAAGCATATGATAAACTTTTATGTATGTAGACTTTTGTATTCAAATGTAGATATCGAATATTGATTTTATGATAATACTTGCCTTTTCTTACTATCTTTACTGCAGAGTGAAGTTTTAAGTTTCAGTTGGGAGAATACTTGAATCTATGTACGACTGTTTTATGAGCGAAATATATTTATGTCAAAGTTATAAATTCTGAGGTATATTATTGTACTGGCTAGCAATTTCGATGGATCAAGCATAACCTGATCAAATTTTTAGGGTTCTGTACCCAAAGGGTAACCAACGGGCCCCTTTTACTAAGCCACCGCTGTCCGTCCATCCGTCCGTATGTCTGTCAGCGGGCTGTTTCTCATGATCCGTAATAATAGACATTTGTAATTTTTAGAGAATGTGCATTTCTTTTGAAGCTATAACAACAAATAAATAATACTTAAAGGGGTCTCCCGTACTACGATGGTACGGAACCTTTTATGCGCGAGTCCGACTCGCACTTGGCCGGTTTTTGCTAGATAATACCGATTCGATTCGGTGCGTTTATGGTTCTGTGGTTATAAATGTGGATAGTAGTATGGAATTTTATGGAGACTATGGTGAACACCCGGCTCGAGTCGATTCGGTTTTCAACAAGCTTTTATTTAACTTGCAATGTTTGTTTAGGTCAAATGTTGCAGCTGAATATTAAAACAGTTATCCCAACCGATTGAGCTGAAATTTTGAATAAATGTTTAGTTTGAATGACAATGCATGGTTAGCTAGGTGACGTCAGTCTAAATCTAATAAGGCTAATATATTTTTTTAAATGTTTTATATTGTTTTTTTCTAAAGAATATTTAAAAATTTAATGATTTGTAAAAATATGAATAAAGGAAATAATAATCTAATGTAAAATAACTAGTCCGCCATCTTTGGCCGTTTCGCCCCAAAGATGGCGGACTAGTTATTGTTTATGCACCTCCCATGGAGGTGCATATGGATATCAATTATAAGGGTTTGCTGAGAAGAATACGATAAAAATGACGTCACACCTATATTTAAACGCTTGTTTTTAAAATGTTTTTGTCACTATAAGTTCGTTAACTGTGCATTGTCCTTTCCCAGTCAGCATCGTTGGTAGTGAGGCTGTTTGCAAAAGGAATGGACATGCGAGAAATAACTGGAAATCTAGCTTCGAAATTTTTAATCAAATATGACGGTCTACCAAAGTACCATCATTGCACCCTGAATATTTTTCAAAACCCCGATTTTGTAGGTGAACTTTCAACGGGTTTCCAATCACTCACCTAGACGATAGTTTCTGCGTGAACCAGCCTAAGTTATGCCTCACAGCCATGCCCTTAATAAGAGATCCTTTGACTTCGAATACTTGAGCACCGGACGTGTTTACAATGTAAAACGACCGAGTGCGGGAACTGTCATGATTTTGGTACAAGCTGTCACCATAACTGAACAAATCTAATTTACACTTCAACCAACTTATCTGTGCAGGCGTGGAAACACAGAACTAAAGTAAATGTAACAATTTTGACATATCGATGCAAATTTTCTTGATAAGCAACGCCGCCTTGAACTGCACACTTAAAGATTTATTATTTTATTATTTATTCATTAATAATCATGTACATTAAACATAGAAATTTGAACAGTGATCCCCAAAATAAGGAAAATATAATTAAGAGAGTAAAAAACAAAAACTTAGGAGCAATACTTATTCACAAACAAGTTTCAACTTAAATGTGTGTGTGCGTGGGTTTGTGTGAGCGTTTGCGTTCGTGTGTGTGCGCGTGTGTGTATGTATGTGTGTGCATGTGTGTATCAGAGTGAGATAAGGAGCGCTATCAGCTTGTGTAGTCTTACTTCTTAAGTAGCTATTTGTAAATAATCCTTTCTGTTACGTCGTAGGAGAGTGTAAGGAGCCAGTTCTTTATGACCTTTTTACACAGGGATATTTTGAGGTCTATTATGTTACAGTTCATAACAGCTACGTTGTATATGCTTGGATATAAATAGTTTGGAGAATGTGGTCGTACTATACCTATGGAACAGTCTTTTGAAACGTTTTGGAATGTGTTAACGTTGTGAACACACCTTTTTAGTTCATTTACGGGGTGGAAGGGACACCGACGCGAAAACGGTTACCTGTTATAGAAATCAGCTGTTCCATACATTTTAACTGTGTAGGTAGGTATTGCACTTTTATTATTATTATTATTTATTTATTTATTTATTTATGTACACACAAAATACTCAACAAGACATAACATTAAGATAGAAGAGTACAAAGGCGAGTTTTGTAGAAAACAGCAGATTTTTTTGTTTAATAACCGTTGAGTTTCTATGTGGTCGGGCTCAGAATGATGTACTGAATACGTGGTAACCGTATTCGCGTCGGTGTCGCTTTCTCCCCGAATAGAACGTCTTTAGAAGAAAGTTATTATATTTCGGTATATTTACCGAAATATAATAACTTTATATTCATTATAGTGGATCTAATCCTTTTAAAAATATTAACCCCTGTGTACATATTTAATAAAGAATGAAAAGGCAGACATGACGGGTAGAATTGACGACAAAAACGCACACCACCCACCCCAAGTTACCTGGGACGTGGGCAAGAAGGTGATGATAAAATACTCCTAATGAAAAAGAAAAGTTTGATATAATAATAAAGGAAGTAGAGTAAACTAACTAAATCTATTAAATAATCTTAAATAAATAAACTAACAACAAACTTTAAAAAAGGCATCAAAATACTCCTCCGCACCAAGCTGGTAATGTGCCCAAGAGACTGGCGGCCACGTTGTATGGCAACACTTAGCCTCTGGCCAAAGTAATAAACAAATAAAATAAAACATGAATTACAGGCAGCAAAATCCATAAGCAGGGCATGATAATGTAGGTCCTGGGTCTAGCGTTTTGGAGAATGCAGACGTGATGTTATCCAGTATATGCAGCCAAGTATAGCGAACTACGCACGGCTTCAAAAAATAAAGTAAATTATCCCTTAACTTCCCCGCAAACACTTAACCAAACAAACTAAAGGCAAAAGCCACAAAGACCGATGCAACCCGAAACAAAGCCCAAGGCCCGATCAATATTAATAGTTAAGCTTCGTCTACATGTAATATAACTGTTGGCGTGATGCCAGAACGCGTCAGCGAGGAACCAGAGAGGAAATTTATAGTTACGCACGATGCCGAAGGCGTTTCAGCTATGAGTAGCCGGCCGCAAAGTTTCCTCAAAGGGGAAAGTCGGTCGGGTGTCAGCGTATGAATTAAACAATCGTTAAAGTTGACTCTCGATATAATGCTTTGACAGTTCATTATCATCATTTCAGCCGAAAGACGTCCACTGCTGGACATAGGCCTCCCCCAAGTGTCGCCACATTGACCGGTCTCGTGCGACTCGCATCCAGCGGATCCCTGCAACCTTCACCAGGTCATCGGTCCACCTAGTGGGAGGCCTCCAACGCAGTGTCTTCCGGTTCGCGGTCGCCACTCCAGAACTTTTCGGCCCCATCGGTCATCCGTTCTGCGAGCGGTTCTTTGACAGTTAAACGGCAGATATTACGTATAGGTGGAGCCCTAGAGAGAAGTAACATTTAAGTAAAAGTATTAAAAAAACCCGACTACAAATAGTATTAAGAACCTATTTATATTTATAATCTCTTTATAATTTCCTTCATTTTGATACCCTACTCGATAAGTTTGGTTGAAAAAAAAATTTATAAACAACTTACAATTTAGCGCCAAAAATCCGCCATTTTGTTTTTTTTCTTATTACACCTATCTAAGGACACTTGAGTTTTTGAGACGAATCTAATGATACTGTAATCGTCGAAATCCATTCAGCCATTTGGAACATATGAGATAATAAAGAAATTTACAAAGAAAAACACAAGATACGGGCGAAAAACATAACCCTTCCTTGGCAGTCAGGTAAAAAAGTACTATAGAAACATTTTAATTGGTAGATAAACTTTCAAGTGATTTTTTTTCGAAATGACTGAACTGATTTAAATGAAACTTCGTACGAATAAGCAGGACATAACTCTAAAAACATAACAGAATTAAAACATTTTTCGAAAAATAGTGTTACAGCTAAATTAGACCGATATTAGATTTTCCATAGAAACAGAAATTTCTAATTATCTTTTTTTTTTAAAAGACATTTCGTAAAGTTCTCTGTCAAGTTTTTAGACTTATGTATTCTGCTTATGCGTACGATGTTTAATTAAAATCGGTTCAGTCATTTCGAAAAAAAACACCTGAAAGTTTGTCTGAAATGCCGTAAGACCTTAACGCTCTTAAGGTGGGACGCCTTCAGGCTAGGTGGAGCGACGTTCTCCGCAGGGTGACTGGTAGCAACTGGATGAGTTGCCGAGAATCGAGTTAAGTGGCGTGCGATTGAAGAGGCTTATGTCCAGCAGTGGAGTACTGTAGGCTGAATAGGGAGATACACGTAGCTAGGAGCCGGGTAAAAATGTGTAAAGAACAATTACTGCGATCACCAATTTCCCTTGACATCCTTCCCTGCTGAGCTGCAGTTTGTTTAAATTTAAACCTACATAATTAAAATTTACAGCTTTCTTCTAATCTAATTTGTAAGTAATGAGTTTGAAGTTCAATCAATGATAGGGGAGACGTAATTTTCTAATCCATGCTAATGCCATGGCCTTGTTTTTTTTCTCTTTTCATCGAGAATAATTCATGACGTGGTCAAAAGATTATCCTGTCAGCCCTGTTGTTTTCTTAGGGTGATCAGAAGGCCTCAACAGGGTGACTTTATATTAGCAACTAGCTGTTGCGCGCGACCTTCGTTCGCTTGATTTTATTATAAAAAATATTACTTCTCTTTTTGAATCAGATTTTGTTAACAATTTCAAGGGTTTTAATTTTTTTGCACGTAACCCTTATTATTTTTCTAAAATAAAAGTAACCTAAGTTAGACCTTATAACATCAGCTATGTGCCAGTAAAAGTCCCGTCAAAATCGGTCCAGCCGTTTCGTAGATTAGCTGGAACAAACAGACAGACAGACAAACAAAAATTAAAAAAAAAATGTGTTTTTGTTTTCAGTGCTGTATATATTTTCATACGCATTCAGTAAAAAGCTGTTATTTTGATATAACAAACAGACACGTCGACTTTATTTATTTGTATAGATGTATAGATAACGACGACAGAAGCCGAAGATGCTAGGCCCTCGGGATAGTTACTCGTAGACGGTATTAAACCCATTCTTGTGGTATAATGTCATTGGTCATCTAGCGCTCTATAGCTATCTCCCGTATTCATACCCCAAAGGCAGTGTGATAACACTTGTGTCCGCATCGCCTGTAAACATGGTTAACTGTTACTAGCGTCCGAACTATTGCCGAGACTTTATCTTTGTTTTTTGTAGATAAGAAGAGAAGTTAACACGAATGCAGTCAATGTTACAGTTTGTTTTTCAGATAAATTGGTAAGTTTTAGCGTTTATTTTGGTTGACAACTGAAATTGTAGGTAACGTGATTTGTTGCTTCCTTGTTTTCTTGACTGCGTCGTTGGTCGAGTGGTCGCAAGTGCGACTGCTGAGCATGAGGTCCTGGGTTCGATTCCCGGGTCGGGCAAGTGTTATTGGGTTTTTTCCGTCAGGAATTTCTCAATAGCAGCCACGCCCCCTGTTACATGGGACTTAAACTTAACTGTCGAAATGTGGGTGTAATATTAATTCCATCTCTCATCTCTTTGGGTTCAGAGTATGCACATCACATCATAATGGGTGACTTTAATACAAATCTCCTTTCCCGCAATGCCCCTCGGTCCTGTAAACTCCTCCAGCTTATCGAGTCGGTTAGTCTGCACGTGTTGCCGCTCCAGCCTACCCATCATAACGCTGTCGGTGATGACACCTGGCTCGATCTGATCCTTACCTCAAATCCTTCTCTTGTATCCTCCCATGGTCAACATGACGCTCCTGGCTTTTCTCACCATGACATGATTTTCCTCTCTTATATCCTGAAACCTCCCAAACCTAAACCTAGGGTTCTGTACAGGCGTTGTTTTGCGCGGATGAATATTGAGGAAATTAAGAAGGATGCATCTGTGACTGATTGGGAGCCTATGTTGGAAGCCTCTTTGGTTGACGATAAGGTTGCGATATTTAACGATGTTGTGATCAACCTCTACAATATTCATGCTCCCATCAAAAAAATTAAACTAAAACGTCCTCCTGCTCCATGGATGACAAGAGGGATACGGATGGCAATGCGACGTAGGGACCGGGCATTCCGTAAATTTAAGAGGGATCGTACTGACGAGAACTGGTCATTATACAAGGTTGCAAGGAATAGATGCAACCAGATGATACGCATCGGTAAACGCCGCCACATTTTAGATAATATAACTTCTTCCTCTTCTGCCGATATTTGGAAATTTCTTGGAACTCTGGGTATCGGCAAACCGCGACATTTAGACCTTCCAAACTCTATTGACCTGGATGAGCTTAACCGACATTTTTCTTCTGCTTCCTCCATGGATCGCTTAACCAAGCAACGAACTTTGTCCTTAATTTCTGGTCTAACGCGCCCTAATATTAACCACTTTTGCTTCGTTCCAGCTGAACCGGGAGAGATCAAAAAGATCATCCTGTCCATCAAGTCGAAAGCAGTGGGTTGTGATAATATCACCCGTGGTATGATCATAACTCTTCTGGATGAGCTCCTACCTGCGATTACCCACATTGTGAATTTTTCCCTTTTTACCGGAGCATTTCCTTCCCTGTGGCGCAAAGCCTATGTTTGTCCGCTACCCAAGGTCCCTAATCCCTGTCTTCCTGCCCATTTCCGTCCCATTTCGATCCTTCCCTTTCTATCTAAAGTGCTTGAGGCCTGTGTGCACAAGCAATTCTCCGATTTTGTCCATCGGAACTCGCTTATCAGCCCACTTCAATCTGGGTTCAGGCCTGGGCACAGCACTGTTTCCGCCCTTCTTAAAGTGACTGGCGATATTAGGGCAGGACTAGAAGACACCAAGGTAACGGTACTGGTGCTGGTCGATTTCTCAAATGCCTTCAATACCGTTAGTCACGACATCCTTTTAGCCATTTTATCCCATGTCATGGTCTCTCCCGGAGCACTGGAATGGTTCTCCTCTTACCTTCAGGAACGCCAGCAGTCAGTTCATGTTGGGAATTCCTCATCATGTTGGTGTGATTTGGAGACTGGTGTTCCTCAAGGCGGTATTCTTTCTCCTCTTCTGTTTTCTATTTTTATTAATCTCCTTACTTCTGAGCTTCAGTGTGCGTATCATCTGTATGCCGATGACTTGCAGTTGTACTGTCAGGGGAGGGTTGACGAAATTCGAGATCTGATCGACAATTTAAATCGGGACCTGATAGCAATAAATACCTGGTCCGATAAATTTGGTGTGGCAGTAAATCCTAATAAATGTCAGGCGATCATCATTGGCAGCTCTCGCAGGCTATGCAAGTTGAATGGTACAACCTTGCCACCAGTTCTTTTCGACGGTACGGTCGTTCCTTTTAGTGCTGAGGTCAAGGATCTTGGCTTGCATATCGATAGCTCTATGAAATGGCATACTCAAGTTGCTCGTGTCAGTCAGAAGGTTACTGGTTCGTTGCGGGCTTTGTACCGCTTGAGAAACTTTTTACCCTCAAATACGAAAACAATGCTTGTACAGTCCTTAATTTTTCCTATCATCGATTACGGTGACGTGTGCTACTTTGACCTGAATGCGGATCTCCTCGACAAACTTGACCGTCTTCTAAATAACTGCATTCGATTCGTTTTCAATTTGCGTAAATATGATCATGTCTCCGAACACCGGACTCTTCTTAAGTGGTTGCCCATACGTCAGCGTAGGGAGCAAAGGGCGCTTACCACCTTGTTTTCTTTTCTTGTTTCTCCCACTTCCCCTAGTTACCTTGCTCCCCACTTTCAGTATATTTGTGCCAACCATAATAGGAGCCTGCGATCATCGCAAAACCGTATGCTTCAATGTCCCTCTCACCGCACTGATTTCATTCACCGATCTTTCTTTGTCCAGTCTATTTCTCTGTGGAATGCGCTTCCCCAGGAAATCAGGATGGCAACCAATCGCTTATCTTTTAAAATTAAAGTTCGTGAGTACATTCGGAAGAAGCTGGCAGTTTCGTCACAACGGTAATGTTTTCCCCATGGTTTGTGTTTTTATTTTGGTATATTCGTGGAAATGTTTATTTACATTAATTTAAATTTTGATATATATTTATAGTATTTGATATATATTTATAGTATTTTATATATCCTTGTAGTTAATCTTATTATTATTTAAAATTATTTTCAGATTTACACCTACCACTGCTTGTCTCTGCATCACCCAAAGGTTGACTGGTAGAAAATGCCTATGGCATTAAGTCCGCCTCTGTACTTATGTGCTTGAAGTGTTAAATAAATAAATAAATAAATAAATAAATCTCTGCCTATCCCTTAGGGGATTACAGGCGTGATGTTATGTATGTTTTTTTATTTCTTCAAATTGTATGAACAGATGAAAAACATTTATTTTCGTGTTTTTGATTAAATAATTTATTAGTCAAGTAGCAAAATACCTGAAAACTACGAGTACTACACTATCAACAATTAAAGAAAGTATGTTTGATAATGCAGGTAAATAGGTAGCCACTTTTTACACTACTTCACTTTTTACGCTACTTTTTCCGTGATTTCATTAAAATGTGTTCAAGTTTTTCATTTCGTTTAAAAACGCCTAAACGAAAATTGCTCTTCTTCAGGAACAAAGATTATTTTCAGTTCAATAATATTTTGCAACAAAATCTACCTTGATTAGCAGCACAGCGACCCGAATTTCATCTTTTATCATATTAAAAAGTTAGTACACAAGGTCCATTTTTTTTCAAACCAATTTCCTCTCTCCCTTTTAAGGCTTCATTTCAAAAGTTCAAAAGCAGCCATTGATTAACTTGGAACGTGCAAATAGCTGTTCGAAATCGGTTTTTGTTGAACCCCGATTGGTCACTTTGTAACTTCAATGAGTTTTCATTGGTTCGATACAGTTATAATTGGAATGGATTATTTTGAAGTTCATTACACCCCTTTCTCTTAAAATTATAGGTTAGGTCCTTTAGAGGGTATGTATTGTCTAGGCGTCTTAATTAGTAATTTTATACCCTTGACATAAAATTTAACGATCTTTATATGATTTCAGCACACAAAGTGGTTATACAACGTGTTTTTTTTTTATATCTCATGAGTCTAGGGTTATATTCTATAAGTAAAAATAATACAAAAAGTCCTAGAATATGTGGTCCTAAAATGCAGTTTCGAAGATATCATCGATCTCTCGATATGTGTAGGTATTTAAGTTTTATTGATAAATACGAGTACGTACTTAATTTTCATTCAAACCAATCATTCATATAAAGCTAAGAAAATGCGACGTAGTCCTATTTCACCATAGGGGTATAAGGGTGTTTTTACATTAATAATCGTGACTTTTGTCGAATTATTTTGTATGAAAATTTAAAACAAAAAAAATGATAAATTAAGGACAGGTGATTCTTTGATATAGGTCTCATTAATACCCTAGAGTTACGTGATATTAAACAAAACACCTTGTATATTGAATGGTATGTTATGAAAGTATGCTAAAATAAATAACTAGTATTTTTATTTTAAACTGACATAGAATTCATTTAATTCTTTTCTAGGCTTTAACATTTATTTGAGCAATATGCGATCACTGAAGAACTTCAGAATTTTTTAACAAAAAAAGGTGGAGTGAAGATCCGATTGCAAATTGAACAATTTTTTGTTACGTTGTAAAACTTTTAGAATGCCGTAAAACTTCGCTTTTCTTTTGTTTTATTTGATAACTTCTTTATATTTGTTTAACGAGTTTACAACAAATGTTTGTAAGTTTGTAAATGTCTAGTGCCAAACATTTCGGAGAACGTTTTCATATTCATGTTTCGGTATTTTTATATCAGCTTCGGCTTTATAGGCCAATTATTTACGTATGTTGAGCATGATGTTCTTGATTCGATTCAGGTCGGGCAAAGTGTTATTGGGTTATTTCCATCAGGAATTGGGTCAGTAGCAGCCCGTAGCTCTGATTTGTGCCCAGTAACTGTCAAAATGTGGGTGTGCACACCTACACCTTTACTTAACGGCTTGTAGAAATGCGGGCGTGATGATATGTTTTATATTGTAGTCTAACAAACTTATATTAGTGAGTATCTCAGCATCTGATGTTTGAAGAATACCTCTTCGTAACGCACTCTGCCTTTATAAAGTCTCACTTGGTCGTAATAGGTGTAAAAACCACACAAAGGTAGGTGTGAAGCCTTCAGCGTTATTAGAGAACTTCACAAGGGGTCCGGTTTCATGAGTGTGATGTTTCAAAGTTAAAATATTAATAAATCTGTGAAGAACGGCGAGGTGGAAGCACTGACAGGGAAACAACAGAAGGTAAACTTTATGTGAAATCTTCTTGGCCATGTAGAACTGTAAATAGCCTAATCTACATGGTGTAATCAGACTCTTCACGAAGCCGTCAACCAAGCAATTTATGTATTCACTGCACACAGTCCGAATGGAATGGTTTACCTGGAAGAAAAAAGAATGTGTTGTTAGATATTATTGTGAATTTCCTTTACATAATTATACAGGGTGTAAACAGACCCTTCACGAAGCCGTCAACCAAGCTTTATGTACATCAAACTAAGTAACTCTACTTATTTTTTTGGGGTGAAAATTCACGTTTTACAGTAGAACTCAATGTAACGTACTTAAAACATTGTGCTTATAGATGTATTGAATAGTACGGGGGTCGTGGATGTATTAAAAGTGATAACATTAAAAAAAAAAAAAAATTTTAGATGACCTTATGACTTCATAACTAGAAGATTCCCAGGTTGTATTGTATTGTATTGTATAACGGGCTGGTGTCCGCAACTCCACGTCAAAGCGCGTATTTTGCGTGCGGGTGGGAAATCTATTCGATCCACACTAACTCCCCGAGAAAGGCCAGCAGCGCCTTGGTGTTGCTGACAATCTCGCGGAGAGTACCTGGGGTACCGAAGTACTTTGCCCTGTATGTTGCAACCACTGGGCAATGTTGAAGCACGTGGGCTGCTGACTGATTCCCAGGTTTGGTCTAGAACAAAAAAAAATATCATTATGACAGGAAGAATATGTGCCTTTCCGCTTCGTTTAGAGTACTTCAATACCCATTCCATTATAGAACTTAGTGAAACTACAACCTAATTTACGTCACTAAGATATGTCTTATCGGAATCAAGTTGCCGTTTGAGCAAATTGATGTAAATGAGCTTGAGTTATGATTGTGTGAGAAATGGTATGAAAGAGAAAGGAGTTAATGATGACGTGACGTCTGACAGGAGAGATTGGAAGAAGAAGACGTGTTGCGCTGACCCCACTGACCCCAAGTTTAATGAGACTAGGGCAGGAACATGATGATGGACATGAGTCATGAAAAATTGAGCAGCAGAGAGTCTGGGCATGAGTGATGGACTATGTTCCACTCTCTCTTATAGAGAGAAGGGCTGTGTCCCAATGGAAGAGTTTTAAGCTCATTAAGCATTTGAATTAAACATAACATCACGCTTATTATCTCCGAAGGGTTAGGCAGTGGTGTACCTAATAGTTCACACACATTTCGCCAGTTATAGTTAAGTCCCATGTAATAGTGGGCGAACCTATTGCCATTAACCGGGCGCAAATCCTGACCCTGTGGATGTTACTGAATAATTCCTGATAACACTTTACCCGACCTGGGAATCGAACCCAGGACTTAATGCTCAGCAGCCGCGCTTGCGGCCACTAGACCAACGAGGCAGTCATGCATATATGCATTTGAAAATATGCATGCAAAATTCGACGCTCAAATTAAGTTGACGACATTATGCAGTAATTTTATTTGCACACTGACACGCTAATTAAATACAAACATGAACAAAACAAATTCCAACATAAACTTAGGATATTCTGCGATCTAATTAAAACAACGATAAAATTATCCGCACGAACAAATAACGTGGTCTAAACGCTAACTTAATTTACTAAAGTCATAGAAAAGTAGATTCAGACCATTATTAATCAGATAGAACGCGATCTCTCTCTCTTTATTGTGGGTACTAGTAGTTACGACAAACAGAATCGACGCACTGGGTAGTGAAACTGCTTAGGAACACACCGTTTTAAAAATTCAAATATCGAACAACGGTCTTATGAACTTCATTCTAAAATACAGCACTGCCATTAAATAAATTAAAAGGGAAACAACTTACAACACGAAGCCGAAAGGCACTTATTCTCCCGGTCATTATGATCACTTTTTTGTTCTAGTCCATACCGGGGAACCTTCTAGTTACGGAGATATTGGGGGTCAAATTTCCAAATTTTTCAAAAGTTTTTTTTTTAGAATACATGTTGTTAATGTGAGATTTTTTTTACTTTAAACACCTCCACGACCCCCGTACTATTTATTCTATCCATCTACAAAGTTTTGAGGGCGATACATTGAGTCCAACCGTAAAAAGTGATTTTTCATCCCAAAAGAAAGTCGTTTCCCAGCATTATTTTTTGCGTAGAGTTTACTTAGTTTGATGTACAGTATGCATGGTTGCCGGCTTCGTGAAGGGTCCGTTTACACCCCGTATATTCATTAAGCTTAGCAGACGGTGGTCCATTCTCTTAAAACCCTTGGTGTGAACCCAAAGAATCCTTCAAGTGAGGGGACCACGGGTTCCTTATGGGCAAAGGAAAGGCAATAATATGGAGAGGTGATTAGTTGATTACCGCATCCAATAAATGACTTGAAGATTTGAATTGTTTCAATAATTATTCTCTAAAGCTCTCACTAAAATACATTTAAAAGAACATAACGTTTTTAAAACATCTCTGTCGCTGTCAAAGAATTGACAGCAACGAAAATGCTGTAAACCTGTAAACAAGTTTAGCGTTAAACTCATTTAATGGTGTTAGCGGGCCTTTTTTTTTCGAATGGGGAATCATCAAATGACCCCCGCCGCTCTGGGCGGAGCGGAAGGCAGTGTCAGACTTCTACTGACTAAAACCCATCCATGTTCCTTCTTTGCCCTTTGTGTTCTAGGGCCGCGGTAAGTCTTTCGAATAGTCCCGCAGTCATGTAAGCGGGCTTAAATATGATTTTCTTCGATACAATTCTATAAACTTGCCAGCGTTGTGTGAAATTAACACTACCAACCAACCGCGGCGGGCTATCTGCCGAGTACGTTGTGAAACGCACATATCAGTATAAATTAATTAAACAAACGTCGAACAAACTGAATTGACACACATAACTGAATAACGAGTTCATAAGTCATACGGCCATAAGTATTGCTTACAAACAAGTTCATATTGAAATTAGTTATTTAACTTAGTAAGTCCTGATTTTCTCAGTCTGGCCTCGTTGGTGTAATGCGACTACCGAGCATGAGCCCCTGGGTTCCAAATCGGGCAAAGTGTTATTGGGTTTTTCCATCAGGAATTTCTCAGTAGTAGCCACGGGATCACGTCAGCCGGATGCACGATGACCGCTGGGCACAAGTCTCCACAGAATGCCAGCCGGAAGACGGACGCGGGTCGGTGCCGGGGAGGCCGGCCCAGAAAGAGGTGGTGAGACGATCTAGACGCGTACCGCGAGGGCTAGTTCGAGGAAGAACGTGATGATTGGGGGTGCATTTGTCCAGCAGTAGGACAGCACTGGCAAAAAAAGAAAAATCCACGGAGCCTGAATTCGTGCCAGGTTGATGGCAATATACAGAACCAATGTATTATGATAAGCGTGCAATAATTATTATTATACAGGGTGGAAGGAATACCGACGCGAAATCGGTTACCACGTACTTAGTACATCATTCTGAACGGGGGGTTCACAAAAACAGAAAATATTCTTCGGTAATTTAAAAAATAACAGTTGTTTCCTACAATACCTACACAGTCAAAACGAATGGAACAGCTGATTTTATATTAAAATTACCGATGAAAAATTACGATGTACGGGGTTTAGAATGACGTACTTAGTACGTGGTAACCGTTTTCGATGTCCCTTCCACTCTGTATTTAGCGACAGTTAGTATGGGAAGCGATAGCTATCGTTGACAATTGAGAGTTTTTGGTACACATTCATCATTTATTTATAAACTCCTTCAAAGTCAAGACATGAAACTTGTAACATAATCAGTATTACGCATTGTACTCTTTTTTACCCTTTATCGTTCAAATAAGTTCTTTGTAGAGTTCTTAAAGGATTTTCATTGGGCATTAGACCTTGTGAATAGGGTGCTTCGGGTTGTTCAAATTGTTATTACTAAGCGCTTACCTTTGATATTACAATGTTGTTAACTTGATAATGTGATTGCGTAGTCTGCATGTGTTACTTTACCAAGGGATCTGTGGCTTTTAGTATAATTGTTTGTTAAGAGAATCTCTTGTGGTTATTTGAGGAATCTTGCTTTACGTACCACTTAACAATGATTACTCACTTAGATGAGTGGAAGTTCCAAAAAAAACATCGCTTTTAGCAGAACGAAAACATATTTTTTTAATGGAACTAATTAATAAAAAACTAAAATGAACTTTCAATATAACTAAATTAAAATGGGATTTGAACTGAAACGATTTTATTTGAAAAAAGTTTTTAACACATTCGAATGTTTTTTACCTATTTGTATTTACGTGTGGACAGGGCCGCAAATAAAAAAAAACAACAAATTTTCAAATTGGAACACTGCGGTGAGTTCGCTTTGGCTAAAATTTTGACGTATACGACATTAGCATAGCACTGATGCTTCTGTACATATTCTATAAATTGTTTTTAAACTATTTGCATCTGAATCATAATATAAATAAAAAAAATGCAGTCCGTTGTCACGTTTGAGAAACCCTTGCCGCATCTTAGTTTGGCCGATTGGGATGCGAGACTCTACGGATTACAGGTAATATTTTTACTATAATTGTCTATAATATACTATATATAACGGAGATGAGAATGTTGAGGTGGATGTGTGGTGTGACAAAAATGGATAAGGTAAGGAACGAGTATATTAGAGGAAGTTTAAAAGTTGCGCCAGTTACAGAAAAGTTGAAAGGGAATCGACTGTCTTAGTATGGACATGTGATGAGGAGGGACGAATCGCATGTGACTAAAAGAGTGATGAATATAAACGTTGATGGATGGAGAGGCAGAGGAAGACCAAAGAAACGATGGATTGATTGTGTGAGGAATGATATGAAAGTTAAAGGAGTAAATGATAGCGTGACGGTTGCCAGAGGAGATTGGAAGAAAAAAAACGTGTTGCACCGACCCCAAGTAACATGGGACAAGGGCAGGGAGATGATGATTGTCTATAATATACTTTCGTTATTATTTTATCCTCTGATTTTGCAGTACTGGGAACTTGTGACCTTCATTCTCTAGGAGCTCGTGGCTAAATAATAACAGCCGCTCGAATCGATCTTTAGGTTAAGCCGCGCTTGCCCAGGTTGGTCCGTGTATATATACCCCTTACATACAGAGTTTCCTTCGTGCCTCGTAAAGCACGTTAAGCCGTTGGTCCCGGCTGTCATTTGTAGATCTTTGACAGTCGTTACAGATAGTCACCCGAAAGTCTTAGCAAGGGCTATCTTACTGCCCAGTACTAACTGGGTTGTGGAGGTCAGATAAGTAGTCGCTCCATGTAAAATACTGTTATTAAGCTGCATCCGGTTAGACTGGAAGTCAACCCCAAAATAATTGGGAAAAGGCTAGGCAGATGATGATGTGATGAGGTCTGCGGGAAGAAATTTCTTATGAAATAAGCAGTACCTTTGTGCTCTTCTATATTAATGTAATGTACTGTTAAGTATTTTGTGTGTACTGTTAGGTCTAGGAATTAAACCATGGAAACTTATAACATTACGTATATTTTAAATAATGAATCAATAGGTCACACTCCCGCGCACTCCCGAATATAGTGTCTTATCGAACGCGGCCGTGCCGATCGATAGTGTTGCCCGCTCAGATATACATAGGGTAAATAAATAAATAATTAAATGATGCTGAATATGCTTGCTGAAACCCTCTGGCTTTACCAGAATCAAGTCAGACGCTCGGAATTGGCCTTTCACAAACATATTACAAAATCTCATCGATACTGTAATATTTCATGGCAGTTGGTAACCTAAATTAGAAAAGTTTTATTACGTCTCTGCGGTACTGGAACTGTCTGGGACTGCCTACCGCTATTCATGAACAATGAAATATCTATCGGTGAAGTATGAGTACGTACTTTCTTAACTTTTTTATGACGGTTTGATGGGGCTCATATTTCCGTATAAGGATTGATATTTTATGTCGTTCATGGATTTGTAGATGGCAACAAAGCCTACTCGGAGCCATTACTATCAACATCTACACAAATTCGGCTTTCATTCAGCTCGTGCCGATCGGTTAACTCCGTTCGGCATCATCTGCCAAAAGGATTTCATTTGTTTATTTTTACACTAGGTTTTGCCCGCGGCTTTTCTCGCTTGAATTTAGAATTTTACAATCAATTCGGGTTGTCACGTAATAATATAATTCAATCATGATTCGTAATACACGTGGCGCCATCTATTATCATAAGAACGTTGTTACGGCATTTCATACAAACATTCAAGTGATTTTTTTTCGAAATGACTGATCCGATTTTAATGAAACTTCGTACGAATAAGTTTATCGTTCAGATTCTTTAATAAAATAAAGCACTCGTGCTTTCAGTGTTTTTGTGTAAACTCAAACTGAACTGAAGCACTAAAATATTAGTATCGGCTTTCATAGTTTACAATATAGTCAATAGTTTACGAGATGAAAGTGTTCCGCTCCAATATAACTGCTACAAAGCCGACTAACAATTTTGTTGGTTGTTTTAGTAACTGGCATGAGACCATCCAAATAAATTAAGTAAACAATCAACCTATAAAGTATTTCCTTTGGGATTGGCTAATGAGAGAAGTCTAACTTCTCTTCATTAGGTATGTTAATAGGAAACTCGGTAGGTTGATAGATTCAAACGTACATCGATCTGTAACTGTAGGTACATAAAATTTTTACTAGCGAATGCAAGCTTTGCCTATCGATGTAGTTTTGTTATAATATATGACAAGTTTTTAATAAAATTGTACGATTTTTTGAGTGTCAATTTATACAGAAGTCTTTCCTATACGTCATTAATCCGTAACTTTATAAAATATTTCCGCCTACTCAAAACAAGAATCATAATAACGCGTGCTTACAACACATTGCTATAAAAACTTTCACAGGCATTAAACCTGCTGAGTCTGACGCGCGTCGTCACGGTTTATTGTTTGTCTTTTTATATTAGTGAATCCGTGTAAATGTCTATTTACATTAATACATATTTTGATGTACAAGACACTTAACGAAGCCAAAAGGCTATAACTTTTCTCCCCGTCATTGCGATCATACCTGGGAACCTTCTACTAGTAGTTACGGAGATAAAGAGGGTCAAAGTTTCAACTTTTTCACAATTTTTTTTATATATGCATACTTTTAATGTAATATAACGAGTCCTACCGTAAAACGTGATGTTGCACCCCAAAAAATAAAGTCATTTCACAGCAATAATTTTTGTGTAAAGTTACTTAGTTTGATGTACATAATTGGTTGACGGCTTCGTGAAGGGTCCGTTTCCACCCTGTATTTATAGTATTTGATATAATTGTATAGTATTTAATATACCATTGTAGTTTATCTTAGTATTCATTAAAATTATTTTAAGAGGACCTAATACAGTTTGTCTCTGCATCACCCATAAGTAGACTGGTATAAAATGCCTAATGCATTAGGTCCACTTCTGTACTTTGTGCTTGAAGTGTTCAGGAAATGAGGGTCCTGGGGGCAGTACTGATGACCGATCACTTTTCCATGTCATCCTTAGTTCCACAATTTCCCTTTGTCAAAGTTTCGGGGTGATGGCTCAACGCTAGGATGTGACAGCTTTACATGATGAGGCACGAAGGCAACACATTTATTACTGGCCATCACTTTACACTTTGACTTTTGTAAAGGTCATTTTATACTTCGAAAGGAGTTTTGTTATACTTTGGGTAGGTCGATTCGCTGTTTCATTGTTTAACTTTGCGTCTGGAATTTGATTATTCTTTGGTAAGACTGAATCAGTTATCAAACTAGTTACAAAGGTAACAGTCATAATTAAGGTCCGACTACATTAATATGCTTCAAGAGCAAACTATTCGTTATCAACCAAATATTTGCGGCTCAAGCGATGAATAGGGTATAACCTTTTTAGTTTACTTAAACTCTCTTTTAACAAACGACAAAGAAAAACGGGTGTAGATTTACAATTGAAATAAATCAATAATAGGTATTTTGATATCCGAATAAATAAACTTTTCCATTCTATTGAAAACTAATATTATATCTCTTTTGAGTTCCTGTAAGTAAAAAAAAACGTTTTAATTGAAATTCGTTTACATTTATTAAAAGATCCTGAATTTAACATAAATGTAAGTAACGCAAATAAGTCTATTGAAAATTCACATTACAAAGTCATAAATTAAATTTTAGACTATAATTATCTAACATCATAGATCACAAACAAATCCTATGAATTGATTTTCAATGGAATAGAGAGATTTAAGTCAGATTTAACGAGCCTAGTTTGAGATGAGGAGTTTTGAAATAACAATTATTATTATCAGCCATTTGTGTCCCACTGCAAAGCCCTCCCTTCCCTCCTTCCACTTACCCCTATCCAGTGCTGTTGTTTGCCAATCTTTCTGAAAAGAGTCGAGTTCGTCCCGCCATCTCCTTTTGGGCCTGCCGCGTTGCCGTTTGCTGCTGTTTGAAATAAAGCCTAATTAAATAAAAAGTAAGGTTTCTCCTCATAGAACATTTTGGTACAAACTACTGGACAGTAGCCCTCCCGTCCTGGCTGTCGACATATAACAAAAACCTATATTTTTCAGGGTTTCAGATTCAGATTGTGAAAGTTACTGTCCCTGGTAGCTTCTGATTGATCTTAATATAAGTTCTATAGTTCTCGGTAGTACCTAAAGATACTGAATGGCCCACTACCATATATTTTAAACCTGTCTCTTCCTACATTTTATATAGAACAACCGTAGTATTTGCATCAACCAAATTCATGTAAAACCCCTCAAACATCGGACAACAGAATACCCAAAAGATCAAATACGTCACACACTCTCTAAACCAAATTCACAATCAAGTTTCCTACATCAGGTTACGGCCGACACTCGACGAGCAGATGCGTTCGATCTACGCCACAGTGCCCACCAGCTCCGCAACGAGACCCGTATCAAGACCGACTGGGACAGCTATCATAACAACAACCGCCTCAGAGCCAGGTGAGGGTAATTGAATGTCTGATGGCTTTGAAGTCGGCTCTTGCAAGGATAATCTGTTCATAAGGCTACATTTACATCGAAAGGGGTTGCTGGTTGATTTGAATGAAGGTGGAAGCTGGTATAAAGCAACCTAGTTTGTACAAAAAAGGATGCTTTAAGAATTTTTCTGAAAGACAACTTGATGGGTAACATCAAATTGGTCAAACTGATTGTCGAAATAATATACCTACATAACATGACGCCGGTAACCCGCGAATGGTTAGGCAGAGGTGCACCTAATAGATCACCCAGTCTCATGGAATAGGAGGCAAGCTTAATGCCATAAACTGGGCAAATCCAGACTCCGTGGGTGCTACTGAGAAATTCCTGATGGAAAAAACCAATAACACTTTTCCAGACCTGATTGAACCCAGGACCTCATGTTCAGCAGTCGCGCTTGCGACCACTAGACCAACAAGGCAGTCAAAGTAATATGTTCGTCTAAATAATGTTTTTCTTAGCTTATCGATGGCGATAAATCATAAGTAGTCTTAGAACTTCACTACGAGTTTCGATACGACGCAGGGTTCGATAATAGAAGCCTTATTGCTTGTGGAACGAACTTAAGTGGAAGCGCCAGAGTAACCCACGAAATTCAAATTTTCTTACGTGTTTTGTAATTTGCCGGTCAAGTGTCACGCTGTATTTTGAACAAAATATGATTTGGGGCCGTAATACATATGTATTTACAAAATTATAATCATTGAAATCATCATACGAATTTCGCAGGCTGCCCTGGCGCCACCACCTTTAACCTGTTCCACAAGCAATAGGGGGCTTCTTCACCGTCCACCTTAAATTAACTAACTAACTTTGACTAAAACCGAGACAATGGATGCCATCAGGGTGAAGTTGACGGTCTTTTTACACGTCGAGATAATGCTAATATTACTTTTATTCAAACATAGAGTTTATGAAATCGAACAATGGAGATCAACTCTTCAAGAACTCCTCGATCTCCTGGACCGAGAGATGGCCTCCCTTAAGGAAGAGAAGGCGTCCACTGAAAGGGAATTGGAACAGCTAAATCTCCCTCTGCTGGTCTGCTCCGAATGTCTGTCTAACAGAGACGGGAGGAGAAGTTCCGAGTTGACTTATGATCTCGCTGATACTGAGCTGAAAAAGGTAAATACTCATAATTCTCATTTTTTTTAAGCATATCATGTTTCCCACTGATGGGCAAGGGCCTCCCCTCTTTTCTTCCAAATATCTCTATTCTCTGCGATCACTGGCTATATCTGCCCCGTAAACAAGATTAGGTCGTCACACCACTTTCGCCGGGGTCTATGTCGAATGCGATTTCTTCCATCAGGCATCCAGTGAGTGACGATCTTTGCCTATCTCTCCAGTTGCAATTCATGCTACGTGGCCAGCCCGCTCCCACTTCAGACTAGCTGTATTTTTTTTTTCTCAACGTCTGAGTTATGGGAGCGCAGGGTAGTATTTCCGGTCGGAGCGGAGAATGGAACCGGCGAGAGATGTCGTGCGGTGTTCCACAGGGATCGGTTCTGGGACCGGCCCTGTGGAACATCGGTTACGACTGGGTGCTGCGCGCCGACCTCCCTACCGGCGTCAGCGTAGTTTGCTACGCTGACGACACGCTGGTACTGGCACAAGGGAGGTCGCACGAGGCGGTGGCCGAAAACATGACACGCGGGGTTGCGATAGTCGTGGAGAGGATCCGGCAATTGGGTCTCGAGGTGGCATTGCACAAGTCCGAGGCCATGTGTTTTCATGGGCCTCGGAATGCGCCACCGTCGGGATCCCTACTGCCGGCAGGAGGGGTTTCCATCGGCGTCGGGTCGACGTTGAAGTACCTAGGACTCGTCCTCGACAGCCGGTGGAACTTCGTGGAGCACTTCCGACGTTTGGCTCCCAATCTGGAACGGACAGGGGCTGCCTTCAAGCGGCTCTTGCCCAACCTGAGGGGTCCAAACGCCTCCTTCCGGAGGCTCTACGCGGGGATCGTGCGGTCCATGGCCCTTTACGGGGTCCCGGTGTGGGCGCGTTCTTTGAGGCGGCAAGCCGCCCACTACTTGAACGCGCCCCAAAAGGTGATAGCCATAAGGCTAATCCAGGGGTACCACACGATCTCCGGCGAGGCGGCTAGCCTCCTTGCCGGATTGCCGCCATGGGATCTGGAGGCGATAATCCTCGCGCGCCTGCACGAATGGCGCGCGGAGGCACTACGTCGGGGGGAAACTCCGCTGCCGCGGCAAATTGCCGCTCAGCGGACATACCTCAGGCGTGATCTCATGGCGACATGGAGAGAGCGACTGTTGCAACCCCGTGCAGGGCACGCTACCATAGTGGCGATAAGTCCCCTCTTTGAGGAGTGGCTAGAGAGGCGCCACGGCGCCCTCACCTACCGCCTGACGCAGGTCCTCACCGGACACGGATGTTTCGGGAGGTTCCTGCACCGAATCGGGCAGGAGGAAACGCCCGGGTGTTTCCACTCCGAGGATCGTCCGGAGGACACGGTGGAGCACACCGTAGAGGTCTGCCCCGCTTGGGCGGAGCACCGCCGTGTCCTTGTAGCGGCGATTGGCGGCGGCGATCTCTCGCGTCCGGCCCTGGTTCAAGCCATGGTCCGGAGCGAGAGGGAATGGGAAGCCGTCACCACCTTCTGCGAAGCAGTCACGCTAGTGAAGGAGGTGGCGGGACGTGAGAGGGAAAGAACCTCACGTCCCAGCCGCCGCGGGAGACGCCCTGGGCGTCGGGGGTCACGTTGTAGCTCCCGGCCACCGTAGGCGCGGGCCTGTGGACGGCGAGTTATGGGCTAGCTCGCCGTCCAGCCGTCTTATGACGACAGGCCGTGTCAACGGCGCGTTCGTGTTCCACACGCGCCTCAAAGAGATGTCAGCAACCGAGTAGGGGTTCGCATGTGCCGATGCCTGCCAGAGCTGCGGGACTGTTCGAAAGAGACATCGTGGCCCTGGAACACAAAGGGCAAAGAAGGAACATGGATGGGTTTTAGTCAGTACAAGTCTGACACTCCCTTCTCCTCCGCCCAGAGTGGGGGGGAGGTCATTTGATCATTTCCCATCCGAAAAAAAAAAAAAAAAAAAAAAAAGGGTAGTATTTCGAACGCGATCTGTTGGCACACGTGTTATCCCAATAACATGACTTTTTTGAGGAGTTCCTTTTTGAACGTCAACATTATTTTCAAACTGTAGATCTATAAACAAAAGTTAAAAGACAATAACATGATCTTTTGTGTTAAATACAATAGGTACCCGTACCCTATTGTTAATTCCACTTGTCAGCCCAATTAGCTGGCAGATGTGTGCTTGGTTTAACTAGTTAGAATACATGCTGTTGCATTCGGACAAACAGGATTTTCTATGTCATTTGGATTTGATATTTTGAATGTTGTATGTACTTGTACAGGCACAAGCCGTGTGCTCGATAGAATTGTATCGTAGACAAGAAAAACACACTACCACACAAAATTTAATTTCTTATTTAATTTAACCCATTAGGAGACATAATTACGGAATATCATGGTGTTGACCCTTTTTTATCATATCTCAAAAGCTAAATTTCTAATACTTTTTTCTGAATTTTCCTCTTCTTGTTTTTTTTATGGCCTTAGAAGCAAATATCTCATCAACCATTGACTTAAGAAAAACTATATTTTACAAAATCTCGACATTATTTTCAAGAGCTGTCAATAACCCCACACAGTTATAAACTTAGAAATGTATTTTTTCAACCCTCAGTTACATGAATCTCTTCCTCAATATTTTCATTTTTCCATAATTTTACTTCACTTTTGTGCATCGGTTTATAAAAGACACCTCTCCAAATTTTAACTGTGTGCCATACGGACCGACAGACCCACAGACAGGCGGACAGGACAAATCTATAAGGGTTCCGTTATTTCCATTTAGCAACGGAACCCAAAAAAAGGACATTCTTAACGTATAATATCTATATATCAAGCTTCTTGTAAAGAACTTTTTCCTAAAGATCTGCCGTCATATTTACTTTTACCTCAGCTTTGCTGGGTTTGATGAATTCCGGTGAAATTACAAGCTAACTTGGTTTCGCATCGGCAAACCCATTGGTGTAACACACTTGAGTTTCTTAAGGTTACTAATAGCCAATTAGTCTGCTTTGCAAAGTGTAAACCTAATCAAAATCTAATAATACTAATATTATGAAGCTGAAGAGTTTGTATGTTTGGTTGAGCGCGCTAATCTCAGGAACTACTGGTTCGATTTGAAAAATTCGTTTAGTGTTGGATAGTTCATTTATCGAGGAAGGTTTATAGGCTACAAAATTTCACGTGAACGAAGGTCGCTGGCAAGGTTTATAGGCTACAAAATTTCACGTGAACGAAGGTCGCTGGCAACAGCTAGTCTTAAATAAACTGGCAAAGATTGGGTTCCAAAGTGTCAACAGATTGGGTTCCAAAGTGTCAACAGATTGGGTTCCGAACAACAGGACCCTGCGACACGGAAGGCCCAGAAGGAGATGGCGTAACGAGCTGGACTCTTATCAAAAGGAGTGGGCCCAAAGAGCCAAAGACAGATAAAAATGGAAAGTGGGGATGGAGGCCTTTGCCTTCAGTGGGACACATCAGGCACATAATAAAATTTAATTAGTTCATTTATAACTCACTAACCGGCAACGCTGTCGGCAAGTCTGTCGTTGGGTCTAGAAACATGAAGTTAATAATTATTATTATGACAACGGTGACCAGCAACCCCAAAAAGGTAATAAGGGGATGAAAGCGCTTGTATGGAAGTTCGTCCATTTTTTCTCAAAACAAATCCCACACACACGCACGATTTGTTAATCAATAAAAACTAAATATTTACAGGAACTCTGCGTAACGGAAAGCAACAAGAAGATGTTGATAGATAGATGTCAGTCCGCTTGGGAGAAAATCAACAAGTTGGAAGTTGTGAAGTTCAAACTCCAATTAGACCTGAACGATAAGAACGAAGCACTTCAGATTGATACGGACATGTTGAACTTGGACAAGGATTGTGCTAATATCACTTATAAGACTGACTCCTTGAAAACTCCCAAGAGGTTGGATTTTTTATTGAGTATTAAAAATAATTGAATGACGTATGACGTTATGAGCCTTAGGACCAATAAAGGGGAGAAGGGGATGGAGACCCCGCCTTCTCCTTCGTGTTAAACCCTGCAGACAGAAATAGGTCATCTACGCCTTATTACAACATTTTAATATTTACCTTGAATTTGATTTTATTTCTAATTTGACCTTAACCTTCCAAAACTTTTATTAACCTCGAAAATGTCTTTGATCTCCGATAAGGTAATATTGCATATTTTGGATTGACCTTGACTTTTGGTGTGTTCGACCTTGACTTTGGTGTGTTCGACCTTGACTTGTGGGTGGTTGACCTTGACCTTAACATGTCATTGGCCTTATTATTGCTTGAAAACATGTTTAGACCCGTCACGGGTTTTTTTTTTTCTAACATTTGAGAATTAATTATTATGCGTATTTGTTATGCCTAGAAAAATTGATTTATGCGTAAATAAATTTATGCTTTAGAATGTTATGCTTAAACATTATTATAAATAGAGAAATAATGCTTTAAAAAATACGATAGCTGTTATGCGTAAATAATTATAATTAGGATAAACAAAAGTGCGTCGTGTTAAATTATGTTTTAAAATGTAATGCAAATGGATAAGGAACCTTAATCGAACCCAGCACCTCATGCTGAGCAGAAATTGTAAAATGTATTCAGGCTACAAGCTTTCTATTTATTTGCAAATGAGAAAACAGAGTCTAATGATCTCATTACCGAAGTTACCATCTCTGCATAATCCCTTAACACATTAACGAAGTCTAAACCTGAACACAGAGCCAAGACAGCTTACAAGACACGACAGTCTCCTTGAAAACAACCTGAGAGGCAGAACTTTAAACTTGGTACTTATAAACAATTAAATTTGTTAGAAGTTATGATACTCCCTCGCGTCTTGTTGCACCTGGGCTTGAGTTAAAAGGTTCCCACGACATTCTAGTCTCATTAATAACACAAGATATGAGCAGTCTCTAAGCGATGGTACTTTGCCTCTCATTATGGTTTTTTCTTACGTAGGCGTATCTAAACAACGGCTTACTTACCAAGTTGGCGAAAGGCTAGATGGTTTTCAGTACTAGGTACTTATAGTTTAAGTTTTAGGATAGCTACTAGCTCTTATTTCATGATACTGGAAATCCTTTTAAAGAGAAAATTATATTTATGACGTAGTAGAGATGTAATCAAAATCAAAAGGACGTACTTATGGAGAATCAACATCGCCAAAAAAAAATACTTCTTTGATGTTACCCCAGACCACAGGTAATATAATCCCAGACCAAATAAAAAACCAAGACACAGCGCTGTCAACAGTGACGTGAAGCCGGTTTCGTAAACATGGTGTGCACTTATTGAGTGTAGTTTAGTGTTAATTTTTTGTGAATGAGTGCGTGTGAGTGTGTATGCACAGAACGAGGCGTAGTTTTGCGAAAGCTTCACTGTGTTGTTCCCAGAGCTATGTCTTAGTTTTTTATTTGATCTGAGGATGTTACCATAATACAATAAAATACACTTAGGATCAGCTCACACCAGACGCGACGCGTGACGTCTCGCGGCGCCGCGAGCGGCCGCGCGTCTTTCAATCGATACCATGCATTTCCTATTGGAGATAAAGCATAAAATGGCTTGACTGTGCGCTCAGCGTCACGTCGTGTCGCTTCTCGGTGTGAGCTGACCCTTAGTTATTAAATACGAGAGGCAAAGCTAGAAGATAACAACGTTTTTGAAGTTCCAACAAACAATTTTATAAGTAAATATCAATACAAAAAAAATTAAATACAAATTATAATTGCTCGAGATCAATGGAACCATTTTACTTACTGCTAAAAGGGTAACCAAATAATTGAAATTAACCATTTAATTACTTTAATGGACGCAATCAAAGCCTAATACCAAAATTGTTTGTCTCTAATAGAATGATTACCAACCAGCAATGGCAAGACAAATGTGAAGCAACGAAACAAATGGCAATAGACGAGCTTCAAGACACTTTACGTCTTCGTGAGTCACTCTTTGTTGCTCGAGGTCGCGCTAGAAATGCATTGAGAGCTCAAACTGATGTCACCAATTATATGCTGAGGAGACGCATCTATGATACGCAGAGGGCTAGAAACGAACTGGATTGGCAGAAGATGAAGGTTTGTTCAGTTCAGAAATAAGTAGCAATTCCTAAGAACCTTTAGATAAACACGGCATCTATTGGTAAGAGACCAAAGTCCTGTCGTCTTATATCTACTCTCCAACTAGCGTTGACAAAAACACTTGCACTCTTCGGCACTAAGTATATTTTGAAGCTTTCACCTTACGACTACTTTTATTAGACTTTAAAAGTTATGTACCCAATCATGGAGCACAGAATTGGTCGTTGTATGTAAACCTGCGGCCCATCAAGACAATATTAATGCTTTCCGTCAAAACGAACCACGGCAGATTTTAACGACACAATCTAATTTTAGGAGGACATAATATTTTCTATGCAATTAGTGCAACAAATATAGGACCATATTTTGGACAGAATATCGAAATATTATTGATTCACAAGGCCGTTTACCTGTAAACGTCTCAGATGGTATGGCCACGTGATGCTAAGAGACGAGAAACATGTAGTGTAGAAATCATTGCAACTACCTGAAATAAGACGTAGAGGACGACCTCCAGTTACGTGGTGGACTAGCATGATGAAGCTCCTATTGGAGGAAGAACAGCCCGGCCAACAACCCAGAACATTGTCCTGGCGCCAGAAAATTAGGAGACCGACCTCGCTTACCAGTAAACCTCGTCAGTGTGCAATTTTCCACTAAACAAGACTAAATGGAAAATTCAATAACAGACCATTAGAGTAACAGGCCAGCCTATTTCAGTATTCCAAATTGGTCGTTGAATAATACTCTGTAGTCTGGGAACTATTACCTGAAATGCCTACCGAAATAGAATCAGCCTTCCCTGGAAACACTGTTTCCAATGTGCAATGGGATGAAATCACACAGTACGTTAGTAATCCCCTAATTGGGTAGGTGCAGAAGTATAATACGTAGTAGTTTCCCGGGTATTAAGTTCCTCGAAGGCTTTAACAATTATTAAATAAAATTTCACTGAAACTTTTACACCTCGCGAACCTATACGTCTTATCCTGGGAATAAAGTTTCCATTTAGGACAGTTTTCACAAAAAAGCCAGAAGACAATTTTATTACACGGATAAATGATAGCTATAGACCGACCGATTTTATGAGTCCTCGCGAAGGTATCGATTTAAATGCAATATTCTGAAGGTTCATTACGTATTGGTTCAATTAGTATCGTAATACTTACGTGGATTATGGTTATTTTAAAGCAAATTACCTGTGGGATATGGTTAGGGCTTTGTGGACGTTAAATGTGCCTTTGACGGGGCGAGGCAGAGGACTCATTAAAGCGGTCGATCTATAGATAAATATTGAATTCTAGTCTTGTAACTAGCAAAATAAGCCCTAAATAAAGTTCTGAACTAAAGGAGTTAATTTAAAGGTCTAATTCTAGAAAAGTCGCACTCTTTTCGCCATCTACCCACTCAGTGGCAAACAATTGGGTAACTTGGGAATCTGATATTGCCGTCCAACTATATTAGCTTCCAAAAACTTTATTCATATAGTTAGGTCCAGAATAAGAGAAATAAAAGTGGGAAGTTTCTCAATCCTGTTACGTGATATTAGGGTCAGTCGGCAAGCAGAAACTATTTTTGTCACCAAGCCCAGATTTCTGAAAGATTTTGTAGTTTTATCGAATGCGTCATCGTTTGTTGTTGCTTTATTTTCATCAAGTACAACATGTGGTATAAGGCACAATTCCGCAGCCGACTGCTACTACACACCTCACCGCAATGCCCAATGCTGTTTCAGACCGCTGTATAAGATTAGTCTCTATGTAACTTGACAGCACGATTGGCGCAGTGGCTGAGTGATTGGCTGCTGCGCTGCATGTCGCAAGTTCGATTCCCGCACGGAACAAATATTTGTATGGCTTACAGATAGTTGCTCCGGATCTAGCTGTTTGTGTATGTGAGTTTAAATGTTTGCTAAACGCACCCATTACAAAGGAGAAATTCCTAGCGTGGGGCAATGTTTAATGTTGCAAAAAAGGCATTGCCGCTTGTTGCCGTATTCATAATCCCATAGAAACCATCATTGATCAACGATGGAATTTGTTGCCCATTCTTTTTCATAGGATACTTCCTTTACGAATGAGTAGCTATATCAATTCTAAATCTTTGTAAAGGTTGTCGTTCAAAAGTGCTATTTAATGGCCCAATTGGAGTAAATGCTTTGGTGGCATCACATCACACACACACACACATTTTCCTACCGGTTCACCAATTTTCCGAAATCTAACAAAAAACTGTACATTATCCGTAACTTTTTTCCCAGATGGAAGAAAACATGGACAAACTAGCAACGGAACTAAAAATTATGGGCGAACAGTTTGCCGACAAAGTGAACGCGTTGAAAGTGGCTGAAACCCGCTTGGAGACGCGAGGGTATCGTCCAGGGTATGAACTGGCTGCTGATGAGGCCGATATAGGACTGAAGGATGAGGTCCGGTGCCTGAGGGAGACTATTCGTCAGTTGCAGGACAAATTGGACTGTGCCAAGTCAGTATAAGTAGTTATGCTGGCTAAACTAGCGTAGATTATCACTCAAGTAATTTGGTGTGCCAGAAGACGACGCGGTAGACCTCGCAGGAGATGGTGGGACGAGCTGGACATAACTAACGACCAGTGGCCTACATTGGCCCTGAATCGAAGAATTTGGAAGTCATGGAGAGGTCTTTGCCCAGCAGTGGGATGATGCAGGCTAACAGTATCAGTAGCAGTTTACAACACGTTTTTTTCTTCCATCAGCCTCTGTCAGCCGTAACTCTAATATTAGTTTTTAGCGTAGTAAGGTTATCGATAGAAAAATAAACTGACGGTTTGAAAGCAAGGTGGTTTGAATACGAAATTTGGCATATGCTCCCCGTCTTATGGCTTTTTATGTCCTTTACTGTAGAGGGACTTTTGAAACCCCGAGGGACTAAAAATAGAGCTAGTATTAAGAAACTATTTAGAAGTTCATTACTCATCATGATAAATGGCTAGGACTTGATGTATTTAAATGTGAGACATCGTAGTAATGTGAGATCGTAGCGTTCAGGCATTGTCTAGTCAATTTGATTCATCTATCCACAAACATATTTAACATTTATTTATTAGATAAATCTTCTTCAACCCTGTATTTTCCAGCCAGCATTCTTGGAGCCACGGACCACGCGGGAATTTAACTCTGGTCTGCTAGACGTTGTCATTCCACTGCTGTGCAAACACCTCATGATTTTTTTCTGAACTGGTTATTGGTTCTGTCCAGCTCCTCCCGTCTTCTACGGTCTGCTGCAACGTCTTCTGACTGTGACAGGGCTCCAGATAGTACCTATATATCGGCTCAATGGAAACGGCAGACACGGCCAGCTCAGTTCCACTTAAGCAGAGTGGTTTTTTGAGCAATGTCAGAAATTAACTTTAAACCATTTTCAGGGCAACATACAATGCTCTAGAAGCAGCTTCCATCAAAATAGCCATTGATTTGAACGACAAGAACCAATCCTTGGAGGTGGACACCCGAGCCTTAGAAATGAGAAATGCTTTAGAACCAAAGAAAGCTAGTGGCACTGACAAGAACTTAATTCTTGCTGGCATGGCTGATGAACTCCCAAAAGTTGTGTGTTAAAAATGAAATAAATAAAAAAATGTGTATGGTCGAATTTTCAATTCACTGGAGTAAACTGACAGATATTATTGTCAGCTTGTTAAATAATTAACCATATCTGTTATATTCTAGACTTTAATGCTATTTCAATCTGTTTTCCGTAACGAAAGAAAATACAGAAATGACCTTTGATGATGTGAAAAATAGACCCGTAATCGATAAAACCAACGATACCAAGAAATAATGCCATTATAATTGTTTTAATTGGAGACAGCTATCAGTTTTAGAAAGTTACTCTAGTGAAATAAGAATTTGACATTAATATTCTTAATGTCAAAATTAAATTGTTCAAGAGAAATGGCAAAATTGCGTTTTTTTTTTGTCCATGTTTGATTAATGACCAATGTTTAATGTTGTGATGTAGGTACGTAATTATTCAATATTATTTGTTTTGTTGTCTATCTTTTAAAGCTTCTCCTAGAAACCTAGATAATTATGTATTACCTTTTTATTTTTCTTTTTAATACATATTTGTTACGTCTTTAAATATTCTAATATAAAGCAATGTAAAAAAACCTTTAAAAATATTAAAAAAATGTAAAAATGTATTACGTGCATTATTAAAATTATAATTCATATATTATTAATTATTTATTTGTTCATTAATATACTTTAATTTACGACATAACTTTAGATAACTTTTCGGCTTAGTTGATAAATGCTCAATCCGTAAAATGCCCAACAGATAGCCAGAAAAAGGACTCAATCATCATTATTCGTGTCCCGATTTCCAAAATTTTTGCAGTTCATGCTCGGAAAGTTATAAATATAACCTAAAGATCGTATTTGTTTGTAGTAATTTAGATAGTACACATCATGCTTAACTAATAAGCAAAACTATACGCATTGAAAATGACCCAAATTTGTGAACACAGTTGCGGTTTTAATTTTTTTCCGCGTACGTATATATCAAATGGTAACTCAGTGGTCGGACTCAGCCCCACGTCACGACTCGTGCGGGGCACAAGTCCAAGAATGTTTGTCGCCATCTGTAGCTTATCTTAATCGCCCAGAAAACAAGGCATGTGAAATTTGTGTAATTAAAGTTTTGAAATTGATTAAAAATAGTAATAATGTTCACGAAATTGTTTAATTTGATTTTCCGAATAATCAGATCGAAGAATTGAATAAGGAATACGTTGAGTTACCAGTAACTCTGAATGTATAATGTTAAAGAATTAGTCCTTTTGCGAATTGGCCATTTTATGAATTAGTCCTTTTGCGAATTGGCCATTTTATGAATTAGTCCTTTTGCGAATTGGCCATTTTATGAATTAGTCCTTTTGCGAATTGGCCATTTTATGAATTAGTCCTTTTGCGAATTGGCCATTTTATGAATTAGTCCTTTTGCGAATTGGCCATTTTATGAATTAGTCCTTTTGCGAATTGGCCATTTTATGAATTAGTACTTTTGCGAATTGGCCATTTTAAGAATTAGTCCTTTTGCGAATTGGCCATTTTATGAATTAGTCCTTTTGCGAATTGGCCATTTTAAGAATTAGTCCTTTTACGAAACAGCCATTTGTCGAACGCTAGGCATTTTACAAGCCAACTTTTCTGTGGTTAGTGCAAATAAAGAATTAAAAAACTGATTTTTATTTTTAATTGGAAACCCAATTAGGCAATAAGGCAGTTGTCCCGCCGCCAACGATGAGCGAGAAGCGAGTAGAGCTAGAAACTAGAAATGCGTTGGCGAGCAACGAGAAGCATGTGCGTTTGAACTGAGGGACTACACTCGTTTTTCGCAAAATAGAAATTGTAGGGTTTAGTAGAAGACGTTAAAACAATTATTATAGAACAAATCTGAGAATTTCTAAACAAATATATTAAAAACCACAGCCCTTAAGTGTGGTCCCTCAGTCCTCACCGACCATCAGCCAGATCTCGGGAAGTATATGGACGAGAAGCGAGTATGTAGTTCCGATAGCTTTGTCGGGTTGCTTTGTTTGATGGGCGATTGCTCACACCACTCGCTCGGGGCGGCTAGCCCTGCGCAACACTGCACGCGCTACGCACCTGTCCCGACAACAATGATAGTTCTATGTGAATTTATAATATGTGCACTCAGATCCGCACTCTAGGTAGAAATGACCACTGGTTTGTCTCTTGGCGTGAGTTCTGACCGCCAAAGAAGCATCACTGAGCAAGTATCGTTTTGCTAAACGAGTATTATCTTTGATAGCTTTTGTCGCTCGGCGACAAACTAATGGAGCGAGTCCTCGCCGGTAGTGTAAACAGTCAGCGTTCAACTGTTAATAAATGCATCTCTTTTTTTACACGGAATGTATAACAATTTTACGTTTCTTGAGCGAGAAAATAGCTGATAGTTAGTCGCTTTCTCGCCGGCGGTGGGACAACTGCCAAACGCTTTGCTCGACCTTGGGAATCGGACGCAAGACCTTATGCTTAGCAAAAGAAATCAATTTACGGAGCATCCTGTCGAAGAAAATTCAACAGCGAACAAACCCAAATTATCTCCTCCCAAACTTATCCGAAATCGAAAACTTTAAGTAATCCATCAGATAATTACCGGATACCAGACCCTTTGTCAACACCGTGCCCTTATTTTTTACTAAAAAAACTTACTTTCTGTTTATTTCTCGTCGTATTTTTAGACTCAACATTTACTTCCGATGAGGTTCATGATAGGGCATTATGTCGCGGTTCGGAAGTGAGTGGCCTCAAAATTGTAGGTAAACGATGATGGATTGTCAGAATTCGTCTAGAGAATACGAATATTGGCTGATTGCTAGAATGTTCCAACTTTGATGCCAGTAATGGTAAGAATTGAGTGATGGGGAATTTGATGGTGTTTCATTTAAAAAAGTTTTAGAATCATTATCAATGTGTAAAACAAAATAATTTGTGAAACACTTTTCTATACGGTTCTACTCGGAAATGAAAACCACACAGTGACGGCTATCTACTCACAAAAGGCACATAACGAACTTCTCATTTTACGAACTAAAAAAAAAATCAAACAAATCAAAAAAAATAAATCAAGTCAAAAAAAAGAATTGATTGATTCATTGTTAAATTAATACATAAATAAATAAACTTTGGTTTCTGGAATGCTTTATATTCATGACTATATATTTATGACTTTTTGGGCCACTGACTACCAAAAAACTGTCAAAGATCTAGAAATGACAGCCGGGACCAACGGCTTAACGTGCTTTCCCATCCACAGACCAACCAAGGCATGCACAGCTTAACCTAAAGATCGACCCGAGCGGCTGTTATTATGAAGCCACGAGGTCCTCAAAGACTACTAAAGAACTTCGCCTTCAAATCATGTATATCAGAACTCGATATCGATCGATCTTGATTGTTGCTCCAATCGCATCAATCCCGGATCAATCAAAGGCTGCTGTTATTTAGTAACTGATCTTATAGAGTATCCCTCGGAGTTTCCACCACAGATATGCGTAAAACTAACCAATCACATGGCTCACTATCACACACATCCTTGCACATAGATCTCTAGTGGAAATACAGCCTGAAATGGAGAACAACGAACTGTAGAAATGGGTTATCCTTTCTTAGATAATCCGTTTACTCTAGCCCTACCGTAAGGAAACGTTACGTAACCATATAAAGTCACAAGAATAGACTACTGAGGAGCTCAGCGTAGAAAGAGCTTGTGTCTAAATAATAACAGCCGCTCGGGTCGATCTTTAGGATAAGCCGTGCTTGCCTAGATTGCTCTGTGGATGGGTAACCACCCATTACATACCGAGTTTCCTCCGTACCTCGGAAAGCACGTTAAGCTGTTGGTCCCGGGTGTCATTTGTAGATGTTTGACGATCGTTAAGTAGTCAGTGGCCCAAAGTCTGACAACCAGTCTTACCAAGGGGTATCATATTACCCAGTACTAACTGGGTTGTGGAGGTCAGATAGGCAGTCGCTCCATGTAAAATGCTAGTATTCAGCTGCATCCGGTAAGACTGGAAGCCGACCCCAACATAGTTGGGAAAAGGCTAGGCAGATGATAAGAGCAGCTCAGCATAATTACAAAAGAAAACACCAACCATCTCTAGTATAAGCTTCACTAAAATATTCTGTTACACTTGAATTTCACTATTTGATTAGTATACTTGTGGAATACGCTAAAAAATACTTCATTAGAGGTTCTGCGGATATTCAGGACTAGTTCTAAAGCTATGTTCAGAATTAGAATAGTAACTATGAGTATTCAAAGTATATATGTCGGATTTGTCAGGGTTTATTCCGTTAGGCTTGTACATCATGAGGGCAGACCATGGGAATGAAATGAAAATACACTAGGTGCGATACAGTTTATAATAAACTAACAAATTACTTGAAATTAAAATTTAACACAATAACACGGGGCACAATGAATCGGGTACAGTTCCAAAACGTCTGAACTCTGCTGCGATCAGACATTCAATGTCCTCCTCGCCTCGAGCTGTAACATCAGTGCTCTGTAGAAGCCACGCTGTGGTGGGGGTAGACTTGTAAGTAGGTCGCGTGACGTCACCACCAGCGGACTTGCGATTCATTTTATGTCCGTACTAATGACCGGTTCCGACAAATAAAATTAGGAGAGTAAATTAATCTTTTAACGTTCAATTAATTTCTCATAGTACGAGTAGTATAACCCACAACTTATGCTTTAATCTGCTAAAGATCTTTTTTTTACTTCCCTGCATTGTATCCCACTGCTGGGCAAAGGCCTCCCCTTTCTTCTTCCATTCCTCTCTATCTTGTGCGATCTCTGGCCATGTTAGCCCCACAAACAGCTAAAGATCTATTAAATCCAAATTGCCTTTGTTTAAGAACTTCACGCATAATCACTCGTCACCCATTCATTCATTTATCATCCATACTAATGCAGTTTGTCTGTCTGCTACGTTAACGCACTTTAAAAAAGGCTAAACAGATTTCTATTAAATTGTCGCACATTATAACACCATGATCTAGGCACGTCTTATCGACGCCCTAAATTATGTAGCGACCCCTTTTTTTTGGATGGGACATCAAATGACACCTCCCTCTCTGGGCGGAGTGGAAGGGAGTGTCAGACTTGTACTGACTAAAACCCCTTCTTAACCCTTTGTGTGCCAGGGCCGCAGTATCTCTTTCGAACAATCCCGCAGCCCAGGTAGTTGTCTTACTAAGGTGGTCCACTCGATGTATCCGATATAAAATAGCTTTAGGCGCGACTTTTTTTTTACCTACCATAATAGGTACAAAGAAAACTAAATTATATATTAGAATAAAATTATGAAACATCCTGTTAATGATGTTAACGTGTCAAACGGGAGAACATACCTACCCAGCGCTCGAGTCGAGTAGATAATCGCTCGCAACAGGGTGTTTTAACTGCGTAATGCGTCATAATACTGAAAAATATTTTTATTTTTAAATTAATAAAATCTCATAAATACTAATTTTTTTTTAAGAATGTTTATTAGTCATTGGATACATGAAGTGGGCTGCTGTTGTAAGACGACTAAAAAGTCACAGCGTATAGTTTCCGTATTCCACGCGGGTGAAGCCGCAGACAAAAGTTATTTTAGGCATATCTTTTCACCCAAGTCGGTGAAAACAACTATGATAAAGAAAAATACGCCAGCCTTCCCACAATTCAACTACTCCTGTCGAAACTTCTGGCCAACAATATCGAACACATTAGCCAAACCTAATTATCAGATCCATATAGATAATGGAAGTGTCCCGTTGTCTCCCGACTTGGTTCATTAGGCTGGATACTTCAGATTTAGTATAAAAGCTTGAGGAATAAGATCAGTCTTCACATTCAACTGTCCACCTTCTTCTTCCTCTTCATCTGCACTTCTAGCAAATCTACCAAGTAAGTAATATGTTCTGTAAAAATTATTATATGATTACTTGTTATTTATGCTTTATTTATTCTGCAAATAAGACGTAAGTAGGTTTATTTTGTATATTTCTTTACTTATAAATCATCCCTTTTCCTATTTTTTTCGAATAAGACCTGAACAACAATTCTATCCTGTCGTCAGATTCTCTTCCGGCTGAAGTTGAAAGAATTGCATTTTCTTTTTGCTCCGGTCCAAATATTATTTGAAAGCTTCTAATTAACTCAAAAAACACTCACTGTAAATGCCAATTTAATATTGTTGTGACAATTTTCTTACCTTTTAATTTGAAGTTCGACTTACAGAGTCTGTTGCATAGCTAGCTATTGTAACAAGCTTTTAACAGACTGATTAAAAAAACAGGAATCGAACCAAACTAGCTCTGGAATCCGGGACTCTCTGACTATGCCTAATGCCGGGTACACATTGGTGAAACGTAACATATAATGTAAAACACGCTAAAGCAAATTTGCCTGTAGTTGGGTTACATTTCATGTTGCGTTCCATAAGTCTGGACGGCTTATTCATGTTACATTTCATGTAAAGTTACACCAATGTGTACCCAGCATAATAATACTTCGTTTAGTTGCAATTAATCGTGTCGTTTTTTTTCAAAACATAAACAAGGAAATCGTATCCCAAAAATGGGGTCTTTCCTATAACACTTTTGGTGCCTCATTCGAGTATCTGACTCATAGTTCAAAAGTTTTCCACCTCCAAATAACATAGGTATTGATGATATAACATCATCGACGAATTTGCACTGCGGATATTTTCTTACATCCTTATGTTAAACGCTATAAGCAAGAGGTGTGTAGGCAGCAACAATCGCAAAATAGACTAAAAATTATCATACCCTAATCCCGTTTTAGACGTCATACATTTTACATACAGAACTTGTTGTCAGCATGATTTCATATGCGGAAACATATTTTTTTAGAAACTTCGAACATTAGAGCATCAATCATGACATCTAGTATCCGGCAGGATTCGAGAATTGATAATTTTAAGTTTAGGAAGTTGTATTAACAATAATTGAGATTTAAACCGATCGTGTGATAACGAGATCCGCTTCCTAAAAGGCGCAGAGTTAATCCAAAGTTAATTTTCATCTAGACAATTTCCATTGCTTCGTAATTGCGCACGTATTAAATTCTCGCCACATTTACGGAGCTATGTAAATCTGGTAACGATATAATCGGTGCCTATCAGCTACTTAGTACACGAACCGTGTCTAGAGGTTATTTACATTTGACTTTTGTTCGTCGGCGCGGAAGTAAAATGCTTTTGTCCTAAATGTTGGTTTATTCTGCAACGTAATAACACGTGCCGAAAAAAGTCGGACACGTTTGCGTCAGACACGTTTCATCTCATGTGAGATACTTGTTTCTGGAAGGTCTTTGCTGATATGTATGTTCATATTTATTTTAGAAGATTAAATAAAAAAGTTAACTCTCTACCAATTGCACTGTCAAAACGTCTCGGTATCGAATCTCCGTCCACATAAACTTGCGTCACAAACATTTATTTCTACTAGCCTAACCAAAACCTTTCCCACACAGGACCGCAAATAATTTCACAATCCGAATTAATTACTCAAATAAGTCAGAATACGATAATAAGTCAGAAATGTCAAATACGATTATTGAATAGCCCCAATAGTATCATCCATGTACAAGCATTCTGGCGCCCCGGGCTACCGCTGAAGGCAAGCAGCTTTGTTCAGGCGCGACAGAGTAACGTGGACATGCCCCGAAAATAAACATTGCTTAGTTTTGTACTGGTGATCATGACGCCCTATATAAACGTGTTTGTAGAAGTTATTTTAGTGATGCAGTGTTGTATAATTTATTTATTTTGATTTAGATATTGTCATTCTTCTCTCTAAAAATTGAAGGCTAAGAGAAAAAAAAAGAGGTTGTCAAATGGATAAGAAAAAATACCACGCTTTTTTCCATAAAAAAAAAATAAAAATTAAAGCTCAATACAACTTTTTATAAATCCTTATACCAAAATTTATACACGGCAAAAAATAATGTCTACTGTCTAGACAAACGTACACATATTAAAACGAATGGTTACGTTTTAATATGTGTACGTTTGTCTCGGTTTACGCAACAATGATTCATACTTTCCTTGAAAGAAATCTAGCAATAGTTTCGCTATTAATCGAACATCGCACCTTGGGCCACTTAAAGTGTTACATAAAACCCATGTGCGATTTCCAATGACCTTGGTCGTTTCTTCTAATAGAATTTCAATAATTGTTCGTATTTATGCGGAAGAAATTCTCAGATACATTTATTATGCAACCAGTTTGGATCGTATACATATTTATGAAACTTGTTGAGATACTCGTAATAATGTGCTTTTGTTCTTTGTTGTTAATGCAGTAAACCTGTTTAAAAGTCTAACTTTAGTTAGCGTCACGGATCTAGCATAAATCTATCAATACGAATTAAAGACATGTTATTTGCTACCAAAACTTGAAACGTAAATGATCTTCTAGAAGTATTGTTAGTTACTATTAATAACGAAATAAAGATTGTCTGATTGGAGCCGAATACAAAAACTACAAGGCAATCAACATATCTCTGAGATAGAGACAGTCACATATCATCTAATGACATTTTGCTAAAATATGAGAGACTACTCACACAACAGATGCAGACTATATTCCGACTAAAATCGATACACATACACAGATCGATACATATGTAAAATAATTAAGTGATTAATAAGCATCGATGATTAACGAAAACCTTTTCCAACTTTATGACTCTCATCCAAGATAATGGTGCAAAATAAAAAAAAAACTTTCACAAATCGGATTATCCAAAGTCCCTATCCACGTTAACATCATCGCAGAGCCATCCACTTCCTACTTAGAACTTTCGTCTTTCGTTTCGGTACCTACAGCTCAGATCCGTTTCCTGGGATATCCCTTAAGCACACGCGCTTCGCCCCTCCCCAGTTGCAGACATAGTTAAGAGGTTACATATTTAAACAAGTTTCATTTCCAAGCGGTCGTTGGCCAGAATTTTCCGTTAATAAACATTACTCGCGATCTTTGCAAGTTTTTGTTTACATATCATTGCGGTATTGTTGTTAAGACGAAATGAGCTTTGTTTGTGTTGTGACTTCTATGAGAGTTTACCCAAAAGTCGAACTTTTTCCGTGATTTGTGAATGAGGTGAGTTTCGTGAAGTGCAGTTGTTTATTTGTGTGGAAACAGTAGGGTTGATATTTTCAATTAAGTAAGTGGTTGTTAATTAATTACTTTGAAGTGAAATGGGTAAAATTAAGTGGAGAAAACTATTCAGTTCGAGACTTTACTGAAATTGTTTTGAAATAACAGCTATCTTACTTGACCACTTTAATTAACTTTCATAATTCGAATTCAGGTAACGTCACGTTACGATAATTAGCTTTCATAAAACTTTTGTAATTATTTTTTCAATTATAAGTCTAGTGTCTAGCCAAATTATTAAAATTATAATTATGATAATAAGAAAATATGTAGAGATACAATTTTATAATATTAAAGTTAACTAGTTTACATGATGTGCCTGAAATTTATAAAGTGACTAAGCTGTTAATATTAAAAAAAAATAATTGTGCCGGCCAGCTTTTTATCATTACTTGACGCTGTTACAATTACATTTTATAGAACTGTCACATTACAATAAACTACTCAGTTTCCATTAAAATACATCGGGGAATTTAAACCGGTCAAGTTGAAATACTGATATTTAAATTCGAATCTATAATATTTGGGAGAAGCCAATGTCCAGTGGACTGTGATACATTGCGTTGATTGAAGCTTTCATAACTACAGAACATAACATCACGCCTGTAATCCCCGAAGGGTTAGGCAGAGACGTACCTAATAGCATACCCACATTTCGCTAGTTATGTTTTAAGTGTATTGCCATCAACCGGGCACAAATCCAGACTCCGCAGTTGCTACTACGATATTCCTAATGGAAAAACCCAATAACATTTAGTCCGACCCGGGAATCCAATGCGGGACCTCATGCTTGGCAGTCGGGCTTGAAACCACTCTACCAGCGAAGCAGTTCATAACTAGTTAATAGAATAGTTAAGTCGCATCTTCTAACGCTTATCTACGGCGAAGAATCTGAGCTCAATATCAGGAAAGAACATGCTCTGTAATCGATGAAGACAAGCTTATTTATCATCATCTTCTCTAGATCCAAATTATGTAAAAAGCGCGGAGCTGCGCTGCATTTCTGTTCTACAACTCGGTGTTCACACTGTTCCAATCATACCTTTCATCTTACAGAAAATCTCTTCATCGTTTTCTTGATGATGAGCCTTCTCCATAGAGATTTACGCTTTGGAATGGGCAACTACAGTACTTCCACAAGTTATTATGCCTTGCGTCTGTGACTGTAGCTACGTCTTCTTTGTTTTTCTGACATTCAAAAGTGCCTGTTATGGTCTAATTGAAATAAATACTTTGAGTTCGACTTTGAAGCCTGTTATACCTAATTCATTATGTTGTTATACTTCCAGATCACAAAATGGCCGGCAAGATCACTGCTGCTTTCGTTATTTTCATCACCATTGCGTTTCTCGCCAACTTCGGTCATGTCGCCTGCAACCCTGCTATTGGTAAGTAGTTCTTACATATTCTTCCTATAAATATTTCCCCAGTTCTTGCCACAAGCACAACCCTACTTTAATGTGGAAGTACTGCTTGGGTTTATAGGACCTACAACGATTGCTTAAAGTATGTCTTATTATTTGGCATCCTACTTAAAGAATTTAAGTTGCTAAGTACTTCAACTTGAACTTCTGAGCTATGTAAGGGCACGTCGCTTGATGAATTGAAGCCAGAAAAAGTAGTCCCTTTCAAGATCCTATTTTAAAAAGTTTGACCTCTACGCGTGATCGCAATCTCAGATCACTAACCTGTTACATAAGGTAACGAGAAAGTCCTATCCATGAAGATACATCGACGTCTATGTGCAAATCCCTTTTTATGTTCGCGAAAAATCGTCAATCTTCCCACTTTGTCTCGTCTAGTTTATTATTTATTTTTCCTCATACTTTGTATGCAGGGTGTATGATCAGGATTCTAAATACGACCACACGTAACATTTCGCAAGACTTACATTTTTTGACTCGCGACGAGGTTTGCACGACTCGTTTTTGTGCTTACGTTTAAAAGAGCAAACAGATTTAGTAATGTTCGTGGTTAACTTTCGTTAACTTGCTGTTACTTCATAAAAGCGTGGGTATGTCTACAAAACAAAACCATTTTTGTTTTAGAACTTTCCTGTTTTGTGATAACACTTTCGAGTATCCATGTACCTACTTCTTGCATGAAAGTGAAACATCGCCCACTAACTTCATACTGTATAACCTTCACAGATTAGAACTTAGTACTACGACTGTGAAAATACAGAAAATAACTCTAAAAACATCCAACAAATCACTCCACATCTTTTCATTTACTATAAGCACCAACGAACAGTATTCCAAACTTTCATCACAACCAATAAGACACGTCAAGCCTTTAACAGTTTCCATGAAGACTGATGCAACCCTACCAGCTACTGGCCACACCGCTAGCTCGCTCGCTCGATAGTTGGTGATGTGGCCAGGGGCTGCAGTCTCGACATATATAGCGACAAAAATCGGTCGTTAAGTCATAACGGTGTCAAATTTCTTTAATAGCTTTTCAACTTTATTTCGAAACCTTAAGGTTGAAAATCTATTAAAGAAATTTGACATCGTTATGACTTAACGATTTCAGTGCCCACTGAAAGCGAAAGGGAGCTGTAGGTACAGGACATAGGTCGTATAGCTCCATCTCTTTTGCACACTTCTCGTACAATTCAATCCATCCATCAGCACAATGTTTTCAGTGCGTTACATTGAGTCCTACCGTAAAATGTGACTTTTCACCCCCCAAAAAAAGAAGTCGTTTCCCAGCAATAATTTTTGCGTAAAGTTACTTAGTTTGATAAACATAATGCTTGGTTGACGGCCTGGTGAAGGGTTCGTTTACACCATGTATGAGATGGTGATGGTCAGTGTGAACCTTTTCAAATCAATCCAGAGTTTGTAATCTAGACTACATCTTGCGAAACTGACCACTTAAATTATCTTAACACCACACACGCGCTAACTTTATATTCAAAAGGACGACATCGACAATAAAGACTAAACGTGACTGTCGACGAGCATGTTTTAAATATCGTCTTTGTGTTCGAATAATCTTAATTGAATCTAAGATTACCATAACGTTTTAGAATTTAAACTAACGTTAGCCAATTGAATTCAATTTTGACGGAGACAAAAGGAGGTGTGTGTGCTAATAGGTAAGCAGAGCCCCCCACTAACGTGTCTCCTACTCTTGGTGAATCCGAGCAAGTCTATAAAAAACTTGGTATTTTATCACCACATATTCCTACATCAATCGAACTCGTGAAAGCCTTCACAAAAGCAATAGGTCATAGGTAGCTAGGGCATTTAGGTTAACTCATGGAAATGGCATCAAATAATAAGTCGCAGAGAATCAATGTCAATTTCCCTTACAACGGAAGGCAAATAGTCACCTTTCCAAAAGCGTACAGACTGAGCACTGTTTGCCTAGGCATAAGTAGACTATTCCATCCAAAAGTTGTTCAGAACACAAGTAACCACTACCTTATTGAATCAGAAACTATAGATTAATAAGAGTGGCGCCTCATCTAGCATAGAATCGCATTTTTCTATGCTCTTATCTTTTTTCGTCGCTCAGAACCGTCATTTGCTAAAACAAGAAACAGTGCGGGAGTGCTATCGGACGGAGCAGCATCGACGATGCGCTCGGCACCCTCAGGGATTTCCATTATAAAATAAACCCTATGTAAGTACTATAGACCGACCGCTTTAATGAGTACTCCGTATTGCCCCATCAAAGGTACATTAAGCGTCCACAGGTTATTTGCGTTAAATAACCATAATCCACGTAGGTATTACAATACTAATTGAACCAATACGTGATCAACCTTCAAAATGTTCCATTTAATTGATACCTTTGCGAGGACTCATTAAAGCGGTCGGTCTATAGTACTAGATAAAACTCACCATCATCATCATCATTTCAGCCGAAAGACGTCCACTGCTGGACATAGGACCCCCAAGTGTCGCCACGTTTACCAGAAAAAGTCAAAGTCGGTTAAAAGTCATACCTAAAGTGTAATTCCTATAATACTCACAGATAAACCTTCTGGGTACTAATCATCATAAACTGTATTCCTTTTATATTATTATACAACATTAGTTTTAGTATATGCGAAACCTGAAACACACGTCTAGTATTTTTATGTAAAGGATCTATGTACAAAATTTCAAAACAGTATCATGAAAAATCACAAAGTTATAGGCTTGTTCTGTTACCTGGTTGTACGCACAAAAACATGGTCACCACGCGGGGCGGTCGCGCGCGCGCCTCCAGCGTCGTCTTGAGCTCATTGATAAGAATAATTTGGCAGTAGGTACCTAAATGATTGCGATAAGTACTTAGTGTCGCTCGGTGTCGAACTTGTAACCTTTTTTAAATATTTTTGGGACAAAATATAACATATTCAGGTTTCGCTTAAACTCAAAATCATGTTGCATATCTCCTTCGTCTCACCGTCTCATGAAAACACACAAAACTTGGTAGGTAGTTAATTAAATCTAAAGCTTTCGATAATGGAAATTATTCAATTAGAAATCAAAAACATACATTTTTTGCCTTCAAAGAAAATTTTCCAGTCCGTATTTTTCACAAAAGCTTGTTACGAAGATCATTTATAAAAGTTAGGGCTATCAATTAGCATTTTTGAGTAGATGTAAAAATTTAATAGGTAGTGATCGTCAGTACTTTGCAAGTCCAAGGAATTTGATGACGAGATTTGCTGAAACTAGGAGAAGGGGTAGATAGGAACTCAATTTAAAATTTAATTTTTTTTTATTTTCGTTTTAAAAAATTTAAAGTTTCCGCTCCGCACCTACTTCGCTAGACATGAATAAATCTTCTCTATTCTTCTAGTAGATCCTACCATTTTTTCAGCAATTAATTAGCACACTTCAAAAGAATTTCTAAGATAGTTTCCTAACTTGAATCATCAACTTTGCAAAGCTCATGAAAAACTTCGCACTTAGTTAAAACAAGGTCTGTGGCTTATTTTTTTTAAAACATCTAGTTTATATTCTCATCTTATAAGCCAAAAGATGTATTCTGATGTATTCAGCGTCCGATCGCAGTGAGACAATGACCTCAATCCACAATTTGGACACCTCACTTTCGCCGAAAATTACGCAATTTCACCTTAGCCGCTTACACTTGACCCCGTAACAAACAATCGTGCATTTAGACCGCATATCTTGTGGACATTATTTTGTTAGAGTCCATATAAATGGTGAGAAAATTGCGAAAGAAATCCTACGCTGATATTGTAGGCGAAATGTCTGTCTGTTTGGGCCGTCTTCACGGCTAAACTGGCAAATCGATCTTGATATTAGTAGAGAGGTAGTTTAATCTATTAATAAGTACATAAGTCTTCTAACGACACTGGCCCTCTTTTATCCAAATTATATAAATTTTACTCGGGAGTGACGCAGAGTACAGGTAGTTAGTGGCCCGAAAGTCTGACAATAAGTCTTACCATAGGGTATCTGTATTACCCAGTACTAACTATAGTGGATGTCAGATAGGCAGTCTCTCCATGTTAAATTCTGGCCTTTAGCCGCATCCGCCGACCCCAACATAGAAGGGCTAGGCTGATGATGACGCGGAATATATCAGTCGATTTCGACTAGTCACATCCCAGTTCATTATACCAAAATCAAAGTCAACAAATGATGATCCTCCAAGTTTCAAACAGTGGCTTTTCTACTCACAACCCCATGTACCTACAATTCAAACAAACTATCAAATTCAAACCTCCATCTTAAAAGTTCTCATCGTCCCTCAGGGACGTTTCAGCGTTTCATTTCCTCACATCTGCAGTCAACTACTAAGTTTAAAATGCGTTAACTAGTCCCAAGTGCCGAGTTTGGATTAATATAAAATGCTTAAGCACTTTAGCTCTTATTCTTTTAGAAATTAAGTTACAATATAAAGGAGCATTTTACACTTCCTGCTGCTTTGATATCCGTACTCAGGTAGATAAAGTGCGTCACTGTTCCTACTATAAAAATAAAAGCAAGCCATTCAGCAGGATTTTCCTTACATATTATACCTAAATGGAAAATATTAATAGATAGGTATGTAAGGCTGACTGACGTCCGCGTAAGACGTTGTTTTAGCAGGAAATTCTGGTTATTTTGAATTGGTAAACCCCCACACAGTTTTTAAGCGACAAGCTTTCTCAACTACCTACAACTGTATGGTTTCCTGGTCGCCGATTTGGTGTAGGCACTAGGAATGTTAGTAGGTTTCATAAGGCTTGTAAGCTGGTCCTTCCGCGATCTCACGGTCGTCTGGTCATCATCGCATTGGCCAAGGACAATACTAAATATGCAGGTAAGTTTGATGATCGGGGTACCTACTTAAGAGCGTTTATACGGAAAGTAGGCAACGACGCAAATAACTGCCAAATATTTCGCTGTTTTGATTAATTTGGCAATATTACTGTATGGAAATAAGAAATATAAATATAAATAATATATAAATACTAGTGAACTAGAATCCTTTACAACATCAAATTCAGTGTTTTAATTGCAATTCATTATTAATATTCTAGTTGACTAGTTAGCCGTATTTCTTATTTCCATACAGTAATATTGTCAAATTAATCAAAACAGCGAAATATTTGACAGCTACTTGCGACGTTGCCAACTTTTTTGATGAACGCTCTTATTTAAATTTGCCGTTCCCTCTACAGGTGTATAGTTACTAACACGTCATACATAACACACATAAAACAAACTCACGGAACGCCACCTGTTACGATCCTTACAAACTCCATTCGCCTGGTCCACGTTCATAATATAAAAGTTATAAACTACATTCATTTGTACTAATAATATAGTAATTATCTAATCTTCTATTATGTTACCTCTCTCCTCCTCCTCTATCTCAAACGTACCTAATTAGACAGGCCAAACAATAGCCTTTTGTATCTACGTAATTAAGTAGAATCCATGATTCCAAAGGGTTTTATTAGCCTACACAAACACTAACGAGACAACATACATCATATTCATTCATCCACTTGATGTAACATAGTTAATTAATTTGCTAAAGCAACTTTGTAACTGCCAGCTAGTTGCGAAAATCATCGAAAAGGGATGGAGTGAGTATTTCCGAATTCATTTATTTTATTTATTTCCTCTAAAGATCATCATTTGCCTAGCCTTTTTATTAATTACCAGTTTTCGATTGAGCTGATTTGTTTTTACTGTGGTACAGCGCATGGCTTACTACAGCACCGTTTCAGCGCATCAAAAAAATCATTTTAATTGAACCTATTTTTTTATTTGAATACATCCGGTAGTGAATATTAGCTGGTGGCCTACCACCATCTCTTACAGCAGTGTTATTCTAATCTTACTTCAATACTCGGTGGTGGCGAAACCCTGGTTTTTATAAATCCATGTATCAGCCCTTTCATTAATACGCTACTTTTCAAAATACTAACAAATCTTTTATCATTTTCCCCCTAGCAACTATCTACGATCCCATGCAGGTTTGCATCGAGAACTGCGCGCAATGCAAGAAAATGCTCGGTGCCTGGTTCGAAGGCCCCCTCTGCGCTGAATCCTGCATCACTTTCAAGGGAAAGCTGATTCCGGACTGCGAAAATATTGCGTCAATCTCGCCTTTCCTTAACAAGCTTTAAGTATTTTGACAAACGAATGGATTGATGTGGGCCATGTTTCGTTTTTTTTTTATGTGAGCAATTGCAATTTAATTGCCAATAGAAAAAAAGTTTGACAGAGTATGGTTTAACAAAATCAATAAAACCTAGAGCCAATAATTTGAATCTGAAAGCCAAAGTACTGTCAGCCCATAGATCTAGCTAGATAGATGGACCATAGATATGATAGTTTTTGCAAATGTTATAAGCATTTATTGACACACTCAACACAATTTTATTTCGTAACGGTTCGTGGCCCATAATAAATCCATACATTTGAAATGTTTAACATTCCAACCGACAACATGCCAAAGTATTCGATTCTATATTTGAATTAGCTTTAAATCTATATTTGTTTGTAAGTTTTATATCTACTCGTTTTATAATACAGGGATTAATTTAAGATTATATTGAAAAAAATAAATGTATGCTATTGAAAATTGATTTTCTGTTTTATTCTATAACTTAACCAATAATATTTATCAGGCATATTTATATGAAAAGACGAGCTGTTGCCCGCAACCTCCGTTCGCGTGAAATTAATAAAAAAAAATATTACTTTTTTAATCGTATTTTGTCACCAATTTCATGGGTATTATTTTTTTTGCACGGAACCCTAATTATTTTTCTTAAATAAAAGCCTATGTTAGACCTTATGAAATCAGCTATCTGCCAGTAAAAATCCCGTCAAAATCAGTCCAGCCGTTTTGTAGATTAGCCGGAACAAACAGACAGACCGACAGACAAAAACTGAAAAAAATGCGTTTTGTTATACCGTATATATTTTTATTACTATAATATATAGATACTTCAATTTTATTTATTTGTATAGATGTATAGACAGATATAGATATAGAGAAGGTGTAGAACATTACATTTGTCGAAATAATTCACTGTGATATTCATAATCACATAATCAGCCTATAATGATACCGCAGCTGGGACACAGGCCACCTTCTCTCTGGGAGTGGACCGTAATCCACCACGGAGGCCCACTGTGGGTTGCTGGGTCTCATATATCTTTGATGTTTCCTCACTGTGTGAGGTGCAATTGCAACAAAAAAACGTAAGAATAACGAGAATTTCGTACGAACGACCCATTAGGCTGCATTTTCACCAAACATTATGCAAGGTTGTGTTTCAAACTAACCAATAATGTCGGTTCTTTTTCAGTTTGAATGGAGCTGCTAATATAGCCCGCGAAATTCATACTTTCATCCATCCCTTGAATGCTTGAATTTCGGCAGCTACGCTTCCCCCTTAAGCTAGCCATGTGATTGGTTAGTTTTACGCACATTCCTTGCTGCAAATTCTCTGAAATCTCTGGTGAAAGGAAACGCAGCCTTAATACTGTCTCCAAAATACTAAAAGAAAATCTTTTATCATTTTCCCCTAGCAACTTTCAACGACCCCATGCAAGTTTGCATCGAGAACTGCGCACAATGCAAGGAGATGCTCGGAGACTGGTTCAACGGCCCCTTCTGCGCAGACGCCTGTATCAGACTCAGGGGAAAATTGATTCCGGAATGTGAAAACATCTCGTCTATCAAGCCCTTCCTTAATATTAATCAACTTTAAGTTTTTTTTCGACAAAAGTATGGATTGAGTGTGGGCCAAGTTTCGTTCTGAAATGTGATTTGAATTTTGTTGCCTGTCTAAAAAAATAAATGTCATTTTGGTCGTTGATTTTTTGTCTATAACAAGAAAATCTCAGAAATAATACTGACTTTGAGTTCTATTTTAACATGAATCTATCTAGAATCGAATAAAGCCATACCCGATGCAATAAAACAAATCAAAATGCAAGCGATTTGCCTCCGAAGAGCCAAAGTATTGCCAGTCCATATTGCTGGTTATTTAAACTATTTTGTAGCGATACGTGGCTCACAACATCCATACATTTGAAATGTTTAACATTCCAACAGACGACATGCCAAAGTATTTGATACTCTATGTTAATTAGCTTTAAGTCGATTTTTGTATATTGTAAGTTTTATACTCGTTTTATATTACAGGGATTAATATAAGATTATATTGAAAAATAAACGAATGCTTTTGGAAATTGATTTTCTGTTTTATTTTATAACTTAACCTATAATATTTATCATTTCAATTCATCTTAACTGTTATCATACATTTTAACAAATAAATGTTTCTGATTCCAGAATATAATAATTTTCTTTCAATCGATTAAGGTTTAAATCGTTGGATTTGCTCGACTGTGTCAATAGATAGGCCTCAGCATACCTCCGCCGCGATACTGCGTAACTAATTCCGCTACAAACAGTTTTCCGTAAAATCGATTATAACATCCAGTGGCGTAGCTAGCCCTAATAGGGCCCTGTGTAAATAGCCCAAAAAGAGGATAATATACCAACGATTTTCGAAAAATAAATATAATAGCTTAATCCTGGCTTATATCGCTTAAGTTAATATAATAATAAAATAATATAATATATATAGTTAAGATAATGTAAGCGAGCGAAGTGATGTGGAAAATGTAGTACTCTCGATTGCGGCTCGCACAGGCTAGTCTTCATTGAAGAGCGAGCGAAGCGAGCTCGAAAAATTGGAGCTTTCTGGACGGCGATAAGTTAATTTTTTTACTCATTACGGGCCCCAATCAACAAGAATTTGTCGTTGTGGATAAGAATTGGTGATTTATTTCCTCTACACTTCCGGGTCCTTTTAGCTACCCGTTTTATTGATACGGCTGATACGGCGGTAGTTACGCGCCTTATAAGATCCATTATTCAATTATACAAATACAACAAAATTACACAAATTTACAGATTCGTGCGAAACAAAAGCGGTACCGCAACAAAAAGTCGGGCCCAGCGTGGAGGTATAACCGGGTTCAGAGTCGATAGGCGATATCACACGGGAAAGAGATGGAATCATAATCAAATCTGTACGTTAGAACAGGCAGTATCGCTATTGTTTCGCTTGTCATACAACGGAAAATTTGTGGCGCAAGTACTGCGATTTCGCAGCTATGGTTTCGCGGCGGAGGTGTGATACCGGTCTAAACGTTTTTGTTTCGTGACATTGATGACATTTTGAATACGTCTCGCTCTTTTGTACTGAAAAGCGTATCTGTTGTTCTTGTTCGATATTGGACGTGCGAGCTCATTCTCGCCAGTTATGGACGCATAATTTGCACGACCTAAGCCTGATGAAGGCAAATCTCACGATTTAGGACCAGGTCCTAACCGAAACGGATATCACGTACAAATGCAACATGATTCTTTCGGTTAGGATACGGGCACCGTAGTAAATCTTTGACACATGCTTCGTATGTACAAATAAGTAGGTACAAGAAAAAATCAGTTTATAAGTATATTAGCAACGACGCGCGTGGCTATAAAATCGATAAAAATCCATTTAAATCTCACCATTCTTATTAAAATAAATTATTATCTGTATCACAGATAATATTTCAATGTTCTCTTAACCAATAACACAATTTATTGCTAAACCATACCCATTCTTACACTTTCGTCGCTATTATTATTATTCTAACACAGTATGTTTAAAATTAGTTGCTTCACACAACGCAACATACGTGCACACGACGGCCGATCAAGCTTTACACAACTAAAAACCTTCGAGTCCAATATAACAACGCGTTTATGGTGCTGATGGGATTGCCACGTTTCTGTAGTGCTTCAGCGATGTTTGCAGAAGCCGGCGTAGATTGCTTTTGTACAGTAATGCGTAAGAGCCATCCCTGGTACGCAGGGTGCGGGGCAGCCAACAGCATCCTAAACATGATCTCAGGCCGACTGGATTGCGCGATCGTTAATCGGTGCTGCAAAATTTCTGCTGAATCTCCAGCATAATAACGATGCACGATAGTATTAGGTTCATTTCATTATTGTGTTAGGTTCATTTCATTATTGTGTTAGGTTCATTTCATTATTGTGTTAGGTTCATTTAATTATTTGTATATAATTTAGTTTACTAACATAGATATAAGTCAAATTGTTACTAACACCATGAGTTATGTTATAAATAATTGAATTATAAAACCAGTTTATGCGGATATCTCATTGTATAGGAAATCTATACAACGTGAGGCCAAGTTATACTGGAAATGTACAGCTTCATGTGCCGCCGTGTGCATTTTCCAATGGTAAGCAGAACTACAGAACGTAAGACAGTATTACAGTTTTCAAGCAAGCATAAGTAACAAGCTTTAAGTGTTCATAAAATAATTTAGGAAAAAGATGGCGTACAGCATCCAAAACATTGGTCTTAAGACAGCTCTTAAGACCAATGTTTTGGATGCTGTACGCCATCTTTCGAAAACGAACAAACGAAAATTTTATCAGTCTCTCAGCAGAGACTGATAAAATTTTCGTTTTTCCTGAATCATATTATTATAAGCATTGACACTTTGATCGCCAGAGCATAATGGCACGCGCGTGCCCTCCACGCCAAGCCACAATTTCACCTACCATTTTGTCGCATATTTGTGTCGATTAGCGTACAGGGCACGCGCTTGCTTGTCACGTATATGTGACAATATCGGTCAAAAGGTTAAGGTCGGTTTCCCCTTTCGGGCTATTCAGTATTAACACTTAGGCTCATAGCACAGTTATAAGCAGTGCCTCGAATTGGCATCACCTCACTCATTTTACGCTCAATAGAACCGCAACCACCAGCAACCTTATGTGAACGGAAATAAGGATCACTTTGACTTTGACAGTGATGCCCAAAATTTTAAAAGGACTGTAGCCGATTTCGGCGAGAGTAGCTGCATTCGATGGTATATAGTCACTACTTCTAGCGTTGTAGAACGATGGTCAATTGACAGCTACTTCAACTGGCTGCGACTCGGCGTCTGTTGGTACTTGCAGCTGTGGTACCTCTGCTGCTGTTAAAAGGAAAACAATTAGTATTAATAAGATGACTAGGGGCTGCAGACCGACCGCTTAAATGAGTCCCCGCGAAGGTATCAATGTAAATGGAATATTCTGAAGGTTAATCACGTATTGGCTTAATTAGTATTGTCATACCTACGTGGATTACGGTTATTTGCTTTAAAATAACCATAATCCCGAAATAATGATGGTGATGACTTTTAACTAGTACTATAGACCGACCGCTTTAATAAGTCCTCGCGAATGTATCAATTTAAATAGAATATTCGGAAGGTTGATCAAGTATTGGTTTTATTAGTATCGTAATACGTACGTGGATTACCTGTGGGATATTGTTAGGACTTCGTGGACGCTTAATATGCCTTTGATGGCAAGGCGGAGGACTCATTAAAGCGGTCCGTCTATAGTGCTCTGCATGGACCATGGTCATATAAGATTATGACTAGTCTGAACTTGAAAAGAGTGTGATCTCTGAGTTTTCTTTTGTGTTTATTTTAGAGTGATCATGAGGGAAACACCAACTCGTCTAGATTTAAAACATTAATTATTTTGACCATCGTTTGGTTAGTGCCTAACCTGGTGTCAGAGTTTTTAAGCCATCCATGGGCCTCTGATCTTGACGTTTTAGAGTTTTTAAAACAAGTTAAGAAAAAAAGAAAACATTTTATTATTCCGGTTTCCCATTGTATTAGTGAATGGAATAAATTACAATACAATTAATTATTTATTTTCTTAAATGAACTTACGATCTGTAGGGACAGCTGGTAGGTCTCCAGAAACGTCCATAGGCTCAGCTACTGGTGGTGCTGCTGATGGTAGCTAAAAAAAAACATAAAATGAGTACAGTAACATTCCATTTGTTCTAAAAAAAAAAGATTTTGACGTGGGTGCGTTTACGAATATTTTAACTCACATACACAAACAGCCGGAACAACTACCTGTAGGCCATGCAAACATTTGTTCCGTGCGGGAATGGAACCCGCGACACGCAGCGCAGCAGTCAATCGCTCAGCCACTGCACCAACCGAGCCGTCAACTAATCCACAATTCGTATACTAATCCACAGAAATAAGACTTAGGATTTCCAAGCTCGAGGCTTTAGATACGAAAAAGCAAGTCTAGGTTTAAACATATTTTTGAATTAGTTCTCTTCATTGATCAAGGTAGTGGGGACGTTATATTGGTCTGTCTTATGTAATTTTGTTGTTCAAAAACTGATGATCAAAAGGATTTTGATAGAACTTACCTCAGGAGCAATCCTCATAATCTTTCCAATCTTGTGTCTGACACTAAATGGGGCACAGGACTCATAGTAGTTGATCACAAAGTCGGGGAAGGCTTCCCCTAACTCATGTCCTGGAACTACGTCAAAGTCTGTGCAACCATGCCTGTAAGAATATGGAAAGCGTATTTAGATAGGATTCCCACACCACACAATTCACAGAGAGTTTTGCATAGGGTGACACAATGGGTCGACATTTTCATATAACGTTTTGAACGCTAGAGCATAAATGCACGCGCGTGCCCTCCACGCCAAGCCACAATTTCACCTACCATTTTGTCACATTTTTGTGTCGTTTGGCATACAGGGCATGTGCTTGCTTATCACGAGTATGTGGCAATGGCGTTCAAAAGATTTAAATGAAGTGAGATGCCTATGCCAAAAGGCACACCGAAATACGTGACATATTATAAAGGAAAATTTAAAATGGTTATATTATAAAGTTGTGAAATATGTTATCTTTACATAGTATAAAACAAAGTCGCATTCGCTGTTTGTACGCCTAGATATTTGAACTACGCAACGGATTTTGCAAGTTTAATGCAGTTTTCAGCAATAGATAAGAGTGATTCAAGAGGAAGGTTTATATGTATATTGCACCCGAGGGAAGTCGGAGCAGGTCGCTAGTTCGAAATAAAAGGTTATTATTAAATTAAATTTACAACACCTAAAGCCGTAGTTAGAAATTAAAAAAAAAATATTCAAAGTCTATACGTGAGGATTTGTAATTGGCTTTCTGGTGACTATGGTTTCCTTGTTTGTTTGTTTTTATTAGCTGTAAGTCCTCCATGTACTAAAATAAATAAATAAATAAATAACAGGACTTCTTACCATTTGACCAAAAAGTATAATGATCCATGGAACAGCTGACCAGCTAGGATCTTCTCAGGTGATAACCCCCGCGCTAGACCACGAGGCTTTTCAATCTCTTGTAAGACTTGCTGAAAATTACAACAGATGTCAGTATCTTTGTCTATAGGGTGGACGGGACACCGACGCGAAAACGGTTACCACGTATTCAGTATATCATTCTGAGCCTCCCTACATAGAAAGTTTTCATCGGTTATTAAAAAAAATCAGAAGTTCCATACATTTTGACCGTGTAGGTATTGCACTTTTGTAGGAAACATTTTTTTTTTAATAACTGATGAAAAATTACTTTGTGGGGGGCTCAGAATGATGTGCTGAACATGTGGTAACCGTTTTCGCGTCGGTGTCCCTTTCATCCTGTATAAGCTCTCTAATCTACTAAGCCAAATGGATAGTTATCAACAAATCTATTATTCCAAAACAAAGCCTATACTTTAACTCTAAATGAGGATGAAATATTTAGGTATGATTAGGTCATCATCATTTCAGCACAGTATCACCCAGTGCTGGATATAGGCTTACCCTTTCTTCTGCCACACTTCCATGATCCATGCTTCCCTCAATCAATTGATTCTCGGGACTTTGGAGATGTTATCAAACCAACAAGCTTTTGGACACTGGTTTTTTGATCAAACCTTGGTACCTCACTTGAATATTTATTTATTTATTTTCCTTTAAATCAGGTAGATTACCCATAAACTTGATAGTATTCCTTAACCTATGTTAGTTTAATTCACTAAAACACACAATAAATAAACCTTAACTTATAACACTTAATTCCGCCACCTCCTGGTGATACCTGGCAACAGTACATGCGTTGCGCACAGGTGCCTCATTAAGCGGCTCTCAGTCTTACTAGCAACAATGGTCAGAAGACTGTTGTCGCTACCCCACATGCGACGCAGTAGTGACGCGGATCTTTTACATATGATCGCAAATAAGTCATTCTAAAATATTTGATGCCTTTCAGAAGTCATTACTGACACTCTTTCATCTCAGGGTGTCAGGTTTATAATACACACGAGTTCACACATACTAACTTACTTCATTATTCTTCTTCTTCTTATCTCCTCTCCTGCTCCTCTTACGGCTAGCCAAAGTCTCCTCTATAGGATCAGGGGCTGCAGCAGCATTGGCAGCAGCCGCAGCCGCGGCAGCAGCTGCAGCAGCAGCGGCAGCTGCAGTAGCTGCTGCTGCGGCCTCCTTCTCCCTTTTCATACGAGCTTCCTCATACGCTGATATAAGCTCCGGACAGTCGAGATTATCCTCTGGCTCCCATGTATTGTCATCACTAAAATTAATATAGAAGAATATTAGTTCCCAATTTTTTTAGAGTAAGTAAAGAAGCGCTATTTATATAACTACATAGTGCCTGCAGAGCTAATGCCATAAAAGTGTAACAGAGCCATTGAGCAGTAGCCCACTAGTTGCAATACCCATCTAATCAAAGGATCATCTGTTTGCAATGCCCTCATTATACCCACTGCAAGGAGTCACTATATTCAACCTCATTGTCGAAACCTCCTCTGAGATATATAATTTATTTGGCAACTAAGGGTTTCTGGCAATGATTAAGAATAGAACTGTTGCATCTTTCTAGTTTTTCAACATTATTGTTAAATTTAATACCACTTACTCAGAATAGCCTTTCCATTTCAACAAGAACTCAACCTTGCCATTCTTGATTCTTCGATCCAGAACCTTCTCCACAGAGAACTCCTCATGTCTTCCGCTTTGTGGACCTGATGATGGCGCCATAGTGCTCAATGCTGGTGTAGTCTCCATCGGCTGGCTTGGTGGGATCGATGGAACGTAGCCGAGGTCAGGTTGAGCCAATGACTCCATAGATTCGTCCATTGTGAACTCTGGAAATGCAATTTTCGTTTTGCCATTATTTTTTTCGCAACACAGAACCTTTGTTAGAAAAAGGTGCAATATGTGACTTAATTATGGAAGATTAAAGTGTTGCTTATGTGAAGATGTGCATGTTAAGTAATAAAATGTAAGGTATTTGTTATTTTTTTTGCGTAGCATCTTGTTGTTTGTTGTTATTGTGACACCGGCTTGCTGTAGTTAAATTGGTGGGAAATGGCGTATTTTACTGACCTTCTTAGAAGCACTATATGATAGGCTATGATAGGTTAATGTAAATATCTAAATTCGAGTAAGGTTGTTGGATAATTTTATTTACGTAAAAGTAGTGGAAATAAACCCCAATACAATATTTATTAATTCGTACTCTTTATGATTGACACTATTGACATGACATTAAATTTTGACAACTTCAGTTTTTCTTTGCCAGGAAAAAAAATGTTTGATGTTTACTATGATGCTCAAGCAATATTGGTCGCTTGCTACGATTGGTCGTAATTCTGGAACGCTCCTACTTAGCCACCATTTCCGTCAAGAGTTCGGCGTAGTCCTCGTGATAAGGGAATTACTCAATTAGTTCTTTCTTCCATTCGCTCAAGTGTGCGCGGCTTGCACCGCTACGCGACGAACTGTCCGAATCCGTGATAATATTTCGCCTTTTCCGGTTCTTAGACGGAAGCAGAGTCCGGTCTTCAATCCTCCTTGCCATCCCGTCAGTAAACCGTTCGTCGTCCCGACTGTCCATATTCCTTTTTCCTTTGCCCTATATCCTGGGCTGACCTTGATCTTCTAGCCTAGGTCTTGATATGCCTTCCAACCTGGACTCACTCCTACCCTCGAACTTGAGCTCACCTCCACCCTCAAACCTCAACCATCAACAGTAATATTTTCTTAATAAAAATAAACATACAATAAGAAGCATTGTATGTTTATTTTTAAAGCTTTCATTAAATAGTAGCAATTAAAGCTGTTTATTTCGTACAGCAACAAGTATAGGTCAACCATTAGTCATTATCATAATTACTTGTCGTTACTTCAATAAGTTCTTTTCACATTTCAAAATCCAATTAGTAGTTTAAATCAGTAATGACTTTAAATATTCATCAATACGTTCACAAACCGTTAAATACGAGTAAAGCCTTCATATTCAAGTTGATTTTGGAATTAAATTTCTTGTATGTTACGAAGGTAATAAAAGAAGAATCTTCCTTTTTGAAAATTAACGACGTATGTAGGTAGCCAGGAAAAGAAAATAAAGAATGCCTGTCTATATTCTGTGAAATCACTCGTTTTATTTTAGGTAGACGTGAACAAAATAAAATTTATGAGAATTCTCTTACGATCCCACTTCTGAACTGTAAACTACAGCTCAGAAAAAAGGACTTTGCAAAAGAAAACCTGTACTTACTTGCTAGATTTAGAATTTATATTACACCACGTTACTATGCTGTTACTGTAGACGTGTTCACCGGTATTCGTCTCGAACAAGAATTGCAAAATGACATCGAGTGACAATCATGATAAACAAATAATCAATTGAGTGATCTACGGGCATGGACTTAGGATGCAAACATAAAGATCCATATTCTATTCTTTTATTTTTTCTCCCCATTGTCTGCTTCTCGTCCTTCTATCGATTGCTATCAAACCACGTATAGAAACAGGTATATCAGTTGTTGGTGACCATCATGTCTTCGAGTTCGTAGGATGATGAGTTTTTCTCCTCGAAAGTGTTCAATATACATGTAAAAAAGGTCAGCCGGTGTTTCTATGAACAGTAAAAGAAAGAAATATGGATCGTATTATCAATTATTTCTTAAAGATATAAAGTTCGATTAAATCCAAGTTTCATGATTATGATTATACTTAATCATTAATTAGATAGTTTAAATTAAATATTCTGGACGTTGGGCTAACCCAAATAATTTTAGCAAACCATACAACTATTCCAAAGAGGTTGTGTGGCTTGATGAAGATATATCTATCTACTCAATGATTCTCCTTCTAATAGGTACCTACATAGTGAGTAAATATTCCACATATGTAAATAGTTTATAAGTTACCATGTGGTTGGCATATCCGTATGGATAAAAACCTCCTTTTTGATAACAAAGAATACATTTTGAGTAAAATAGAACATCGATTAATCGTGTAATTTATGTCTTTTGTCTCACAATAGTGTTTTAGCAAATACTAATGCTATCAAAACTTCGCAATCCATTTCCATTTTCACGATGACAGACGACGACACACTAAACTGGAAACTGCTTAAGCCCGTACGGATCGATGCAGAAAGTCGGTACCGTCGTGTTTCAACCTGGTTCTTTATGAACAAGAAATTAGTTTACATGGGGCTATTTTACCCGTACCAATTGGTAATTATCTGTACCGACCTGTCTGTACCTGTAATCTACTTCGTTATGCAACCACTGTAACATTGAGCGAGTTTAGTTAGGTTACTTCAGACGTAATTTTAGGTGCGAGTTGGAACACTTGGAACGCGCCACATACTTATCAGGCAGATTCTGGCAACACTGATTTGGAGAACTGTCATCGTCGGACGAGTAAATCAAAATCAAAACATAACCTTAGAATATTTGTTTTGTATCACATTTTATTATTTAGCTTGATTTCGCATAAGTGCAGTGCGTTTGAAAAACTTTGTAAGTTAACCTTATTTGTTGTTTTCTTGAGTGGCTAAACATTTATCGTTACATAGCATTGCATATTGCATGGTTTTCTTTTTTGATCCTTCTTTCTTTTGTTCATTTGTGATAATCTTACATAGTTCACATGAATCTAAGTTAACATGAATCTTTAAATAATTTAGAATGAGTCAATTAATTATTGCACCTTGGTTTAGGCATCCTAATAGGAAAGATTGGTTTGACTTTGTATTAGTTTCCCATCAATAACATAATTTAGTCAGCATCTATGCACATGATATATACAACGTGTAACAGAATAAACGCAATTCCTGAAAGTAGTTGGTTCAGAATCGGCTTCTGAATCGATTTCCGTCATAAAAATAGGTGTTAAATTTTGACGGAAAAATCTTTTAAATAACTTAATTTAGAAACACAGTATCATGAAAAATTAATACAATCCTTAATTCAAGGAAATTGAAACCTTAACTCAGAGCAATAAAAACCTTTATTGCTCTGAGTTAAGGTTTCAATTTCCTTACTAAAACGCACGATATTATTTGTAGTTCGCTCATAGCTCGTAATACACACACGTAAATAATATCAATGCATTTTACATTAAAAGTAGACAATAATACATGACAGCCCTCTATGCACCTTCGGTGACAGAGATGTGGACAATTTTTTTGACAACCTTTAAGTCTTTTCTGTTTTTGAAACATGTACAAACACCAACATCAAGTTACCCGAAACTGTAAATTTTTCCCAATTAACCTTTAACCTAATGCTTTAGCGATAAAGTTGAAAATGTATTAAAGAAATTTGACAAATTGTAGTAGCTTGATGTGCTGGCGTCTTTACATATTTTTATTATTAGCTTAGGTGTGTATAGTAAGTAAATAATGTATACATATCTATTGCAATATAATCAATTTTTAATAAATATGAATGGTAAAGATTAACAAATTCTTAATTACTCACCATTTTTCAGGCCATGGCAGACACAGGACCATTTTCAAGTAGTACAGCGTTTTGCGCGCGTTGTGGCTCAATTCTGCCTCTGCTGCAAGAGTTTGGTTCAGTCAGGTGCTATGCTTGTAAAGCCTCTTTTGATGCCGACAGTAAGTTGATAAATAAATAGAACTTTTATAGAATTTCAATCTTTCTTATGTTAAATAGAGAGACTTATGTTTCCTGTGATACTGACGGTGTTAATAAGTCCATCTTATTTTTCAGCAGTCCACAAACTTTAGTATTATACAAGTACAACCGAGTTCACTGACAGTTTGTTACTTTTCACCCTTACGCCCTAAGGCTACGTTCACACACAGCGTATAGTCGGCTGCTGACTGTGAGCACTCAGTAAAAGAATTACAAAGAAATTTCAGATTGCCACCTGTTTTTTCATACATTTTGATCTTGACGCTCACAGTCGGCGGCTGACTATACGCTGTGTGTGAACACAGCCTAAGTAATAAGATTGAAAAGTTGTCAACCGTTAGTGAACTCCGCAGTACATTACCCTAATATCATAATTAATTCAAAATGCTAGTTTCGCTTTAGAATTGTTTTAGATACTGAAAGACTAACAGACCTCTCTGTAAAACGTTACTTACCTTATTCGTTTGTTTAATTCTTTTTCAGATTTCAGTGACTTAAAATTCAACTACACAATTCACTTTAACACGGTTTCCGTGGTGACACATGAAAATATACTAAGTACTGATGGCCCTGAAGGCCCGGTTGTTGAGAGAAGATGTCCAAAGTGTGGCAATGATAGAATGTCTTATGCTACACTACAGCTGAGGTCTGCTGATGAAGGACAGACCGTTTTCTATACCTGTACAGCTTGCAAGTAAGTAAACTTTAATTCATTTGAATTATCATCATCATAATCAACTGCCTAGCCTTTTCCCAACTAAGTTGGGGTCGGCTTCCAGTCTAACCGGATGCAGCTTAATAGTCAGTATTTTATTGAAGCGCCGTCCTATTTGACCTCCACAAACTTCAATCATAAATATAGAAGACATAAGATTAATTTGCCATACACACTAGTCTAGGAATCAAGATTTCAATATTGAATCAATAAATATGAAGCTGCTTTTGCCTAGTCTTTAAAGTCTGGAATGCTTCTTACAGCACACTTTTGGGTTGAACACTCAAATTGTGCCCATATTCGCTAACATTAGGCAACGCCTAAATTAATACCTAAATTGAAACGCAATATTGGATTTTCAATGCTGAGTTCGCCGAAAGTTTGGAATAGATTGACGCATTCATTTATGTATACATGTACTGTACATATATGATAAATTCAGATTTACCCGGAGAATTTATTGAATTTTTATTTGATTTTTTCTTTTCGTTTTTCATATAACTTTGTTCTATTAATCAAGCTCAAAATCCAGCTTTTTTGCAATAATGACATTATTTATGTATAACACTATTTAATAACTATGATAAAGAAACATTATTTCTGATGATTTTCTTCAATATTTGTTCACAGATTCAAGGAGACAGAAAATTCCTGAAGAAAGTTAATTTTGTATATTACATGTAAGGACCCTATTTAAGTAAACTGTTATTCTTATACTTCAATCTTCTTATTTTGAAATCATCAATCATCGTAAACCCTGTAGTACCTATTTATTAGTTTTCATATCATATAGACAACATTTTGATTACTTAGTGTTGTCTCATCTTTTTAGTATTAATGTTTTAGTCCTATCTTTGTCTGTCTGACCATCATCATCATCATTCGCTGCCTTGTTCCAAACACTGCCGAGTATTTTGTTGATCTGTCATTTTGTCGATTCTTCCGTCGACATAACCCGTTTCTACGTTAGTCATGCTACGCGTGTTGGTCTGTGCTAGTCACATCTAGAGGCCTTACCACGAGCGCGTGGTGTAAACGTAACGTAAATATGTCGATTTTAAAATTAAAAATACTGTTTTCATATAATAATGTTTTCATAATTTTAAGAATTTATTCATATCTATGGATGATACTGATGGTGCTTCTTGCAAACAAACTAAACTGCTATGGTTCTCGAAAATATCCTAAGGGCCGATTGTTCAATCATTAGATAATTTTTACCTGAAGAGTAAATATGACATTTTAACAGAATTTCCATACAAAAACCGTCAAAATGACAAACTTATTCGTCGGATAGCAGTTAACTGGCGATTGAAATACCGGCCCTAAGTGTATTTTCGATTAAAAAATCGACGTATTTATGTTTGCACCGCGCGCTCGTGCTAGGGCCTCAGGCCCCCCTATTCACAAACACTTCGACTCGGCAAGTCATATGTCTATCTCTTTTTCGTAATGCCAAAAAAAGATAGACGTATGTCTATCTTTTCTCGACTTGTCGAATCGAAGCGTTTGTGAATACGAGAGCAGGTCCTCCCCGTGATTATCTGCCGGTCTGCCTACGTTTCTTCTACCATCTCTAGGCCACCATTTCGTTAGTACTCTGCACCTCTAGAGAGCTGTGGTGGCCCAGTGGTTACAGTTCCAGTACAGTTTTATGACTTACCGTCGCGGGTTCGAACCCAGATAGACACTGGGTATTTTTTTCACCACTAGTGCTTTCGAAACGGTGAAGGAAAACATCGTGAGAAAAAGTACCAAAAATTCGAAGACAGTCATGTGACATTTATCAACCGGCACTGGTCCTTTCATAGAGAGGATTCTTGCACCAGCAGTGGGAAGAGGCTGATTATGGCTACTCCACCTGCCATCACCGCATCCACCCAAATGTCCTACCCACCTCCGTTTCAGAGCCGCTAGTCTCTCGGCTAGCTAGCTAATCCCACCACTTAGCAAGTCGACCTACATATTTTCTTAAACACTACTCATTACCCACATCACCCGATTCATTCAAGCCACAGGTGAAACTTACAGTTTCACATTCAGCACGCGCTGCCGGCGAAGAATCTAAGCATTTTTTTATAAAGAAAGAGACGGAAATTTGATTCGAAGTGAGTGTAAAAGAGAAAGGTGATAGTTTTTGATCGAGAGCGTTGCGGAGTCGAGATGAGACGGTAATTAATTTGATCAGTACGTTGCTTACGTATGGATAGTGATGGGCGTAGTCGATGTTTCGTTTTGATATTTGAACTTAATGGCCTATAGACAGGTGTCCGTAAATAATCTTACACTTACTTTAATTTCTAGTTTGAATATGTTGATCCGATAGTAGTAAACTTTCCTAATAATTTAATTAAAAGGTTTTCACACCTCTTTTGTCGACATTGTTACTTATTCATTTATTCCACGAATCGATTTCTCCAATTCATTGTTCCATATATTCCTATTTCCTTGCGCCTAAACTTACAATAAACTGACCTCGAAGTTGATATCTTTACCAGTCACTCTAGATAAGTTAAGATTTATTGAAGTACCTATGTACTTGTAACAGTAACGGTATTTAATCTGTCCACCCGTGGTGACCCCTGCTGAACTGACAGCTATCTCGACACCCACGCTTTTATTTATGGCTGTTAGTCCTACCGTCAACGTTGTACCTACAGCCAACAAAATATTGCTAAGGAAATAGACACCCCACGTCAATGTACAGAGTTGTGCAGTTGTATAAAGTGGCAACACTGTCACAGAATGACATTCGTGATTCCCAAATAATTTTTTTGTCAAATAAGTCATAATTTAACACTTCTTGCTAGTAAGGCTCAAGTATTAAGCTACGATAGAGGAACGAGGAAGTGCTATGCCTATCGGCATTGGTTGGCTTGATCTCCGAATCAAGCCTTTTTTTCCGATCAGATGGCAAGCATCCGTGGTTAGATCATAGTAAGTTCTGTTGATCAATCACCACCTGCCTATGAAAAAGTATACTGTTAGTTTCATTAGTAACGTTATGAAAAGCGTATGCTCACACATCTTTGCCAAAACTACTAGTGCTGAGGCCACCATCGGCGCTAGATATAGAAATTTTATTATTTGCAGATTGAGTTGGTATGCTTATGTTCAAATATTCTGTAAGGGTCCGTTTCCACATAGCGGAAAAGTCCTCGCGCACTCTGATGTCCGCTCGCACATCCTAGAGCGCGCGCGAGGTGGCGCATTGTCTGCGTCGAATTTTATACTTAAAGGCCATACTGATACAGTCTTTTATTCAGTGATATCAAAAGAGTGCGCGGGAATATTTCCGCTTGGTGGAAACTGACCCTAAGAGGCAAGGTCTGTTCTAGTCTTCTCAATAGACTTTCGAAAGAGCAGAACAAAGCAGTAGCATCAAAAATCTCCCAATAAGCAGTAGCTTCACCTCATTTGCCCTGTAAATCTCCTACTTAGCCACGATCCTCTTCACGGTTCCGTCGTATCGATATCGATGTGCCGTTCCACCTGTCACTAGTGCGGGGGCCGGGCGGCAGGTGCGCGCAGACGCGGCGGCGCGCCAGTCTCCCGCGGCCCTCGCTCCGACCACACGTCGCGATCACACCGCATACTATCGACATCCCATAGACACGTGCGTGGCGCAACCCTAATCTGTTGTTCTATATAAAAACTGTGTTGTGTTAACCCCTTACCGACCGGAATAAACTGAACTTTCTTATAGGTAAGTTTTTAAAAGAACTTTTTTACAGTTTCGAGTTTCGGGGATCAGTATTTGGGTTATGTTTTGGTTTCAGTGTGATAATTCAGTAATGCGTTACCAATTGGCACAATAACGTGTTTTGAACGTTCGCAACGGTGAAAATCCGCTTTTCGCTTCGCTTTTAAGTGTGTCAGTGTGTTAGCATTTTCTTCGGTGCAGAAAAAAAAATCGGAATGTTTCACTAATTCGGCTAAACTTTCATCCATTCCGAATAGTGGCTAAAATCCGCGATGCATTTGTTATTGCAATCAATTAAGCTGTTCCACATTCTCTTCTCGGTTCTCATAACACGCGAAGCGTTGTTAAAATTTATGTACGAACGGATGAAGAATACGGAATGGTTAAGACGTTTGTATTTCGCGGCGGAAAGCTACATTTTGTAAATGATAAAAGATAAGGTCGAGTTGGAAAACAGTTGTTTAAAAGCCGCGTACAAAAGACATCAACGCGCCACGCACGCGCCTTGGGTCCGTGTCAGCGGTAGCTGTAGTTTGTATACAAGTTTAGAACATGGGAAATACAATGCGGACTCGTTGTTAAGTACGAGCTACTGATCGTAATTATGATCATGTTAATCGCGATAATTTGTTGATCTGGGAATGGGAGAAACTATTTAATTGTTTCACTGTCTTGCGGAACAGACGATCGCGAGAATATATATTTTTTCATCTTGTAGATATTATTCTTAGATAAGATTCATACCTGTAAAAGTCAGAACAGCTAATTCTGCTTACCCTTTTTGGAGACATCATTCTAGCTGCATACGTTAATCTCCTACTAATAAAAGCACTAATCAACTCCCCATTCAACTCTCTATTTATACGCTGTAACTTTTAATAAGTTTTACAAAAAGCTCTGCTAAAATTAAGGTTCAATTTCGCCTATAAAGTTGATTTATAGTCCAATTAACGATGAACGATCCAAGCCAAAGACAATATTCATTAATTGGTAAGACACTTGTATACCTATTTTCGTGATAATTTTGTAAACCATTATTATCTATAATCAGTCTGTAACTGTCACACTGCATAGCAAAAGCCTTCTCTCAAATACAGAAGTAGTTCTTTATTTTTATGCAGCATATCTCAACGTAGAATAGCCATCGACGTGGAAGATATTATAGTGTACAGGTGTGTGCAGATACATGCACTCTTTCATCCCTTACTCTCATAGTCTGGGGGCACGGCAATCCGACTCGACCGGAGAGAGCAGGCGCAGGACCAACGGTAATTTCAGACTACTACGTCTAGCCTTCCACAAGATGATTCTTCAACGTCAGTCGGTGGTGTTCTCAATGAATTCATGGTGACATGACAGTCTCCTTCTTCCATTTCTGTTGGAACACATTAGAATGAGCTCAACACTGGCACCCTGTTTGGAATAGACCATCATCATTCTAACGCCCTTATCCCAATTTATTTAGGGTCGGCGCAGCATGCCTTTTTTTTAATACTTCTCTATTACTCGTCATCTCAGCAGGCACCTCCTTTCTAGCTATATCATCCTTCATCAGTCAGTACGTTTGGGATGGACCATACATCATTAAATAGATCAGCTTCGTATATGTAACATTCCGGACCGTTACTATCAAGTACGCATTGTAGACAGTATTAGGCATGCATGCATGCATGTCCAATTTCACAAGTCCTTAAACAATCACAAAAGCCCGTCAAATTTCAAAAATGCACAACGAAAGGCGGAAAACGTCTCAATCGATTCACTTAATCGATGGAACTGTTCATTGAATTAATCAACCGATTGAAAAGCGAAGATTGTGGTATTAGATATCGGTTTAACTTGTTTAGCCTAGACCAGTCAGGTATTATGTTTACTCTTCACTGGATCTAGTAAATAAAGTCTCGCTTTTAATTAGTTGTTGGTTAAAAGAGACTTGTTATGCTGTTTGATTCAGCTTATGACGTAAGATATGTGGGGTACTTGCAAGTTTCAAATTCCTAGTGTGGGACAGATTAAAAAAAAAAAAAAAAAGAGTTTTGTTGACTTTAAACTTTCACTAAGATCTAATTTACACTGTCTACTAAATGTTTATCGTCTTTTCTTTTATTGTGACAAGCCCACTATACCCTAACCATTGCAAGTCCTGAAAACCAGAATCAACAGTGGCGGCCACCAGAAAAGCGCCGAGACAATGAAGCTCGACGAAGTCCCAGAGAAACACTTTAACTGTCTCGGAGCCCGCAACGAAATAAATTAGAAAAGAATAGCGGAGGAGTAGGAAAAACATCAATTTCCACTTCCCCACTTCCCTCCAGATGTTTATGATGGGATCATGGCATCCGTGGGATCGGTTTGCATTCGAACTGGTTAATATGATAATATGAGAGCAGCGGTGCCCCAGTGGTGGAGACCCCGACTTACTAGCAGTAAGTCGTGGGTTCGAACCCAGCCAGGCGCATTACTTTGTGTAAGTTATTTCATCACCACTGTTCTCAAAACGGTGAAGGAAAACATCGTGAGGAAACCGGCATGTCCTAGAACCAAAAATTCGAAGACATGTGACATCTACCAACCCGCACTGGGTCTGCGTGGTGGATTATAGCCCATTCCCTCTCATAGAGAGGAGGCCTGCGTCTCAGCAGTGGGAACATTAACAGGCTGATATGATATATATGGTTAATATGAAGCTGAATACCTATATTTTTGAAGAAGTGACCGCTTATCTAACCTCCATAATCCAGTTACTTGAAACAATTCTATTTTCATACGGGCTTCTGACAACCCGTACAGTGTCTCAAAGGTCATGGCCAGAACACAGAATGACAGCTGCAACCAACGGCTTAAAAGGGAACAGGGCTGCGATTCTCCATACATATTTTGACGAAATCGACGTTTCGTCACTCGTATTCCCGTTTTTTCTTCCTGAATAATGCCTCAAGAATAAAACAGAAGTCTGTGCGAGCTGCGATTGACCTGTAGTGAACTTGAATGTTAAAACAGTGCAAGTTGGTTGTTGACGCCTATCAGTATGGACATCGTGCACCTAACATGAACATACCGGTATTGCAGTTTTGGAAAATTTCTTGGGAACTTGTCGTATAGCTGCTCAAAAAGGAAACGTATTGAATGTTATGAAAGTCAACAAACTGGCTATGAGAGATGATGTGTGTTAAAGACCATTGAATAGACTGTTATTCTTGCTTCTTCTTGGCAAAAATTTTAAATATTGTGTTAAAACGTATTCTTGCTTTTAGATATATCTCTTTATTAATAGGAATGATTAGTTTCTGCACCGGTAAGGTCAAAATGATGAAGGAAATTTTCGCTAGGAAACCGGCATTTCATGGAACCAAAAAAATTAAAACATTTGGCATTCACCGAATCGCACTTGACCTGCATGGTGGATTGCAGCTGTCTCTTATAAAGGGTGTAAAAAGACCCTTAACATAGCCGAAAGGCACTTGTCCTACCCGTCTTTGCGATCATTTTTTTGCTCTAGATCCGGCTGTCAATTGTAGATCTTTAACAGTCGTTTGGTAGTCAGTGGCCCGAAAGTCTGACAGCCAGTCTTACCAAGGGGTATCGTATTACCCAGTACTAACTGGGGTGTGGAGTCAGATAGGCAGCTCCATGTAAAATACTGGTAGTCAGCTGCATCCGGCTAGACTGGAAGCCGACCCCAACATAGTTGGGAAAAGGCTAGGCAGATGATGATGACCAACATCATTCATAATTTTTTCGCGGTTTAAGTGTAACATGAAAGCCTGGTGTAAAAAAGTAAGTTCAATTTAACTTATTCTCGTAAAAAAAAATTAAGCAGGTGCCCCAAATAACGGCTCCAAATTTAGATTAGATATGAATCTAATGAGTAAACCTGTAATTATTCTAAGTCATAATTATTTAATTAGATTTCGGATACTTATATGCCGCTATTCCGTCGTAGCGTAAGTATCTTCTGTTTAAAAAGAAAAGTGCGTGAAATGGCCTTGTTTTTATGCTTAAAGTAGATAAACTTAATTATGTTTAAATATACAGTTATTGTAGATAATCAGTGGCCGAAAGTCTGGCAACCAGTCTTACCAAGGGTTATTGTAGTACCCAGTAGGTACTAACTAGGTTGTGGAGGCATAGGCAGTCGCTCCATGTAAAATACATCCGGTTAGACTGGAAGCTAACCCCAATATAGTTGGGAAAAGGCTAAGCAGATGATGAAACAGTTATTGTAGTTAATTAGTTATACAAGTATAGTCTAACAAGCAATTATGAATTTAGGGTTTCTGCATATAAGAGTAATTGTAAGACATTGACGACGAAAGCAAACCCGAGGTTAAAGAAGTCGTTGTTATTCGTTTTTTATGAGAATACATGCCGTATGCCATGCGATGTTGGTAGGCCTCCCACTAGGTGGACCGATGACCTGGTGAAGGTTGCAGGGATCCGCCTAATGCGAGACGCACGGGACTGGTCAATGTGGCGACGCTTGGGGGAGGCCTATGTCCAGCAGTGGACGTCTTTCGGTTGAAATGTTGATGATGACATGCGATATATTTAACTAAGATCACAACCATTCATGATTGCACGGACTGCAAGCTTGCAATGACAATTCCATTGACGCCAGCACGACAACCTACTACAATCTGTCAAATTTCATTGCAGTTGCATCTATATTTTGCTTTCGTTCATAAACTTTGAAAAGGCCAAAAGTATACGCGGTCACGTGAGCGAAGCCGCGGGCACAGCTAGTTCTCAATAAAAATCTTTTTTCAAATTTCACGCAGTGGAAACTATTATCGCGTGTGTGAAAATGAATTGATTAGTCAAAAATACTTATTCATATTCCGCTTTCTATCAAATATTATTGATTTAAGTTTTCACATCCAAGAATGTTGGGATTATTCAAATTTTGTACTTATTATTCCCTTTATTCGTATCATATCTATAAATATAAATTACATTTTTATATGTATAGATATGAATAATATTTCAATGTAAAACAATAAAAAATAGATAAGAAATAGTAGCCCAGCGTTCAAGCTACCGGCGTGGCAGCGGTCAGGGCTCCAGAGAGAGGAACGATGGCAAATTCTGTACTTTATTATTGCTTTAAGATGCTGTAAAAGATTTAGTACCGTCTTTTCGGCCCTTCTTTTTATTATCATTTATATTTTGTAGCCTTCAGTCTGACAACCAGTCTTACCAAAGGGTATCATATATACTTGGCCTTTCTTTAGTAAATAATGCCCTAATGTTACGGCTCTATCATAAACAAATAAATACATAGAGATAAATGTAAAGAATAATTAATTTTATAAACAAGTTAAATGTTCAATCATTTCATCGCCTTATTGAAATAATTGCCTTCATTCATAATTTATGGAAACTTGCTCTTGATCTTGTCGTGTCGGTTAATCTTCTATGATATTTATCTTGGTGTTATGTTTAACTAGCCTTTGCCCGCGGTTTCGATCGCGTTTAGCAATTCGGGTTGTACTCTGCTTGTAATAATATAATTCAATCATGATTCGAAAGACACGTGGCGCCATAAATTATCATAAGATCGTTATTGATGTTTGCCTCGGGAACAAGACTTTTTCGGGATGAAAGGTATTCTATGTCCGTTTCTGTACACCTGACAACGTATATGCAAAATTTCAGGATAATTGGTTCAGTGGTATAAGCGTGAAAAGGATACAAACAAACTAACTTTCGCATTTAAAATATTACTTAGGATGATATCAATAGATAGATATGTATAACAGTTAGTAAGGTAAGTTTTGGCATGACCCGGTTTTTGATGTTCCCACTGCTGGGACACAAACTTCCTCTCGGTTACAAAGTGTGGGCCGTAATCCACCACGCCGCTGTTGGCCCAGTGCGGGTTGGTTACTTTTACTGGTAGCTATGTGGATATCAGGGCTGAAGAATTTCGTCAAAATAGTCTAGAATTAAGTTTTGGATAAAAACTGAAAGTTAATTTTGAATTAACAAAAAATTTATTGCAGTTCGCACTAAGTTTTTTGAATAGGATTTTATCATTCTATGCTATACAGGGTGGAAGGTAAATCGGCGCACAAACGATTACCGTTGTGTTCATGTATTCCAAATCTCGAAAACACAAACTCGAAGAAAATGGCTGTACCATACATTTGACCGTGTGGGTATTGCATTTTAGTAGGAAACAGCTGGGGGTTACTATGAGGTCTTAAAGCAGGAGTAATTCCAGTGTGGGAAAGAGACAGAGCTATACAGGTCATCTAGCGCCATCTCTTTCCCACACTGGAATTACTCCTGCTTTAAGATGTTATGGTAGACCACCTGATTATAAAAGATACCAATGAGAATGTATATGTTGGGGGATTCCCAATCGTTTGTGCGCTGATGTCGCCTTCCACCATGTATAAAGCATAGTATTTATTACCTATGAATGTTGATTGCACCAATCGGTCCTCCTACTTATTACTTATTCAGCTTTGAGTAATAAACGATTCTAACTGGAAGTGAATTCTCAGTACTATTAAAAGCTATGCGTTTTAATGCCTTTTTTATTAGCTGTAAAATATTTCTATTTCATAATAATAAGGACATCCTGTACTGCGTATAAATTGTGAATAAGTACTAAATCGATGTTATTCGAATAAATACTAATAATCTAACCAAAGATATTTTATAAAAAGATGGTTAAAAGTTTTAATTTGCAAACTACGCTTTAAGTGCACTGTAAATTTTTATTACCTAAACGTGCGCCTTGCAACACTGGCTCACACTTTGACAGTCTTTTTTTACTCTCTGCTCTGTAGCATCGTAGTGTCTATATTTTTTCTCACATGTTTACTTTAAAATAAAGTTAATTAGTAAATAATATTAGTTGTGATTTGTCTACCCATCAAGAAGTATGGCGGAAGAAACCGAAGGCCTATAACCAACAGCAGCTATCCCGCTGAAATGATTCATTCGACTCGGATCTTGGAGACAGTAAAATGACGTGCCACCTCAAACTAACTTTATACCTAATAAAAATCTTTTATCAGAATAATAAAATAACATAATATCCGTCTACCGGTTACTGCGATGATAATTTGAGAATCACTTAACCAATTTATGAGGAGATTCAAAAATTTAGTACAACTGATGAAAATATAACTAAAAATTTTTTGTCACTGTGGGGTATTCTGACTAACTGAAATAACATTCCTATACTTTCTAGTTTAAAAATAATAATATATATTTTACGTAGAAATAGTATTTATTTGTTAAAATGTAAAAATGTCAGGGGATGTATGACTTTATGTCAGTTTTGTTATCATACTTGGAATCGAATAATAAATAAAACTGTGGTGGTTTCTACCACTTTATAATATTTATTCGAAAAATACAGTCTTTTTATATTATTTATCGAATCAAAAAGTTACAAAAACATTTTAGAAAACAGTTAAAAATACAATTATCTCTCGGGTTTGTTACCACAGTCTCCAAATCAACATTTGTTTTTCACGCTTATGTTGTAAAATGAACAATAACTTAATAAGAACATGTTCAGAAGTTGTAAATAATTAACATTTATAACCGAAACCAAGTATTTTCTTAAAAGTTAAGAATTTTACGACAAAATTAAATAAAGTCTTTGAAAACCGAATAGGGACAGTAACAAAACCGACAGTAACAAAATTGTTAGGCTCGGTTTACATTGCCTCAACACAACAATAAAACTTAAAACATCTCTAGGCATTAATTAAATATAGCTTAAAAAAAATCTTATTTTTTTTAATGAGATCCATAGGAAGGAACACGGTAAGTATTTATCTATTTATTGCAAATTATGCAACGTTTTACTAGTTACCTATTTTTATATCTATTAATGGTATAAATAGTATTATTAATATTTAGGTATATCAAAATTTGTACTTTTTAGCATGCTATGGCTTCTTACAAAATAATCAACATTATTATGTTCATTTAAGTCTTCTTTAAATTAAAATAGTTTTAACAATCAACATTTCCAAGTAATATAATTATTCTTCACTAACAAAAATCTTAAAATTAAAAACATTGTATATTATTAAAGGCACTATTTTTCAATCTTTATTAAGTTGTTCTCACTAGGTCTAAGAACATATTGTGCATTCGTCTTTTGGGTAATGATCGTAAATGAACGCATCACAATAATCACACCAACATTGTAAACGATTTAACAGCATCTTTATATCGTTTATATTCATTATTAGGCTAAAGTGGAACGGTCGAATTCCCGCAGCACTGATAGGTGTTACATTTACATGGCATTTCCCACACTCAGAGGAAAGGATGAAATGTGTCTCAGCCCATGGCCAATTTAAATTGTAGTAATAATATTGCAGCAAATCATATTTTGTTAAAACTTTATCAATGTCCACAACAAACACCATCTTTTTCGTAGGTTTGACTCTAATTTGTCTCAATATCGTTTGAAGAAGATAATCAATCTGTAAAAAAAAACTAATATTACTAAAATAAAGTTGAAATAATTTAGGAACCATTAGACAACCTGGAAAACTCTTAACGATAGGCGAGCGTAACTCGCTATAACAAAAGAAGAAGAAGTAATAGAAATACAATCACAAGCTTAGCTACACCTACCTACACCAGTAGTTGAAACCGCTGTGCTTTGAAAATCATGTGTGTGTGTTTGCATGTGTGTTGCAAAAAGAAATTTGAATTTTTTGAACTCTCAGTCTAGGATGGCAATCAATCTGTAAAAAAAGGTAAATTAGGAGATATTAACATAATTGAAAATATAATTTAATCTAGAACTAAAGTCAAGCGCAACTACCTTCACTATCTTGAAAGCATTTATCACAAATATAATCAAAAAAACTGGGACCGCCGCCGACGCAATCTTCGCAGTAGAATTGTTTACATGCCATACATTTAACTACCTGGCCGAGTATTGTACATCTGCATAAATTGCAATTTTGAAACTGCATGTTTCTCTTAGATGAGCAAAATTTTGGCGTAATATGTACGTTATTTTGCTTAGAACTAGGGCCAGGAGAGTTAGGTAAAATAATTAAAGGCAATTTGTCGATATCCAGTGCTGTATCTAGTATACTGTTCGAACTATCTTTAAAATGTTTTTTCTCTTCGTTATCAACTGTATCGAATAAGACGGTCTCTTCTGTTAGAATAGAACATGAAGGTGTGGGTGATGGAAGCTCAAGTTCAACTAAATCATGTAACAAATCAGCCTCATCCAACTCTGCACAGGATGGAAGTGGTTGTATTGGATCACCATTGCTTGATTGTAGATAGTGTTCACCCAGAGAAAAACAAGAACACTTTCCTCTTAGCGGTTCGCAAAAACAACTGACATCTCTGTATTTTATTTTATGTCTGTCTATCTGTGTATCTGAAATGATTTGGTGAACTTTCATAGTACCGGGCAACACACGTATATTGTCAGAAATTTTATTTGTAATAGTATTTATAGCTTCTTCCTCAATAAGGTGAACTTGTATTAAAGTTTCAGATTGTTTAATTGCCTCGTAAGCATCTTTAGCATTTTTTATGTCAGCGCCATGACATACTTTCATATCTAACATCCGTTTTATGGTGCCACCGATGCCATCTGCCACGCTTTTGCCATGACCAGCTTCGAAAAATGACCATGTTGAGTAAGAAAGATTAAGTTGTCTGGTAAACAGAGAATGTAAAAAAAAATTGTGTTTCTGTCGATACTGAGAAGTTGGACCGTCCGAATAGTAATGGATAACATCTAAGTCTGGGCACATCTCTTTAACTGTACCTAAAATAGGAGTCAAGTGGGCCCATATTGCTGGAGGTTGGTGAGTGAGATTGTCAGATATCGTGCAAAAAGATTGTGATCTATTTTTCAAATAAATCATGCCGGTATGGAGACTGATTTGAGATTTTGAGGCACCAAAATGCATGGATTGTATTTCTTCCGTTAATTTACTCTGATAATTTTCAGAAAAATCACAAATTATAACGGCCTCTGTAGCTTTCATATTAGTGACCGCTTTTTGGTATTGTTTTTGTTGGTGAATATTATTATAATGATGTTTCTTAAAGGCTATAATATCGTAGCTAAAATCATCCATCAATTTTTGCGCTGTGTCTGTCTTCGTTACACGAACAGTCTTTTTTGTGTGAATTGTGGTTCCACCCTTTTTTGTGTACACATGATCTTGGCGTTCCCACTGATTCCAATTAACCGTATGTAGTATATCTTGATCTGCCGCAAATTTTGGTGTTTTATTTTTGCATTTCTCACATTTGTTGTACATACATTCAAGGTTTTTGGTGTCACATACTAATTCTTGCAATAATTTGTCAAAATCTTCATTTATAATTCGATGTCTCCTTAAACTCTCGTATTGAAATTTGATATTATCATGTTTTTCGCACAGACAAGTTGACCTTGATTGGATATGAGGAGATAAAACAAAGAAAGGCTTATTTTTGTAAAAAGTAGTAATGCCATAACGCCCTCCCTCTGCTCTGTATTTCTTATGAAGATTTGGTGTACTGTCAATAAGGTACCTAATTTGTTGTTTGTTTTTATTCTTTACTCTGCATTCTTTTTTACCTGATGTTATTCTACTAACATCGTCTCTTACGAAGAAAGCTTTTATTTCTGGAATCTCTAATTTTTTTGCCTTTTTTGGTTTAAGTCTTGCTGTCACTTTCAATCCAAACACTGTAGAAGTATATAGCTTATTTTTCGAATTGTGAACCACTTTTTTCAACAACTGTTTTTCTGAATGTTTCGTACATCTTGAGAAACTGGTTTTTATTGCGCTCTCTAATACTTCATTTCGGGCTTTAACAATATCTAGTGCTTTTTGTAAAGAAGCTATGGATTTACTGGATTGTTGTTGTAATCTTTGAATTCTTTTTTTGTAACATTCAGTTTTAGTTTTTATCTTTTTTATTAAAGCTTTATTCTTTTGGTTTTGTTTTTGAGACAATTGAAGTCTCTTTTTAATTTTTTTTATTTTAATTTCCTCTGTTCTCTGTTCTTGTTCTGCTGTTCTGTTTTCAGGCACAGGCAAGGCATGTGATGGTTTATTAATTATATCATTTTGACGTTGTCTGCTTATCCTTTTTTCTTCTCTCCACTCTTTTCTTTTTGATTCTGCTTCAGCTTGTGTCATTTCTGCAATTTTTTTCTTTTTTGATTTAATTCTTGCTAAGTTCTTTTTTCGCTGTTCCTCATACTTCTCTGGATTTTCATTTTTTAACCTCTCTCTATACCTACGCATCTTTTCTTTTGCTGTTAAAGGCATATTTCTGAAAAAAAAAATCAAAAATACCTTTGGAAAACCCAATATTTTTCTAATCTACCTACCTAGTAACAATAAAACACAACCAACTAGTCTCCATAAATCTTAGCAAGATGTTTTAAGTAATTTTTAAAGGTAGTAGGTACCCACCTAATTCTCAGTTAAAACCGCTATGTAAACTTAACTTTATGCTGTCGGTTTTGTTACTTTTTCGGTCCAACTATATGTTACCATACCTGCAGTAACAAAACCGAAGTAACATAATGTGTTAACCCAACCTTAACAAATAAATATTGGCGGTTCAGTTTCTCGCTCAATTAAACTACCTAAACCAATTTGTTCAATATAAACCATGCATTTGTTTATTAATTTATTATAAGAAATGTGTGGATAAGTAATTAATTGCGTTAGTACAAACCTGACGACGAATTTCTTCTCAGTCCAATCGGTAACAAAACACACTCTCACTGGGCGACGAAATGACACTGTCGTTAAATTTTCAAGTTACCCGTTTTTTAGACTATTAGTGTTGCCATATTTGGAAAACCAACCAAAGCAATTGGTAGGATTATTTTAAAGAAATTGGCGTAACAAACCTGACTTGTCCGGAAGTAACAAATTTCGGGGACACTTATTGTTTTTAAGTTTTAAATAGTTTTGGGGAATTATTAGGCATTATTAATCATTTTAAATATACTTAAATAAGTTTATTTTGTGTAAACAACAAAACATGTCCAGGTATTCCAGAAAATATTGATAAAATTTGAACTTAATGTTTTCATTTATTACTGGGGACAAGCCAAAATAAGGGGAGAATTTTATTAAAATAATTTACAAATATTTAATTTTAGCTGGATTTCATTGGAATTTAGTTATAAACGTAGTAAAAAGGGTAAATTTTCAATTATGAGGCTATTTTAACCTAATTAAGTAGAGAAACTCCTAGGAAAAAAAAAAAAACTTGAAGGACATGCCAAAATGAGAGTTGCACTAAATTTTTGAATCTCCTCTTATGTGAATTTCTTCATTTTATCGATACTTAGGTTAGTATTAATAGATACTTACTCTGGGAGTTTAAATAGCCTACTTTTATAAAATTACTAGCTTATGCCCGCGGCTTTCCCACGGAATCGTACTACCGGGATATAAATAATACTATACAGGGTGTAAGGGACAGCCCTCCACAAACTGATGGGGTGAATTCAGTACATCATAGTAAGATGACCGCTACAAGAAATTATTTCAGGAATGTTATGGGAATCCAAAAAAAATGATTTGTTTTATTTCCTCATACGCAATGTATTGTTAGCGTGGCAAAACGAACGTAGCTAAAGGCAAGCGCGACGACGAGTCTGATGAACTCTGTAGCTAGGCAGGAAGTCAACAGCTGATTTCAGGCGTCGTTCGTTTAAGTATTCCAACCGCCATTGTTGGATTTTTGATTTTAGCCGTATTATTTACATAAATGGAGTGCTGCGTACAGGAAATGTTATTTTACATTGAAATAGAGGAATAGTAACTGAAAAAAAAATTCCGGAGAAAAATTCCGGTGCAACATGATTCAAAATAAGGAGCTGAATGCACCCTGTCAGTTTGTGGTGGGCTGTCCCTTACACCCTGTATAACACCCTGTTAATGTCCCAAATTTCATCCAAATCCGGACAGTAGTTTTTGCGTGAAAGAGTAACAAACATCCATCCTCACAAACTTTCGCATTTATAATATTAGTAGTATATTTATTACTTACCTACTACTTACTTAAAATGATCACCCATATAAGCTCTGGCTTCCACGCCTCTAGAAGCACGATATGTTGTTGGTCTCAGCTGTCATTTGTAAATTCTGACAGCCGTTACAGATAATCAGTAACCAAGGGTTATCATGTTACCCAGTAACCTGGTTTAGGTCAGAAAGGCAACGGCTCCAAAAGAAAAAAAAAATTACAAAAAAATAATAATAGTAATATGTGAAATGTTAGTATTCGGCTGCTCCCGGTTAGACTAGAAGCTGACCCTAACATAGCTGTTGTGAAAAGGCTAGGCAGATGATGATGAATCTTCAACCTCTTCGCGTGACCAGAAAAAACTGTCTAACACTAAAAAAAAACCGTAATATATTTCTGTCTGTGGTTTGTGTAAATTAAACTTTTTTATAAAACTCTAAGGTTAGAATACAACAATAATTTGATGTTCCATAAATATAATGTTAACAATAATAAAAACGCAGGTAATCTACAGCCACAGAATTGATGTTAGCACATTTAGCTAGTCTTCTAACTCTCACTCGCTAGCGAAGTCAGTCAGCGGGAATAATCGATGGGTTCCGTATGACTTTAATGGTGTGGTTTCGTTACAACTGGATTCAGCTGCTATTATGTGTTAGTAAGGCCTTGATTGACATAACCTACGTTTACAAGATTAAGAAGTATTCATACCATCTGAATTTTATCGAGAAATGTTGACACTTGTTTTATTTTTGATTTATTAACAGCCGTATCGTATGGCCTGAATTGGATTTTTACAACAAAAAACATACTTTCGGTATTCTAATCAAATCCACTTTCCATTATTTTTAGTTAGGTATCTCACTAATACAGTTGTATAAATCTACAAGAAATTTCATTGACAATCTGAATCAACAAAATCATAAACAGAAAATTAAACATATTAGACAAACCCAATTTACAATTTCCATATTTTCATCAAAGTGTTCACTTTCTAAAGAAAACATGTCACAACTCACAACATAAAAATATTAAAAGTGTAAATCCCAACTGCGGGCCCCTAAATATTGCGGTGCCGCTTCGAGCTAGCGGAATTCCATAAAATCATGATTAATTTATTAATGTTATACTGCTCATCGCCGCGCTCTCTCTTCTAAATGGGGCTTACGCTTCGGTGGCCCGGCCGTATCCTCGTAAGAAACAGTTACTGTGTTATAAGTCTTATAATTTTTAAAATTATTGCTGTTTGACACCTCGGCTTTGGGACCCGGAAGTTTTAAAACTTATCGGACCCGACGGAATACCGAGTACAGCTTGCGTCACACAGCCTTTTGGCTGTGTGTCCTCTTTCTAGCAGTTGCCTGATATAGGACGTGGTGTCCTAATATAGGATGTGCTCTCTCCTCTTAATGGGGCATTGCTTCGGTGGACCGGCGGTACAGTGTATCAACTTATAAGTCCTATAATTCTTTGATAATTTTCGTTTGACACTTCAGATTTTGATTTGAGTTTGACACAAAGTATCGATTGTATTTTAGACTGATATTTTGTATAAAATCGGTCTTTTCTCCCAAAAGATTTATTGGACCGTACACTCCGTATAATACATTCACTATTATTATAATTCATAAATGTTGTTTTTGGTACTATCGTTTTCAACCATTGATTCGATTTGGACCATTACAAGCTGAGCTCAGTTTTTGTGCCTGGACGTATTAGGTAAGTTTTTGAGCAGTGTGTTCTGATCTCCATAAGAGAGAGAATTCGAATGCTAATTATACTACTACTATTTACAAAGTCCTGTTTTTCAGAATACAAAATCTCAAACATTGAATCCTAAAAACATCGTCATCAGGCTAACCTTTTCCCAACTATGCTGGAGTCTGCTTCCAGTCTAACCGGATGTAACACTATGAATGATGTTCACACAAAATAGTCTTTAAACCTTTTACTATATTGTTTTCCTGTGACCTGTTTGTGACACAGGCTTTTTCAGAAACCTACTTCAGGCACCAGTCTCTTCCAAAAGTGGAATATAATATAACTTTAGCCAAAAACATTGTTATTATAAGGAAACCAATATTGTGAAGAGAAAATAAATTAAATGAATTGAACCGGATGTATCATTGAATCCTAAAGCATTTATGAAAATATCATGTCACTTCAAACCTTTCTACTGAAGTCAAAACATATTTTAAAACACCAGTAAGTGAGTTGCTCTAAATACAACCAAAAAGCTATTCAAAACACCGCTAAACACAACACAGTAGAGTAAAGCACGTTCAGGCGAGCAAACATTTCACAACATCATTTCTCGTACGGTAACCGCTACCGTACGGAATGAGACGTGCGAGTCGGTCCGAAACTAGCGGTACACGGGAATAATTAGTAGGCATTATACTTAAACATGACACGTGGTGTATCTGTTACGAGTCGAGTGTTGATTTGATTAATAGGTTAGTGGGATGGTTAATATCCTCGTAAAGTTGGGAAATTAAAGTTCGTTGGAAACTTAAATTTGATTTCGTTTTTGAATTACTTAGTTGTTTGTTTTTTTTTTTTGTAGCAGCGCGAAGTCTGAATTTGTGCGTGGTTGATGGCAATAGACTCGCCCACCAGGCACAGTTATGTTTAAATCCCATCTAGATCATCTTTCGAGGATTTGGGTACAGCCGTGATCGTAATATTCTGTTGAAACTTGATCTCCCCATTCTGATCGAGTATTTCAATGATGCTGAAAGTACGCCTAATTTTTAAGACCACTAAGTAATCAAAACTTACACTGTTACTTACGGGATATCTTCCGTTGCGAGCTCCCGATATTTCGACGCTGTTGCAAGCGCCATGATCGCGAGATGATTTACAATAATTGAAAACCACGAAAGATGTTCCGTAAATGACAGAGTAAGTTTAGTTATAAACCGTGAAAGCTAAGCACAACACTAGATAATCTTTATTGGTTTGGGTGAAAAGTCTTGTATCATTGCTGATAAATCTACACTGATATTATAAAGAGGAAAGATTTGTATGTTTGTAACAAATAAACTGAAAAACTACTGGACCGATTTCAAAAATCCTTTCCCCATTAGTGTGAGGCCATACGAGCGTAATTTTGTGAGTCGTGAGTCGCAGAAATTCTACCTGGCAGAAATTCTGTTAGGATGCCAGACGAGCGCATTTTATTCAGTTACTATCCAACGTTTATAGCGGATGTTTGTGTCGTGCAATGGAACCGTTGAAAATTTTGTGTATTTACGAAGCATGTTTAGAAGACGAAGAAGTAGATAATTCCAGAAAAAGATGCTGGGTAAATCCGCTTAATAGTGAAAGACTGATGCTTGGACAGTTCCACACTTTATATGACCGTTTATGTGCAAATCCATTCATGTTTTTCAAGAATTATTACAACTCTTAAAACCTCGCCCCCCGCAAACTCAATTCGGTCCGAATAATGCGTGTGAGTCGGCAGACAACTCATTTTGCGTCGCCGTGTGATTGAAACAGGACTTTTGTATGAAACCGAATGCAGCAGAAATTACGCGACTGAAATTACGCAACTCACGACTCACAAAATTACGCTCGTTTGGCCTTTTTTTTTTTTTTTTTTTTTTTTCCGGATGGGAAATCATCAAATGACCCCCCCCACTCTGGGCGGAGCGGAAGGGAGTGTCAGACTTGTACTGACTAAAACCCATCCATGTTCCTTCTTTGCCCTTTGTATTCCAGGGCCACGGTATCTCTTTCGAACAGTCCCGCAGCCCTGGCAGGCATCGGTCCTTGCGGACCCCTACGTATTTGCTGACATCTCTTTGAGGCGCACGTGGAACACGAACGCGCCGTCGACACGGCCTGTCGTCATAAGACGGCCGGACGGCGAGCTAGCCCATAACTCGCCGTCCACAGGCCCGCGAGCCTACGGTGGCCGGGAGCCACCACGTGACCCCCAACGCCCAGGGCGTCTCCCGCGGCGACTGGGACGTGAGGTTCTTTCCCTCTCACGTCCCGCCACCTCCTTCACTAGCATGACTGCTTCGCAGAAGGAGGTGACGGCTTCCCATTCCCTCTCGCTCCGGACCATGGCTTGAACCAAGGCCGGACGCGAGAGATCGCCGCCGCCAATCGCCGCTACGAGGACACGGCGGTGCTCCGCCCAAGCGGGGCAGACCTCCACGGTGTGCTCCACCGTGTCCTCCGGACGATCCTCGCAGTGGAAACACCCGGGCGTTTCCTCCCGCCCGATTCGGTGCAGGAACCTCCCGAAACAACCGTGTCCGGTGAGGACCTGCGTCAGGCGGTAGGTGAGGGCGCCGTGGCGCCTCTCTAGCCACTCCTCAAAGAGGGGACTTATCGCCACTATGGTGGCGTGCCCTGCACGGGGTTGCGACAGTCGCTCTCTCCATGTCGCCATGAGATCACGCCGGAGGTCTGTCCGCTGACGCTCGTTTGGCCTCACCCTTAGAATGCTTCATTATTCCTGAGTAACACAGGCTACATTTAAAAAAAAAATTCCACCCGTGCGAAGTCGGGACGGGCCGCTAGTTTATAATATACCCTAATAGTAAAGTTACCTTCTATGGCGGATGAGAATAGGGTAGATATAATTTTCAACTGAAATCTACGTTCGTAAAAAGTAGGGATTTGTCGAAGTCTTTCAAGATTCGAAGTCAATGTGAACATTTAACGCTTTTTTGTGTCCAGTACTTTATTTTTTCTAATTTAGTGTTCAGAATTTGCTAGATAATTGATTACGATCGTCATTTTATGCATTTTCACTGTGTTTAATGTAATCGTGGGTGATTATATTTGCATAGTTTCACTCGTTTCGGTGCCTACTCATGCATGATCAGATCGTGTAAATCTTTCATTGAAGTTTCACATTGCTTTTGAAAATTCTGAAGAATAAACTACTTTTTTTATAAGTAGCTAGTAAAAGTTGCTTTTAGAATAATCTATTATATATTTCATATGTGCCATGATTGCAAAGTTTTTGCCTGCCCCAGATACGAACCTAATTAAGGCAATCTACTTGATTACAAAGTTCTAATTAAGCAGACCTCACGTCTAACTAGATTTAATTTACTCTAATAAAATCAGTAACACTACCAGCAAAAAAATCCATTGAATGAATAGACTTTCAATCTAACAGCCTCATTCAAAACCTATTTACAGTCAATTGTAACAAATGAAAAAAAAAGCAATTCTTACAACATAACGACCAGCACTAATAAGACAAATTGTACCAAAATGTCTCAAAACAAATCGACAAATCCGTTGAATTTGTCGCATAAAACGTCTCGTACGACTAATCGCGATACACGCTAGTCGCAAGGTGTACCATCACAAATGTACCGTAAGATTCTGTAACTAGAGAACGCGTAGAAGTGACACGGGTCAAATATATCACATGCTTTATTGCGTCAAAATCATCTGATAAGGGAATTTACAACAAATCTACGCATTACGATATTTGTTATCTGTTTGTGGATATTTGCATACACCCTTCTTGTTTTGTTTATCTATGGTGCAAGCATTCCGATTAAACGCAACAGCATATGTATGGAAATCTTACTGGCAGTCAAGAAAGCATTGACTGTTATTTATTTGAAAAATATTCTAATAAAGACACCAGTAATGTTGCCAGCATTTTAAATTTATGTTCGGAGTCAGATTTCATAACGATTATTTCAGAAAAACATTCCCATTTACTGCATTTTATGTTTGAAGAGAAAATCGAATGGCTTATAACAATCAAAGTGTAAGTAATTTATACACGTCTCTTGTTAATACAATGGTAATGAATTGAACGCGTAAACACGAAATCTAGAAAAAGTTGCCGACGATTTCAAAGGTTTTTCTGTGTGAACGTGTTAATAAAGCTACCTTTATGGCTAATGACGATAAATTGTGTTTCTTGGTCTAGACTCTAGCTAGATGAAGAAGAACTGACTGGTTTTTATTGCGTGTGGTGATGTTAATATAGAGTTTCGACACGCGATTTAAAAAATGAAAAAGGGTGAATTGCTTCATAATAAATTGTTGTTAAAGCAACAATTAATTATCTAATTAAAGGTTTAATTACTGTTACTATTCTGTAACGATACTTGAAGATGATGATTGCTTTTATTTCTCCTTGTTTGTGATAATAATTGGTAGGCTTCCCTCTTTAATTTACCATGGAATAAAATCTTGACTTACGCTAAATAGCCTATTAGGCTCACTTTAAGGTTACTCAAACGAACATCACAAAATTTTCCACGTGCCCGCTCTAGTCTATACATAGCCATTTGTCCACCGGACCAAGACAATTGAAATTAAAAATATAACGGCAGTGTGATCTTATAAACAATTGTTCTATATCTTTGGACATTAATGCTACATTGCTCTCATTATTCAATGGAGAACTTTTTGTGATTACTATACAATTATTCTACTGTCTGGCATTATGTTTTGAAACGATTTTGTGTACAGCAGTTTTTTTGTATTGTAAGAAATTCTGTTGCTGTCAAGATAAAAGATCTGTGTGAATACTTTATAAATGAATGTTGTGACTAATTGCTTAACTGAACGTGTTCTACATTTGCGAAAAGAAATTCTTTGTAGTGCCTACAGTAATAGTCGTGTGTGTATAATCCACATGTGTTTGGTGAAACTGAATGAAGTGACAATTTCAGGACTGTGATATTGATTTATAAATTGAGTGGGGCATCAGGGACCCAAGTCCCTACCTACGTCGACAATCACAAAGTTGTTAGTTGAACAACTACTTTCAGGCAGGCGTATTATTTTAAAATGATCTTTCAACAAAGCTCTGCTCTGTAAAAAAAAGTCACTGAAATAACCCAATCACATACTGGGTCCATTAAAATAGGAATTGTCATGTCAAACATTCAGAATTCACAGAAAAGCCGCCATTTTTTGGGCACACATGCATTATGTATTCGTCTTATAACTGTAAAACAATGCTTTGAGTTCGAATGTCCCCGCATGATCGATTGGGACATGTTGTGAAATAAATACGACTTTATGTCGCTACTAGCTGTGCGCCGCAGTTTTAACTGCCATGTTCATCTTTTGCGCGGCTCTTGAGGGTCGTAGTGTGATTTCAAATAGTCTATATGCTACTTCAGAAATAGAACTATCAAATGCAAGAAGAATTTTTCAAATTCGTCTGGTAGTTCCAGAAATTAGCGCGTTCAAACAAAATAACAAACAAACTTCAGCTTTATTGTATTAGTATAGAGGTCGCGTACTTTCAACGCTATAGCGTTTCGTCGTGACTTTGTTTGTCTCGGTACGGTGGAATCTTGTGCTGGGATCAATATGTGACATGCAAGGGAATTAAATGACCTTTTAAAGTGTGAGAATGTGTTAGTCACAGTGTTACTATTTTGTTTTAATTCTTCCTTGCGATTAGTGGTCCACAGTTTCCCTGGATCGAAGAATTTGGACGTCATGGGTGGGATGACACATGCTAACAGTGTCAGTATCTTATTTATCGTGTGGTAAGTGCCTAACCTGGTGTCAGAGGTTTTATGGCCGCCCATGTGCCTCTGACTTGGCTTGGCCTCTGTTTTAATTAGGAAAGGGATACTGCGAAATAAAACGACACGGCTGCTAATTGAAACGCAATAAATTACAGAACCAAGTAGTACTTATTTCTGGGAAATTGAAGTTGTGGAGAAGGTATAGGTAAGTGCAGCTAATGGCACTGGTTCCAAAGATCAACATTGGTTGAATATATGTTAATGTCATTTAGCTATGAGCACGCCATCTTCAATGAGAGCTGACCTACTCCGTTCTCCTTCTATTAGAATCTGGAAAAGAATCGATGTTCATCATATCTTACTGTTACTGTTAGCCTGCGTCATCCCACTGCTGGGCAAAATCCTCTCCCCATGACTTCCAATTGTTTCGATCCCGGGCTAATGTGGGCCACTGGTCGTTGGTTTCCTTCAGCTCGTCTCAACATCTTCTTTGAGGTCTACCACGATGCCTTCTGGCTGTTTCAGGGCTCCAAAAAGTGGTTATTGGCTCACAGCTCATTGGACATGGCCAGTCCAGTCCCACAGCGTCAGTAATTTATGTTGTGGAGCGCAGTGTGGTGTTGCGTACGTGGTCGGTTATCATATCATAACATCATATGCTGTCTTCCAAAATGATTCCAGCTTTCTTCCAAAGTCGCACATCTCGTGAATATCCGCCTTCCTACTTTCGATATGAATGTGTCTTTTCGACTCTTGTCTTATAATTTATTGTTCTAGTGTCTACATCGCCATGGTGGCCTATTCGCTTTGTTCTATTCCGGTCCTATAGTAACTTAACTAGTGTTGCCATTTTTCTTCCTAGATGTTTTGTTTTGATGCGTAAGGGCGATGCCATAAGAAACGCTGATGAGACAGCGGATTTAGTAAAACACTGATTTGGATCTGGTCTCGCCAGTAAAGCTACGCATATCCCCCGTTCAGGTTCATAGACAAGAGGGATACCTTGGTATTTCACTTTTTACAGCTCTCTTTCGAGGAATCTGATTGCTTTCGAGAAGTTGCTTGTTTGTGTGTAGTTAAAAAACTGCGAAGTGCGGTCGCGAGTGTGTAGGTACTTATATGTATACCTATAAATATTCCCATAAATATCATCATCATTGTCCTGCTCGCCTGATATTCTCTTTCCGTGACAGCTGGGTCACGTGATTGGCCCAAGAATACATCATCAGTTGCGATGCTGTCGATGTGTTGCCACGGTGTGTGATTGAATTACCCGAGCAAAATGTATTTTTTAACTTAACAAAGCAATTATGAACTAAAACTTCAATATTGAAATTAATTTAAAACTAAATAGATGAATCACACGAGATACTAAATAGTTAAGCCAGTTAGTAATTTATTTTATTTTCATTCACTAAATGAGAGACCCTAAATTTACTGAAAAGGACAATCAATGGTAACACTTATCGTGACGTAGTCTTGGGCCATCTTGGGAAGAGAATACCAGGCGAAGTATATTATTATACCATGGTCCTGCCCTTATCCTAATTTATTTGAGGTCATCGCAGCATGTCTTCTTCTTCCATACTTCTCTATTACTCACCATCTCATCAGGCACCTCCTTTCTTGCCATATCATCCTTCACACAGTCCATCTATCGTTTCTTTGGTCTTCCTCTACATTCACGTAAATAATGATATCAATAATGTTTGATTGTTGTTGCATACATAACTCGGTTGGTATTTGTGTTTTTGAATATTAATTGAATACATAATGCATCAGAAAAATTCAGACATGTTTCCGCCTCCGCTATTTATGGTACCAAAGCCTGATTCATTTGCCTCCAGGCTGGAGGCTCCAGCGCATCGAAATTAAGAAATGAATCAAAATTAACAAAGCTTAGAATAATAAATTGAAAATCATTAATATTTTAATTGAAACTTTGTCTTCTTAATGACGTGGTCATCAATCATAGAAACAGTGTGGTGGGAAAGGTAATCTTTGTTCTTAATTAAAAATAAGTCAGACTCATATATTTCAATGGATGACAGTATGTAAATATAGATGTTTATTTTATTACAAACAGAACTACTCTTTGTTAGAATGACTGATGCTATCATGCGTCCCAATTAAAAGCATCATTAGTAAGATTTAAAGTTTTCAGGAAAAAATATTAACGTGGCCCGACTGGTTTACAAAGTAGACAGGTTTGGTTGCGACTCGAAAAGGAAAAACTAATTTTGGAGATATCCTACTAGAGAAATAACAATGTTAGAAATTTAGGATAAATTTTCCTATTGATACTATTTAGAATTTATTTTTGCATTTTACATTTTAGACAAAAAGTTCTACACACTGTGATTTTGATAGACTGGGATACCATAATAACCCTATGAAGTTCTCAAAGCTGGGACATAACCTCTTCACTGTGGGGGAGAATCGGCCATAAATCGTTCATGTAAAAATCGGGGTCATTTAAAATGAACTCAACCCAAAACTTAATATTTTCCCGACTACGGCGAAGCCAAAAGGAAGGGATCAGATTTTAGCAGTCTATGGATATTTCAGTCTACGTATGTTCCTCCGTAGCACCTAAACTGTGTATCCGATTTTGATAAATCAGGTGTCAATCGATTCGTTATTATGGCCCGGGCAACATAGGCTACATTTTAACCGACTTCAACAATAGGAGGAGTCGATTTTACCTCGTAAACTCCCAATTTAATTAGACCGTGATTTTTCTGTAGTTGTAGTAAACCACTCAAATTCTTGTTTTTATAGTACTTGTGGCTCGGTAACTTAAAGTTAAAACCGCTACTGTTTGTGTTTACAGAAGTTGTTATGTAATTTATTTTACACTAAATTAAATCGTAAACAACAATCGTTTAACAACCGTTGACATTTTTAATAGTCAACAATTATTATGTTCTGTTCATAATAATGACTGCGACGAATTCTAGCTGTCGTTTGATTGCTCTTCACGCTCCATCGGTTTGCAATGGCTCTTTATAACATTAATTTATTCATACCATAACATCATGCCTGTCATCCCCGAATACTTAAACAGAGGTGTAGGTAGATAGGTACCACTTACACTTCGCCAGATATTAGTTAAATCCACTATAATAGGGTGCAAGTCTATTGCCATCACCCGGGCACAAATACAGAGTCCATAAATGCTACTGAAAAAATCCTGACGGTAACACTATAACACTGCCTGACCTGGGAATCGAACCTAGGACCTCGTGCTCAACCAGTACTACTACACTAGCTGTATTTGAATCAGATTTGTTAACAATTTCAAGGGTTTTAAATTTTTTTTACGAAACCCTGATAATTTTTCTAAAATTAAAGTAACCTAAGCTAGCCTTACTTCTTATAACAGCTATCTGCCAGTAAAAGTCTCATCAAAATTGGTCCAGCCGTTTCGGAGATTAGCCAGAACAAACAGACAGACAGAAAGACCAAACATTTAAAAAAAGTTTTTTGATGTAAGTAGGTACCGTATATAATTTCATATACATTCAGTAATAAGTTGTTATTTTGAAATCACAAACAGACACTTCAATTTTATTTATTTGTATAGATTAAATTACATCGTAAACAACAATTATTATGTGTTCATAATAATATAATGACTGCGACGAATTCTAGTTGTCGCTCGATTGCGCTTCACGGTCCATCGGTTTGCAATGGCTAGTTATAACATTATTCATTTCAGATATTATTTATAGCTTGCTGTTGGTGACAGTTTTAATCTAAGGGATTTATTGTACTAAATAATGAGCATTGTGTTTTGGATCTTGACTATATTGTACATACTGGGTACACGACAAAAATAGATTAAGTAATAGTTGTTGAAAGTGAAACTCATATTTAGCATCCAAACTTTTTCTTCAGTTCAGAGAATTTGAGAAATAAACTGCCGGAAAGTTCTGGAGTGGCCACCGCGAACTGGAAGACGCTTCATTGGAAAGCCTCCCACTAGGTGGACCGATGACCAGGTAAAGATTGCAGGGATCCGCTGGATGCGAGACGCACGGGACCGGTCAATGTGGCGACACTTGGGGGAGGCCTATGTCCAGCAGTGGACGTCTTTCGGCTGAAATGATGATGATGATGATGATGAGAAATAAACTAAGGTTTTTTTTAATAACGTAATGAGTACCTATCATCATTTTCTCTTTCAAGTTACTCTTATTCTTTATTGCACACAAAATAGTTCAGACAATATTATTGCTTACGTACAATGGCGAGCTTAACCCAGAATAGGGTTTTCTTACAGCAAAACTAATTTCGATTGATTCGAGACGTTTTCTTTTCTCCAATTTATATTTATTTTATCTCAATTATCTAAGTAATGAACTTAGAAAAAATCCTTTTGTCCTTTTGTGACGATTATTAAGCTGTCAAACTAACTTTTACTAAATTGTTTAATGAAAATTGAAGAGAATGTGCTGACTTGCTTTTTGCTTTATCGTTAGAACTGTCTCGGTCAAGGCCAATCTCACTTTAATTTAGATCATAAATTTAAGTCTCATTTGACTTTCAAAACCACAACTTTTAAAGCTTGATTCAAATCAAAATAACACACTATGTAGGATGTCTCCCTTGCAGGGTTCGAAATTATCAAGATAATTATTTTTTTGATAATTATCATGATAATTATCCGATACTTAATTATCATGATATTATCCGATAATTATCATGATATTATCCGATAATTATCATGATATTATCCGATAATTATCATGATAACTAACAAAGAAAATAATTATCTTATTTTTACCAGTAATTATATTATTTTATTAAGAGAATTATCACTTCGAACCCTGCTTCCTTGAGGATTACAAAGTGACCGTTGGAAGGAATGGAGGAAGGTCTTTATACAGCGGTGGGCCTGTACGGTTTAGCAATATTAGTAAATAAATAATATGTAACACAATTAACAGCCTGTAATAAAATAAATAATAAATTGTTTTATTTGGGCCAACATGGGAGCCATTTTTGTTAGTACAACACACCTTAGATACTTATAATGTAATGTGTGATGTGAGTGTGTTAGGTTCCCACTGCTGGGACACAGGCCTCCTTTCCATGACAAAGAGTGGGCTACGATCCACCACGCGGGCCCAGTTGGTACATCTATTTAAAACAAAATAATAACACTTCACCCAACCTATTACAAATCATTACGTCCTAAATAGACAGGTTCAATGTCATACAAGTTACTACCATGAATACCCCGAGGTGTTTAACATGACCAGTGTAAACAGACCTCTAGATCTCTTTAACGAAAGTTAGAAGAACTTTAATTCGAGTAGATTCAGAGGTCATTATAACCAGTTATGATTCATGATTGTGCCTCAAAGCTCTTGTAACGAAACTATATATTTGCTCTGGTTATTCAAAAGTAATCTTTATTTTTATAAGGCTAAGGTTTAACAGTGATAGGCAACACTTACGCCCAGGTGTTTGATGAGAAAAAAAAAACAATGAGATATGATGATTAAATATTTTTTTCTACAGTTTTATGAACGAAATTTTACTATAATGTGTAAGTAAATTACGTTTTTGAACGTGTGGGATGTGGGAATCTTACTTAGGTGTTCGTTTGAAATATATTTCACTATTGGTCGTAGGACTGATTTGATTACAAAAAGTAATAAGTATTAATAAAAGTAATTGCGTTTTTTTTGCGGTTCTACGACTACTTTTTTTGCCAGTGATGTCATATCTATTTTTAGGACTTTTAAAATTGGAACCTGAATATTGGTTACCGTATTGCATGGAATCTTTACAAAGAAAATATAGCCCGAGCTTGAAAACTACCAAGCGGGTTTTTATTTTTTCCGTTATATGTATAGTTATAAAATGGGGGAAGCCTTTGTCCAGGAGAGGAAAAGTTTAAGACACACATCAAAAAAGAAATTGTTCTTCTTTTGCAATGTGTAAGTTGCGATTATACAGAAAAGGTGAAGACGCGGCGCAGGCGTGGAATTTATAACGAAGCGAAAGAACGGCGTGCCTGCGCCGCGTCGCTTGAGTGTAACTCACGACACGTCGCCTACGTACATTTTGTATGAAAACTTTTTGAAGCGGCATCATGCCTGCGCTACGCCTGCGCCGCGCCTTCACCTTACGCTGTTTCTGTATAATTTGTGCCTAAGGTTGTGTACTGCAGAATATTTATATGAATAATAGAATTTTCTTTTAGGCACTTCCCCATCCAATCCGTTTGTGCATCCTATCTTTCATTTGCATCCTTGGCAGTCAGGCTCCATTAGATCTACTATTAATACTGTTGTTACACTCGGAACTTTCACCGCGTTATCCTAGATTGTTTAACTGTCTTCAACTAGGCCCCGTACAAGATGGAGTCGCTACTTACAATTAACTTAACCGATGGCTTTACTTCAGCATTTGTGGAAAATTATGCCGAGACGAGTAGTCTACTGCGGTTTGTAGACAAGTAGGTGAGTATTTAACAGGCAGCTGTGCTTACATGGCCAACCGCATGTTAAAACGTCTTAAGTTTTCAGGAAAGTAACGCATACCAACTTGAGCTCATTCCAGCCTGGTACTTTTTGTGTCACATTATATGCCTCACTGGCAACAAACGGGAACTTTTGTCCCGTTTGTCGCCAGGGAACATATACAAGACCGTGATCAGAGCTGTCGTACTGTATGGATAGGAATGTCTACTATTTTCCATTCCAACTTTTCTACCAACCATTTTTCTGATCTCAAGGTAGACGGGCCAACAAAACGACGGTTTTTATTTTTCCCGTTGGCCCCACCAGCGGGGCCATGGCAGTGGGGTCAACGGGAATATGGTGTATTCCCGTTGACCCCACTGCCATATTAAGCTCATAGTCTCTTTTGGCCCGAAATATTTTAAGTTTTTGCCACACTTGGACGTATTGGTCTGTTACTACAAGTCTACGTTTTGTCATGTTCCTACACAATTCCATATTCTGTATCCTTCACGAAGCCGTCAACCAAGCACATCAAACTAAGTAACATAAATTACTGGGGTGTATAATCACGTTTTACAGTTGAACTCAATGTAACGCATTCAAAACATTGTGCTGATGGACGGATTGAATAGTACGATGGTCGTGGAGGTGTTTAAAGTAAAAATCTTACATTTAAAACAAGTATTTAAAAAAAAAAATATTATAAAATTGGATCTTTGACTCCCAATATCTCCGTAAATAGAAGGTTCCCAGGTATGGTCTAGAACAAAAATCGCAATGACCGGGAGAACAAATGCCTTTCGGCTTCGTTAAGGGTCTTGTTACACCCTTCATGTATAAGTAATTACTTTGGTATAAGTTGCGGTAGAATAGGCACAACTCACATTCTGTAACTTTTCAGCAGTAATCAGAATTAATTTCAAATTGAAACATCTTGCTTGATCTGAACTACGATACTGCCAGTGTGGTCTCCCATAAACACATAAAAGAAGATTAAAACAAAGATTCGAATCTATTTACCGAGTTCATAAGCCATAACAGTCGTAATTAACGGATCATCTATTATCTTCTGTCTAATAAATACCCGAACTTCCGGACCCTTAGGGTAGCTACTCACAATCACAGTACAATCTATTCCATATTTCTAGCTACTTACCCTAAGGCGGGCCACAAACTATTGTTGTACATGTAAAGCTTGGCCCCGATTGATTCGTAAATATCCGCACTCCATAATTATCGTGTGTAGTAATCTTAATCAATGAGCGGTTTTGTGCTTCAAAGATTAAGTGTACAGACAGTACAGATGGCAAAAAATAAGTAGGCTAGCTTACTAGGTATATTTTTTGCATCTTTATAGTCGTTTTCGGTTACGGGGTGAATAGAACTTTGAGTATGTGGCATTGACACTCGAAACGGATTTTAGATATTTGGTTACTGAAGTTTCTCTTTGGTTACGATGTTGCGAGAGAAGTGGCTGTTTTGGACAGTGATATCATTCATATAAAATAAATATTCGGTACCGTATAATAGTACCAATTTTTTTTTAAATTATTTTTTAACCTCTTCAAGATTTGAAGTTTTTCTTAAAAGGCGTACATCGTTTTTGACTTATTTAGATCCAATTGGCTTATAGGAAGGATTCTAAAGTAGACATCAGACAAAATATTTACCTATAGCTCCTTAATTTTTATTAAACTTACTAACATGGTGGTCCCACAGTCGTTTTATGTCCTCTAGTAATGAACATAGTACTAATATATATCCTTTTACCGATGTTACCGAGTGGCGCCGCGCTGCAGGCCTAAACTAATTAATTCTGAGGCCAACACTTACTTTATCGTTACTATAAATATCAGTTGTCTTCCCGATAGCACTCTGTATTAACCGCTTGTCCACGAACTGCACGTTCAAGCGACACGCGTGTTGAAAACGCGACTACTGAGAATAAAATGAAAGAAATGGATGTCACGATTTGATAATGAATTTTTAGATAAATGTGCAGTGTGCTAAAAATGAATAAAGTAAGGAATGACTGACGAAGTTTAAAAGTGGTGCTTGTTACAGAAAAACTAAATTGAGTCGTCTAATAGTAGTAGTAGTCGTGGCATGTCCGTACCAACAAGGTATGTACATGTGACGAGGAAGAATGAAACACATGTTACTAAAAGAGTGATGAATTTGATTGTTGATGGATGGAGTAGAAGAAGAAGGCCAATGAATGATGCCGTACGGTAGCTACCGTGCGTGACGCGATGCGAAGGTACTCACGCGAAGGAAACAAGTGACAAACGTGCGCGTATTGCTTACGCTAATCACTTCACCTGAGGTCGTGTACGGGGCGTTCCAATTCTAGCTCACAAGTCACACGCCCGCAGAAACGATCGCAATCAAATGAAATGAAACAAGAATATAACGAACACACCGCTCCAAATTCAACACAATACTGTTTGTTTAACGAATTACATGTACCTTACTGTTTTAGTTAATACAATAGACAATGTAATCGTGTAAAATCGGTAATGGATATCTTACAAAGATGTTGATACGAAGATCGTGATACAAAGCGATTATTGATACAGTTCGTAATAGAATTTCATCATTATAATTTATATCTTTGAAAGCGATTCGTGATTTACGAATTAGGTATAATTGTATAGATGATGGGTATTTCAGATTGATCTTTGTGGTTTTTGTAATTTTGAAGGTTTAAGAAAGTGATTATTAGAATGATGGCGAAGTGCGTTAGAATATTCAGAACTAGTTTTAAATAATAGGCAGATTCTTAGGTAGCAATTTGCGGTGGAATTTGATAAGTTTGAACAATTTTTTGTGGTTTGTCGCCAATTTCGTCGCTGCATGTTTTGTTTAATCATTGTTTTATAAATTCATTCAATCTCTGAATTCTCTGAAGACAAGTTTTGGAATAAAGTTTTCTTGAAAGTATTTAGTCCAATATTGAAAGAGGTTTTAGCTAATTATAACAGACAACCGTACGCCTAGAGGTTCCAATTCATTTGAACAGTTATAACGAGCCTCTGCCTTTTGAACACCACAAAACTATTGTTTCTCAAAACTCTTTGGTTTAGTTTATACTACTTTAATTGTTTATGGTGTGAGTAATTTTTCAAACGAGGCTTGTTATAGTTTTAATTATTTTATGAGCATGTTTCCTGCCGTTTTAAACTTGAAAGTCATGTTAATTCCTAAGTTGTACGCCGTTAAGTTTAGCGTGAGAAATGCATACGTTCCAATGGCTAATGTTTGCTCACTTAAAGTTTCTGTTTGTTTCGTAACCCGTCCAACCCAGGTCTAGTTGAAAACCAACGTCGGCACTAATTGTCCAGCATTTTGCTGAACTGGGGCCGATTTGGCGCCGTTTGAAGGGACACCGACGCGAAAACGGTTACCACGTATTCAGTACACGATTATAAGCCCCCCATAAATTTTTCACTCTGCTGTTTCCTACAAAAGTGTTATACGTACACGATCAAAATGTATGGAAAAGCTGATTTTTTTTAATAGCCGTGGTAACCGTTTTCATGTCGGTGTCCCGTCCACACTGTATTATTTAAACTAAACTAGGTTGGTGATTCCTAGCTGACCACTTTGACAAGAAACTCTGAAAAGAACTCAGAGGTCAGTCTTATAATTCCATACAAAGCATTGTGATTGTCAGATTTTACGATGACCATGCAGGTTTATGTCTGAAGTGGTCTCAAGAGTGAGAATTCAAAGTCTTGGTGAGAGAAATAAGGTATTAGAAGAACGTTATCAATGTTAGAAACCTTAAACTTGTTTTTACCCGCTGCCAAGGAAGGGTAATGTTTTCGCGCCTAACTTTTTTTTTGTGACTGTTTTTTGTAAATTTCTTTACTACCTAGTATGTTAAAAATGGCTGGATGGATTTCCACGATTAAGGTATCGTTAGATTCCTCTCAAAAACCCAAGTGTCCATAGACAGACTTAAAAAAAAAAAAAAACAAAATGGCGGGTTTAAGGCGCTAAATTGTAAGTCGTTAATATTTTTTTTAAACAAAACCTGTCGAGTAGGGTATCAAAATGAAAGAAATTAAAAGGAGATTACAAATATATAACCATACATAGCTACATTACACAATTTGTAGGGTTTTTTGATACTTTTAATTACATGTTACTTGTTATGTACCCGAATTGTGAATTAAGAAATCTTGTAGTACACATAACCTTCTGTGGTCAATGATCAGGTGCTCCCATTAATAATCAGGTGCCCATTGACCACAGAAGGTACCACAGAGCACATCGCCCTTTCTTCTTAGACCTGTCGATATTTTTTCTATTTGTGTTAGATGAGCTTTGACAAGAACTTTGTCACATTCAGCAGTGGCTTCGGACAGGTTCCTCAAAGTGCAGATTCAATAATGACTTTATTGTTATCAGAAGCACAAAAGACAACATATTCAAGAATCCCACCATCAAATAGGTATTCCTCAAAGTGCAACTATTTTTAGGCGCAACCAACTAAGAGCAACTAAATTATTCCTCGAAGCGGAACCATTACTTGCTCAAATTCAAAATAAAAATATTATAAGTTTATTCCTCAAAGCGCAAGCACAACAAAATTGATGAAAAATAGAGAGGTATGATGGATTCATTTTTTTTTTCCATCTTTTCAATTAAAAATAGTTGCGCTTGGAGGAATACCCCCCATCAAATGGTTGGTGAAAATCCAACTTGAGTTTATAAAACTAAAACTAACCGATAAACCAAACACCTTGACACTGGATATATAATGAAGGAAATTAAATGCAAAGTTTTATGAGTCTTTACAATATTATTACGAGTACATAAAATAAATTTTATCTCCATATAAATCGTGGATAATTTATAATATTCGTATTAACTTTGTAAATATGTCTATACTGTATAGATAGGTACAGTTACCTATGGCTTGTAAAGTAAAGTAAAGATTGCAGGTACATAAAATAAGATGTAAAAATCAGATGGGATGAATCTACCTTATATTAGGCATACAAAAATTAATGAAATTGTTAACTACATACATCGAAAATTAAATTAAATAATGGTTAACAGTTAAACACAATAGTCGGCTTAATACATTTATAATACAAAAATAAAATCTACTTAATACAATTGGGATGAGAGCAGCGGTGGCCCAGTGGTGGAGATCCCGACTTACGAGCCGTTAGTCGTGGGTTCGAACCCAGCCACGCGCATTACTATGTGTAAGTTATTTCATCACCACTGCTCTCAAAACGGTGAAGGAAAACATCGTGAGGAAACCGGCATGTCCCAGAACCTAAAATTCGAAGACATGTGACATCTACCAACCCGCACTGGGCCCGCGTGGTGGATTATAGCCTATTCCCTCTCATAGAGAGGAGGCCTGTGTCCCAGCAGTGGGAACATTATAGGCTGCTGCTATTGCTATTGCTATTGTTAACTACATACAACGAAAATTAAATTAAATTATGGTTAACAGTTAAACACAATAGTCGGCTTAATATAGTCATAATACAAAAATAAAATCTACTTAATACAATTGGGATAAAAATGTCATAAATTGAGAGAATGAGAACATTAGGTATGTCAATATTAATTAAATTATTCAATACATTAAACTATTCAATCATAAGTCAGTGTAATTTAAAAAGTCATTTACTGAATAATAGCATTTTGCAATCAATAGTGATGACAGTTTCTTGTTAAAATTTTGAATTGTGTCATTTTTAATGATATCGGGTACTTTATTAAAAATTATTGGCCATACTAATAACACTTTTTTTGAGCAAAGCTGTATTACATCTCTCAACATGTAATATAAGCTCAACGTCACAGTTTGGTGTCAGGAGCCCTTCTCGGAGATGATCTTGTTTGAATATTAGTACAAAAGACTCCAATACCTCCTGGCACCTAGGCTGTTCCTTTACATCATCATCGTCTTACTGTCATTTTACCAATTTATTTGGAGTCGTGTAGCATTTCTTCTTCAACCGTATCTGTACACGGTTGATTAATCAACCGTCAGCTTAGTATTGTCTAAATTTTCTAGGCTTGTTCTCTTGATTATTCTTGAGGTGAAACCGGAGAGATTATTGCTTAGCTTGTAATAATATACCTACACAGCTGAAAAATTGGCACCAATTGCTGTCCAATAACGCTTAAAAGACTTCGCAGATAATGACTGCTTTGCAAGGCTTGGTTCGTTTTCCGCTCGATGGTATGACTCTCTGCTCTCCTTACTTGATGCTCTTCAAAACGAAGTCATCCGCAAGAGAACCAAGGTTACCGACGGGCAGAGCACATTGCTCGCAGAACGGATGGCCGAAAGGGCCGAAAAGTTCTGGAGTGGCGACCGCGAATCGGAAGACGTTGCTTTGGAAGGCCTCCCGCTGAGCTGCGGGACTGTTCGAAAGAGACACCGTGGCCCTGGAACACAAAGGGCAAAGAAGGAACATGGATGGGTTTTAGTCAGTACAAGTCTGGCACTCCCTTCCACTCCGCCCAGAGTGGGGGGGGTCATTTGATGATTTCCCATCCAAAAAAAAAAAAAAAAGGCCTCCCGCTATGTGTACTGATGACCTGGTGAAGGTTGCGGGGATCCGCTGGATGTGAGATGCACGGGACCAGTCAATGTGGTGATACTTGGGGGAGGCCTATGTCCAGCAGTGGACGTCTTTCGGATGAAATGATGATGATGAATGCTTAAAAAGCTACGCAGATGCTGACTGCTTTAAAGCTGCAAGGCTTGGTTCGTTTTCCGCTCGATGCTACGACTCTCTGGTCTCCTTTCTTTTTCATTTGTTTTGATGCTCTTCAAACAATGCTAAACTTTCAACACTAGTGCACATATTATTACAGTCTAAGCCTATTTGTCAAGTTTATGTTCCTATGAACATCAAGACTGTACCACAGCTTTCTTTATTATATCCTTGATTTGTGTAACCACATCATTTCGAACAATGACTGGCTTCCATCTAATGGTCTAGAGGTGAAAGCAGACTGTATGATGTGGGAGTTTAAGAGCTGTTGTGGTATGGTTTATTTTTTTATATACAATACCTTTGCTGTGCATGTAGAATTGAATTGAATGGGTATTTGGTGGTTGCTGCCATACATAAAATAATAATATTCGTCAAACCAGATATACTGTTATGCATCTTTAGACAAAAGCTTGCCAATAGTACTTTTGCAACTCATGTGGTGAAATGTTTAAGCTCTCTTTAAGTGATTTAAATTAAAAGCTCTAAATCGTGTTCATTTTGAAGGCGTTTATAAATTGACACTTTCCGTTGTGTTTCCGCCGCGTAAAGTGTTTTTTTTATATATTTTATCTGTCGTAATATTATTTTTACTACCGTATGCGTTGGCCGTACTAAAAGCTTGGAAATTAGATATGTGACGAATCTGTAAGCTGAGCCTATCCACATTAATTCTTTATTAAGACAGCCATGGAAATCATAGTGTAGCACGCAGTTACCTTATTAAATAACATATAAAATCAAATATTTTAAGCTTATTAAATGTTCAATTTATTGGATTAAGAAATACGTTAATTATGCGGGAAATCAAGCGTAGATCTCTTCATAAATTAACCGCCAGTCCGTCTAGTAACCGTAGTTGTACGGAGAAACTCTAGTAACACAATCAACTTTTAAAATGTACGTGGTGTTATAGTCTCTATGCTGATAAAGTTAGAGTGTAAAATGGTGTGTTAATTATTGACCGATTATAAGAATCTGTGTGGAACGCATGAATATATTTCACGCTAAGATATTGGGGACTGGGGCGATGTATACCGTTTATTACTGTATGCTCAGTAACCATTATATCTGTTAATATAATAAAAATATTTGGTAGTGAACATCATTTTCTCTTGTGGATTGACTTGCCAGAAACTTTCGTTGTACGAAGTTCATGCTACTGGCATATCTAATTAAAAAAAAAAAAATTAAAAAACTGAAATTTTCAAAAAAATCACGCTCTAAAAAGTATGAAACAAGAAAATATCCTCGTCTAAAATTGTTATGTACCTACAAACCATTCAATATTCATCATCTATTAAATAAACAACTTACACGTTTATATTAGGGGTTAAAGTATGAAATTGCCGATTTGTATGGACGATTTCGTGAAAAGTGGTATTTCCATAATTTTTTTTTTTTTTTGAAAACTTTTGTACCGATTATATTATGTATGATGCAATTGCAAACTTTAGTGTAAAAAAAGCTGCGTATCTTAAATTCTCAAAACACAATACAATTTCAACTCTCGCTGCTGAGCCGAAATGTAATTTTATTTATCCTGTCTTTTTGGGTTTCGTCTAGCATTTGTCTAAACGAGCACCAGAGTTTTGACAATAGACAGATTTTACGCCGGTTTTTGCTTGACATTTTCTTGTATAATGAAGTAAGGAAATTCGTAAGGAAATAGGCTGTTTTAAAAACTGTAGACGGCTTTATAGTAATATTATTTCCTCAGTACTTCCCGTCTTTTCGTCCCGAATAGCTGGGACAACCCCCCCCCCCCCAACCCCCAACCCCCAACCCCCAACCCCCAACCCCCTCTCTACTGAGAGTGGTGATTATGGCCAGTTGACCTCTGATTTGTAGGTGAGAAGAAGGCTTTGTAGATTCCCAGCTGCTTGTTAACTATTGTTAACTTTTTATTTTGTTCTACATTTTTTGTGTAGTAAGCAACGACTTATTGTCGGGCCTACGCTGTCCCCCCATACTTAAGTACAAATGCTGGATCCATGATATCAAATGATTTGAAAAGAGTAACCATGGAGTTTCTTGCCGGTTCTTCTCCATAGGAAACGACCAAACCGAACCGTGCACCTTTTTGTCGACGTTTTATAAGTGCCCATCTGGGCCTAAGTGAAATAAAATATTTTGATTTTGATTTTGAATTCTAGGTAGATTTTCACACTAAAGACGCTTCCTCACCGGGAGCATTCACCTGTAAAGTAACAGTTCATATTTACTTGTTTTTGTACAAAATTGAATCTTGGATTGTTTACGTTGCAGGTGAATTCTAGGTGATCCGAACGCTTCATCGGACGAAAAAGAGTGTACCTACCCTTTCTCGTCCGATAAAGCGTTCGGATCAAAAAGGGTAGGTACTGTAGCCCTAAAGTCACTTTTTGCCCTAAAGTCACTTTTGCGAGACATATAAAAGGTAAATTACTGTTACTGTTAGTCTGTGCAATCCCACTACTGGGCAAACGCCTCTCACCATGACTTCCAAATTCTTCGATCCAGGGTCAATGTGGACAAGGTAAATACTCGTCTTAAAGTTAAGTTTCGTTTAAGAACTTGGGGATGGTTAAACGTAGTTTTAGGCAGGCTAGGTTACAAACAAAAGTTATTATTCTTTTAGATAGATAGTTTTTCCATTATTGTACACCATAATTCCCTGGATTTCCATCAATAGTGCCGTGTGGGGTTCAATGTTATGACCTCTCGCACGACAATCCACAGCTGAAACCTAATCTTGGACGAGCCATCACCACTTAACGCCACCTTATTCTATCGATATTTCATATCGATAACCCTACATCGAACGTTCAAAAAATGCTGTTGTCATCTCGCAGCCGTCGACAGTGCGAAAGAACGCGACCGTGCCATGTGGACGATAACGGGACTCGTATGACGACAACACTACGGTACGCAGTGACTTACATACGGGGTAACACGACTTTTGTAGTGTCAGCAGAGATGAGAGACTCGTGTAGACTGTGTGTAAAGGGTTGAGTTTAAAAAAAATGTAATTAATTTTAAAATTGGCCAAAAATCTCAAGCTTTTTTCCCCGATGTGTTCATAACAGGGTTATGAAACGGAAGCTTAACATAAAAAAGATTGGGATTTTTTTAGTTTTTTTTTTTGGGAAAAAACATTGTTCTAAGAGTAATTTTGGGGGAATCAAATCCTTGGAGTAATTTTCGGGGAACATTTCCCCAATAATTAAACCTGTAACTAATATTCAAATATAGCACAAGTTATTGAGCTTATTTCCTCCAAATAATAATTCTGTGTTTACAGGAAATAGGAATACAAGTAATGTGCAACTAGCATTGCTCTCTGCTATCATATTGATAAACCAATAAGCAAAATTGGCAATATGGCCGACTGAGATCCGTATTTCCGTGATTAGTTTAAGTTTTTAGTAATGTAACTCAATTGATATGTTTATCAATAGATACACACGTATACTCACGCATTTTTCCATCGCGGAATCCACCTGCACCGCCGACCTGCTGTAATCTAAGGAGTGTATAAAGAAATACCTTTTGCACCGTCCCCGTCCATCCATTTGGTCATGCACGTTTATCAATACACCAGCTAATGCCCGTGGCTTCACGAGTTTGGTAATTGTCCCACGAAATCGTACTACCGGGATAAAATGTATCCTATGTGTTAATCCAGGATATGAACTCTCTGTGTGCAAAATTTCATCCAAATCTGTTCAATAGTTTGCGTGAAAGAGTAACAAATATCCATCCATCCTCACAAACTTTCGCATTTATAATATTACTAGCGACCCGCCCCGGCTTCGCACAGGTGCAATTAGATATAAACCTTCCTCTTGAATCACTCTATCTATTACTGAAAACTGCATCAAAATCCGTTGTTTAGTTTTAAAGATCTAAGCATACATACGGACAGACAGACAGCGTGAAGCGATTTTGTTTTCTACTATGTAGTGATATTGTAGGATTAAGGGTTCCTTTATACTGTGGTTATGTGTAAGTACATCGTATTTGTTTTAATCAACTGTTACCAATGCTGTGGATTTTAGTTTTTAGTTACAAAATCTTCCAACTTCTTAGTTATGTATGTAGCCGGAACTCTGCAAGTGCAGAGGTAAAAAGTGCAATTTTTCACACTGTTCTTAAGCCCCTTGTTACTAGCAGTTCCCTCCTACCATTGTACAAAAACATATGAATGGTCCATTGTTATCCACTTACAACATATTAACGTGTTTGGTGCTAATGTTCGTACATTCTCGGGTAATGAGTACGTCACCCTTACAGCATTCCTTCCGTTGTCGGTAAATGGAAATATTCTGGAAGCTTGGTTGAGATTTTGGGCATTGACGCTTATTTTGGACATGGGTTTTTGTGGACGAGCTATACGAGGACATACAAAGGCGCATCCACACATTTTGTGTTGCAAAGTGGGCAACAATGGTACCTATAACAAAAAGTTTTCGCAAAAGTTTTGAAAAGTTACTTAATATTTAAATTTTGAAAAATATTATTCAACAAAAAGTTATTTTAAGGCAGTTGCACCTTTAAATAACTAAGGTAACCTAATGAAATTATAATGGCATAGATACCAGGTGCGCGGGTAGTCTCCAAATGTGATTAAAATGATTATTTATTTATTTATTTGTAGATATCTACTAGAATACTTTTTCTATAGGTACTAAAATAAATAATATAAATTATCTATGCCAAATAGCTCTGATCGCGTGTATGCATTCTAATTAATCACCTCACCAATATGTCAGAGAACAACAAACAAATCGATATTTTAATATCGAGTTCCATAATCAACAAACTTTCAACACAACAAGATTCTCTCACGAATTCGGTCAATCGATAAATCGATATCAATATATCTTTGTTTACCTTATATCGATTTTCTGAGAATTAGAAAGTTGTATCGATAACTATTGTATTACACACAGTTGTAGATGGTACCGCTATCAAAAACTTTATGATTCTCATCTCCGAATTTATTTTGTTATTGTAGGATGAATTGCGGATTATTTTCAAGATAAAGATATTTTTTTTGACTAAGAAGGCGATATTTGTTTGCGTAAGTGAGGTAAGCGGTAATTCGCTAAATACTAGGTAATATTATGAACGCGTTGGTCTAGTGGTCGCAATCGCGGCTGCTGAGCATAAGGTCCTGGGTTCGATTCCCGGGTCGGGCATTTTTATTGGTTTTCCATCAGGAATTTCTCAGTAGCAGCCACGGAGCCTGGATTTTTGCCCGGTTGATGGCAATAGGTTCTCTTCCTATTGAGGGATTTTGCAGGGAACTCAAACAATGGATCATCTATCTTCTTCAAGAATGACAAAGTTACTTACTTTTCATTTACGCCTAGGCTTTTCATTTATAGGCGCCAAGTAAGGTATCAACAATGTTTCAGCGTGAGATGGCACTTTGTCTAAGGAATTCGTTCGTCCGTAATTTTTTGTCTACAATTAAGCATATTCTAACTACCCTTGGTTGTTCTCTGAAACCCAAGGTTCAATTATTTTTATTTTGTAAAAGTCCAATTCATCATCTGCTTAGCATTTTCCCCACCATGTTGGGGTCGGGTTACAGTCTTACCGGACACAGCTCAATACCAGGATTTTACAAGAAGCGACTGTCAAAATTATACGTACACGATTGGACTGCCCTTATATTAGGAAGTGTTGCAGTAGGCATATAACCAGGGCAAGTTAACAACCGATTTGATATTTGCTGTTTTATTAATTTATGTTATTTTATCCAAAATTTGTCCTAAACTTTTATTTTTATTTTACACTAGCTGTTGCCCGCGACCTTCGTTCGCGTGAAATTTTATCCTATAACCTTCCTCGATAAATGGGCTACCCAAGACTAAAAGAATTTTTCAAATCGAACCAAAGTTCTTGAGATTGGTGCGTTCAACCAAACAAACAAACTCTTCAGCTTTATAATATTAGTATAGATTATTAATTTCCGATTCATTTTTACTTGACATTAATTTGATTTTCTTGACATTGTATTTCTGATTTGATGACATTGCTTCGTAACTTGTGATTGTAATATGGGAGAACCTGAAATAAATGGATTTTATATATTTATTTTCATATTATTACATGTGTGTGGATTGTAGTTTGCTAAAGAATGGAATTAATAATTTTGGTCTTGTTATTTTTACATCATTATTGTTTGAGGGAAATCCTCATGGATACTCTCGTTCTGGGAGGAACGGAGATTTATGTCCGTTCCGACTGCTTCCATGACTCGGGGGCTTATTCCGATGCTACCAAATGAAAATAATTCCTTCGTTTAGCTTGAGCTGGCCCATCTTCTTCTTAGCGTGTCGATGGCAAATTTTCATTAAATATATTTCGCCCCGAATTCAGCTATGCGAACTCCGAACGCTGATGCAGTCATAAGATCGTCAAGTGTGCAGGTGTCATGGCTAAACACTAAATCCATATACCAATATATAAAGGGTGTAACAAGACCCTTAACGAAGTCGAAAGGCACTTGTTACCCGGTCATTGCCATCATTTTTTGTTCTAGACCGTACCCGGGAGCCTTCTAGTTACGGAGATATTGGGGGCCAAAGTTCCAACTTTTGCACACGTTTTTTTAAAAAATACAAGTTTTTGATGTTATAACTATACTTTTAATACCTCCACGACCCTCGTACTATTCAATATTTAATCAGCACAATGTTTTAAGTCCTTTATATTGAGTCTTTCCGTAAAACGTGATTTTTCAACCCAAAAAAAAACATTTCCCAGAAATAATTTTTGCGTAAAGTTACTTAGTTTGATGTACATAAAGCTTGGTTGACGGCTTCGTGAAGGGTCTGTACCCTGTATAATTATATAAAGGAAATTCACAATAATATCCCCCCAATGATGAGCGCAACACAAAATGGCGACACTTAGGGGAGGCCTATGTCCAGCAGTGGACGTCTTTCGGCTGAAATGATGATGATGATGACGACAATAATATCTAACAACACATTCTTTCTTCTTCCAGGTAAACCATTCCATTCGGACTGTGTGAAGTGAATACATAGATATTATGTGCAGTGACGCTTTATACTTCGACTTGAGGGACAGACGGTGACATTTGTGTTGTGAATACATGTCAGTGAGTTGTGGACGATGATCGTTTGGCGAACGAAGAATACTAGTCGTCGGAAATACGGGGGCTGGTAAGTGTCATGTTTTAGTTCATTAATCATAAACTTCTTTTACTTAGCTGTTAATTTCGGCAGAACAAAGAAGTCATGGTCTTTTGCTCGTTAGGTGAGCACCTTCGCGAAGAATTGGGAGCCTCTATTTTACCGTGGATGTATTAAAAAGTTATGACGGTAACTATAGCAACTACATGAGGTTATTTTACTGCGATTTCTTGTTTGTGACGAGTGAAGCAATTTATTTTCCATTATTCAGTTTGATGAATTAGATCTTTAAAAATGCAACCCTAAAGTCCTAGACTCACTCGAATAAACAAAACACAGCTCACAAATTCTCAACAGTAAAGAGGTCTCTCTACAAACCGTCCAGTGAAATGTTCCAAGCTAAGATAAAACAAGAGCCATCTTCATGTTTATCACGCTTTTCTGTTACTTTGTTCTCAGTCATAGATATAAAGTTAACCCAACCAACGCCTACGTGAAACCACGCGCTGACCGTCGACCACTTGACTGACAGTCAAGTACACGACGGATACAGTGTACCTACCCGTAATTACAACAATAATTGCTGCCGTTGAAGTATGCCGTCGGGTTCCCAGTAGTAGCAATAGAATAGGAACTCTCCATCCTTTCCCACGAACGTATCGCTAAAGGGATATTAGAAGTGGTATGGGTGAAAGCATACACCTGTGTTGTGGAAACATCTGCAAAGGCAGGTGCTAAGTGGGGTGCGGATAATAACTAAACTTTGGAAATAATGCTGGCAGTATGCAAGACTGAAGTGAAAATTGAAGTATCTTTCAATAAATTGCTGGAATGGAGTCAATTACAGAATTCGGGATGTTGATGTTGGTCCAGAGCTAGGATGAAACGTGATCTAGGAAGACAACTTTAGATTCTAACACACATGACGAAAAAAATAAGGTGCTAATAATAAAATACGAGTGATAGAGAAAAAGAGTACGACGAGTAACGACTTTCATTTCCTATTTTTATGGGTAAGAGACCCATAAAAATAGGAACTGAAAGTCGTTGGTTTGTCCTTCTTTCATGCATGATAACGAATCGTTTTCACAGCTGCAATGTGTCCATACAATCCGTGCCTTTTTTTTTAAATGTGATATCATCAAATGACCCCTCCCGCTCTGGGCGGAGCGGAAGGGAGTGTCAGACTTGTACTTACTAAAACCACTCATGTTCCTTCTTGGCCCTTTGTGTTCCAGGACCACGGTATCTCTTTCGAACAGTCCCGCAGATACAATCCGTACCTAAATTATGTTTTTCATTACCAAGTTCCAACGATACTAAATCCAATAACTATTTAATCCAACAAGTAAAATAAACCAATTGCTAAACCAACCACAGGACGTTGTAATTGACTAGGATATAATCCGACATGGTTCAGAGTATAAACATAAATGTAATTAACCAATTGAAAATAATCTTTCAATGTGAATCAATTAGATTAATTGTAAATGTCTTCTGTATCTTTATTGCACTGCCTTATTAGAAGATACAGCGTGTTTGCTAGGGTTACTAAGTGGCACTAGGTCAGCTACATAATTATATTGGATACTTTTGTATAGTTTTGCTGTTTAGTACTATTTTATCATTGCCAGCTCGTAAACGATAATACATTTACTCAATACTTTTATTGCATTCCACATGTTATTCATAGGTGGTAGACTTATAATTAGATCATGTGGGCATGTCGGGCACAGCTTATAAGTGAGTTAGGAGAGTGGAAGCATTTGTAAATTATATAACATTACACAACAAACTACTATATTATAATAAAGATGTATGTACTTTCTGAGGTAAACTTAATTTTAAACGGGTATCTATTGAGAGTTGTAATAAATAATTAATTAATAAATCAAATAAAATTTTAAGTCTCCGAGTGCTTAAGTTATGACTTTATAAGTCTATAACTTAGATATTTGTCTACCGAGTAGTAGCTTTTATTTACCATAAATTGTCTAAGTTTTTTTAAAAATATGTTATTTTTTTCTTCTTTTGTTATTGATGCGGGTAGTTTATATATCTATACTGGATATAATAAAATTGTAACAGGCTGATGTCTGTACACTGAAGATATTGAAAAAGAAAATGTAATGGGGGACTTTATTACAGCAACAGAAGCCATAACAACAGTTTTTAGAATTTTTGTCTGTCTGTCTGACACACACTGTGACAGACACCGCTGTGCTGCTGTGCTGTTTTTGCGCATCACGCAAAAACTACTGCATGGATTTGAACGCAGTTTTCACCGTTCTACTGCTAGATGCTTAACTTAAAATATAGGCTACATTAGATATACTGCCCCGTTGGTGTAGTGGTCGCAAGCGGACTGCTGAGCATGAGGGCCTTGGTTCGATTCCCTGGTCGGGCAAAGTGTTTTTGAGTTTTTCCATTAGGAATTTCTTAGTAGCTTCCACTGAGTCTGGCTCGGATGATGGCAATAGGTTCGCCCCCTATTAGGACTTTAAACATAACTGGCGAAATGTGGGTGTACTTGTTAGTTATGCCTAACCCTTCGCGGATTACTAGGCGTGATGTTATGTAAAAGACTTCAGAGATGACTAGCTTTTTTCCGCAGGTTCACCCGGATTGACGTCAAAAATGAGACGCTACGTCGGTTCTTTCTTGCTTTTTTCTTTGGTTGTTTTTTCTTCTTCTTTTTCTTTTTTGTTTCGATCTACAAAATGTCAAATTTCTTTTGTTCATCTGTCATTTGGTCGAGTCTTCCATCGACAAAACCCGTTTCTACGGTGGTCATGCTACGCGTGCAGGTCTGTGTGCGAAATTAATTGAAATCTATTTATCCGTTAAGGCTTGAAAAGGCATCATACGGACATAAGTGCTTTTGCAATTATTTATACCATTAGTATGGGTTTACGGAAGTAATAATGGTAATTCACTATTGAGAGGTAATAATTCATCTATGTTTTGAGCATATATTTTAACTCTCGAAGTAAATTTATTTAATATTCCTTCATTAATTATTTCCAAACCATTGGCTGTTCTGTAAGATAAGTTACAACAAAATTATCTGTGTACATCGTTACTTCTAAGTTTCAGGTGTCACTTTGTTTCTTTACATGGTAATTAATCTTAAAATTATCATCTACTTTACGAGGTTTTCGAGGCTGCTCCCGAAATTTCCCCATCTATTTAATATGAAACATTTTCAGTAATTTATTTCACGTATTAAATTTATTTAATTGTAAAATGATTGGGAATAGTATAACTCAATTAAAATTAGAGCTCCTGGCTAGTTCAGCTCGGTTGATAAACTTAGTAAAAATAAAGTCTTGTACAGACAGCATGGGTCTCTCAGACCTACGATTTCCAACTGCAATGTGTCTTTTGGACCTCACGTCTTGTAATAAGAGGTTATTATGGCTTACTGTAAATTATCATGCGTTTGGTGTGGTTTTCTTTATTTTGACTGATTGAACCAGTAAATACTGTTAGTATGAATATTGGGTGCTGTTTTAGGAGATAGGGCCTGCGAGGAATTTGAAAAATAGGTATTTGAAGAAACTGTTGCCGTCGCGCTGCGCCAAGCCTGCCCCCATAAAGTGTGATAGGGACAGCTCCAGGTCAGACCGATTATATCACAAAAAAATTGACGTAATCGACGTTTCGGATCCCCCCGTTTTTGTTAACGAAAACTGAGCCGGTTCTATTGTTTTTGACATTAAAGTTTTAAGAAAGAGTATGTCTAGGTTCCTTTCAATTTCTTTTATGTTAAAAACTTTTCGAATTTGTCTGGTAGTCGTCTAATCACGGCCGTTAAAATAGGACATTTTTTATCAATTTTGGAGGATCATATTTTTTTTACTTATAAGTTACAGTAGACGTTGATTTTATGAAAAAAAAAATAGCTCTAGAGACATTATGTGTATTATTCAGGAAGAAATATGAGGAATACGAACCGTCGATTTCGTCAAAATTTGTATGGAGTGATCGCAGCCTATGTCCCCTTTAATACTGATTGGTTAAAATAGCAAATGATTAAGATGGGTTGTATACTTGTAAGTTCAAATCAATTAACATCAATATTGAAAACTGCTATAAAACGTTAAAGATTACTTCGAATCTGTTCATATATTTGGTTCGTGTATCAAACATTTCAAAACTAGATCCCAACAATAACATAACTACTTAGTCACAGTACACACAGCGCCACATAAATCCATACACTTCCAGTATAGCATGGGCTCGCTTTGTATAGATTTCCCGTACAATGAGAGATCCGCATTAACTGGTTTTGTATAGCCTGAATGGTCTCCGTGCGTACCTCAGCCTAACAATACCGCCACGGGGCGTCCTGAGTTATCAATCTCGTATGATACGACATTACGCGACGTTTCCGTCTGCGGGAGCTCCATCGGCACGATCCCGTGCGTACAACAAGAATTCCTTATTTCCTACGTGTGTTCCTTTATATCTTGATCGAACAATGGAAATAGTTTGTCACCGAAACCTGCATTGATATGTTGCTTGCTTTGTATGGTTCAAAGTACCTAGTAGAAACAAAAAATCATGAATATTGATAACTTTAGATAAATTACAGAATCAGGCGTTACTTTGCGAAAACCAACGACATTAAGTGTTATGCAAAATATGTAGTTTTAATTCCGAATTCGTCGGAATAAGTCGGAATTAAAAGTAAATATTTTGCATAACATTTAATTGATAACTTTTATAAAAGTTACTACCATTGTTAAATCACACTACTCTCCAAGTTTTTTACCTATCAAACACAGTTGCAATCTTCAATACAGTTCCCATTTAGTCTCAGTATATCTATTCTACCTCAGCTTAACAATACCGCCACAGGGCGTCCTAAGTTAGCAATCTCCTATGATACGACGCTCCGTATCCAACCGCGGGAGGCCCGTCAGCACGATCCCGTGCGTACAAACACCAACGCATCAAGTTCCCAGAAACTGTCAAATTTTCTCATTCGATTTTGAACTTAACCATCAACATTTTATGGTTTAAAATCATTTGGAGAAATTTGACAGTTTGTGGTAACTTGTTGTGCTAGTGACTGTATAACAAGAATTCCTAATTTCCTGCGTTTGTTCCTAATGTCTAGTGCTTTTACGATGTCATGTTCCTTGCTTTACAATTTCGCTGTGGGGTGTGTCAAGACTTGAAACTTTGATGTTCTGAAGCGAATGTTTCTCGCTGGTTTTAGTACTAGAAGCATGTTTCACCATTTTATATTGGACAGACACTGTTTATTGTACACACAACAAAAGTTTTCGCTGGCGAGAAATATTTTATATATTTGTAAGCAGGCAATAACCATAATTCTTGCATGTTACATGTGTTTTTAAATAGACGGCAAAGATAGAAAAACAATTCCAAAGATTTGATAACTTAACATACGCATAACGTTGATTGAAAAGAATGTCTACCTTCATACTAAATTGTTCGTAAATCTTCGTATTTTACAGCACTTAGATTTCTTTTCATATATAAAAATCAGCATGTTGAATTTATGGAACACAGCATGATTAAATTTATCTCCCTGGTGGCCTACCATGACGTCTGAAAGCAGGAGTAAATCCAGTGGGAAAGAGACAGAGCTATACAGGTCGTCGAGCGTCGTCTCTTTCCCACACTAAGACTTCACATTGTAAGTTGAGTACAGTCGATAAAAGAGATTGGTGTGCAGGGAGGTTACTATGACGTCTTAAAGCAGGAGTAATTCCAGTGTGGGAGATCTCTTTTATCGACTGTACTCAATTTACAATGTGAAGTCTTATTATTAGATCCACCGTTTTATTAAGTCTGTCCAGCCAGTGGTCAGATTGGTTTATTCGCTTGGCTAGTGGTTTTATATCTTTGCTTTAGTAACTGACTAAGTAAAATTATTCACTGTTATGTTCCATGGCCTAGCAAGTTGTCAATGTCTTTAGAAATAAAGCGGGTAAGATACGGCGTTGTTAGTAAGTGTGAAATGCTGTTTGAAGCAGTCTAACGTGACTGTGTTGGCGTAGAAGAGAGCATTTATTAATTTAATTATTTTGTTATAGCTGTTGTTTACTTTGTTAGTGGACATGAAAAGCTGTTAGCAATCTCGACAAAAAATAATACTGTTTACTAGTTGATTATCAAGAGATTGGTGGAGTAGTTTCACGTAATAATAAATCAATGTCTTGATTCAAACAAGTTGATGACTGGGGTAAGTGTCAGTGGCAAAGGTTCCATACAACTCGGTTCCTACTGGATTCCTTTTGAAAAATGGCACAGTCAGTATTCTATAGACACATACTATAATCACACTAAAAATTTGTACTCCGGCTTACCTCTCACAAAAATTGACCCTTCGCTACTGGTATGTGTAAAAGATTCTGTAATGCAGTCGTTATATGATTACATTAATATCAATTACAAGGTTATAACTACGAGTATGTGAAATGAGTGGAGTAACTACAATGTTGGATTTTAACTTTTATACACAGTTTAATACTTTTATGCTTTTTATGAGGGATATTGCTTTTTCTCTATTCTTCTTTACGCCTTCGTAACCGCAAGTTCCATCTCCAGCTCCTATAAACTAAAATAACTTGTGACGTCACATTATCGCGACGTTCCGCAAGGCTGAAGCACGTGTTGCGGTCAACCCCATCGGGGTGGTGCGGTTAGGCCGTTCACTCACTCGGTTGCTTATCCTCGCCGCATAAGATGCATGCTTGCTGCATGTATTGCAATTATAAATTAATTCAAACATTTGGTGGAGCACACCTTCGTTACATAAGGAACACTTCTACACACTTCTATAACCAGTGGTTTAGACTTTCGGGGTATGGAGAACAGGGTGTAAAGTTCTTCATCCAACATAGAAACGCCAGTCCGACAGTTGTTGTCGGGTTCTTCTATATAGTCTTAAGTCGTGGATAACTTTACTTGTGCGGTGTAGGATTTAGATGTATTTCGATGTTAAGTTCATAACCTGTGTCATAGATGGCGCTGTAGTACTTTTTGTTCTATGTTGCTGTAGTACTCTTTGTAGTGCTGGTTTAAGACTGTTATTTGTCTGTCTATTTAGTTTAACGCCCTAATAATGCGGGACAAGGACAGGAAGATCATGATGATCAAATGCTCACAGATAAGACAAATAACAATGAATCTCTTATAATTCTTATCTCGTAAATTTTATCGACCGTAAACAAGCTAGAATTATGAAGACAAGTTCATTGAATTTCAAACACTGTTTTATGCTTTCACGGTTTACAAATAAAAAAAACAATTAAAAAAAATGTTCATTGTTCGTTGTTCATTTCGTTCACCATTTTTTTGATTATCGATTTTTTTTTTAAATATCGCGAGCTCAAAATAATGAACAATCACGGAAGATATCCCGTAAGTGATAGTATAAGTTTCATTGAATTTAATAAATTGCTCGGCAAATAAAGTTGCATCAAGTAGTACTGTGTGAAAACCACCTTATATCGTTTCGGCGTTCACGTAAATTTGATTGATGAAAACGTCCCACATTCCACTAACCGAACTTAATAATTCAAGGAAGAGGTTGAAAAAAGAACAGGCGAGACTGTATCCCCGGTAATTTGGTCGGGTTCCGTAGGTAATTGATAATTTTATGGTAATATGTAGTTTTTCGCACTGATGATATGTTTCTTTTTCGATTTATCGTAATTGAAATTATAACAAGATTCGAGACTTTCCATTATACATTTTGAGCATTTTACTGTTTTTACTTCTGAAGAAATTTTGTACACGTGTGAAATTTTGTACGTTTTGACGCCATGAGTATTAAAATAAAATTTAATTTTAACATCGCCGTTTTTTTTTCTGTTTGTTTGATCGGCTTCTTATTGCTGGTTTAATGCTCAATTTAGACAAAGTTTTAATGAATTTTCCGTTTATTTTAACTGTTTCCATACCATTATATTGGTAAACACTGTTTTAAGCTTTCACTGTTTACAATGAACAATCACGGAAGATATCCCGTAAGTGACAGTATAAGTTCATTATATTGATATGAATTTTAATAATAACTTTACAAAGACCACAGACAAGATAATTTTCCCTTTTTAATGCCAATTACCGATATATTTTACCACGATACGGCTGTCGATGGTATCTCGATGTTTACCACGGGAATAGCATACAAGGTCTAAGGCCTTATGGCACTGGTTGTCGGTTAGTAGGTTAGTTATGTTCGCTGGTTCAAAGACTTGTCCTGTGGTGTGAATTAATAAATTTTTTGGTAGAGTCAATGTTTTAAAATTTTGACACTGCTTTAAGCTTTCAACGTTTAAAACTAAACTAATACTGTCCTGGTGATACTGTGATTGCGTTTTGTCGTGACTTAGTGTCCAGTTCCAGCACGCGTACCATGACCACCATAGAAACGGGTTTTGTCGACGGAAGAATCGACAAAATGACGGATGAACAAAAGAAATCTGTCATTTTGTCTGTAGTGAGCGTAGTAAAAGAAAAGAAAAGAGGGTAGACAGATTTGTCAAAATAATTGATAATCAAAATCAAAAATCAAAATCATAACATTTATTTCAAGTAGGCCAGTTACAGGCACTTTTGAATTGTCGAAACAAAGACAACAATGAATTGTAGCTACAGTCCCATTCACAAGGCATAAAAACTGTGAAAGTACTGTAGTTGCCTATTCCCTAACGTAGATCTCTTTGGAGAAGAACGGGCAAGAAAATCACGGAAGATATCGCGTAAGTGACAGTATAAGTTTCAAAATTGTCTTTAAAAATTATGTATACAGTATGTATTAGGTACACGTGCCTGAAGACAAAACGCTGTACATAAGTACAGTCACGAGCACCAATATGTAAACATTTAACAGCTTTTAATTTTTTTTTTCTCCTACTGTTCTGATTAAAATTTCATGGTGTTTCGAACATAGGATTCTGGAACTTATATTTTTATGAAAAAGATCCTATCTCCAAGTTACAATCAGTATTTCTGGCGAAAATTGCTTTTAAATTTAGGCCACTGTATACATATTGGTGCTCGTGACTGTACAGTGCTAGAAGACCTACAGAGAACGGTGCGTAGTTTTGGAATACTGTTTGTAAATTGTTCCGTAAAACTATATTGATAAACAAGATGCCGAAGATAGTTTCCGTCTTTCATCATGCGCCATAAGATTATTGACTTTAACTTCGAATGTATCGTTTGTTTTATTTTGGATTCACACTTGGAATATTCAAAACAATCTCTTATTTAAAGTCATTTTTATTAATTAGGGTGTTGGTGTAAAATGAAAGGAGGTACCTCCTTTCATTTTTTACTTTTAAAATGCTCAATGAACCCTAAATCACCGCGGCTCTTAAAGCGCCACAACCGCGATAAGGTTGGCTCTCTGCCCCCAAAACTGTATAAATAATATTTTATACAAAAACCCGGTACAGCCTTTACTCTTATACATTGCGGAACAACCCATTATTAAGGCGCTGGATATTACATATTACCAGAGGATAAATTATCGCTGTATACATTTACTACATTAAAAAGTATTTTGGAGTGTGTGCGACCAGTATTGTTTAAGGTTTTTCGGCCTTTTTGGTCAATAAATTGAGGTGTTTGTTCGGTGTCAATATTAAACTGGCTTGTTTAGTGAATGTAGGACATCCTCTGAGTAGAAATAACCTGCTAAAAATATTTTTATGAAGCTTAGTGAATATTAATTTAATATTTTTATTTTTTTGTCTTTACAATGGTTTAAAGAAACTTGATATGGCAGCTAAAGATGAATTTACAATTTGTTGTCAATTTTCGAGTACGGGTATTGCAAAAAAAAACATTTCTAGTCCATAAACATCATGTTGCACAGTAACACTGAATATTTAGTACACACGCCGCAAAGACAAAAACAACACAATTTATGTGCCACGATTTATGTAAAGCGTCATTTTAAATTCCACGATTTTAAAATCGTTGTCACGCGCAATCACATACTCGTACATTTCAGTGCTCGTATTATTAGGGGAAATCGGACCGATGTATTCGATATTGAGATCTAATCGAGTCGGCGCGTGCGACTCGAACTCGATCACGGCACGCATGCGTACGGTGGTATGATGACGCACTTTCGTATCGTGAAAAAATGTATTGGATACTGTGATTTTTGAAAATTGGATCTCTCTCTCTCGATTATTTGTCATTAGGTTGTCATTTTGTAATGCTTATATCAGTCTGGAATTCGCCGATCTTACACTCAAGGATGTAATTGAGACATTGCATTGCATCTTAAGAGATCGAACAACTGTTTTACCACTTTCCTTTGGTTTAAGAATAAAAATCTCATAATCTGCTCATTAATTCATTAAAAAGCGAACAGGATAAACCCAATGCGCAGACAAACAAATATTTGAACATCTCATAGACGAAACGCACTCTAACCGTTAGCCTCGCATGTTGGCCAAGCCTATTTGTCATGTACACCAACTATTTGCCAAGCACACCAGCTATTTGCCAAGAACACTGATATTTGATATAACCATCACTTACAGTAACGGTCTTTACTTATTATAATGTCGCGGAAACGACTAGGACACACATAGTGTTTGTGTGGCCGTCTGTTACACCGACTTGTAATTACTTGTCACGAATGTTGTCTGTATGTCAGTCAGTTATGTGTAAAAAGTAGTTATTAGCGTTGACGTATGCATGTTTTAGATAATTTTAGTCCGGATAGCAGTAACTAGGACTAAAGGTAGGACTTTGAGATTTTCTATGGTCTTGAAGTTGAAAATTTGTCTGATTTTTTTCCGCTCTGTTCAAATTATGCAGCTGTTAAATAAATCTGCTTCTATTAGTGCCTAGGGCTTGATATTTGCAATATACTTTAAGTTTAACTAACAACTTAACGTGGTAGTACCATAGGTTGAGGTGGTAATAAATTTTTCCTTTTAAGCATTTTACGATCCATTATATTCTCAAATCTTTTTCATTCAAAACTTACCGTAAATCTTATTGCCCACCATTCTTCTCAATGTCTAACTTACCTTAACCAGTTCTGGGCTCTACTCCCCCTGACGTATTAAATTCTAAGACACCGAGCTCATTCCATACATATATCTTTCAATTGTCTACGTTCAAAGTGACCGTTACACAACATTGTGACAGGTGGAAATTCGTACTGTAGCGAACTTCGCGGTCGACTGCGGAAATTCTGCCATAACGAGTACCAATGAAGACATTATTCTATAGACACCCGTTTATTATGCTAACTCCTACTTTGTGCTGTCAGTCTTAAAGTTTAACTTGAGTTTGTTTGGCCATAAACAGAGTTACTATGATTTGCTTTCGTTTGATTGGAGATTATTTGTATCTATTGGAGTCGGTTCGTTTACCATAAGTGGGAGTTTGAGCAATTTTTGCTCTGATGACTTCTTTCAGCATTGAATGAAACTGGTAGTGGGTGAACATCCTCCGTTTTGAGAATTTCACGGACTTAGAAATTTTATAGCTGTTAAAACATTTTGTGGCAAGCGGCCGAAGGCGAAATTGACGTTATGTGTTGCCAAATGTCCATCCCTTATAAGCCCTTTATCTGTAAAAAATAACACCATTAATAGAGCTAATAAACTCTCTTAGTTCTACGTAACTCGCACTTGACATTTCTTACGACAGTGTGACCATATACGAAAAGTCTAACTTCACAAATAAAACAATATACTATAGTGGCTCATTAATTACAGGGACATCCAATTATTGAAGTAATAAATCCATGTAATTGACAGCCATGGTTCCGCAGGGCGAGAAATAATGAATAGTTCTAATTTCTCAATTTATCTTGATGTAATGGTATTTACGATTAATAGCGACAGATTTGTTTCTAATTGAATGTTAAGTGTGTGCTTTATCTTTTGATGAAAAAGAGTTTTTTAATTGCCGTTTCGAAGTGTTGTTGTTGATTTATAGTGGGTGGGTATCCCACACTTCCTACACTTAAAGGTGTTAATCGTTGGGCCTAAAACGAACGGTCGGATTAAACGTAACATCAGTTCGTTTTGAGATTGAAGATTTAGAGTAGGTACTAAGGTTGGGAATAGAGAAATCGTGGATAGATAGGTATTACTTTATAATCAAGAGGTTGTTCATACGCCCTACCGTTCTTAACAACAGATGGTCCACCATGTCCTGAGTGATAGTTAAATTATTTTATACAGGGTGTCACCGGCAATACGAGAATAAATTAAACTGCGTACGCCTCATGACGTTCTTAGTCTGCATACAAAAATTCATTCGAATATATCCAGTAGTTTAGTCTCCGGATATTTTTTTCTTTTCAGCATTTTCTGTATGATGTAGAAGGCTAGCAGCGTCAGATTAACGACCCCTGCATCGGTATAAACACTAAACACCAACTCGCTAATTCAAAAACCTTTGCTCAATTCGTTCCTTAAATTTTATTTACAGACGCGAATTAGTGCAAATTATACCTAAGGTTAGTAAACCAATATTTATAAATGGTGTTGTATTTCGTTAACAGTTTTATGATATTTAGTTTGTTTGACGTAATGTATTTTTAATTTCGATGTTATGATTTATTTGATAGATTATTAAAATATTCTTATGAACTAGTATCACCAGTGTTTTCTTTTATTGTCGTATTGTCGGCGCCACCCTGTATAAGTACCAAAAGGTTTATTCAAATGAATAATATTCCCAATTACACTATTACCTTTAATTAACTCTTTCCAGAGAAAAAGTCTTCGTTGATATTGTAAATCTTCTTAAGATAATCATCGACAGTTCACACTTGGGCCGTTACACCGCATCCGATATTCAAATACACCAATAAGATATACAATTATACATATGTATATTTTGTATAACGACCTCAGAACACGATATTATACAACTCTGACATTGGCCGTGAATGAAGAAAAGAAAGTTAATACAAGTTACATTAATTTATAATGTGGTTATTAAGATCCGCTTGTCGAGACTGAGTTTTAATTTTAAAAATCTGTTTGGAAAATGATACAAGTTCTTTTTTAAACTTTATATCTTTTGGACACAGTTTAAGTACAATATTTAACCTGTTATAGACCGACCGCTTTAATTAGTCCTCGCGAAGGTATCAATTTAAATGGAATATTCTAAAGGTTGATAATAATAGTAATACCTACGTGGATTATGGTTATTTTAAAGCAAATAAGCTGTGGGACATTTTTAGGACTTTGTGGACGCTTAATGTGCCTTTGATGGGGCAAGGCGGAGGATTCATTAAAGCGGTCGGTCTATAGCTGTTTAGTGAGATTCATATATATTATACCTTAGACTTCTTCATACTACGACTAGTATTTTTGAAAAATCAATAAGTTAAAATTTAAGCTAAATACTGGGAGCATAAAATTACCGCTTTAACAGAACCATTATAGGATAATGATATGAGTTATGGTAAAACTAGTAATTTTTTTTTAAGTTTTCACGGTTTTAAGCTAAACTTATACTGTCAACTACGTGTTACTGGATATCTTCCGTTATTGTTCATAATTTTGAGCTCCCAATAAAAGAGAAGCTCCAAATAAAAGGAGCGTAGAATAATGAACAATCACGGAAGATATCCCGTAGGTGACAGTATAAGTTTAATTCGTAATTAATGGTCACAGACGCAGTTAATATTTAAAAAAAATCAAAATCAATATATTTTATTTCACATAGGCCTAGATGGGCACTTATAAAACGTCGACAAAAAGGTGCACGGTTCGGGTTGGTTGTTTCCTATGGAGAAGAACCGGCAAGAAACTCCGTGGTTTTGAATTGTCTCTTTGTTTTCAGATTACTTGAGAAAAAGGTTAAGTAGATGATGACTTCTGAAAAGATATTATTGCTTAGTTAAATTCCTTACTTTTTGTCAGGATTAAGGAAAAAGTCTAGCAAAAATAAAGTCGTCGAGCTTAAAAACACGAAAGTCTTATAACTCAGTCGTTAAACACAAGAAATGAGACATATCGAGAATTTGATCTGACGCTTGCTTTTACCAAACGTGATTCTTTACATAAAAAGAAAGCTTATCTTATATTTTATGTTATTACAACAGATCCGCTTCCAGTATCTCGATATTTATCTATCGGCAGACAAAGTTATTAATTACATTCGTCTGCTTAAACTATCGAAAAGATCACATAAATCTTAAGAGTCCATTATCTTTTATCTTGTTGATTGATTTCAACAATATTCTGTCTAACACTGTTTAAAGCTTTCACGGTTTACAACTAAACTTATACTGTCGCTTACGGGATATCTTCCGTGATTGTTAATTATTTTGAGCTCCCGATATTTCGACACGCAAGAGGAGAATGCTGGTTGATGGAAAATAAATTGTTAGGTGTAGACAAAGCTTTCTCCAGTCATTCCGCGATCATGGCGCTTGCAACACTTGTTTAATATTCCATCTAAAAGTAAGCCAGTATTTAAATACGAAAGTACAGTATTTCCTTTTCAAAGAGAAACAATAATTTTATCATCCTTTACATTAAAGCCTGACATAGCGTTAAGTCTTAACCTGTCACTATCCGATCTAATAACAATATTCCTGCAAGATCTAAAACGACAAATACATCAGATTATCCGTCGCTAGCAGTGGCCGCGATCGTTTTCTTCGAGAAAGCAAATTGTGCCGTCGTCAATACTAGCGGCATCAACTAAAAACTAGTTTAAGACGCTTAGCTTATTCATATATTTTCACTTATGTAAATTATATAAATTCTATTGCTTGCTCCTGTGAACTATTCGTCCGGGTGGAAACGCATTAGCACTCAAATTTTTATGATTTTCTTTAAAGGTCAAAACGAAAGTAACGGTATTGTTGTTTTAGTTTTTAGGCATATATCTCACGCATCTTAATTTTTATCTGTTCTTTATGGCTTTATTATACGTCTAAATGGCCAAACAGTGTAGGAAAATTAGAGGTGGCTAAATGGTAAAAAAATAGAAATATGCTAATCCACAATCTTCCTTTATGAGGCCATACCATCTACTCGATGGTTTAAGAGACAAAGATGTCTAAAATAATGCTAGTAATGAAATCAAAGGAGCTTTTTGGATGAGGCATCTTCTCTTCTCTACTTCATTTAACTGTTACTACAATTATTAATGTGTGCGTCAACTTACTTGAGGCATCCATAAAAGACAACTCAGATTTTCTAATTCAGCTATGAGCAAACAGTAAGCTTTAATCTTTGAACCAGTCCCAGTTTACTTGTAGTTACCCAACTACCCAAGTGACAAGGAAAGTAATGGCAAAGACCAAAAGTTCAGAGAAAGGATTCCAACAAGATCGTGAGTTCTACTCCCGATTGCTCGTACAATTATTGGTGGGATGTTAGTGAGATTAAATGGCGAAATAAATCCGATTTAAATACGTTCATCGTGTGCTTACTGTGACTGGTTTAGTTGATCGTTTATACCACGATTATGTTAGCCATTTCTTTACCGTTACTCTTGTAACTTATGGCCTTCTTCTCATCTTTATTTTCATAAAGTGTCAGGTTTAGCTTTTGCGCTAAATGGCGAAAATGGCGACGGCGATCTCTGAGTCTAACGGTTTGATCTGATATCATATCTTTATCATTAGCGGCAGTTATTTCATGTTTGTTATTAGATTCAGGTCCTATTTTATTAATTTGGGTTGCCATTGTATAAATGTTTGTCATTAATTTGTAAATTTTTATTAAAAATGTTGTCTTTCTTTTCAGGTCCAAAATGGCATCAGATGTTGCGTCGCATATAAGGAAGTCAACAGTTTTATGGCTAATTTTAGCCTTAACGAATGTGAGTAATTTTGGTTTAATTGAAAACGACTATGTGTTTCCTATTTCCACCTTTACAAAAGCGTAGATGAGCCAAATTATTAGGGTGAATGAAATTAGGAATAACCATACAAGTTACACCAATGCTGACCTTAAACGTTTCACTCTCTTAGAATAAAGAACCGTTACCAAAACCAATTACAAAGTATATCCAACAAAAATACAAGGGTTTTCCCTGACTCAGTTTGACCCCAGAAACTAGTGTGAGAGTAGATCTTTGTACCTGTCTCACATAAACTGTATTGGACCGAGACAGTCTCAGAGGCACTGGAACCACTTCCAATTGCATTTTACGACATAATATGTCAAGGGCTATTCTTTGGAAACACACTCGAAACAAATGCAACGCGCTGGGATTTACGGAGAATTTGAAAACCAACTTTGAACTAAACAATTTTAGATTCTTCTTTACTTTTAAGTAAAGTAAGACTTGGAAACCTATCTATCTGACCTCATAATTACTTGTAATTTCGTCTGGATGATAAAGCAAATCCAAGTTTTGTTGCAAACAGAGAAGGATTGCTCGATCAAAATGACAAAGCACGTGATGGACGCTTTCAGAATCTTTCTAATGGTGTATAAAATAGCACCGACTAACAGGACTTTAATAAAATTAACATTATAGAAGAGACTAATCTCTTGATTTCACAATGACTTAGTATTTCAAGTTTATCTGTCTAGACTCTAGACTATTATTTAGAAATCTTCTTTCGTGCAGTAACATAGAAAACATAAACGACTCGTACGCATCATCTTTCTGCCATGTTGCAAATGGATGTGGCTTTGGTTTAACGGTCGGCCGCCTGCCTGATACTAACTCTGCTTACCTTGGGAATGCTGTTGTTGGTGATTTACCCGTCACCATTCGGGAACCCAAGGTGATTTATCGTATGCACTGGGTCTTAAGCTCTCTTAGTCGTCTTCTACGACAGCCACGGGATCGGGACCTTAATCCGGGACCAGGCTACAGAAAACACAAATAAGTCGTATGAATCCACTTAAATATCTCGATAAGAATGAATACGTACATGGTTGATATCACGCTTTCAATTTCTTTTTGAAGCGTGAGAAAGAATTATTGAATTTAAAATGCCGTAATAAAAAGTAAGATTGGAACAAATTGTGGTCGATATTAAAACTAAATAATTTATTTTTTATAGTGTTTGATTCTGATTGAAGATTGTTGTTGATTGATGTTCAATTGAATATAACACTCGTTACTGAATGTATCTAAATTGGTTTACGACTGTTTAATTGACGCATTAAGTATTTGTATACGTAGAAAATATGATGTATTGAGAACAGTTAATCTGTTAAATTTTTCTCGGTACCAATTTGAGCTACATGTTTGCCGTTTAGAACATCAAAATTGTTTGTGTAAATTCTTGCCCTAGTTTGTATTAGTCGTCTTTTTTTGTAACAAGATGGTCGCCGATGTTTTCATTCGTTTCCAAAATTGTTTTTTTTTTTTTTTTTTTTTTTTTTTTTTTTTTTTTTAAACTTTGCCCCACACTAGGAATTTCTCCTGTATCGTGGGTGCGTTTACAAACATTTAAACTCACATACACAAACAGCCAGACCCGGAACAACTACCTGTAGGCCATACAAATATTTGTTCCGTGCGGGAATCGAACCCGCGACACGCAGCGCAGCAGTCAATCGCTCAACCACTGCGCCAACCGTGCCGATTTGTATTTCGATTGTACCTATCATCACAATCGCGCTGCTTGATACAATTTTTATTGAAATATCAATGACAATTCACTCTACTTCAATGAAAAAGTTAATCCAAATTCAAATCTATATCTTAGAAGCCCCGTCAAAGCTCCGTTTACAACAAAAACCCGACCTAGTAGACCATTGAGTAAGCAGAATCGAAACGCCGTCCTTGGCGAGGTCGATGGTCTTACCCGGCTAAATGCCGTTGTCTTGCCAGTACATACTTGCCAGATCGTGTGGTGGAGACTTTCTCATTTAGCCGGGTAGCTGTGTTCAGTGTCCGCTCCATTTGACGCGGTGTCGTCGCATGCGCGTCCGGCGACACACATAGCGGACATATCGCACGCCAACTAGACCACGTTTGTAAAAACATACGGATAGAGTTGGTACTGTTCGCAGAAATAGAAGCGCGGCTCTCAATTAATTTTCGATGTTTGTCTTTCTGTTGGTTTATTGTGATTGGAGTTAGGGGTAGCTCGTGGGTAAATAATAACATCCGCTCAGGTCGATCTTCAGTTTAACTGCGCCTGCTTAGGTAGGTCCGTGGATGGGTGACCATCGTTACATTCCGAGTTTTCCTCCTTGTCTCGGAAAGCACGTTAAGCCGTTGGTCCCGGCTGTCATCTGTAGATCTTTGACAGTCTTTAAGTAGTCAGTATAGTATTACCCAGTATCGTATTACCCAGTACTAACTAGGTTGTGAAGGTCAGATAGGCTGTCGCTCCATGGTATTCAGCTGCATCCGGTTGGACGGGAAGCCGACCCCAACATGTTTGGGAAATGGCTAGGCAGGTGTTGATTTTTAGTCAAAGTTGGAGAAATCCAGGAATTTGGAAGATTTTTAGACGCTGATGATTAATCAGTTCTTACTATTGATGATGACGAAACATACACGGATCATATGCATTTTATTTTTACACTAAAAATAATTCACATTATCTTTAGTGTAAAAATAAAATTGGAGGAGCTCGTGGCTAAATAATAACAGTCACTCGGGTCGATCTCTAGGTTAAGCCGTGCTTGCCTAGGTTGGTCTGTGGATGGGTGACCGCCCATTACATACCGAGTTTCCTCCGTGCCTCGGAAAGCACGTTAAACCGTTGGTCCCGGCTGTCATTTGTAGATCTTTGACAGTCGTTAGGCAGTCAGTAGCCCAAAAAGTCTGACAACCAGTCTTACCAAGGGGTATCGTATTACCCAGTACAGACTGGGTTTTGGAGGTCAGATAGGCAGTCGCTCCATGTAAAATACTGGTATTCAGCTGCATCCGGTTAGACTGGAAGCCGACCCCAATATAGTTGGGAAAAGGCTAGGCAGATGATGACTAAAAATAATTCACATTTTATTCAAATTAATTCATGATAATTTCAATTCAACCGTCGCAGTAGAATTAATTTGCATTCTCTTGCATTGCATTGGTTTTCAGATATACAAGTGGATATTAAAATTATTTCTCTATCAGTACCAGACGTTCCACATTCTGAGCAATAAACGCTTAATGGATAATTGCTACTTATTTCAGGCCAAAGAATTCCGACTATTCATAGAATTTTTGCGTTATCTATAAATATGTACAACTTGAAGTATTTTAATGATATTCAATAAGTATTCATTTTAATGACGATCATATAATCTTATGATGATTCTAAGAATTTATTTTATGGACTTGCTGCTATTTTGTTAAGGGTCTAGTTTTGTTTGATAATTCCTTATTTTAATTGATAAATGACATTGTTAATATTATTGTTCCAACGAGATGACAATACCGGGTGTAAACAGACCTTTCACATATCCGTCAACCAAGCAATCTGTACATCAAACTAAGTAACTTTACGCAAAAATTATTGCTGGGAATCGACTTTTTTTTCGAAGATCGGAGCTTGGGGTTGTCATTATTTAGCCACGGGCACCTACTGGGCTCAACTGAGCTAAAAAGTACTATCGACTTGAAAAAAACAAGAATAATTTAACTTGTTAAGTAGATAATGTACTTGAAACCAGCCCTCTCCTTAGATACCAGTGGTGAAGGTGCCATAGAACTCGATTCCGACAGGCTTCCCTTTGAAAAATGGCACAGTCAGTATTCTATAGACAAATAAAATACTCACATTAAAGATCAGCTTACCTCTTACAAAAATTGACCCTTCGCTACTGGTTGATACCATATCACCGACAAGACACGCACCTTTCAGCCGTCTTTCATTTCAGCCTACAAAAACCGCTTCACTGTTCTGAAATTAAACCAAACAATAGAATTTGAGCCCGGATAGCCGTCAGCGATAAGACATAATGGTGTGTAATGAGGGCGTATCAGCTGCAACCACAGAATTGCAACCACAACACGGAAGGTACTTAACTCAATACTGCCTGGTTGGTAGGGCTACTCCTTATGTTAGTTGGTAAATAATACTGGCCATAAAAGCATGGCCAAAAAAAAACTGTACTGGAACTCTTTGTATCTCTGGTGAATTTGGCTCGTTTTATTGGAACAGAATCTTTGAATTTAAACGTACCCATACAATTTATTCATTAGGTTTATTTTTGCCTGCCTCATTAGTCTAGTGGTCGCAGGCGCGACTGCTGAGCTTGAGGTCCTGGGTTCGATTCTCAGGTCGGGCAAGTTTTATTTGGGTTTTTCCAGCAGGAATTTCTCAGTAGCAGCCACGTAATTTGTGCCCGGTTGATATCAATAGGGTCGCCCCCTATCAGGGGAATCGCCGATCACCAATCGATCGATGGTAGAAATGACGATCAATTGGTGTAGTAGAAACTGTCGGTGGATTGGTGTAGTAACACCTTTATACAGGGTGTAAACGGACCCTTTCTCGAAGCCGTCAACCAAGCATTATGTACATCAAACTAAGGCGTGTACGGCTAATGCAATTTGTTTTGAAATCGTTTTCCCTATCAATTAGTTGTCTCACACTTATTATAAATATATTTCCGTCTCGTTAGCCGCTAGGGATGACAGCCGAGAAATAATGTTACCAGAACGAAATATACGACATTCCACGAAAGAAGTTTTAACACCTGCTTATAAAAACTTATTATAATGTATTTAAATAAGTAGGCGTGAGTTATTGAAGCTGTTTAAATGACTGAATGACTTACAGTCATTATTGATCTTTTTGTGGGCTAGGTGTTCATTGTTGAACATTTTGTCATGGGTTCAGTTAGAATGACATTCTTTTTGACAGGAAAAATTAAGGGCTTTATTGAACTTATTCCGAAATTCGTTGCCTATCGATATGTCCTCATCATGTTTAAATGGAACCTATATATAACAGGTATTAAAATTGACAGGCTGTACCGCTTTTCATGTTTGATTTTACTATTCAATTTATCAATTTCAATGTCTATTTAAATTCGCGGTTTTTTTTTTGTTGGCATCATTGTAAACTTAAAGAAAATTTGAAAAATACCATCATCATTCTCCTGCTCATTTTACAATTTGTTAGGGATCGGCGAGTATGTCTTCTTCCACACTTATCTTCGTCATATTATCGTCTTACTTATCTGTAAGACGTTATTTCATAAGTCACCTTTTTTCTAGCAATATCAACTTTCACACAGTCCATTCATCGTTTCTTTGGTACTCTTTTATTCACATTCTTACTCAAATCTTTTCTCTCAGAAAAGACTGCCCCTAGGGTCGATCTTAAAGTTAAGCCGCGCTTGCCTAGGTTAGTCCGTGGATGGGTGACCACCTATTATATATCGAGTTCCTCCGTGCTCGGAAAGCACGGTAAGCCGTTGGTCCCGGCTGTCATTTGCAGATCTTTGACAGTCGTTATAGGTAGTCAGTGGCCCGAAAGTCTGACAATCAGTCTTACCCAGTACTAACTGGGTTGTGGAGGTCAGACAGGCAGTCGTTCCATGTAAAATACTGGAATTCAGCTGCATCCGGTTAGACTGGAAGCCGACCCCAACATAGTTGGGAAAAGGCTAGTCAGATGATGATGATTCAAATCTTTCTTAATTGCCAACCGAGACAGCAGATATTCTAAAAAAAAAATGTACAACAAAAATACACAATTAATCCATCGGCTAAAATGTATAAAGTAATTAATAACAAATTCGTTGATTGATCAGATAAGCCGTTGAATTAATATCAAAGCACAGTTGATATGACTTAGGTCAGGATCGGTCGAGAATCTCGAGATCGAAAACCGAAGATAGGAGGAAACGTCGACACGTTGACTGATGATAAAACTTATGACTAAAGACTTTCTGAAATAAGCTGTTGATGGTTGGTTAAGAAATTAATGTAATTGATAAGTGAGTGTATGTTAAAAATGATCATCATCATGTTAAGGAATGACTTGATGATGAATGATTGGAAGAAATTATTTGAAATTGTGGTAGCCCATACTTACATACGAAGGGACACCGACGCGAAAACGGTTACCACGTATTCAGTACATCATTCTGAGCCCCACGTAGCTATTTTTTATCCGTTATTTAAAAAATATCAGCTGTTTCCTACAAAAGTGCGGTAGGTACCTACACGGGCAAAATGTACAGAATAGCTGTTTTTTTTAATAACCGACGAAAAATTTCTATGTGGACAGAATGATGTACTGAATAAGTGGTGAGCGTTTTCGCGTCGGTATCCCTTCCACCCCGTCATCATCTGCCTAGCCTTTTCCCAACTATATTGGGGTCGGCTTCCAGTCTAACCGGATGCAGCTGAATACCAGTATTTTACATGGAGCGACTGCCTATCTGACCTCCACAACCCAGTTAGTACTGGGTAATACGATACCCCTTGGTAAGACTGGTTGTCAGGTTTTTTGGGCCACTGACTGCCTAACGACTGTCAAAGATCTACAAATGACAGCTGGGACCAACGGCTTAACGTGCTTTCCGAGGCACGGAGGAAACTCGGTATGTAATGGGCGGTCACCCATCCACAGACCAACCTAGGCAAGCACGGCTTAACCTAATGATCGACCCGAGCGGCTGTTATTATTTAGCCACGAGCTCCTCTATATCCCTTCCACCCCGTATTAGATAGAAATCTTCATTTTCGGAATTAATACCTTAGTCGTTGGTTGGATACATTTAATCACCCTTGGAGCGTTTAAGTACGTCACACCCAAGATCTCTGTGAATTCCCCTTGATTATTCCCCTTGGGTATTCAGACCTAGCTTTATTTGTTAATAATATTAGCAAAAATCAAAGAAAACAATAAACATGGTAAATATCCCGTCTTCTAGTTATAATAATATTAGCAAAGCTCTTCACATTGCCTAAAGAAGACCTAAAACAATTGCGCATAAGTATTTGTAGAATCTTGATGCACATGATATTCCTATAAAACGGCATCCTTGGCCCAGCCCTGCACCCACGTCACGTCGACGTCAAATGTCCGTTACTACACGTCCTGCCCCACACGTAATCGTTTGTGAAAGCTGTGAGAACCCCATGTGTGACCGATTGTACTCCACATGCGATCACCTCAATTATTTACAAGTCTACCACTAATTACTCGATGACATAGATAGGAGAGGAGCTTGTGGCTTCATAATAACAGCCGCACTGGTCGATGTTTAAGGTTAAGTAGCGCCTGCCAAGGTCGGTCCGTGGATGGGTGACCATTCATTATAGACCGAGTTCCCGCCGTGCCTCGGAAAGCACCCTTGGTCCTGGTTGTCATTTGTCAATCTTTACCGAAAGTCTGACATAATGACTTCAACATAATTGGCAAAAGGCTAGATGATGCAGCAGGTGAGCAGATGATGACTGTATTTTGTAACGAATTGGTGTCCGCAACTCCACGTTCAAAGCGCGTATTCGAAGATAGATACAGTACCAGTATTTTCCTTTGTACAAATCGACGCAGGTTCTAAATGATCGATTAATTTCTTCTTTATGAAATCAGTAATTATAGTACAATTTCCATCGGATGTAGTAGACAAGTTAATAGCTGATTTTTATTGAGGTGCTAATTGATTTCTGCTAAATGAGTTAATTAGACCGGTTGTTTGAACTTTTTGCGAACATCTGTGTTCGTCAAGATCGGGCGAACTTTAGCTAGGTAAGTAGGTATAGCAGTAAATCCAGTAGCTTCAATGGAGTACAAGTAATATTTAATTAAAAGTATCAAAAAATTTGACTACAAATTCTATAATGTACCTATATATTGTAAACTCCTTTTAATTTCTTTCATTTTGATACCCTACTCGATTGGTTAGGTAGAAAAAAAATTTTTTCTACCTAACCAATCGAGTAGGGTACAATATTAACAAATTACAATTTAGCGCCAAAAATCCGCCATTTTGTTTTTTTTTAAACACCTATATAAGGCACTTTTGTTTTTGAGACGAATCTAATATCTTAATCGTCGAAATCCATCCAGCCATTTGGAACATACGAGGTAATAAAGAAATTTATATAAAATAAACATACAAGATACCCGCGAAAAACATAACCCTTCTTGGCAGTCGGGTATAAAAGATTATTTTAAATCGCCCACGACGAACTTTATAAACATGTTTAGGAAAAAGAGGATGTTTTATGATGTCATAAAAAAATATTTAGAATAACGGAGAACTTTTTAGTAATAGGAGTGCCGAAGTTTCTTCTCAACAATGATAAAGAAAGATACGCTACGTTCATACTGAGCGGTGTTCAAATATCGTTGCGTTGTTACGACTGCGACAGATAATACGGAACGTATGATACAGAAAGAGATAGCTATTGCGCTTGAAGTACGTAAATTACGACAATTGTCTGAATTTGTCTGCAACAATTTGCACGCGCTAGTGCGATATGTACCTTTATTTATAATATCATTGCTTCTCAACATAACATAAGACCACCTGTAATCCCCGACGGGTTTGGCAGAAGTGTATCTAATGTCATATGTCACCAGTTACGCTTAAATCCCATATAAAAGGGGGTGAGCCGATTGCCATCAACCGGGCACAAATGATTACTTAGAAATACTTTCTTCTAAACTGTATTCAAAAGTTAACTTGGCAGTGTGACTGTAACTTTCTTCACGTGCATCCTAGAACTAATTTCTCTACGAGGTTACTAGTTTACAAGCTTGTAATGAAGTAGGGCCTGCAATTGCAAGCACTGCATCTCCCATGAATAAAAGATTAGACAGGTCACAGAACAAAGAGGCAGACACGCGTGATCAGAATGACGGAGTCGTAACGGTGACAAAATTTGCCTATCCGTGGATTTTGTTGAATATGCAGATCATACGGGGCGTATGACGCTCCGTCTTGGAATGCTAACGGTTGGTATACTTCGACAATGAATCTTGTCACATAGGTTTTACTATCGAAAGTAATATGGAGCCGGTTTTTTGAAGATGTGCGCGCGAGCGGTTCGAGGCGAGCGCATTAGTGTAGACACGTGTGGTAGCATTGATGTGACTCCACATTCCTGAACCGTAGGATATAGGACCTTGAAAGTTAAGTGTAAAGAGTTCATTACTTCAGTAGGTTTCTTTTCCTATGCAATCTCTTGACACAATTATACACCGTCAGTAATCGCTGCTTACTTGATTATTTACTAGGAGTGAGGTCCCCATAACTCACTGGATATTATTTGAACTCCCGACCTTCCCATCGACAGTGAATGCTGCCACCTCCGAAACTATTGTCTGCATTCCTGAGTAATATTAAGCCTCATAAACACGTCACCTTTCATAATTCTCGATAATTAATTTTAATTTATCGCCTTTAGTTAGAGCTTATCAGATTATGAAAAATATGTAATGTATAGGAAAATTCATTCTTAATATTATAAATGCGAAAGTACTGGAGGTACTTTTGCATTTAATTTTTTATTTGTATATTTATTATCTGTAATCTGTAAATCAAATTATTTACAAAACTGCTTAGGAGCACAGTTTTGTAAAATAATGAATAGTTACCTCAAGTATTTAAAATCTTTCTAAACTACAGTTACTACTAACTAAAGTTAATCACAATTTTTAAATATTTGAGTTTTACCTAGAGTAAAAAGTAAAACTCAAATATTTAAAAATCTTGCTTAACTTTATGTAGAGCCATATAAACATTATAAAACATTGATTGATATGTTTGTTCAACTAAATAGGTAAAGCCCGATAAAAAATTACAATATGTGGTGCTATACACTTAAGTAATGACTAAGCATTTGATAGTCATCTAGTAGCGTAAGCGCTTCTTTCATGTTAGGCTCATTTCACACTGCATGCACGTGTAAGTTACTGAGATGGATTATTTTAACGTCTAAAAGCATTTCACTTCATGAACACGGGATTAATTAACAATGACTGATATTTTGGCGTATGTGCCTTCAAATTTTGGTCCTTCAAAGCGGTTTAAATCTGGAACATAGATGAAGTTCGTTACGTGACTTTGATCGTTTGATCCGGATTTCTACGCAGCAACAGTAACCACGGAAACGTTTTGTTTTAATTTTTAGATAAAAGGCCTAAAATCAGCATTGTTGAGCTTATTCAAAAGAAGTAGTCCTGTTTGTTTTGTTTGCAAAAAAAAAACAACAAAAATTAATTCAGTAGCCACCGCACAAACATCAAAACATTTCAAATTGAGTTCTAAAAAACCATCGACAACGCACCGAGAGTGGTACCGTCAAGTGTGAATTGACACTAATTGTTCGTGAGTCTAAGCTTTCCTTTCTGTCACGATGTTATCTCGTTCTCGCACTAGCCGTACATGCGGCTTCACTCGCCGTTTATAGCTATCCGTTTTGTTATCTCAACGGCTAATGGCGTAGGCTTAATTAGGATGATAGACCGGAGTTCTATTATAATTTCCATCATATTTAAATGTATCGCTGTGATCTGTCACACTTTTAATTTATTTATGTAGTTACGGACCTATATAAAATACGCGATTTATTGATATAGTGTCAAACGTGTAACATTTTTAATGACGAAATATCATTTAGTTACCAACCACATTTAACTAGCGGAACGTGTTTTACATAATTTATAACAAACCCAATTTTAATTAAATATAAATTTTAAACCGTACACACACAGTAACAGCCAACTACTATATCATAACACTGCCATAATAAAGAGCCCCGATAGACGGTCAAACAGGTATGCATAATTGATGAAAAATGTACAAGCTTCCATACAGTATCCATTCAACTATCAAATGACAGGTACGCCATTGATACTTCATACGAGCAGTTTGATGGATCGTCGGCTTGGGTCTTAATAATTTTATTCATTTAGTACCTTCCTTCCTATTTATGATGTATATGTAAATATTTCATATTTACCACCTGCAGTGTTATTTGTAATTATGGCTTTTAACATGTAACGTCTACAACAAATTGATATTTCTGTTGTGTGCCAACCTCATCATCATCTGCCTAGCCTTTTCCCAACAACGTTGGGGTCGGCTTCCAGTCTAACCAGATGCAGCTGAATACCAGTATTTTACATGGACTGCCCATCTGACCTCCACAACCCAGTTAGTACTGAGTAATACGATAACCCTTGGTAAGACTGGTTGTCAGACTTCTAGGCCACTGACTACCTGTAACGACTGTCAAAGATCTACAATTGCCAGCCGGGACCAACGGCTTAACGTGCTTTCCGAGGCACGGAGGAAACTCGCTATGTAATGGGTGGGTCAACCTCTAGAGGCTAATACAAGTTTTTAATTACATTTCAACAGCAGATTTATTTCCCATTCAAATAGTCCATTAACATTAATATCCCTTATCTATACAAGATCTCAATTAGTTAATTCTCTTCAAAGTACACAAGTTGTAGAATTATTGAAAGTATTCAAGTTCGTCTGAAATTCTCATGATCTTACATTGTAGGCACGTAATGGTAAATGATGATCAATTGGAACATATTTATTGATTCATTCAACTAGAAAACTCTTATTTATGAGAATAAGGTGAAAATGGCGACTTTCCCACTTAAACATTTATATTTAGATCTCGTAATTTCAGCTAGACTTATAATAGAGTTCTGTGACGTAGAACTGTCGCTGATTGTAGAAATAGTTGTAAATTGAATAAAACACGATCTCTTTTTTATTCTTTTAAATGAAGTTCCAACCTCCGTACTTAAAATACTTGAAGGCACTTGACCGAATAGATACCTCCCACATCCTCCTGCACTTGAAACTTCGATTAGCTTTGTTTGCAATGCAATCAAAAGTAGCTCTCTGTTAATTTGTTCTAATTCCTCTAGAGTAGGCTCGAGATGTAGGCGTCATTTACAGTAGCGAAATTACAAAATTATAAGCATTTCATGTTTGCTGGCTTTGCTTCTGAATCTCCAATCTTTGTGCTTGCTTTGTATCAGTGCGTTATTCTTATCTGCATGTTATTATTATTTTATTCTTCTTAGCGTGTCGATAGCGATTTTTTATTAAATATATTTGGCCCAAAATTCAGCTATGCGAACTCCGCTCGCTGATGCAGTCATAAGATCGTCAAGTGTGCAGGTGTTAGGGCATGCAGCGCAAGATGGAAGATGGGTATTGTCTGTGGAGACACGCCACTTATACATTTGAGATCTGAGCCGTCCATGAACCCCCACCTGAACAGATTATCTATGCTACGGCTGACCTGGGTTCGGAGTATATTCAGAGATTTCCAAGTCGGCCACAGCAAAGCATGCCCAGGTGGAAGCCTTTCAGACGGCTCGGTGAAGACGTCAGGGGGCTTAAGCTGCTCTCGCCAGAGATCAGATCTCGCTGTGGAGGCATTGCTATTATTTTATTCGTTCGATAAGAAAGTGGTTCTCTTTTTGTCAATTCATCATAAGTATAAGTTTTTAAACTGCCATGGTCACTAAAATTATCATAACACTAGAAACGAGGTATATACCATGTTTACTGTTTGTTTTGATTTCCCGATATTTCGGCGCTGTTGCAAGCACCATGATCACGAATAAGCTGATATCTGGTCTTGTTGTAAGACCAGTAAGATATTGAGTAAGATATTGTAAGTATTCAATATCTCCTGCCAGGGCTGCGGGACTGTTCGAAAGAGATACCGTGGCCCTGGAACACAAAGGGCAAAGAAGGAACATGGATGGGTTTTAGTCAGTACAAGTCTGACACTCCCTTCCGCTCCGCTCAGAGTGGGGGGGGGGTCATTTCATGATTTCCCATCCGAAACAAAAAAAAAAAAGTATTCAATATCTTTTCTATGAGAGTGTTTCGTGCCACTACAGGGTAAATACCCCCCTTCCGCTTTTAACTCTTCTCTTCTATGAGTAGGAGTCCAGCTCGTCATGCCATTTTATTCTGGTTCTGCCGATATCTAATCTGTTGATATTTTATGAGTATCTTAAAATTCTGAAATAGGTCTTATGTTCCTTTGCAAGTGGTGTGACTTCGTAAAACGAAAATGATTTGAATGAAACAACCATTTTATTCCTACAATTTACCAAAACACCTCTAGTTATGATGTCGCAATGTAGGCCGAAGAGAACAAAGCAAGTATACCCAACGCCGCCTATAATAGTCTCAGAGAAGACAATAACAACTTACTCTCTCATCACGTACTTAGCGGAAAATTTAACCGAAGTAATCATCAATGGAACGATGAAGCCCATAATAAAATATCATCGAGAGAATTTCAATGAAGAGACATTCTTTGACCACAATTAGTACGTCATTACAAGCCAATAGATAGATAACACAGAGGTTCGAACACGAACGTGTAATTTATAACTCATAACATAGGCCATAGTATGGCGGCGAGATATAAATAGAAGAAAGAGAATGGTAATCAACAAATTATATGTTTGGAACGTGCGTTTAGCTTGTGATATTGGATGGAGTTGGTGAAGTGCATGGTGTTGAAAGAAACTAGGGCCGTTCTAAAGCTCTTTGGGACGACGATATCGTCAAATTCACGGGCAACACCTGGATAGGAGACGCACGGGAACGGGAAGTGTGGCAGAAAAAAGGGGAGGCCTGTACCCAGCAGTGGGTGATACCGGGCTGATGTGATGATGATGATGGTGTTGAAAATTTTTGGAAGCTTCTTAAAGAAAACTACTGACTATCTACGAGTATTTTAAGTGTCCTTGTCATCATCAAAATAACATCCGCAGATGTGTACACTTGTACAGTTACCCCCAGAAAGATGTAAACACGGACAAGGAACCATTTTATTGTCTACAACCATTTTTCCAAAATTGTGTCTACAATGTAAAGCTACAAAACATGATAAACAATTCATGTCACCAAAACCTCCTTCACAGGCCGGAAACATAATAATATAAACACTCTATGGCCTAAACAAGGTACACAGACTGACAATGTCATACAACTTGCAACGATTGACATGTCTCGAACTCCGTTTGATAGAAGAACGAGATCTACATTTCTGTCCTTTTCATTTCATGCATGACGTCCGTGACGTGTCATTTGTTTTTTGTTTAACAAATGAAATGCTAAAGAAATTTCTGGTGGAAAAAATCCATTAAGATTTTGCTCGGCTTGGAATTCAACCCAGGACTTCATGCTTAACAGTTGCGCTTGCGACAACTAGACCAAAGAAGCAGCTGTACAAGTAAAATAAAAACAAACATTGAATGTTGCATTTCTACCAAGCGTTGATTGCACTAGTCAGATACTTGACGGAAGAAATACTCGTCAAACAAATATATTATGATTTTATTGAATTGATTTTGATTGAATTGCCAATAGAGTCAGTCAATTAATTTCTACACTTGAAAACATGAAAAAGTGTTAACACAACTTTTTGCGTACCATAGCTTACTTTTAGTATGTACTTATCTAAATACCTAGTATAAATACAGAATTCACTTTAAACAAATAAGGCTCGTTAAGACCATCCAAATATCTTAAACAAACAATATATTCGGTGAGTTCCGGGCCATCTTGAAATTTTTTCACGTCGTTAAGGCACTTAATTGATAGTGGCTCTTTCTGATGAATGTAAAGCAGTTTATCTTCATGCTCGACTGGTATCTCGAACTGGATGTTAATATGTTATGGTCCCTAGATTCCGCCAAAAATTTTATGTAAACAGTATATTCGCTGAATTCTGGACCTTGAAATGTTTTAAAGTCTTTAGCGCAGTTAATTGATTATGATTCCTTCTGATGAATGTTAAACGCTTTATCTTTTTGCTACCCTGGTATCATGAACTGGAATTACATGAATTTTACGATTTAATTTTGCCATACCCCATTTTTATCCGTCTTTTATTATCGTCATCGAGCTTCAATCTTTCTTTCATCGGTTCATCGGATCACGGTTAAATCAGTGGTGGTTGTAAAACTTATTAATTATTATTATTTCATACACCAAGGCTCATTAGGAGCAGTCTATCACCGAAGACTTTTATATCTATGTTTATACATTTCTAGTAAGCTCATCTTGGATAAAACTTTCTGAAGATATTAAGGGATCAATCGATAGAATTGTTAGATAAAAATTTTCTCACTGATACCTATGTTTACAAATAAAAGTTTCTTATTCTTATTCTATGGTCTTCGTCAAATGTGTTGTGCCCAACGAGGTCAATAGTCGAAAAGTAAAGCTCTTTTGTATAATAAATCCATATTGTTTTCTTCTTTGAAATCCTTTCACTGGTTTAAGATTTTTAAATAAAAATGCTGTTTCATTGCTGCATTTGGGCTAAGTGGTAATTTCGAGTAGCATTTGCTGATATCATGAATGCGTTTAATTAAAATATTACTTAGATTAGAGTTGTTTCTAAGTCAATTTGTTTAACATTTTCTTTTTTGGATGTATACACATTTGGCGTACTCACTGAGATTATATTTCTAGCTAATTTATCTATTTTGTTTGTTTTTTTTTTTAAATCATAACAAAAAAAAATGCAAATCGAAAAACGTAAAGTACCTATAATAAAAACTTTAATTCTCCGGTATCATAACGTTGAATCTTCCATAATATTATCAAAATTAACACAAACATCCAATTTGGCTGCAAAATAACAGAAAATGTCGGCTTTAAATGGTCTTGAAAATGTTCTGTTTTAGATAATTATTATCATTATTGACTCATCAATGCTAATAAATACCATTTCACGCGCAAGCGGAGTTGCTCCGGAAGTTTCTGATCTGGAATTTTATCTGAGTTCCGTTGTAAGATCGGTATCGACCCGGACGTCGAGAGTGAGTCTTTCTCCGTCAATGATCTATATTCTTGCTGCCTCTGTGGTCTACTCGTTGCAAGCGCTGCTGCCGAGCATCAGGTTCTGGGTTCGATTCCCGGGTTGGGTGAAGTGTTGTTAGGTTTTTCCAACAAAAATCTTTCCATAGCAGCCTGGAGCTTGGATTTTAGCGCAGTTAATTTCAATAGGCTCGCCCCCAATAAATGTGACTTCAATATAAGTGGAGAAATGTAGGTGTACTCTGCCTAACTGTGACTACTGTTGTGATATAAGTATGTTTATGAGCTATAGTCTTTAGTTCTATAAAAAATCGGAAATTAGCTTGTGGAATTCCGTATGTACATCTACACAGCGATTACACTCATCAATTACTCAGTTTTATAATTAACAAACGTCAAACAATAAGCGGTCCCATTCACACACGACATCGAAACAGTTCGGACACGCGATTTTTTTTTACGTTTAACAGTAAAATAATTATCTCTCCTGTATTCAATTAGTGCGGTGAGAAAATGACATGTCTATCGGTGGATGGACCAACCTATCATTATCATTATGATACGGCGACGGATGTAGAGTGTGACTAGATGTGCCATGCAGATGAAGCGAGTGAATTTTCGAGAGTGAAGAAAATGTCGGGTTTGTTGTAATTGAATGAGAGTGTGGGCGCTTGTTTAATAAATAGTTCTTTTCTTTTTTTCTTGTTTTTTTATTTTTTTTTAAAAAACGTTGCCCCACACTAGGCATTTCTCCTGTATCGTGGGTGCGTTTACAAACATTTAAAGTCACATACACAAACAGCCAGACCCGGAACAACTACCTGTAGATCATACAAATATTTGTTCCGTGCGGGGATCGAACCCGCGAGTTCAATTAGTTAGGCATAAAAGGAATCGGGAAATTTAGCTTTTGGCGAAGAATTAAAACTTTATGAAGTTGACTCAGAAAATCATACAGACATTTATAAAAATTAATTGTTGAAAAAATTGACCACCTACTTAAATCATCCGTAATTCCGTATATTCAAATCACATCTTGGACAGTTGTATGAAATGGCGATGGCACGGAAAATGGACAATAAAAAAAAAAATTGTGACGGTATGTCGAGTTTTTCTATTTCAAATGGTTACTTTAATTCTATCCGTAGTTTCGTTTGATGCAAGACGGTGACCTACTCGTGTCAATAGTGCTTTAGGCATATAGACTGGCTTATTAGCCAATTTAACAGCCGTTGTCTGGCCGCTGTCAAACGGTATTTCACGCTGCTTTCAAATTGATTGTATGCCAAAGGCGTCATTTTCTTGGAATTAACGGCTATGTTTCTAGGATTCTGATGACGGGATATTTTATTTAGATTTATGTTTTAAACTAGATTATAGAATAGAGAATCATTAACGATTCAGTTCTGTGAAACGCTTTCTGAGTTAAAATACATTCGGTAAGTTTTATGAAACCTCAAAAAAAGTATCTTGAAAGAAACGCCTATGTTACTGTCATAGATCCTGGCGAACTTCATAGGAATGGCATATTCCTACGAATTTCGCAAGGATCTATGACGGCAACATGTAGAAGGAAAATGCCCAGTTAATCGAAAACAAAAACCTAAATCATCTTTCAACAACTGTGCTTCTAAAATCTCCGAGCCTACACCTTCCACAGCTCTAATTCCTTGTGAATACCCACCTGGTGCGATGCCATTGAACCTGCCGTGGCCGTAGTACCGACGACACCCGTGCCAAAAAACTTGATATACACGCGAGTACGACCCGGTATTCATTGTGGCTACATTCTTTGATTAAGAGTATTTTGTGTGCAGTTGTGTGAGATTTGATTATTGTGATGAGGAATTGATGTTTAGTTGAGTAGAGATTACGTATTTTGGAGTACTAAGTTTATAAATCGAGTGTCAGACTGTTTGCGACGGTCGGAGGACAGCGTGTAATGGCGCAGTTTGAGAGAGGCCTTTGTACAGCAGGGGCCTGAGTTGAGGTAAGTTCATCGTTGATTGAAGTTTAGGAGAAGGTGGTGGTTCATACGGTGATGAGCATTGAGGTATTTGACGTTCGTAGTAACATAGTCGTTTCTTTTCAAGAAAATTCTTTAAATAGTTTTGTCGACTATAGGTACCGAAGTTGAGGGACTTTGAAGTTATTCCATTTTGAAAAGCTTAAACAAATAACTAACGAAGTTTTTTAGCCTTTTCCGTGGATCCCGCTCGGCCATCATACAATGGGTACCCAATTAACATGACGAGGTAACAATACTTCATTCACAGTACAATTATCTAGGTGTGTCAAAATGTATAGAATTCGGTGACGTCAGCCAACACCTAGTCTTAACAGCTGCTCGCAGGTGGCCGAGGTGATAACTTGATTTTGTGCGACTTGCGCATACACAGTGTAAACCCATAGGTTATAGATCAGAAGTTTCACTACACACAACACAATACGAGATCACCTAAATTTTCGGCTATAATCATCATCAACTGCCTAGCCTTTTTCTTAACTTAGTTGGGGTCTGCTTCTAGTTCTGCCATCACCACCTTACTACGTAAGCTGTCGGATCAGGTAACGGAAGGGAAAACATACCCTATTTATGTGACACATTAGATTTTTTTAGAAAGATATGTAAAAGTTAATTCATATATTTTTGAAAACTCATGCCTAGATTGGGAATCGCCCAGTTCAAATACGTAAAAGTAACAACTGTTTTTTTACTTGTCTGCAGCGAAGCCCAAAAGGAGGGTTATGTGTTTAACCTGTATGTATGTGTGTATGTCCGTTTCTTTGTTCCCTCGTTACTCCTAAACGGATGAACGGATTTGGATAAATTATGCGTCGTTTTATTAGTTTTGTTAGCGAGAGTCTCACTAGCTGTATTGAAATTAAAACAACAAAGAAAAATTACGGATTTCGGGGGCCATATTTTGGGATTCGATTTATTTATTCCAATAAAATCAAATGGGGTATCAAAATGAAGGGTTTTAAAAGGTGATTACAAAAATATACACAACTTATACGAGTACTATAAAAAAAATCCTAAATCGTCTGCAAAATCTTTCACGTAACTAAACTAAAAAGCTGAAAATAAAAAAAGTAATTGAAAAATCTAAAAAACCCGACTGAAAAACAAAAAAAAACAAACACATTTTAATAACTTTTTTTTGTACACCAATAGTGGGATTTCACTTTCCACCGCGTTTATGACACAAGAAAAACAAAAGGCGAAGTTAATGCAACTGACAACTTGAACGAGACAACCTAACTATGAGTAGTATCTATTCATTCACGAGTAAACACGCTTGATTACCCTATCTACAACAAATCAATCAACTCTGTCGTATTCCTTGTTACCTAGGTGCTTCCCAAGTTAACAGTTTCTACATCAATTTCCTTAAGTTATTTAAGTAGTTTTCTCTGTTTGCCATTATCCGGTTAAGCGTCTTTGCACGCTACGTTTGCTAACTGCGGTTTCCATTTATGGAGGGTAGGTCTTTAAGTGACGAGCAAAGTTGGCAAATGTCATCGTTCAACAGACTACATTATCCAATGCATAGGACAGTCACCTTTCGCCGATTACGTTCTGGTCCATGTTATGCGAAGTGAACCCCTAGCAACCAGGTGCACATCCAGAGTCTAGCCTGCTTCTGAAAAATGATGACGCTGATGTTGCCATGTAGCTGATTTCAGCCGCAGCGATTGCGTTCTTTAACTGTTTTGGGTGATTATGTTATATACGTGTATTATATACTTAAAGACCGAACCCAAGAGGACCGCATGCTCGCGCAGTTACGGCTCAGTAGTTACAATAATCTATAAACAACGGAAATATTGAAACTTTTTGTTTTGTCGGGTGGGAAATCTTCAAATGACTCCCCCGCCCTGGGTGGAGCGGACGGGAGTGTCGGACTTCTACTGACTAAAACCCATCCATGTTCCTTCTTAGCCCTTTGTGTTCCAGGGCCACGGTATCTCTCGAACAGTCCCGCAGCCCTGGCAGGCATCGGCCCATGCGGACCCCTACATGGTTGCTGACATCTCTTTGAGGCGCGCGTGGAACACGAACGCGCCGTCCACACGGCCTCAGTCGTAATGGAACTTCTGAATGTATCTACTTGTCTCCAAATCTCCTCTCCGTTGTTTCTATGCTGAATGGGCGTTTATTTCCGTTTATTATAAATCATTAGATGTTAGATGTGCCGCATTAGAGGCTCAGCTTCTCCAAAACTGGTTTTAATTTATAATATTACCATAAAAAGTAGGTAAGCACTATGACCCGTTGGGTTTGGATGCTGAAGAAAAGGATTCTATGTTGCGACTGGGTCTGGAACTGGTCTGGTAGACGATGTGGTAATTTGTGTAGGATTTGAGAGAATGAGAAGGTATTAAGTTCGGTAGTTATCAACCCCGAAAGGCTACTGTTAAACACCAAGTTAGTGACAGTTCTTCTCTAAGTACAAACAAATGAACGATGTAAAATTAGATTTTCTTCTAAATAATCGCAGTCAGAAAACTGCATCATCATCATATCAGCCCGGAATCACAGACTGCTGGGTACAGGCCTCCCTTTGCTTCTGCCAAACTTCCCGGTTCTCGTCCAGGTGTATGTAAAACCGCATAAGTATGTGGCACAGTAATTTTGTTTTCATTTCATTTCTTGGTAGAAAGAAATTAACTATGGATGTACAAGCACGTCTGACAAATATATATAATTCCCACTATCACTACATAATTATAAAACAAAGTCGCTTCCCGCTGTCTATATATGCTTATATCCCCTATGTATGCTTAGATCTTTAAAATTACGCAACGGATTTTGATGCGATTTTGATTCGGTTCAGTAATAGATAGAGTGATTCAAGAGGAAGGTTTTTATTGCACCCGTGCGAAGCCGGGCGGGTGGCTAGTCATATCTATAAAACAATCTTTATCAAAGAGAAAATAACCTATCATACAGGCAAGAATTGAATGTTTTATTAACAATCTCTTTATCTCTTGTTCCGGAAGAAATTTGCATGCCTCGCATTCCGAGGTCCAGTCAGTAGGCAGGTCGTATTTAAAACCTTATTTAATCGTGACTCATGTGCATAAATCGCTTTCTTTTCGCATCTGCCGACTTTTGACTTACGTAATTTTCACAACTTCATTTTGTTTTAGTGAAAATTTTCATTGAACGATTGTCAGTTTTAGGGTGTTGACAACACTGGTAAACTACCAAATAGTAAAGTTGCGGTAAAACCGAGTAGATTGTACTTCCAATCGGACTGCTGACATTGGACTTTTACGATCGTGTACTGAAATATCTGTCAAAGTCAAAGTGTCTGCAGCCAGTCCGCAGTCTCGTTCGCTTGATTTGACCACACCTTAAGTCATTGTACTTAAATACAACTCTAATAGTAATGACTCATAAGATTTAAACTGTGTAAATGTGGGCGTAATCGCTTCTTTATTCACCATGTAGTTCACGCACTACTATTGGTCAACGTTCTCGTATAATTTGCAAAGTGACCAATGTCTATTCACAATTACTACCTACAATGTTCCTAATTAGTTTTTTGTCCAGCCGTACTTCTTGTTTGTCAATGAACTTAAATGTAAAGGTCGCCTAAAAAAATGCTTCGCTGGCTGGAGACCTAATTTATAAAGCACCTAAAAAACCAAAGGACTGCCCGGTTAAGTAGACGACAACCTCCATGGATGACATGCGAGATATCCTACAAAAAAATAGCATAGCATAATCAGCTTATTAACGTTCCCACTGCTGGGACGTAGGCCTCCTCTCTATGAGAGGGAATGGGCTATAATCCACCACGCGGGCCCAGTGCGGGTTGGTAGATGTCACATGTCTTCGAATTTTTGGTTCTAGGCCATGCCGGTTTCCTCACGATGTTTTCCTTCACCGTTTTGAGAGCCGTGGTGATGAAATAACTTACACAAGGTAATGCGCCTGGCTGGGTTCGAACCCACGACTTACTGCTCGATAGTCGGGGTCTCCACCACTGGGCCACCGCTGCTCTCTTCTTACAAAAAAATTAAACAAATTTAATACAGAATCATGACACCTTTGACACCCATAAGTACAACACAAGCACTTAATTTCATTTAAACCACCCAAAATAAACTCTTAAACGGTAATGACACCAAGAATGCGTAGTAACGACCAAATAGTTGGAATATTCGACCCAACCCAAGTCAAATTGAATGACACAAGTCTCTCTTAAATGCTAATAGACATGAGTAATGTTGACGGAGAAAGTGGCCCCACTGTTGATTAGGAACTTTTTTTAGAAACCTTTTTATAGAGAGGACAATTATCGCTTGTGTGAACTGGGAGTAGAATGTTGTACCTTTTGGTATAGGAGTTACTTGATTGAGTTTTGATGTGTATTGAACGGTTGTGAGGTATTTAGCATTCAAAGTTTTGGAAGCGCAAAAAGGCCTTGGAATGTTACTCACAAAAATATGTTTAACGATAAACATACTTTAAATAGCATCTGTCTCTTTCATTTTCAAATGATTGACAGAAGCAGTCAAAAGAACTACTTCAAAAATTGCTGAATGAAGTGCTTAAAGGTCACAGCACACATATCAACTCGGAAAGGGATCTTCACCGTATCAACTCGAGCCATTCAGTTTTCTTTGTATGAAACTGATATGTATTTAACTAGGGAAGTACGAAACAAACGACCAAGTGTATAGCATAGTACCAAAGCTAGTTTATTACTGTTCCTACATAAGTAGTGAACTGACAATTTTAACAATTGGAACATGTGGGTAGGAGGACGGCAGATATGCATCAGAAGCTCTCTACTGCAACGCACACTAATCGGAATCGTAACACGTCACCGAACTTGAACGTCACCGTAATTGCTTCGCCTCGGGGGCGAAGCAATTACGGTGAGTTTGTCCCGACAAACTCACAATACGGTGACGATCCCTTTCCGAGTTGATATGAGTGCTATTTCCTTAAGGGTGCAAGCGGGAGCGGGGGTGAGAGCAGCGGTGGCCCAATGGTGGCGGCCCCGACTTACGAGCAGTAAGTCGTGGGTTCGAACCCAGCCAGGCGCAATACTTTGTGTAATTTATTTCATCACCACTGCTCTCAAATACGGTGAAGGAAAACATCGTGAGGAAACCGGCACGTCCTAGAACCAAAAATTCGAAGACATGTGACATCTACCAACCCGCACTGGGCCCGCGTGGTTTATTATAGCCCATTCCTTCTCACAGAGAGGAGGCCTGTGTCACAGCAGTGGGAACATTATAGGCTGATTATGCTTATGCAAGCGGGTTGAAGAGTATTGTGACTGTAGACCAAGTTGTGGAACTGATACAAATATATTTTCTAGAAGTGTGTGCGTGTCTTTAGGTACCTTTAGGTACTACTGTTGATGTCCGGCCGTCTTATGACGACAGGCCGTGTCGACGGCGCATTCGTGTTCCACGTGCGCCTCAAAGAGATGTCAGCAAATAAGTAGGGGTCCGCAAGGGCCGATGCCTGCCAGGGCTGCGGGACTGTTCGAAAGAGATACCGTGGCCCTGGAACACAAAGGGCAAAGAAGGAACATGGATAGGTTTTAGTCAGTACAAGTCTGACACTCCCTTCCGCTCCGCCCAGAGTGGGGGGGGTCATTTGATGATTTCTCATCCGGAAAAAAAAAAAAAAAGGTACTACTGTTGATTGATTAAGGGTTGGGTTTCTAGGTATTTAGAAACATTCACACATGAAGCCTAACATTGCAACCTGACAGTGGAGCTGATAAATCATTTTATACATGTGTGCATGACTTTATGTATGTACCTTTACCAATGTTGATTTTACGTTGATTATCTAGATATTTAGAAACATTTGTTTTGGTCAAGATTCATATACAGGGTGTAACAGAAAGGGTATAGTCATATGAAAGGATATGCTGCAGACCATCAAACTGAACAATTTTCTCCTTGGGTCCAATATCATAAATGCGAAAAATTTATCAGCTGTCCCATACCAAATTTCAATACCAACTCGCCCCAAACGTATGGGACAGTTGACAATTTTTGCAGCATATTCTTTCATATGACTATACCCTTTCTGTAACACCCTGTATAAAGCCTAAAATAGTAATTAAACTCATCTCTATGTCCGTTCTTCTACTAATTATGATTTCCATAATTATTCTTTAGCACCAGTATCCTAATGCAGTTCTCAGCATAGTCCACCAGAAGTGATTGAACTCACGACCTTTCTAAGCAAGTTAACGATACCCGTTAGCCGTGCACTGTCACGAATAGGGCGTAATATCATCATCTGCCTAGCCTTTTTACTACTTTGTTGGGGTCGGCTTCCAGTCTAACCGGATGCGATTGAATTCCAGTATTTTACATGGAACGACTGCCTATTTGACCTTCACAACGAATAGGGCTTATAACAGCATTAATTAATATAAAAGGATCGTTCACATTGTATCCTTTCTTTTTTTTTTTTCGGATGGGAACTCATCAATTGACCCCCCCCCCCCCTCCCACTCTGGGCGGAGCGGAAGGGAGTGTCAGACTTGTACTGACTAAAACCCATCCATGTTCCTTCTTTGCCCTTTGTGTTCCAGGGCCACGGTATCTCTTTCGAACAGTCCCGCAGCCCTGGCAGGCATCGGCCCATGCGGACCCCTCGGTTGCTGACATCTCTTTGAGGCGCACGTGGGACACGAACGCGCCGTCGACACGGCCTGTCGTCATAAGACGGCCGGACGGCGAGCTAGCCCATAACTCGCCGTCCACAGGCCCGCGCCTACGGTGGCCGGGAGCCACCACGTGACCCCCGACGCCTTCACATTGTATCTTCAAGTAAACTTTACGTTCTTAAATCATTTAAAGTAAATAAACTTCACTAGCCCCGGCATCAGCTTGTTATATTAAGTACTAGCTTTTGCCCTCGGTTTCGCTCGCGTTAATTTAGAATTTGACAATCAATAAAAAAAGAAATTTAAATAAAAAAAAAATCGAAAGACACGTGGCGCTATCTATTATCATAAGAACGTTATTGTTGTTTTCCTCGGAAACAGTTTTTTTTTTCGGGATGAAAGGTACCCTATGTCCGGTTCTGTACACCTGACAACGTATGTACAAAATTTAAGGATTTCAGGATGATCGGTTCAGTGGTTTAGGCGTAAAAAGGTAATAAACAAACTTACTTTCGCATTTATAATATTATATAAGGATTAATGATAAGGACATAAGAAAGGAGGGAAAGGGATTATTCCATATTGCATCGCTGGTTCTGTACCGTCGTAGTAGGGACTTATTTTTTTTTTAAATAATTATTTGTTGTTATAGCGGGAACAGAAATACACATTCTGTGAAAATTAAAACTGTCTACCTATTGCGGATCATGAGATACAACCCGCTGACAAACAGACAGACGGACGGACGGACTGCGGAGGTTTAGTAATAGGGTCCCGTTGGTTAACGGAACCCTAAAAATTGTGACACTGAACGCCGTTTCGATGAGCTGATCACGTCCCGTTTCCTCGGTGAAATCCGCCTTTAAAAGGCTTTTAATACTCCAAGATACTAAAGTTGTTTACTCCATAAAGTTCTCCCTTGCTAATCTTGCTTGCAAAACGATCAAAATGACAAATCAACTAAGTAATCATTACTTGTCTAGACATAACCTTTTGAACTTACCATTAATGCTCGTCTACACTCACACTAAGCGATAGCTAAATGCGTGCCTAAATATTATTGTTGGAAATTCAACTTTCGCCGCTGACTCGAGCGTTGGGAATTGAATAAATGTAGGCACTAGTAAACCAAGCAAGGTAACACCGTATTTGCGTATACCATCGCCAAAGTGACAACTGCTATCTAACAAACTTACAATATGCGTTGGAATTGCAGTAAAATAAAGGGAATTAAGAGATAAAATTGTTTTTGTAATAACTTTGGTGATGGGACAAGAAATGGTTAGAGGGATGAGAGATTTGATTAGCGGTACTTGGGAGTGGGTATAAACAGTGTTGCAATTATTCTTAATCGTGTTCTCATTTGGAAAGACGTTTTGCGTGGGTATTTCATAGCTTGTTTTTGCATACTTTTGATAGTATTTGCGCTTTTGTGATTTGTAGGTCATCGATTTATCTGTCTTTTAATGAAGACAGTCAACTATAAATGTTTAAGCATTTGTGAATTGTTGAATAGGTTTGTGGTCATGTGGACAATCAGTCGTCAAAAGTAATCTGTGTTTTAGTAGTGTAATCAAAATTACGTACCTTAACATTATCGATTAACAAACGTATTTGTTCAATACAATGTGAACATAAATTTTGATATTTCTAAAATATTATAAATTAATGCAATTAGTTGCAGTGATTTCTAAAAATTTAGAATGAAATTAAATTTTTTTTTTTTTCTTGTCTTTTATGTGTGCAACATTATAGTGCCTTAAAATGTTTTTAACACACACATTTTTTCTTGTTAGCTTGTACAAGCTCGTTAAGTGTAGCTTGCCATTGTTTTTTCCTTTTTTATTTAAATATAAGTGAAAACCATATTTGACTTTCTCTCTTTATAATAATTTTTGACTTAAAGTCTATAAAAACACAATTTGTATGTGTCAGCAATAATCGCCTATCGGTCAGTGAAACTAAAGTAAACGCGTAAGTATCTAATGTAACACTAGTGCCAACTAAAATGACAGTTGACACCAACAACTGTGCACTGATTGCTGTATATTCAATTTTTAATTTAATTGCAATTCTGGCTCTAGTCAATTTTAGGATAAAAAATTGTTGTTGTTGTTCTTGTTGTAATTGTCGTTGTGGTTTTCGTTGTTGTTTGTTGTGGTTGACTTTTTACATACAGGTTTTTTTACCTAGTTTAGTAGTCAAAGGGTATGTTACCCAATATTATGTTAAAATATTTGTTACGTAAAAAGATTGACATAGAAACATTTATGTAAGTGTATTTACTATGAAAACATTAATCATTTAGAAAATAGACCACAACAAAGCACAACTTTTCACTGACCAGTGAAACTAAAAGAAAACGCGTACCTAATGCTACACTAGTGAGTTGTGCCATAATGACAGTCGATACAACAGCTGTGCACTGATTACTATATATTTTCTATACGATACGACGCATCATTATTGTAATAGTGTGCACGCGTCCGTTTGTGACTAGTGATGTGCGTTGTTATGCTATAATTATATCGATAGTTTTGTGTTTTGTTTTTAAGTTTATTATTTACTGCTCGTTGGGTTGACGATTTCGTCAAAGACGTGGGAAACACCTGTATAAGGGAAGCAAAAAACCGGGAAGTGTGGTAGAAAAAAGGGGAGGCCTGTACCCAGCAGTGAGTGATTCCGGGCTGATGTGATGATGATGATGATGATTTACTGATCAGCCGGGCTGGTTCGCAAGCTTTGTGGTGTGTGGCATAAACGGATTACTTAACTACTTCGTACAACCTAAATTTAAAGATGACAGTTCTGGACTGACATCATTCTGCTAGGACTTCTCTGCAGTAGGTAGTTTCGTTTCTAGCAATAGTGATTATTAACTGACAGACAATAGGTACACATACATACAAGTAAAATGGAGTAAAAATTACCTTTTTCATTTTAACATAATATCAACTACAGGCAACATTATACACCGTGGCTTTTTAGTCGTCTTACAAAGGTGGTCCGCTCAATGTATCAGACATAAAATAGCTGTAGGTGCGATTATTTTTATCTTCCATAATAGGTACAAAGAAAAATAATAATAAAAAATTAAAATAAAATTATGAAACATCCTGTTATTGATGTTTACGTGTCAAACGGGAGAACTATACCTACCCAGCACTCGAGTCCAGTAGATCATCGCTCGCAAACACACAGGGTGTTTAACTACGTCATGCGTCATAATACTGAATAATATTTTTATTTATTAAAATCTCATAAATACCTATAATTTTTATGAATGTTTAGTATTCATTGGGTACATGAAGTGGGCTGCCGTTGTAAGACGACTAAAAAGTCACAGTGTATAAAATAATAATATTATCTAAGGGATAGTAGTGTCTCGAATCCCCAATGACACCGGAAAAGAAACATCAAGTGCAAAATCACTACAACATCAAACAATGTCAGCCAGCTACATATTCTACCGCAAGCAACTGAGTAAGACAATCAGGTTACTCAAACAGGTATCTTCAATACAAGCACGTCATTACAGTAATGGCGCACGCGACGATGCAGCGTCTAATCTAGCTCTAACATTAATAGTGACAATTTAACTTGTCAATAAAAGAATACATTTCCATGTAAGTTTGCTTGTAAGATTATTGGTGTAATTTTTCTTTTGAAAGGTTTGTTTTAGTCTTACTTAGATGAACGTGCCTATTGTTAACAGGGATATACTTTTTCAAAGACAAAATGTTTTCAATTCACTGTATTATGAAATGCACGACAAAATTTTGAAAGCCAACCTACGGTAATGCAGTCTAAATCAAAATGCATTGGAAGAGCAGTAAGGACCTGTCGCAAACTATGTTTCACCTCCTACCCGGCGCTCGGAACCCAAAAATATACATGCTTCTAAGATCTGCGCTGCCACCGACGACGCCGCGTGGGAATGGCAAAGTTGAAGAACAAAGATGAAGAAGATCAACAAAAAAAAACATCAAAAAAAAAATTTGCTTATAATACAACTAATATTCAGCCCTGAATATCATATTATTTAAAAAAAAAAAACAATTAAAAAAAAAAACTTCTTGATATTTTTGCTCACTGTCACCAAGCCCAACACTAGTGCTCTATGCGTGCCACCGTCGCGTGCGCACCAACTACCAACCGCTCAACATTAGAGAATAATAGAAAAACAAATTGAATTAACGAGATTTTCTCGCACTACATAGAAATTATGTCGACCGCAACGCGTATTGTTATTATGGTAATGTTATACGTCACGACAGGGTGTTCGTTGTGAGTTGAAAAAGGTGACCGTTTCACTTTTTTGCTTTTTAACTGCTGTGACAACATTTGTAGATATTTTGACAGTCATAAGTCAGAAGCCCAAAAACCTTGGTACCTAGTATCTGGGTGGTGGAGATCAGATAAGCAGGTTATCATCCTCTGCCTAGCCTTTCCAGATAAGCAAGTGCTCCATTTAATATACTAATTCAGCTGCTTCTGGGGAAGTTCGGTTAGCAGCTGACCCCAACATAGTTGGGAAAAGGCTACGCAGATGTTAGTGACTGCATGTGATAGAATCTGGACAGACCTATTAGTATGAGCTTCTATTGTCAGAACAGCTATAGCTGTTTTTGCTATGATAAAATTGTAATAGTAAATCAGCCAGTTTGGTGGCACTTCAGGAAAAGACTCCACAGACAATGGCCCACCTTCCATCTTGCACCGCTTGTCCTATCACCTGCTCACTTCATGATCTGCTTACTGCATCAGTGCGTGGGGTTCGCATGGCTAAACATAATATTTGAACTCTTTGCCATCGATACGCTAAGAAGAAGGAAAAGTCATAAGTATACGTCTAATGAGTACCGATAGAACTTTACATCAAGAATCCCAGATAATGGGTATCAAGAACCAGGTGTTCATTCCATGTATAGCATAATCAGCCTATTAATGTTCCCACTGCTGGGACGCAGGCCTCCTCTCTATGAGAGGGAATGGTCTATAATCCACCACGCGGGCCCAGTGCGGGTTGGTAGATGTCACATGTCTTCGAATTTTTGGTTCTAGGACATGCCGGTTTCCTCACGATGTTTTCCTTCACCGTTTTGAGAGCAGTGGCGATAAAATAACTTACATAAAGTAATGCGCCTGGCTGGGTTCGAACCCACGACTTACTGCTCGTAAGTCGGGGTCTCCACCACTGGGTCAACGCTGCTCTCCATTCCTGTTCATTCCAAAAAAGTATAAAAACTGACGAAGCCGCGGGCACTAAAGTTTATAATTACGATAGCTATCTACAAAATAAATTCCAATGTTCAAAAAAAATCTTGTTAAATCTGAGCAACATTAAGTCAGACCCTTTTTGGATTACTCATAATAACTTATCCTTTCTAAAAAATAATAGGGATTCCTTTATGATATTATCTTATACCATTATTACTAAGCAACGTGCACATGACATACATACATTATTCATGATTTATCAAGTTACTATTCGATTAAGAATAAATTGAATAGTAGCAATAAAATTATATTGGATAAGTAATGTAAAATATTATTCTATCCTAACACTTTTACTAATATATTTTATTGTTTTATTGTAATAGAAATGCGGAAGTAAGTTCGTTTGTTACCGTTTCATGTCTTAACCACTGAACCGATCATACTGAAATTTTGCATATACGTTGTCAGGAGTACATAAACTGACATATGACATCCCGAAAAAAAGCACTGTTCTCGAGGAAAACAAAAATAACGTTCTTATGATAATAGATGGCGCCACGGGTCTTACGGATCATGATTGAATTATATTATTACAAGCAGAGTACAACCCGAATTGATTGTCAAATTCTAAATTAACGCGAGCAAAGCCGCGGGCAAAAGCTAGTAGTAAATAATTTTGCAATTAAGTACAGACAGGTGTGCTTACTTTATGGTTAGTATAATTTGTAAGGCTTAACAAGCATTTTAATGGCATCTGTATTTGTTTATTTGATTAATCTCTTTTCGTTTAGCTGTAGTTTTACTAGAAAATCTTGAGAAAGGAAAGCTCACAAGGAAAGTGCGAAGCGGGATTTTTTTTTCCTGATAAAAATACTAAAATTAAATCATACAGTCATTAATATCTTTATTCATCATAGTCCTCCAACAACAGGGCTTTTATTTAAAAAAAAAATGTAGTCTTACACTAGGTATTTCTCCTGTATCGTGGGTGCGTTTACAAAGATTTAAATTCACATTCACAAACAGCGACACCCGGAACAACTACCTGTAGGCCATACAAATATTTGTTCCGAGTGGGGATCGAACCAGCGACACGCAGTCCAACAGTCAATCGATCAGTCACTGCGCCAAAACGTGCCGTCATTGCTTTAGATTCATCATTCGTCCGGACATGTCTAGGGTTTTGACCACCCCGTCTGGACTTTAAACGGCCTTGTCATTTGTCCGGACTATCCGACTAAATTTTAGATTTTTTTTTCCCAAAAAAAAAAACTTATCTCGACTTTTATTGCTAATGCCCGACTTTAATCAGGGCTTTTCAAATTTGGACATGAGAATCTTTTCCTTTAAATGACCCCATTTTAAACCCAGAAACTTACAGGCATGTCTGCAAGTACCTTTACAACTCACGCATTAGTACGCATCTCAAAGGATGCAACGATTATAACACTAGGGTATTATTACCGGTGCGTATCGAGCGAGATCATATTATTTTCTCTAACGCGCTTAATGTGTTCTGGCGATGGACGATTTCGACTAACGAGTGAGTCGGTTATTAGAATGAATTGGCGCTTGTTATTTTGATCTTGTTATGTTTTATGTTTAGAATTGATGGTCTTTGTAAGCTACCTTTAAATGCGAAGTGTAAATGGTTTTGTCTGTACGAACAGTTTCAACGTTGATCTTAATTTGATGTCTGGAATGGGGACCAGATATGATTTGTTTTCACTGTTTCGGGGAAAGCTCTGTCAACACGTTGTCTATTATAAAAACAAAAACTTAATAGTTTCTGAATATAATTTGCTATTTTCTCACGACTTTTATGAAATTACTATCTTGTGCCCGCGGCTTCGCCCGCGTGGTATTCGGTACTTTCCCACGGGATCGTGGCACTGGAATAAAAAGTATCCTTTGTGTTAATCCAGGTTATAAACTATCTGTGTGCTAAATTTCATCCAAATCCTTTCTGTAGTTTTTGCATAAAAGAGTAGGTAACAAACATCCATCCATCCATCCATCCATCCATCCTCATAAACTTTCACATTTAAAATATTATATTAGTAGGATATGACTTACATTAAACATTACGCGCACCCTTCATGAAGCCACATCAAATTAAGTAACTCTACGCAAAAAATACTGCTGGGAGACAACTTTTTTTTGGGAGAAAAACACACACAAAACATTGTGCTGATGGATGGATTGTAAAGGGGTCGTGGAGGTGTTTAAAGTAAAGTTATAACATTAAAAACTTGTTTTAACAAAAAGAAACTTGACAAAAGGTGAAAACTTTGAACCCCCATAATGTCTCCGTAACTACAAGTTTCTCTGGTATGATCCAGAACAAAAAATGATCAAAATGACAGAGAGAACAAATGCCTTTAGGCGTCGTTAAGGGTATTTTTACACCCATTATACAATCAGAAACAATAATCCGACAGGTTAATCCTATAAAGTCATTCATGTATTCCAAGGCACGGAGGGTCTGTCTTTGTGCATATAAATGCACGTGTCATCACTCACCACCATAATGAGAATAATTGAGTTTGTTTATATATCGGATTGTTAGGATTTATTCCGTTAGGCTTGTACATCAAGTGGGCAGAAGATGGATTTCGTGCAATGAAAACACACTGGGTGCGATACAGTTTCTAATCAAAACATTAGGTAATCGAGATACTAATTTCGACTGAAGAAAGACCTGAAATAGACAATAGATGATTAAAGTCCAGAATGAAGAGGAAATGGCTGTATATTGTAAACCAATTGACTGCCTCGTTGGTGTAGTGGTGGCAAGCGCAACTGCTGAGAATGAAGTCCTGGGTTTGATTCCCAGGTCGGGCGAAGTGATATTGTTTTTTTCCATCAATTTTTAATATTGTGCTTAATCTAATTCAACTACTTTTTTAATACCTATGATTAATGTGCCAGGAACAAATTCGCGTTTAAATCATTTTGAAATGTCCCGTACTTTTAAAGTTCCGCCAATAAATGTAAAATATCCCTAGACACTTTTGATGTGTGTAGATCGATACAGAAGAAAGTACCTATAGTGTACCTGTAGTAGTTTGATGTTTATTTACTTACCCGTCAATAAAGGAGACAATCAATATTACCGTGAAAAATGCATCGAATAACAGCAAAACTAAATCCAAGATTAACGAGATCAAGATTTACGATGTAACTATAGATACGCAGTGTTCCACTTTCTTACAAGCAACTCGTATTAACTCAATTAAAGACTAGCTAGTAATTTCATACTAGCTTCTAGCTTTTTAGGGTTCCGTAATCCAGAGTGCCAAAGGGACCAAGGCTGTCGCTATCTGTTCATCCGTCTATCACAGGGCTGTACCTGTCGGACCTTTCGAATTGGTAGACACTTGAAATTTTCATAGTGTGTATTACTACAGCCGCTATAAAAACAAATGAGGTTAAAAATTAAAAGGGGGTCCCTATACAAGACACGTGTGGTTTTCTTCTTTTTTCTTTATCTTAATAAGGGCAATACATACAAACGTCTTAGTGCTAAATATGTACGAAACTCTTCGATTGCTAATCCGACTCACACTTGGCCAATTCGTTTTTTTTTGTGACAAAATTATAGGCTTATTGTGTTAAGTTAGTAATTTCATTATTATCAACCAGATAATGGCTCTGGTAGCTGTTTATGGAGTGTGCGTGTTATTATTGGTGTGTTTAGTCTTGATTCAAAGTGTGGTTGTTCATTTGAATCGGACGTGACTGGAATTTGAATGGTCGGAATTTCGAAGTTGTCTTTGAGTGGGAATTAAAAAGAAAATAACATCACGCTTATAATACACATATCTCGTTAGTTATCCTAACTAATCCTAACTAATATTATAAATGCGAAAGTAAGTATGTTTGTTACCTTTCACGCATAAACCACTGAACCGATCAACCTGCAATTTTGCATATATGTTGTCTGGTATACAGAAACAGACATTGCAGTGTCTTTCATCCCGAAAAAAAGTACTGTTCCCGATACCGTGGCCCTGGAACACAAAGGGCAAAGAAGGAACATGGATGGGTTTAGTCAGTACAAGTCTGACACCCCCATAGTCATTTGATGATTTCCCATCCGAAAATAAAAATAAAAAAACAAGCTGTTCGCCAATTGAAATCATGGACTATTTCTAAGTTTCTTGATAACCGAAGAAAAAAGAAAATAAAGAAATAATATTCTAATAATATTAAGACCTCTATCATTCTTGACTTTCACTAATATGGAAATGTTGAGTATATCCGCAAAAGCATAAATTATATGGCATCGAGACAGCGGTCAATTAATAATATCATTGACGTTTACTGCTGGAGAAATTCATAGAAATATAAATCCGAAACTGATTTAAATGATGCTCTTGGCTCTTTGACGTTGGTTTGAAACATCTTAAGAAAGGTAATATTAGATTTTAAACTATCATCATCTGCCTAGCCTTTTCCCAACTATGTTGGGGTCGGCTTCCAGTCTAACCGGATGCAGCTGAATACCAGTATTTTACATGGAGCGACTGCCTATCTGACCTCCACAACCCAGTTAGTACTGGGTAATACGATACCCCTTGGTAAGACTGGTTGTCAGGTTTTCTGGGCCACTGACTGCCTAACGACTATCAAAGATCTACAAATGACAGCCGGGACCAACGGCTTAACGTGCTTTCCGAGGCACGGAGGAAACTCGGTATGTAATGGGTGGTCACCCATCCACAGACCAACCTAGGCAAGCGCGGCTTAACCTAAATATCGATCCGAGCGGCTGTTATTACTTAGCCACGAGCTCCTAGATTTTAAACTATCATGGTCACGAAATCATCATTAACACTAGAAACGGGATATTTACCATGTTTACTGTTTTCTTTGAGTTCCCGATATTTCAGCGGGTTTATCCGTGATCATGGTGCTTGCAACAGCGCCGAAATATCGGGAACTCAAAGCAAACAGTAAACATGGTAAATATCCCGTTTCTAGTGTTAATGAAAAAGGTGATATTATTTTGATGTTCATGTTTGGCTTTGACAGTCTTTACGGGTTATCAAAAGCCCGAAAGTGATTACCAGTTTTAAAAAGGGGTGTCGTACGTATTACCCAATGATATTATTTATAAAGAAGATACGTTCATACTGAGCGGCGTTCAAATATCGTTGCGTTGTTACGACTGCGAAAGATAATACGGAACGTATGATAAAGAAACAGATAGCTATTGCGTTTAAAGTACGTAAATTACGACAATTGTCTGAATTTGTCTGCAACAATTTGCGCGCGATAGTGCGATATCTACCTTTTTATTTATAATATCATTAATAACCCAGTTACTTGGTTGTGGGATCAGATAGGCATTCGAGCCATGTAAAATAATGGCATTCAGTTGTATCCGGTTAAATTTTAAACTGGCTAGGCAGATGATGCCTTTGAAGGCCCAAAATCATGCAGCCGAAGTGACCTTTGCGCTGCCACTGACGACGCGGTGGAAGTGGCGAAGTTCTGGCCTAACAAAATATAAAAATTGTCGTGCCAGCCACATGAAGAAAAAGAATGCATGGTTAAGATAAATGGGTAAACATTAATTTACACTACTACTCGTATTTAAACTTTTTACAGCTTTTTTTTTTTTTTTTTCCGGATGGGAAATCATCAAATGACCCCCCCCACTCTGGGCGGAGCGGAAGGGAGTGTCAGACTTGTACTGACTAAAACCCATCCATGTTCCTTCTTTGCCCTTTGTGTTCCAGGGCCACGGTATCTCTTTCGAACAGTCCCGCAGCCCTGGTAGGCATCGGCCCTTGCGGACCCCTACTTATTTGCTGACATCTCTTTGAGGCGCACGTGGAACACGAACGCGCCGTCGACACGGCCTGTCGTCATAAGACGGCTTGACAGCGAGCTAGCCCATAACTTGCCGTCCACAGGCCCGCGCCTACGGTGGCCGGGAGCCACCACGTGACCCCCGACGCCCAGGGCGTCTCCCGCGGCGGCTGGGACGTGAGGTTCTTTCCCTCTCACGTCCCGCCACCTCCTTCACTAGCATGACTGCTTCACAGAAGGTGGTGACGGCTTCCCATTCCCTCTCGCTCCGGACCATGGCTTGAACCAGGGCCGGACGCGAGAGATCGCCGCCGCCAATCGCCGCTACAAGGACACGGCGGTGCTCCGCCCAAGCGGGGCAGACCTCCACGGTGTGCTCCACCGTGTCCTCCGGACGATCCTCGCAGTGGAAACACCCGGGCGTTTCCTCCCGCCCGATTCGGTGCAGGAACCTCCCGAAACAACCGTGTCCGGTGAGGACCTGCGTCAGGCGGTAGGTGAGGGCGCCGTGGCGCCTCTCTAGCCACTCCTCAAAGAGGGGACTTATCGCCACTATGGTGGCGTGCCCTGCACGGGGTTGCGACAGTCGCTCTCTCCATGTCGCCATGAGATCACTCCGGAGGTCTGTCCGCTGAGCGGCAATTTGCCGCGGCAGCGGAGTTTCCTCCCGACGTAGTGCCTCCGCGCGCCATTCGTGCAGGCGTGCGAGGACTATCGCCTCCAGATCCCATGGCGGCAATCCGGCAAGGAGGCTAGCCGCTTCGCCGGAGATCGTGCGGTACCCCCGGATTAGCCTTATGGCTATTACCTTTTGGGGCGCGTTCAGGTAGTGGGCGGCTTGCCGCCTCAAAGAACGCGCCTACACCGGGGCCCCGTAAAGGGCCATGGACCGCACGACCCCCGCGTATAGCCTCCGGCAGGAGGCGTTTGGACCCCTCAGGTTGGGCAAGAGCCGCTTGAAGGCAGCCCCTGTCCGTTCCAGTTTGGGAGCCAAACGTCGGAAGTGCTCCACGAAGTTCCACCGGCTGTCGAGGACGAGTCCTAGGTACTTCAACGTCGACCCGACGCCGATGGAAACCCCTCCTGCCGTCAGTAGGGATCCCGACGGTGGCGCATTCCGAGGCCCATGAAAACACATGGCCTCGGACTTGTGCAGTGCCACCTCGAGACCCAATTGCCGGATCCTCTCCACGACTATCGCAACCCCGCGTGTCATGTTTTCGGCCGCCGCCTCGTGCGACCTCCCTTGTGCCAGTACCAGCGTGTCGTCAGCGTAGCAAACTACGCTGACGCCGGTAGGGAGGTCGGCGCGCAGCACCCAGTCGTAACCGATGTTCCACAAGGCCGGCCCCAGAACCGATCCCTGTGGAACACCGCACGACATCTCTCGCCGGTTCCATTCTCCGCTTCGACCAGGGTAGATGACGGCTCTATCCGTCAGGTAGTCCCCGACCACACGACGAAGGTAGGTCGGCACCCGGTGATACCGGAGTGCCTCCCTAATACAGCTCCAGGGCATGGAGTTGAAGGCGTTGGCGATGTCAAGAGACACCGCCAAGACGACCCCGCCCCGGGACACCGCGTCCCCCGTCGTGAGGGCTCTCACGCGCATGATGGCGTCCACCGTCGAGCGCCCCTTGCGGAAACCAAACTGGTGTTCCGCAAGATCCGGCCCCATCCCCGCAAGGTGCCCGGCGAGGCGGTTGGCAATGACTCTTTCAAAGAGCTTGCCCACCTCGTCGAGCAGCACGATGGGCCGGTATGCGGACGGAGAGTCCGCAGGGCGCCCTGGTTTCCGGATGAGGACCAGCTTCCCCGTCTTCCAACGAAGCGGAAACTGGCCTCTCTCCAAGCATGCGCTTAGGAGCCCTTCCAGTCGGGGCCCGAGAGCCTCAGAGGCCAGGACCCAGGCTTTGCCAGGCAAGCCATCGGGTCCCGGGGCGGTGTTTCTGGTTTTCAGCCTGCGTACCGCCACTCTCAGGTCTACCCCAGTCACCTCCGGAACGTCGTCATCGTCATCGGTGTGGTCCGCTTCCGGCACCGCACGCGGCGGCGGAGCCATAGGCGGGGGAGGATGCTCCCCTCGCGAAGGGAACAGAGCGCTCACCACGTCCTCCACGAGCTCAGGCCGGAGACTCTGCGTTAGCGGGGGGGCCCGGGTGCGGAGTTTGTCCCGCACCATCTTGTAAGGGCGCCCCCACGGATCTCCGTTCAGAGACTCCAGCATCTCCTCGCGGGCCAAGTTCTTGGCCCGCCGGACAGCCTCTTGGAGGGCGGTCTTCGCCGCTCTGTACCCCTCGTACAGCTCCGCCTCAATGGCTGCCGCATCCGGAGGGCGGATGCGGAGCCTGCGATGCCTGGCGTACAGGCGCCGCGTGGCAACGCACGCCTTGCGCAAAGACGTCAGCTCTCGCGACCACCAGTACACCTGACGCCGGGCGCTTCCTGGCCGAACTCGGGGCATTGCCACGTCGCAAATCTCGGACATGGCCTCCTGGAACCAACCCGCCTCGTTGTTGATGTCGGCAGGCCTGACTGGTGATGACACCCAGGCCTGCACGATCGAGGCTTCCAGGAGGAGCTCCCGGTCCAGCTGCTTCAGCGCCCATCGCGGACCACTCGGGGCCTGTAGGACCGGCACGCTTGAGGACTGGGTGGAGACGTCGAACCGGATGTACCGGTGGTCGGAATAGGTCTCCACCCCCTCCATGACGCACCAGTCAACGACACGCGGCGACAGAGCGGGGCTGGCGAACGAGATGTCCACCACCGACTCGCCCCGCATCCGCACGCACGTGGGGACAGAACCCCGATTTAGGACGACCAGGCCTGTCTCCAGAGCCCAGTCCTCCACCATTCTACCCCGCACGTCCGTGTAACGAGAACCCCAAGCCAAGTTCTTGGCATTGAAGTCCCCGAGCACAAGCACGGGGAGGGAATGGCTTCCGATGACGACACTCAACTCCGTGAGGGAGTTGTGGAACTCGGCGAGAGTTCGGCTCGGGGAGAAGTAGACTCCCACTACAACGATCTCCCCGAACCGTGCTGCTACGCACCCCTGACCCTTCCTGACACTCTCAAGGGTCGGGGTATCGGCGGCGACCGACGTAATTATGGTCACTGAGCCGCTAAGGTCCTCAACCCAGTCATCCCTGGGCGGGACAAAGTACGGCTCAGCGACCACGGCGATGTTAATCGACCACTGCGCCATGCTCTGGAGCAACAGATCCTGAGCGCAGGCGCAGTGGTTGATGTTCGCCTGGAGAAGGCGTAATGGGGCCGTTACTGGCACTCCATTTCAGCCCCCTCCCGGGCCCCCTGCGAGGGCCCCGCTGCGGAAGTTGCAGCAGTAGCGGCAGCGGCAGCGACAGTGGCGGCGGCTGCGGTGGTGGCGACGGTGGGGGTTTTGGTGGTGGTGGCGGAGGGCCTTCCCTTGCCCCTGGCCTTGGCGGGAGTACCGCAGGACTTGCTCCCTGCCCGGTGATCGGCCGGCTTGCCAGCTGCCGCACATGCGGCGCAGCGCGGCGCGGCGGAGCAAGCCGCGGCCATGTGACCAGGCTGGCCGCAGCGGAAGCACAGGCCGCTGCGGTCCACCTCCGAGGTGCACCGGACCGACACGTGGTGCCCCACATGGCAGCGGAAGCACCTCAGAGGTCTGGGTTCCAGCAGCTTCACCTGCGCCGAAACCCAGCCCACCAAGAGCCTTCGGCCCTCCACAATAACTTTCGCCGCTGTCACAGGGCAGCTTACCGTTATGGTTCGCATGCCCGACAGGTCCGGACGTAAGGTGCCTGCCTTGACTTGCTCGGCAGGGCACCCACCGGTCCTGGTGACGGCGGCCACCACCTCCTTCTCGGTCACCGAGTCGTCCAGACCCAGTATGCGCAGGTCTGCGCATTTGACGGGCCTGGACACTCGGGCCTCGTCCGCATTTAGGGACGCTCTAAGCTTTTCAGCCAGAGCGTCGGCGGACGAGCCACGGGTTTCGCCAGGGATCTCCAGCACTCGAGCCCCTGTTGCGGTGACTCTAAGCCGGAGGCCCCCGGTGATCCCGAGCTCTCCGAGATCCACCGTCGCTTTCGCCTTAGCGAGCACGTCGCGGTAGGTCACGCCCCTCTTTTCCGCGTCCGGCTGTAGTGTAATCACTACAGCTGCGGTCTTTGGGGTGCTGAGCCTAACCGCGACGCCCCGCTCCTTTTGCCGGCGTTTCTGCTCCTGCCTCCTGGCCTTTTTGGCCGCCGATCGCTCCCTCACTTTTTCTCCGGCCACCTGCCACCCGGTCTCGGCCGCGGAAGGCTTAGGGGGCGGGGGGGGTGGCGATAGCGGCTGTCTCGCGGCTGGCGCTGGCATATTCGCCGCCTTGCCCTTCTTTTGGGCCGCCGCCTTGCCCTGTTTCAGGGCCGCCGCCTTGCCCTGTTTCAGGGCCGCCGCCTTCCTAACCGGAGCCGGTTTCGTCGGGGCCGACATAACCCTGCCGGGGGGCTGGCTGGACGGCCCCGGTACGGAGGCCGCAGCAGACGCATATGAGGCCGCCGTCGGGCCCGCGGGCGCCTTGTTTGCCGCTAGGGGGGGGCGCAGGACAATGCCCTCCAGGACGGAGAACCGCGCCTGGAAGGCAGCCAGCTCCTGCCGAACCAGATTCAGAACCTGGTTCTCCACCGGCACGGACTGGCTTGGATGCTTCTGGCCCCCATTTTGGGGCGCCTCGCGAGAGCCGGACTCGCGCAAACTGGCCAGGTCTGCTCGGAGCTTCATGTTCTCCTCTTTGAGAAGCTCCGTGGCGGCCGTCAGGCGAGCGACCTCCGCCCTCAGAATGGCCACGCCGTCTGGCGGGGGCCCCGCAAATCTGGCCTCCGCTGCCGCCATAATGGAGGCGACCGCTGCAGGTATAGCCCTTTGCCTGGTGGAGGGCTTTTGTTTCAAAGAGACAGCCCTCAGCGCCGCCTCCACCTCCTTCGCGAGTCCGGCCTTACGCTCCGCATCGGAGCCGCCATCTGCGCCCGCTTCGTCGCCAGAGGAGCCCGAACGGGTTACCCCGTGACCGGTGGCCACCCCCGGATGGCGCCCCTCCTCGGCAAGCCGCGCCGACCTCTCGGTGGCAGAGAGGCCTCTCCCCTTGCCACGGATCCCGCCGCGCTTGCTGGTGGGGATCTTACAAGCCGAAGCCAGCTCCCCATCTGACGACGACTCTCGGTCGCCTACCGGCCTGGACCGCTTGCGTAGGAACTCCCTGTTCCCCGCAGCAGCCCCGGGCCTCCCGCGCTGGGAGCTCACTGAGCCTCCCGCGCTCACCTCGCTGGATGCGGCGCCGGACTCCGACACCGCATCCCTCTCCTCCCTTCCTTCGCCGATATCGGCCGTGTTTTGGGTTGTATTCGTTTCCATACTGTTCCCACGAGTATGGGGGAAATAAAAAGTCCATCTGGGCAGTGCCCCCTGTACCCAGATAAGCCATAGCCAGGCCCGGCAGTGGTTCGCACTAGAGACTGATTTTCCAAAGGAACCCGTCAGCCATACATCTCCTCGCGGTGCGCCGCCGCTTGAGATTCGGGGTAACTTTTTATAGAGGTTTTCTACCTCGTGGTCCGGGCGGTTAAGCCAAGACCCTCGGTCCCAATCGAAGCCGCGAGACGTGTTCCACGACACTTCGACGGTGGGATTACGATATCGACGGAGACAGTGAGGAACGCACGTCCTTCACTGTCTGCTCGGAGGCAGGGTAAGTGCACACCGAGCCCGCCCTTGCTCCTCCGCTGTGCCCTCTGCTTTTCAGAGGGTCACGCGGAGCAACGCCCCCTTGGTCCATGAGGGACCCGCCCATGTCAGAATATTAGCCATGGACAGTAACATTCCCCGAGGAATAAGAATCTCTTCCCATTTCTCGGGGAAGGATACTGCCCACGCCCAGGGTGCACCGGCCCAGCAGCTGCTATTCCCTCCAGACGTATCGAGAGGGACCGGCAGCCATCAGGCACACGAGGAGGAATTCTGACAACGCACCCCAACTTTTTACAGCTGACATAATCAGATAACACCATCGCCAAAAAAAAAAAAAAAAAGAAATTAAAAAAAAAAAAAAAAAAAAAAATCTGATCCTGTGTTCGAATTTTGAAAAAGGCTTTAGTACGCAAAAATGTAAATTACAGCGTACTCCAAAATGTGTACAGTGTTCCCTCTCTCGTTCTTATGCGATTCTGTATCTGTCTGTCTCGTTTCGCGATTTCCTTGTTGACGCGTGGGAACGTAATGCGCCCGCGCCGTTCCAGGAACGTGCGCTCGCGATTCATCAAATCGTTTTTGTACATAGATTAGTCAATGAAAGGGTGTAGATGTGATTTATTTATTTCCGCCGTGACTGCTTGAATCAAATACGAGCAGAAACTTTTTTCGAGATTATAGAAACAATAGTAACTTGCTTATGTGACGAGAGAAAAGTGAGTTTTGATTTAAATAATTATAAAAGTATGAAAATCTTCAGTAGTAAATAATTTAACATGCAAAAAGTGAAAGTAAATTCTTAGCTTCAGCAAAAATATTTGCATAAATATTAGTTTATTTTAGCTATATACCTGCTAATTAATTTTATTCACTTTCAATAGCTATATGTATAATTTTCCGTTTACAAGATTTTTTTTCATTTATTCATTTTCACTTTGTCCTATCTTCAACCAACTCTTTGGCATTGGCACACGTCATCGTGCGCCAAGTCGCCAATCATCCAATTTTGGCGTAAACTCTCTGTACAAAAATTATTCTTTGCCCATTTATTATGTTTACACTGCTCTCTTTCGCGGAAGCCTCTCGTTACAAGTCCGCAGCTCGTTGGGAACTGTACAGGAAATACAAACATACATTTACTTTTCCAAAATTATCAGTTAAACAGAAATCACTCTTGCGTCAACGTTTTAAGGTGGATGATGTAGTTGGTTGATGGCATCGGAAGTTGGTATCTATGAAAGGAATAATTATTCTGTTTCTACATAAAGGTTTTAATTGATGTTGACGGAAAACTCAATGTTATTGTTTTGGTTTTGTCGTGAGATGAATCATTAATTGCGTTATCGTTGTTGTGTTATTGAGAAATACTGTATGCATATTTATTGATTGCAACTGATAGAGTTATTATTTGTAAAATAAATTGTACAGTTAATTTGCTACGTGTCATGTTGCTGCGATGTGTAGCTTTAATTACTGTTTTATTTTAAATACACAAACTTGACTCATTCACAGCAAGTTCATTCATAAGTTCAATGCTTTTATGATTTGTCTTCATTCAATCATCAAGTTTCATGAGACATTTAAGTGCTACGTCGATACTTAGGCGTTTATTTCTCGTTGTCCATAATAATTTGCTTTTAATAATTCTCTTTCCTCAAAGGTTCCATCTCCGTATTGTTAAAACGTCTCACAGTTTACTCAGTAATGTCATTCGTTCACAGACGCGGGCGCGAGCGGGCGAGCTATGGCCGATGGAGCGGCCCGATGGCATGCCAGTCATCCAGTCACTAGAGGTCATGTGCGGGAAGGACCACATGGACGTCCACCTCACCTTCTCTCACCCCTTCGAAGGCATTGTCTCTTCAAAAGGTATGTATTGTTTGTCAATTTTGGTCACGAAGTAATATTTCTTCCTTATAAGTATAAGTTGGTAATCAAATTTAACCGATGTTGTCTTAACTGATGAATGGAAAACTCCATGTTTGAAACTTAACGTCATTAAGAGACTGCAAATATTTTGAAGCCAGTGCCGTAGCAATGACAACCGAACCAAAGAACATTCAATCGCAGCATACATGACAACAGTCAGAATCAACTAAAACAAATTGAACCTCAAAACAATTACATCGCATCATCACATCAAAGACCATTAAGCTAATAAAGACATACCATCACTACAAGCCACTAATACCATCAGCCACCACAAAATAACCAAAGACTACATACACAAGGAAAATGTTAGAAACCGGTGTATTCAGACCGCCACTAATTGTTGCGGTAATTGCTAAGGTTTCACTCACAATTATGACGGATACAAACTTAGTGCATTATTAATAACACACGCTCCAGTTGCTGAGCTTTTAGTACGTTATACTGTTACATACTGTACTTGGATTTTGTTTAATTCAATTATTTGTAACGTAGTAATTTGTGATGATATGAGTAGTTTTTTTGATAACATCTTTTTGGGGGCTAATTTGTTCGTTTTACGCTATAGTGAGAAACGGTAAATTAACGTGGATACTGTTAATATATATATGGAAATGATTTAAATAATATTCAAAAAGAGAACACTATTTTGAAAAATATGCTAGTTTTAACAAAAAGACGTCAATTCTGATTGTCTTTTATTGCAAGATTAAACTGAGAAAGAATGTTGTAAAACACGATATAGACAGCTAAAGCTGCCGTTACGCAAAGTTCGTCTTACTCTACGATAAGAATAACAGTGAAATTACAACTGGCGCATGTCTAGATTTCTGTAAAGATGTCTGCACACATACTTTGGTCTATTTATTTGCTTTTACATCTTTTCTAGTGATTGCAATGTCCATATTCTAAATTTCAGTCGTTAAGTCTTGCGCATGTTCGAATTCTTTTGGAATGATGATTTCATTTGGAATTTCATCGACTACTAGGCTGAGCCCAATCTTATTTTTAATGTCTTCTAGATCCTTCTCCTAGATAATGCTTACTAAATTCTTTTGAGCATGAACGTCACAAATAGATATACGGTCATGAATAAAATATAACCCACAGTACCTTCCATCTGTTACAACAAACGACCACGTTTCGCACTTTCATGTCGAATTTTAACAACAATAGCATTAGCATTCCTCGGCAATGGTGTCAAAACGTGGGCGTTTGCTATTTGCTTTTAGTTATTGAAAAATAAATGTTTTCACCAATTACGAAGCAATAACTGTGTTCGTAAGTTCTTCTACAGGAGGAACATTACTTAGTAAAGCCTCACCTGATGGATTTAACTCATCACTCTTAGTCGCATCATTTTATGGTTGTTAAACAACGTTATCAATAGCTTTACACGTTGCTATATCAATCAGTACTATTTCATTATTGATCGATTCAATTGAATTACCCGACGCCTGTATACGATTAAATTCTTTGTTCTAGTCTATTCTAGTCCTACAAAACGACTATAAACCGTATCGCGGCACTTTATTCCATGCCCATTAGTACTGTTTGTCTTGCTAACGATATTGCAATTAATGTGGCTAAGGTGTGTGCAAGCACATAATTAGCAATTTACATAAACCGAGCCTTAAATTGCTGTACTTCGCTTTCTATTTGTTTGTGAAAATAGATGTAAAGTAGTACACATTGAATTCAATTTTGAAATACTGAATAATTGAATTACTGTTGAGGGCTTTAGGGCGGTTCCTTCAGTGGAACACTTCAGTATATAAGCATAACTGTTATTGGTATTTTGATTTAATAATCAAGAAAATTGGTAGCTCTGTTTGCAAACTAATTCGTGTCGAGTATTTATGCCTTATAAATTTAAAGTTTACCAGTTCTAATAATGCCACTATGGTCGTTTAACATGGCTGTAGAGTAATTTTTGACATTATTAACCATCACGGAATCATTGGAAAGCTCTTCTTCTTTAACCTCATGTTCTTCAGACATGCTTTGCAAATTATCATCTTTAACCCTTTTCAACTAACATTTATTTCATCTAATGTTTTAAAGACATCTGTTTATCACACAGCATCATTTTTGACATAAATTCTGACACGTTCACAGGTCAACACGGTGACCCGCGGTGTGTCTACGTGCCGCCGTCAACGGGACAGACGTACTTCTCATTTCGGATCGCATACGCTAAGTGTGGCACTAAACCAGGTAATTATACAATTAGTTATTAATTATACGAGGATAATTACCTATAGGTGATTTTTTCAATTGAATGTGATGTAGTTTTACTTCTTCTTTCTCGTGTCAATAATTCCTTGAAAGTTAAATGAGATTCCACCAGATGAGACCTTGATGGTATTAGTAGTGACCTCGAACAGGTCGCTCAAGGTGCAGGTGGACTTGACAGGAGTTATTGCCTCTGATGTACCACAATAAAAAAAAAATCGTTGGAAATTTCTTCTGTATACGTTTACAAACATTTAAAATCACATACACAAACAGCCATGCCTGGAACAGGTACCTGTAGGTCATTCAAATTTTTTTTCTGTGCGGGGATCGAACCTGCGATACGCAGCGCAGCAGTCGGTCGCTCAGAGACTGCTCCAACCGTGCCCTCATCGGACTAAGTAGCTCAACTTATTAATCTACCATTTACAGTAGAAATTATTAGAGTTATTTCTTAGCGTTTAGACAAGTTGTTAAAATATTTTGTCGTGGGAAATTATTTTGAGCAATGTCAATAAAAGTTTTTTTTATAAATTTAAGAATCAGACTTTACGATATTTTTTCTCCAACGAACATGCGAAAGTAAAGAAAAATAACAAGTTCAAGCAAAATCCACACTGTGAACGTAATTATATCCCGTCTCGGTTAGTTTAGTATAAATGGACCGTGAGTAGTGGCGTGAAATCAATAAATATATATAGCCGATGCCTAATGATGCGAACTGAAACAATTAGTCGATATAATAAATCGTTTATAGTAATCGATTTATCGTACATCGTTCTGGGATTCTTCATGGTCGTCCTTTACATTTTGTTGTCTGTACGTAACGATTTAAGTAGCGCAAACCTTGTATGTACTCAAGAGGTTGAAGTTTAACAAATTAATAATAAAGAAAACTCTTTTTTTTTCAAGCTTTTTTTTTAAATGCTCTATGTTTGTAGAAGAAAATAAACTTTAAATTAAATTTAACCCATAAATTTATTGCTTTATACAATTTATATAACATAAAATCTTGTTGCTTTATATCATAAAAATTATAATGTAATACATTGATAAGTTGTAATTAAAATAAAAGCTTGTTTAAAAAAAACGTTTAGATATTTTTATTCAAATTTATTTTTAGTTTCCTCTGGTTTCATATTCTTCTCAGCAACCCTTTTAATTGATGACCATATTATCATGGGACTGTATAAAAAAATACTAGTCCGCCATCATTGAGTCCGCCATATTGGATTTAGAATGAAGCCACTTATCTAACCATGCATTGTTATCTAAACTAAACGTGTCTGCAAAATTTCAGCTCAATAGGTTGGGGATAACTGTTTTAAAATTCAGTTGTAAGATTCGGTCTAAACAAACATACAAACTTTGCAAGTTTTGCTTGTAAAAAAACATACGTGACCGATTAAAACTCCACTGACCTCGGTGTTATTCAACTAAAAAGGGACTACTAGCTAATTGCCATCAATCGGGCATTAATCCAGACGCCGTGGCTGCTATTCCTGATGGGAAAATCCAAAAACAATTTGCCTGACCCTGGAATCTAACCCAGGACCTCATGCTTAACAGTCGCGATTGCGACCACTAGACCAATAGACTACGAGGCAGTCAATGCCACAGTACCCCAGAAACAAAACGAGATGTAATTAAATATCCGTCTTCAAATGACGTTAAACTAAAAATAGATTCTAGACGTCATGAGGCGAAAGTGAAGAATATTTTAAAGCTCACAATAACATGTTAGGTTTCTCGGTTCGCTCGTGCAAACCGATGGCGAAATAGACCGTAGTGTAAAGCACAGAATTAACTAGGGATGGATGAAATGGCGGCAACTCACGGGAACAATCTGCGACTCCCGCATCTTCCTTAAACTTTAGGGGAAGATTACTAAACAATGGTTAGACCTGCTGTCTTGTATGGGTCAGAATGTTGGCCCACAAAAGGGATGAATGAAAGACATTTGCATGTGGCGGAGATGAGAATGCTAAGGGTGTGAGCGGTGTTACGCAAATGGATAAAACAAGAAATGAGTATATAAGAGGAAGTCTGAAAGTGGCGCCGGTGACTGAAAAGTTGTGTGGTAATCCGTTATCGTGGTATGGGCATGTGATGCGGAGGAATGAGGAAAATCTCGTAAGGAAAGTTTTGAGCATGAATGTGGATAGGTATATGAGTAGAGGAAGACCAAAGAAACGATGGATGGACTGTGTAAAGAATGATACAGCAAGAAAGGAGGTGTCTGATGACGATAACGAGTAATAGAGAAGTATGGAAGAAGAAGACATGCTGAACCGACCCCAAATGAATTGGGATAAGGGCAAGAGAATGATGATGATGAATGACATGTTAGGTTTCACGCCGAATAAATACGGCATTTAAATATTGTACATTATCTGTAGTCAGTCTCTTCACAGCATAGCATTACAAATAATTAAAAGACTATAAATAGTCTAGCAAAATTTAAAAGCATTAAAAATTTAATCAATTAGTAGTTTCACGTACTTAAATCGTTTATGATATTAATTAAAAAACTACTGTTCTACGTTTTATTTATTTGCATTTTAGATTTATGATACCCGCTAGAATAAATTTTACATGTTACAAAAATGTCTGTTTTAATGCTGTAATTTTACTTTTAAGCTTTTAATGCATTAACAGGACTCTGTTTCATTTCTTTTTCAATAAAATTAAGCTTTTGAATTTCGAATACTTGAAAGCTTAAATTGTTTTTATACCTTTTAAATCTTTATTTTTGTTGAATGCTTTATTTCAAATGGTACCTACTTATTAAGTTTATTGAATCATTGATTAAACGACGTGGCGTTTATTACATAATTATGTTGTCATTAACAAGAGTTGTAGTGATTATCTACAGCTTATGTGTCGTTAGTAAATTGTGTGATCCGTCATTATTATATGGAACTAGCTGTTGCCCTTGACATTCGTTTGCGTGAAATTATTGTAAATAAATATTACTTTCTGTTTTGATTCGGATTTTGTTGCCAATTTCAAGGGTTTTATTTTTTTTGCACGGAACCCTAATTCTTATTCTAAAATAAAAGTACTAGCCACAACTACTTCTTATAACATCAGCTATCTGCCAGTAAAAGTCCCGTCAAAATCGGTCCAGCCATTTCAGAGATTAGCCGGAAGAAACAGACAGACCGACACACAGACGAAATTGAAAAAAATGTGTTTTTGTTATAAGTGCAATATATATTTTCATATGCATTCATTAAAAAGCTGTTATTTTGATATTACAAACATACACTTCAACTTTATGTTTTTGTATAAGTAGATGTATAAAAAAAGAATAAAATTAAAAATAATTATGCTAATACATTATCACATTCGTCTGTTTGCAAATGCTTGCTGTTTTGTAAAATGGCGAAGGCAATTGGAGGCTTCTAATCTCATATAATTTCGGCAAGAAATGTTATGATAACCATAATTGACGGATAAATGAAATATACTCAGAGTTTAAATTTACCAGGTAACAAAAATCATAGAACTAATAGAATAATTAAAAGATATCAGGTAGGATGACTTTCCCACACTCAATCGTCTGCAAATACCGATAATACTTTTAATGATACTGGAGTAAATATGACTAGAGACAATGAACATATGGAAGATAAGACAAAGAGAAACAATGTACGCCTCGGGAATCTTACGACTGCAAAATCGGAATCCGTTACGCCAATGAAGAGACGATTGGCAACTCATTACTTCAACTTAGTAAATCATCTAAAATTGTTATGCGTAGACATTTATGAGCACAAACAACCGTTAGATATAATTATTGTTCACTCATTTGTGAGGCTTTGCAGAATTCCTGTTACAGGCTTTTTATGAATGATTGATGCCGTTTATGGCGTGGATACAAAGATGTTTCGCGGTCAAATCAAAGGTATTACCGAGACGAAACGCCATTTTAAGGAACGGAAAATTAGACATCTTTTGATCTTAAGCCAAAAGAAAATATTCTTCCAACCATTACATCATTCGTCAATTGATCTTAGTGCCGCGGCTAAATAGTTCTTTAAAATGGAAAACAGGGTCAAAGGCAAGGTTAACTTAATTCCACTATAGTTAAGCCTGATTTTTTATTGGCATCAAATGGTTTAGTTGCCTATTAAACCCAAGGCTTTGAATGCCAAACGACACGTCGAATGCCCTTCACATCGTAGGACATTTTCTTTTTTTAGAACAGGACATGAAGGAACCCTTTAAATAGTCTTTCAAGTCTTTATTTTAATTATTCTGCATAATTTTTAAAACATAGCTTTGTTTGTTTTTGCTGGCTATTGATTCATAAAAAAAAATATGTTTGAAAATTCGTCTGCTTCACAGCTTTAAGGTATAAGATATTTTCTTATATTGAATGACTTTTTCATGAAATAGTTACGAAATAGAGGGTTGTATTGATGATTTTAATGATTAAAATTCTGTAACTACATAGGTGTTACTGGCGCGACTCATTTTTCATCAACATAAAGGGTGTAAATAGACCCTTAACACATCCGAAAGGCACTTGTTTTCCCCGTCTTTGCGATCATTTTTTTGTTCCAGACCATACCTGGAAACCTTCTAGTTACGGAGATATTTTGGGTCAAAGTTCCAAGTTTTTCACAAGTTTTTTTTTAAATACATGTTTTTTATGTAAGATTTTTACTTTACACACCTCCACGTCCCCCGTACTATTCAATCCATCCATCAGCACAATGCTTTTTTTTTTTTTTTTTTTTTTCCGGATGGGAAATCATCAAATGACCCCCCCCGCTCTGGGCGGAGCGGAAGGGAGTGTCAGACTTGTACTGACTAAAACCCACCCTTGTTGAGGCGCGCGTGGAACACGAACGCGCCGTCGGCACGGCCTGTCGACATAAGACGGCCGGACGGCGAGCTAGTCCATAACTCGCCGACCACAGGCCCGCGCCTACGGTGGCCGGGAGCCACCACGTGACCCCCGACGCATCAGCACAATGCTTTGAGTGCTTTCCATCGAGTCCTACCTTAAAAAGTGATTTGTCGCCCCAAAAAAAAAAGTCGATTCCCAGCAATAATTTTTGCGTAAAGTTACTTAGTTTGATGTGCAGAATGCTTGATTGACGGCTATGTGAAGGGTCTGTTTACACCCTGTACAACCTGACACTGACCTGCAAATTGCAAAAAAAACTTAAAAAAAATTGAATTTCGCGGGCTGCCCTGACGCTTCTACCTTATTAAAGATTGCCACTGTAAATGTAATGTAATGTGTAGGGTTCCGCTTGACCCGTAGTTCTATTTCTAAGAATTTGATGGAATCTCATGTTTTTTGATCCAGCTTCACTTTTATGGCAATTTATTTTCTAACCTAACAATTATTTTGGTTGTCAAAGTCTTACTGCTAACTATACGAACCTCGTTAACTATAACAACGAAGACCAGTTCTATATCAATACCTATTGCATTGAATACGAAGTCTATTGGATAACAGTGACGTTATCGAATGAAAACACCATAACTGAGACAAGCAACTATTCAAACTGTCAAATTATAGTGTCTAGGAAAAGGACGAAGATATCACCGGAAAGCGTACGGTTTACACACACTTGAGAACGTGGGTGTTTAACAGATCGCAATATGTTTATAGACTCATGTTAACCCGTGAGTCATTTAAAGGGACGTTAACTTGTTATGTGGGGTTGGGACGTGGAATGAATAAGGTTAAATTTAATCTTGATCGTTGAAATGTTAATCTGAAATGAATTTTGCATAGTCTTAAAGATTTCGGGCAAAGAATTATTTAATCAATGAAAATACATTTTGATACAGTCCAGTAAGACTGATTCTAGTGTCAACAAAGTTGAAACCACCGCCGGTTGTTTTTTTAATGTTTTAACAAATCAGCCATGGAAGAAAATTGCAAAAGTTTTACAATTTTCTTAGTATGTATATAGAGGCTTCGAATAAATCGAATTTAGTTTTCATTTTACGCACTACAGAAGTAGATTTATAATAGCATGTTTTGCAAAGCATTGAGTCTTTATCAACCTATTAAAATTTTCACGGTTTCTTTGTTTCTTTGTAAGAGACCGCAGCAATTTAATTAATCAGGCGATCTGAAGATGTATGTAATTTGAAATTAACCAGTCATCGAACTTTCTATAATTCGTATTTAACGGTACTTAAATGGTATATTCCTCATAATGATTCTACGATTTCGAATGGTTATCAAATATTCAGTGCCCTGCGTTTTACGACCTCCTACATGTTCCAATCATATTCTGTTGTTGATGAGAAATTCTTTGCTTTGTAAAGGTTTTTTTTTATTTGACATCAAACTACACTAAAAGGGATTAAGCCATGTAGGTATAGCATTGAACAGTGTGTTGTTTAAGTAAGATCAAAGTTTATTTCTTTAAAGGATTTTATTGGGCTGTTAAACCTTATAAACTCTTGCCAGACCCTGTGTAATTCTGTTGATTTGAAGCCAACATCAAGATATTGTACGGAAGTTCCTCAGTAATAGATCACCATAATATCGTTAAGCCCAATCTCATGTCTTGCATTTAGATTCTCAGTAACTATCGGTAATTCGTAACAATTTCGCAATAAATCGCCAGCATTCAAGTTTTACGGCACATCGGTCCCATTTCAACAAAGTCAGTGAGTTTTTCTCATGCCGATTCCTAGTCGCGTCTACTATGGCTAGTGTGGAGTAACGGACGACGCATGCGTCCCGCTCCTTCTCCGAACATTGCGCGCGCATTGTTTCTTGGAATCGCCACCCGCCGGACCACATAACACCGCACAAAAGGTTCATTTTCCCTCACAAACCCGACTCAAAGACGCCATCCCTCAATCCACTACTTTCAAGTGTATTTCCTTCCAACTTTGACGCAGTAATTTCGACTTTAAGTGCTTCCAGCGAAAAGTATTGCGGGTGACAATGTGAAAACGATTTTAAACCGTATGACATAGAGTCTGAATATGTCAGATGCGTGTAAACTTGGAAGATTAATGTCCTAATGGATCGCTGTTCTAAAAGGGAGTTAGCTAGAAGTCTTTAAGGGTCAGTTTTGCTTGTGTGGTGTTGATCTGAGACCACTGGCACGATCCGCGTTCTTCGGGTGACTTCCACTTTTTGCTTGAGTACATCCGTGTAGGTATAGAATTAGCAATAATAAGGATTTAAAATTAAATCTATTTCGTGTAGATTCCCGGGGGTTCAAAGAACAATAAAATACTACAGTTATTTAATATCCTAACGTTTCCATAATTTATCACACGATCATAAAAATATAAAGCCACAAAAGTGCTAAAAAACCAAACCATGCAGCACGGTTTGCAGAATATCTGGTGTCCAGATTAATTAAGCATCCATTACGTTCGTCATAATTGTAAACCCTTAAACTATCATCATGATTGAACCTTGATTTTGTTTCCTATTTCTTGTTATCCGTACAACCTAGGCAAGCGCGGCTTAACCTAAAGAACGACCCAAGCGTCTGTTATTATTTAGCCACGACCTCCTCCTCTATATCATGCCCCGGTATCTAAAGACCAAAACCTCCTTTTCCAGACCTCCACGGCCAGTTCTACGAGAACACAGTGGTGGTGCAATACGACAAGGACCTGCTTGAGGTGTGGGACGAAGCGAAGAGACTGCGTTGCGAGTGGTTCAACGATTACGAGAAGACTGCCTCCAAGCCGCCCATGGTCATCGCTGATTTGGATGTGGTGCAGTTAGATTTCAGAGGTAAGGATTTATAATTTTGTTTTACTAATAGTTGTAGTCACCTCCTTAGGTTTTAGTTCGCCATTTGTTTCTTCCATCCCATTTTTTTCAAGTTTTTTCTTTAATCTTCTACCTAAGCTTCGTCCATGAATCCATCTTCCTGTCTTTATCCTATGTTGCTTCGGGAAAGCCCAACATGTTTTCTTCTGCCATTCTGCCTGTCAATGGTCACACTATCATTAAGCCTCCCTTTACTTTCATGTTACCTTTGTCATTTTTAAGCTGCATCAATACATTGCATTTTTTTCTTATATTTGCGTATGACTCTGAGTACGTTACTTACTTAATTATTTGGCTTATAGTGGATTCATTAAAACTCTTCATTCCTAAAACCATCTTTTTTGTGGCTGTCTGTTTCGATTTAAAACTCCTACTTCGGTTTGTCATCCATTTTTTACCGAGTCCTTAATATTTTGTACTTAAAACTGTAACTTTCTTTATAGGAGACAACGTGGACTGTTGGATGGAGATCCAGGCAGGGAAGGGTCCATGGGCGGCGCCGGTTTCCGGCATCGTCCCTTTAGGATCCACCTTAACTCTAGTGGTTGCCATCAATGACTATCGAGGTAAGTCTTATCTTACCCTATGCTCATCGCTCCTGGAGTTGAACTTGACTATCACCCCCCTTTATTTTTAAACATTACTAAAGGTTGTGACCGGGAACCGGAAGATATTGCGTTGGAAGGCCTATCACTAGGTGGACCGATGACCTGGTTAAGGTTGCGGGGATCCGCTGGATGCGAGTCGCATGGGACTGGTCAATGTGGCGGCCCTTAGGGGAGGCTTATGGCCAGCAGTGGACGTCTTTCGGCTGAAATGATGATGATAAAGACTTAAAGGTTAAAGTAATCGTTAACGTCTGCACAACCATTTTATTTACGTTTAAGCTTTTACATAAAATAAGGGGTACCTAATATACTTAGATCATCATCTATGCGTGTGCCATTCATGACGTTTTTCTCAAAAGCTAGACATAGGAATTATTTTTTTGGCTGCCGAAAAAATGCGTGAACACCAACTCTTTGCAAGACCGTGTCAAAACTACATAACAATCAAAATGTATACTGTTACCTGCTAATAACCACACATCTCTCTTGTTTATAATTACCCTCAAGTTTATAAAGGAACTGTGTTTAGAATTACCTATTGTCTCTCTCTAAACACATTTTTCTTTTCTCTAATATTATTCATCAATTTTTTATTGCTGTCATTACCGTGGTGCGTGTAACTTTTTCTCGTTAGTTTTTTTGGTGCGTGGGAGTGTGTAAGCTCATAGGCTTATAAGGTATTTCTCCAAATATGGATTTATGACACCGAATTAAGATGTTTAGCGCAATTTACAACTGTGTTTTAGTACTTAAATGTCAACATTATTGCCGGATGTTTTTTGAACGTGATTTGTTAGCCAGTTCTACGACTGATTGGCTGTAACTGTGATGAATACGTATAAAACCTACTAAAGTTTGTACCAAAACGCGATTGACGTAGTCGTAAAAGATACATGAGATTTTTTTATGTCCAAATAAGATCATTTTATGAAACTATGACAAGGGCTATAAAATCTATAAAGTTCTCACAAATTAAAACCGATGTCACTTTCAGCTATAAACTCTTTGGGAATGGTTTATGTGTAGATATTTAAATAAACTAATCCATAAAATAAAAACATGTGATACGGAAATACTTAGTTATTTTTCATAATATATTATTTTCTTTTTCGTGCTATTTGGAGGACTGGGCTGGCACTTCTACTGCTAGGACACTGTTCTCCTCCGTATGAGAGGGAGTGCGAAAAGCAGAAAACGCCACATTTCTTTCAATTCTCGCTTCTTCATGCGATTTCTTCACAATGTTTTCCTTCACCATTTTTAGGGGAGTGATGAAATGAAATAAAGAAATGATTTTAATAATAGAGCGTTCCATCAAGAATAAATGTAAAACTACCTACCGTTGACCAGATTAGCTTAAATGGTACTGAAAACAAAACAATACAGTAGCGATCAACCACCATTCAAAACTATTAATCGTTACAAATTCAAACAATATAAGCCCGTGGCTAAATAATAACAGCCGCTCGGATCGAGCTTAAGGTTAAGCTACGCTTGCCCAGGTTGGTTCGTGGATTGACCCATTACATACCGAGTTTTCTGCGTGCCTCGGAAAGCATGTTAAGCCGTTGGTTTCGGCTTTCATTTGTAAATCTTTGACAGTTGTTACAGGTAGTCAGTGGCCCGAAAGTCTGACAACCAGTCTTACCAACGGTTAGCGTACTACCCAGTACTAACTGGGTAGCTGGTAACTGGGTTGTGGAGGTCATATAGGCAGTCGTTCCATGTAAAATACTGGTGTTTAGCTGCATGCGGTTAGACTAGAAGCCGACTCCAACATAGTTGGGAAAAGGCTAGGCAGATCATCATCATGTAGTCATCACTACAAATATAAGTCAAGCACGTACAAAGTAAATAATGACGGAGATAATAGTAGCAGACTGAACGGTCCACAAGCCCCGCTTAGTATCGTTTTTAATTACCAATATACAGCTTGAAATATTGTACGAAGTAATTACTGTTAGACTTTACAGTTGCATAGCGCACTGTGAAAATAGCTACGCGTTAAGACCGGGTTTAATTTACACGATTATTTTTGTTGAGCTGGACTGCGTTTGAGAGTGCGTGGGTTTGATGTTGACTTTCTATACAAGGTGTAAACGGACCCTTCACGAAGCCGTTAACAAAGCATTCTGTACACAAAATTATGTAACTATACGAAAAAAATATTGCTGGGAAACGACTTTTTTATGGGGTGAAAAATCACGTTTTTCGGTAGGACTCAATGTAACACACTTAAAATATCGTGCTGATGGATGCATTGAATAGCGCAGGGGTCATAGGTAGGTCAGTTATTTTAAAACTTGTGAAGAAATTGGAACCTTGACCTCCAATATCTCCGTAACTAAAAGGTTCCCAGGTAAGGTCCAGAACAAAAATAAATAAAAATATCGCAATGACCGGGAAAAAAACTGCCAGTCAGCTCCGTTAAGGGTCTATTTACACACATTAGATTCGGACTAGGTAGTCTTTGTTTTTGTGTTCATTTTTTTATTGTCATCTTCTATGAAAAATCTTACGTGATTAAAAATGGCCTAGTTTTGCATCGATGTGTCGATGGCAATCCAAATTGATTCAGCCCAAAATTTGGCATTTTTAATAGGGATAGGATTAAAATAGGAATTCAACATACCCAAACTGTCCTACTTCTAACTTCCATTTCTCAAGGCTGTTGACTGTCGTGATCCAATCTCTCATGAATGCGTTCAGTTCGTGTCGCCATCGTCACCTGGATCTTCCATGGCGTGGCGTTTTATTCTATGGCAACTTCAGTCAATTTTGCCCAGGAATTGAAAAAACTGATTTAATTTATTTGTAACTGATGAGACTGGTGCAGTCCTGCCCAGAACGTGTAAAGGGAAGGAAGGCTTAAAACCAATGTCATAGTAGTAAGAATAGTCAATGTGGAAACGGTTACAGCTACTTTGTGGTCGAACTAATTGAAAACTATATTTAGAAAACACTTACAAGCCAACAAAGTACGTGTTTACAGCATCGAACTTATAACTCTACAAAGACTGCATTAAACAAATATTTACACATGAAAATGTAAGTATTAGTGGACATTTAAAAATCATCTTTAGATAGTATAAACTGCGCAACGGATTTTAATGCAGTTTTAGCAGCAATAGATAGAGTGATTCAAGAAGAAGGTTTATATGTATACTAGCAACCCGCCCCGGCTTCGCACGGGTACAATATACATATAAACCTTCCTCTTGAATCACTCTATCTATTGTTTTATACTATGTAAAGATTGCCTCCGTCCGAAGCCGGGGCGGGTCGCTAGTAAAACATAAAACAAAATACTGAATGAGTGAAACTTGTCACATCATCTCACGTTCAAAAAATATTTAAGCAAGGAAATAACATAGAGGTGTTAAAGATAAATTCATCTCTTTAATTTTTTGTACAAACACAAAACTCTGTTTCCACCAAAATGGAGAGGACGCTTTTACTTATTAATGTGTTTTAGAATAGTTACAAATATTTAGCACTTATCAAATCTATTCAAAAGTTAAAATTTATTATAAATTCTTTTGGTGTCGTCATTTAATAAAACTAACAACAAACTAACTTACTTCGCCCACGTACTTCGTAACTTATTTTATATTTGTTAGTTCATTAAATAATGTATAGGTAACGGTTTTCTATAAAAGTTAATCATGTTTTTTTTTAATGTTTTTAATTGGTTTTAATGATTGCTTTGTGGGAATGACGTCAATTCTTGTTACCAACAATATCTACACATGACTACAAGAATAGAATAATTATGATGACTTGCAAAGTAAAAGTGTAAATCAATTTTTATGAGTATTTTCGTTTCCTGAGCTTCGGACAAAACACTGGTACGGACAAACGCGATTCTGACACACACAGCCGGTTAGTAATTTGACCGTACCGGTTCAAACGAGCCTTAGAAGACAGAAAGCTGGAAAAAAACCAGACATAAATGTTCCCGTTTCCGACACAAATATTACCAAACTTCCTCAAACGCCACTAAACAACAAATGCAAACTTCCGCCAACAAAAACATACACAACTCGAGATAACACGAAAACTCGTAAAATCGCTAGCAGGGTAATGGCAGTGTTTACACGACTTAACGGTACCCGGTAATTGTAAAAAGTGAACTGGACAAATATGTACGACTGAGTTTGCTTAACGGGCCTGCGACTATGGGAGTCGAGACTGGATCCACCACATGGATCACTTTTTAAACGACGTTTGAGTGTATTTTATTTATATATAGATTCCTATAGAGTTTAAGGAATATTACGATGTGGAGAAGTCAAGAGACAATATTATGGAAAAAGATTAAAATGATTTGAACTAGACTTCTAAAATTTGGCGATCTTGTGAATGTGTAATTATCGAATTTTCATGTGTTGAACCTAGACAGTCGTTACGGGTAGTCATCATAGTAGCTTACCATGGAGTTTCGTATTAGCCAGTTACTGCATTGCGGAGGTCTGATGGACAGTCGCTCCATGTAAAATACTGGTATTCAGCTGCATCCGGTTAGCCGACACCATTATACATAGTTTGGAAAAAGCCAGATTTTATTGGTCGAATTTTCGAAATAGTTGTCTTCTTCGAAGCACTGCGATAAGGTCACAATAGATAAATCAAAGTAATGTGGTAGGTCTCTGTTCATAGATTATCAGCAAACGATTAAACAGTTTATTGCTACTAACTTCCGTGTTCTTCCGCCGATAGACATTAATCCGCTGTACTAAACGCATAAAGTTTAATGAATCGTATTCCTTTCCACCTCTATTTACGTTAGTATTCAAATTTTATGTTGGTATGTATATTTTATCTCGTATCTCTTTGCAAGATGGCTTGCAGGTTCAGGGGTTAACTGGACAGACACCACTTGGCATATATAAGTGCCCACCTACGTAAGCTTTAGTAGCTTAGGCACGCCTGTGGATGTTTATAGCTGTTATAATAGCTTTCGTCTCGTCTTGTTCTCAGTTTACTTGTACATTGTTTTATGTGTTTCCGGCAGACATTTGCAAATCATTCAAACTTTTATTTTCGTTTTTTTCACCGTTACCTTCTTTGCCAAATTCTGTTTTGACCACTTTGCTAGTCGAATCCCCTTCAGCTGTTGTTTTGTTTTATTTCTTTGCGAATTTTGACTACGTCATGCTTATTAAAAATTTCTTCACTATTAATAACTTTGTTGTTTTTATCTCTCACAGTAAATCTGTTGCTCAAACCGCGGTTTCATAAATTTTTGAACTCCATTAATTTCTTTTCAATTGAATCAATAGCAGTTCTCATTCGTGCGTTATGAGTTCTTTTATCTAATTGACAATGATTAATGGTTTTAATGTGAGCGATCTTGTACTTTATAAGTAGTTGGATCTGCATGTCCGTCTTTCATCTCCTTTGAGAGGAAATTGATTTTTGCTATACTAATTGAATTTCTAGGTTCACGTTCTCCGAGGCTTGGCAAAGTTAGAACGTTTTACTTTATCGTTTAGCAAGGTGAAATTGAAAGCACAGAGAACCCCTTATTGAACTCATCATGGTTAACAGCTTTTACAGTACGACCAACTCTTAAATTGCGTAAAAACTTTTTTCGCGATTTGTTGCAGCGGTTTTTTTGGCTTTATCTAGGTTGGTCCTACACTAAACGAGCCCATTAGTAGTTTTCAGTTATTTCAATTATACACCTTGATTACGGTATCTTAAAATTATTTGTATAATATGAATGACTCAATTAATAAATGTCCATTTTTGGCTTAAACGCACTGAACTATGTATCTAAATGCTTGTTTTTTTCGACTACTAATATGGTCAATTCTTTTCTTGATAAGTAGGATTCTTAAAACCTAATAGTACTTTATTGTATTAACATTAGTTCTATCATATTGATCAACAGGTGTTACTCCTTTATGGGTATTAGATTCTTTAAAATATTTTGTATCAACGATTTTTGCATGTTCGTTCCAATTAGTATTTTTTGTGTGTACAGACGTGTGTAAGATTAAAAAGACTCTTGAAGTTTTGATTTCAACAATTCAGTCGCGAGTTCTATCATTTATGACATCAACACCTTCTTACGTCTACTTATTTTCTTCCTTTTTGTGTTTTACTTTTAGCCTACTGTTGTCACCCGGATGTACTCTCTTCTCTTCATGAGAGGTCGTTTACTTAGACACTAGACTGTCAATACTTTCTTAAAAGCCAAACGTTAGACATTGCTATGCCGAAATGAATATATTCTTTTGTCACGTTTTACGTTGTGTCAACATATTGTGGTTGAAAATAAAAATAATGAATAATTACTAAAGTACTATGAACAGTACCGGAAATATACTAGTCTCCATACAAGTCAAATATTACAAGGTGTTGTATGAGCACGCGTAAAGCTTTCTACGTTTAATGGAATATCTGTTTACTCACCGAAGTGTTTGCTCATCCTTTAAGCTAAACGATATTTGTTTATGTAAGTCTCCACTTAAGTGTAATAATATTGGGAACTTGTATGTTTGTCGTCAGCTACGAGTGTTGGATTATGCTATTGTTAGGTACCCTAAGTACGGGACGAGTGGTAAAGTACCTACTCGTCTGGTAAGGTATTGCGTTTTGATATTCTGAATGTACTTGAAGGTGCTTTCATACTTCATTGGTACTTTGGTTTGTATTCTGTAGTACTTGATCCTTTGGAATTTCAAATACCTGCATCTGCACTTGTTAGGGCTTTGACACTTATCGTCCAGTTTTAGTAAGTCGTTACCGCCCTAAGGTTGGATGTATTTTTTAGTTTATCATAAAACAACAAGGTGTAATGGGCGTAAAAGTACCCTTAATGAAGCTGAAAAGCACTTGTTCTCCCCGTGATTGCGATTATTTTTTGTATATATATAGGCCTCGTACCTAATTGCTACCACTTTTGACAACATAGCATAAGCATAGCATAATCGACCTATTAATGTTCCCACTGCTGGGACGCAGGCCTCCTCTCTGGCTGGGCTATAATGGGCTATAATCCACCACGCGGGCCCAGTGCGGGTTGGTAGATGTAACATGTCTTCGAATTTTTGGTTCTAGGACATGCCGGTTTCCTCACGATGTTTTCCTTCACCGTTTTGAGAGCAGTGGTGATGAAATAACTTACACAAAGTAATGCGCCTGGCTGGGTTCGAACCCACGACTTACTGCTCGTAAGTCGGGGTCTCCACCACTGGGCCACCGCTGCTCTCTACTTTTGACAACAATTCCCAGTTAATTAAAACTTCACTAAAGACAAAACCATATAACTATCGAAAAGTCAAAAACAAGGTGTAAACGGACCCTTCACGAAGCCATATGAAATTCGTCTTCCTTAAGGGTCTTTTTACACACATTACTCATTAAAAACACTGGTACACTAATTTTCCTATGTATTTGGGACACATAATTTTCCAGAGAGAATAATATCGTAAACATGGGTTGGTCTGTGGCGAATGGCGTGAGGTCAAGTCTATCGCCCCGTCCACTATTAATAGCCTTATGCCGTGATAGTTAGTACTGCGTTTCTAAACTGTCCTATTACATAAAGTTATTTCAGTGGTAGTTAATATTACTCTTATAGTCTATTCGTGCCATATTCCCGCGGTGTGTTTCTTACCGTAATTACAACGTATGACATCGACAGACCGACCATTATTCAATTTTATGCTAGGTGCAAGTTTGGTGCAGTGGTTCCTTTCTACACACAACATCACACCTGTAATCCTCGAAGAGTGAGGCAGAACTGAATTTGATGGCACACGCACATTTCGCCCAGTTATGTTAAGGTCCCATGTAATAGGGGACGAGCCATCAGTCGGGCACAAATGGATTTGTGCCCGATTGATAGCAATAGGCCACGAAGCCGCGCGAAGTCTCGAGACTTCGTGGCTACTAAGAAGTTTCTGATGGAAAAACCCAATAACACTTTGCCCGACCTGGGAATCAAACCCAAGACCTCATGCTCAGCAGTTACACATGCGACTACTAGACCGACGAGCATTACCACCACAGATATACACCGTGACTTTTTAGTCATCTTACAAAGGTCATCCACTCAATGTACCCGACATAAAATAGCTATAGGCGCGATTTTTTTTTATTTACCATAATTGGTACAAAAAAAATAATAATAAAAAAATTGAAAAAAATTATGAAACATCCTGTTAATGATGTTTACGTGTAAAACGGGAGATCATCAATCGCAACAGAGTGTTTTAACTACGTCATGCGTCATAATACTGAATAATATTTTTATTTTTAAATTATTAAAATCTCATAAATACCAATTTTTTTATGAATGTTTAGTATTCATTGCATACATGAAGTGGGCTGCCGTTGTAAGACGACTAAAAAGTCACGGTGTATATCTGTGATTACCGCTTAGCCCGTCAAATTTTTCCCACACAAATAGTCTAGAAGATATTATCGCAATGCAAACTAAAGCCATGCGACAATAATAACGCCATCAATTCCAAAGTGAGACTTCCCTTCACAGAAAACCCTATAAATCACTTAACCAATATCATCAATAACCACCCAATAAGTAACTAAACAGTTTCTAAAGACGCGTCTTCTTATCTTTCAGGTGAATTCGACATGCGAGTGAAGTCGTGTGCTGCGTCAGACGGGTCCGGCCATGTGATTCAACTGTCGGATGAATATGGATGCGTGCTGCGACCTAAGATGATATCAAGGTACGTCGCTAATGTATGAGGGACTTATCTAGCTTATCTAACTTTGAGCATCTGTGGAAAGTTTGTTGGAGGTATTAGGTTTAACTGAAGGCCAGCATACGGAAGTTGTCAAGACGGAAAATATTTTGTGTTGGCAGAAAATATAGGGTGTAAGGGACAGCCCTCCACAAACTGATAGGCTGCATTCAGCTCCTTATTTCGAATCGTATTCCACCCGAATTTTTCTCCGGATTTTTTAAATTTTATTTTCTGTTTTATTCCTTTATTTCAATGTAAAATTACATTCCCTGTACGCAGCACTCCATTTATGTAAAAAATAACAGAGTTCATCGAATTCGTCGTCGCGCTTGCCGTTCGCTGCGTTTGCCACGGTACCGATACATTGCGTATGAGGAAATAAAACAAATCAAATTTATTGGATTACCATAACATTCCTGAAATAATTTCTTGTACCGGTCATCTTAATATGATATACTGAATAATTCACCCCATTAGTTTGTGGAGGGCTGTCCTTTACACCTGTATATGATTGTAATACATACATACACTTTCTGGAAAGAAGTGTCAAAATTAAACGCTTATCCAGTGATTTTAGTGACTGTTGATACTTTAATCAACAAATTACAGCATTTGAGTTGCGTTTAATTTTGTCGCGTCGATAATTTTATACCAGAAACCGAGCGCTACACTCGGTTTTGGAACGAAAATTAACAAAATTAATTCTATTCTCTGTTGATAATTCAATTAGCTAATAGCAGTACTTGCCATGTACTTGATAATTTTATGGTTAATTTTAATGTTGATAAAGAAGAAGAAGAAAGTATTTATTAGTCCGCCAGGACAAAACACACAAAAAAAATTGTTAAATTAACAGTACAACAAAATTATACGGGTTGATCGTTCCAGAAACCGTAGCTCATTCATTAGATGAGTCTATAAAAATCTTTATAATGCATAAATGACTGCCTCACATACCTAGGAGAAGATGGAAATGACCAAATTAGGAGTTGTTCAAATTGTTTTATAACTGGGAGTATGTCTTTGAGCTCAAGCTTCGAGCTTCAACATCAAGCCTTGATTGCTAAAAATTCACATTACTTTCTAGCGACTAGCGACCCGCCCTTGCTTCGCACAGCGCCACCTATCGGGTCCAAAACTATATCTAATGTAGTCTATATTTTAAGTTAAGCATCTAGCAGTAGAGCGGTGAAAACTACGTTCAAATCCATGCAGTAGCTTTTGCGTGATGCGCGTACAAACAAACAGACAGAAAGACAGACAGACAAAAATTCTAAAAACTGTTGTTTTGGCTTCTGTTGCTCTACTAAAGACCCACCATATATTTTTTTTTTCAATATCTTCAATGTACAGACATCGGCCTGTTACAATTTTATTATATGTACCTATAGATTTCACACTATAACAGCAGAAAACAAAACTCTAGCCGTAAGATTGAATGTTCTTCTTTCCAGATTCCTCAAAGCCAAAGCAGTAGACGAGCGAGCTACCGTCATTGCCTACGCGTTCTTCCACGCCTTCAAGTTCCCAGATGCTCTCAGCGTCCATATCAGGTGTAAGGTCGAGATCTGCAGGCATGGCTGTTTGGACCACTGTCAGCTGGCTGGAGTAACTCCTCAAAGACATGGAGCTTTGGACAGGAAAGATGACAGGACGCATCAAGACCACAATGAGATAAAGTAAGTGTGAATTTCGGACCTTGAATTGATAGACTGAAGATTCAAAATGAGTTATCTCGAATGTACGAACACCAAGAACTGAATGGATGTAAGCCGTTTTCACTTTAAAATAAACCGTAAGATGACTAGGCATTAGTGTTCAAATACGCAAGTCAGTCAATTCCTTTAATTTTACCATTTCCGTTGGTTTATTTACCTGTCACATGATAAGCGATATATTTACGTATAATTTATGTTCACTTTAAGAGTTTAAATCAATCGGTGGGAGGGTAGCAATCAAGGATATTTACAGCACCATAATTAATTACGATAAATTGTACATACGGCTTGCAAATCCATCTCGATGAAAGTTTTAACAAAGGATTGTGAATCATAGTGTTATTCATTTTAGAAATTTAATTCCGTTTAAATACACCTATTGACGCTTAAGCCCCTTGAGCCGGAGAGAAAGAGCTTTATATCCATGCAATAAAAGCAGAGTTTGAAGTGATAATAATCGTTAATAATTATTATTTTTATAATAACAAAAATCATTATCAATGTCGCTTCACGTGTATCCGAACACGATTTTCCGCTTTAGTGTGTATCCAAAGGCCTTAAGTGTACATTAAACTCAAAAATTAAAGAGATCAAATTTTGAATCAGCATGGATAATTTTCTGATAATAATTATCTCTAGAATTTTGCATCCTGAATATAAGCGAAAAAGACGGCATTCGCCTCGTTGTAACTGGACACGGCGGCTGGCGCGCGGCGACACAAGGCTCTTTCTGATCCTTTCAAGCAGGAACTGATCGACAAGTGGGATCACTTCCCTAGTCATAACTTTCCCTCAAAACTAATAACAACTGAATATATTTACAGCGACTCATCAGCTGAAGATGGAGGCCTTGACCTATCAGAGGAAGCCCGTCTTCCCCTCGAAGAAGCCTTCGGTGATGAAGTATCAGGAGATGTGGTACTTGCACCTGCTCCGCTGCCGCAAAGAGCTCCGGCTCCTGTTATGGAACCTGAAAGTGATCACATGTCTGCTGTTGAAGAGCTGGTTGAAGCATTAGCTAGGCCTTTCACTGTAAGTATTTTTTTTATGTTTAAGAACCTCGTCAAAATATCAAAAGCAAAAAGTATGAATCCGAAGGGAACACACAAATGTTCAGGTCCGCATGATTCAACGCAATCGGCCGGCAACTATTGGTAGATTTATAAAGGGTGTAACAAAACCCTAAGCGAAGCCGAAACGCACTTGTTCTCCCCGTCATTGCGATATTTTTTTTGTTCTAGACCATACCTTCTAGTTACGGAGATATTGGAGGTCAAAGTTCCAACTTTTTCACAAGTTTTTTTTTAAAATACCTGTTTTAATGCAAGATATTTACTTCGCACGCGGAGTTCGATAATTGTCCCACAGAATCGTACTGCCGGGATAAAAAGTATCCTATGTATTAATCCAGGTTATAAACTATCCGTGTGCAAAATTTTTAACAAAATCCGTTCTGTCGGTTTTGCGTGAAATAGTAACAAACGTCCATCCATCCATCCTCACTAACTTTCATATTTATAATATTAGTAGGATTGGTTCGGGTTGGCTTTTTTGTTAAAAAAAAAAGTATTGACGAATCGACTCGAACATAAATGTACCATCTCTGAGAAATTAAAACGCTTAAATCCTCTTTGTTACTACCGGTTTTCTGGGTTACCTTTTTGTTTGAAAGACCAAGTTCAGAATGTAATATCTTACTTCGATTATTTCCAGGAACGTCCCATGAACATAGATCGCGATCGCTTCCCTCACGGACCTCGTAACCTTGGCACAAACATCAGCCCAGAACCTTCCGGTGACGGAGTAGTTCCAGTTAAAGCCCCAGGTCCAGCCGTAGCCGGTCCCAGGTCTTTGCGTAAACGACGAACAGTTAGAGAGGGAAGATCTGCAGATGTCGGTGTTTCGGGGATATATGAAGTGGTGTCTGAAGCAGATCTGGCGTTTGGACCTTCGAGGAATGAACCTGTCACAGTGTTTAGCGGACGGATTCGTGAAGAGGTAATGTTTCCCATTACCTTCATCTTTTTTTTAAAATTTATTTGACAGTTTCAATAGCTGAAATACTAGCAGTGTTTTTAAAGGGTCAAATTAAATTATCTAGCGAATCTCCACAGACGTGACGGATATAAAATGCCAGAAAAAAAAACAATCTAAACTCTTAATGTCAAGTGACTGTTTCTAGACTATGTCAACGGCCAGAGACTTGAAATTAACGAAATCGTTATTTTTTTTTTATCTTCATTCGTTATCGATATCTATCACGACTACAGAGTTTCGCCAGCTAATTAACTTTGACCCTGCACATTGTATTTTTTGATAATCAACCACGTTTTATTCCAAACCTCTAACGTTTCAATATATCTTCAGGTTGTGTACGGAATTTGCATGGGGGCTGTCAGCTTCGGAGCTCTGTTCGCGTCAGCAGCAGGCGCGGCCGCAGGCGCAGCACTAGCGGCAGCGGTCATGCTCCAGAAGCTTCGCTCACGGATGGCCGTCCAGCCTCCCATCCCGGTGTCTCCAGCCCCGGCGTCACATTCCCTCGCCGCATGGATGGCCCTCAGGCTCCTCGGCTCACAACCTCACCCACATCACTCCCGTGACGGTTGACCCGACTACAATCAAAATCCTACCGAAGACTGTTCTTAGATGCTAAATATTCAATTTATATTTCATAGCTCCTCATCTTAGTGTCTTATAGCCCTTTGTCTATAATATCGAAGAATACAATTTCTTCCAATAATTAGAGTTAGCTACCTGATAAAATTTAGAATTTACCCTTAATTGGAATTGAAAGGTCAGTTGCATCCATGTATTAGATGTTTAGACTCGCAGAAAATTATTTAAAATATATGCTTATAATTTATGTTAGTTGTTAGGTAATGTTTCTAGATCGCCTTAAATAATGGTGCTAGGTCGTGCTACGGACTAAGTCCTGAGAAACCTGATATATTGAAGTTTTCACTTTTGTGAATATTATACATTTTAATACCGATAAGTGTTGTACAGAATTTTTCTACGTTTTAATTGACTAACTTATTATGATTTTCGTGTTCTTTAGTGTCTAGAGGATAAGAATAAACGTCGAGTCATGCCATTAGTGTAAGGATTAGTTAATTTCTATGATTAGGAGTTTCATCCACTTTAGCATAATTCAATATCGTGTGTACTGAAGCTCCTAGATTCAAAATAACATTGATTTCGATAATTTCGGAATCAATGTTATTTGTTGTATTATCTTTAGGTACTGAAACCTCTGAGGCTTTAGGCATACTATATCAGTAGGCGCCTGCTCAATGTTTATGATATTATTTATTTTGTTGATTAATCATTTTATTTGGCAAATAGTTTTGTATCATTCATCTCCATTTAGCCTTGAGTAAGCCTCTTTTATAAAATTTTAGCTTTAGATTCTTTTGTTAGTCTTGCAATAATAATAACGTCAGTTTTCCTGTGAATTACTGTTGGAATTCCATTAAAACCAAAATTCCAAGTAAAACTTGTATCATTTAATAAATAGTTTTGCCGACTACTGTGCTTTACTGTTATAAGTAGCTAGTTGTAAAATAACAGTTATACCAACTTTAATATTCAGTATTTTAAATATAAAATTTTATTAGACTGCGATCTAAAGTTGGCAAACTGCTTGTGCTTTTGTTCCAAGATTTAAGTTTTTAGATAGGCCCTAAAAATTCGTGTCTAAAAGTGATCAGGCTTGCGTTTCATCGACAATGATAGTTGAATAGTATTGGCTCACTCTTACCCTGGAATCTATACTCAAGTTAAAGCAATTACTTGAGTTTAATTAATTACTGATGCAACGATTTTTATGTAATAGACGAGAATTTGAACTATGTAAGAAACGTCAAAGAAAGCAAAGCTATGAATTCTAACTTTTGACAGTTCTAACTTCAAGCAATTACTAAACTACAGAATAAAAATTGTATCTTGAGGTATTACTTTTACTCAAGTAATAATTTTAAGTTTTTATACGCGTGTTAGCCTCTCAGTGTAAACACTCTTTTACGTGACGTAAATACAATTAGGACTCATCTAAAAAGTTAAATCTTTGTCAATAATAATATATTTTATTATACTTGTAAATTATATTACTTCAGTTTTAGGATAATGACATTATACTGTATCATACGATTGTCCAGACACCAATGAGTTCTAAGTAATACATTCTTCATTTAAATGAAATTGTTTGCATTTATTTAAGCATTTATTTTTATATTGCTCAATATTAATTGTATCCATCTTTTAATTGCTATGATTAGGTAGGTTTAATTAAGTGTTTAGCTAGATTGAGAAACGGTTTAGGAGATCGACAAGATAACAGGTTCTTTATCGGCTTATAGCAACAGGAAAAGTATTAGTGAGCAACTCCTTGTTACAATTTAGAATTTAAAGGGTTCCTTGGCACTTGGCACTCAAATTTGAAACTACACTCGTGCATCAGGCTAGAAAAAGTGATTTATCACTGAAAAAATACATCAGCCATTCCTTAAGAGGAAAGCAGCTGATCGAATGACAAGTGAGTAAGTGCATGGCACAAGAAATAATAATTATGAAATAATTTGTTTAACAATGCATGCTTTTTTGACATTAACTATCTTATGGTAAAAAAGAAAATAAACCAAGTATGCCAAATTACTGTCGATCTCACCAACCGTATAATAAAATATAACATGCCACCCAAAAATCTTGCATTTATTGTAGAAAACTATTATTATATAAGTTGAATAGAGTTTTCATTTGAAAACTGTCTCCCTAAGTGCAATTTTACTTTTTATTATTAATTAAATGTATTTTATTTTTATTCTATTAATAAATATTTTCTGCGGTTATGGTACTTTTTGGTGTAAAGTCTCTTGTGGCACTATTTCTTTTATAAATAATATTCTGGGTTGTATTTATAACTTAAGAACAAAATGTTTTAAGTTCTCACTGTATGGATGCGGTGACGAAATGTGTTTTACTCGTAAGCACCTGTTAATTTGTTTAATGGATTAAAAATTATGTTAAAACATATTATTTTGATTGTTTATTTTTAAAAGACATTATTAAGGGACCTACTCGTAACGTGTGACATCACGAGTTAAGGTAAACACACACTGAAATTAGCACTAAACGTGGGCAATACTAAGTAACGCGTGCGCGTGCGCGTGGCGCGCGTAGTAGCGCTAGTGTAAGTATTGAAAATGAACAACTTTAACAAAGGGATTGACCACGAGGTCGCAAAAAAAAACTCAGTTGCTCCATATATTATTTGTTGCGTAACAAAGAATGTAGGCAAAAGATTTTTTTTTAAATTATATTTCACAGATAGTAAAAAAAAAAGTAAAAATAAAAGTTGTTCATATTATTGCGTAGCTATTTTATCCAATCACCCCGTATCTATAATCACCGTAAAAGTTTCACATCGGATCAGGATTTAGCTTGTAAAAATAATGTAAGTAGATATCGGTGTTGTGCTTAAAGTTTGCTATGAGCTTTAGTCTTTTTATGACTGCCTGATTGAGCCGCCTGTTTCATAAAATTTTAAGTTCAATAATTATCATCCACAGCCCGACTTCATTAAGCGCGTTTATGTCTTACAGCATAAACTTTCAAGTCCTTTTTTTTCGAAATGGCTGAACCGATTTTAATAAAACTTCCAATTCCTGTTAGGTATTCTTACAGCCTTAGTTCCAGTAGCCTTAGACTCCACGCAAGCGGAGACGAGGCGAGACGAGAGGAGAGCTGTTGTAAACCACCAATAGAATTTCATTATTTACACTTCTCGTCTCCACTTAGCTATAGTGGAAACGGTTGAGCAGGGAGGAGAGATGTCTCGTAATGTGGATGATTCTTAAGTAAAAAAATATGATTCTATGATGACGCTGCAAACAGCACACCGCACGCCACTCACGTGAGTTCTAGTGTCCGCTGTGCGCTTGGCCGCCTAGTGCGGAAACTGGCCTAAACAATAGATGACCAAAAAAATCTAATAAGTCCGTCAGCTAGATTATCAAAAAATATTGGATATGTATTTTTTAAACTGTCGTGGTGCTTGCAACAGCGACAAAATTTCGGGAACTCAAAACAAATTGTAAACATGGTAATTATCCCGATTTTAGTGTTAATGATTACGTATTTTTTGTTTTATCAAATCAATAAAAATTAACGAAGATAAAACGCATCCAATAATCGAAGTGGGGGCTTGTGTCGTCACTCTCCGGTAAGAAGTGTACCGAAATGTGACGTCACACGAGTTTAGACGCACTGTATAGTCTTCATTTTTTGTTTACGTGAAAAAATAAAAATTACCGTGTCCAATATTTTTTGGAAATCTATCTGACGGACTTATTAGATTTTTTTGGTCATCTATTGTTTAGGCCAGTTTCCGCACTAGGCGGCCAAGCGCACAGCGGACACTAGAACTCACGTGAGTGGCGTGCGGTGTGCTGTTTGCAGCGTCCTGTGTGCGGTGAGCGGTGTGCGGTGCACATCCTCCTCTCCTCTCCGCTTTGCACATCTCCGCACAGCTTCGGTGGATACACTGTAGCTCTTACGCATCTGCTCTCCTCTTCGCTTTACACATCCGCTCGTCTCCGCTTTGTTGGAGTACGGGCCTTAATCTTTGCTGACATTTTAACAGTGTTGTGCATCTGGCTTTTTCTCTTCTCTATCTTGAAGTGTCGTTTAATTATATTTTAAAGCACAGCATTACTATTAAAGATGGATGCGAGACGCACGGGACCTGTCAATGTGGCGACAATTGGGGGATGCTTATATCTAGCAGTGGACGTGATGATGATTACTATTAGATAATTATATCAATTCTTTGATGAAGAAAAAAGCAAGAATTAATAAGTCACAGTTTTCTCTCAATTTTGCACGGACGGGACGAAGTGGTCTTTCAAACAGCGCTGTACTGTACGATATTTTTCAGTCAAGTAGCATCATGCGGAGTTCATGGATATGCAACATGTGTTATTAACCTTAAGGATAATAACAAATGTTGCATATTCTTACGAACTGCAGGATGTTAGTGTGTGATCCCAACACTAGACAGTAAATTGTCGTTCAGTTCAACGCCGGGCCTGTGAAAACGTAGTCGAATTGTTCATGCCATGTTTCAATATAGAAAGCAGTGGTAGGTCAGCGACTGAAGGCTTTATCGTGGTTTCAAAGACAGGCGCGTTCCTTTGTTTAACTTATATCATAACCACTGCTCTCAAAACAGCTTGCCCTTGTCTCCCACGGACTATTTGTCTAAAGATTATTGGATGACTTTTTGTGACAACTGTTAGATGAAAGCCGACCCCAACAAATTGGAACAAGGCTAGGCAGATGATGATGACGTCCAGTTTTCGAGATATTTGCGAAAAACAGAAAAAAGAGGATTCCAATGATTGTTTAAGCTATTTATAACATCGACGAATGTTACCAGCACACAGACGTGATATTTAGGAGATAATAGAAGTCAGTGCATGAAAGTTACAGTGGACGGATCGGCTCTAACGTAGACAGGTGACTGAAGGTTCGTCCAAAAAAAATGCAAAGTAACAAAGAGCCAAAACGTTGTGCTTTCATGTAAAAGATGGGAGTGGACCGGAACGCTTTTCTAAGGACCTGCTCGAATTCTACGAGTTGAAAGTTTTGACGATGTTAGAAGTGGGATAGCAGCTTTAGTAGGAACACAATGGGTGTGTCTATCCGCAGTCAAGGTTCAGGCATTGTTAGTGGTAATAGGCTTAACTTAATATCAGAAGTATTTGACGATCTTAGCTATGTATATGTTACCAGACTCGAATTCTACGTGTTGAAAGTTTTGACGATGAACATGTTAGAAGTGGGATAGCTTTAGTAGGAACACAACTGGTATGTTTTGCCGCAGTCAAGGTTCAGGCATTATTAGTGGTAATAGGCTTACCTTCCTATCGGAAGTATTTGACTATCCTAGCTATGTATCTGTTACCGGCCAAACCCTTTCTGGTCTAGCTAATTGGTCCTAGGCCAAACCGGTTTACTGGTTTATCGTTTCAGGATACACTAACCCAAACAAAGCAATTACACTGAGCCAAACTTGGATGTAGGTAACGTTCGCTGGCCGCTACTACGGCACCGCTCCCTATGCTCGCTTGGCTATTGCGGGGTTGTTCACAGTTCTAACCTAACCTAACCTATTTAGACGGATGCTCTATAAATCGTCCTTTTGTGATGAGCCCTAGTTTGGCCTGAAATCGGGTTTGGCCGATATCTAATGCGTTGGTAGATCCACTCTGATATTGCTAAATTATGAGGTGCCTGCCTTATGTTTCATTGATTAATTAAAGGGAAAGTCAGAGTATGCAGAAATCACTGATAAGCATATGCAAAGCATGGAAAAAATAGTAATTAAAAAAAACACTATTCCGAAACTCATTTTATTGATAAAAGATTTAATTGTATTTCAATTACAAAATAAAACTACAGCATTTTCTTGATAAAAGTTTAATTTTTCAACTGTTACAAATTTTATAAAATTCATCAAATATTTGATATGGTACAACATCGATTTAAATTATTCAACTCTTTTATAAAATAAATTAATATGAAACATTTAAATTCCATTGTAACAATTAATAAAACTTTAATAATAATGCGAAGAAAAACAATAAAATAAGAAGAAGAGGTACTCAGGTGGTATAAAAATAAATAAATCGCTATACGTACTCGTAATAATGACTAAAACTTAATTAAAAATAAATATATTAATACTAATGACAAGTTATTTTAAATTACAATCTAGCGGTTCACCTAAGTTGATATTCCGTATGATATATTTTCCGTTGCCCCTAATCCGAATGAACATTCGAAAAGAGGTAACAGAAGATTTCACTTAAAATATTTTAATACTACAATTTGTGTTTATAATTTGTTCTAACATCGTGAAAACAACTAAAGAAAATATTCAACAACTCATCTCTTCAGTACAAGTTAACAACAAAGTCGAAACAAACGCGGTTGAATTAAATGTCAACTCAACGGTTTCAAGATAGGAATCAATACGATTTAACTGAAGTTCAACGGTTAAGCTACACGTAAACTGAATTAATACTAAATAAGGGTTCCCAGATTAACTACATCCATTTGAGCACTCATATAACATGCAAATAAATAATTGGCATGGTCTATATACTTCAGTCTCATCACACTAATATGTACAAATTAGGTTAATCACGCTCTGTTACGAGTAGAACCGACTCTTTGAGATTACATGCGCGGTCGGTGGGTGCGGCCGAGCTATCGTCGTCACCGCAGCAGTTTTCTTCTTCAGCGTCGTGATTGGCCGTAACTTTAAGAACAACACTGCTGACAAAGCACAAGAACATAATAATGTAGCAAGAAGAGCTCCTAATGTTGCAGCAAATCCAGGAGTGGTCATACAAACGAGACCCGGCGTGGGAATCACTTTAGGTGGAACACTTTCTTCTGAAGGATCCATATTTAAGTCGCCGGCAGACACCACACGGATCACTCGGTTTACGCCAACTTCTTTCTCAGGGGAAGTTGCTCGTCGTTGCCTCCTCACTCGCCTTTCATCACGTCTAGCTTCAATACCAACTTGTTGGTAGGCGTCAATCTGTGGAGCTCCGTATTCAGCGTGGGGCGCAATCACATTAGGATTTCCATCTGAACACTGTTCTGGGCATCTATATCTGCAAATCTGGATAGTACATTGGAAGTGAACCTCCATTGAGTCGGGGAACTTGAATGCTTGGAAGTGAGCATATGACAGTACACTGGCGCTGGCTCCGAAGTTCTTGATCTTTGTGAATCTAGACATTAGTTTTGGTCGGGTTACACAGCCTCGCCTATCGACTAATTGTATAGGAGCGCGTTGACCGTCGTGAGCAACACAATCTCGGACTAACATATCGAATTTCGCGTCGTCATCCTTGATTGCGAGAACCATTGTCATGGTCTGTCCAATCTTCACAAGACCAGATACTTCGGAAGCCCAAGGTCCTTTGCCGACTTGGATTTGCATCCAGCAACCAACATTGTCGCCAGCGAAGTCAGCTCGTACAACATCTAGCATATCTACAGGGAACGGTCGGAAAGTGACTGCCTTCTCGTATTGATCGTGCCACGTACACCTAAGCTTTCTTGCTTGATCCCATACTTCCTGTACTTGTGGATCGTATTGTATAACTATGACGTTTTCGAAGTAAGTTCCGGCTGCTGCTACGTCTCCTCTATACCTTGGGTCTCCGCTGCCAGCGGTTCCACAAGCGTGAGCACCAATTTCAAAAGAGGCGGTAGTTCTGCCTAGGTTTGGCGGGAGATGTACGCACTGATGGTTGGAGTAGTGGCCCTTGGAGAACACGATACCGAAAAATGGTTTGTCAAAACTGAGGAAAACTCTCATAGCGTTCTTCTCACATTTGACGTCTAGAGAGACAATTTTCGGCATGTCCGGGGCGGGTGCTGGCCAGACATCACCAGCTCCACTGAAGACCTTGTCGCTAGCAGAAGTCTGGGCGTCAGCGGGAAGCGCGGGAGGTGGTGGTGGTCCTCGGAAGCCAGGACCGACGTCATTTTTGTGGTGGTTCACGGGAGGTCCCAGCGCAAACGGCTTCGAATGGATCTGATGATGGTTCGGGATTCTCGGCATGCCTGAAACGTAACAATAGCTCTGGTTACTTATCTGAGTAATTCTTTTTTGACGTGGAAAGTCAAAATAAATACTTAATTCCATAATTTTATAATTGCAGCGAAACATGCAATATGATAATGTTTGAAATATGAAATTGACTGATTACGTCAAAGGATCAAGTAAGCTCGTAAAGGGGGTTTTAAATTAAAATATAATCATTAAAACTGATTGTGAAGTTTCTTTTTGTAGTTATGCCTTACCTAACGGATGATGTGCCTGATGATGCGGTGGGTTCTGTCTCCGGTTATGCGGAGGGGGTGCGGGCGGGGGAGGTCCATTGTACGCGTGGCTCGGGGTGTCTCGTTCCGAAGACTCCATGGCTAGCTGGTCGCCCGAAGGCTCAGCCGCACTGCTAGTGTCGGGGCCGGCGCCTCCGCCACCGCCGCCGCTTTCATTCGATGATTGGTCGCTGAGAGTGCCGCTCTGAAAATTATTAATAAGACCATTAATTATCTTGAACGAAAATTTATCTCTTTGTGTATTCTTGTTCGCTCATTATATTGAACAACTGACGTTCTTTGCTCCCGTTCGTGATATTGCATTTTCGGAAATTTTCTTTCATCTTTATTACACTTTCTTCATGTTGTCTACAACACCATTACGCGAAGCAGAACGTGTGTGAAATCTCAAGTTATGACTTTGAAGTATCACTTTTCATTTCGACCCAAATAAAGAAAACCGTAACGAAACTAGTAGACATGTTAACCACAAGTAAATGGGCTTCTCAAATCTCATAACTTATACGGACACGGAAAATATCTTGTTTTTTTGTTGTCCACGCCCAGCTTTCACTATACAAAGTAGGCATTATTTTAAAATGTTATTTAATACGACACACTGACCGTTTTACGACACATCAAAGGTTATGCGACAAGTTAAACAGTTGTTCGAGGTCATGAACAAAGAAATGCAGATGACTGTGCATTTTACGGATGCAATGGTTCTTTAAAAACGATAAAGAATTCTTGACAAACTTCTGAATGGATTCTTGTCATCTCTCCGCGTATCCATAAATATAATCAACAGGATTTATTGAATCTCATCAAAATGTAAAGGGTAATTTATTCGAAACGGACAAGGATTAAAGGAGACAATAGGTCATTGGAATCCCTTTCATTACTTTCGCTATCATGAATAAATCTGCCACTTTGCCTGGCAATAACCAACTTCCTTAATTACATGTTCGAACACTAATAACTCATAAACTTGTATCAGCTTAATAGTATCAGAACTTTAGTGATACAACTTCCTGGGTCCATGATTGTATCTGAAAGTTAAATTCGGTTCCCGTTCGTAAGGTCGCTCCGGTTTTCAAATATTTTCCATACCAACAGGTTTCAGAAATTAGAAGAACCGGCTGCACGGAATTTCTCGTCTTAATTGTGATTTTTTTATATCGCCATTTTGTTTAGGTGCGGCTTTTAGTTTTTTAGGTCTCTAGGTTGTATATTTTAGCCATTTTTAATGCAAAAATCATGTAGACGGTGAAAGACTGGGTGGCGCCGAATTCTTGTAAAAATAATGCTTTTTATTTGTGAGCCTTGTGTGTGCCTTGAAGTCATAAATATATCTTTCCTTGTGAGTTGATAATCTCTGTTTAAGTATCATTTGAGGCCTCGTGAACACTTGTGACAAATATCTTAATTACAAAATTACCTTTCTCATCACAACTGTCCTCAATATCGATAGCTAAAAGTTATTAATATATTGAATAGGTGGGTGTCGCGTGTACAACCATTTTATTGGATGGATCGTCAACAGTTTTACAACTCTCATTTGTTTAGCCTGTGGCTATGAAATTAGAAAGTATTGGTCTCAAGTAAGATACGTTTATCGATAAAGATTTATTCGAGGGCTTATGCCTCGAAGTGATTCCAGCAATTATTTCTCAATAGGATTACACGGGTATTTCTATAAAAGATCGATACGTATTACGTAATGTGAGGAGAAAGTTCTCGGGAGATTTTTTATTGGGATGTGGAATAGGTACTAACGTGTGTGGTAATCTTGTTATTGGGTAGTAAATATTAGGGAATTTTATTTTATTGGTTTATCTCTGTAACGTCATTAGTCGTGAGAGAAAAAATATTATTCATCATTAAAACCTTCTTATATCATTATGATTAGGTTTAAGGTGGATAGTCAAACTAGTGGCCCAATTCTGCGCCGACAGAATTTCCGAAGGGCCGAAGAAGAACTGTTGATGTCTTTCGGAATTACCATCGGAATTGTTTTCTGCTTAGATAAACTTATACTGTCACTTACGGGATATCTACCGTGATTGTTCATTATTTTGAGCTCCCGATGGCGCTTGCAACAGCGCCGAAATATCGGGAGCTCAAAATAATGAACAATCACGGTAGATATCCCGTAAGTGACAGTATAAGTTTAGTTGTAAACCGTGAAAGCTTAAAACAGTGTTCTGCTTAGATGTTTGAAAGGCTGAAGAAATAAAGGTAGGTAGCTATCTACTTGTGTTCATAAGCAAAAACATTTGCTGGTAAACCGTTTATCTATTTGCAGGTAATGTTGCAAAGATTATTCTGTAGTACCTACTGTTGTAATGCTATTCAACTTTGGCATTCTTCTTCTTTGCGTGTCGATAAACTCAAATAATACCCGACCAGTATATTGCCACCTGCACAGCTCTGTCGTTGGCTTCGTTTAAATCCTGGAAGGTGCAGGTGGCTGTGTAGAATGGGCAAAAAAGGAGGTGGGGCATATCCTGCTGAGGGGCTTCACACTGACATTGTATTTAGGACGGGTCGATGATTTGGCCAGATTATTTCTACAGCGGCCAACCTAAACAGTTAAGATATTTCCAAATTGGCCTAAAAATAAATGAATCGACATTATAAAAACTTGTTGATTTAGGCTCAAAACAAACTAGACCAATCAAAAATCGTAGATATCTCAAATAAGTCTCATTCTGATTCTCCATTACACAAAAAAAAAACTACAAGAAATCCATAGAGCTTCTAAGCGCGTAGATCCCGCTTCATATAAGGCTTTGTGATTCAGGTCTGACTTAGGTGCGGCGAGTCAGTGTGTCAGCCCGGTCATTGATCTCGACGAACTGATTTTACTTTCATTAAATTACTGAAGACCGTCTCCGGTGGCTAAGTCACGGTGTTCTTGATCTAATTTGCTGGTGCATTGGGTATCGCACTTTTGTAGTAAAGTGTAGTGAAGGTTATGTTATTGTTGTTGTTGTGTGACATCGAAGATCAGTAATGGAGATTGTAAAAGATTTAAAATTGACTTCCGGTTCTAGATTTGAAATATTTTCTCTGATTCATGTGTGTGTAAGCTCGTTGGACTTTAGGTACCTACCTATTCTTACCGATGCGGATGTTATCAATGTAAAGACCACAAATGCCTCTACCTACATCCTGTATATTTTACAAGAAGATATATCACAGAACAATATCCTAGTTTCGTATACAAGACAGGTACTTTTGGCAACTATTCCGAATTCTTAATCTGAGTACTGTATGAAGTTACGTGTTTTGAACTTCATCAAGTCGACATAAAGTAACGAATGAAAATTGAATAGGTGGTTCTCATTAAATTATATCATTCATCATCTGCCTAGCCTTTTCCCAACTATATTGGGGTCGGCTTCCAGTCTAACCGGATGCAGCTGAATACCAGTATTTTACATGGAGCGACTGCCTATCTGACCTCCACAACCCAGTCTATACTGGGTAATACGATACCCCTTGGTAAGACTGGTTGTCAGACTTTTTGGGCCACTGACTGCCTAACGACTGTCAAAGATCTACAAATGACAGCCGGGACCAACGGCTTAACGTGATTTCCGAGGCACGGAGGAAACTCGGTATGTAATGGGCGGTCACCCATCCACATACCAACCTAGGCAAGCACGGCTTAACCTAAAGATCGACCCGAGCGGCTGTTATTATTTAGCCACGAGCTCCTCCATTAAATTATACGAGTATCATTATGGAAGTTATTTTAGTACTCAGATTAAGAATTCGGAATAGTTGCCAAAGTATTTTGCGAACGTCAGTTTCAGTTTTAACATTCGTTGTTCGAACACCATTTTCCGACTACCGCAAACTCGTATTGAAAATGTCACTAACAGGGTGAAACAACCAATTGTCGTCTGCGACAAAACTGAGCAGGATTTCAAGTCCGATGTGTGCCGTCGCTGTAGGTCGCACAACGACCGACTGGGAAAGCCAGCTTTTACTCTTTCTACGACACCTGCCTATTGTCATAAACCGTCATGACGAGTGTGCATTTCATTACGGTGGTATATCTTTAAAATCCCGACCAGAACTTCTTGTTTTCAAGGGCCGGTTCATAATTTCTAATTTAACTTTGTAATTATCGGTTGCTTATTCTATGTGGTTACTGGTTTGTATTTAGGTAAGTCTGTTAATATTTTAACCTTTTTAATTGATGCTTAATGTATTTTAGCTCAATTTTAGTTAAGGATTAAGTAGCAGCCAGGGAGCCTGGATTTGTGTTCAGTTGTTGGCATTAGGCTAGCCCCCAATCACATGAGACATAAACATAACTGGAAAAATATGGGTTTAGGTTCTATTAGGTAAACCTCTGCCTGACTCTTCGGGGATTGAAGGCGTGATGTCAGAATGTGTGAATTTCTAATAAAAATAAGATTAATACCATAAAAGCTAGAAACGGAATTTTGATATTTATTCCCATGTCTAATAAGGTAATTTAATTTCAATTCACGATACTTGCACATCACCACTCAATGGTAACATTTCCTACAATATACATAGGTTTTGTGATCGGGTTCAGTAGCCTTCTTACTTTCCCTTCTTAGGGTAAACAGGTAAATAGTGGACATAGACGGAACTGGCTACGTCCGTCAGCGCAGTGGGTCGGTGTGCCCATATTTGGGGTTTCTACCTCGTGACCGTATTAGATTCTATCATGGACTGTTTTCCGATACGTGTGCTGTACCGATTTTAATATTTAAGGCTTTTTAAGAAGATTGTTGTTTGAGAAATTGAGATAATGTGAACTTAAACTGTCACTTACGGGATATTTTCCGTGATTGTTCATTATTTTGAGCTCCCGATATTTCGGCGCTGTTGCAAGCGCCATGATCGCGGGTTGTCTGGAGATGCGGACAAATCTATCTACCCTCTTTCTTTGTCTTTTACTACGCGCACTACTGGAACTCGACACTAAGCACGGCATCACAGAGTACTTTTATACACGGAACTACCGCACGCAAAATACGCGCTTTGACGTGGAGTTGCGGACACCAGCCCGTTATACAATACAATACACGGAACTAATATCGGGAGCTCAAAATAATGAACAATCACGGAAGATACCCCGTATGTGACAGTATAAGTTTAGTTGTAAACCGTGAAAGCTTAAAATAGTGTTTGAGATAATGTGGTCAGAAACTACTACTACCTAGATTATATTTTACGTGCATTCAGTATTCAGATTTAAATTGCAAATGTTGCTTGTGTAAGTATAGAAGTTAGAAACTGATCTTTAAAAGAGCATATTTACAATAAGAGTTTTTGGAAAAATAGGGATGGTGTTAAATGCAATTTCCATGATATTTAGGATAATAGATGAGTCTTTTTAAGGTATAACATATTTAAACTTGGTTAATGAAGTTCCTGACAGCTTTAAACTATTACACGTTCAGTCATTTTACGTCATCCCACTGCTGGGCAAAGGCCTCCCCCCAGGGCTTCCAATTGTTTCGATCCAGGGCTAATGTGGGCCTCTGGTCATTGGTTTTGTCCAGCTCGTCCCGCCATAGTCATATTTCTTACTAAGTTATTATTTAATGCTTTAAAGCCAATTCTAAAATACTTTTACCATACATAAACATTACTCAGACGACCGTTGACTGGAATCGTTCAACTAAACGACGTAGTTAAAATAAAGAAATTTTTGTGAGACACTCGAAATTGTAGTCGATTATGTCTGGGACAAACGGTCCAGTTAGGTAGGTCTAACTTTGAGAAAGAGGTCAATCGTGGAATCCGACTGGGCTAGGCAGCTTAGCTGGTATCTTCTCGTCAAACTTACCGCAGTCTCAAGACGAAAGTCTGTGACCAGTATGTGTTGCCAGTGATTACATACGGGACCGATACGTGATCGCACAAAATGGGCCT